>JAOEGL010000002.1:124603049-127003049 GCA_034509955.1 Urosaurus nigricauda
GGACTATCCATCCATCATGATTTTTTGACTGTCTTGAAAATGCAGGATAGACCCTTGAATGGGATAATTCAGAAGTTCCCCCTTCCATACACCTCTATTCCTGGGATGTGCTGAAGGCTCCCTTTAAACCCCAGATACAGGCCTGCCTAGAAAGCCAGTTTTCTGTGATCATTTATTCATACACCTCCATGTGACCATTATTGTAATATACGTAAACAGAGTAAATGCCAAGACTTCCAGAAGGAGAAAATACACATTGACTGTCTTCAGATTCATATGGAAAAATTAAATCTGTTAACAAAACATCAAAAGAGAACATGGAATAAACATTCCCAGGAGGAGAACCATGCTTTTGTTTTGAATCAGGATTCATTTGGAGGTTTTTTTTCCTTCCTTTTTTCCTTCCTTCCTTCCTTCCTTCCTTCCTTCCTTTCTTTCCTTTTGCTTCAGTGGAGTAATGCAGTTGCCTTCACTAAATATGAGTTTCTTTTTTAAACTTCACTTCATATAGTTGTTGTTTTTATTATTAAATTTTTATTGAAATTTAATTATTACAGGGAAAAAATAACACAACAATAGTTGACAATGCTACAAAGATAATAATAATATTTAATTATTAATATAATAATTAAATTATTATTATTATTATTATTATTACTATTATTATTATTATTATTAGCTCTATATAACCCCTCCCAGAGCCTTTCTAGACCTTTCTAGACCAGTTCCTGCTGGAAAGAATGAGGAGGAGACAGTTTATGGGTGGCCATTCTTAAGTGGGTGAGAGTTGAATTTTTGAAAACTCTTTGGAGTGTGTGCTGTTGCTGGGGGTGAGCTTCTGTGAGTCACACCTGTGAGTCACTAGGGAGTGGAGCTAGCAGTCTCAGAGCCTTTCTAGACCTTTCTAGAAAGTTCTAGCTGGGGTGGAGCTTCTGTGAGTCACTAGGGGGTGGAGCTAGCAGTCTAGCACTATATAACCCCTCTCAGAGCCTTTCTAGACCAGTTCCTGCTGGAGAGGAGGAGGAGGAGAGGAGAGCAGTTCATGGGTGGCCATTCTTAAGTGAGTGAGAGTGGAATTTTTGAAAACTCTTGGGAGAGTGTGTTGGTGCTGGGGTGTAGAGCTTCTGTGAGTCACACCTGTGGGTCACTAGGGGGTGGAGCTAGCAGTCTAGCTCTATATGTTACAATATATGCTTTTAATATAAAATTTTGGGGCCATGTGGAATGTATCATGACCCCTGCTTGACCTATTCAATAGCCCTCATAAGTCCTAAGTGAGAAGGTAACATAGGTGAACCCGCTTGGAGGAATCGAGTCCATAGTAAGCAACTCTCTAGAGGAAGTTGGGAGTCACCAGACCAGTTTTGCCACTGCCCTCCGGAGTAAAACAATAGCCTTGGCATCACACCTGATGTGCCAGTGATGGACTTAACCTCTCAGCCATTAAGCTGGCTTCCCCTCTGAATTGTGTCCAAACCTAAGTACAGAGATTATTTGCTCTTGGTTTAAGAAAGCCTAGGCAATCAACAACTTTGACTAGCCTTGCTAGTAGCCTCAGGATATGTTCAGCCCTATATAAGATCCCAAGTTTGGATCATCCTTTGATGCTATTCTCAGAGGACAGGCTGGTCCACGCCAGTTTGACTTCTGCCTATAGCTCCCGCAGCCCATCTCCCCTCATCTCGGTGGTCATGTCCACCCCCATCATCCACATCCATCCAGCTTCTGGGAGAAGACTTCTATGGTAAATATTCCAGTGGTGTCTCTTTCTCTCAAACCTAACTTCCAATCATACCCCTCCCTTTTCTCTAGCATTGAACATGTGCATGTGTGCGTGTCCCCTTTTTCTGTGTGATATCTCAGCCCACTAATAAACTGTGTATTTTTATTGGACTCACTTGGACTAGTGTCATCTCTCCTGGGGTTTGTCGGCAGGTCTCTGATAGACAATATTGGGACCACGATTCCGGCACAAAGGCATTGTTAGGACCTTCCTCTCTGCATATTTGAGCTAATTATAATTCCCCTAAGTAAGAGAGTCTTTGTAACAATATAACCCCTCCCAGAGCCCTTCTAGACCTTTCTAGACCAATTCCTGTGGGAGAGAAAGAGAAGGAGGAGGAGAGCAAAGATTTGTGATGTGACAGAGAGGCTGACAAGACTGGTCAAACCTACTGACAAATACCCCTTCCTTTTGGTCCACGTGGGAACGAATGAGACAGCAGGACACAGCCTTCAAAATATCAGAAGGGATTACGAGGCTATGGGTA
This sequence comes from Urosaurus nigricauda, assembly GCA_034509955.1. Classification (NCBI taxonomy): domain Eukaryota; kingdom Metazoa; phylum Chordata; class Lepidosauria; order Squamata; family Phrynosomatidae; genus Urosaurus; species Urosaurus nigricauda. The sequence continues at coordinate 124,605,320 of JAOEGL010000002.1, forward strand.
AGAAGCTGAAAGAAATGGATGCACAGATTGTCATCTCGTCTCTTCTGCCAGTTGAAGGGCATGGCCCAAGAAGACAGAGGAAAATTGTAGATGTCAACAACTGGCTCTGCAGATGGTGTCACCGAGAACAATTTGGATTCTTAGATCATGGGCTGTGGTTCCATGAGAGCAGACTTCTGGCAAGGGATGGGCTGCATCTCACACCAGTTGGAAAAAACATTTTTGCCAACAGTCTCAAAAATCTGATCAGGAGGGCTTTAAACTGAGTTATAGGGGGGGGGGGGGGCGAGAGAGATTATTCTGGAAGGCAAAAGGGCTGGAGGAAATAATCAAACTGACATAGAGGGAACAAGGCAAACAGTGCAAGGACCCAACAGTGGGAAGCAAAAAAAATTGCACGGGCAGCAAGTAAAGGGAACACATGTTCTTAGATGTCTCTACACTAATGCACAGAGTATGGGAAATAAACAGGATGAACTTGAACTCCTAGCACAACAAAGCAAATGTGATATTATAGGCATCACTGAAACCTGGTGGGATGAGTCTCATGATTGGAATGTAGAAATAAAGGGGTATAACCTTTTTAAGAGAAACAGGCCAAACAGGAAAGGAGCAGGATTAGCATTATATTTCAGGGATATTTATATCAGTGAAGAGATCTAGGACATTAATATTGGAAGCCAATTGGAGAGTATATGGATAAAAATTAAAGGAGAGAAAAGCAACAGGGATGTTACTGTGGGAGTCTACTACAGACCCCCAACTCAAGCAGAAGAATTGGATGATGCTTTTCTAGAACAGATGACCACACACTCAGATAGGAAAAATATAGTAGTGATGAGTGACTTCAACTATCCGGATATTTGCTGGAAGTCAAACTCAGCAAAATCCTCAACGTCTAGCAAACTCCTCACTTGCCTGGAAGACAATTTCATTGTCCAAAAGGTGGAAGAGGCAACAAGGGAGTCAGCTATTTGGATCTGATCCTAACCAACAGGGATGACCTAGTTGATGGGGTGCAAGTGGTTAGATCCTTAGGTGGGAGTGATCCTGGTCTCCTGGAGTTTGTTATACAGTGGAAAGGAGAAGCCAGGCATAGTCAGACATGCATTCTAGATTTTAGGAAAGCTGATTTTAGAAAACTTAAAGAAATACTGGGGGTGATCCCATGGTCAGGAATACTAAAAAGAGAAGGGAGTTCAAGATGGATGGGAATTCTTTAAAAGTGAGATACTAAAGGGACAATTTGAAATAGTTCCAATGAGGAAGAAAAATGGGAGATGTCTCAAGAAGCCAGAAAGGATGACTAAGGAACTTTCAACTCAGCTAAGTTTTAAATGGAACATGTATAAGAAATGGAAAAATGGGATAACCACCAAAGAGGAATTCAAACAAATAGCCAGCACATGTAGGAATAAATTCAGAAAAGGTAAAGCGCAAAATGAACTCAGGCTTGCTAGAGAGGTTAAGAACAATAAAAAGGGCTTTTTTCAATATATCCATAGCAAAAGGAACAAGAAAGAAATGATAGGGCCGCTGTGTGGAGAAGACGGCAAAATGCTAATAGGGAACAGAGAAAATGCAGAATTACTCAACACCTTCTTTGCTTCAGTCTTTTCAGAAAAGGCAAAGAGTGTTCAACCTGAGTATAGTGGAGCAGAGGACAGAATAGGAGAATTTCAGCACAGAATAAGATGGAACATGGCCCTCCCTAAGGGATGTGTTGATGATGTCCCTTAAGAACATCCTCAGGGCATCTCCCTCCGGACGGCCAGCTACGAAGGGCAAGGATTGAGAGGGCAAGTTTTTTTCCTCACTCTACCAAGGAGCTTTTCCATGTCATCAGTACTTATAGACTGAAATTTATCCAGTATAACCTCACAAGTGGAGATGCTGGACACCTCATCAATTGATTCTGCTGTAATTCTGGCATCCAAGTCACCTCTTATCTGAGAGATTTTATCTGCAAAGTAGTTGTCGGGTTAAGTAAAGGGTTCTACACAGGTGGAACCTGTGTCAGTTCCCCTACCACCCTAAACAGCTCTGCTGGACGGGACTCTGCAGACGCAATACGTGCAGAGGAGAAAGATCTCTGTGCTGCACATATTGCCTCGCTGTAGGAATAAAGAAACTGCCTACGATGAGTCTTGTCAGACAAGAGTCAAGTTTTCCACCAGATGCGCGCTAGTCGTTGTCCAATCCGCTTCATTTTCCTCAGTTCTTCAGTATACCATGGTTTAGGATTTGAAGCGGGTTGGATAGGATGCTTGGGAGCGATCGTGTCGATAGCCTTGATAAGATCGGTGTTCCAGGTATTGACCAAAGCTTCAACAGAATCACCGGCATTACCAACCATTAAATCCTCTAGGGCTTTCTGGAATCCAAGTGGTTCCATTAGCCTTTGAGGGTGGACCATTCTAATGAGTCCTCCACCCCCAGTGGGGTGGACAGTGGCTCTTAGTTTAGCCTTGATCAGGAAATGATCCGTCCATGACAATACGGATTTTGAATTATCTCCACCCATGGATGTTCCTGTTCCATACTAAAGACCCCATTGATTGTATGACCCGCACAATGTGTGGGTCCAATGACCAATTGAAATAGGTCCATGTTTGTCATGGACTCCACGAACTCCCAAACTGCACCTGTAAGATTTGATAAACTGGTTTCGAGTAGAATGTTGAAATCACCTAGAACTAAAAGTCTGGGAGACTCCAACAGCAACTCAAAGACCAGCTGTGTCAGCTCAGTTAGGGAGTCTGTTAGACAACGGGGTGGACGGTATACTAACAGAATCCCCAAACTATCCTTGGTCTTCAGACCTAGGTATATACATTCGAAATGGACTGTTTTCTGGACAGGTATCCTTCTCAAGGGAAGATTATTATTATTATTATTATTATTATTATTATATTTCTTTGTATATAATAATATAATCATAAACAAAAATCAGTAAGTCTTAATCGACGTTATTGGTGTCCCGTTGTCCGTCGGTGGTTTTGTTGTTGATTATTTTATTTCTATTTTCTGCCTCTCCTTCAGAGCGAGGCGGGATTCCAACATATTATAAAATACAATTACATCAATCTCAATATTATAAAACAATGACATAGCCATAAAAACATTCAATAAAAACAATAAAATTCAATCCTTCATTGTCATCGTTGATATTTTTCCATCTTCCCTCATTGATCTGATTAACCAGTCATGTAGTGAAAGTGATTGGTTATAACATGTTGGGTGGGTAGGCCTGCCGGAAGAGATCTGTCTTAAGTGCCTTCTTAAAGACATCTAAGGTGGTGATAAGACAATTCTCCTCCGGCAAGGTGTTCCATAATTTCGGGGCAACAGCAGAGAATGCCCTGTGGGAAGTCGTTATCAGCCTTGTATTTTTAACTTCTAGTAGGTGTTCTGATGTTCTGAAAGTGCGAGGCGGATTGTGTAGGGAGAAGCGTTCCTTCAAGTAACTTAGGCCCAAGCCATATAGGGCTTTAAAGGTAACAACCAACACTTTTTATTGCGCCCAGAAGCTAATCGGCAGCCAGTGTAATGATTTTAATACAGGGGTGATATGTTCTGTTCCAGATGTCCCTGTGATTAGCCTGGCTGCTGCATTCTAGATCAACTGAAGCTTCTGGACAAAGGTAGCCCCATGTAAAGTGCATTACAAAAATCTAAATGATAGATTACCACTGTATATCAATGTTTCAAGGTTCTCCCTGCTCAGGTAGGGATGCAGCTGACGTATCAACCATAGCTGGTACCATGCACTCCTGGCTGTCACCTCCACCTGTGATGTAAGCTGGAGGGACTAATCCAGGAGTACGCCCAGACTGCGTACTTTGTCCTTTAGGGGAAGTGTGACCCCGTCCAGGACAGGTTGACAAATCTCCATCCCTGAGTTAGGGGAATCTATCACAAGTACCTCCGTTTTTTCTGGATTCAACCTGAGTTTGTTTTGTCTCATCCAACCCATTACCGACTCCAGGCAGGCATTCAGAGAAGAGATGCCGGCATGTCTTTGGTCACTGCAACAGTCGGAGACATAGAGAAATATATTTGGGTGTCATCAGTGTACTGATAACACTGCGCCCCATGTCTCTGGATGATCTCTCCCAGCGGCTTCGTGTAAATGTTAAACAGTGTGGGGGACAGAATAGCGCTTTGAGGGATGTCTGATGTCAGCTGTCTTTTGCGAGAGCAGCTGTCCCCCAGCTTCAACATCTGGAATCTGCCCTAGAGGTAGGACCAGAACCACTGGAGCACAGTGCCCCCAATTCCTAACCAGAAGGATACCGTGGTTGACGGTATCAAATGCCGCTGAGATGTCCAAGAGCACCAGCAGGGTCACACTTCCCCTGTCAGTGCCCAGACAGAGATCATCGACCAAGGTGACCATGGCCGTCTCGACTCCGTATCCCCTCCTGAAGCCAGTTTGAAATGGGTCTAGATAATCAGCTTCTTCCAAGACAGCTTGGAGTTGGAAGTCAACTGCACTCTTGATCACCTTGCCCAAGAATGGTAGCAAAGAGACCGGCCTGTAATTATTTCTTACCAAGGGGTCCAGGGAGGCCTTTTTCAAGAGTGGTTTGACCACAGCTTGCTTTAATGCAGTTGGAAGTTTGCCCTCCCTGAGGGACACGTTGATGACCTGCTGGAGCAATGTCATCACTGGATCCCCTCCTTGGATGGTCAGCCAAGATGGGCAAGGATCGAAAGGGCAAATCATCTTCCTAACATATCCAAGGAGCTTGTCCACTTCCTCAGTACTTACAAACTCGAAGTGATCCAGTCTAACCATATCCACAGAGTCACTGGATGTCTCTGTTATGATTTCTGTGTTAATGCTGGCATCTAGATCGGCCCTTATATGAGAGATCTTATTGGCAAAAAAGTCATTGAAAGTGTCACAGCAGGCATTTATTGGTTCCAATAATGGATTCAGGGTGGGAGGGGGCCAAATCAATTCTTTAACCACCCTGAAAAGCTCTGCTGGATGTGACTCTGCTGATGCAATACGTGCAGCATAGAAAGAATTCTTGGCTGCATCGATTGCTGCTCCATAGGACCTTAATAGGTTCTCTAGGAGTGCCTTGTCAGATAAGCTTTGGTGTTGGCACCAGCAGCGCTCTAGTTGTCTCGTATCTCATTTCATCCTCCTAAGATCTTGTGTGTACCATAATTTCCTATTGGAAGCGAGTTGGAGAGGACGCTCGGGAGCAATACTGTTTATAGCCCTGGTGGGTTCGGTGTTCCAGGGCATCAACAGAATCACCGTCATTCCCAACCATATATTCCTCTAGGGCTTCTCCGAACCTTTTGGGTTCCATCAGCCTCCAAGGGTGGACCATCTTAATAGGTCCTCCATCCCTGGGGGGATATGGGTAACGGTCTTTAGTCCTAACTTGACCAAAAAGAGGTCTGTCCATGACAGGGCAGTAGTGCCAATAGTGATTTAACAAACCATTGTTTTTCTTCTCATCCACTGAGAACTTCATGAGAATTTTTTTAAAAAAATATTCATTTCAAAAGTCCCACTTTCAAAAGGTTATTTTGTCTCTCCCTGTCAGCAGCTAGAGAAGTATTCTTGACAGATTTCTCAAATGGCAAGTCGAATAATTATGCTAATTACGTATGTTGGTGCTAATTTAATTTGCATGTCAAACTCAATTACCATGTCAAAAGGAGGCTCAGCAGGGGTTCAAAGAACACAAATAAACTTTGATTGAATCCCCAAACCAGAAATGGTAGAGTTTGAGGGATCCTCAAAGACCATCCAGTCCAACCTCCTTCTGTTATGAAGGAATATATAGGATCCTAGAGGACATGTAGTCTGACCCCTGTTCAACATCAGCAAATGCCACTCAGCCTGCATCCACACTGGAGAAATAACCTGTTTTGGCACTGCTTTAACTCTGGCTCAAGGCTATGGAATTCTGGGAGTTGGAGTTTGGTGTGGGGCTCAGAGCTCAAGGCTTAACTCTTTTTCTGGCTCAAGGCTGTGGAATTCTGGGAGCTGGAGTTTGGTGTGGGACTCAGAGCTCAAGGCTTAACTCTTTTTCTGGCTCAAGGCTATGGAGTTCAGGCTTAACACTTTTTCTGGCTCAAGGCTATAGAATTCTGGGAGCTGGAGTTGGTTGTGGGGCCCAGAGATCAAGACTGAACTCCTATCTGGCTCAAGGCTATGGAATTCTGGGAGTTGGAGTTTGGTTGTGGGGCCCAGAGATCAAGGCTTAACTCCTCTCTGGCTCAAGGCTATGGAATTCTGGGAGTTTTAGTATGTTGTGGGGCCCAGAGCTCAAGGCTTAATGTCCTCCATTTTACCAGGGTGACCAGATGTCATCCTTTATCCAGGTGTACATGTCCTACATTTCTGCCTAGGAGGAATTTTAAAACATCCTGGTGTGTTCAGAGGGTTTGCCTTTGGTGACTTGGGGGGGGGGTTGCGAGTGTATGTGTGTGTGCCTTCAAGAGGTTTTCTTGAGAGGTTTGTTCAGAGAGGGTTTGACTTTGCCATCCTCTGAGGCTGAGAGAGTGTGACTTGCCTGAGGGTTTTTAAAAGGTTTGTTCAGATAGGGTTTGCCTTTGCCTTATTTGGAGGCTGAGAGTGTGTGACCTGCCAAAAGGTTTTCTCCAAAGATTTGTTCACAGGGGGTTTGCCTTCACCTTCCCTTAAGGCTGAGAGAGTGTGACAATCCCAGTGGATTTTTTATGCCCAAAGAAGGGATCAAACCTTGGTTCTCCTCCACCGCTGCTTCCTGCCACACTTCTGAACAAATCCATTGTGGATGCAGGCTGAGTGGCATTTGCTGATGTTGAACAGGGGTCAAACTACATGTCCTCTAGGATCCTATATATTCCTTCATAACAGAAGGAGGTTGGACTGGATAGTCTTTGAGGATCCCTCTAACTCTCCCATTTCTGGTTGGGGATTCAAAGTATATTTGTCTGTGTGCCCTCACATTTTTTCAAGGAGAGGAATGTTCTTTAAACCTTTTTGGCAAGGAGAATTCATATCCATGAGTGATACTAAAGGAAACCCATCATGCATTTTTATTTTTATTTTTAAATTTTTGGCAAGGACAAGGAGAGTTCAGAATAACCATGAGAGAGTGTGAGTTGGATGAGGTGACCCTTGGCAATTCCCCCATCCCCTTCTTCTCTTCTGTGAGAATTTTAATGTTATCATTTGGTTTTTTAAAAGCAAAGCTGTTGGCAAAGAGGGGGTAGATATATCACCCTAACAAAGGAAATAGCCTCTGGTAAAACTCAGTATGAATGGTAGCTTTGCTTACGCAAAATACTCAAATCCTGGCTGAAGAATAGTGAGCTGAGAAGTTCCGTCCCTTCACTTCATTTGTAAATTATTAAAAATCAAAATTCTTCTCATTGATTGAGAAATGCTGATAATTTCTTCTCTTTAAAAATCTTACGAAATCTTCGAATAACAGATATTTCTTCAGTTTTTTGAATTTTGGAGAATATTCTCTACATCACTAAGTGCCAATGACTTCTGCCCGCAGATTATCCTGATCCGTGCAAAAGGCAACATCGAGTATATTACCAGCACAATGTGTTGGCCCTGAGATCAATTGGGACAGGCCCATAGTTGTCATGGTAATCATGAACTCCCGAGCTGCTCCAGTCAGATCATAAGATTGTTCTCATGAACCAGAGCAACTCCGTCCATCCCCCGCCCACTTCCCCTTACGTGCTCATTAACGGAGTACCTGGCTTGGAGGGACTGCATCCAAGTTACAGCACTGTCCTCTCCCAGCCAAGTCTCTGTGAAGAGAGCCAGGTTGGCATCCTCATCTAAGAGGAGGTCATGGATAATGTGAGTCTTATTTTTGAGCGACCTGGCATTGCAGAGGAGCAAGGTCAGGTTCTATGGAATGGTTCGTACGCTCTCCAATCCATCCCGAGAAACAGAGTGAACTGAAGGTGGGATAGTTTTCAGACATCAATCCCGGCTTTCTTTGTAACAAACCTTCACTCTGTTGCCACCATACCTTCCTTTCCCCTGCACAACCTCCATCTTCGCTCCCAGATCTTGCCTGGCCACACCTAGATGTTCCTTGTTCACTGAACCTTCAAGAACTCCTTAGTTGATATTGTTCTGCTGTTTGCATAGTATAGGGCAAGCCACGGCTTCTCATTATTTGGAAAGGAGACTCTGGAATCCATTTGTTAGAGTTGGCCTGATGATACTAATCTTCCCACCGCTCCTCTGACCTGGCCCTCTCAGCATCTGTCCTGGTGGTTTGTGGAGAGAAGCAGAAAACAGAGGCCAAAGACTCCTGGTCATGTGACCTTTTGTATATTGGCCAAACTTGTAGAAAATAAGTTACACATAAGTGAACATAAAAGTTACATTAGACATCATCATAGACACACTCCCAAAGGAGAACATTTTTACAGGAAAGATTTTTTTAAACATTGATATCCATTCAACAGCGTTGATTTCACAACTTAGATCTTCACACCAAATTGCTATAGAGAGAGGCCGTCTGGATAATCAGATTAAATACTAGCTTTCCTAGTGGCTTAAATGATCAAAACAATTACAGCAGCTATTTGTAAAGTAGTTGTTAGCACAAAATATGTATTTAGGTTGTTTTATCCTACATTTTAAGCAGGCTTCAGTTTATTGCAGTTAGTTTCCTAAGGCACATAGAACTGTTTGCTCTTATATTTGTTAGTCATTGCTAAGTTGTAGAAATTTCAAATACGACTGTAAGTTTGTATTCAGAGTTGGCTAACTAAAAGAGTGGCGATGGCTTTGTGGCCCTGAGATTAGAACAAAACAATCCAATGCTACATACTGTAACTGTCAAGCAGACCCTGTTCTCATATAGTAATGTGCAAGAAGGAAGGAGGTAAGAGTGTTGGTTTCATGCCTGATGTTTACTTTACAAATGCTTGCTTAATCAAAAAGTTCTATAAATGCTCATTGTTTTCAGAATAAAGTTGTCCATCTTGACCACTCTAACTCTTGGTTGGACTGAGAGCCTTAGTGGATAGGACTGGAATGCTGTGGACAATGCTGTGTTTGTATTACTTCTTATCCAGATTCAGGGCTCATCTCAGCAATGTGTCTTACCTGGGTTACCTGGGTTGACACAGTGAGGCTAATACAGTGGGACTGTATCTGGAACAGATCCCTCCACGGATACCAAAATCCGTGGATTCTCAAGTCTCATTTTTCCTAAGGGCAGCATAGCTACATGGCTGTGCTACCATAAGGAATAATGGGACCAAAGTCCCATATCCCTCTCTTCCTTCCTTCCTTCCTTCCTTCCCTCTATCCTTCCTTTCTTTCCCTCCCCCCTCTCCCTCCTCCTTATCTCTTCTTTCTTTCTTTCTTTCCTTCTTTCCTTTCTTCCTTCCTTCTTTCCTAGGCTCTGGGGCTGGAGGCTGGAGTTCCCATCAGCTGGAGGGAGCTGGAGCCAGGGCTTGATTCTCAGAGCTGCCCCATCCCTAGAACCAGCATCTGTCACCCAAACCCCAGGCCCAGCACTGGCTCCCTCCAGCTGATAGGGTTTCACCCACAAAGCCATGGGGTTGGTCCAATTGTCCCCCTTGGGGACAATGAGGGCTTGCAGTCTGTATATGCTCAAATCCAGAGATTGCAAGTTCACAGATAAGGGCCCACTGTATTTTGGGCTCTCCCAACAGTTAAAGATATATATCAACAAAACAGATATTGTTAACTGCAGTCAGGCTTCAAAAGGTTCCTTTAAATTACTTTCCTATACAACTGCCATCCAGGGTCTATAGTTAGGAAAGTAGGTCACCTCATCTGTAAATCTTGCTGTGAGGTGTCTCATTAACAAGTAAATGGAAACAAATGGGCAAGCCATTCCAAGCCTTTGGAACTCTGTTTTCTCAAGCTAATTTTGAAAGGAGCTGAAAACACGTTCCTCTGTTAAAATGAGAAAATACACACAAGAACCTCCAGTTTTGAATTTGTATATTATTTCTTGTAATTTTTCTCATTTATTCCTGGTTAATTACTAAAACTTTTTGAAATTTATTATTTACTTCATAGATGTACTGAAACATTTGAGGATTAAACATGAGTAATGTAAAAGAAGTATAAAGGCACAGATCAAAAATTCTTGAAATGGGTTTAAAAGATTCTGGAAATAACTGTCTCCTCAAGTTCCTTCAACTCACAGGATTTTAAACCTAATGTTGTATTTAAAAAATTAGTTTTAGAGATGTGTTATCTTACCATATAGTTATTTTTCAATATTTTTGCTGTGTGATCATTTTCTGGATGATTTGTAATTTAAATGGTACACTTCTGTGAACTTGGTCCAACATGTCTATATCTTTTCTAAACTGAGATGCCTAAAACAGGAGACAGTACTCCAAAAGAGGCCCGATTACTCCAGAATATAGTGGTACTATTATCTTCCCTATCTTGGAAACTATGGTTTTATTAATGTAGGGTAAAATATGATTTCCCTTCTTTGCTACAACATCACCCATGGTGCATACCATGATGGTGCGGGACCCAAACAGCACAGTGTTGAATGGGCATCAGAATGTTATGGTAATCAAAGGTCAATAAACCCATTCACAGGACTCTTTCATACGAGGCTAAATTGGAAGTATAATTTAAGGTCAATTTGAATGCAATCATGGGTTTTACATTGTTGCGAATTTACTCTTCGCATGCAAATTCGGGCAAGAGGGAAGCCAATTCGAATGCAATCATGGGTTTTACGTTATTGCGAATTAAAGCTTCGCATGCAAATTCGGGCAGGAGGGGGTTATTTTCGGGTAATGGGAAGTAATTCCGAACGGAGCAGGGGTTCTTCCGAACGGAGCATGAGTTCATGTAAATTCGCTAAACAAGCGAATTTACATGAATCCGCATTGGCTCCATTCGGAGTTGGGAGAAATTCCTCCCGTTTGAAAGAGTCCAAAGTCAATTGTGTAAAGTGAGGCAAGGTGAGAAGATTTCCAAACAGATTCAGCTTTATTCTTCCAAAGAGGTTAGCTTGCATGCAATGATGATGAGCCTCTATGGGGATTTGTCCTCCAAAGAGACCGACCCCTCCCATGAGAGAGAAAGTTTTATGGCTCTTCTACAGGTTTATGACATGCGCAGAAAACATCTCTTACAAACTATAAGTTTTGCTTCCACATAGCTCTTCTAGTTTAAACTGGACAGCAACTTGCTGGCATGAATCTTTTTCCTTGCAATGCAGTTGCAACATTTATGAATAGCCTATAGAAGCGCTATCAGTTTGGCTGTTAGTTTGACCAGCTAAATGCAAACTTGAGGCTTAGAGACACATTTGAGAAAGCTCTTTGTATGAAGAAATGCTGTGTCTGCTAGAACAAGGGGAAAGGTGGGGGCTACCCCTCCTTCTGCTCCCCACAGCCAGGCCTCATTCAAAGTGCACTCTAGCCAGCCAATTCTACTCTATGTGAACTACTGGTTATCAATGTGGTTATCAATGGCTTTATTGGCTTTTTACCTTTACAAGAAGGGCGCACTGGCATGCCTATGACACCCCTTCCAGGAGGCAAAAAGAAACTGCTTTTGGCGACTTCTTTTTGCATCCTTTGAAGAACGCGGCCTGCAGTTGCTGTGGCCCCAATCCTGGGGAAAATGGGCATCAGAAGGCCACACTGGCATGCCTATTACACCCCTTCCAGGATGCAAAAAGAAACTGCTTTTGGCGACTTCTTTTTGCATCCTCTGAAGACCACTGCCTGCGGTTGCTGTGGCCCCAATCCTGGGACAAAAAGGAGTGGCTGCATGCTGCCCATCTGTATAGCCACCAAGTTGACATTGACAAGTTTTGAGTGGTGACCACTTGTGCCTGGGAAGGCCACAAGTACACATGTTTCCACTCATTCCATGTACTCCCTCTCTCCTATTTTTAATCTAACAATTCTGCGAAGTAGAATAGGATGAAAAGATGCATTTGGCTCAAGGCAACCATATGAGTGTTATGTTATGGGGATGCTGGAATTTGACCTGATCTATAATTCATTCAGAATTCATGCAGTGGATGTGATTTTTGAAGGGCCTGTAATTTTGATCAGGTCTGATAAAGGCATTTTGATTTTGGAAAATATATAATGTACAGTTGGCCCTCTGTATCCATGGATTCTTTAGCCGTGGATTCAATCATCTACAGCTTGATTTTTTTTAAATCCCAAAAGCAAACCTTGATTTTGCAATTTTATTTAAGGGACACCATTTTATTATGCCATTGTATATCATGGGATTGAGCAGCCATGGATTTTGGTATCCATTGGGTGGGTGGGGGGGCTGAAACCAAGCCCCAGCCCATATATAGCCCATTGTATTTTATTTATTAATCAGGGGGAATGGGTGTTTGATCTTTTTTCAAGCTTTCCTAAACTTATTACATAAATATTAGGATTCTTCTGCTAGTTTTATTTATTTATTAACTGGATTTATATACTGCCGTTCTCCCAAAATGGAGCTCAAGGAAGCTAAAACATAATGTTCTTTCACATTATGTTGTCTGGCCATGCATTTTGACCATACTCTGATGCTATTCAGCCATATGTGACCCCCTTTTCATCTGTGGAATGCTGGATTATATGACATGCTGTGGGGAGGCTTTCAAGGCAAAACAGGCCATTGTGCAGTCTATAGCTCCAGCACCAAAAACAGCTATGGGGGTGGGTGGGTACATTTACACTGTAGAAATATTGCAGTTTGGCACCACTTTGATTGCCATGGCTCTATCCTACAGAATACTGGGATTTGTAGCTTTGGGATGCACTGGCACTCTTTTACAGAGGAGACTGTAGACCTTTTAAAACTACAAATCCCAGGATTCTATAGGATGGAGCTACAAAACATACAGTGGTATCAAACTGCATTATTTCTACAGTGTAGATGCACCCCAGGTAACATGTAAACTCAGACTGTCTTTGCCGCTGCTCATCTACTACAGCAGGAGTGGCCCATTCCTGTAGAATAGGGTGTATCATGCTCAGCCAAGCTGAGGACTCAGAGGATGAGGAAGCTGACTTACAGTCCCAATTGAAGGTTGTGCCTGAAGGTGAGCCGGGCCCTAACTCTGCTCTGCCAGCTCCAGCAGAATCTATGGCGTGTCAAGAGCCTCAGCAGCCCAGCCTCCCACCAGTAGAGATTCCAGGCACAGAAGATATGGAAAACTAGGATGCCAATATACCTTTGTTTAGCCAGCGAAGGTGTGAAAGGGTGTGCCTCCGCGGTCATGGAGACTTTATGAGAAATGCTCAGAAATTCGAAAGCACCTGTGATAAAGAGGTGCGGGATGCCAGGCTTCTTTGTCAGAGATTATATAAGCTTCCTGGTGAAAGCATGTTTTTTCTCTGACTCCCTTTGTCTTCTTGGCCTGAAACCTTGACTCTCAGACTGCTAATGGATCTTGACTCCATGGAACCCTCAATCTTCAGACTGCCTTGGTAAATTTGCCTTGTCAGAACACTTGACTGTCAGACTGCCTGACCATTCTCTAACAGGACTCTGACTTGGTACTTTGAAACTGTTTCTCTTGTTTGCAGAGACCACTGCTTTGTTATAAATATCTCTCAGTCTTTGTGGACAGTTATCAGCATACTTGGCAGCTTTCCCAGACAGGGTGGACAACTGAGGAAGACTAGATCTTAAAGAACTCCTGGAGAACTGGAGAAGTCCCAGCAGACTGGAGAAGGGCAAACATTGTCCCCAACTTCAAAAAAAAAAAAAGGGGGGGGGGAGGATCCCAACAATTACTGCCCACTTAGTTTGGCTTCTATACCAGGAAAGATTCTAGAGCAGATCATTAAACAGAGAGTCTGAGAACTTACCTCTGCTGTAGAAGAGCTTGTGGCCTCTCCAGAGGTTCAGCAGACAACTCTGCCTGGGGCCGAGGCTGTGGACATAGAGGAGGATCTGGAAAGTGTGCCTACCTTCAGGGAGCGTCAAACAAAAAGAGAGGGCCTTTGAAGGTCACAGAGGCTTTATCAGAAAATGAGTTTGTAATCAGACACACCTGAATGCCTGCTGCCTGACTATTTAGGCAGCTGGAGCATGTGTGTCTGGTTGCCAGTGATTATCAGACTGACTTTCTTGTAATTCTATATATATGTTTTTACTCCTATACTTTGTATCTTTTTCGTTATCTAATTTTTAAATGTCCATTTCTAATTTTATTTTCTCTCTTCCTGTCATCTCTTTACATTACCTGTTTCCCTAATACAAATTCCTCTCGCAACCGATTTCATAGTATCCCATAATAGAGTTTAAGAAACCTCTCTGTTATTAACATCCCAAATATTTTGCCATTATTTTTCAATTTTACCAACTATATATGTGTCTAACCTCCATCTTTTTACTTCTCTATAAACTTTTTAAATGATAAAATCCATATTTAGTATTCCATGGTCTGTAATTTTCTGTATTTAATATTTTTGAAACCATATTTTTAGATACAAAAATCAAGTCTATTCTAGAATAGTTTTTATGAACTGCTGAATAATGACTATAATTCTTTTCATCCCCTCTAATGAGTCTCCATACATCTTTTAAATCTTTTCCATTCATTATCTTATTCAGGGGTGTAATATCCCTTGTTGCTGGGTCTGATTTATCCCTTATTGTTGGGTCTGATTTATCTTTGCATATATATCTCTTGCCATAATTGTACAGTCTTCCTGAATATTCTCCATTTCTTTAAATGCTTTTTCATAATTTTCATTTTGATTTTCATTTGGAGCATACACATTGACCAACAAATACTTTTCTCCACCCATAATTCCTTGCATAAGAACAATCGTTCTTTTTCATCTATCTTCCCTTTTAACACATTAAAACCACATTTCTTAGATATCATGTTTGCTAACCCTCTTGCTTTTGAAGTTCCATATGCTTTTTCATAAGTGGCAAGCCAGTTCATCTTAAGTTCATTTGTTCCTGGTTTTGCTTGATGTGTTTCATGAAGAAGAAAAATATCTGCTTTCTCTTTCTTCAACAAAGATTCTATCCTTTTCCTTTTATAACAGACCCCAATCCTTTCACATTTAACATTGCTATCCTTATTAACCATGTTATTTTTCTATATCTTGTACCTGGGCTCCTCAATGTGCCACCCCAACACCCACACTTCCTTTCCCTCCTCTCCCTTCCATTCCCCATACCCACATATGCATTTTTACCCCCCTCCTTCCCCAAGGGCTTTTGCTAGCCCTCCTGGAAGGGGGGGGGAGAAGAAGCCATCCCTCCCAATGTGTGATCAAATTCCTTCTCCTGGTTATTTATCAATTGGGTCTCCTCTAAAAAGTTTTAACATCTTTGTCCTTATTTTCTATGGTTCTTTAGCTCCTCAAGTTGAATCCTTGTAGCTGTCTTCTTTTTGCTGACCCACATCTAATTGCTTCAACAGATCCAGTCCTTGTTCCAGGGGATAAATCTTGTGTATCTTATTCCATTCTTTTGCAAAACTTCTCCAGTTGATAATCTCTGGGCAAAAATCATTATACATTTCAGTTGTATTGTCTCCATATTTCAGTGATCCTGAGAGTTTCCTGATTTCATTAAAAGATCTTTATTGTAGAAGCTTGTTACTCTCATTATTACATCTCTGGAAACCAGGTCTCTCTTAAAAATTTATGCTCTGTGTAGACATTCCACTTCCTTCTCATCCCAAGCAACTTGAAGAACAATACTTTGCAGCCATTTAAAGATCTCTTTCTTCAGGGTTCTCAGTGTTTCATTTGACAACTCAGGAAAACCACAGATACTAAAGTTATTCCTTCTATTACGATCCTGTAGATCAAGTTGATAAAATCTTGTTGAATGTTCCATAATTATATTTTGTTGAGCTTTCTGTTCAATTTATATCAACAGTATTTTTTTATCCACTTGCTCAATCTCTTTTTTAATAATCTGCAAAGATTTGTTCATTTCATCCCTAATTTTCCTAGTTGCTGTACAGACATCCCTGAAAGGGCAGTCTGCAACTGCTCCTGAGGAACGCCACAGCAGCCAAACATTGCAGTATCCCTCCGCTAAAAGCAGGTTCTTTTTATAACATTCTCCATGCACCATGCACCATTGGCACACAGGACTGTGTCAATGAAGCAAGGATGGTGCCGTAACATACAGACACTGTGCTATGCTTGCATCATGGACACGCAGCCCATGTAGGTGGGGCTGAACAGTCATGGTGCTGCTGACACGAACTAGGTCTCAGGTGCTTGTGGTTGCTGTGTGCTCCCAAGCCCTAATTTTGGCCCAAGGGTGCCACAAAGTGCCCATTTGTACTGGGCCTTAGTTATAGTTTCTGATAATGTAACATTATTTTTTGTAATAGTGTCGTTTAAAACCTCATAGCCTTTGTTTTGATTTTCTGCTAGCAGCTGCATGAGCAATTTTTCATTCCTTCTTCAGAATCTGCCTGTGTGCCTGGAACTGTGCCTTGTTGTTGTTGTTGTTGTTGTTGTTGTTTGGATGTTGCTCTCATCCCGGCTTTCTGCATTGTCTCCAAGGATTTTTTTTAATTATTTTTTCTTTATTATGAATTTCAGAATTCTCCTGTGAGTTTACTTTTTGTATGGAAAATAAGCTTTATCTGAAGGGTGTTGTTTAGATTCTTTTTTCCAATTTAAATCTGTTTGTTTAATTCCCTTTTTTGGCTATTGGACATCAGCCAACTTCTAATCAGTATTGTGTCTCCATTGTCGACACACAATTTTGTATTTTCTCTTTATTTATACTTTAATTAATATTTCTGTATTTCATTTCTTCAAATACACAATCCAATATATTTAGGATATTTTAGCTTGCTTTTATGTCATAAGTATTAACATCCACTCTGCATAACAACCATCTGTCTGGAAGTGCCAAATAAGGAAATGCTGTTTATTTATCTTTCTTCTCCTTAAAGTTTTAGTTAAACAGTTCCATTCTATTCTCCCCCCCCCCCCCGGGTTCCAATTTATTTAGTTGTAATTATTCACAGTCTCTATTCCGTTTAGAAGAGATTCTTTGGATTATTTTGTTTTAGCTTTCAGAAGAAAATGATCTTAGCTTCTCGCACCATCACTTGTGGCTTCTCCCCTCGTTGAAGACACACAAATGTGCGCGCGCATACACACACATAAAGAGTGCATGTCTGCTACAATTTTCTGCTCTTCAGAAAGCTCTTTGTCTGATATTCAGAATGTGAGCAGCCATTTCTTTCAGTTTGGGATTGGTCAATGTTAATATGATGGAGTGTGCACAAGGAAATGTAGTTGCCAAGTTGTTCGCAAGTAGTCTTTGAGTACTTCCACACTTGAAAACATCACTTGCAATAATTGCTATACTAACCAAATATACAAGATAGAAGAAGACATAAAAAACCAACGGTATTATGACATTGATATGGACCTGAGTGCTGGTATCTTTATTACTAACACCACTCTTCTTCAGATTCTTTGTGTGCTTCCAGAGTGAGGTGAGCAAAATAGTGCATGCAGTTGTACTTATGCTGAAATTTATGGAAGAGAACATGAAATGTAAAGAAAGATAATCAACGAATCTGCTATTATAAATCTCACTTTGGTTTACTCTTGCTGGCAGAGGTTCTGTTAGATTGTCCCACTTTTGGTATCCAAGATATTCAACCACTGAAGGAAGAGAGATTATACTGGAAATAACTACTGACATTCCAAGCAGTCTGGGTGCTAGCACGTTGATTCTTGGCTTCAGCCAGAGGAAGACATGGTTGGCAAAGTTAGTTACCTTGATACAATAAAAAACACTTAGCCATGTGGCACACCAGAGGCTAGCCAGGTTGGAAAACATCCAAATAACATTCAAAACTCTTCTGGAAGAATCCACATGTGTCTCTGGGAAGGTGTGATAGAGAAGAGTGTTCACTGAAATTGTCAGCTGCATCACAAATCTGGATGTACTCAGACTAGTCAAGAGGAAATCACAGGGTAACATCTTTCTGTTTCGAAGCCATTGGTGCCCCTGCACAACTGTAATGAATCCATTTCCTAAAAGGGAAACTATATATACCGTTCCTGTAACAGTCCATGTAAGTATACCAAGTGAAGAAGTAGAATTGCTGTCCATTTTTATCGCTTTCTAGAATAAGCAAAGGTCTGAGATGATGTATTTGTGCCAGTTTGCCTGGTTTATCTGTGAAATCTGGAAGAAAAAGCCTGCTATTTGGGGCATTTTAAATAGATAGGCCATACTATGGAAAGCAATGCAAATCTTAGGATCATTCTGTTATGAATGATCCAATCAAGTGTCATTGGGGCTTCAGTGAGTAGATATTTTATATCACTTGTTTACCCGCTTTTCAGTGATAGGAGTTCATTGGAAAGTTCTTTTAAATCACCTTCTTATGAATGTTGCACTTCCTCCTCTCCCAGTCCGTGGAGATTTCTCTCAACATTTGAAAGTATTTTGCCCATAAGTCCAGAATCTTGAAAAAAATGTTCATGATATCAGGCTAATTTAAAGTGTCTAGGTTGGGCTTCACTAGACTCTTAAAGACTCTTAAAGTGGTTATTGGCTTAAAATGTGGTTATAGGCAAAAATACAGAGATCTTAAAAACACGCTTGTGATTTGTCTAAAACAGTTGACAGATTAGGTATTTGTTTTGGTCCCGTTCAATAGCACACCAGTTGTGGATATCTGTGGCACAATAGACAGCACTTTAAATTTTGTGGACAATTGAACAATAGGGCAACATGAAAGTTTGATCATGGAAAGGGCAGGTTACATCCACTGGACCTGTATCAACTACAGCATCTATGTCAAAGCATATCTGAGTGATTTTTTCGCCCTCAAAGTACTGTGTAAATTCTTCACAATGGTCAGATATTGTTTAGCAAGTCAGTTATTAATTCAAAACCCTTAAGAACTTCTTTCAACTCATAAAGCCCTTTGAAGCCAGACGTCCATTTTCTACTGAGGATCAGTGTGTAATAAATCTCTGACGTGAAGTTGAAGGCTGTCAAGGCTGGCATCCATAGTTTTTTGTGGTTTTTTCAGGCTATGTGGCCATGTTCTAGAAGAGTTTATTCCTGATATTTTGCCAGTATCTGATGCTGGTGAATGTCAGGAATGTTAGGAGGACTGCAATGTTAGAAATGTTAGGCTTTGAGGCCTGAGTATGAAATGTACAGATGTGCACAAAAGGAAAAACAGGAATTATGGCTAGAATTGTTTTGCAGCTGAAGGATGGAAAACAAGACACTGCTCAAGGTCAGTATGTGCTTGCTTGCAAGTAAACCTAATGTAAACAATAATGCAAGCAAGAAACGGAAGTAAAATCACCAGATGAGGTTGGGTTTGTGACCCCATGGCACAAGTCTAAAAACAACCTACACACCTCAGTTCAAGCAATGCCCCTCCAAAAAGTACAGATGTGTAACATTTTGCCAAATTGTGTTTATGGTGCAATGCCTATCAAACAAGATAGCTGTTCATGCCTTTCAATAGGCAAAGCTTTTGTGAGAACATTAGCAATGTTGTCTTTGGTGTCAATGTATTCCAGAGTTATGATTCTGTTCTGAACCATCTCTCTAACATTCTGATACCTTACACCAATGTACTTTGTCCTACATTTCAAGTTCTCAGCCTCAGACATTGCAATACATGATTGTGAATCCTCATGAACTACAGTAGGTTCTTCACACTTTTCTCCCAAATCCACAAGCAATTGCCTTATCCATTGGATATCTCCTGCAATCTCAGACAATGCTGCAAACTCTGCTTCTGTAGTACTTAAAGCAACACAATTTTGTTTCCTGCTGCGTCAAATTATTGGACTACATGCAAATCTTACAAGCAGACCTGACACTGACTTTCTGTCATGCAATTCTGATGCAAATGAACTATCCACATAACAGTCAAGATGTTGTTCACTGCCCTGTATCACCAACTGTCTTTCCTTTGTTCCTTTCAAGTACCTCAGCACATGTTTCACTCTAGTCCAGTCTTCTGCTTTTGGAACACTCACTTTTCTGCTAAGCACTCCAACTGCAAATGAAATGTCTGGCCTAGTATTGTTTGCAATGAACATCAAGCTACCTACTACACTTCTGAACAATTCTGAATTCTCAAATTCCTTTGATGATTCTGCACTAGAACTTCCAGAAGTCATTGGACTTTTTACAACTTTTGCACTTTGCAAGCCACATTTTTCAATCAGTCTCTCAATCTTTTTCTTTTGGCTCAACAAACATCTGCCATCCTCAATCCACTGTACTTCAATCCCTAAGTAAGTATTAAGATTTCCCAAATCCTTCAGCACAAACTTCTTGGACAATTCTTTCTGAACTGACTGAATTTCCCTTTCTGACTTCGCTGCGATACACAAGTCATCAACATAAATCACAATAGTCACATCACCTTTTGTATACACACACGCATCCGCAATGCTGCGTTTGTACCCCAATTTGACCAATTTTTCACGAATGCAAAGGTTCCAGCAACGTGCACTCTGTTTCAGACCATACAATGCCTTTTTCAACCTGTAAACCTTTCTATCACTGTCCTTGTCAAAACCTAAAGGTTGTTCCATGAAAACCTCCTCATCAAGACAAGCATTCAAATACGCAGTTTCAAAATCAATGTCTCACAACTTGATTCTTCCTAGCTGCCAAAGCTAAAACCAGCCTTAAACTTTCTGGCTTTGCAGTAGGTGAAAAAGTTTTGTCAAAGTTCTCAAACCTCTGCTGTAAAAAACCTTTTGCAACAAGTCTTTCCTTGTATCTATGGGTTCCATCTGGCATTTCTTTCCTTTTGAAAACCCACTTGCAACCTTGTGGTTCTTAGGCCTCTCCACAATCTCAAACACTTCCTTATCTAGCAAAGACAAGTATTCTTGATCCATGGCAGAAAATCACTTCTCCTGCTCCTCCTTAGGATATGACTGCAATTCCTCAAAACTCTCTGGCTCTTCAGCCACCACTGAACAAGCTCTTTCACCCTGCACTACAAATCTATCTACAGGTCTCCTCACCCTCTGAGTTCTCCTTGGCACAATCACTTTTGTTCTGCCTCTTTCATCCTCACTGTCAGAACTAGTCTGCACCTCTTTGTCTTTCATGGACACCTTTTCAAACGTGCAACGTTGGATGTGTTTGTGTGTGATGTTCTGCAGAAGTACTAGGTTCACACTCAGTAGATGTTTCTTGTTTTGGCACCCCTCCATTTCCAGTACCTACATCCCTCTGCCCCAGCTTGAGAAAAACCTCTTTGTTTGCATGTAGCTTTTCCCAACTTGAATGTTTTTCAAAATTGGCACTTCTGGACAGCAAGATATCCCCATGACCTAGGTGAAATCTATAACTGTTTCCAGAATATCCCACAAACATCAACCTTCTCCATTTAGGATCCCCCTTTTTCCTGAAGTGTGTAGGTTGTTTGGGTAATTGTTCTGTAATGGATGGTTGGAGAGATTTGTCAGATGAGCATGTGTATATTTGTAAATACAGCAACTTAAGAATAAAGCCTCTGAGGAGAGAATTTTGGCTCGAGTCTGTTTCATCAACTGGGAGGAGGATTCCCGATAAAGCTGAAGCTCCAGGGTTGCTGGTATCGGAGGCATCGGAGATTGATTGAACTGTGCACTTCTGCTTATTTACACTAACAAGAAAAATATCCCCACAAACACTTATCCCAAAATGCATCTGCAGAGGTAATCAGGTGCCCCTTTTTCCTGGCAATCGCTTGATCATAGCAGCCTCTAAGCAAGTCTTCAGTCTATAAGGTGAAGGTATGTTTCCTTATGACCCTAATGGAAAGGCATTATGGGAGATGTCCCCTTAGCTGCCATTGCCGAAAGGCAAGGAGATCACGTTCACAGTGTAAGCCCAGTTAGAAGTTGCAAACAGGAAAGATGCTTAACACCTGGGACAGATTTATGACTGGGACACTTAACAGATAACAGCTATTCTGGTACAGTGGTCCCCCGGTTTACGAAAGTAATTCGTTCCAGCACCGCTTTTGTAAACCGAAAAAGATCGCAAACCGGGGGACCACTGTAAGTATAGGAATGAACTGTGTCAAATTTGAGTTTCGCGCTGCTTTTTTTTCGGAACCTGGGGATTTTTTTGTAACCCGGGGCCGTTTTTCCGGCCCCGGCTCTTTCGGATCCCGGGGTTTTCGTACCCCAGGGTTTTCGTAACCCGGGGGACCACTGTATCAGTGTTTTCCCATGGAAGAGGCTTTCTATAGATCAAGGGATGTGTAAATTTGGCTTTGCTTTGATGTAGGACAATAATCTGCTGAGGACATGACTAGAAGACTACTTAAACTCTGCCATTCCTTTGTTAGCTGTTCTACCTTAGGATCTCAGACAGACCTCTGGTTGTGGTTTAGGGCTCTATGCAGTTCCAACTCCCCTTCCCTTTCCCTCTCTCAATTCCCACACACCCTTCTCCATACCTCCCTCCATTGTGTTGCTGCATCAGCCTGGATTCTGGAGGAGCCATATAAGGCAAGTATTTTAACATTAGAAGGCCTGTTCTTTTATTTTCCCACATTTCCTCCTTTCTTCTATTAGTCTTGTGTGACTGCATGTGTGAATGTGCGTGTGAGAATAGATCTCCCTTTACATCAATAAACTAGCTTAAAATCCAAAGACTTTGCCTTTGTGTCAGTTCTGGGATCTCTGGCACCTCCGTAAACAATACAGGATTCATGGTCCAATGGTCTTTGTAAGAAGCCAAGATTGGTGTATTGAGCTAATTAATATTCCCCAAATTTTAGTAGTTATCCTTACAGGAACAAACTCTTCTAGAACATGGCCACATAGTCCCCAAAACCCACAAAATCTATAAACAGCTCTTCTGGAAGGTGCTTTGCAGATGCTGCCAGCGCAGCTATAGAGTAGACCTTCAAATTGACCCTAGTGCATGTTCAGTCTGGCTCAGTCTGAGTCTTCTGCCAATGTCATGCCAGTCTCCATCTTACCTGCTTCATCATTGCCAATTCCCTGGAAAACAGGGTCCAGTTTGGCTCCACTCTTTAAAAGGGGATACTCGGGAACAATTGAGTCCACTGCCCTGATCATTTCCCCATTCCACAGATCAGTTAGAATATGGTCTCCCTCCCTCATTCCAGAGCACAAAGAACTGGAAGTAGAATATATAGTTGTGGTAGAGGTCTGCCTTTAAAGAGCTTCATGAGTTGAAAGAAGAATTTCTTAAGGTCTTTGAATTTATAGGTGATCACTCCTCCCCACTCCCAGCCATCTTGCCAAAGATATGAGTATTGGGTAAAAGAGTGCTAGCCATTGCAATACCAACATTTCTGAGTTGCAGAGATGAGGGCATACATGGATAGTGAGTGAGTGCCCCTCAGAAAGCTAAATAATGAAGCTGTAGAAAATCATATAAGAGCCTGAGTGGAATAGATCTGGTAACTTGACTGTACTAAAAGGACCTGTACCAGATTTTGTGGGGAGATACCAGTGTCCCCCCCCCCCCCAGAATTGTGTCTCTCAGCTTGAAGGTACATAGAGTCAAAAATGTTTTGAATGTGTTAAAGGAAGATGTTAAGGGAGGGGTTGCAAATTCCGAGGACACTGATGTTCACATCATTAACACAAGTCAGATAATGGTGGAAATTATGTGGGGCTTCTTGTAAAATAATGGTACCTGATCATGTCTACAGGTTTTAGGACGGAACAATTTATGGGATTCAGCTTATTGTATCAAATGCTCATTGTACAATTGTGTGCAATCACGGTAGCAACCACAATAACAAATTTGCCCCACCAGAGCTCCCACTTGTGGATGGTGAACCTCATGTAGTAGTAGTAGTAGTAGTAGTAGTGAGGGGGACTGAGATGATGAAGAGAGTTTTATTCTAGAGGAAGTTACAGGAACAGCAGCAGATGCAAACACTATTCAGAACTCAGTAAGGAGCTTGCATTCAGCCAAATGGTGTTTTGCTCAATTATGTGGTGGGGCTAGGCATGGGATTGATTTCAGTGTACACCTGGTGCTTGTTGTTGTTCTTAACTCCCCTCAAGTGAACCTCAACTCATGGTAACCCATGGATGAGACATCTTCAAGACCATCTGTCCACTACTTCTCTGTTTAGGTTTTACAAGCTGAGGTCTGTGGCCTCTATGATTGATTCCAACCATCTTGCATGTAGTGTTCCTCTCTTTCTACTGCCCTCTACCTTTCCTTGTATCATTGTCTTTTTCAATTATTCATGCCTTCTCATTATGTGGCTAAAGTATGACAGCATCAATTCAGTGAATTTAGTGGCTTCCAGGGAGAGTTCAGGGTTGATCTGTTCTGGAACCTACTTGTTTTCTTCTTGGCCATCCACAGTATCCTTAGCACTTTTCTCCAGCACCACAACTCAAATGAGTTGGGTTTTTTTTTTCTATTGGCATTTTTCACTGTCCAGTTCTCACATCTGTACATGATGGTGGGGATTACAAAAGCTTGGATGATCCTCAGTTTACTTATATCTTTATACTTTAGGATCTTGTCTAGTTCGTCTATAGGTGCCCTTCCCAATACTAATCTTCTTCTAATTTGTTGACTGTAATCTCCATTCTGATCAAAGTTTCACCCAAAGTATGGGAACTCTTGGACTATTTCGATTTTCTTTTTATCCGGGATGAATTCTTGTGGGCTTTCCATGGCCAATGATTTTTGTTTTCTTAATGTTCAACACTAATCCTACTGTGACACTTTCTTCCTTGATTTTCATCAGTATTTGTTCCAGGTCTTTGTTGAACTACAATTCCCAGGATTTCCGAGCACCGAGCCAGGGCAATTAAAGTAGTCTCAAACTGGATTATTCATGCAGTGTAGTTTGGACCGATATTAAGTGGAGGAAACATGCATCACTTTATTATTGCAAGTGTCTAGAAGAGAGACCCAAGAGGGGAGTAAATGATGAATTTTCTAACATCAGCACATAAAGAAGCAGTGTGTCATCCTTAACATGAAAAAATATAAATTTACCTTAGTTGGTTTATTCTATAAATTATGGAACCATGCCTGATGTAAATATATGTCCAGGGACAAATTGAAATTTGCCTGATGAATCTCTGTTTCCTGTTGTTGCTATATTTGCACAAGGTGCCTTACAAAATAATGCAAAGGACTACAATCACTGACTGAAGCATTGAACTTATTCCGAGCAAGACTTAAGGTCATGGGCACTGTATTTGTAGCTGCTAAATGAAGCACATTATATCATTTTTATGCCAACTAATCTCATAAATCTTATGGGACAGCAGATGAACTGAAAGAAAGAACTGAAGAGTACTTTTATGAAGCAAAAGAGCAGACAAATCTAAACATGCTGATAGATGGTCACTTGCTTTATTTCTTATTAATTCAAAAAGCCCATTGGGCTCTATCAAAGCTTTCCTTCTTCAGGGGCTACACTAAAAAAAACCCACAAATATATCCTATTAAATATACTACTACTACTACTTCTATTAAATATATTATCAAGGACAGCACACAATTAATTATATTCTTTAAAATCACATGAATTATATTGTCATACATATTTTGATTTGCTTTTTATCCAGGATGAATTCTTGTAGACTTTCCATGGTCAATGATTATTGTTTTCTTAATATGCAACACTAAGCCTACTTTGACACTTTCTTCCTTGATTTTCATCAGCATTTGTTCCAGGTCTTTGTTGAACTACAATTCCCAGGATTTCCTAGCACCGAGGCAGGGCAATTAAAGTAGTCTCAAACTGGATTATTTCTGCAGTGAAGTTTGGACTGATATTAAGTTGACGAAACATGCATCACTTTATTATTGCAAGGCACCTCGTTCAAATATAGCAATAACAGGAAACAAAAATTCATTAGGCAAATTTATATATTATTGCAAGTATATATTATTGCAAGTGTTATTGCAACAGAGACCCTAGAGCGGAGCAAATGATGAATTTTCTAGCATCAGCACATGAAGAAGCTGTGTGTCATCATTCACATGAAGAAATGTAAATATATCTTAGTTGGTTTATTCTACAAATGTTAGAGGAATGCCTCATGTAAATATATGTCCAGGGACAAGTTGAAATTTGCCTGATGAATTTCTGTTTCCTGTTATTGCTATATTTGAACGAGGTGCCTTGCAAAATAATGCAAAGGACTACAATCACTGACTGAAGCCTAGAACGTATTCTGAGGTCATGGCCACTGAATTTATCACTGCTAAATGAAGCACATTATACCATTTTTATGCCAACTAATCTCATAAATCTTATGGGACAGCAGATGAACTGAAAGAAAGAACTGATGATTATTTATATGAAGCAAAAGCAAAAGAGCAGACAAATCTCCACATGCTGATATTTGGTCACTTGCTTTATTTCTTATTAATTCAAAAAGCCCAATGGGCTCTATCAAATTTGCCTTCTTCAAGGGCTACACTACAAAAAACACAAATATATCCTTTTAAATATATCCTATTATACTAGTAGTAGTACTCCTACCAAGGACAGCACACAATTAGTTATATTCTTTAAAATCACATGAATTATATTGTCATACATATTTTACATTGTCATACCTATTTTAGCCTTAAACAGACATCTCTGGTATTGTTTTTTTTAATTTTTATTTGTTTATTCTATTTCTTAAAATTACAACAGACAGAAAACAGCAGCAACAAGCTACAACGAACAAGCAGTATGATTCAATACACTTCTATGTAACTTCCAATTATTT
Source organism: Urosaurus nigricauda (assembly GCA_034509955.1). NCBI lineage: Eukaryota > Metazoa > Chordata > Lepidosauria > Squamata > Phrynosomatidae > Urosaurus > Urosaurus nigricauda. The sequence goes on from JAOEGL010000002.1 coordinate 124,632,026, forward strand.
AACCTTATATATAGAAATATATATTTTCATAGTTCTCCTCCAATAACTAACCTCGTACAATTATTTTCTACAGCAATCATTATCTAATGAAATATTTTAAAGTATATGCAAAAATATTATTTTATATTTCTCTTTTTTTATTACAGAAGTTTTGCTGCTCACGTTTTTTATAAACCCCTACATTCTTTTCCCCCTATTGATTATGTCTCTTTAATGATAGCAAATTTATTTGTAAGCACATATTGTTAAATGCTACTACCTTATTTCCTTAAATATGTATACTTTTTCAATGTTCTGCTGTTCTATTTTAAAAAATGCATCATCTTTAGGAATTTTATGTCTTTGCTAATAACTTTAATATTATCTGTTGTCCTATTTTTTCTTCTTTTACAGTGGGTCCTTGTTATCCACTGGTGTTTAGTTCCAGGACCCTCTGTGGATAACAAAATCCATGGATGTTCAGGTCCCATTAAAGACAATGGCATAGCAAAATGGTGTCCCTTATGTCAAGACCATGTTGCACCCTGGTGGGAAAAATGACACGGATGTGGCCACTAGTTGGGAACTGGAGCAGAGTTACTACAGTTCAAGTAGCACCTGCATATGTCAGCATTTGGTGAGCTGTCCATCATGGGAAGTCTGTTGCAACATTCACAGTAGGTGAAGCCAGCCAGAGGTGCATCATGGGTAGTATTCTGATGCAACAGGTACTGGGTATGAAACCAGCCAGGTATCATTGGTGGCATGCCTCTCACATGACTTCCAGAAAGACCACCTATATAAGAGGGAAGGTTATAATCTCCATTGTTGGGTTGTTGTGGTCAGTGGTTGGCGAAGCACTTTGTTGGTCTGTATAGTTGTGAGTATTCAAGATGGCTATCTGATACTCAGTGTGATCTTTGTAAATAGTTTTGCAACAAAATTTAAACGCCCTCATGTTGAGTGAAGTCTCTCTGTCAGGAGATTCATTCCTTCAAGCTGGAAGCTCAAGTCTGCGGCCTGTGTGAAAGAGGAATTTTTCTTTGCAGCTCAGAGCTGCCGACTCTTCACAAAAACCTTCTTCTAGGCATTCCTGCCTATGTGCATCAACTCTGCATGTGTGTGTGCGAGACACAGCCCATCCATATGCCCCAACATCTTATATAAAATGGAAAATCAAGATTTTCTATTTGGAATTTACACTTAAAAAATAATTTCTGCTAGAATCCGTGGATAAAAATCCTTGGATAAGGAGGGCTGACTGTACTAAATAATATCCTTTTAGTTAGATCATTTTATTTCAGGAAGAGCCACACTTCCTTCTGCATGCCTCTTCACCACCAACCCCTGCTTCCAGTGGAACACTCCTCAGAAGCCACTTCTCCTTCCATCATCCTCAGCAACTGGGACATTAGGCAAAGGTTTCCAAAGCCACCTCCTTCTTATCTACTTGATCCCTCTGGTTTTGTGGTATTCAGGCAATTTTATCTAGCACTGTTAGATATTATGTTTCTGCTTTTCTCATTGTCACTTTTTCTCCTGTTGTTTATTGGGCACTGCATCCATCCCTTCCCATGGCTCCACGCATCTCTCCCAACTTGATCCCTATTCGACCTCTCCCTATCTCCCAGCTCCCATTTTCCTGCTCCCTTTGGAACTGTTGCTCTGCAGCTCTGAAAGCAACAGCAATTTTATCCTTTTCTTTCTAGATCATTTAATCTTCTTGCCTTAACTGAAACTTGGCTCCCACCCATGATACTGCTACCTCCGCTGCCCTCTCCTTTGGTGGTCCTTCTTTCACCCACACAAGCTGTCCTGAGGGTCAAGGAGGTGGGTTGGTATCTTATTGTCTAACTTTTGCCAGTTTCAACCCCTTTCTCTTCCCCCTAGCTATTCTTTTTCTTCATTCGAGTCTCATTCTATTAGACTCTTTTCTCTTTTGCAGGTTCGGGTTGCTGTCATTTAACGCCCTCCTGGTTCTGCTAACCAATTCCTTTTGGACTTTGAGTCAGGGCTCACCTATTTTCTCTCAGACTCAGTTCCCTCTCTGATTCTAGGTGCCTTTAATATCCACCTTGATGATCCTACGAATCCTTCAATGTCTCTCTTTAGCTCCCTCTTAGCTTCTTTTGATCTTCAACCCCATTCCTCCTCTCCTACACATTCTTCTGGTCTCTGCCTTGACCTAGTACTAGCCACCAAGTGTGTCATTTCCGACTACTTGGCATCTGACTATCCAATGCCAGACCATCATCTAATTTCATTTATTCTTACTTATATCCCACCTCCTCATCATGTTGTTCAAGGCACTTTTCGTAATCTTCAGTCTGTTAATTCTGATCATCTCTGTCAGACCTTGGATTCTTCTCTCTGTTCTCTAAATCTTGGGGACTCTGATGATTCAGCAATGTCTTTATTCAACTCCACTCTCTCTTCAACCTTTGACAGCTTTACCCCTATATCTGTACGCATGTCCTCCTCTATGTCTAGGCCCCAGCCATGGCTCTCTCCCACAGTTAGATTTCTCCAGTCTTGCTCTCGAGCAGCCGAATGTCTTTGGAAAAAGTCCAGGGAGTGGGCCGATTTTATTCATTATAAATTTGTTCTTTTATCCTTCTCACGTGCCCTATCTATGGAAAAACAGAATTACTATAAATCATCTGCGCCAACGAGAGGCGCCCGCAGAATTTGTTCTCCTGCTTCAATACACTGCTAAAACCTTCCTCCCTCCCTGTCTTCTCATCATTTTCCCCAACTGACTTTGCCAACTACTTCCTCACAAAAGTCACTACTATTCAATCTGAAATTGTTACTCCTAATTTGCCCCTTACCACTAATCTCCAGGTACTTTCTACTCATAAACTCTCTGTGTTTCCACCTGTTTCTCTGGATGAACTCTCTATGCTGCTAAATTCTTCAAAACTTACAACTTGTTCTCTTGATCCTATCCCCTCCCATCTTCTAATCTCTATAAACCCTTCTTTTCTGCCCTCGCTCCTCTATATCTTTAATCTGTCTCTCTCTTCGGGTTCCTTCCCTTCTGACTTCAAACATGCTCTCATTTCTCCAATTCTTACCCTCTCTTGACCCCTCATCTTTGTCTAGCTATCGTCCAATCTCTCTTCTTCCTTTCTTCTCTGAGGTTCTGGAACGGGTAGTTTATTCTCACTGTCTTCAGTTTCTCAAAGCCAACTCCATCCTGGACCCTTTTCAGTCTGGTTTCCGCCCACTGCACGCCACAGAGACGACCCTCACCAATGTCTCAAATGATCTCTTACAGGCCAAGGCGAATGGCCTCTACTCTCTTCTCATTCTTCTCGATTTGTCTGCTGCCTTCGATACTGTCGATCACTGTCTCTTGCTCAACTTACTTTCCGACCTCTGGTTCTCCTACTCTGTTCTCATCTGGTTTAAATCTTACTTGTCAGACAGATCTTTTGCAGTGGTCACAGGTGGTCAGACTTCCTCCTCCGTTCCCTTATCTGTTGGAATTCCTCAGGGCTCTGTCCTGGGTCCCCTTTTGTTTTCTCTGTACACATTGTCCCTTGGTAAACTCATCAGTTCTTTTGGTTTCTCCTATCATCTGTATGCCGATGACACTCAGCTGTACCTTTCCACCCCTACCTTTTGCCGGGGCTTGAACAGCAAGTCTCCTCTTGTCTGGCTGCCATCTCTCAGTGGATGCGGCATTGGCACTTGAAGCTCAACATGTCTAAGACAGAGATTCTCATCTTCCCACCTAAGCCCACCCTTCAATACTCCTTTTCTGTTTCTGTTGATGGCATTTCTATTCAACCGGTTTAGCAAGCCCGCAGTCTTGGTTTCATCTTTGATTCCTCTCTGTCGTTTATTCCCCAGATTCAGGCCACTGCCAAGACCTGTAGATTCTCTCTTTACAACCTTGCTAATATCCATCCATTCCTCTCAGCCTCCACTGCCAAGGCTCTGGTCCATGCCCTAGTGGTTTCATGACTAGATTATTGTAACCTTCTTCTGACAGGGCTTCCTCTCTCTCACCTCCATCCTTTAATCTTTGTACAGAACTAAGCTGCAAGTATTATCACTTGCCCCTTTGACCATGTTTCTCCTCTTTTATCCTCCCTTCATTGGCTCCCCTTCCCCTTCCGCATCCAGTACAAGCTTTTGTTGACTTTCAAAGCCCTCCATGGATTGGCCCCTCCTTACTTGTCTGAACTTCTTTCTCCTCACACTCCTTCTCGTACCCTCCGTTCTGGTAGTCAGGGTCTCCTGTCCCAGCCAAGGATTTCCACTGCCCCGTCCCAGATTTGTCCCTTCTCACTTGCTGCCCCTCACTCCTGGAACCTTCTTCCCCCATGGGTTATAAATAAACATTATTATTATTATCATTATTATTACTTCTCTAACCAGATTCACAATTAAGTTAAAGACTATATTGTTTAGGGAAGCATTCCCAGGATTGTGCCATCTGCCCCGGATGCCTCCTATTAATTATGTATTAAGAAGCCATGCCCTCCCTCCAGTCCATCTGCCTTGGTCCAGGCCCCAGAGGGAGGGAAGAAGTAATGGACTTCATCCTCTTCCCACCACCTTCCCCTATTCCTTTTGTGTTGTCTCTTTTAGACTGTAAGCCTGAGGGCAGGGATCCATCTAATTATAAGATTGTATGTACAGCACTGTGTAAATTTACAGCGCTATATTAATAATAATAATAATAATAATAATAATAATAATATCTTTCCACAATACAGCAAAATTATTATGAAATAAATTAATGTTCTTGTTAATCATATTACTATTTTTTCTTATTTTGCAACTGGATTTGCTTTCTAGTTTTTCTTGTTCTAATTTGGTAGAATTAGGAACCAATTCTTTCCTTTGCTTAGTTTAAATCCTTCATATTTTCTGATGATTCCTATTTCTGCCATTGAGTGTTCAGTATTTTCCAGAGGATTTGTCAAAAGTGGGCTGGAGCAGACAGGTGCAAAAGAGCAGACCCCACCAACCACAAAGCTCACTCCAGAAACTGGATTATCCCATCTCCTTTTTGGTGCAGCTTCCAGCCACTTTGAAGACATGTGTCATGTAATCGGCACACCTCCAAAGCATCTGTAAGCCATTTATTTTTTGCCCACATGTTTTGCCCCTGTAATAACTATGTCATTGGCAAACATTCTTAGCTTATATTCTTGTTCTTTATATTTACTTCTTTTAATATTTATTTTTATTCTGTTGGCTAAGATCACCAAGAACAAAAAGGAGCAGAGAGAGGGGACAGTCTTGTCTTATACTTTAACTTGTAACAAATTTGGCAGTTTTTCTCCATTTACAAGTAGCTGTCCATATTGTTGATTGTAAATCTCTTTTATCTTGACTAAGAAATTTTCTCCTAACCCCAATCTTCATAGAAACTCCATCAAGAAATCCCATCACAGATTGCCTTTTCAACATCAACAAAGATCAGAGCCAATTTCTTATATTCACATTATAATATTCAATGAAATTTACTGCAGTGGTTATGTTGTTTCTATTATATTCTTTAAAAACATATGAATTACATTGTTATACATACCAATGTGTACACACACACACACACCTTTAAACATACATTTCTGGTATTGTATAAGAAATTCTCCAGAGAATTGGACCATTAAGCATTCTTCATTATTTATAAAAGATTTAGGTAGTAAGGAAAGAAAACGAAGTGCACTCAGCCCTCTACATTTGCATAGATGTTTTTCTATTCTTGTACATGTCTTGTGTACCAGAGAGTAATATGTATATTTTTTTCACCCGCCTTTACTAATCCCCATACGTTTTTCAATTACCCTTTAATCATTATTATTTTTTAAATTTGTTATATTACTACATCTATCCTTTACTGATGAGTTGGATTTATATTTTATCTTATCCATCTGCATGTTAAAGTCACCTGCCAGGACCACATATAGTTCTTGTATATTTTCCACTTTCTTTTACACTTTCTCATAAAATTCTTCCTGTTTTTTTACTTGGAGCATATATATACACCAATACATATTTGTCCTCTCATAATTCCACTTGTATTATTATATATTTCTCATTGTCATCTCTTAACATATTATTAAAAAGTTATTATTTTTTTTCAGTTCTTATTGCTACACCCCTCGATTTAGCATAAGCACTTCCATTGCTTTCTCATAAATCCTTGCCCAATTCAATTTCAATTCATTTACACCCTCCTTCTCTTGAAGATATATATCTGCTGAATACTTCAGTTCAGCAACTGGTGGAGTTGGAGTTCCATAGATGAATCATAGAATTACTACAATCAAATCAAAAAGCTAAGTTCATTGTTTTTATCTAAACACTGTGCGTGCCATGAAGTTTTGATGGCGGCCCATATGGATGCCGCCATTTTAAAATGGCAGCATCCATACACACTAGGGCTAGGGAGGATGTAGATGCTGTGCCTTCCCAAACCCTATTCGCACCACACAGACGTACCTTTTGGGCCGTCTCCATCAGCCCTCAGACGTCAGAATCCATCTACATTAGACATCAGGAAAAGAGTTGAAAGAAAAGAGGAAATCATATTTCTTGAGGGCAACTATGTCAGTCTGTTAAAGCAAAAACAATACAATCTGGATTCCAAACCAAAGTGTGCCTTGGCAGGCTTAATCCTCAGGTAAAAACATGTTACATTCTCTTTTCCTGTTTTATTAAGTGACTTAAGTTTTTCTTTTTCTTTTTTAAATAAAGGTTATTAGAGTAATACTAAAAACATATATCACACACACACACACACACACACACACAAAACCACATCAGGAAACTTATACAAACAAACAATCAAATACCTACCAACCTAACTAAATATTACAAATAATATAAAACATATAAACATTAACACATCACACAGAAAGAGCTTTCTTGGCTCTATTTTAATATTTCAGTTATTAACCTATTCTGCAAGTGGGTCTATATGATCCTGGATCTGTTAAATCTTTATCTATTTTTGCAATCAATATTATCAATGAGTGATCCCATGATGGTGAATCAACAGATCCCACTTGTGGTTGCCAGAGTTTATGCTCAATGAGAGGTGTCTCTGCTATTTCCATTTCTACTAGAGGTAAACGTGTGTGACTTAAACTGCTTGTAGTAAAAAACAAAAACAAAAGCAAACAAACACTTGGGTCAAAATAAAGTTTTGCCAGGGCATTAACAATAGTTAAAGGTAGTGGCTATTTCAGGAGACACTAGCCTAAATGAGATTGGACGTAATACAAGACCAAAACTGGTTCAGTTCCAGTTCAAGGACAGACTTGACTAAAGAACTGACACATAAATGCCCATTATAAACATCTAACATCTCCACCTCTTACTGGGGACAAATTGTTTGGAATAAAGTCTCTTGGCTGAGACTAAGAATAATAGAAGACTTTACCATCTTTTATTTTAAAAAGAAAGAAAGAAAGAAAAGGCTATTTTCTACAGTACATTCCTCAAATGAAGAATGGCAACAGGACACTGACCTTCCTATATTGCCTAAATATGACACTGGGGAGTCTTTGGAGACAAAGAGAGCTCTGAACAACCCTGGTGGCGCAGTGGTTAAATGCCTATAGTGCAGCCATTCACTCAAAACCATAAGGTGGTGAGTTCAAGACAGGCAAAGGGCTGAAGCTCAACTCAGGCTTGCATCCTTCCGAGGTCGCTAAAATGAGTACCCAGATTGTTGGGGGGCAAATAGCTTACAATTGTAAACTGCTTAGACACTCCTTAAGGGTATGAAGCGGTATATAAATGAAGCTGTTTGTTTGTTTGATGCAGGGAACATATATATATCCATCTGCTGACAGGCTACTTTTGACTAAGCATTATGCAGTGTTACTACACAATGCACTTAACATCTTGGAATAGTATTTTTGAGGCCACCCCTCCACTCCAATGAGTCTACTAGGGGCGGTCCTGATTTGTCACAAGACAAAAGTGGCTTTTCTCAGACCAGGGCCTTCAGTACTAGAGACACTCTTCAGAGCTGTCTTTGCAAAGGTGTCAGGAAAGAGTGGGTTAAACCTGCCACATTAAACCTAAATTCTAGGTCTGTTAATAAGCTTCATCATTGATAGGTAATAGCAAAACTACAAATCTAATAGATAGACGACTCTATATAAACCCTAGTTTTTTCTCCCATTTATATTCAAATTGGGGAAGGCACACATTTCCTCTCTCTTTCACACACATACATGTATATATACATACACTAAGGAAAGATCAGATGTGGTGCTTAAAAGGTCATAAACAGCATCCTCCTTGGCAATTAGGGCTGCTTCAGCTATATCATTATCTTGAGGGCCTGCCTTATGTGGGCTAAAGATTTTATGAGAAACCTTGATAATCAGGTTAACATAAAATTATATCAAGACAATCTACAAGTTAGGCAAAAGGGCTGTTTTATCAGCTGATCCCAGGCCAGAAGTATTACAGTTTGGCAAACAGTCAGCCTCTACATTGGCCAAGAGGCAGATTTTAAATAAAAACAACCAAATAAACAAAACCACTGGCATGTGGATGCCTGTTTTAAACAAAATTTGATAATTTGATTGATGACAAACTCTTTCAACAATCACTAGATCCTTTATTGTTAGAGATTAAGGATAAAGGGAAAGCATTTGCTTTTTTTCACATAAAAATAAAAAAGAGGTCCCTTCATCAGGGACAATCCCCCCCCCCCCCATAGATACAATTATGGTACTTGTTGTACATGAGACAACAGATTTGGGAGACAGTGGTCTGACCTCAATTACCAGCCTCAGCAGTAGTCCCAGGCACTGCTTCACCTGACCAAATAACAACATCAGTGGCAATACCTATCTTGTTAAACAGTGATAGAAATATCCCAAATCCTGGCTGATTGGTGGTAAAGGGTGATAAGAAGACTTTGCTAAAAAATTGAACTGATCTATGGATCTTCTCAACTCTTTAAAAAGATACTTTGATATATTTTCTATACCATTCTCTTGACTATTTCATTGCTTCCTTAAGGTACAGGAAGGCAAAGAAACATAGGCTGATATAAAAGTCACAAAATGTCTGATCAATTTTGGGGCCATAAACAACAACAGCAACAACAACAACTATACTATCTAATAACAAAAACAGTTTTTACAGTGTGGTGCTAGAGCTCAAATGGGTCAATTGTATTATAATAATCATAGGTTCAGAATGGAAACTCTCCAGACAATTCTGGAGACACTTCAGCTCCAAGATTTTTGTGTGTCCCTGTTTTTTGGTTGTAGTTTGCTTCCACAGGCCAATCCACCACTTCATCACAAATATCTTTCCAGGAGAAACCTTTTCCATACAAGCCTCTACCATTCAGTCTGTTGTTTTCTTCAGCAACACTCACTACACTGATAGACACACCTTGGAAACAGTGGGACCTTCATATAGGCCCATAATTTCACAATTTCCTGATCAGATCTTATTATCTCCCATAGGAAATAAAAGATGTCAAGTTGTGCTTTCCTTCCTATCCAGACATGGTTTTCTGGTAACTTACAAAAAGAACAACCCAGTTCCATTTCAGAACCTACATCACTTTGGAGCAGTTGTAGACACATTGCTGACCAGAGTCTACCTGACCAAGCAAAGGGTAAGATCCATGAAAATCACCCTCAAACAGGTAGGTTGTTCCCAGTTATTGGATCTAGTGTTATTGGTGCACCTACAGTGCCTGATCAGCTTCAGTTAATAGTTTGGCATGGACACCATTTCATGCCAGGAGTGGTTGTTGCTGCCAATTGAAGAAGCTCGTCTGATTTAGTCTGAATTTCCAAATAATGTTGGATGCCAGCTTAGGGCAATGGGGAGATTATATATATATATATATATATATATATATAATCCTCCACATGATAAATTGCCTTCGGCTACAACCAATAGTGTTTGTTTTCAACCACAACTACTAACAGCTGAATTCTGATTCAAATTAACATTAAAGTTTCATGTTAACCATGGACTGACTCAATCCAGGTCACTGAGGAAAAAACCAACATTTCTAATAACTTGGTTCAAGAAATGATTTCATCATCTTTTTGTCACAGTCCAAAAAGAAAAAAAGAGTTGATAAACTTGTGGGTTGTCTTGGATGCATTTTAACATGCTACAAGAAATTGTGGTATCTCATTAGGCTCAGTTGTTGATCACTCCGTTACAGTGGAGCTACTTCCTTTTCACTAGCAACAATCACATCCATCTTAATAAATGTAGGACAGTGGCATGGCCTTCATTTTCCACATTTACATGCCCACCACTGTTGGGTTGCCTTGAATCAAAATAAGCTTCCTTTGGAAGACACAGATTGTGGTTCTCATGTAGGTGATATGCCTCAGTTCACCTACCCATTGGTCGGGGAGCTTTGGTAAGTCAAAGGATAAATGATGTTCCCACCTCCATCGCTGGAAAAAGGAACATTGGGTCTTCCATGTGATATGTTCGTTTTCAGCGATGTAGGTGGGAATATCCTCCCCACCCAGAATTGAGGAGGCTGTTTCCCTTGGTTCTGCAAGGGTGGGTGTTAGTTAGTTCCTCTTAGTTTGAGTTTATGATAGTTTCTAGTTATCATACTTATATTTACATTTAATGCTTTCTGAGTTTGTTTTCTATCCTTGGCTGTAATATTGACTGAGGGATGGTGGGGGTTGCTCCCTCCAGTGGTGACTCCTTCAAGTCTGTTTTCCCTGCCTACTTGGAGCAATGGGACGGAATTAACCCAGGATAAAGGATATTCCCACCTACATCGCTGAAAATGAACATATCACAGGTAAGACCCAATGTTCCTTTTTACCTGCTTCATCATTGCCAATTCCCTGTAAAACAGGGGGCCAATTTGGCTCCACTCTTTAAGAGGGGATACTCGGGAGCATTTGAGTACACTACCATGATCATTTCTGCATTCCAGAGATCAGCTAGAATATGGCCTCCCTCCCTCATTCCACAGTACGAAGACTGGAAGTAGAATATATGGTTGTGGTGGAGGCCTGCCTTTAAAGAGTTTCATGAGTTGAAAGTAGTAGTTCTTAGGGTCTTTGAATTTATAGGTGATCACTCCTCCCCAGCCCCAGCCATCTTGCCATAGATATGAGTATTGGGTAAGAGATTGCTAGCTATCGCAGTATCATCATTTCTGAGTTGTAGAAATGAGGGCATAAGTGAATAGTGAGTGAGTGCTATTCAGAAAGCTAAATGATGAAGTTGTAGAAAATCTTATAAGAGCCTGAGTAGAACAGACCTGATAAAGTGACTGTACAATAAGGACCTGCTCCAGGTTACGTGCGAAGATACCAGTGTTGCCTTCCAGAATTGTGTGTCACAGCTTGAAGGTCCATAGAATCAACAATGTTTTGAATGTGTTCAAGGAAAATGCTAGGGAAGAGTTTGAAAATTCCTAGGTTACTGTTTCTGATCTTCAGACCATTAACACAAGTCAGATTATGGTGGAAGTTATGTAAGGCACCCAGAGTGAGGCTTCTTTTGAAATAATGGTACCTGATCATGTGTACAGGTTTTAGGAGGGAAAGATTTATGAGCTTATTGTTTCAGATGCTCATTGTACAATTTTGTACAATCACTGTAGTAACCACAATAACAAATTTGCCCCACCAGAGCTCCCACTTGTGGATGGTGAGCTTCATGTAATAGTAGTAAGGGGGACTGAGATGATGAAAATAGCTTTATTACAGAGGAATTTACAGGAACAGCAGCAGATGCAAACACTATTCAGAACTTAAGGAGCTTGCATTCTGTCAAATGGTGCTTTGCTCAATTATGTGGTGGGGTTAGGCATGGGATTGGCTTCAGTGTACACCCGGTGTTTGTTGTTGTTCTTAACTCCTCTCAAGTGAACCTCAACTCATGGTAACCCATGGATGAGACATCTTCAAGACCATCTGTCCACTACTTCTCTGTTTAGGTTCGAGAAGTGAGATATGTGTCCTTTCTGATTAATTCCAACCATCTTGCATGTAGTGTTCCTCTCTTTCTACTGCCCTCTACCTTTCCTAGTATCATTGTCTTTTTCAGTTATTCATGCCTTCTCAAGATGTGGCTAAAGTATGACAGCATCAATTCAGTCAGTTTAGTGGTGTCCAGGAAGAGTTCAGGCTTGATCTCTTCTAGAACCTATTTGTTTGTCTTCTTGGCCATCCACAGTATCCTTAGCACTTTTCTCCAGCACCACAGCTCAAATTAATTCTTTTTTTTTTCTATTGGCTTTTTTCACTGTTCAGCTCTAACATCTGTACACGATGGTGGGGACTACAACGGCTTGGATGATCCTCACTTTACTTATATCTTTATACTTTAGGATCTTGTCTTGTACGTCTATAGTTGCCCTTCCCATTACTAATCTTCTTCTAATTTGTTGACTGTAGTCTCCATTCTGATAAAAGTTTCACCCAAGTTATGGGAACTCTTGGACTATTTTGATTTGCTTTTTATCCAGGATGAATTCTTGTAGACCTTCCATGGTCAATGATTTTTGTTTTCTTAATATGCAACACTAACCCTACTTTGACATTTTCTTCCTTGATCTTCTTCAGTATTTGTTCCAGGTCTTTGTTGAACTACAATTCCAAGGATTTTCTAGCACCGAGCCAGGGCAATTAAAGTAGTCTCAAACCGGTTTATTCCCTTAGTGTAGTTTGGACTGATATTAAGTGGAGCAAACATGCATCACTTTATTAATGCCAGTGTCTAGAACAGAGATCCAAGAGGAGAGCAAATGTTGAATTTTCTCGCATCAGCACATGAAGACGCTGTATGTCATACTTCACATGAAGAAATATAAATATATCTTAGTTGGTTTATTTTACAAATGTTAGAGGCATGCCTCATGTAAATGTATGTCCAGGGACAAATTGAAATTTGTCTGATGAATGGGAGCTAAAACCAGATTATCAACTTAAACAATTATGTCACACATATAATTTGTTTCTTCATATGCAACTACTAGAAAGAATGAGGAAAGATATAAGGAGGAAGGTATCACCACAAAACAAAATGAACTAGATAAGATATTGGAGGAAAGAAAAGAAAAAACTGTTTCAAAACTGTATAGGCTATTATTGGAAAGAAAACTTGAAAAGGAAGCCATAAAACATTTTGTGGTGGCATGGGCGATAGACATTGATAAACCTTTAGAACTAGACTGTTGGCGTCAGGTGAGAAAGGAAACATTCACTTTTACAAAATGTCAAAGGATTCGCGAAAACTACCTCAAAAAGACATACCGTTGACATCTTACACCAGAAAGGCTAGCAAAGATTAACAAAAATTCACAGTACAATTGCTGGAAATGTAAGAAAGAAAAAGGAACTTGGATCCATATCTGATGGCACTATGCGAATATAAAATAATTTTGGCGAAAAATACATACTAAGATCTGTAAGATACTAAAAATTAATTTCAAGTTATCCCCAGAGGTTTATTTCTTAAACATGACAGATAAAATAAGTAACAATACTGCAAAGAAAAAAATGGAAGAAGATATTATACATGTGCTCAATTGCTAGAATCAATCTAGCTAAAAAGTGGAAATCAGACGAAATACCAAAAATCTAAGAATGGCAGCTGGATCTTATGGAAGTAATAAAGATGGACAAATTAACACAAATATTGAACAAAAAAATCACCAGAAAATGATGAAAGAGAATGGGGAGCGTTAATAAAGGAATGTAAGAAGTTTTAAGAGTGGACACAAATAAATAAACAAAAAACAAATTAAAGTAAAATAAAATAAGACAAAAAAGGTTGGAAAATAGAAATAACACAAAATAATAAGGTCTCAAAAATGACAGGAAGCAATAATTACTGAAGATAAATGGAAACAAATCTTACTTTCTCCAAGGAAAAAGAGAAGCATAAAAGCTAAAACATAACAAGAACATTCTGTTCAGAAGGACATTGGAAGTCAGTAAAGTAGAAGAAAATGAAGAAGGGAAAATACATAAAAATTACATAAAATCTGTAATAAATCATTAAGAAACATTACATTTAATTTAAAAATGACATATAATAGAAAAATTATTGAAAACTGATATAATTCTACATGATGTAATATGTACACGTGCGATAATATATCATATGGTAGAAAAATAAAATTTCAAAAAAAAGGAAGAAAAGAAATGTAAATATATCTTAGTTGGTTTATCCTACAAATGATGATATATGTAAATGATATATTTACATAACCATGCCTTATGTAAATATATGTCCAGGGACAAGTTGAAATTTGCCTGATAAATCTCTCTGTTTCCTGTTGTTCCTATATTTGAACAAGGTGCCTTGCAAAAGAATGCAAAGGACTACAATCACTGACTGTAGCCTTGAACTTATTCCGAGCAAGACTTAAGGTCATGGGCACTGTATTTATAGCTGCTAAATGAAGCACATTATACCATTTTTATGCCAACTAATCTCATAAATCTTATGGGACAGCAGATGAACTGAAAGAAAGAACTGAGGAGTACTTTTATGAAGCCAAAGACAAATCTCCACATGCTGATAGATGCTCACTTGCTTTAGTTCTTATTAATACAAAAAGCCCATTGGGCTCTATCAAAGTTTTCCTTCTTCAGGGGCTACACTAAAAAAAATCACAAATATATCCTATTAAATATACTACTAATACTACTACTAATTCTATTAAATATATTATCAAGGACAGCACATAGTTATATTCTTTAAAATCACATGAATTATATTGTCATACGAATTTTCGCCTTAAACAGACATTTCTGGTATTGTTTTTTAATTATTATTTATGTATTCTATTTCTTAAAATTACAACAGACAGAAAACAGCAGCAACAAGCTACAACTAACAAGCACTATGATACATAATTCTATGTAACTTCCAATTATTTAACCTTATATATAGAAATATATATTTTCATAGTTCTCCTCAGATAACTAACCTTTACATAGCTTTCCACAATTATCCTCTACAGCAATCATTTTGCTGTGATCAATGGGGGTTTGTTCCCCTGTTGAAACAGATGGCTGCCAGCCCCATCTACCCCCTCATGTAAGTGATCTCTGGCAGGATGGGGTATTGTAAGAAGGGTCCTGATTCTGCCTGTTGCCCCAAAGACTGATAATATGAGGGGTGGAAATGTCATTTAGCTGCTTCCTGATTATAAGGCACTATTACACAGGTATACTGCCATAATGAGCGCTCACGTAGAATAGTAGTTTGAGTGTTGGACTGTGACTTTGAAAACTAGGCTTTGATTTCCCGCTCAGCCAGAAAACCTATTGGGTGAGGGGCAGAGCCAGCCAAATAGCTGGATAGGACTGTTCTGATTCAGAATCACCAGGTGCTTGGAAATGAAGAACTGCAGTAAAAGCAGACTCCCAAAAGAGGAACTTTACTTCTCTGGAGGTGGATCCATGAAAATAAAGATACGAGGAATGTGTTGAGGTAAAAGAGACTTTATCTTTTGAAGGGGTAAGCTTAAAAATAATTGTTTTCAATATGTGAGACTCAAATCGAAGCTGGCAACCATTACACATTCATGAGGCACCTAAGATGCTTCATGAGTGGAGAGAAATAAACTGATGAGCTAAGATAAAGGATATTTTTTTCAAGCCTGGGAATAACTAAACCATAATTTGTAGAATGTGTTAACGAGGAGTTAAGAGAAGCTGTGTGTTAAAATAAATGGAGGAAAACCTGAGGGAGGGATGAGAAAGGTAGACTTAATGTGAAAAGGGAGAAAAACAGAAAAAGAGAAATTGTGGCAAAGACAAAGGAAAAAGTTAAACAATCAGATAAATTGTTTAAGGTAAACATGATTATAGGGGGGAAATACAGTCCTTGCAGGAATCCGAAATGCTGAACCCCCCCCCCCAAAAAAAACCTAGCCCCCCTTCCATGACCTTAACAAGTTCTATAATATTCAAAACCTCCTACAGGCATTCCAAGCTCTGATGGGGCAGGAAGGGAAAGAGGATGAACAGTAATAAAGGGAAAACAGATAGATTGTGAGGAAATGATGAAAAGACTCACAGAAGTGATAAGGGAGGGAAAAAATCCTAGAACTTAATCAAATGTTGGAGGGAGGAATATGATAAAAGGAAAGGGAGAAAGAGAGGGAGAGATCAGATAACTGTCATAGAGAAAGAGAGAGGTTATGATAACTAAATTTCAACAACATATGGAAATGGAAAGGAAAAGTTCAGATTAAAAATTCATGAATATACAAAAAAAAAACAAGAAAAAATCAAGAGGATGTTCAAATACTAAAATTAGGCAACAAATCTATTCAAGAAACACACCAGAGGGAAATTGAGGGAAATAAAAATAAGCTTACCAAGATTGACAGAAGACTTCTATATTTAAAAGATTATCAGAGAAGATCAAATTTTGTTGTCAAAAACCTACCAGAAGCTTGGAAAGTGAGGAGAATTGATTTGAAAACTGAGATATTAAGATGGTTGCAAAAAAACTCCCCAACCATAATAATAATAATAATAATAATAATAATAATAAGGTTTATTTCTATACCGCCCTTCCATAGATCAGGGCGGTGTACAGCATGTAAAAACAACAAGACATAAAAACCATTAAAAACAGGCAAGATACAATAAAACAGTAAAACAGTAAAATCAATAAAATCACAGTCTCATCACAAAATCACATATGCGGCAGCAGAACAGTGGGCAGCATTACAACAGGCTAATAAATAAAAAGTCCATTCAGCGATATGCCTGGTTAAATAAGTAGGTCTTTAAGTCCCTTTTATATTGAGCAAGGGAGGGGGACAAGCGGAGATCGATAGGTAGAGAGTTCCAGAGACAGGGGGCAGAGATGGAATATGCCCTCTTCATCGTACTCGCTAATCTGGTCTCCGGAACTCTCAGTAACCGCTGTCCAGAGGATCTAAGTGTGCGGGGCGGATTATATGGGGAGAGACGGTCCTTCAGGTACCCTGGGCCCAAGCCATATAGGGCTTTATAGGTAATAACCAGCACTTTGTACTGAGCCCGGAAGCGAATCGGCAGCCAGTGAAGATCCTTCAGAATTGGTGTTATATGGGCGGCCCTGGGAGCACCAGTGACCACCCGCGCTGCCATATTTTGTACCAGTTGTAGCTTCCGAGTATGATACAAAGGCTGCCCCATGTAGAGCGCGTTGCAGAAGTCCAACCGAGAGGTTACTAGAGCATGGGATTACGAGGCGCTTGGTAGGAAGCTGAAAGGAATGGATGTACAGGTTGTCATCTCGTCTCTTCTGCCAGTTGAAGGACATGGTCCAGGAAGGGAGAGGAAAATAGCAGATGTGAATAACTGGCTTCGCAGATGGTGCCGCCGAGAGGGATTTGGATTCTTGGATCATGGGCTGCGGTTCCATGAGGAGGGACTTCTTGCAACAGACGGGTTGCATCTCACGCCAGTTGGAAGAAATGTTTTTGCCAACAGTCTCAAGAACTTGATCAGGAGAGCTTTAAACTGAGTTCCGAGGGGAAGGGAGACAATAAGGAAGGCAAAAGGGATGGCGAAAATAGTCAAACTGACATAGAGGAAACAAGGCAAACAATGCAAGGACCCAAGAGTAGGAGGCAAAAAAACTTGCACAGGCAGCAAGTAGAAGGGAACCATGGTCTGCGATGTCTCTACACTAATGCACAGAGCATGGGAAATAAGCAAGATGAACTCGAACTCCTAGTACAACAAAGCAAATATGATATAATAGGCATCACTGAAACCTGGTGGGATGAGTCTCATGATTGGAATGTGGAAATAGAGGGGTATAACCTTATTAAGAGAAATAGGCCAAACAGGAAAGGAGGAGGAATAGCACTATATGTCAGAGATATTTACACCAGTGAAGAGATCCTGGACATCAATCATGGAAGCCAGGTGGAGAGCATCTGGATAAGAATGAAAGGGGAGGGAAACAACAAGGGTGTTACGGTGGGAGTCTACTACAGACCCCCAAGTCAGACTGAGGAATTGGATGATATCTTTCTAGAACAGATGACCACACAGTCAGAAAAGAGAGATGTAGTAGTGATAGGCGACTTCAACTATCCTGATATTTGCTGGAAGTCAAACTCAGCAAAATCCTCAAGGTCTAGCAAATTCCTCACTTGCCTGGAAGACAATTTCATGGTCCAAAAGGTGGAAGAGGCAACAAGGGGGTCAGCTATTTTAGATCTGATCCTAACCAACAAGGATGACTTGGTTAATGGGGTGCAAGTGGTGGGATCATTAGGTGGAAGTGACCATGTTCTCCTGGAGTTTGTAATACAGTGGAAAGGAGAAGCCAGGCAGAGTCAGACACGCATCCTAGACTTTAGGAGAGCGGATTTCAGTAAACTTAGAGAAGTATTGAGGGCGATTCCATGGTCAGAAATACTAAAAGATAAAGGAGTTCAGGACGGATGGGACTTTCTCAAAAGGGAGATACTGAAGGCACAATTTCAAACAGTTCCAGTGAGAAAGAAAAACGGGAGGTGTCTCAAGAAACCAGGATGGATGACTAAGGAACTTTCAACTGAGCTAAGTTTGAAACGGAACATGTATAAGAAATGGAAAAAGGGGGAAATCACGAAAAAGGAATTCAAAGAAATAGCAGGCATGTGTAGGGGTAAAGTCAGAAAAGCTAAAGCGCAGAATGAACTCAGGCTTGCTAGAGAGGTTAAGAACAATAAAAAGGGCTTTTTTGGATATGTCCGCAGCAAAAGGAAGAAGAAGGAAACAGTAGGGCCACTGCGTGGAGAAGATGGCAAAATGCTAACAGGAGATAGAGAAAAGGCAGAATTACTCAACACCTTCTTTGCCTCAGTCTTCTCAGAAAAGGCAAAGGGTGCTCAACCTGAGGATAATGGAGCAGAGAACAGAATAGGGGAATTTCAGCACAGAATAAGTAAAGAGATAGTAGAGGAACACCTTGTTAATCTAAATGAATTTAAGTCTCCGGGACCAGATGAACTCCATCCAAGGGTATTAAAAGAACTGGCAAAAGTAATATCGGAGCCATTGGCAATCATATTTGAAAACTCCTGGAGAACAGGAGAGATCCCAGCGGACTGGCGAAGGGCAAACGTCCCCATCTTCAAAAAGGGGAAAAAAGAGGATCCCAACAATTATCGTCCAGTTAGTCTGACATCAGTTCTAGGAAAGATTCTGGAGCAGATCATTAAACAGAGAGTCTGTGAACATCTAGAAGGCAATGCCATAATCACAAAAACTCAACATGGGTTTCAGAGAAACAAGTCATGCCAGACAAATTTGATCTCTTTCTTTGATAAAATTACCAGTTTGGTAGATGAAGGGAATGCTGTGGATATAGTATATCTTGATTTCAGTAAGGCCTTTGACAAGGTTTCCCATGACATTCTTGCAAACAAGCTTGTAAAATGTGGGCTAGACAAAGGAACTGTTAAATGGATCTGTAATTGGTTGACTGGCCGAACCCAAAGGGTGCTCAACAATGGCTCCTTTTCATCCTGGAGAGAAGTGACCAGTGGGGTCCCACAGGGCTCTGTCCTGGGCCCAGTGCTATTCAACATCTTTATCAATGACCTGGATGACAGAATTGGGAGCATACTAATCAAATTTGCAGATGACACCAAATTAGGGGGAATAGCTAATACCCCAGAGGACAGGATCAAGATTCAAAATGACCTGAATAGACTAGAAAGCTGGGCCAAAGCTAACAAAATGAAATTCAACACAGAGAAATGTAAGGTATTGCACTTAGGGCGGAAAAATAAAATGCACAGATATAGGATGGGTGACACCTGGCTGAATGAAACTACATGTGAAAGGGATCTAGGAGTCCAAGTAGACCACAAGTTGAACATGAGTGAACAGTGTGATGCGGCAGCTAAAAAGGCCAATGCTATTTTGGGCTGCATTAATAGAAGTATAGTGTCTAGATCAAGAGAAGTAATAGTGCCACTGTATTCTGCTTTGGTCAGGCCCCACCTAGAATATTGTGTCCAGTTCTGGGCGCCACAATTCAGAAAGGACATTGAGAAACTGGAGCGTGTCCAAAGGAGGGCGACAAAAATGGTGAAGGGTCTGGAAACCATGCCCTATGAGGAACGACTTAGGGAGCTGGGGATGTTTAGCCTGGAGAAAAGAAGGTTAAGAGGTGATATGATAGCCCTGTTTAAATATTTGAAAGGATGTCATATTGAGGAGGGAGCAAGCTTGTTTTCTGCTGCTCCAGAGAACAGGACCCGGAACAATGGATGCAAGATACAGGAAAAGAGATTCCACCTCAACATTAGGAAGAACTTCCTGACAGTAAGGGCTGTTCGACAGTGGAACGCACTTCCTCGGAAGGTGATAGAGTCTCCTTCCTTGGAGGTCTTTAAGCAGAGGCTGGATGGCCATCTGTCAGGGATGCTTTGATTTGGATTTCCTGCATGGCAGGGGGTTGGACTGGATGGCCCTAGTGGTCTCTTCCAACTCTACGATTCTATGATTCTATGATTCTATGATTCTATGTACTACGGTTTCAAGGTCCCTCCGGTCCAGGTAGGGACGCAGCTGGCGGATCAGCCGAAGCTGATAACAGGTGCTCCTGACCGTCGCATCCACCTGAGAGGTCAGATGGAGCGACGAATCAAGGAGCACCCCCAGACTGCGTACTGTTCCTTCACGGGGAGCGTGACCCCGTTCAGGACGAGTGGAACCACCTCCATCCCTGGACCAGGAGAACCTATCACCAGTACTTCCGTTTTCTCTGGATTCAGGCTATTTTCCCTCATCCAGTCCATTACCGATTCCAGACAGGCCACGAGAGGAGCGATGCCATCCCTGGTCACTGCATCAGTCGGAGACATAGAGAAGACTATTTGGGTGTCATCAGCGTACTGATAACACCGCGCCCCATGCCTCCGGATGATCTCTCCCAGCGGTTTCATGTAAATGTTAAAGAGCATGGGGGACAGAATGGCTCCTTGAGGGACCCCAGAAGTGAGGGCCCTCTTATCGGAGCACACGTCCCCCAGCTGCACCATCTGGAACCTCCCAGAGAGGTAGGACCGGAACCACTGGAGCGCAGTGCCCCGGATTCCCACCTCTACCAGGCGTTCCAGAAGGATACCATGGTCGATGGTATCGAAAGCCGCTGAGATGTCCAAGAGCACCAGCAGGGACACGCTACCCCTGTCGATGCCCAGACGGAGATCATCGACCAGGGCGACTATGGCCGTCTCCACCCCGTAGCCCGCCCGAAAACCGGTTTGAAATGGATCTAGAAAATCCGTTTCATCCAAGATCGATTGAAGTTGGAGTGCAACCGCCCTCTCGATCACCTTCCCCAGAAATGGTAGCAGCGAGACTGGCCGATAATTATTATGAACCAGGGGTCGAGGGAGGGCTTTTTCAATAACGGTCTTACTATGGCCAATTTGAGATGGTCAGGAAATTGACCCTCCCTCAGAGATGTATTAATAATTTGGCGTAACAGCAAGGTTACTGCCGATCCCCCCTGGGCTACTAGCCACGAGGGGCAGGGATCGAGAGAGCAGGTTGTCTTCCGAACACTTCTAAGGATCTTGTCCACATCCTTGGTACCGACAGACTCAAACTGATCCAGTACAACAGAGTCCACGGAAGCTCTGGACGCCTCTACTCTAGTCTCTGCATTAATACTGGCATCCAGACCTTCGTTTATCCGAGAGATTTTATCCGCGAAGAAGTTGTTAAATTGGTCACAGCAGGCCTTGGTTGGTTCAAGGATCTGGTTCGGGGCAGGGGGGAGCTGAGTTAGCTCCCTCACTACCCTGAACAACTCTGCTGGACGCGACTCCGCGGGCGCGATACGAGCAGCGAAGAACGAGTTCTTACCTGCTTGTATCGCCTCTCCATAGTCCTTCAAATGAAGGTCTAGGAGAGCCTTGTCGGATAAACGCTGGTGTTTCCGCCAGGCATACTCTAGCCGTCGCAGGACCCGCTTCCTTGCCCGGAGATCTTCCGTATACCAGGGCTTCCTTTTGGAAGCAGGCCTGAGAGGGCACTTGGGAGTGATACTGTGTATAGCCCTGGAGAGATCAGTATCCCAGGTGTTAACTAGGGCATCAACAGTGTCGCCGTCACTTCCAACCATAAACCCCTCTAGGGCTTCTTGGAACCTATCCGGTTCCATCAGCCTTCGAGGGTGGACCATTCTAATAGGTCCGCCACCCCCGGAGGGGATCTGGGTTGATGCCTTGATGCTTGCCTCTACCAGAAAATGATCCGTCCATGACAGGGCGGAGATGTTGGTAATTTCCGCCCACAGAGTTTCCATGTCCGTACAGAAGACCAAATCGAGTGTATTCCCCGCGAAATGCGTTGGACCCGAAACCAACTGAGACAGGCCCATGGCTGTCATGGTATCCATGAATTCCCGAGCCGCACCAGATGGAACATTGTTGACCTCGAAGGTGATGTTGAAGTCTCCCAGGACTAGAAGCCTGGGGGACTCCAACATCAGCTCCGAGACCAACTGTGTCAGCTCGTTAAGGGAGTCTGTTAGCGCACGGGGTGGCCGGTAGACCAACAGAATCCCTAGACTGTCTCTAGCCTTCAGGGTCAGGTAAATACACTCGATATAGGTAGTCTGACGGACATGGGTCCTGGTTAGAGACAGGGTGTTTTTATGCACCAAGGCAACACCCCCCCCCGCCCACCTAACCTGCTCTGGTCCTTCACCGAGTACCCGTAAGGGAGGACCTGAGCCCACACAGCATCTCCCTCAGGTCCAAGCCAGGTCTCGGTTATGCAAGCCAGGTCACAGTTGTTATCCTCGATTAGATCGTGTACAATGTGGGATTTGTTCTTGATGGACCTGGCATTGCACAGGAGCAGAGACAGGGTTTGTGGTACGGCTGGAGTGACCCTCAGGTCCCGTTGGTTAGGAGAAGGACTGGAAGGAGAGATAGATATTACGCATCGATCTCGCCTTCCCCTGCAACGCCAGTCCTTTCTCCTAGCGTCATACTTCCCCTTGCCCCACACAACTTGGATAGGAGCCCCGCTTGTATCAGGAAAGTTATCCCCTCCCTCCTCAGACAGATCTCCCTCTCCTTCCTTATCAAGATTCTCCATCTCCTCCACAACAAAACAGGGTGATAGAGGGGGGGATGAAGGAAAGAGGTGCCAAAGTCAATATGATAACCGGCTAAGTTCATCGATGCTAAATGGGATAATAATAGTTCGGGAGGGCAATTCTTCTACGGGCCTTTATATGACCCCTGAGCATCCACATACTCTCCCGCAGCCGATTGGGCTCTATGGGAGAGGTGGTTGATATTCCGGCCCCAGAATATCTGGACTGAAGCTGATTTGGATCGTGTTCATTGTATTACATCAGAGAGGAACAGGATAAGACCATGAGATGTGATAGTGAGGGTGGTTAATTATATCAAGAAAGAGGAACTGATGAATATGATGGGGAAAATCCAGAGAAATTAAAATTTGGTGAAGTAAAAGTGGAAATCTATAATAAGCTAAGTTCATGGTTTTTATCTAAACGCTGTGCGTGCCATGATGTTTTGATGGCACACCCATATGGATGCCGCCATTTTAAAACGTCAGTGTCCATACACACTAGGGTTAAGGAGAATGTAGACGCTGCGCCCTTCCTAATCCTATTCGCGCCGCACAGACAGCCCTCAGACATCAGGAAAATACATCTACATTAGACATCAGGAAAAGAGTTGGAGGAAAAGAGGAAATTAATATTTCTTGAGGGCAACTATGTCAATCAGTTGAAGCAAAAGCAATACAATCTGGATTCCAAACCAAACCATGCCTCTCCTCCTTGGCAGGCTTAATCCTCAGGTAATAACATGTTACATTCTCTTTTCCTGTTTTATTAAGTGACTTAAATTTTTCTCTGTTTTAAATAAAGTTTATTAGAGTAATACTAAAGACATATATCACCAAAAAAAAAAAAAAAACCTCCAGGAAATTGAAACAAACAAACATTAAAATACCTACCTACCTACATATTACAAATAATATAAAACATATAAACATTAAGACATCTCACAGAAAGAGCTTTCTGAGATCTGTTTTAATATTTCAATTATTTGGCTATTTTGTAAGTAGGTCTATATGATCCTGGATCTGTTAAATCTTTATCTGGTTTTGGAATCAATATTATCAATGAGTGATCCCATGATGGTGGGGTCATTTCTCCTTTTAAAATGTCATTATATAATACCTCCAATTTAGGTATTAACATCTTAACATCTATTAACATCCATTCCTGGTGATTTCCATCCTTTTAATTTATCTATCACTTCTTCTGTTTCTTTATTCGAAACTGTTTTCTCCATTATTTCTTTTTCTTCTTCCTCTATTTAGATTTTCAAATGTTTCTTGATATATTCCACAATTTTTTCTATTGATCTATTCCCTGCTGAGTATAAATGTTTATAATAGTCTTCAAATATCTTATTTATTTATTTATTTATACCCCACTCTTCAGCCCTAAAGGCTATCAGAGCGGCTTACAATTATAATTTTTTAATACGGTTCCCTGCTCTTAGGCTTACAATCTAAAAGACACGACACAAAAGGAGAAGGGAATGGTGATGGGGAAGGGGATCAGGTCCAGCAGTTGTTCTCTCCCTCTGGACCAAGGCAGATGGACTGGAGGGAGGGCTTGGCTTCTTAATCTAGGCCTGATGGAGTTTGGCCTCTCCTGTCACTCCCTCCTAGGCAACCAGATAGTGTTGTCATGAAGGGAGGGATCTTCAACTTCAGGCCAGGCTGGATGGTGCTGCTAGGCCTCTTTCACTCCCTTCTAGGTGGCCAGATGATGTCTTCAGGAGGGAGGGCTCTTTAACTTGAGGCCAGGCCGGATGGTGCTGCTAGGCCTCTTTCATTCCCTTCTTTACCTTTTCTTTCATCATCCTACACATTTTCCCTTTTTTATCCTTTATAACACCAATCATATTTTTCTCTTCTTTTGTGTCAACATTTTAGATTGTTTATTGCTATATTTTAAAAAAAACTCCCTCCATAAATACATTAAATTTTTCTGGACCTGCTGTAACTCTAATTTCTGTAATTCCTAGCCTGAAAAGAGAGGGCCTTTGAAGGTCACAGAGACTTTATCAGAAATGAGTTTGTAATCAGACACACCATTTAGGCAGCTGGATTATGTGTGTCTGGTTGCCAGTGATTATCGGACTTTCTTTCTTGTAATTCTATATATATATATATATATATATATATGTTTTTACTCCTATCCTTTATATTTTTTACATTATCTAATTTTTAAATTTCCATTTCTAATTTTATTTTTCTCTCTTCCTGTCATCTGTTTACATTACTTGTTTCCCTAATGCAAATTCCTTTTGCAACCGCTTTCATGTTATCCCGTAAATGAGTTTGAGAAACCTCTCTGTTATTAATATCCCAAATATTTTGCCATTATTTTTCAATTTTACCAACTATATATGTGTCTAACCTCCATCTTTTTGCTTCTCTATAAACTTTTTTAACTATAAAATCCATATATGGTCTGTAATTTTCTGTATTTAATACTTTTTAAACCATATTTTTAGATACAAAAATCAAGTCTATTCTAGAATAGTTTTATGAACTGCTGAATAATAACTATAATTCTTTTCATTCCCTCTAATCAGTCTCCATGCATCTTTTAATTCTTTTCAATTCATCATCTTATTTGGGGGTGTAATATCCCTTTTATTGGGTCTGATTTATCCCTTGTTGTTGGGTCTGATTTATCTTTGCATATATTCATAACCATATTGAAATCTTTTGCAATAATAATAATAATAATAATAATAATAATTTTATTTATAGCCTGACCTTCTGAACAAACAGTCAGGGCAGGGTACAACAAAGTTAATACAGTTACAGTAAAATATTTACAACCCAGTCCCAAACTCCCACCCCTTAAAATAAGATTAAATTAGCATTGATTTAAAACAGCTACACAAATACAACAGCATAAAATCATAAGGCCGAGTAATCTTGAGCAGCATGGGTAAGGCATCTAAGATCATGATATGGGAAAGTTGGAGAGATTCAAAGGATAACTTTGGAGCCGGGGAAGATCAAGCATTTTCTAGGAAGGCCTGCCGGAAGAGATGTCTTTAAAGCTTTTTTAAAACTGTCAAGAGATGCAATAAGATGCATTTCATCCTGCAGGCCATTCCACAGCCTGGGAGCGGAAGCGAAGAAGGCCCTCTGAGAGGTCTGTGACAGCCTGTCTTCAAGTGCTGTAGCAGGTTCCTCCCAGAGGACCAAAGCGTCTTTGTGAATATTCTCCATTTTTTTAAATACTTTTTCATAAACTTCCTTTTGATTTTCATTTGGAGCATACACATTGACAAACAAATACTTTTCTCCCCCATAATTCCTTGCATAAGAACAAATCTTTCTTTTTCCTCTATCTTCACTTTTTAACACATTAAAACCACATATCTTAGATATGATGGTTGCTACCTCTCCTGCTTTTGAAGTCCCATATGTTTTGCATAAGTGGCAACCCAGTTCATCTTAAGTTCCTTTGTTCCTAGTTTTGCTTGATGTGTCTCCCAAAGAAGAAAAATAATCTGCTTTCTCTTTCTTCAACAAAGATTCTATCCTTTTCCTTTTAATTACACACCGCAATCCTTTCACATTTAACATTGCTATTCTTATTTTATTAACCATGTTATTTTTCTATATCTTCTACCTTGGCTCCTCAATGCGCCATTGTTCTTGTTCATGTTGTTTGGAAGTTTCTTTCATCCAGGCTTTCTGCATTGTCTCCAAGGAATTATTATTATTATTATTATTATTATTATTATTATTATTTCTTTATTATGAATTTCAGAATTCTCTTGTGAGTTAACTTTTTGTATGCATAAATAAGCTTTATCTTTTTTCCAATTTAAATCTGTTTGTTTAATTCCCTTTTTTGGCTATTTGGTATTGTGTCTCTGTTGCCGACACACAAATTTGTACTTTCTCTCTTTATTTATACTTTAATATTTCTGTATTTCATTTCTTCAAACACACATTCATATATATTTAGGCTATTTCAGCTTGCTTTATTTTATAAACCTTAATATCCACTGGGCATAACAACCATCAGGCTAGAAGTTCCAAATAAGGGAATACTGTTTATTTATCGTTCTTCTCCTTAAAACTTTAGTAAACAGTTCCATTCTATTCTCCTCCCATTCCAATTTATTTATTTGTAATTATTCACGATCTCTATTCCATTTATAAGAGATTCCTTGGCTTTTTTGCTTTAGCTTTCAGAAGAAAATGATCTTAGCTTCTCACACTATCACTTGCGGCTCCTCCCCTCCTTGAGGGCACACACATGTGGGCACAAAACACACATAAGGATTGCATGTCTGCTATCCTTTTCTCCTCTTTATGAAGCTCTTTTTCTGATATTCAGAATGTGAGCAGCCATTTCTTTCAGTTTGGGATTGGTCAATATTAATATGATGGAGTGTACACAAGGAAATGTAGCTGTCAAGATGTTCACAAGTAGTCTTTGAGTACTTCCACTTTTGAAAATATCACTTGCAATAATTGCTATACTAACCAAATATACAAGATAGAGGAAGACATAAAAAACCAATGGTATTATGACATTGATATGGACCTGAGTGCTGGCGTCTTTATCACCAACACCACACTTCTTCAGATTCTTTGTGTGCTTCCAGAGTGAGGTGAGCAAAATAGTGCATGCAGTTGTACTTATGATGAAATTTATGGAAGAGAACATGGCGTGCAAAGGAAGATAATCAATGAAGCTCCTATTATAAATCTCACTTTGGTTTACTCTCCCTGGAAGAGGTTCTGTTAGATTGTCCCACTTTTGGTATCCAAGATACTCGACCATTGAAGGAAGAGAGATTATAATGGAAATAACTACTGACATTCCAAGCAGTCTGGGTGCAAGCACGTTGATTCTTGGCTTCAGCCAGAGGAAGATGTGGTTGGCAAAGTTAGTTACCTTGATACAATAGAAAACACTTAGCCATGTGGCACACCAGAGGCTAGCCAGGTTGGAAAACATCCAAATAACATTTAAAACTCTTCTGGAAGAATCCGTATGTGTCTCTGGGAAGACGCGATTGACAAGAGTGTTCACTGAAATTGTCAGCTGCATCACAAATCTGGATGTACTCAAACTAGTCAAGAGGAAATCACAGGGTAACATCTTTCTGTTTCGAAGCCATTGGTTTCCCTGAACAACTGTGATGAATCCATTTCCTAAAAGGGAAACTATATACACAGTTCCTGTAATAGTCCATGTAAGTATATCAAGTGAAGAAGTAGAATTGCTGCCCATTTTTATCACTTTCTAGAATAAGCAAAGGTCTGAGATGATGTATTTGTGCCTGGTTTATCTGTGAAATCTGGAAGAAAAAGCCTGCTATTTGGGGCATTTTAAATAGACAGATTATACTATGGAAAGCAATGCAAATCTTAGGATCATTCTGTTATGAATGATCCAATCAAGTGTCATTGGGGCTTAAGTGAATAGAATATTTTTTATCACTTGTTTACCCGCTTTTCAGTGATAGGAGTTCATTGGAAAATTCTTTCCAATCACCTTCTTATGTATGTTGCAATTCCTCCTCTCCTAGTCCCTGGAGATTTCTCTCAATATTTGAAAGTATTTCGCCCATAAGTCCAGAATCTTGAAAAAATGTTCATGATACCAAGCTAATTTAAAGTGTCTAGTTTGGGCTTCACTAGACACTGCAAAGTCAACTTTGTAGTAATTGTCTTAAGCTGGTGTCCTAGGCAAAAAGACAGAGATCTTAAAAACCCGCTTTTGATTTGTCTAAAATATATGACAGATTAGGTATTTGTTTTGGTCCCGTTCAATACGGCAGCAGCTGCGGATATCTGTGGCACAATAGACAACACTTTAAATTTTGTGGACAATTGAACAATAGGGCAACATGAAAGTTTGATCATGGAAAGGGCAGGTTACGTCCACTGGAACTGTATCAACTACAGCATCCATGTCAAAGCATATCTTGTGTATAGTTTTCCCCATCAAAGTTCTGTGGAAATTCTTCACAATGGTCAGAGATTGTTTAGCAAGTCACTTAATAAATCAAAACCCTTACAAACTTCTTTCAACTCATGAAGCCCTTTGAAGCCAGACCTCCACTTTCTACTGAGGATCAGTGTATAATAAATATCTGACTTGTGAAGTTGAAGGCTTTCAAGGCCGGCATCCATAGTCTTTTGTGGGTTTTTCAGGCTACGCGGCCATGTTCTAGAAGAGTTTATTCCTGACATTTTGTCAGCATCTGATGCTGGTGAAATGTCAGGAACAAACTCTTCTAGAACATGGCCACATAATCCCCAAAACCCACAAAAACTATAAATCTCTGACTACTTGAAATGGCTCTTCTGGAAGGCACTTAGCAGATGCTGCCTGCACTGCCATGGAGTAGACCTTCAATTTAACCCTAGTACATGTTCAGTCTGGCTCACTCTCAGTCTTCTGCCAATGTCACACTAGTCTCCATTTTACCTGCTTCATCATTGCCAGTTCCCTAGAAAACAGAGGGACAGTTTGGGTCCACTCTTTAAGAGGGGATACTCGGGAGCAATTGAGTCCACTGCCCTGATCATTTTTCCATTCCAGAGGTCAGCTAGAATATGGTCTTCCTCCTTCATTCCACAGTATGAAGAACTGGAAGTAGAATATATGGTTGTGTTGGAGGCCTGCTTCAAAAGTTGAAAGAAGAAGTTGTTAAGATCTTTGAATTTATAGGTGATTACTCCTCCCCAGCCCCAGCCATCTTGCCATAGATATGAGTATTGGGTAAGAAAGTGGTAGCCATCGCAATATCAACGTTTCTGAGGGGATGGCAAGTGAGTTGCAGAGATGAGGGCATACGTGGATAGTAAATGAGTGCCCCTCAGAAAGCTAAACGATGAAGCTGTAGAACATCTTATAAGAGCCTGAGTGGAATAAGGACCTGCACCAGGTTATGGGCTGAGATAGCAGTGTTGCCCCCCAGAATTATGTGTCACAGCTTGAAGGTCCGTAGAATCAACAATGTTTTGAATGTGTTCAAGAGAAATGCTAGGGGAGAGGTTGCAAATTCCCAGGTTACTGTTTCTGATCTTCAGACCATTAACACAAGTCAGATTATGGTTGAAATTATGTGAAACACCCCATGTGGGACTTCTTGTGAAATAATGGTACCTGATCATGTGTACAGGTTTTAGGAGGGAAAGATTTATGAGCTTCAGCTTATTGTATCAGATGCTCATTGTACAATTTTGTGCAATCACGGTAGCAACCACAATAACAAATTTGCCCCACCAGAGCTCCCACTGGTGGATGGTGAACCTCATGTAGTAGTAGTGAGGGAGGCTGAGGTAATTAAGAGAGCTTTATTCCGGAGGAATTTACAGGAACATCAGCAGATGCAAACACTATTCAGAACTCAGTAAGGAGCTTGCATTCAGCCAAATAGTGTTTTGCTCAATTATGTGGTGGGGTTAGGCATGGGATTGGCTTCAATGTACACCTGGTGTTTGTTATTGTTCTTAACTCCCCTCAAGTGAACCTCAACTCTGGTAACCTGTGGATGAGACATCCTGAAGACCTTCTGTCCACTACTGCTCTGTTCAGGTTCTACAAGCTGAGGTCTGTGGCCTCTATGATTGATTCCAACCATCTTGCATGTAGTGTTCCCCTCTTTCTGCTGCCCTCTACATTTCCTACTATCATTGTCTTTTTCAATTATTCATGTCTTCTTATGATGGGGCCAAAGTATGACAGCATCAATTCAATGAATTTAGTGGCTTCCAGGGAGAGATCAGGCTTGATCTGTTCTAGAACCTATTTGATTGTCTTCTTGGCCATCCACAGTATCCTTAGCACTTTTCTTGAGCACCACAGCTCAAATGAGTTCGTTGTTTTTTTCTATTGGCTTTTTTCACTGTTCAGCTCTAACATCTGTACACAATGGTGGGGACTACAATGGCTTGGATGATCCTCACTTTACTTATATCTTTATACTTTAGGATCTTGTCTTGTACGTCTATAGTTGCCCTTCTCATTACTAATCTTCTTCTAATTTGTTGACTGTAGTCTCCATTCTGATCAAAGTTTCACCCAAGTTATGGGAACTCTTGGACTATTTTGATTTGCTTTTTATCCAGGATGAGTTCTTGTAGACCTTCCATGGTCAATGATTTTTGTTTTCTTAATATGCAACACTAACCCTACTTTGACACTTTCTTCCTTGATCTTCTTCAGTATTTGTTCCAGGTCTTTGTTGAACTACAATTCCCAGGATTTCCTAGCACCGAGGCAGGGCAATTAAAGTAGTCTCAAACTGGATTATTTCTGCAGTGAAGTTTGGACTGACATTAAGTTGACGAAACATGAATCACTTTATTATTGCAAGGCACCTCGTTCAAATATAGCAATAACAGGAAAAAAAATTCATTAGGCAAATTTATATATTATTGCTAGTATATATTATTGCAAGTGTTATTGCAACAGAGACCCAAGAGCAGAGCAAATGATGAATTTTCTACCATCAGCACATGAAGAAGCTGTGTGTCATCCTTCACATGAAGAAATGTAAATATATCTTAGTTGGTTTATTCTACAAATGTTAGAGGAATGCCTCATGTAAATATATGTCCAGAGACAAATTGAAATTTGCCTGATGAATTTCTGTTTCCTGTTATTGCTATATTTGAACGAGGTGCCTTGCAAAATAATGCAAAGGACTACAATCACTGACTGAAGCCTTGAACGTATTCTGAGGTCATGGTCACTGAATTTATCGCTGCTAAATGAAGCACATTATACCATTTTTATGCCAACTAATCTCATAAATCTTATGGGACAGCAGATCAACTGAAAGAAAGAAATGATGATTACTTATATGAAGCAAAAGCAAAAGAGCAGACAAATCTCCACATGCTGATATTTGGTCACTTGCTTTATTTCTTATTAATTCAAAAAGCCCATTGGGCTCTATCAAATTTGCCTTCTTCAAGTGCTACACTACAAAAAACACAAATATATCCTTTTAAATATATCCTATTATACTACTAGTAGTACTCCTACCAAAGACAGCACACAATTAGTTATATTCTTTAAAATCACATGAATTATATTGTCATACATATTTTACATTGTCATACCTATTTTAGCCTTAAACAGACATCTCTGGTTTTGTTTGTTAGTTATTATTTATTTATTCTATTTCTTAAAATTACAACAGACAGAAAACAGCAGCAACAAGCTACAACGAACAAGCAGTATGATTCAATACACTTCTATGTAACTTCCAATTATTTAACCACCAAAGAGGAATTCAAACAAATAGCCAGCACATGTAGGGGTAAAATCAGAAAAGCTAAAGCGCAGAATGGACTCAGGCTTGCTAGAGAGGTTAAGAACAATAAAAAGGGCTTTTTTTGGGTATGTCCGAAGCAAAAGGAAGAAGAAGGAAACGGTAGGACCACTGCATGCAGAAGATGGCAAAATGCTCACAGGGGACAGAGAAAAGGCAGAATTACTCAACACCTTCTTTGCTTCAGTCTTCTCAGAAAAGGCAAAGGGTGCTCAACCTAAGGATAATAGGGAAGAAGACAGAATAGGGGAATTTCAGCACGGAATAAGTAAAGAGATAGTACAGGAATACTTGGTTAACCTAAATGAATATAAGTCTCCAGGACCAGATGAACTACATCCTAGAGTATTAAAAGAACTGGCAAATGTAATATCGGAACCATTGGCAATAATCTTTGAGAACCCCTGGAGAACAGGAGAAGTCCCAGCAGACTGGAGGAGGGCAAATGTTGTGCCCATCTTCAAAAAGGGAAAAAAAGAGGATCCCAACAATTATCGTCCAGTTAGTCTGATATCGATACCAGGAAAGATTCTGGAGCAGATCATTAAACAGAGAGTCTGTGAACATTTAGAAGCCAATGCCATAATCACAAAAAGCCAACATGGGTTTCAGAGAAACAAGTCTTGCCAGACAAATTTGATCTCTTTTTTTGATAAAATTACCAGTTTGGTAGATGAAGGGAATGCTGTGGATATAATATATCTTGATTTCAGCAAGGCCTTTGACAAGGTTCCCCATGACATTCTTGCAAACAAGCTTGTAAAATGTGGGCTAGACAAGATAACTGTTACATGGATTTGTAACTGGTTGACTGGCCGAACTCAAAGGGTGCTCAACAACGGCTCCTTTTCAACCTGGAGAGAAGTGACAAGTGGGGTCCCACAGGGCTCTGTCCTGGGTGCAGTCCTATTCAACATCTTTATTAATGACTTGGATGACAGAATTGGGGGCATACTTATCAAATTTGCAGATGACACTAAGCTAGAAGGAGTAGCCAATACTCCAGAAGAAAGGGTCAAAATTCAAAATGACCTGAATAGACTAGAAAGCTGGGCCAATGCTAACAAAATGAAATTCAATGCGGAGAAATGTAAGGTACTGCACTTAGGACGCAAAAATGAAATGCACAGATATAGGATGGGGGACATCTGGCTGAATGAAACTACGTGTGAAAGGGATCTAGGAGTCCAAGTAGACCATAAGTTGAACATGAGTCAACAGTGCGATGCAGCAGCTAAAAAAGCCAATGCTATTTTAGGCTGCATCAATAGAAGTATAGCGTCTAGATCAAGGGAAGTAATAGTGCCACTCTATTCTGCTTTGGTCAGGCCCCACCTGGAATACTGTGTCCAGTTCTGGGCACCACAATTCAAAAAATATGTGGAGAAACTGGAGCGAGTCCAAAGGAGGGCAACTAAAATGGTGAAGGGTCTAGAAACCATGCCCTATGAGGAACGACTTAGGGAGCTGGGGATGTTTAGCCTGGAGAAGAGAAGGTTAAGAGGTGATATGATAGCCCTGTTCAAATATTTGAAGGGATGTCATATTGAGGAGGGAGCAAGCTTGTTTTCTGCTGCTGCAGAGACTAGAACATGGAACAATGGATGCAAACTGCAGGAAAAAAGATTCCACCTCAACATTAGGAAGAACTTCCTGACAGTAAGGGCTGTTCGACAGTGGAACATACTCCCTCAGAGTGTGGTGGAGTCTCCTTCCTTGGAGGTCTTTAAGCAGGGGCTGGATTGCCATCTGTCGGGGATGCTTTGATTTGGAGTTCCTGCATGGCAGGGGGTTGGACTGGATGGCCCTTGTGGTCTCTTCCAACTCTATGATTCTATGATTCTATGATTCTAACCTTATATATAGAAATATATATTTTCATAGTTCTCCTCAGATAACTAACCTTATACAATTGTTTTCTACAGCAATCATTACCTAATGAAATATTTTAAGCTATATGCAAAAATATTATTTTATGTCTCTCTTTTTTTTTGTTGCAGAAATTTTGCTGCTCATGTTTTTTATAAACCCCTACATTCTTTTTCCCCTATTGATAATCTCTCTTTAATGATAGAAGATTTATTTGTAAGTATATATTGTTAAATACTACTACCTCATTTCCTTTAATATGTATACTTTTTACAGTGTTCTGGTGTTCTATTTTTAAAAAATGCATCATCTTTAGTAATTTTACATCTTCGCTAATAAATTTAATATTATCTGTTGCCCTATTTCCTCTTCTTTTGGGGTGGGTCCTTGTTATCCACTAGGTTTTAGTTCCAGGACCTTCCATGGATAACAAAATCCGTGGATGTTCAAGTCCCATTAAAGACAATGGCGTAGCAGAATGGTGTCCCTTATGTCAAGACCATGTTACACCTTGGTGTGAAAAATGACACGGATGTGGCCACTAGTTGGGAACTGGAGCAGAGTTACTACAGTTCAAGTAGCACATGCGTATGCCAGCATTTAGTGAGCTGTGCATCATGGGAAGTCTGTTGCAACATTCACAGTAGGTGAAGCCAGCCAGAGGTGCATCATGGGTAGTATTTTGATGCAACAGGTACTGGGTATGAAACCAGCCAGGTTTCATTGGTGGCATGCCTATCACATGACTTCCAGAAAGTCCACCTATATAAGGGAGAAGGTTACAATCTCCATTGTTGGGTTGTTCTGGTCAGTAAATAGTTTTGCAACGAAGTTTAAATGCCCTCATGTTGAGTGAAGTCTCTCTGTCCGGAGATTCATTCTTTCAAGCTGGGAGATCAAGGCTGCAGCCTGTGTGAAAGAGGAATTTTTCTGTGCAGCTCAGAGCTGCCGACTCTTCAGAAAAACCTTCTTCTAGGCATTCCTGCCTATGTGCATCAACTCTGCATGTGTGCGTGCGAGACACAGCTCATCCGTATGCCCAAACATCTTATATAAAATTGAAAATCAAGATTTTCTATCTGGAATTTACACTTAAAAAATAATTTCTGCTAGAATCCGTGGATAAAAATCCTTGGGTAAGAAGGGCTGACAGTACTAAGTAATATCATGTTAGTTCCATTATTTCTGCAGTAATTTGTTGTTTATACCCCATATATCTTTCCAATATTGTACAATTGGTTGCCATTCCTCTTGAGATTCAACCAATTTTTTTTCGACTTCAGTTTCTTCCATTGCCTAAGATCTTTTTGCATATCTTTGCACATTACAGCATAATTATTATGAAATAAATTTATGTTCTTGTTAATCATATTACTATTTTTTTCTTATTTTGCAACTGGATTTGCTTTCTAGTTTTTCTTGTTCTAATTTGGTCATATTTTTCATTAGGATCCAATTCTTTCCTTTGCTTAGTTTAAATTCTTCATATTTTCCAAAGATTCCTATTTCTGCCATAGAGTGTTCTGTATTTTCCAGAGGATTTGTCAAAAGTGGGCTGGAGCAGACAGGTGCAAAAGAGCAGACCCCACCAACCACACAGCCCACTCGGGCCAACTGGCGTGTCCTGAAGCTGGATTATCCCATCTCCTTTTTGGTACAGCTTCCAGCCACTTTGAAGACATGTGTCCTGTAATTGGCACACCTCCAAAGCATCTGTAAGCCATTTGTTTTTTGCCCACATGTTTTGCCCCTGTAATAACTATGTCATTGGCAAATATTCTTAGCTTATATTCTTGTCCTTTATATTTAATTCTTTTAATTTTTGTTTTTATTCTGTTGGCTAAGATCACCAAGAACAAAAAGGAGCAGAGAGAGGGGATAGCCTTGTCTTATACTTTAACTTGTAACAAATTTGGCAGTTTTTCTCCATTTACAAGTAGCTGTCCATATTGTTGATTGTAAATCTCTTTTATGTTCTAGAACCTTTATCCTAACCCCAATCTTTCTAGAACCTCCACCATAAAATCCCATCTAAAATTGCCTTTTCAGCATCAACAAAGATCAGAACCAATTTCTTGCCAATATTCACATTATAATATTCAATGAAATTTACTACAGTGCTTATGTTGTTTCTATTATATTCTTTAAAAACATATGAATTACATTGTTATACATACCAAAGTGCACACACACACACCTTTAAACATCAATTTCTGATATTGTATAAGAAATTCTCCAGAGAATTGGACCATTAAACATTCTTCATTATTTATAAAAGATTTAGGAATTAAGGAGAGAAAACGAATAGCACTCGGCCCTCTACATTTGCATAGGTTAGGGGCACAAGCACCCCCCCCCCAAAAGGATGTGAAAAATTGCAAATAACTTACATAAAAATTTGTACTTTAAATATTTCTCTACCAATGTGACCCTTGTGTTTGATGACTATAAACAAGCTTTTTAATATATCTGATTCTATTGCTGTGAGGCATTACAAAGATCACCTCTACCCATTATGTTAAGGCAATTCTATGTTAGGCTGAATAAATAATTCACATGACTGAAACCTGATTCTACCAAACACTAAGCAGGAAATACTACAAAAACAATTTTGCTTTATTCCAAAGCTGTCCAAAGATTTTAGATATTGTACTCTTTATCCAAAAATTGTGTTTTTCTTAACTGAAAGTTACTTTGGCAGCTTTGTAACAATGTGGGCCTATTAGTGCTTATTACAAAGAAATGTCAATGTCATTTGTATTCACAGCAAATGGAGCAGCTACCCAGGCTGAAATATTCACATCCAGCAAGTCACCGAAACAAACTTCCATTTCATTATGAAGCTGCTTCAAATGATTCACATACAAAATTATTTCATCATCTTTCAATTCAACACTAACTGCTTCCAAAAAGGAAAACTGGATACTTGACTTCCAATATTAGTGAATTTTTCAAGAAACTCTGTAGGGGTAAGGAAATACAAAGTTCCCCATTCTCTTTTACTGGGAAACAGCTGCTGTGATCAATGGGGGTGTGTTCCCCTATTGAAACAGAAGGCTGCCAACCCCATCCACCCGCTCATGTAAGTGATCTCTGGCAGGATGGGATATTGTAAGAATGGTCCTGATTCTACCTGTTACCCCAAAGACTGGCAATTCTGTCTGTTGCCCCAAAGACTGAGGGGTGGAAATGTCATTTAGCTGCTTCCTGATTATAAGGCACTATTACACAGGTATACTGCCATAATGAGCACTCACGTAGAATAGTAGTTTGAGTGTTGGACTGTGACTTTGAAAACTAGGTTTTGATTTCCCGCTCAGCCATAAAACCTATTGGGTGAGGGGAAGAGCCAGTCAAATGGCTGGATAGGACCGTTCTGATTGTGAATCACCAGGTGCTTGGAAATGAAGAACTGCAGTAAAAGCAGACTCCCAAAAGAGGAACTTTACTTCTCGGGAGGTGGATCCATGAAAATAAAGATAAGAGGAATGTGTTGAGGTAAAAGAGACTTTATCTTTTGAAGGGGTAAGCTTAAAAATAATTGTTTCCAATATGAGCGTGAGACTCAAAGCGAACCTGGCAGCCATTACAGATTCATGAGGCACCTAAGCTGCTTCATGAGTGGAGAGAAATAAACTGATGAGCTAAAACAAAGGATATTTTTTTCAAGCCTGGGAATAACTAAACTATAATTTGTAGAATGTGTTAATGAGGAGTTAAGAGAAGCTGTGTGTTGAAATAAATGGAGGAAAACCTGAGGGAGGGATGAGAAAGGTAGACTTAATGTGAAAAGGGGGGAAAACAGAAGGAGAGAAATTGTGGCAAAGACAAAGGGAAAAGTTAAACAATCAGATAAATTGTTTAAGGTAAACATGATTATAGGGGGGAAATACAGTCCTTACAGGAATCCGAAATGCTGAAAAGCCCCCCCCCCAAAAAAAAACCCAGCACCCCTTCCATGACCTTCACAAGTTCTATAATATTCAAAACCTCCTACAGGCATTCCAAGCTCTGATGGGGCAGGAAGGGAAAGAGGATGAACAGTAATAAAGGGAAAACAGATAGATTGTGAGGAAATGATCAAAAGACTCACAAAAGTTATAAGGGAGGAAAAGGATTTTAAAAAATCCTAGAACTTAATCAAATGTTGGAGGGGGGGGAATATGTTAAAAGGAGAGGGAGAAATTGAAGGAGAGATCTGATAACTGTAATAGAGAGGAAATTTATGAGAATTAAATTTCAACAACAAGTGGAACTTGAAAGAAAAAGTTCAGATTAAAAATTCTAAACAGAAAAAAATCAAGGGGATGTTCATATGCTAAAATTAGGCAACAAATCACATAAAACTATTCAAGAAACACACCAGAGGGAAATTGAGGGAAATAAAAATAAACTTACCGAGATGGACAGAAGACTTCTATATTTACAGGATTATAATAGAAGATCAAATTTTGTTGTCAAAAACATACCAGAAGCTCGGAAAGTGAGGAGAATTGATTTGAAAACTGAGATATTAAGATGGTTGCAAAAAAGCTCCCCAACCATAAACTGGACTGAAGCTGATTTGGATCGTGTTCATTGTATTACATCAGAGAGGAACAGGATAAGACCATGAGATGTGATAGTGAGGGTGGTTAATTATATCAAGAAAGAGGAACTGATAAATATGATGGGGAAAATCCAGAGAAATTAAAATTTGGTGAAGTAAAAGTGGAAATCTATAATAAGCTAAGTTCATGGATTTTATCTAAACGCTGTGCGTGCCATGATATTTTGATGGCACACCCATATGGATGCCGCCATTTTAAAACGTCAGTGTCCATACACAATAGGGTTAAGGAGAATGTAGACGCTGCGCCCTCCCTAACCCTATTCGCGCCGCACAGACTGCCCTCAGACATCAGAAAAATCCATCTACATTAGACATCAGGAAAAGAGTTGGAGGAAAAGAGGAAATTATATTTCTTGAGGGCAACTATGTCAATCAGTTGAAGCAAAAACAATACAATCTGGATTCCAAACCAAAGCATGCCTCTCCTCCTTGGCAGGCTTAATCCTCAGGTAATAACATGTTACATTCTCTTTTCCTGTTTTATTAAGTGACTTAAATTTTTCTCTGTTTTAAATAAAGTTTATTAGAGTAATACTAAAGACATATATCACAAAAAAAAAACCTCCAGGAAACTGAAACAAACAAACATTAAAATACCTACCTACCTACATATTACAAATAATATAAAACATATAAACATTAAGACATCTCACAGAAAGAGCTTTCTGAGATCTGTTTTAATATTTCAATTATTAACCTATTCTACAAGTGGATCTACATGATCCTGGATCTGTTAAATCTTTATCTGGTTTTGGTATCAATATTATCAATGAGTGATCCCATGATGGTGGGGTCATTTCTCCTTTTAAAATGTCATTATATAATACCTCCAATTTAGGTATTAACATCTTAACATGACATCCATGGGCCTATCTCAATTGGTCTCAGGACCGACGCATTCCGCAGGTAATATACTCGACGTAGTCTTCTGTACGGAACAGGAAAATACATGGGCCGAGGTTATTGCTACCTATGCCCTGTCATGGACGGACCATTTCCTGGTCAAATTGGAGTTAAAGGCTTCCACCTACTCCCCCCTCGGGGGTGGAGGACCTATTAAGATGGTCCGCCCTCGAAAGCTGATGGAACCCAAAAGGTTCCAAGAAGCCCTAGAGGGTAATATGGTTGGGGTAGACAGCGATTTGGTTGAAACCCTGGTTGACACATGGAATCACGGCCTCACCAGCGCCTGAACATCCTCTCCAGCTTGCACCTAATAGGAAGGCCTGGTATACACAAGATTTAAGGAGAATGAAGCAGGCTGTGAGACGACTAGAGCGCCGTTGGCGGAAACACCAACGTTTATCTGACAAGACACTCCTAGGAGACCTTCTTAGTTCCTATGGAGTGGCAATCGACACAGCAAAGAACTTATTCTATGCTGGCCGTATTGCATCAGCAGAGTCTCGTCCAGCAGAGCTTTTCAGGCTGGTTAGAGAATTAACACATCCTTCTCCCACCCCGAATTCATTGTTAGAACCATCTACTGCCTGCTGCGACGCTTTTAACAACTTTTTTGCTGATAAAATCTCTCGGATAAGGGCTGATATGGATGCCAACATTGAAACAGAAACTGTAAGAGAGGTGTTCAGTGACTCCATGGACTTAGTTAGACTGGATCAGTTTGAGCTTGTAAGTACCGAGGAAGCGGACAAGCTGCTTGGATCTGTTAGGAGGACAACTTGCCCTCTCGATCCCTGCCCCTCTTGGATGACCGTGCAGGGAGGAGACGTAGTAGTGACACTACTTCAACGTGTAATCAATACGTCTCTCAGGGAAGGGAAATTTCCATCACAACTCAAGCAGGCTGTGGTTAAGCCGCTATTGAAGAAACCCTCCCTGGACCCCCTGCTATGAAACAACTACAGACCGGTCTCCTTACTACCATTATTGGGCAAGGTGATTGAGAGGGCAGTTGCTCACCAACTCCAGGCAGTCTTGGAAGAAGCTGATTATCTAGACCCTTTTCAAACCAGGTTTAGAACAGGCTACGGAGTTGAGACGGCCATGGTCGCCTTGGTCGATGACCTCCGTCTGGGCATGGACAGGGGAAGTGTGACCCTGTTAGTGCTCTTGGACATCTCAGCGGCTTTCGATACCATTGACCATGGTATCCTTCTGGAACGCCTGGGGAAGTTAGGTATCGGAGGCACTGCGCTCCAGTGGTTCCAGTCCTATCTCTCAGGTAGATTCCAGATGGTGAAGCTGGGAGACAGTTGCTTCTGTAAAAGGGAGCTGACATCTGGCGTCCCCCAAGGCGCCATCCTGTCTCCCATGCTATTTAACATTTACACGAAACCGCTGAGAGAGGTCATCCGGAGCCATGGGGCGCAGTGTTATCAGTATGCTGATGACACCCAAATCTATTTCTCTATGTCTCCGACTGCTGCAGTGACTGAGGATGGCATCTCTCCTCTGAACGCCTGTCTTGACTCGGTAATGGGCTGGATGAGGAAAAACAAACTCAGACTGAATCCAGAGAAAACGGAGGTGCTCGTGATAGGCTCTCCAGGCCCGGGGTTGGAGATTCGACAACCAGTCCTTGATGGGGTCACACTTCCCCTAAAGGATGAGGTTCATAGTCTGGGGGTCCTCCTGGACTCGTCTCTACAACTGACTTCACAGGTGGAGGCGACTGCCAGGGGTGCCTGGTACCAGCTTCGGCTGATCCGCCAGCTACGTCCTTACCTGGGCAGGGAGGACCTAGAAACAGTAGTACATGCACTGATAACCTCTCGGTTAGATTTCTGTAACGCATTCTACATGGGTCTACCTTTGTACCAAGTTCGGAAGCTTCAGCAGATACAAAACGCAGCGGCCAGATTGCTGGCGGGGGCTTCAAGGATGGAGCATATTACCCCCATTCTTAAATCTTTGCACTGGCTTCCAATTTGCTTCCGGGTGCAATACAAAGTGTTGGTCATTACCTTTAAAGCCCTATATGGTTTGGGTCCAGGTTACTTGCGAGAATGCCTCTCCCTACACAATCCACCCCGCACCTTAAGAACAACTGATAAAAAATTGTTAAATCTCAAAAACACGAGACTAAAGTCTACGTCTCGTTCAGAGTTCTCAGCTGTGGCTCCAAAACTATGGAACGACCTACCGGAGGAGATCCGTCTGATGGCTACATTGCAGGTGTTCAAAAAAGCACTAAAGACGGATCTCTTCCGGTGGGCATATCTAATCGACCTTATCTAATCCCCATTGAGCCAGAAACTCCCCAGATCGTTGATATGTTATTGTTGTAATTGTTTTTAACTGTTGATATATTGTTTTAGACCTTTTATTGTATTGGATTTTAATATGTTGTAAGCCCGCCTCAATCTGTAGGGAGAGGCGGGAGATACAAATAAAATTTTATTATTATTATTATTATTATTATTATTATATTTTTTAGATACAAAAATCAAGTCTACTCTAGAATAGTTTTTATGAACTGCTGAATAATAACTATAATTCTTTTCATCCCCTCTAATCAGTCTCCATACATCTTTTAATTCTTTTCCATTCATCATCTTATTCAGGGGTGTAATATCCCTTGTTGTTTGGTCTGATTTATCCCTTGTTGTTTGGTCTGATTTACCTTTGCATATATTCATAACCATATTGAAATCTCTTGCCATAATTGTATTAATAGTAATAATAATAATAATAATAATAATAACAATTTATTTATATCCCGCCCCTCTGAACAAACAATCAGGACAGGGTACAACAAAGTTACAGTAAAATATTTACAACCCAGTCCCAAACTCCCACCCCTTAAAATAATACTAAATTAGCATTGATTTAAAACAGGTACACAAATACAACAACTACATAAAATCATAAGGCCCAGTAAGATGCATTTCATCCTGCAGGCTATTCAAAGGATAACTTTGGAGCCGGGGAAGATCAAGCATTTTCTAGGAAGGCCTGCCGGAAGAGATGTCTTTAAAGCTTTTTTAAAACTGTCAAGAGATGCAATAAGATGCATTTCATCCTGCAGGCCATTCCACAGCCTGGGAGCGGAAGCGAAGAAGGCCCTCTGAGAGGTCTGTGACAGCCTGTCTTCAAGTGCTGTAGCAGGTTCCTCCCAGAGGACCAAAGCGTCTTTGTGAATATTCTCCATTTTTTTAAATACTTTTTCATAAACTTCCTTTTGATTTTCATTTGGAGCATACACATTGACAAACAAATACTTTTCTCCCCCATAATTCCTTGCATAAGAACAAATCTTTCTTTTTCCTCTATCTTCACTTTTTAACACATTAAAACCACATATCTTAGATATGATGGTTGCTACCTCTCCTGCTTTTGAAGTCCCATATGTTTTGCATAAGTGGCAACCCAGTTCATCTTAAGTTCCTTTGTTCCTAGTTTTGCTTGATGTGTCTCCCGAAGAAGAAAAAAAAATCTGCTTTCTCTTTCTTCAACAAAGATTCTATCCTTTTTCTTTTAATTACATACCCCAATCCTTTCACATTTAACATTGCTATCCTTATTTTATTAACCATGTTATTTTTCTATATCTTCTACCTTGGCTCCTCAATGCGCCGTTGCTCTTGTTCTTATTGTTTGGAAGTTGCTTTCATCCAGGCTTTCTGCATTGTCCAAGGAATAATAATAATAATAATAATAATAATAATAATAATAATAATTCTTTATTATGAATTTCAGAATTCTCTTGTGAGTTAACTTTTTGCATGCAAAAACAAGCTTTATCTGAAGGGTGTTGTTTAGATTCTTTTTCCAATTTAAAACTATTTGTTTAATTCCCTTTTTTGGCTCTTGGACATCAGCCAATTTATAATCAGGATTGCGTCTCCGTTGCCGACACAGTTTTGTATTTTCTCTCTTTCTTTATACTTTAATTAATATTTCTGTTTTTCATTTCTTCAAATGCACAATCCAATATATTTAAGGTAATTTAGCTTGGTTTTATTTTATAAATCTTAACATCCATTCAGCATAACAACCATCCGGCTGGAAGTGGCAAATAAGGAAATGCTATTTATTTATCTTTCTCACCCTGTTCCAATTTATTTATTTTTAATTATTCACAGTCTCTATTCCATTTATAAGAGATACTTTGGCTCTTTAATAATTTTTATAATTTTTCTTCTCCTTAAAGCTGTAGTTAAACAGTTCCATTCTTTTCTCCTCCCACTCCTTTTTATTTATTTGTAATAACTCAGTCTCTATTCCATTTAGAAGAGATTATTTTGCTCATTTTGCTTTAGCTTTCAGAAGAAAATGATCTTAGCTTCTCACACCATCACTTGTGGCTTCTCCCCTCCTTGAGGACACACAAATGTGCACGCGCATACACAAACATAAAGAGTGCATGTCGGCTACCCTTTCCTGCTCTTTATGAAGCTCTTTGTCTGATATTCAGAATGTGAGCAGCCATTTCTTTCAGTTTGGGATTGGTCAATATTAATATGATGGAGTGTGCACACGGAAATGCAATTGTCAACATGTTTGCAAGTAGTCTTAGAGCAATTCTACACTTGACAACATCACTTGCAATAATTGCTATACTAAGCAAATATACAAGGTAGAAGAAGTCATAAAAAACCAACAGTATTATGACATTGATATGGACCTGAGTGTTGACATCTTTATCACCAACACCACTCTTCTTCAGATTCTTTGTGTGCTTCCAGAGTGAGGTAAGCAAAAGAGTGCATGCAGTTGTACTTATGATGAAATTTATGGAAGAGAACATGACGTGCAAAGGAAGATAATCAACAAAGCTGCTATTATAAATCTCACTTTGGCTTACTCTTCCTGGAAGAGGTTCTGTTAGATTTCCCCACTTTTGGTATCCAATATATTCAACCACTGAAGGAAGAGAGATTATACTGGAAATTACTACTGACATTCCAAGCAGTCTGGGTGCAAGCACGTTGATTCTTGGCTTCAGCCAGAGGAAGACATGGTTGGCAAAGTTAGTTACCTTGATACAATAGAAAACACTTAGCCATGTGGCACACCAGAGGCTAGCCAGGT
Source organism: Urosaurus nigricauda (assembly GCA_034509955.1). Lineage (NCBI taxonomy): Eukaryota > Metazoa > Chordata > Lepidosauria > Squamata > Phrynosomatidae > Urosaurus > Urosaurus nigricauda. The sequence continues at coordinate 124,676,851 of JAOEGL010000002.1, forward strand.
TGGAAAACATCCAAATAACATTTAAAACTCTTCTGGAAGAATCCTCATGTGTCTCTGGGAAGGTGTGATAGAGAAGAGTGTTCACTGAAATTGACAGCTGCATCACAAATCTGGATGTACTCAAACTAGTCAAGAAGAAATCACAGGGTAACATCTTTCGGTTTCGAAGCCATTGTTGTCCCTGCACAACTGTGATGAATCCATTTCCTAAAAGGGAAACTATATGCACAGTTCCTATAATAGTCCATGTAAGTATATCAAGTGAAGAAGTAGAATTGCTGTCCATTTTTGTCACTTTCTAGAATAAGCAAAGGTCTGAGATTATGTATTTGTTCGTGTTTGCCTGGTTTATCTGTGAAATCTGGAAGAAAAAGCCTGCTATTTGGGGAATTTTAAATAGACAGATTATACTATGGAAAGCAATGCAAATCTTAGGAGCATTCTGTTATGAATGATCCAATCAAGTGTCATTGGGGCTTCAGTGCATAGAATATTTTATATCACTTGTTTACCCGCTTTTCAGTGATAGGAGTTCATTGGAAAATTATTTTAAATCACCTTCTTATGTTTGTGGCACTTCCTCCTCTCCCAGTCCCTGGAGATTTCGCTCAACATTTGAAAGTGTTTTGCCGATATGTCCACAATCTTGAAAAAAATGTTCATGATATCAAGCTAATTTAAAGTATCTACTTTGGGGTTATTGGCTTAAGCTGGTGTCCTAGACAAAAATACAGAGATCTTAAAAACTTGCTGGTGATTTGTCTAAAACAGTTGACAGATCAGGTATTTGTTTTATTCCTGTTCAATAGCACACCATCTGTGGATTTCTGTGGCATAATAGACTATACTTTAAATTTTGTGGACAACTGAACAATAGGACAACATGAATGTTTGATCATAGAAAGGGCAGGTTACATCCACTGGAACTGTATCAACTACAGCATCCATGTTAAAGCATATCTGAGTGATTTTTCCCCTCAAAGTACTGTGGAAATTCTTCACAATGGTGAGAGGTTGTTTAGCAAGTCACTTATTAATTCAAAACCCTTAAGAACTTCTTTCAACTCATGAAGCTCTTTGAAGGCAGGCCTCTGATTTCTACTGAAGATCAGTGTGTAATAAATCTCTGACTTCTGAAGTTGAAGGCTTTCAAGACCTGTGTCTATAGTTTTTTGTGGGGTTTTCAAGCTATTTGGCCATATTCTAGAAGAGTTTCTTCCTGACAATTTGCCAGCATCTGAGGCTGGTGAAGAAAGAAGATAGAAAACAGAAAATAAATGTAATTCATATGATTTTAAAGAATATAACTAATTGTGTGCTGTCCTTGATAACAAATTAATAGGATATATTTGTGTGCTTTTTTAGTGTAGTCGCTGAAGAAGGCAAACTTTGATAGAGCCCAATGGGCCTTTTGATTTAATAAGAAATAAAGCAAGTGACGATCTATCAGCATGTGGAGATTTGTCTGCTCTTTTGCCTCATGTAAGTACTCATCAGTTCTTTCTTTCAGATCATCTCCTGTACCATAAGATTTATGAGATTAGTGGGAATAAAAAAGGTATAATGTGCTTCATTTAGCAGCAATAAATGCAGTGCCCATGACCTTAAGTCTTACTCAGAATAAGTGCAAGGATGCAGTCAGTGATTATAGTCCTTTGCTTTATTTTGCAAGGCACCTTGTTCAAATATAGCAATAATAGGAAACAGAGAGATTCATCAAGCAAATTTCAATTTGTCCTTGGACATATATTTACATGAGGCATGGTTCTATCATTTGTAGAATAAGCCAACTAAGGTATAATTATATTTCTTCATGTTAAGGATGACACACTGCTTCTTTATGTGCTGATGTTAGAAAATTCATCATTTGCTCCCCTCTTGGGTCTCTGTTCTAGACACTGGCATTAATAAAGTGATACATGTTTCCTCCACTTAATATCGGTCCAATTACACTGCAGGAATAATCTGGTTTGAGACTACTTTAATTGCCCTGGCTTGGTGCTAGGAAATCCTGGTAATTGTAGCTCAACAAAGACCTGGAACAAATATTGATGAAAATCAAGTAAGAAAGTGTCAAAGTAGGCTTAGGGTTGCATATTAAGAAAATAAAAATCATTGACCATGGAATGTCTATAAGAATTCATCCTGGATAAAAAGAAAATTGAAATAGTCCAAGAGTTCCCATACCTTGGGTGAAACTTTGATCAGAATGGATACTACAGTCAACAAATTAGAAGGTTAATACAGTGGTCCCCCGGGTTACGAATACCCCGGGGTACGAAAACCCCGGGGTATGAAAGAACCGGGGCCGCAAAAACGGCTCCGGCTTACGAATGAAACCCCGGGATCCGAAAGGAAAAAACCGTGCGGCCCCTTTAAATTTGCTGCGTGGTCCGTCAAAGAATGCGGTCCGCCGGGAAACGAAAATTTCCAGGTTACGAAAGGTAATCCGGAACGGATTACTTTCGTAACCCGGGGGACCACTGTATTGGGAAGGGCTCCTATAGACGAACTAGACAAGATCCTAAAGTATAAAGATATAACTAAAGTGAGGATCATCCAAGCCATTGTAGTCCCTACCGTCATGGACAGATGTGAGAGCTGGACAGTGAAAAAAGGTAATAGAAAAAAAAACCAACTAATTTGAGCTGTAGTGCTGGAGAAAAGTGCTAAGGATACTGTGGATTGCCAAGAAGACAAACAAATAGGTTCTAGAATAGATCAAGCCTGAACTCTCCCTGGAAGCCACTAAATTGGCTGAATTGATGCTGTCATACTTTAGCCATATCATGAGAAGGCATGAATAAATGAAAAAGACAATGATACTAGGAAAGGTAGAGGGCAGTAGAAAGAGAGGAACACTACATGCAAGATGGTTGGAATCAATCAGACAGGCCACAGACCTCAGCTTGTAGAACCTAAACAGAGAAGTAGTGGACAGATGGTCTTGAAGATGTCTCATCCACAGGTTACCATGAGTAGAGGGGAGTTAAGAACAACAACAAACACCAGGTGTACACTGAAGTAAATCCCATGCCTAGCCCCACCACATAATTGAGCAAAGCACCATTTGGCTGAACACAAGCTCCTTACTGAGTTCTGAATAGTGTTTGCATCAGCTGCTGTTCCTGTAACTTCCTCTAGAATAAAGTTCTCTTCATCATCTCCGTCCCCTCACTACTACTACATGAGGCTCAATATCCACAAGTGGGAGGTCTGGTGGGGCAAATTTGTTATTGTGGTTGCTACTGTGATTGTACAATGAGCATCTGATACAATAAGCTGAATCTCATAAATCTTTCCCTCCTAAAACCTATACACATGATCAGGTACCATTATTTCACAAGAAGTCCCACATAATTTCCCCCATAATCTGACTTGTTTTAATGGTCTGAAGATCAGAAACAGTAACCTGGGAATTTGCAACCTCTCCCCTAGCATTTTCCTTGAACACATTCAAAACATTGTTGATGGCTTTGACACAATTCTGGGGGGCAACACTGGTTATCTCAGCACATAACCTGATGCAGGTCCTTATTATACACTTTAACCACTATTCCAGTCAGACTCTTATAAGATGTTCTACATCTTCATCATTTAGCTGAGTAGCACTCACTCACTACCACATATGTAATAACAACAACAACAACAACAACAACTTTATTACAGCCAGAACAATTACAACATTTCAATTTAAAACATACATACATATTTTAGCCTTAAATGGAAATTTCTGGTATTTTTTTAATTATTTATTTATTCTATTTCTTAAAATTACAACAGACAGAAAACAGCAACAACCAGCTACAACTAACAAGCACTATGATTTAACACACTTCTATGTAACTTCCAATTATTTAAACATATATATAGAAATATATATTTTCATAGTTCTCCTCAGGTAACTAACCTTTTACATAGCCTTCTACAATTATTTTCTACAGCAATCATTATCTAATGAAATATTTTAAAGTATATGCAAAAATATTATTTTACGTTTTTCTTTTTTATTACAGTAATTTTGCTGCTCAAGTTTTTTTATAAACCCCTACATTCTTTCCCCCTATTGATTATCTCTTTTGAATGATAGCATATTTATTTGTGAGCACATATTGTTAAATGCTACTACAGTGTTCCCCCGGGTTACGAAGGTAATCCGTTCCGGATTACCTTTCGTAACCCGGAAGTATTCGTTTCCTGGGGGACCGCTATTTCCAATGGACCACGCGGCCGATTTAAAGGGGCCGCACGTTTTTTTTTTTGTTCGGATCCCGGGGGATATTTTTTGGTCCCGCCGGTTTCGGATCCCGGGGATTTCGTTCCCCGGGGGATTCGTAAACCGGGGGATCACTGTATCTCATTTCCTTAAATATGTATACTTTTTTCAGTGTTCCGGTGTTCTGTTTTAAAAAATGCATCATCTTTAGGAACTTTATGTCTTAGTTAATAACTTCAATAATATCTGTTGCCCTATTTTTTCTTCTTTTACAGTGGATCCTTGTTATCTTCTAAGGTTTAATTCCAGGACCCTCCGTGGATAACAAAATCCATGGATGTTTTAAAAAATGCATTATCTTTAGGAACTTCATGTCTTAGCTAATAACTTTATGTCTTAGCTAATAACAGGTACAGGGTATGAAACCAGCCAGGTTTCATTGGTGGCATGCCTATCACATGATTTCCAGGAAGACCACCTATATAAGGGAGAAGGTTACAATCTCCATTGTTGGATTGTTGTTGTCAGTGGTTGGCGAAGCACTTTGTTGGTCTGTATAGTTGTGAGTATTTGAGATGGCTATCTGATACTCAGTGTGATCTTTGTAAATAGTTCTGCAACAAAGATGAAAAAGCCCTCATGTTGAGTGAAGTCTCTCTGTCCGGAGATTCATTCCTTCAAGCTGGGAACTTAAGGCTGCAGCCTGTGTGTGGGAGGAATTATTCTGTGCAGCTCAGAGGTGCCGACTCTTCACAAAACCCTTCTTCTAGGCATTTCTGCCTATGTGCATCAACTCTGCATGTGTGCGTGCGAGACACAGCTCATCTGTATGCCCCAACATCTTATATAAAACGAAAAATCAAGATTTGCTATTTGAAATTTACACTTAAAAATAGTTTCTGCTAGAATCTGTGGATAAAAATCCTTGGATAAGGAGGGCTGACTGTACTAAGTAATATCATGTTGGTTCCATTATTTCTGCAGTAATTTGTTGTTTATACCCCATATATCTTTCCAGTATTGTACAATTGGTTGCCATTCCTCTTCAGATTCAACCAATTTATTTTCACTTGAGGGTGTGACCACCATGTATAACATAACATACTGCTGTCCTTTTGATACTCCCAACATCTGTCATCTCCAAGCTTATAAATCTTATCTTATCTCATCTAATATCTTGTCTAACGCATTTAAGTTTTCTTCAAAACCTTCCCGAGGGAGATCTTTTGTAAATTTTCTTTTAATTTGCAGATAAGTAAACCATTATGTTGTTATATTCACTGTTTTCAGCTCTTCTCTCGATTTTATTTTTACAATGCCATCCTGTCCTTTATTAAGTAAGGGGAAAATTGCAAATTGACCAGCGGAAGGGGTGGCTTGAAGCCAGAACGGAGCTATAGCAACTGCATACCGTGGCCCAATCTGCCTTGAAGCCACTCCATTTGGGGGAGGCAAAAAGCCAGTCTTTCCACCCATGCTGAGGCCAGAAGATGGCTTTATGAAGCTCTGGTGGTGACCGGCTTATAAATAGCTGGGCGAGTTTCAGATGGCTTGGGAGTATGCAGTGTATAAACACCGTGAGCCCAAGCCACCTGGAAGGCAGCAGTCTCTTTCACCCCATAATCTTTCTAAGTTAACTTAGCAGCAAAAGAGACAGTCCCAAAGCAGCTGCTTGATGCCACCACTTTCATAGCTAGATTGGGGCAGCAGCAACTGCATGCCATGGTCCCGATTCAGTATTTTTCCAGACTAAAAAGAAGCAGCAAAATGCCACTCCTTTTGGGACTGAAAAAAAGCTGTCCTTTCTGCCCCATTGCGACTTTTCTCAGTTTCTGCAGAGTGGTGTGTATAAATGCCATGCTGCAGAAACATTGTAATGCTGCCTACTGTGTGGACAGTGAGGTGGTGTGATGTCAGCCTGGGGGCAGCATTGGGATACTGCATGCTCCCATGCCCCCTGAAGCCGGCATTGTTTGCTGGTATGCTTTGCCAGTATTGTATAACTGGTGGTATAATTTAAAATTAAGTAACATATAACCCTTCTTTCTTTTACATCCCTGATAAGTGGTATAGAAATGTTCTTGCTATTGCTGCTTGCTATTGCTAAAATCAAAAATAAGTAAATAAATTTAGGCCATAAGTTTTAATGGCAGGAATTCTTCAAAGTAAAGACAGATTCAGTTTCTTCAATCACCTAAGATCTTTTTGCATATCTTTCCGCACTACAACATAATTATTATTAAAAAAATTAATGTTCTTGTTAGTTAATCATATTACTATTTTTTTTTCCTTATTTTGCAGCTGGATTTGCTTTCTAATTCTTCTTCTTCTAATTTGGTCATATTTTTATTAAGATCCAATTCTTTCCTTTGCTTAGTTTAAATCCTGCATAGTTTCCGAAGATTCTTATTTCTGCCTTAGAGTGTTCTGTATTTTCCAGAGGATTTGTCAAGAGTGGGCTGGAGCACACAGGTGCAAAAGAGCAGACCCCACCACCCACACAGCCCACTCCAAAAGTGGGCTGTGCTCACTTGGGCCGACTGCTGTTTCCAGGAGCTGGATTATCCCATCTCCTTTTTGGTGCAGCTTCCAGCCACTTTGAAGACATGTGTCATGTAATTGGCACACCTCCAAAGCATCTGGAAGCCATTTGTTTTTTGCCCACATGTTCTGCCCCTATAATAACTATGCCATTGGCAAATATTCTTATCTTATATTCTTGTCCTTTATATTTAGTTCCTTTAATTTTTGTTTTTCATCTGTTGGCTAAGATCTCCAAGAACGAAAAGGAGCAGGGAGAGAGGACAGCCTTGTCTTATACTTTTACTTGTAACAAATTTGGCAGTTTTTCTCCATTTACAAGTAGTTGTTCATATTGTTGATTGTAAATCTGTTTTATGTTCACTAAGAAATTTTCTCCTAATCCCATTATTTCTAGAACCTCCATCATAAAATCCCATCTATGATTGCCTTTTCAGCATCAACAAAGATCAGAGCCAATTTCTTGCCAATATTCACATTATAATGTTCAATAACATTTACTGCGGTGATTATGTTGTTTCTGGTATATTCTTTAAAAACATATGAATTACATTGTTATACATACCAAAGTGCACGCACACACCCATACACCCCTTTAAACATACATTTCTGGTATTGTATAAGAAATTCTCCAGAGAATTGGACCACTAAAAATTCTTCATTATTTATAAAAGATTTAGGGATATCATTGCCTGACCAAGAAAGGGGTGGGTTTGGCATTAGCACCTTCCCAGCTTCTTCCTCCCTTTTCCAAGGGGAAAAGCCCATAAGGAAGGAGGAGGAGGAGGAGTGTCACAGCCGCCTTGACCTCACGAATAATCAAAACTGTGAATGTGGAGGGAGAAGTGTAATGATTTCTTCAAAATTTGTCACAGGAATATCTGATCATTCTGATTCCTATACAGCTGCAGTCTCAGGCTCTGGAACTTGGCAATCAGGCTTGAAAAACAGGGATGTTTTATGAGGGTGTTTAGCAGGGGAGTTTGAGGGTGTGGAGACTCCCACTCTACTTGATGCCAGCGCAATGGGTCTTTAGGAAACCCAAATGCTTGGCACCAATTATATGTGACAGCTTTCCACCCACTGCCACAAACTTATACATCTTTATGAATAATTGTTTTTATTACATTTGGTAGCAATTCAATATACTTGGTAGTGTGCTTGTTGTTATTTGGAAAATTACTTCAAGCCACTCTTTGTTGAACTTGAAGAATACAACTTTATTAACATTTAGAACTTAATATTGTATCTTTCTTGGTGGATCTTGTTGATGTAAACAAGCAGATGCACAGGTAAAGCAATCTCCGATGCCTTCAGAACTACCAGCGACCTTGGAGCTGTTCGGCTTTATCAGGAATTCCTCCTGCCCGCTGCGGATGAAACAGACTGGAGCCAAATCTCTCTCCTCAGAGGTGTTTATTCTTAAAGTTGCTGTATTTACAAATATATACACTCGTCCAACAAAACTCTCCAACCATCTATCCACTCCGACTACCCAACAACCCACACTGCGGCGTGCAGGCTATTTATAGATTTGTGCCATGCGGTCACAAACCCATCCTCTTCTGGTGACTCTTTTCCTTGTGCCACCAACAATGTTGTCCCCTCACTCAGGAAGACTTTTGATGTTACCCAGGCTTACGTGCAATCAAGCACATCTCTGACCTTGAGCACTGTCTGCTGTTCCAGCCTTCAGCTGCAGACAATTATGCCCATGATTCCTGGTTTCCTTTTGTGCACATCTGTACATTTCATAGTCTGGCCTCAATGCCTAACATGCCCCTCCAAAATGTACAGATGTGTATCTTTTTGCCACATATGTGTTTGCCATCTTCCGATGTTTACATTTGTTGAACAGCCAAACTCTGTGTTTATTGTGCCATGCCTATCAAACATGATAGTTGTTCATGCCTTTCAATTGGTAAAGCTTTTGTGAGAACATCAGCAATGTTGTCCCTGGTGTCAATGTACTCCAGATTTATGATTCTGTTTTGAACCATCTCTCTCACATTCTGATACCTCACACCAATGTACTTTGTCCTACACTTCAAGTTCTCAGCTTCAGACATTGCAATACATGATTGTGAATCCTCATGGACTACAGTGGGCTCTTCACACTTTTCTCCCAAATCCACAAGCAATTGCCTTATCCACTGGATCTCTCCTGCAATTTCAGACAATGCTGCAAATTCTGCTTCTGTAGTACTTAAAGCCACACAGTTTTGCTTCCTGCTGCGCCAAATTATTGGACTACCAGCAAATCTTACAAGCAAACCTGACACTGACTTTCTGTCGTGCAATTCTGATGCGAATGAACTGTCCACATAACAATCCAGCTGTTGTTCACTGCCCTGTATCACCAACTTTCTTTCTTTGGTTCCTTTCAAGTATCTCAGCACATGTTTCACTCTAGTCCAGTCTTCTACTTTTGGAACACTTACTTTTCTGCTAAGTACTCCAACAGCAAACGAAATGTCTGGCCTAGTGTTGTTTGCAATGAACATCAAGCTACCTACTACACTTCTGAACAATTCTGGATTCTCAAATTCCTTTGATGATTCTGCACTAGAAGTTCCAGAAGTCATTGGACTCTTTACAACTTTTGCATTCTGCAAGCCACATTTTTCAATCAGTCTTTCAATATTTTCTGTTGGCTCAACAAACACCTGCCATCCTCAGTCCACTGAACTTCAATCCCTAAGTAAGTCTTGAGATTTCCCAAATCCTTGAGCTTAAACCTCTTAGACAACTCTTTCTGAACTGATGTAATTTCCCTCTCTGACTTCGCTGCGACACACAAGTCATCAACGTAAATCACTACGGTCACATCACCTTTTGTATACACGCACGCATCCGCAATGCTGCGTTTGTATCCCAATTTGACCAACTCTTCATGAATGCAAAGGTTCCAGCAACGTGCACTCTGTTTCAAACCGTACAATGCCTTTTTCAACTTGTAAACCTTTCCATCCCTGTCCTTGTCAAAACCTAAAGGTTGTTCCATAAAAACCTCCTCACCAAGATGAGCATTCAAATATGCAGTTTCAAAATCAAAGTGTCTCACTACTTGATTCTTCCTAGCTGCTAAAGCTAATACCAGCCTTAAACTTTCTGGCTTTGCAGTAGGTGAAAAAGTTTTGTCAAAATTTTCAAACCTCTGCTGCGAAAAACCTTTTGCAACCAGTCTTGCCTTGTATCTATGGGTTCCATCCGGCATTTCCTTCCTCTTGAAAACCCATTTGCAACCTACAACCTTGTGGTTCTTAGGCCTCTCCACAATCTCAAACACTTCCTTTTCTAGTAAAGACAAGTACTCCTGATCCATGGCAGAAAACCATTTCTCCTGCTCCTCCTTAGGATATGACTGCAATTCCTCAAAACTCTCTGGCTCATCTGCCATCACTGAACAAGCTCTTGCACCCTGCACTACGAATCTATCTGGAGGTCTCCTCACCCTCTGAGTTCTCCTTGGCACAATCACTTTTGTTCTGCCTTTTTCATCCTCACTCTCAGAACTAGTTTGCACCTCTGTGTCTTTCATGGACACCTTTTCAAACTTTTGTGTAGTGACTGGTGAGTGCAAAGTTGGATGTGTTTGTGTGTGATGGTGTGGAGAAGTACTGGGTTCACTTTCAGTAGATGCTTCTTGTTTTAGCACCCCTCCATTTCCAGTACCTATGTCACTCTGCCCCAGCTTGAGAAAAACCTCTTGGTTGGCATGGAGCTTTTCCCAACCTGAATGTTTTTCAAAGTTGGCACTTCTGGACAGCAAGATTTCCCCATGACCTACATAAAATCTATAGCTGTTCCCAGAATACCCCACAAACATCAACCTTCTCCATTTAGGATCCCCCTTTTTCCTGAAGTTTGCAGGCACATACACATTTGCATACTGCCCAAAAACTCTCAGGTATTTGAGATTTGGTGGTCTCCCATACAGCATGTGATATGGAGTTTTCTTTACAAAAGAATTCCAAGTGCGATTGGCAACATGGTTTGCTGTCAAAATTGCTTCCCCCCAAAGCTGCTCTGGTGCTTCTGCATCGAGCATCATGCAATCTTTTATTTGCTTTAAGACTCCAATGTGTCTCTCCGCTAAGCCATTCTCCTGGGGAACGGCCGCGTTCGTCGTGTTGTGGCGGATCCCTTTCCTCCTCAACCAATTTTTCAGGTTATTAGATAGGAATTCTCCACCTCTATCTGTAACCAAAGATCCTACTTTGTATTCAAACTCCCTTTCAATCATATTGACCCAATTTTTGATGTGTTCAGCAGCTTCACTCTTTTCCTTCATGAGCATCACATACGAAAACCGTGTGTGACGATCCACAATGACCATGAAGTACTGATTTTTGCCCATGGTTTTGGCCAAAGGACCAGCCAAATCAGCATGCACAACCTGAAAAGGTCTTTGTGTGGTGCATTTGCTGCGTTTGGCCACAGGAAAAGCCTTCAGCTTTATCCTGCTGCAAACTGAACAATCCAGGTGGTTTGAACAAGTGGACATTTTAAATTCTGGACACACTTCCCCCAGCTTCCCCAAACTTGTGAAGCTTGTATGTCCCATGACCCTATGGTAGTAATGAGCACAGTCTAAGTGCAAAGGCACATTGTTGACTACTGAACATTCTGCCTTGTCAACCATATAGTACATTTTGTCTCTTTTGATTGCTTTAGCACAAACTTGGTCATTTATGCTAATAGTACAATCATCCCCTTTGAAACTCAATGCATACCCACTGGTGGTTAATTCAGACACACTAACCAAACAGTTTTGCAACTTAGGAACACACAAAACATTTGAAAAGTCCTTTCCCAAACTTGGGATGAACACAGTTCCCATCACTTTTGCCTCCCTTGATGCACCATCAGCCAAAGCAACTGAATGTACATTAGATGGCACCTTATATTTCAGGAGCCTATCACAATTAATCATATGCGACGATGCTCCGGAATCTAATAACCAAATGGGGTCTACAGCCTGATGGGCTTTATAGTCATTGTTCTTTACCACAGCAACAACACCTTTCCTGCTCACAGGATCTTTAGGCTGTTGTTTCCTTGCTGCCAGCTTTCTACAGTCCTTCTTGAGATGGCCTGGCTTCCCACAGTGGAAACACTTTCTCTCTCTGGACACAGCTGCCTTCTCCGGTTGCAGCTCCTTGAAAGCCTCGGTTGGGTGTGTTTGTCTTGGTACTGCATGCTGCCTCTGGAGCCCTGCCTCGTACTGCCGACGTTGGCTCTCTTCCAAGACACGTGCAGCCACCAGCTCCGCAGTAATCTGTGATTCATCAAAACATTGAAGACTCCACAGAATATTCTCAAAATCATCAGAAAGACTCCCAAGCAGGATGTATGCTTTCTGCTCAGATGCAAGGACGACACCTCTCATCTGCACCTGGCTGAACAAATCAGCCATGATCTCCAGATGCTTCTCTGGCGATTGTCCTTTCTGCATTTTGCAGGCATACAGTCTCCTACACCAAATCATTCTTGACAGAGCTGTTTTAGATTGGTGAATTTCCCTCAAAGCATCCCAAACTGCCTTTGAGGTTCTTTTCTCCCGGACATGGTTGATCTGCGACGGCGTGATTGTAAGCAAAATTGTAGCTCTTGCTCTCTTATCTCGGTCAAGAGTATCTGCTGTGGGTCCTCTCTCAACAACATCCCACAGTCCTTCTCTGACCAGCAAAGCCTCACAATAGGAACTCCAAGCTGCATAATTAGTTTCGTCTAGTTTGGGAAATTTAGCTGCCTCCATCATTAAGCAGTGTAAAGATAGAGTCCTGGCAGTTTTCCCACCTTCTACTGTCAATTGTGATAAGACACAGACAACAGTCCAAAAATCTTACCATCCAGCCTTCCGGCACTGACAGCACATCACAGCAACAAAGTACCTCTCTCACACAGCCAGTTGAACTCTTCGGCACAAACGGAGATGCCTTATCAGATAACGATCTGGGCCCGTAACCCTTGTTGATGTAAACAAGCAGATGCACAGGTAAAGCAATCTCCGATGCCTTCAGAACTACCAGCGACCTTGGAGCTGTTCGGCTTTATCAGGAATTCCTCCTGCCCGCTGCGGATGAAACAGACTGGAGCCAAATCTCTCTCCTCAGAGGTGTTTATTCTTAAAGTTGCTGTATTTACAAATATATACACTCGTCCAACAAAACTCTCCAACCATCTATCCACTCCGACTACCCAACAACCCACACTGCGGCGTGCAGGCTATTTATAGATTTGTGCCATGCGGTCACAAACTCATCCTCTTCTGGTGACTCTTTTCCTTGTGCCACCAACAATGTTGTCCCCTCACTGAGGAAGACTTTTGATGTTACCCAGGCTTACGTGCAATCAAGCACATCTCTGACCTTGAGCACTGTCTGCTGTTCCAGCCTTCAGCTGCAAACAATTATGCCCATGATTCCTGGTTTCCTTTTGTGCACATCTGTACATTTCATAGTCTGGCCTCAATGCCTAACAGATGGTTCTCAGGTTTGTGGTTACAGTATACATGTACTTCAGTTGTTACACATTTTCTGCTTTCCCTTACTGACTTTAGTTACGTTTCTTTACTGGCTTAGTTCACACATAAACTACACCAAGCTTCCTTAGCTGTTAATGTCACATCTTACTTGAAACCCTCTCAATACACAGAGCTCACCTGTCTCAGCTCAGTTCTCTTTTATATCCACTCTTCAGGTGGTTCCTGTAATTCCCTCCAGCCTTCCTGGCTGTAAATCCTTTATGATCCTAACATACTGTCCCAATATCACTGGCTCCTCCTCCTTTTATACTCACTTCTGAGATCAGCCCCCATCTTTTCCCACCTTGATTCCTACTGGACTGTGGTTTTAGGAAGAGGGACTACTGGGAAGGGATGGTCTGCACCTCACACCATTTGGCAGAAATATTTTTTCCAATAGTCCCCAAAAATGATCAGGAGGGCTTTTAACTGAGTTATGTGGGGTGGGAGATAGTAATCTAGAGAGTAGGAGTTCATCAAGGGCTGGAGATAATAGCCAAATGGTTATAGAGAGAACAAGGCAATTAATGCAAGGACCCAAAAGTTGGAGGGGGAAAAGTTTACATAGGCGTTGGGGAGAGGGGTTGTCCCATGACCGTAGATTTTTCTACACTAATGCACAGAGCATTGGAAATAAGCAAGATGAACCGGGACCCCTAGCACAGCAACCTAATACAATTTAATAGGCACCACTGAAACCTGGTGGGATGAGTCTCATGATTAGAATGTAGAAATAGAGCAATATAATCTTTTTAAAAGGAAAAAAAAACCAACCAGGAAAGAAGGAGGAGGAGCATTATATGTCAGGGATGTTTTTCTAACCATGACCCTATTCCATCTTTGTTTCCTTCCTATGGACCCCCTCTCCTACCAATAGAAATGTTGCTATTTTGGAAGTTTGGGTTGGGGAATGAATTACCCAATAATGAAAAATGGATAATACGCCTAAAGGAGATGATGAGTGGATATCATCCGGAGACCTGAGACACAGTGTTATCATTATGCTGATGACACACAAATATATTTCTCCATGTCTCTGACTGCTGCAGTGACCAAGGATGGCATCTCTCCTCTAAAAGCCTGCCTGGAGTCGGTAATGGGCTGGATGAGGGAAAATAAACTCAAGATGAATCCAGAGAAAACAGAGGTACTTGTGATAGGTTCCCCTGACCCAGGGATGGAGATTTGCCAACCTGTCCTGGATGGGGTCACACTTCCCCTAAAGGATAAAGTTCATAGTCTGGGCGTACTCTGGAAGCGACAGTCAGGAATGTGTGGTACCAGCTTCGGCTGATACACCAGCTGCGCCCCTATCTGGACAGGGGGAACCTTGAAGCATTGATACATGCACTGGTAACCTCTCATTTAGACTTCTGTAATGCGCTCGACATGGGGCTACCTTTGTACCAAGTCTGGAAGCTTCAATTAATTCAGAATGAAGCAGCCAAATTACTTACAGGGGCATCAAGATCAGAACACATCAGCTCTATATTAAAATCTCTACACTGGCTGCCAATCAGCTTCCGGGCACAATACAAAGTGTTGGTCATTACATTTAAAGCCCTATATGGCTCGGGCCCGAGTTACTTGGAGGAGCACCTCTCCCTGCATAATCCGCCCCGCACTTTCAGAACATCAGGGAAGAATTTGTTAGATTCTATCAACACAAGACTAGTATCAACTTCCCACAAGGCATTCTCTGTGGTAGCCCTGAAACTTTGGAACGACTTGCCGGAGGAGATCCGTCTTATCACTTCTTTGGATGCTTTCAAGAGGGCTCTTAAGATGGATCTCTTCCGGCAGGCCTACCCACCAGATCTACTTTAATGGATCAGGAATGGATAGACAGAATTAGATCCACAATAGATATGGTAGCAATTGCTGAACTAAGGACAGAATGTGTAGTTAGTTTTATTGATTATGTAATTGTTTTTAATGTTTTTAGATTGTATTGAATTGTACATGTATTTTTAACACTGTTAGAATCCTGCCTCAATACAAAGGGAGAGGCAGGAAATACAAATAAATGTTGTTGTTGTTGTTGTTGTTGTTGTTGTTATTTTAACAGCATTAATCCTGGATAGATCTGTGGACATAATAGAAAAACAATGGGATCTGGTCAGAAATTATAGAATTAACAAAGAAACTAAGAATAAAAAAAAGCTAAATAGATACTATAGAAAAGGGAACTATAGAAGATTTGGGTTACATCAATGGAAAATAGGAAATCAGAAATGACTAAAGTAATATTATATAATATGTTTTAAAAAGTCATATAGAAAAACTTGGCTATATGTAGAAATCAAATATAGTGAAGTAGATAATGATTTAGAAAGATGAAGTGATATATAGATTTATGTTTAGTGATGTAAAGAATATACATCAAAATTTGATAAACAGAAGAAATATCTTTATTCAAAGATTCTGAAAACTAGAAAGATGTAGTTGTCTTTTGACAAAACGTCAGTTAGAAAGAGAAGTAATGAACTGTGATTATATATATTTTGTCCCTCAACTGGGAAGAGATTATTTTCAAGAAATATTCAATTTTATAAATAGATAGGATATGTATTTATCTGTAATTTGTATTTGCATTATTTGTTTGTAGTGTTGGTATATGTTGGCATTGTTGTATATTTGTGTTTTATATAATAAAAATATTTTTTAAAGAAATGTGGCTATTTTGTTTTGTTTCTCAATAGAACATATTTTATTTATAATTTTTATAATTTATACAAAATAAATTTGTATAAATTTATACAAAATTTATACAAAATAAACATAAAAATTATACTTTAAATATTTCTCTATCAATGTGACTCTTGTGCTTGATGACTTGAAATAAGCTTTTTTTATATCTGGTTCTATTGCTGTGTAGGATAACAAAGATCACCTCTACCCATTATATTAAGGCTGAATAAATAATCCACATGACTGAAACCTGATTCTACCAAATACTAAGCAAGAAATGCTGCAAAAAACAATTTTGCTTTATTTCAAAGCTGTGCAAAGTTTTTAGATATTGTACTCTTCATCCAAAAATTATGTTTTTCTTAACTGAAAGTTACTTTGGCTGCTATGTCACTATATAGGTCTATGAGTGCTTATTACAAAGAAATTTCAATGTCATTAGAATTCACAGCAAATGAATCAGCTACCCGGGCTGAAATGTCCATATCTAGTAGATCACTTAAAACAAACTTCCATTTCATTATAAAGCTGCTTCAAATGATTCACATACAAAATTATTTCATCATTTTTCAATTCATCAATAAATGCTGCCAAAAAGGAAAAATGTGAATTCTCGATTTCCAAGATTAGTGAATTTTCCAAGAAACTCTGTAGGGGTAAGGAAATACAAAGTTCCCCATTCTCTTTTACTGGGGAACACCGGCTATGATCAATGGGGTTTGTTCCCCTGTTGAAACAGATGGCTGCCAGCCCCATCTACCCCCTCATGTAAGTGATCTCTGGCAGGATGGGGTATTGTAAGAAGGATCCCGATTCTGCCTGTTACCCCAAAGACTGGTAATATGAGGGGTGGAAATGTCATTTAGCTGCTTCCTGATTATAAGGCACTATTACACAGGTATACTGCCATAATAAGTGCTCACATGGCATAGTAGTTTGAGTGTTGGACTGTGCCTTTGGAAACTAGGTTTTGATTTCCCACTCATCCATAAAGCCTATTGGGTGGGGGACAGATCCAGCCAAATGGCTGGATAGGACTGTTCTGATTCTGAATCACCAGGTGCTTGGAAATGAAGAACTGCAGTAAAAGCAGACTCCCAAAAGAGGAACTTTACTTCTCTGGAATTGGATCCATGAAAATAAAGATACGAGGAATGTGTTGAGGTAAAAGAGACTTTATCTTTTGAAGGGGTAAGCTTAAAAATCATTGTTTTCAATATGTGAGACTCAAATCGAAGCTGGCAACCATTACAGATTTATGAGGCACCTAAGAAGCTTCTTGAGTGGAGAGAAATAAACTGATGAGCTAAGATAAAGGATATTTTTTTTCAAGCCTGGGAATAACTAAACCATAATTTGTAGAATGTGTTAACGAGGAGTTAAGAGAAGCTGTGTGTTGAAATAAATGAAGGAAAATCTGAGGGAGGGATGAGAAAGGTAGACTTAATGTGAAAAGGGGGGAAAACAGAAGGAGAGAAATTGTGGCAAAGACAAAGGAAAAAGTTAAACAATCAAATAAATTGTTTAAGGTTAACATCATTAGAAGGTCGAAATACACTCCTTATAGGAATCCGAAATGCTGAAAAGCTCCCCCCCCAAAAAAAAACCCAGCCCCCCTTCCATGACCTCCACAAGTTTGATAGTATTCAAAACCTCCTACAGGTTCCAATCTCTGATGAGGCTTGAAGGGAAAGAGGAGGTTCAGTAATAAAGGGGAAACAGATAGATTGTGAGGAAATGATGAAAAGACTCACAAAAGTTATAGGGAGGAAAATGATTTTTAAAAATCCTAGATCTTAATCAAATGTTGGAGGGGGAAAATATGATAAAAGGAGAGGGAGAAAGAGAGGGAGAGATCTGATAACTGTAAGAGAGAAAGAGAGAAAAGTTATGACTAATAAATTTCAACAGCACTTGGAACTTGAAAGGAAAAGTTCAGATTAAAAATTCATGAATATACAAAAAGAAATAAGAAAAAAATCAAGAGGATGTTCAAATGCTAAAATCCATATTTACTATGGTCTGTAATTTTCTGTATCTAATACTTTTGAAACCATATTTTTAGATACAAAAATCAAGTCTATTCTAGAATATATTTTATGAACTGATGAATATTAATTCTAATTCTTTTCTTCCCCTATAATCAGTTTCTATACATCTTTTAATTATTTTCTATTTATTATCTTATTTAGGGATATAAGATGCCTTGTTGTTGGGTCTGATTTATCCCTTGTTATCTTTGCATATATCCATAACCATATTGAAATCTCTTGCCATAATTGTACAGTCTTCCTGAATATTAAATACTTTTTCATAAACTTCCTTTTGATTTTCATTTGGAGCATCCACATTGACCAACAAATACTTTTCTCCCCCCCCCCCCATAATTCCTTGCATAAGAACAAATCATTTTCATCTATCTTCACTTTGAACACATTAATACCACATTTCTTGGATTTGATGGTTGCTACCCCTCTTGCTTTTGAAGTACCATATGCTTTGTCATAAGTGGCAACCTAGTTCTTCTTAAGTGCATTTGTTCCTGGTTTTGCTTGATGTGTTTCCTGAAGAAGAAAAAAAATCTGCTTTCTCTTTGTTCAACAAAGATTCTATCCTTTTCCTTTTAATTACAGACCCCAATCATTTCACATTCAACGCTGCTATCCTTATTTTATTAAACATGTTATATTTCTATATCTTCTACCTTGGCTCCTCAATGTGCCACCCCAACACCCACCCTTCCTCTCCAACCCTTCCTCTCCCTCCCTCCCTCCCTCCCTCCCTCTCTCCCTCCCTCTCTCCCTTCCATTCCTCATACCCACATAGGCATTTTTACCCCCCCTCCTTCCCCAAGGTACCAAACCTTGTCCATGGCTTTTGCTAGCCCTCCTGGAAGGTAGGGGGGGGGGGAGAAGAAGCCATCCCTCCCAATGTGTGATCAAATTTCCTCTCCTGATTATTTACAATTGTGTCTTCTTTAAATAATTTAACATCTTTGTCCTTGTTTTCTATGGTTCCTTGGCTCCTCCAGTTGTCTTCTTTTTGCTGGCCCAAATCGAATTGTTTCAACAGATCCAGTCTTTATTCCAGGGGATAAATCTTGTGTAGCTTCCCTTTCCACTGAAATTTCAGAAAATAGGGTAACTCCAGTTGTATCTTATTCCATTCTTTTGCAAAACCTCTCCAGCTGATAATCTCTGGGCAAAAATCATTATACATTTCAGTTGTATTGTCTCCATATTTCAGTGATCCTGAGAGTTTCCTGATTTCTTTCATTCTACTTTATTGTAGAAGCTTGTACAGTACTCTCATTATTACATCTCTGGAAACCAGGTCTCTCTTAAAAGTTTATGCTCCATGTAGACATTCCACTTCCTTCTCATCCCAAGCAACTTGAAGAACAATACTTTGTAGCCATTTAAAAATCTCTTTCTTCAGGGTTCTCAGTGTTTCATTTGACAACTCAGGAAAGCCACAGATACTCAGGTTAATCCTTCTATTACAATCCTGCAGATCAAGTTGGTAAAATCTTGTTGAATGTTCCAAATTTATTTTTTGTTGATATTTGTGTTGAATTTATATTGACTATACTTTTTTTATCCACTTGCTCAATCTCTTTTTTAATAATATGAAAAGATTTGTTCATTTAATCCATAATTTTCTTAGGGGCTGTACAGACAGCCAAGAAAGGGCACCTTTCTACTCCCGACGGACACTACAGAAGCGAAGCCATGCACCATCCCTCCGCAGTAAAAAGAACCTGCTAAAAGCAGGTTCTTTTTATAACACTCTCCACACATCATTTTTCCAATTTAAAACTGTTTCTTTAATTCCCTTTATTTATTTATTTATTTAGGCTCTTGGACATCTGCCAACTTCTAATCAGTATTGTGTATCCATTGCTGATACACAATTTTGTATTTTCTCTTTATTTATACTTTCATTAATATTTCTATATTTCATTCATTCAAATACACAATCCAATATATTTAGGCTATTTTAGCTTGCTTTTATTTCATAAGTATTAACATGAATTCTGCATAACAACCATCTGGCTGGAAGTGCCAAATAAGGAAATGCTGTTTATTTATCTTTCTTCTCCATAAAGCTTTAGTTAAATATTCTATTCTCCCCCATTCCAATTTATTTATAATTATTAATTTAGAAGAGATTATTTGGTTTATTTTGTTTTAGCTTTCAGAAGAAAATGATCCTAGCTTCTCACACCATCACTTGTGGCTCCTCCCCTCCTTGAGGACACACACATGTGGGCACATACACACACATAAGAGTGCATGTCTGCTACCCTTTCCTTTTCTTTGTGCAGCTCTTTGTCTCATATTCAGAATGTGAGCAGCCATTTCTTTCAGTTTGGGATTGGTCAATATTAATATGATGGAGTGTGCACAAGGAAATGTACTTGCCAGGATGTACGCAAGCAGTCTTTGAGTACTTCCACGCTTGACAACATCACTTGCAATAATTACTATACTAACCAAATATACAAGATAGAAGAAGACATAAAAAACCAACGGTATTATGACATTGATATGGACCTGAGTGCTGGCATCTTTATCGCCAACACCACTCTTCTTCAGATTCTTTGTGTGCTTCCAGAGTGAGGTGAACAGAAGAGTGCATGCAGTTGTACTTATGCTGAAATTTATGGAAGAGAACATGGCGTGCAAAGGAAGATAATCAATGAAGCTCCTATTATAAATCTCACGTTGATTCTTGGCTTCAGCCAGGGGAAGACATGGCAAAGTTAGTTACCTTGATACAATAAAAAACACTTAGCCATGTGGCACACCAGAGGCTAGCCAGGTTGGAAAACATCCAAATAACATGTAAAACTCGTCGGGAAGAATCCGCATGTGTCTCTGGGAAGGTGTGATAAAGAAGAGTGTTCACTGAAATTGTCAGCTGCATCACAAATCTGGATGTACTCAAACTAGTCAAGAGGAAATCACAGGGTAACATCTTTCTTTTTTGGAGCCATTGGTGCCCCTGCACAACTGTGATGAATCCCTTTTCCTGAAAGGGAAACTATGGGGTTTTCTAGATAGGTGATATGAAGGGTGATATGAAGTTTCCTTTTCCTTAATGCTTAGCAGCTACACTGCAAGCCCCAGGTGTGTAATAAAAAGGCATGGGGAAGCTACACTGACGGGGTGTGGGGATGACTTATCTGAGGTCTTTTCTGTTGCTCAGCAACTACATTGGAAGCTGTCAGGATGCTAGAAACACAGGTGGAGCAGCTGCACAGGTGGCAATGAACAGGGCTTTTGTCCGCACTGAACCTTTAATTTTTTTTTGTTGCCAGCTGCGAACTGCGCAGTTGCACCGGTGCATCATACAGGCAATTGTATTGCCAGCTGTGAACTGTGCAGTTACACAGGTACATCACACATGAACTGTGTAGTTATGAAGATCTGTCAAATTACCATTGTGGTTTCGCTTCCCTTTTTAAAGTGCGCAGTTGCATCGGTGCACCATGAATGAACCCCTTTATTTTATAATAATAGTTATTATTATTATTATTATTATTAATGATAATAATAATAATACCCCACTTCTTTCAGATCAATTGAGGCGGCTTACTCGTTAAAATACTATTACATCAATAAAACAAACTCCATCCCTCCCCCCGTAAAAAGATATTAAATCCATTACAATTTAAGTTTATGAATAAACTTCTTTATTTTATGAATGAATTGACATTTTATGCACAGTTGCGTAACAGTTACAGCATCCCAAAGTCCCTACTGCACATGTCTAGGGTTTGGATTAGAGCTGGAGCTAGGGTTAGGGAGCTTTAAAAACCTGCACAGTTGCACTGCAGCATTTAGATGCAGCTGCATTGTTACACCCTTTTTAAAAAGGAGCTGGGAAAAGCAGGTCCTTTTTAAAGCTGCTTTTTCCCCACTAAAATGCAAAAGAAGTGTGTTCATGCCAAACTTTCAGTGTGGGTCATCTAAAGGCTACACTTTCATGCAGGCATGAACACACCCCTTTTTGCCAGTCTAGATCAGCCCTATATACACAGTTCCTGTAATAGTCCATGTAAGTATATCAAGTGAAGAAGTACAATTGCTGTCCATTTGTATTACTTTCTAGAATAAGCAAAGGTCTGAGAGGATGTATTTGTGCAAGTTTGCCTGGTTTATCTGTGAAATCTGGAAGAAAAAGCCTGATATTGGGGGCATTTTAAATAGACAGATCATACTATGGAAAGCAATGCAAATCTTAGGAGCATTCTGTTATGAATGATCCAATCAAGTGTCATTGGTGCTTCAGTGAATAGATATTTTATATCACTTGTTTACTCACTTTTCCACTGGCTGCCGATTAGTTTCTGGGCGCAGTACAAGGTGTTGGTTTTAACCTTTAAAGCCCTACATGGCTTGGGTCCACCTTATCTCAGGGAACCGCCTCTCCCCGTATGAACCCCTCCCCCCCCCCCGCACACTCCGATCCTCTGGGAAGAACTTGCTACAGCCTGTGAAAACTAGGCTGTCACAGACCTCTGAGAGGACTTTTTCCGCGACCGCTCCCAAACTTTGGAATGGTCTGCCAGATGAGATGCGCCTTATAACATCTCTTGATTGCTTTAAAGAAGCTCTGAAGATGCATCTCTTCCGGCAGGCCTTCCCTGACATCTCTTAGATCCCAGCTCCGATCAGGACCTATAAATTGAATTTGACCCCTTGCCTGGTGCTATTTTTCTCCTCAATCTAAGAAGTATGGAGGATGAATTATGTTTTTAATGTTGTTGGTTTTAAATTATTGTTAATTTAATTTATTTTTAAGGGGATGGTGGCTGGAAATGGGTCAATGAAGTGTTTTAATTTGTATGTTATAATCTTGTTGTACCCCGCTCCGATTGTACTCACAGAGGAGTGGGCTAGAAATAAGATGATGATGATGATGATGATGATGATGATGATGATCCTCTCCATCGACGCCCCCTTGTTGTGCGGGAGAGGCTTGCGTACCCTAATGAAGCTGTGAGCTATGCTGGCAGTGGCACAAATAGCCATCGGTAGGGCCTCCCATGCCAGACAGGTCACAACCGAAGGGTCAGACTAAGAGCGTCAAAGGGCAGGATGGGCTCTTTAGCCGTATGGCAACCATCCTGGGAGAATGAAAATTCCAATCCCAAACCCAGGCAGATGGTGCTTGCCTAACCCTGGAAGGTAAACCATCTAAGAGAAGGAAAATCTAATCAAACCTACGACCCGAGGACCTCGCTGCCACCGTCCTTGCTTGCTTGGCCCAGCAGACAAACCTCTGGTTTAAAAGGTGAGGACAGTTCTGTGCACGCTGCGCTTCACCAGAAAAATCCATTGCACAGGCTCGAAGGATACATCCGATCCGATTCCCCCCCCCAAAAAAGTCCTGTAGCGATAGGTGAGGGACGAAACGGCAGGTGAAAGAAGCACTGGAAGCCGCAGACCCAACCCTGCATGCAGGCGGTTCAGGACATTGGTCGCTCGAGACTGACCGGGAGATGACAGTCTTGTTCGGCAGCATCCTTAATGACCAAGCTGCCTTTTCAGGAGAGCACTGCTTGCTCCATACGGAGAGGGGCCTAGAAAAGGTGGCCTAAAGAAAGCTCATCTCCATCCACCCAGTTGGCGAGCTGCAGTCAACGGGCATCTTCTGATGCGGTCAAAGAAAAACAAAGGTAGAAAGGCATGCACCGGCCTCCAAAGGTGCAATCAGACTGACGCTTGCATGCTGGAACATCAGAACCATGCAAGATTCTGCCGATAGTGGACATCCTGAGCGTCATTCTGCTCTAATAGCCCATGAACTATCACGTCTTAATATAGACATCGCTGCCCTTAGTGAAGTTCGTCTCCATGAGGAAGGCAGCCTTAAAGAACACGGTGCTGGCTATACTCTACTGGTCTGGCAAACCAAAAACTGAAAAACATCTTTCAGGAGTAGGCTTTATGATTAAAAACTCCATTGCCTCCAAACTCGAAACCCTGCCAACAGGTCACTCTGATCGCATTATCTCCTTACACCTCCCTCATGTTGTTCTCTTTAGTATATATGCCCCAACTTTGCAAGCCGACCCTGTGGAGAAAAACAAATTCTACTCAGACCTACGCCACCTCATACAAAAAGTCCCTGCAGAAGATAAAATCATTATCCTTGGTGACTTCAATGCCAGAGTAGGTAAGAACTATGAAGCCTGGAAAGGTGTTCTAGGCAAGCATGGAGTTGGAAACTGTAATGATAACGGACGCCTCCTGCTAGAATTTTGTGCAGAACAGCAACTGACTATTACTAACACTATCTTTCAGCAGAAAGATAGTTTGAAGACAACCTGGATGCATCCCCGATCCAAACACTGGCACCTAATTGACTATGTTCTGGTGCGCAAGAGAGACATTCGCGATGTCCATCATACTCAAGTGATGCCCAGTGCAGAATGTCAAACAGATCATCGCCTTGTAAGATGCAAACTAAATCTTCATCTTAAGCTCAAACCTTAGAGGGGAGGCATCTTAAAGAGGAGACTCCAAGTCAACAATCTTCAACAAGCTGCCATGAGAGATAACTTCCAGGCAAATCTGCAATCAAAACTTGAAGACCATCCTTTAGATTCTTCTCCTACAGTGCTTTGGCAACATATCAAAAACAGTATCCTGCAGTCTGCGGAAGAATCCCTCGGGTTCTCCCGCAAGAAAAACCAAGACTGGTTTGATGAAAACAACCAAGAGATCCAGGAGCTGTTGGCAAAGAAGAGAACTGCTCATCAAGCACACCTCGCTCAGCCATCTTGCCATGTAAGAAAAGCTGCCTTCCGTCTCGCATGCAGTAAACTCCAACAAAAACTCAGAGACATTCAGAACAAGTGGTGGATCAATTTAGCAGAAAAGACACAACGTTGTGCAGATCTGGGAGATTCCAGAGGATTCCACAAAGCTCTTAAAGCAGTGTTTGGACCTACTTACCAGGTCCAAAGCGCCTTATATAGTACGGATGGTCAAACACTAATCACAGACAAAGCCTCCATCCTGAATCAATGGGCTGAACATTTCCAAAATCTCTTCAGTGCCAACCGAGAAGTCGAAGGCTCAGCTAGTCATCATATGATACAACAACCGATGAAATATGAACTGGACGTGGCTCCCACTTTGGAAGAAACCATTAAGGCCATACAGCAGATGAAAAACGGCAAGGCAGCTGGGATTGATGGAATCCCACCTGAAGCTTGGAAACACGGAGGTCATGTACTCCATGCCAAATTCCACGAGCTCCTTGTGAGTTGTTGGGAAAAAGGTGAACTGCCATCAGATCTCCGAGATGCAGTTATCATCACCCTGTATAAGAAAAAAGGAGCAAAATCTGATTGCTCAAACTATCGAGGTATAACACTGCTCTCCATTGCTGGAAAAATCCTTGCAAGGATACTCCTGAACAGATTAGTTCCTGCTATAGCAGAAGAACTTCTCCCTGAAAGTCAGTGCGGCTTCAGAGCTAATAGGAGCACTACAGATATGGTATTTGCTCTTAGACAACTGCAAGAGAAATGTAGAGAGCAAAACAAAGGACTCTATGTAACATTTGTCGACCTTACCAAAGCCTTTGATACTGTGAGTAGAAAAGGACTGTGGCAGATCCTGGAACGACTAGGATGTCCCCCCAAATTCCTCAAAATGATCATCTTGCTACATGAGGGCCAGCAAGGACAAGTCAGATATGGCGATGCTCTCTCAGAGCCCTTTCTAATAACTAACTGTGTGAAACAAGGTTGTGTTCTCGCTCCAACTCTATTTACAATCTTCTTCAGCATGATGCTCCAAAGGGCTACAGCAGATCTCGAAGAAAAAGACGGCATCTATATACGTTACCGTACTGATGGTAGCTTGTTTAACTTAAGCTGTCTGAAGGCTCTCACAAAGACTCTATCTAGTCCGTGAGCTGCTTTTCGCTGATGATGCTGCCCTTGTTGCCCATACAGAAGCAGCTCTGCAGCGCCTAACATCCTCCTTTGCAACGGCTGCAGAGCTGTTTGGGCTGGAAGTCAGCCTGAAGAAAACGGAAGTCCTCTACCAGCCTGCACCACAGGAAGAGCACTATCACCCCCATGTCACCATCGGCAAATCTGTACTTAAGTCCGTACAGGAGTTCACCTACCTGGGAAGTATCATCTCCTCAGATGCCAAGATTGACAAAGAGATCGATCACAGATTAGCAAAGGCATATAGTGCATTTGGAAGGCTTCACAAAAGAGTCTGGAGTAACAAACACCTGAGGCGAAGCACCAAAATCAGTGTGTACAGAGCCATTGTACTGTCCATTCTCCTCTATGGGTCTGAATCATGGGTCACCTATCGCCAACATCTACGACTCCTTGAACGCTTTCATCAGCGCTGTCTATGCACAATCCTAAACATACACTGGACTGACTATGTGACGAATGTTGCTGTCCTTGAGCAAGCAGGGATCACCAGCATTGAGGCCATGCTATTGAAAAGGCAGCTGCTCTGGGCAGGGCATGTTTCTAGGATGAAGGACCACCGCCTCCCCAAAATAGTACTCTACAGTGAACATACCACGGGTAAGCGAAAGAGGGGCACCCCAAAGAAGAGATACAAGGATTCCCTGAAACAACATCTCAAGCTTGGGCAAATTGATCGCCAACAATGGTCTGCCCTGGCCTCACATCGGGAGGCGTGGAGACGCGCTATCCACAATGCTGCAGCCTCATTTGAGAACTCACGTCGAATGAGTCTCGAAGAGAAACGACAACGCAGAAAGAACCACAACTTGGAAACACCACCCAAGGAGACTTTCTGCTGTGCTTTCTGTAACCGGACTTGCTTATCTCGGATCGGCCTTTTTAGTCATCAACGCGCTTGTAGTAAGCGTGGGATAAGTCCTTCCTGAATCTTCGTTAGCGAAGAAAAGCCAGAGAGAGAGATTATTATTATTATTATTTTCAGTGATAGGATTTCATTGGAAAGTTCTTTTAAATCACCTTCTTATTTATGTGGCACTTTCTCCTCTCCCAGTCCCTGGAGATTTCTCTCAATATTTGAAAGTATTTTGCCCATTAGTCCAGAATACTGAAAAAACGTTCATGATGCCAAGCTAATTTAAAGTGTCTTGCTTGGGTTTCACTAGACACTTAAAGTCTACTTTGTGGTTATTGGCTTAAGCTGGTGTCCTAGGCAAAAATACAGAGATCTTAAAAACACTCTTGTGATTTGTTTAAAACAGTTGACAGATTAGGTATTTGTTTTGGTCCCGTTCAATAGCACACCAGCTGTGGATATCTGTGGCACAATAGACAACACTTTAAATTTTGTGGACAATTGAACAATAGGGCAACATGAAAGTTTGATCATGGAAAGGGCAGGTTACATCCACTGGACCTGTATCAATTACAGCATCCATGTCAAAGGATATCTGAGTGATGGTTGCCTAGGAGGAAGGAAAGGACTCTAGGAGAGGCCTAGCAACATCACCAGGCCTCTCCTCAAGTGAAAGAGCCCTCCCTTCATGACTACACCATCTGGTCACCTAGGATGAAGGAAAGGACTCTAGGAGGGGCCTAGCAACATCACCAGGCCTCGCCTCAAATGAAAGAGCCTTCCCTTCATGACTACACCATCTGGTCGCCTAGCAGGGAGTGAAAGGACAGGTCAAATTCCATCGGGCCTGTCCTAGATTAAGAAGACGAGCCCTCCCTCCAGTCCATCTGCCTTGGTCCAGGCCTCAGAGGGAGAGAAGAACTGCTGGACCTGATCCCCTTCCCCAACACCATTCCCTTCTCCTTCTGTGTCGTGTCTTTTTAGACTGTAAGCCTGAGGGCAGGGAACCGTCTTAAAAAATAATAATTGTAAGCCACTCTGATAGCCTATAGGGCTGAAGGGCGGGGTATAAATAAATAAATAAATAATAAAATAAATGTTTTCCTCCTCAAAGTATTATAGAAATTCTTCACAATGATTGGAGATTGTTTAGCAAGTCACTTATAAATTCAAAACCCTTAAGAACGTCTTTCAACTCATGAAGTTCTTTCACTCCTCCCCAGCCCGAGCCATCTTGCCATAGATATGGGTATTGTGTAAGAGAGTGCTTGCCATCACAATATCAACGTTTCTAAGGAGATGGCAAATGAGTTGCAGAAATGAGGGCATACGTGGATAGTGAGTGAGTGCCCCTCAGAAAGTTAAACGATGAAGCTGTACAACATCGTATAAGAGCCTGAATGGAATAGACCTGTACAATAAAAGTGACTGTACAATAAGGACCTGCACCAGGTTATGTGCTGAGATACAAGTGTTGCCCCCCCCCCCCCCGAATTGTGTGTCACAGCTTAAATGTCCATAGAATCAACAATGTTTTGAATGTGTTCTATGAAAATGCTAGGGAAAATGTTGCAAATTCCCAGGTTACTGTTTCTGATCTTCACACCATTAACACAAATCAGATTATGGTGGAATTATGTGAGGCACCCAATGTGGGGCTTCTTGTGAAATAATGATACCTGATCATGTGTACAGGTTTTAGGAGGGAACGATTTGAGATTCAGCTTATTGTATCAGATGCTCATTGTATAAAATTGTGCAATCACGGGAGCAACCTCAATAACAAATATGCCCCACCAGAGCTCCCACTTGTGGATGGTGAACCGCATGTAGTAGTAGTAGTGAGGGGGACAGAAATGATGAAGAGAACTTTATTCCAGAGGAAGTTACAGGAACAACAGCAGATGCAAACATTATTCAGAACTTAGTAAGGAGCTTGCATTCAGTCAAATGGTACTTTGCTCAATTTTGTAGTGGGGTTAGGCATGAAATTGACTTCAGTGTACACCTGAAGTTTGTTGTTGTTCTTAACTCCCCTCAAGTGAACCTCAACTCATGGTAACCTGTGGATGAGATATCTTCAAGACCATCTGTTCACTACTGCTCTGCTCAGGTTCTACCAGCTGAGGCCTGTGTCCTTTCTGATTGATTCCAACCATCTTGCATATAGTGTTCCTCTCTTTCTACTGCCCTCTACCTTTCCTACTATCATTGTCTTTTTCAATTATTCATGCCTTCTCATGATGTGGCCAAAGTATGACAGCATCAATTCAGTGAATTTAGTGGCTTCCGGGGAGAGATCAGGCTTGATCTCTTCTAGAACCTATTTGTTTGTCTTCTTAGCCATCCACAGTATCCTTAGCACTTTTCTCCAGCACCACAGCTCAAATGAGTTCGTTGTTGTTTTTTTCTATTGGCTTTTTTCACTGTCCAGCTCTAACATCTGTCCATGATGGTGGGGACTACAATGGCTTGGATGATCCTCACTTTAGTTATATCTTTATACTTTAGCATCTTGTCTACTTCGTCTATAGGGGCCCTTCCCAATACCAGTCTTCTTCTAATTTGTTGACTGTAGTCTCCATTCTGATCAAAGTCTCACCCAAAGTATGGGAACTCTTGGACTATTTCAATTTTCTTTTTATCCAGGATGAATTCTTGCAGACCTTTCATGGTCAATGATTTTTGTTTTCTTAATATGCAACACTAAGCCTACTTTGACACTTTGTTCCTTGATCTTCATCAGTAATTGTTCTAGGTCTTTGTTGAACTACAATTCCCAGGATTTCCTAGCACCGACCCAGGGCAATTAAGATAGCCTCAAACTGGATTATTCCTGCAGTGCAGTTTGGACTGATAATAAGTGGAGTAAACATGCATCACTTTATTATTGCAAGTGTCTAGAACAGAGACCCAAGAGGGAGCAAATGATGAATTTTCTAGCATCAGCACATGAAGAAGCTGTGTGTCATCCTTCACATGAAGAAATATAATTATACCTTAGTTGGCTTATTCTACAAATGATAGAACGTATGCCCTCATGTAAATATATGTCCAGGGACAAATTGAAATTTGCCTGATGAATCTCTGTTTCCTGTTGTTGCTATATTTGAACAAGGTGCCTTGCAAAATAATGCAAAGGACTACAATCACTGAATGCAGCCTTGCACTTATTCTGAGCAAGACTTAAGGTCATGACCGCTGTATTTATCACTGCTAAATGAAGCACTTTATACTATTTTCATGCCAACTAACCTCAGAAATCTTATGGGACAGCAGATGATCTGAAAGAAAGAACTGATGAGTACTTATATGAAGCAAAAGAGCAGACAAATCTCCACATGCTGATAGATCGTCACTTGCTTTATTTCTTATTAATTCAAAAAGCCCATTGGGCTCTATCAAAGTTTGCCTTCTTCAGGGGCTACACTAAAAAAACCACAAATATATCCTATTAAATATACTACTACTACTACTACTACTATTAAATATATTATCAAGAACAGCACACAATTAGTTATATTAGTTAGTTAGTTAGTTATATATTACTTATATATTAGTTAGTTATATATTAGTTATATGAATTCTATTGTCATACATATTTTTCATTGTCATACCTATTTTAGCTTTAAAAAGACATGTCTGGTATTGGTTTTTTTATTTTTATTTATTTATTTTATTCCTTAAAATTACCACAGACAGAAAACTGCAGCAACAAGCTACAACTAACAAGCACTATGATACAATACATTTGTATGTAACTTTCAATTATTTAACCTTATATATAGAAATACATATTTTCATAGTTCTCCTCAGATAATTAACCTTCTACAATTATTTTCTACAGCAATCATTATCTAATGAATTATTTTAAAGTATATGCAAAAACATTATTTTATGTTTCTCTTTTTTATTACAGAAATTTTGCTGCTCACATTTTTTTTATAAACCCCTACATTCTTTTCCCCCTATTGATTATCTCTCTTTAATGATAGCAAATTTATTTGTAAGCACATATTGTTAAATGCTACTACCTCATTTCCTTAAATATGTATACTTTTTTCAGTGTTCTGGTGTTCTATTTTTAAAAATGCATCATCTTAGGAATTTTACGTCTTCGCTAATATCTTTAATATTATCTGTTGCCTTTTTTTTTCTTCTTTTACAGTGGGTCCTTGTTATCCGCTGGGGTTTAGTTCCAGTACACTCTGTGGATAACAAATCCGTTTATGCTCAAGTCCCATTAAAGTCAATGGCATAGCAAAATGGTGTCCCTTATGTCAAGACCATGTTGCACCCTGGTGTGAAAAATGACTAGGAACTGGAGCACAGGTTACCACAGTTCAAGTAGCACATGCGTATGTCAGCATTTGGTGAACTGTGCATCATGGGAAGTCTGATGCAACATTCACAGTAGGTGAAGCCAGCCAGAGGTGCATCATGGGTAGTATTTTGATGCAACAGGTACTGGGTATGAAACCAGCCAGGTTTCATTGATGGCATGCCTATCACATGACTTCCAGAAAGACCACCTATACAAGGGAGAAGGTTACAGTCTCCATTGTTGGGTTGTTGTGGTCAGTGGTTGGCGAAGCAGTTTGTTGGTCTGTATAGTTGTGAGTATTTAATATGGCTATCTGATACTCAGTGTGATCTTTGTAAATAGTTCTTCAACAAAGATAAAAAAGCCCTCATGTTGAGTGAAGTCTCTCTGTCCAGAGATTCATTCCTTCAAGCTGGGAGCTCAAGGCTGAAGCCTGGGTGTGAGAGGAATTTTTCTGTGCAGCTCAGAGCTGCCGACTCTTCACAAAAACCTTCTTCTAGGCATTCCTGCCTATGTGCATCAACTCTGCATGTGTGTGTGCAAGACACAGGTCATCCATATGCCCCAAAATCTTATATAAAATGGAAAATCAAGATTTTCTATTTGGAATTTACACTTAAAGAATAATTTGTGCTAGAATCCGTGGATAAAAATCCTTGGGTAAGAAGGGCTGGCTGTACTAAGTAATATCAAGCTAGTTCCATTATTTCTGCAGTAATTTGTTGTTTATATCCCATGTATCTTTCCAATATTGTACAATTGGTTGCCATTCCTCTTCTGATTCAATCAATTTTTTTTTCACTTCAGTTTCTTCCATCGCCTGAGATCTTTTTGCATATCCAGTGGATCATTCCATCTTAAGAAGGGGACAAAGGAAGAAAGAGTCCAACCACACGTCCTGCTGCCTGCCTCTTCAGCACCAACCCCTGCCTCCAGTGGATCATTCCATCTTAAGAAGGGGACAAAGGAAGAAAGAGTCCAGCCATATTTTCTGCTGCATGCGTCTTCACCACCAACCCCTGTCTCCAGTGGATCATTCCATCTTTAGAAGGGGACAAAGGAAGAAAGTGACAGCCACAGTTCCTTCTGCCTGCCTCTTCACCACCAACCCCTGCTTCCAGTGGAACACTCCTCAGAAGCCACTTCTCCTTCCGTCATCCTTTGCAACTAGGACATTGGGCAAAGGTTTCCAAAGCCACCTCCTTCCTTATCTACTAGATCCCTCTTGTTTTGTGGTATTCAGGCAGTGTTATCTAGCACTGTTGGATATTATTTTTCTGCTTTTCTCATTGTCACTTTTTCTCCTGTTGTTTATTGGGCACTGCATCCATCCCTTCCCATGGCTCCATGCATCTCTCCCAACCTGATCCCTATTCGACCTCTCCCTATCTCCCAGCTCCCATTTTCCTGCTCCCTTTGGAACTGTTGCTCTGCAGCTCTGAAAGCAACAGCAATTTATGATCCTTTTCTTTCTAGATCATTTAATCTTCTTGCCTTAACTGAAACTTGGCTCCCATCCATGATACTGCTACCTCCACTGCCCTCTCCTTTGGTGGTCTTTCTTTCACCCACACAAGCTGTCCTGAGGGTCAAGGAGGTGGGTTGGTATCTTATTGTCTAACTTTTGCCAGTTTCAACCCCTTTCTCTTCCCCCTAGCTATTCTTTTTCTTCATTCGAGTCTCATTCTATTAGACTCTTTTCTCTTTTGCAGCTTCGGGTTGCTGTCATTTAACGCCCTCCTGGTTCTGCTAACCAATTCCTTTTGGACTTTGAGTCAGGGCTCACCTATTTTCTCTCAGACTCAGTTCCCTCTCTGATTCTAGGTGCCTTTAATATCCACCTTGATGATCCTACGAATCCTTCAATGTCTCGCTTTAGCTCCCTCTTAGCTTCTTTTGATCTTCAACCCCATTCCTCCTCTCCTACACATTCTTCTGGTCTCTGCCTTGACCTAGTACTAGCCACCAAGTGTGTCATTTCTGACTACTTGGCATCTGACTATCCAATGCCAGATCATCATCTGATTTTATTTATTCTTACTTATATCCCACCTCCTCGTCATGTTCAACGCACTTTTCGTAATCTTCAGTCTGTTTATTCTGATCATCTCAGTCAGACCTTGGATTCTTCTCTCTGTTCTCTAAACCTTGGGGACTCTGATGATTCAGCAATGTCTTTATTCAACTCCACTCTCTCTTCAACCCTTTACAGCTTTGCCCCTGTATCTGTACGCAGGTTCTCCTCTATGTCTAGGCCTCAGCCCTGGTTCTCTCCCACAGTTCTAATCAGTATTGTGTATCCATTGCTGATACACAATTTTGTATTTTCTCTTTATTTTTACTTTAATATTTCTGTATTTCATTTATTCAAATACACAATCCAATATATTTAGGCTATTTTAGCTTGCTTTTATTTCATAAGTATTAACATCAATTCCGCATAACAACCGTCTGGCTGGAAGTGCCAAATAAGGAAATGCTGTTTATTTATCTTTCTTCTCCTTAAAGTTTTAGTTAAACATTCTATTCTCTCCCATTCAATTTGTAATTATTCATTTAGAAGAGATTATTTGGTTTATTTTGTTTTAGCATTCAGAAGAAAGATCCTAGCTTCTCACACCATCACTTGTGGCTCCTCCCCTCCTTGAGGAGACACACATGTGGGCACACACACACACACACACACACACATAAAGAGTGCATGTCTGCTACCCTTTGCTTTTCTTTATGCAGCTCTTTGTTTGATATTCAGAATGTGAGCAGCCATTTCTTTCAGTTTGGGATGGGTCAATATTAATATGATGGAGTGTGCACAAGGAAATGTACTTGCCAAGATGTACGCAAGTAGTCTTTGAGTACTTCCACGCTTGACAACATCACTTGCAATAATTACTATACTAACCAAATATACAAGATAGAAGAAGACATAAAAAACCAATGGTATTATGACATTGATATGGACCTGAGTGCTGGCATCTTTATCGCCAACACCACTCTTCTTCAGATTCTTTGTGTGCTTCCAGAGTGAGGTGAGCAGAAGAATGCATGCAGTTGTACTTATGCTGAAATTTATGAAAGAGAACGTGGCATGCAAAGGAAGATAATCAATGAAGCTCCTATTATAAATCTCACTTTGGTTTACTCTCCCTGGCAGAGGTTCTATTAGATTTCCCCACTTTTGGTATACAAGATATTTAACCACTGAAGGAAGAGAGATTATACTGGAAATAACTATTGACATTCCAAACAGCCTGGGTGCGAGCACGTTGATTCTTGGCTTCAGCCAGAGGAAGACACGGTTGGCAAAGTTAGTTACCTTGATACAATAAAAAACACTTAGCCATGTGGCACACCAGAGGCTAGCCAGGTTGGAAAACATCCAAATAACATGTAAAACCCGTAGGGAAGAATCCGCATGTGTCTCAATGATGGCGAGAAGAGCGTACAATGAAGATGACAGCTGCATCACAAATCTGGATGTACTCAAAATAGTCAAGAGGAAATCACAGGGTAACATCTTTCTTTTTTGGAGCCATTGGTGCCCCTGCACAACTGTGATGAATCCATTTCCTAAAAGGGAAACTATATCCACAGTTCCAGTAATAGTCCGTGTAAGTATATGAAGTGAAGAAGTAGAATTGTTGTCCATTTTTGTTCTTTCTAGAATAAGCAAAGGTCTGAGATGATGTATTTGTGCAAGTTTGCCTGGTTTATCTGTGAAATCTGGAAGAAAAAGCCTGCTATTGGGGGCATTTTAAATAGGCAGAGCATACTATGGAAAGCAATGCAAATCTTAGGAGCATTCTGTTATGAATGATCCAATCAAGTGTCATTGGGGCTTCAGTGAATAGAATATTTTATATCACTTGTTTACCCGCTTTTCAGTGATAGGAGTTCATTGGAAAGTTCTTTTAAATCACCTTCTAATGTATGTGGCACTTCCTCCTCTCCCAGTCCCTGGAGATTTCTCTCTGCATTTGAAAGTATTTTGCCCATTAGTCCAGAATCTTGAAAAAAGGTTCATGATGCCAAGCTCATTTAAAGTGTCTCACTTGGGCTTCACTAGACACTTAAAGTCTACTTTGTGGTTATTGGCTTCAGCTGTTGTCCTAGGCAAAAATACAGAGATCTTAAAAACACACTTGTGATTTGTCTAAAACAGTTGACAGATTAGGTATTTGTTTTGGTCCCATTCAATAGCACACTGAGCTGTGGATATCTGTGGCACAATAAACAACACTTTAAATTTTGTGGACAATTGAACAATAGGGCAACATGAAAGTTTGATCATGGAAAGGGCAGGGTACATCCACTGGAACTGTATCAACTACAGCATCCATGTCAAAGCATATCTCAGTGATGTTTTCCTCCTCAAAGTATTGTGGAAATTCTTCACAATGGTCAGAGATTGTTTAGCAAGTCACTTATAAATTTAAAACCCTTAAGAACGTCTTTCAACTCATGAAGTCTTTCACTCCTCCCCAGCCCCAGCCATCTTGCCATAGATATGGGTATTGTGTAAGAGAGTGCTAGCCATCACAATATCAACGTTTCTGAGGAGATGGCAAATGAGTTCAGAAATGAGGGCATACATGGATAGTGAGAGAGTTCCCCTCAGAAACCTAAACGATGAAGCTGTACAACATCTTATAAGAGCCTGAATAGAATAGACCTATACAATAAAAGTGACTGTACAATAAGGACCTGCACCGGGTTATGTGCTGAGATACCAGTGTTGCCCCCCCCCCCCCCCCCCGAATTCTGTGTCACAGCTTGAAGGTCCATAGAATCAACAATGTTTTGAATGTGTTCTAGGAAAATGCTAGGGGAGAAGTTGCAAATTCCCAGGTTACTGTTTCTGATCTTCACACCATTAACACAAATCAGATTATGGTGGAAATTATGTGAGGCACCCAATGTGGGGCTTCTTGTGAAATAATGGTACCTGATCATGTGTACAGGTTTTAGGAGGGAACGATTTGAGATTCAGCTTATTGTATCAGATGCTCATTGTATAAAATTGTGCAATCGCGGGAGCAACCACAATAACAAATTTGCCCCACCCAGTGCTCCCACTTGTGGATGGTGAACCGCATGTAGTAGTAGTAGTGAGGGGGACAGAAATGATGAAGAGAACTTTATTCCAGAGGAAGTTACAGGAACAACAGCAGATGCAAACACTATTCAGAACTTAGTAAGGAGCTTGCATTCAGTCAAATGTTTCTCAATTTTGTAGTGGGGTTAGGCATGAAATTGACTTCAGTGTACACCTGAAGTTTGTTGTTGTTCTTAACTCCCCTTAAGTGAACCTCAATTCATGGTAACCTGTGGATGAGACATCTTCAAGACCATCTGTTCACTACTGCTCTGCTCAGGTTCTACCAGCTGAGGCCTGTGTCCTTTCTGATTGATTCCAACCATCTTGCATATAGTGTTCCTCTCTTTCTACTGCCCTCTACCTTTCCTACTATCATTGTCTTTTTCAATTATTCATGCCTTCTCATGATGTGGCCAAAGTATGACAGCATCAATTCAGTGAATTTAGTGGCTTCCGGGGAGAGATCAGGCTTGATCTCTTCTAGAACCTATTTGTTTGTCTTCTTAGCCATCCACAGTATCCTTAGCACTTTTCTCCAGCACCACAGCTCAAATGAGTTTTTTTTTTCTATTTGCTTTTTTCACTATCCAGCTCTAACATCTGTCCATGATGGTGGGGACTACAATGGCTTGGATGATCCTCACTTATACTATACTTTAGGATCTTGTCTAGTTCGTCTATAGGAGCCCTTCTCAATACTAACCTTCTAATTTGTTTTTATTTTATTTTTTTTATTTATATGCTCTGTTTACATAGTGTGTTCCATTATAGATATATCCTACATATTTTATTAAGCATTCTAATTTCAATATTGATTCATTTCTATACAGTCCATCATTTTCCCTTCCCCACATACTATGAAACAAAAACAAAAAACAATACTTTGTACTTTTCCTTTGTCAAAATATTTTTCTGATTATTTGCCAGGTCATCATGAAGGGTTTAATACAAATCAATGTATTTTCACTTCCATAATTTATCTACTTTCCCCCATTTCCACCAGAATTTCTATTCCGATTTCCCATTTAGTACCATAGTTAATTTATCCATTATAGATAACTCCGATACTTTTAAAATCCATTCTTGAAATAAGTTCATGTTACTGACCTTCCAATGTCTGGCATAGACCAAGTGGGCTGCAGTGATCAAATATAATATCACACCTTCTTCTTCTCGGTTTAGATTTTTCTTTATACTTTCCGTAATGTTTAATAAAAATAATTTGGGATTTACTTCAATGTCTATTTGCATAATTTCCTGTATTTTAGCCTGGATCATTTTCCAAAACCTAGCTGCTTCATCACATTCCCACCATATATGATAAAATGTCGCATTAGCTTGCTTACATTTCCAAAAATTGCTATCATTACTACCTCTAATCTTTGCCAGTTTTAGTGGTGAAAGGTGCCATCTATAAAAAAGTTTATAATTGTTCTCTATTAGATATGAACATTTAGTAAATCTTATATTTTTCTTCCACACTCTTTCCCAACTATCTAATGTTATTTGATGGCCTATATCCTGCATCCATTTTATCATATTTGTTTTTACTGATTCTTCCTTCAGTTCTGCATCCAAGAGTATCTTGTATATTTTAGTTATAATTTTTTTATTATTGTCTTGTAGAAGAATTTTGTCAAATTCATTTAGTTCTCTTTCAATCCCTATAAACTTATTGTCTCTTTTATACCTTTCTTTAATTTGATAGTATGTTAACCAATGCATGTCCGTTCCTTCATTTTGTAATTCCTCCATTGTTTTTATTCTTTCTTCTTTTCCCTCTTTAACTAATATGTCATCATACTTAATCCATTTTCCTTTATAGAGCTTTCCCAGCTACCCAGATTGTTGGGGGGCAAATAGCTTACAATTGTAAACCGCTTAGACACTCCTTAAGGGTATGAAGCGGTATATAAATGAAAATGAAGCTGTTTCCTTCTTTATGAAAAGCTTCTAATGTGGAAGTCCATCTCGGGATTTCATTATATATGTATTTTTTTCTTTATTCCATGTTTTAAGTAAAGTTCTCCTTATTACATGTCTATTAAAGTCTTTACAATTTGTTTTTCTTCATAGCTCAAGTAGGCGTGCCATCCTTTTTCCAAACCATCACTTGCTAATAAAAGTAAGCTTTTATCTTTAGAGTTAATCCAATCCTTGATCCAACAAACAACACTGGCCTTATAGTAAATTTGTAAATTTGGTAAGCCCATTCCTCCTTTTTCTTTGCAATCCTGAAGAGCCTTTTTACCTTGCCATATATATTCTTTAATATCTTTAGACCAGATGTTAAATGGTTTGTTTGTCTCAATTATGGGAATAGTCTGGAACAGAAATAACATTTTGGGTAATATATTCATTATAATAGTGGCTATTCGTCCATTTTGTTAGATCTTCTTTTATTTTTTTTCATGTTGTAACATAATTGTTGTCAAAGAGGTCTGAATTTCAGTCGGTAAGAATAATTCCTAAACATTTTGTTTTATGTACTATTTTGACTTCCGTCTTTCGCTCTATTTCTTTTTCGTCTTTCTTTGTCAAATTTTTTGTGAGTAGTCCACTTTTATTTTTATTGATCTTAATTCCTGCCACTTTGCTAAATTCGTCTAATAATTTTATTTTCTTCATATTTGCTATAGGATTGTCTAGAAACACTGCCACATCATCTGCAAAAGCCCTTACTTTATATTGTTGCTTTTGTATCTGTAATCCTTTTATTTGATTATCCTTTCTAATTTTCCTCAGCAGTATTTCTATCATCATTATGAATAAGAGTGGGGAGAGAGGGCAGCCTTGGCATGTTCCTTTAGTTATATTACATTTTTCTGTTCTTTCTCCGTTTATAATTATTTGTGCCTGTTGTTGTTCATAAACTATATTCACCCATCTTTGAAATCTATCTCCTATTCCACTTTGTTTTATGACCTCCTTCATAAAAACCCAGCTTACATTATCAAATGCCTTCTCTAGGTCCAGGAACATTATTCCCATTTTTTCCTTTTTATGATTTTCATAGTATTCTATTATATCAACTACTGTTCTTATATTGTTTTTCAATTGTCTCTCTGGCAAGAATCCAGATTGGTCTTTGTGTATCCAAGTTTTTAACCCACAGTATCCTTAGCACTTTTCTCCAGCACCACAGCTCAAATGAGTTCGTTGTGGGTTTTTTTTCTATTACCTTTTTTCACTGTCCAGCTCTCACATGTGTACACGATGGTGGGGACTACAATGCCTTGGATGATCCTCACTTTACTTATATCTTTATACTTTAGGATCTTGTCTAGTTCGTCCATAGGGGCCCTTCCCAATACTAGTCTTCTTCTAATTTGTTGACTGTAGTCTCCATTCTGATCAAAGTTTCACCCAAGGTATGGGAACTCTTGGACTATTTTGATTTGCTTTTTATCCAGGATGAATTCTTGCAGACTTTCCATGGTCATTGATTTTTGCTTTCTTAATATGCAACACTAAGCCTACTTTGACACTTTGTTCCTTGATCTTCATCAGTAATTGTTCTAGGTCTTTGTTGAACTACAATTCCCAGGATTTCCTAGCACTGACCCAGGGCAATTAAAATAGCCTCAAACTGGTTTATTCCTGCAGTGTAGTTTGGACCGATATTAAGTGGAGGAAACATGCATTACTTTATTATTGCAAGTGTCTAGAACAGAGACCCAAGAGGGGAGCAAATGATGAATTTTCTAGCATCAGCACATGAAGAAGCTGTGTGTCATCCTTCACATGAAGAAATGTAAATATACCTTATTTGGTTTATTCTACAAATGATAGAACCATGCCTCATGTAAATATATGTCCAGGGACAAATTGAAATTTGCCTGATGAATCTCTGTTTCCTGTTGTTGCTATATTTGAACAAGGTGCCTTGCAAAATAATGCAAAGGACTACAATCACTGACTGCAGCCTTGCACTTATTCTGAGCAAGACTTAAGGTCATGACCACTGTATTTATCACTGCTAAATGAAGCACTTTATACTATTTTCATGCCAACTAACCTCAGAAATCTTATGGGACAGCAGATGATCTGAAAGAAAGAACTGATGAGTACTAATATGAAGCAAAAAAGCAGACAAATCTCCACATGCTGATAGATCGTCATTTGCTTTATTTCTTCTTAATTCAAAAAGCCCATTGGGCTCTATCAAAGTTTGCCTTCTTCAGGGGCTACACTAAAAAAAACCACAAATATATCCTATTAAATATACTACTACTACTACTACTACTACTACTATTAAACATATTATCAAGGACAGCACATGATTAGTTATATTCCTTAAAATCACATGAATTATATTGTCATACATATTTTACATTGGCATACCTATTTTAACTTTAAACAGATATCTCTGGTATTGGTTTTTTTATTTTTATTTATTTATTCTATTTCTTAAAATTACTACAAACAGAAAAATGCAGCAACAAGCTACAACTAACAAGCACTATGATACAAAACACTTGTATGTAACTTCCAATTATTTAACCTTATATATAGAAATACATATTTTCATAGTTCTCCTCAGATAACTAACCTTCTATAATTATTTTCTATAGCAATCATTATCTAATGAAATATTTTAAAGTATATGCAAAAACATTATTTTATGTTTCTGTTTTTTATTACAGAAATTTTGCTGCTCACATTTTTTTATAAACCCCTACATTCTTTTCCCCCTATTGATTATCTCTCTTTAATGATAGCAAATTTATTTGTAAGCACATATTGTTAAATGCTACTACCTCATTTCCTTAAATATGTATACTTTTTTCAGTGTTCTGGTGTTCTATTTTTAAAAATGCATCATCTTAGGAATGTTACGTCTTCGCTAATATCTTTAATATTATCTGTTGCCCCCTTTTTTTTTTTCTTCCTTCTTTTACAGTGGGTCCTTGTTATCTGCTGGGGTTTAGTTCCAGGACACTCTGTGGATAACAAAATCCGTTTATGTTCAAGTCCCATTAAAGTCAATGGCATAGCAAAATGGTGTCCCTTATGTCAAGACCATGTTGCACCTTGGTGTGAAAAATGACACGGATGTGGCCACTAGTTGGGAACTGGAGCACAGGTTACCACAGTTCAAGTAGCACATGCGTATGTCAGCATTTGGTGAGCTGTCCATCATGGGAAGTCTGTTGCAACATTCACAGTAGGTGAAGCCAGCCAGAGGTGCATCATGGGTAGTATTTTGATGCAACAGGTACTGGGTATGAAACCAGCCAGGTTTCATTGGTGGCATGCCTATCACATGACTTCCAGAAAGACCACCTATACAAGGGAGAAGGTTACAATCTCCATTGTTGGGTTGTTGTGGTCAGTGGTTGGCGAAGCACTTTGTTGGTCTGTATAGTTGTGAGTATTTAAGATGGCTATCTGATACTCAGTGTGATCTTTGTAAATAGTTCTGTAACAAAGATTAAAAAAAGCCCTCGTGTTGAGTGAAGTCTTTCTGTCCGGTGATTCATTCCTTCAAGCTGGGAGCTCAAGTCTGGCAGCCTGTGTGAAAGAGGAATTTTTCGGTGCAGCTCAGAGCTGCCAACTCTTCACAAAAACCTTCTTCTAGGCATTCTTTGGATAAGGAGAGCTGACTGTACTAAATAATATCCTGCTAGTTCCATTATTTCTGCAGTAATTTGTTGTTTATACCCCATATATCTTTCCAGTATTGTACATTTGGTTGCCATTCCTCTTCAGATTCAACCAATTTTTTTTTGCTTGAGGGTATGGCCACCACATATAATATAACATACTGGTGTCCTTTTGATACTCCCAACATCTGTTATCTCGAAGCTTATATATCTTATCTTATTTTTGTCTCATCTAATATTTTGTCTAACACATTTAAGTTTTCTTCAAAGCCTTCCTAGGGAGATCATTTGTAAATTTTCTCCTAATTTGCAGATAAGTAAACCATTGTGTTCTTATATTCACTGTTTTTAGCTTTTCTTTCAATTTTATTCTTACAATGCCATTCTGTCCTTTATTTAGTAAGGGGCAAATTGCAAATTGAGCAGCAGAAGGAGTGTCTTGAAGCCAGAATGGGGCTGTAGCAACTGCATACCATGGCCCCACTCCATTTTGGGGGAGGCAAAAAGCCAATCTTTCCACCTGTGCTGCAGCCAGAAGCTGACTTTATGAAGTTCTGGTCGTGACTGGCTTATAAATAACTAGGTGACTTTCAGATGGCTTGGGAGTGTGCAGTGTATAAACACCGTGAGCCCAAGCCACCTGGAAAGTGGCAAAAAGGGGCAGTCTGTTTCACCCCATAATCTTTCTAAGTTAATTAGCAGCAAAAGAGACAGTCCCGAAGCGGCTGCTTCATGCCAGCACTTTCATAGCTGGATTGGAGCAGCAGCAACTGCATGCCATGGCCCCGATTCAGTATTTTTCCAGACCAAAAATAAGCAACAAAATTCCACGCCTTTGGGACTGAAAAAAAAGTTGTCTTTTCTGGCCCATTGTGACTTTTCCCCGTTTCTGCAGAGTGGTGTGTATAAATGCCATGCTGCAGAAACACTGTAATGCTGCCTACTGTGTGGACAGTGAGGTGGTGTGATGTCAGCTGGGGGCCAGCATTGGGGCATACTCCATGCCCCCTTGCCCCCCTGAAGCCGGCGCTGTTTGCTGGTATGCTTTGCCAGTTGATCTTTTATCTAGTATTGTATAACTGGTGGTATAATTTAAAATTAGGCAACATATAACCCTTCTTTCTTTTATTCTCGGCTTCTTCCCCTTCTCTATGAATTTTCTCATTTCTTTGTTCCACTCTTCAACCATTTATTCTTTATTCATAATGGGTAAAGAGCCCTGGTGGCGCAGTGGTTAAGTACCTGTACTTCAGGCACTCAGTCACCACAAGGTGGTGAGTTCAATACCAGCCAAGGCCAAGGGCTCAAGCTCAACTCAGGCCTGCATCCTTTAGAGATTGCTAAAATGAGTACCCACCTTGTTTGGGGCAATTAGCTTACTCATTGTAAATTGCTTAGGGAGTGCTTAAGTGCACTCATAAGTGGTATAGAAATGTACTTGCTATTGCTGCTTGCTATTGCTAAATTCAAAAATAAGTAAATAAATTTAGGCCATAAGTTTTAATGGCAGGAATTCTTCGAAGTAAAGACAGATTCAGTTTCTTCCATCACCTAAGATCTTTTTGCATATCTTTCCATACTACAACATAATTATTATTAAAAAAATTAATGTTCTTGTTAGTTAATCATATTACTATTTTTTTCTTATTTTGCAGCTGGATTTGCTTTCTTCTTCTTCTAATTTGGTCATATTTTTATTAAGATCCAATTCTTTCCTTTGCTTAGTTTAAATCCTGCATATTTTCCGAAGATTCTTATTTCTGCCTTAGAGTGTTCCATATTTTCCAGAGGATTTGTCAAAAGAGGGCTGGAGCACACAGGTGCAAAAGAGCAGACCCCACCACCCACACAGCGCAGTTCAAAACTGGGCTGTGCTCACTCGGGCCGACTACTGTTTCCAGGAGCTGGATTATCCCAGTTTGTTTTTGGGGCAGCCTCCGGCCACATTGAAGACATGTGTCGTGTAATCAGCACACCTCCAAAGCATCTGGAAGCCATTTCTTTTTTGCCCACATGTTTTCTGCCTATAATAACTATGTCATTGGCAAATATTCTTAGCTTATATTCTTGTCCTTTATATTTAGTTCCTTTAATTTTTGTTTTTATTCTGTCGGCTAAGATCTCCAGGAACGAAAAGGAGCAGGGAGAGAGGACAGCCTTGTCTTATTCTTTTACTTGTAACACATTTGGCACTTTTTCTCCATTTACAGGTAACTGTCCATATTGTTGATTGTAAAACTGTTTTATGTTCACTAAGAAATTTTCTCCTAACGCCATTCTTTCTAGTACCTTCACCATAAAATCCCATCTACGATTGCCTTTTCAGCATCAACAAAGATCAGAGCCAATTTCTTGCCAATATTCACATTATAATGTTCAATAAAATTTACTGCAGTGCTTATGTTTCTTCTGTTATATGAATTACATGAATATGAATTACATTGTTATACATACCAAAGTGCATACACACACCTTTAAACATACATTTCTGGTATTGTATAAGAAATTCT
Source organism: Urosaurus nigricauda (assembly GCA_034509955.1). NCBI lineage: Eukaryota > Metazoa > Chordata > Lepidosauria > Squamata > Phrynosomatidae > Urosaurus > Urosaurus nigricauda. The sequence continues at coordinate 124,721,201 of JAOEGL010000002.1, forward strand.
CCAAAGAACTGGACCATTAAACATTCTTCATTATTTATAAAAGATTTAGGTAGTAAGGAGAGAAAATGAAGTACACTTGGACCTCTACATTTGCAAAGATTAGGTGCACAAGCCCCCCCCCTTCCTCGGTGAATGTGAAAAATTGCAAATAACTCTCCTCAGCTCCCTACAAGGAAGCCAATTAAAGGGACGGGTGGGTGGGTAAGGGAAAAGGAGCAGGTGTGTGCACTCCTCTTCCTTCCCCATCATCCCTTCCCTTTAACTGGCTCCTCAACCCTTTCCTGGGTGGGAAGGAGGATGGAACTTGGGCAGGGCATGCAACCATCTACCTGAGTAAGTGGTTTGGAGGAATATATCCATCCCCCCAGCCCTTTTCCTGGGAAGATTAGTTCCTGGACAAAGCAGGTAGCCATCCACCTGGGAAAGATGTGTGGATGGATGAATACATTCCCCCCTCTCCTGTCTTAGGGAGATCATTGCCTGACCAAGAAAAGGGTGGGTTTGGCATTAGCACCTTCCACAGCAGCCTTGATCTCATGAATAATCAAAACTGTGAATGTGGAGGGAGAAGTGTAATGACTTCTCCAAAATTGGTCACAGGAAAGTCTGATCAATCTGATTCCTATACAGCTGCAGTCTCAGGCTCTGGAACTTGGAATTCAGGCTTGGAAAGCAGGGATGTTTTATGGGGATATTAAGCAGGGGAGTTTGAGGGTGTGGATACCCCCACTCTACTTGATGTCAGCACAATGGGTCTTTAAAAACCCAAATGCTTGGCACCAGTTATATGTGATAGCTTTCCACCCACTGCCACAAATGTATATGTCTTTACTAATAATTGTTCTCATTACTTTTGGTAGTGATTTAATATACTTGGTAGTGTGATTGTTGTTATTTGTAAAATAACTTCAAGCCACTCTTTGTTGAATTTGAAGAATAAAACAACTTTATTTACATTTAGAACTTATTATTGTATCTTTCTTGGTGGATGGTTCTCAAGCTTGTGGTTACAGCATTCATGTAATTCAGTTGTTACACATTTACTGCTTTCCCTTACTGACTTTAGTTATGTTTCTTTATTGGCTTAGTTTACACATAAACTATGCCAAGCTTCCTTAGCTGTTAATGTCACATCTTACTGTCTCAGCTTAGTTCTCTTTTATATCCATTCCTCAGGTGGTTTCTGTTATTCCTCCCGGCCTTCCTGGCTGTAAATCCCTCATGATTCTAACACACTGTCCCAATATCACTGGCTCCTTCTCTTTTTATACTCACTTCTGAGACCAGTCCCATCTTTGTTAGGCATTGAGGCCCAACTATGAAATGTACAGATGTGCACAAAAGGAAACCAGGAATCATGGGCATAATTGTCTGCAGCTGAAGGCTGGAACAGCAGACAGTGTTCAAGGTCAGATATGTGCTTGATTGCACGTAGGCCTGGGTAACATCAAAAGTCTTCCTGACTGAGGGGACAACATTGTTGGTGGCACAAGGAAAAAGAGTCACCAGAAGAGGATGGGTTTGTGACCGCATGGCACAAATCTATAAATAGCCTGCACACCGCAGTGTGGGTTGTTGGGTAGTCGGAGTGGATAGATGGTTGGAGAGGTTTTTTTTGTTGGACGAGTGTGTATATATTTGTAAATACAGCAACTTTAAGAATAAAACCTCTTGAGGAGAGAGATTTGGCTCCAGTCTGTTTCATCAGCAGCGGGCAGGAGGAATTCCTGATAAAGCCAAACAGCTCCAAGGTCGCCGGTAGTTCCGAAGGCATCGGAGATTGCTTTACCTGTGCATCTGCTTGTTTACATCAACAATCTTTTCCCAGCTTGATTCCTACTGGACTGTGGTTTCAGGAAGAAGGACTACTGGGAAGGGATGGGCTGCACCTCACACCAGTTGGCAGAAACATTTTTGTCAATAGTCCCAAAAAATGATCAGAAGGGCTTTAAACTCAGTTATTGGAGGAGGGAGATAGTATTCTGGAGAGTAGGCTGGAGATAGTAGCCAAATGACTATAGAGAGAACAAGGCAATTGATGAAAGGACCCAACAGTTGGAGGGGGGAAAGTTTACATAGGCATTGGGGGGGGAGGGGTTGTCCCATGACCGTAGATGTCTCCACATTAATGCACAGAGCATGGGAAATAAACAAGATGAACCTGAACCTCTAGCGCAGCAACCTAATACAATATAATAGGCACCACTAAAACCTGTTGGGATGAGTCTCACGATCAGAATGTAGAAATAGAGCAATATAATCTTTTTAAAAGGAAAAAAATCAACCAGGAAAGGAGGAGGAGGAGCAGCATTATATGTGAGGGATGTTTTTCCAACCATGACCCTGTTCTATATTTGTTTCCTTCCTTTGCCCCCCCCCCTCCTGCCACTAGAAATGTTGCTATTTTTGATGTTTGGGGTGGGGAATGAAATACCCAATAATGAAGAATGACGTGATGAATGGATATTTTAACAGCATTATTCCTGGATAGATCTGTGGACATAATAGAAAAACAATGGGATCCAATCATAAATTATAGAATTAACAAAGAAACTAAGAATTTTTAAAAAAGCTAAATAGATACTATAGAAAAAGTAACTATAGAAGAATTGGGTTACATCAAAGGAATATAGGAAAATAAAAATGACTAAAGAAATATTATAGAATTTGTTTAAAAAAAGTCATATAGAAGAACTCGGCTATATGTAGAAATCAAATATAGTGAAGTGGATAATGAATTGATTTATAGATATACGTTATAATTAGTGATATAAAGAATATACATCAAAGATTCTGAAAACTTTTAAAGAGAAGAAATTATGAGCACTTCTCAATCAATGAGTAAGAATTTGGTTTTTAATTCGATGGCCAGGATTTGAATATTTTGCATAAGCAAAGCTCCCATTCATATTGGTTTTTTCTAGCAGAGGAATGTTTAAACCTCTACCAAACTTCCTTTTGACATGCTAATTAAGTTTGAAATGCCAGGTAAATAGTGTAAATGTTCGCCTCCCTTGTCTATTATTTTCATTCGAGAAATCTGTGAAAAATACTACTTGACAAGAAGAGAAAAAATAATCTTTTGAAAGTGAGACTTTTGAGAAGATTTTTTTAAAAAAAAATCACATCTGTTTCTTGATGGATGAGAAGAAAAAATGGTTTGTCACAACACTAGTTATAAGATAAGATATGGAAAGATTGTAGTTGTCCTTGGACAAAATGTCAGTTTTGAAAGAGAAGTAATGAACTGTGATTATATATAAATTGTCCCTCTACTGGGAAGATATTATTTTCAAGAAAATTCCAATTTTATAAATAGATAGGATGTGTATTTATCTGCAATTTGTATTTGCATTATTTGTTTGTAGTGTTGGTATATGTTGATACTGTTGTATATTTGTGTTTTATATAATAAAGATATTTTTAAAAGAAATGTAGGTATTTTGTTTTGTTTGTCAATAGAACATATTTTATTGATAATTTTTTATAATTTATACAAAATACGATTACATAAAAATTTATACTTTAAATATTTCTCTATCAATGTGACCCTTGTGTTTGATTACTCAAAACAAGCTTTTTTATATCTGGTTCTATTGCTGCGAGAGATAACAAAGATCACTTCTACCCATTATGTTAAGGCAATTCTATCTTAGGCTGAATAAATAATTCACATGACTGAAACCCAATTCTACCAAATACTAAGCAAGAAATGCTACAAAAAACCATTTTGTTTTATTCCAAAGCTGTGCAAAGTTTTTAGATATTGTACTCTTCATCCAAAAATGATGTTTTTCTTAACTGAAAGTTACTTTGTCTGCTATGTCACTATATAGGTCTATGAGTGCTTATTACAAAGAAATTTCAATGTCATTCGCATTCACAGCAAATGGACCAGCTACCCAGGCTGAAATGTCCATGTCTAGCAGATCACTGAAACAAGCTTACATATCATTATAAAGCTGCTTCAAATGATTCACATACAAAATTATTTCATAATCTTTCAGTTCATTACTAATTGCTGCCAAAAAGGAAAACTGTGACTTCTCGACTTCCAATATTAGTGAATTTTCCAAGAAACTCTGTAGAGTCCCCCATACAAAGAAATACAAAGTTCCCCATTCTCTTTTACTGAGCAACAGCTGCTGTGATCAATGGGGGCTTGTTCCCCTGTTGATAAAGATGGGAGATAGGATAATTGAAAACTAAGATATTAAGATGGTTGCAACAAATCTCCCCAACCCTAAACTGGCTCAAAGCTGATTTGGAAGGTGTTCATCATATTACATCAGGGAGGAACAGGATAAGACCACGAGATGTGATAGCGAGAGTGGTTAATTATACCAAGAAAGAGGAACTGATTAATATGATGAGGAAAATCCAGAGAAATTAAAATTTGGTAAAGTAAAAGTAGAAATATATTTACTGCCCACAAAGTTTTAGAGGACATCAATGCAGCCATGTACTGTTTTCTTGTTGAAGGCCGGGATTTATTATACCAGAGGGCAACCTGTGTTTTTAAAATTTCAATGGGCAGAAAGAAGATACAGGGTTGAATCTGTGGAACAAGGTTTGCCATTGTTTTAAAAAATTGGGATATATAAAGAAGAAGCCAAATCAGCTGGAGGATCCATAGAAACACCTGGAACAGCAGGAGATGAAGAAGGTGGAGAAACATATGGAGGAACTGGAGAAGGAGCAGTGGCTGAGACAACTAGAGGAAAAGATATATTGGAAGCAATTGGTGGAGTTGGAGTTCCTTAGATGACTGATAGAATTACTACAATCAAATCAAAAAGCTAAGTTAATTGTTTTTATGAGCACTCGGGGGAGGGTAGGTTTGGGCCTTTTAGATATCTTCATCTCCACCTGACAGTCTCGTGGGCTGGGGCTAGGACAGAATGCCCTAGGGGATGGGAATGTGGCGGCAAATGGATTAGGTGGAGGGAGAGAGAAGGGAAAGGGGGAATAAAGGAAGGGAAACAGGAATTGGATGCACCAATTGGAGCCATTAGAAATAGAATTGAACCACGTGATGTCAAGTAAACTGAAAATTTCAACTTTAAACATCAAAGGCCTGGGTTTGGTGGTTAAATGAAGGAGAATTGAAGTGATACTGAAGGATTCAGCAGATATTATATTTCCTCAAGAGAAGGAGGGTGTAAATGAATTGAAATTGAATTGGGCAAGGATTTATGAAAAACATATGGAAGTGCTTATGCTAAATCGAGGGATGTAGCAATAAGAATTGGGGTAAAAAGTAACTTTGTGTTAATGTGTTAAGAGATGACAGTGGGAAATATATAATAATACAAGTGGAATTAGGGGAGGACAAATATATATTGGTAAATATATATGCTCCAAATTAAAAACAGGAAGAAATTCATGAGAAAGTGTAAAAGAAAGTGGAAAATATACAAGAACAATATGTGGTCCTTGCAGGTGACTTTAATATGCAGATGGATAAGATAAAAGATAAATCCAACCCATCAGTAAAGGATATATGTAGTAATATAACAAATTTAAAAAATAATAATGAATAAAGGACAATTGAAAAATGTATGGAGATTAGTAAAGAGGAATGAAAGAATATATGCATATTATTCTGTGGTACACAAGACATATACAAGAATAGATTACATTTTTATCTCAAAATATGATGAATAAAATTTTGAATACCAAAATAGAGAATATAAGGATTTTATACTATGCCTTCCTGAATGTAGAAATTGTTATAAAGAAGGACTATGAAAAAGTAAAAAGGCAGAGGTTAAACACTAAGACATTGAATTATAAGAGAACTGTAGAAAAAAATAGAAAGGAATGGCAAGAAACATGGGAAATAATTGATTAAAATGTGTCAAAGGGTTATTATTAGTAAATAAAGCTAAACAGACATTTGTAGAACTGAGGGCAAAAAGAGAGGAATGGGATTAAATGGAGATAGATGAAGTAAAAGATTTTTTTTGATTTACTTAAGAATTTTTTGAATATAACAATAAAAACTCAGAAATACTGGCTAGATCCACACAAAAGAAGAAAATGGAAAATTTGAGACAAATCTGGTAAAGTAAAATAATGAAGGAAATTAAAAATATTTGAAAATTGTATAAGGAATTCTATGAAGCAAGTAATAATTCTATGGATAAAATAGAGAAGTATGTGGAAGAAAATTAGGAAATAAAAATACTGGAAGAAGATAAAGAATTGCAGGATCAACCCATTGAGACAATAGAGATAGAGGAGGTAATTAACACTGAAATATGGAAAAGTTCCAGGAATGAATGGAATGGGACTAGAATATTACAAAAAAATTGCTATTATTATTATTATTATTATTATTATTATTATTATTTCTTACCCATCCCTCTGAGCGAGCAATCGGGGCAGGGTACAACATGTTAAAAACATATACAATTAAAATCCTCCAAACATACCCACCTCCCTCCCCTCAAAACAGTATTAAACTAATCATAGTTAAATCAATCAAAATTTTAATTACATATTCCTTCAAGTTCCATGTAGGCGGCCGTATGGGGGCAAGAGGGGACTCATCAAACGATGGGAAATTAGCTAAAATCCAGGAAGGCCTGCCAGAGGGGATGCGTCTTGCCCTTTTTAAAAGCCTTCCAAGGTTGTAATAAGACACATCTCATCCGGCAGGTCGTTCCACAGCCTGAGAGCAATAGCAGAAAAGGCCCTCTGGCAGGTCTGGGACAACCTAGGTTTTTTTTAGGCTGAAGCAGGTTCCTCCCAGAGGACCGACGTGTACGCGGGGGTTCATATGGGAGGAGGCGGTCTCTAAGATAAGTTGGACCCAAGCCATGTAGGGCTTTAAAAGTCAACATCAGCACCTTCTACTGTGTACAGAAACTGATCAGCAGCCAGTGGAGAGATTTAAGCACTGGTGTTATATGCTCTCTCCTTGATGTTCCAGTGACTAGCCTGGCTGCCCTGTTTTGAACCAGTTGAAGTTTCTGGGTTAGGTATACAGGTAGCCCCACGTAGAGTGTGTTACGGTAATCCAGATGTGAGATGACCAGTGCATGTACCACAGCCTCCAGGTCCTTTATCTGCAGAAAAGGGTGCAGCTGGTGGATCAGTCGAAGCTGATAACAGGCACTTCTGACCACCGCATTCTCCTGACACGTCATGTGAAGCGATGAGTCTAGAAGTACCCTCAGATTGCGAACAGAGTCCTGTGAGGAGAGTGTGACTCCATCCAGGACTGGAAGATGTATTCCCAGAGCTGGATTCGGGCCGGTGACTGTCAGTACCTCCATTTTGTCAGGATTTAGCCTCAATCTATTTTCCCTCATCCAATCCATTACCGCTGCGAGACAGTCATTGAGAGAGGAGACGCCATCCGAGGTCTGGGCAGATGATCTGGTCATGGAAAAGTATATCTGAGTGTCATCAGCGTACTGGTGACACTGAGCTCCATGCCTCCAGATGATCTCACCCAGAGGCTTCATATAAATATTAAATAGCATCGGGGACAGGATGGCGCCCTGAGGGATGCCACAATTTAGCTCGATTTTAGAGGAGCAACTGTCCCCGAGCCTCATCCTTTGGGACCTGTCAGAGAGAAAGGAACGGAACCACCGCAAACCAGTGCCTCTGATACCCATCTCCCTCAACCGGTCCAAAAGGATGGCATGATCTATAGTGTCAAAGGCCACTGAGAGATCCAAGAGCACCAGCAGGGTCACACTACCCCTGTCGATACTCAAGCGAAGATCATCTGTCAGAGCAACCATGGCAGTCTCAACTCCATATCCTGCTCGGAAGCTGGTTTGAAATGGATCAAGAAAGTCGGTTTCATCCAAGACAGCTTGGATGTGAGGCGACTGCTCTCTCGATCACCTTGCTTAGAAACAGCAGCAAGGAAACTGGTCTGTAGTTGTTTCTGTCCAGGGGGTCAAGGGAAGGTTTCTTCAGGAGAGGCTTTACAGCTGCCTCCTTCAGACAGGATGGGATTGTCTTCAATGTATCCCCTCCCTGGGCGATCAGCCATGATGGACATGTATTGAGAGGGCAGGTCGTCTTTCTCATGGTTCCAAGGAACTTGTCCACGTCATCGGTACTTATAGACCGAAACTCATCCAACAAAATGACAGTGGCGGAGTTGCTGGTTACCTCATTTACGGACACTGGAGAAATATTGGTGTCCAAGTCGGCCCTTATCCAAGAGATTTTGTCTGCAAAGTGGTTGTTATCTGCTCGCTGACTGTATATCCAGCCAGGGGAGCCTGCACCCATGTTGCAGCATTGGCATCTCCCAGCCAGGTCTCAGTGAAACAAGCCAGGTTGGCCTTTTCATCCACAAGAAGATTGTGGATGATATGGGTTTTACCTTTAGCTGACCTGACATTGCAGAGGAGCAGATTAAGGGATTGTGGAATGGTTGGTACACTCTCCAATTTATCACAAGGAACAGAGTGAACTGAAGAAAGGATAGATAGTAAACATCAATCCCTTCTTCTTTTGTAACATATGTTCACTCGGTTACCACCATACCTCCCTTGCCCCCATGTAACATCAATGCTTGCTCCCAGGCTATTCCCAATTTTGTCTGTAGGTGTATTAATGGTAGCCAGGCTGTTAGTAACAATATCTGGCCTGCTACTTAACATCATTAATATGATGAAAGTAAGAAAGAAAGCCTTAATGGACTGAGTTGTCATCAAGTTGCCTTAAGGTCAGTTGTCCTGGGCACCAGGTAGGAAGAAGGAGGCCCAAATAAGCTGATCTCTCATAGGCAGGGCCAGAAACACTCCCCCAATCCAGTTCCCCCCCCCTCCGTCACTGCAGTCAATTCGTCAAACTCTATTTTATAGAGTTAAGAGGGCCGCAGTGCTAGTCCCTAGCTAGAGGTGGGATTGGTCTCCTCCCTGATACACTCCCTCTCTTCATGACAGCCAATTGAACAGCTTTTATAGAGTTAAAAATGGCACGGGTGATACTCTTCCTCAGCTGGGGGCAGGGCCACAGATGGAGCAGAGGCTGGCCCTCTCCCCTCACCCAAGTCCTTGTCGCCGCTGTCACTGTCACTGTGGGGAGGCCACTGGGAGACTTAAAAGGCTTCAGGTGTGTTGGGGTGGGGCCACAGATGGAGCAGAGGCTGGCCCTCTCCCCTCACCCCAGTCCTTGTCACTGCTGTCGCTGTCACCATGAGGAGGCCACTGGGAGGCTTAAAAGGCTTCGGGTGTGTTGGGGGCAGGGTTGCAGATGGAGCAGCGGTGGTCCTCTCCCCTCGCCCAAGTCCTTGCCGCCGCTGTCACTGTCACTGTGGGGAGGCCTCTGGGAAGCTTAAAAGGCTTTGGGTGTGTTGGGGGCAGGGCCACAGACGGAGCAGAGGCTGGCCCTCTCCCCAGAGATATGGAATTGCAGTCCTTGGTGGATCTGGGTGTGAGAGCTGGCCATTGCCCCATCTGTCCTGCTGGCAGAGGTGCAAAAGGTGGACTTCCCAAACAAAAAAAGAATGGTATTATAAATGGGGAGAAGATACCAGCATCATGGCGGCCATTGTTACTGTTACTATAGACCTATATCATTAATAAAGCAAGACATGAAGACATTATTATATCAAATGGAATGAATAAATATATGTAAAATATATAGGAAATGATCAGTGTGGATTTGTCACAAGATGAATGCCATGCCTAGTAGGAAGAGTATAATATATGTAATGGGTGCAGGGGAATAAGAGCAGGGATCTAGGCATTGGATATATTGAAAGCATTTGATTGTGTGGAATGGTCAACATTAAAAATAATTATGAAAATATTTGGAGTGGGGGGGGGGATAAAGTAACAGGATTAACGGATCAAGTATGTTCCAACAATTCAGCAATAGTAATGGTAAATGATGGGGTAACAAATGAAATAAAGGTGACAAGAGCTACTAGACAAGAATGCCTGTTATCACCAATATTATTTGCAATGGTGATAGACATACTAATGAATGTTATAAAAAAGACAATAGCTTAGGAGGAGTACGATTGAAAACAAAACTTAAAATTAGCCTATTTGCTGATGACACTTTGTTAACTATCAAAGATTTAACTGATAGATTGGGAAATATGAAAGAACATTTAAATATATTTGGTGAGATGACAGGGTTACAGATTAATTGGAAAAAAATTAGAAATGATGTAATTTAATTACACAAAAGAGAAATGTGAATTTGTAAAACAAAGAAGTTTAGAGGTATTACTAAAAGTAATATAAAATATTCAGGAACAAATATAACAAAAGATTTAAGTGAACTGGAGGAAAAGAATTTGTTAGTATTAAGGAAAGAAGTAGAGAAAAATTAATAGAATATAAAAATATTCGATTACTATGGTTTGGAAGAATAACATTAATTAAGATGAAAATACTATCAAAATTATTGTTTTTTTATTATTTAGAATGCTACCATGAAAAAGTTTCAGAAACCGAATTGAATAAATGGCAACAAATATTGAATAAATGTTGTGATGGAGGGAAGAGAACCAGACTAAATAAAGAATGTTGGTGTAAATCACAAAACGAGACTTAATTCCATAAAGATCTGAAGGTATTCTAAAAAAAAAAAAAAGTAATATGTCATCTGCAAATCAATTTAATTTGTGAATTTGGCCTCCAATTTTTGGGCCTAATATATTAGAGCTACACCAAATAAAATTAGCTAAAAGTTCAATAGCTCAGGCAAAAAGAAGTGGGGAAAGGGGACAAACTTGTTTCGTCCCTCTCTGCATAGTAAAGGGATTTGAGATTAATTTATTAACAATAATGGATGCTTGGGAACCAGTGTATAAGGATTTCAGAACTTTAATAAATGCTGGACCGAAGTTCATCTCCTGAAGCACTCCAAATAAGCATTCCCAATCTAAATGACCAAATGCTTTCAGTATATCAAGAGACATCATTGCCAATGGGATTTCTGAGTGAGAAACATAATAGATGACATTCAGTGCTCTACGATTAGCATCTGATATTTTTCAAGTTGGCATAAAGCTTGTTTGACCTTGATCAATATAATCAGTAATAAAGATGTTTATTCTATGGGCCAATATAGTTGTAAATAATTTGGCATCATTAATCTAAAAGCTGAAACAGGTGGACTAGGATCGTTAGTTTTGGGAATTGGGATAATTCTAGAGGTGCACAAGGTCTCGAGACATATTCCTTGATTAAGAACGTCATTAAACAATTTCAAGAGATGAGGAGACAAATCTTTATAAAGTAGTTTTTAAACCTCTCCTGAAAAGCTATCTGTTCCTGTTTTTCCAGTTTTTAGAGAAAGTATTGCCTGTCTTATTTCTGATTCTGTGATCTGGTTGTCTAATAGCTGTGCATGAGCATCTGATAGTTTTTTGATATAAATTTGCTTAAGAAAAACTTCTAATTTATTTTGAGAGGTTATTTCTTTCTTATAAAGAGTAGTATACTATACAATTAGAGGTATGGATTAAAAAATGAAGAAAAGGAATGTAGAAAGAAAAAAAATGTACACAATTTGAACAATTAATTCAGAAAGGATGAGAAATAGAGAAGTTGAAGTCAGCTATCACTACTACATCTCTGATTTCTGTTTGTGGTCATCTGTTCTAGAAAGGCATCATCCAATTCCTCCGTCTGACTTGGGGGCCTGTAATAGACTTCCAGAATAACATCCTTGTTGCTTTCCTCCCCTTTAATTTTTATCGAGGTGCTCTCCATGTGGCTTCCAGGACTGATGTTCTGGATAACATATCCCATAATGTTATTCCTCCTCCTTTACTGTTTGGCCTGCTTCTCTTCAGAAGGATATACCCCTTTATTTCTACATTTCAGTCATGAGATTCATCCCACCAGGTTTCAGTGATGCCTATTATATAATATTTACTTTGTGGTGCTAGAATGTCAAGTTCATCTTGCTTATTCCCATGCTCTGTGCATTGTTGTAGAGATATTTAAGACCATGGGACCACCCACCCACCCTGCTTGCTGCCTGTGCAAGTTTTTTTGCCTCCCACTGTTGGGTCTTTGCATTGTTTGCTTTGTTCCCTCTATCTGCTTTATCACACTAGGGGGTAAACAGGATTTAATAGCAGAAAATGACCTATGTTTATCACAGGACATTTCCTGTTTAACTCTTGTTTAACTCTCGTTTAAATTCCATTTGCCCACTAGTGTGATAAAGCAATATGACGGTGTGATTTCTCCAGTCCTTTTGCCTTCCAAAATTCTGTCCCTCTCCCCCACATAACTCAGTTTAAAGCCCTCCTGATCAAATTTTTGAGACTGTTGACAAAAACATTTCTGCCAACTGCCATGAGATGCAATCCATCTCTTGCCAGAATCCCCAGTCATAAAGCCAAAGCCCATGATCCAAAAATCCAAATCATTCCTGGTGACACTATCTGCAGAGCCAATTAGTCACCTCTGCTATTTTCCTGGAACATGCCCTGTAACTGGGAGAAGAGATGACAATCTATGCCATTTCCTACTCTACCTCAAGAAGCAAACTATCTTGCGCTGGTCTGATGTGGCAATTAGAACGCTCCAAATTTCATCCACACTAGGCATCAGAATTGTTGGCTCTCTTCTGTGTTCTGCAAGTGTGCAGAAACCAAAACAAAAAACAAAAACTAGGCCCAAACAGAGGTGCCAACATTCAGCATTCTCTGAGGTGCTTGACCTCTACAGTAGCTCACAGCCAAGTGCAGAAGCACAACTCAGTATGCAATATTTGGCAATAAAGCACTGACCAACCTGAAATAGGGCACAAATGCAGTTAACTTCTTCCAAAGTCTTTGGAGGTTTTTGTCTTCCTATAGCAAAATGTATACAAAGTATTTACAATAGCAGCTCTGACGTCTGACAACATACATTTTCTGCTACAATCCACTTCTCCTACAAACACACTCTACAAACTCTACAACATACTACACCAACTCCTCTCTTCAATCCACAACTATCCTGAGTTCTAGAGCCCTTATATACAGTGGTGATACCATTTGGGTTTACACCTGGTGTTTCTTTTTTATTATTATTAAAGATTTTATTAAATTAAAAAAAACAACAACCAAACATATATCCATCATGTTACCAGAAGTGCACTGTATAATTTTTATATATTAATACATGACCCCTAGATGAACCCTGGCTGCTGGTCAAACCTGGAAACTGGCCAGACCAGAAAAGACTGGTCAAACAGGAAAGAGAGGATAAGAGCATATTGGAATTATCTTCTCAGATAATACCATCACACCAGATAGTCTAGGAAGTCGCAATGGGATCATCACCTAACCATTAGGAGGTGTAATGTTTGTCCTCCTTAAGCTGCTGACTCCCCTCTTCCTCAGAATTCTTGATATCCTGATACCATTCCTCAGGATATCACCACAATAGATTAATCCTCCTAAGACCATCAGACCCTATTGTCCAGGCATTTAGTCCACCATTAGGCACCTTTGCCAGAAGGGGTTTTTCCCCTATAAAACCCCCCAATTTTGGACACTCAGTGTGCCAGCCCAGAGGTCTGCATACTCCACGTCAGTCTGATCTCTGAACCTGGACACCGGCAAGAGCCACTCAAGCGGAGTGGACTTGTCCCAGAAATCACTGTCTCTTTCGGATCCCCGAGGAGAATCCCCACTTTGGTAAGCATCACCATTAGTCAAGCCTCAAACCTATTCCCAGCGCTAACTACTGACTTTCCTCAGCCTTGTATGTGTGTGTGTGTAAGTGCATTGTGTGATTGTCTTTCTCTTTAATAAATTGGACATTAATTAGACAAGCCTGCCTCTGCAGAATTCCTTGAACCCCGGCCCTCTTGGTATACACAGCAGGAGGTGACCTCGCAGGGTTGTTGTAGCCGACCCATCTCGCAATTTGAGCTAATAGTAAAATTCCCCAACTAGGCTCTTGGCTACACATCATAAAAAGAGCATCCTATTACATACATTTTTCACATTAAGATATAACAGTAAGTATAGTTTTTTGAATAACCTATACAATTTTGTAAGAACAGATGTGTCATTACTAGCTACATAAGTTATAGCAATTGTCATTTTTCGATTTATAACCATATATATGATCATCTTATTTGGGGGTAATCCCTTTACCCATCTTAGTAGGCGGTACCAACAAACTCTCTTTTCTTCAATCTTCCCTTTTACCAACTCATTCCTCCTCCTCCTCTCCTTCTCCCCCTAGAACTCTGTCTTTCAATACTTCTTTCCTTTCACCTTCTTTCCTTTCACCTTCCTGTTATATCTTCTTTGACCTTTCCTTTCTTATTCTTCTTGATTCACACCCATTCATCAACTTTCCTTACATACTCATACCCTCTTCTATTTACTTACTCTTTCCATACTTCTCCCTACATACTCATAACTTCTTCTACTTGCTTACTCCTTCCTTACTTCTTGCTTCCTTTCTCTTTCACTCTTCCCATACATCCTTGACTTCTCCATCCTATTTGTTGGGTATAGTCGATAGAACATTATTGACCTTTTTATTACCTTGTTATAAAGTTTCCTTATTACACTTGTATTGAACCTTCTTTATATACAGTCGTCCCCCGGGTTACGAAGGTAATCCATTCCGGATTACCTTTCGTAACCCGGAAATGACCGCATCCCGGGGGACCGCTTTAGCAGATGGACCATGCGGCCGATTTAAAGGGGCCGTGCGGTTTTTCCGTTTCGTTCCCCGGGGGATCCTTCGGATCCCGGGGGAATTTTTGCGGTCCCGCCGGTTTTGCACCCTGGGGATTTTGTTCCCCGGGGGATTCGTAACCCGGGGGACCACTGTACTATGTTATTTGTTATCTTTTACAATCTTTGTGACTTTACTAACTGTATTTCCTTCATTCCCTGTTTATCTTTACTATTATTGTTTTAAATATTTTTATAGCCTCTTAATCAATCCTATCTAACTCTTTATTCTAGGGTTATCTTTCTCTCTTACCTTCATTTCATATCCAATTTACATTTATTTACATATCTTTTTTATTTTATTTCTTTCCATACTCAAAACTTATGGTGGCTGCTTCCCCCCATTTTTTTTAAACATTCTAAAACTCTACTCCATTCTTTGTTGCTATCTTTTATTGTTTGGTCTCTCCGGAGAGTTGTTAACTCATCCATTTTAATAGCGTCATATATTTTAAGTAGCCATTCTTTAAGACTCGGTACTTTTTTATTTTTCCATTTCTGGACTAATGTCACTCTTGCTGTCGAGATCAGGTAGTATAAAATCTTTCCATAATTTCTGTCCAACTCCTCTTCCCACATATTTAAAAGAACAGTTTCTGGCAGAAATTTCATTTTACATGAGAGAATTGAATTTATTACTTCACTTACTTTGGTCCAATAACCTTTAACCATCTTGCAAGTCCACATGCAATGGTATAAAGTCCCTGGTTCTTGCTTACACTTCCAGCACAAGTTATTGCTTGATTTGTATATTTTAGATATCCTATCTGGTGTTAAATACCATCTATAAAATATTTTGTAGAAGTTCTCTTTCAGGCTTTGCGATGCTGAGTATTTTAATCTTTTTTTCCAAACCACCTCCCATCTATCTAAAGTTATTGTGTAACCAAAAATTTTTGCCCATTGTAATATATTTTCTTTTACCATTTCTTCTTCCTGATACCAATTTAAAAGCAATTTATATAATTCTTTAATCCTTTTAATATTTTCTCCCATCATTACTTTCCCAAAGTCATTCAATTTCCCTTCAGAACCTTGTGTTTTTTCATCTATTTTGAACCTCTCTCCGATTTGCCAATAACTGAACCAATCCAGCCTATGACCTTCATTATTTAATTCCACTTGTGATTTCAGTTCCCACTTTCCTGTTGGATCTTTCTTCAATATTTGATCATATGTCATCCATTCCATGTCTTGCCTCATTTCCGGTCTTTGAGTAGCTTCTTGTGGTGAAAACCAAGGTGGAAGTTTTGACATAATTCTGGGTTTATATTTATTCCAGACCTTTAATAGCGGCCTTCAAATACAATGTATATTAAAATCTTTGTTGGCTTTAATCTTATCATATCCCAGATACGCATGCCAACCAAATAAAAGATTTGCCCCTTCCAGTTCTAAAAGCTCTTTGTTAATCAGTTGTATCCATTCTTTTATCCACAGTAAACAACATGCTTCAAAATATATTTTTAGATTCGGAAGTCTAAGGCCACCTCTTTCTGTCATATCCTGCATTAGTTTTAGTCTAATTCTTGGTCTTCTCTTTTGCCAAATAAAGTTACTTATGTCCCTTTGCCATGACTTGAAGAAGGAATCCCGGATTACTATAGGTAAAGTTTGAAATAAAAATAAAACCTTTGGGAGAATAACCACTTTGATCGCCACTATTTTTCCTGATAAGGATAAATTATATTTGGTCCACTTTCCTAATAACATTTTAACCTCCCCCCATGTTTTCTTATAATTGCTGTTAAATAATTCCCCTAAATTACTAGAAATCATAATCCCTAGATATTTAGCTTTCTTCTTAACTTCTATACCTGTTAATTCTTTCAATATTTTAGTTTTCTCTTTTGACAAATTTTTCGTTATAACCACTGATTTTTCCTTATTTAGTTTGCAACCTGATATCTTTATTGTTTCATTCAGGTATGTAACACTTTTCCAAGGATTCTCCAAAAAGACAACCAAGTCATCCGCAAAAGCTCTAACTTTGAATGTGTGTTTTCTTACTTTCGTACCTCGGATTTGTCCATTTTTCTTTAGTCATCTAATCAATCTTTCAATTACAATTATAAAAAGTAAAGGGGATAAGGGACATCCTTGTCTAGTGCCTCTATTTATTTTGATGTAATTTGACCTTTCTCCATTAATTATTATTCTTGCTCTCTGTTCTTTATATATTTCTTTTATCCATCCAGAAAAATTAGGGCCTAATCTCATTCTATTCATAATTTCAAAGATAGTTGTCCAATTCACCATATTGAAGGCTTTTTCTAAATCCAGCATAATCAAAGCCAATTCTCTATCTCTATGTTTCTCGTAAAATTCCAGCACATTCAGTACAACTCTTACATTTTCTCTTAATTGTCTTTTTGGTAGAAATCCTCTTTGTTCCGGCTCTATCCAATCTTTCAAGTAGTTTTTTAATCTAGTTACCAAAATGGAAGTAAATAACTTGTAATCAATATTTAGTAATGAGATCGGTCTAAAATTTTTGATCTCCTTAATGTTTTTCCCTTCTTTAGGTAAAACTACAATATCCACTTCTTTCCATGAGTCCGGGATTCCTTCTTCTAGTATTGAGTTTAATACTGCTTGCAAGGGACCACATAACTCTTTTGCAAAAGTTTTATAAAACAATGCAGTAAATCCATCTGGACCTGGGGACTTACCACTCTTTAAATTCTGGATTGCATTCATAACCTCTATGTATGTAAATTGCTTGTTTAAGTCTTCCGTCTGCTTTTCATTAGGATTCGAAAAAACCTCCACTTGCTCATCCAGATAATCCTGGATCTTTTTTATATCGATTTTTTGTTCTCTATACAAGTCTGCATAAAATTTTTCAAAGGCCTCTTTTATCTCTTCTGGTTTATTTAATATTTCCCCGTTATCGTTTATTTCCAAGATAGTCCTATTTACTTGTTTCTTCCTTAATAAATCCGCTAAGTTCTTGCCAACTTTATTTGCATTCTCAAAATTTTTCTGTTTTAACATTTTTAATTCTTTACTAAGTTCTTTTACATTTTTCCTGTCTTCTTGTTTCTTTAATGTTTCTATCTCTTCGAGATTTTTAATATCACCAGGTTTCTCTTTTAATTCCTTTTCTTTTGTCCTAAGGAGGTTTATGATTTCTTGACTCTTTCCCTTTTCCATTTTCTGCAAATAAGCTTCTTGATTTATTAACAAGCCTCTAAACACTGCTTTACCTGCCTCCCATATAGTCTTCATTCTCATTCCAGGAGTACAGTTTTCTTTAAAATAGAGGGAGATAGTTTCTTTTGTCTTTTCAATTGTCCTTTCATCTTGTAGTAGGTAGTCCTTAACTTTCGACCTAAACAGTTTAGTCTTTTGATGGAGAGTCAACAGTAACGGATTATGGTCAGAAATAGTCCTTGGCAAAACATCTATTGATTTATAATATTTATTTAATGTTACCGGTATCCATATCATGTCAATTCTTGATAGAGAGTGGTGTCTGTTGGAATAAAAAGTAAAAGCTTGTTCTCTGTTTTTATGTCTTCTCCATGTGTCACATAATCCATAACTCTCTGTCAAGTCAATGAAAGTCTGAGGGAGTTTCCCTTGATTATTTTTAATGTCTCTGGTGTTTCTTAACATTTACAGTCATAGAAATTATTTTACCACTTTTTAAAAGGACATTTTACCCAATAATTCCAGCAATTCATAACTCCCCTCTCCCTCCCACCCTACCCCAGCCGATGTCCTGCACATCAGTGTCTACAGTTGTTAAAATTAAACGTCAAGAGTGTGTCATTGATTGATTGATTCAAGGATGGTGCCGCAACATGTGGACACTGCACCGCACTTGCACCATGGACACGCGCCCCGTGTAGGTGGGGCTGCACAGTCATGGGGCTGACGGCACGAACTAGGTCTCAGGGATGTGTGGTTGCTGCATGTTCCCAAGCCCTAGTTTTGGCACAAGGGTGCCAAAAAGTGCACGTTTCTACCGGGTCTTAGTTATAGTTTCTGATAATGTAACATTATTTTTGTAATAGTGTATTTTAAAACCTCATAGGCCTTTGTTTTGATTTTCTGCTAGCAGCTGCATGAGCAATTTTTCAATCCTTCTTCAGAATCTTCCTGTGTGCCTGGAACTGTGCCCTGTTGTTGTTGTTGTTGTCGTCGTCACTGTTGTTTGGATGTCTGCATTGTGACCAAGGATTTTTTTATATTATGTCTTTATTATGAATTTCAGAATTCTCTTGTGAGTTTACTTTTTGATGCAAAAATAAGCTTTATCTAAAAGGCATTGATTAGATTCTTTTTTCCAGTTTTAAACTGTTTAACTCCCTTTTTTGGCTCTTGGACATCTACCAACTTCTAATCAGTATTGTCTCTCTGTTGCTTTTATTTTATAAATCTTAACATCCACTCAGCATAACAACCGTCCGGCTGGAAGTTCCAAATAAGGAAATGCTGTTTATTTATCTTTCTTCTCCTTAAAGCTTTAGTTAAACAGTTCCATTCTATTCTCCTCCCATTCCAATTTATTTATTTGTAGTTATTCAGAGTCTCTATCCATTTGGAAAAGATTCTTTGACTTATTTTGCTTTAGCTTTCAGGAAACAAATGATCTTAGCTTCTCACACTATCACTTGTGGCTCCTCCCCTCCTTGAGGACACACACATGTGGGCACACACACACACATAAAGAGTGCATGTCTGCTACCTTTTCCTTTTCTTTATGCAGCTCTTTGTCTGATATTCAGAATGTGAGCAGCCATTTCTTTCAGTTTGGGATGGGTCAATATTAATATGATGGAGTGTGCACAAGGAAATGCAGTTGTCAACATGTTCACAAGTAATCTTTGAGTACTTCTATACTTGACAACATCACTTGCAAAAATTATTATACTAACCAAATAGACAAGATAGAAGAAGACATAAAAAACCAATGGTATTATGACATTGATATGGACCTGAGTGCTGGCATCTTTATCGCCAACACCACTCTTCTTCAGATTCTGTGTGTGCTTCCAGAGTGAGGTGAGCAAAATAATGCATGCAGTTGTACTTATGCTGAAATTTAGAGAAGAGAACATGGCGTGCAAAGGAAGATAATTAACAAAGCTACTATTATAAATCTCACTTTGGTTTACTCTTGCTGGCAGAGGTTCTGTTAGATTTCCCCACTTTTGGTATCCAAGATATTCAACCACTGAAGGAAGAGAGATTATACTGGAAATAACTACTGACATTCCAAGCAGTCTGGGTGCAAGCACGTTGATTCTTGGCTTCAGCCAGAGGAAGACATGGTTGGAAAAGTTAGTTACTTTGATACAATAAAAAACACTTAGCCATGTGGCACACCAGAGGCTAGCCAGGTTGGAAAGCATCCAAATAACATTTAAAACTGGTCTGGAAAAATCCACATGTCTCTCTGGGAAGATGCAATAGAGAATATTGTTCACTGAAATTGACAGCTGCATCACAAATCTGGATGTACTCAAACTAGTCAAGAGGAAATCACAGGGTAACATCTTTCTCTTTCGAAGCCATTGGTGTCCCTGCACAACTGTGATGAATCCATTTCCTAAAAGGGAAACTATATGCACAGTTCCTATAATAGTCCATATAAGTATAACAAATGAAGAAGTAGAATTGCTGTCCATTTTTGTCACTTTCTAGAATGAGCAAAGGTCTGAGATGATGTATGTGTGTATGTTTGCCCGGTTTATCTGTGAAATCTGGAAGAAAAAGCCTGCTATTGGGGGCATTTTAAATAGGCAGACCATACTATGGAAAGCAATGCAAATCTTAGGAGCATTCTGTTATTAATGATCCAATCAAGTGTCATTGGGGCTTCAGTTAATAAATTTTTTTAATTTAAATTTTTATTGTTAAAAACAAAAACAAATCAACAATATGTACATGCAAAAAGTATTAGGTTTTTCCATGACATATATATCTCAAGCCGTTTGTTTATAAATGCTCTCCAATATATAAAAATAGATAATTGAGAGAGGAAAAGATATAGAAAAAAGAAAAAGAAAGAAGAAAGATAACTAATAAAAAGAGAAAAGGAAAAAATAAAAATTAAATAATAATAATAATAATAATAATAATAATAAATTAACTTTTTTGTTAGTACAATCTTTGGTTATTTGACATCTCCTATATTATTATATAAACTCTGTATATTAACATAGGAGAAATCTATATTACTATATATTACCATGGCCTGATCTAGATTGGCAAAAAGAAGTGTGTTCATGGCTGCATGAAACTCTAGCCTTTAGATGAGAAAAAGGGAAAGTGTGCCATGAAAACGCTTTTTTTGCATTTTAGGGGAGAAGAAGCGCCTTTAAAAAGGTGCTGGTTTTCCCAGCTTCTTTTTTAAAAACTGCGGAACAGCGCAGCTCCATCTAAAGGCTGTGGTGCAGCTGCTAAGCATTAAGGAAAAGACAACTTCATGTCACACTTTCCTGCCAATCTAGAAAGCCCCCATATATACTGTATATATAAGTATATAGAATTTTTATATCTATGTAATTACCTTTGAACATCACCTTTAAATGTGTAATACCTTTGAACATTTGAGTGTTAAATATTTTGTTGGTCTGCTATCTTTTACTATTTTGCTATTATATTTGAGAGCCCCTTCCCCTTATTTTTAGCTATTTATCTTACAATATGTGTGATGGTTAACTATATGTCTATATTATGAAAATTACATACTATATTACAAGTTTTCAAGATATCTATCTCTGGTTAATATATTTTGCATCTGGTTCCCATTCTTGTCTACAACGGTTAACCATTTGATTCTGTTGAAACCCTGGTTGACACTTGGAACACCGATGTCACCAGAGCACTCAACACAATCGCTCCTGAGCATCCTTTCCAGCCCGCTCCCAACCGGAAACCCTGGTATACGGAAGACCTCAGGGAAATCAAGCAGGCTGGACAACGACTAGAGTGTGAGTGGCGAAAGACTCGGCTCTCATCCGACAGAGCTCGCTATAGACTGCATCTTCGCAGCTATGGTGAGGCTTTGCATGCAGTGCGGAGATCTCGCTGCTCTGCATATATTGCGTCTGCAGAGTCCCGCCCGGCAGAGCTGTTTAAGGTGGTGGGGGAGCTGACGCAGGTTCCTCCTGCGCCAAACCCCCTGCTAGAGTCTACAACAGCCTGCTGTGAGGCATTTAACATTCACTTTTCAGACAAAGTCTCTCGGATTAGAGCCGACTTGGATGCCAATATTTGTTCAGAGCCCGCAAGTGAGGTGTCCAGTCACTCCGCTGATGCTAGTTTATTGGATGAGTTTCAATTGGTGAGTACTGATGACGTGGACAAGCTTCTTGGCAGTACTAGGAAGACGACTTGCTCCCTCGATCCAGCTCCATCTTGGCTGGTCGTCCAGGGAGGGGACGCATTGAGAACTTTCCTTCGGGAGGTGATCAATGCATCCCCCAGGAAGGGTATTGTTCCATCGTGTCTAAAGGAGGCGGCTGTAAAGCCCCTCCTGAAGAAACCCTCCCTTGATCCCCTGGACAGGAACAACTATAGACCAGTGTCCATGCTATCTTTTCTTAGCAAGGTTATCGAGAGAGCTGTTGCCTTCCAACTCCAAGCAGTCTTGGAAGAAGCCAATTATCTCGATCCATTTCAAACCGGCTTCAGGGCAGGGTATGGAGTTGAGACTGCCATGGTTGCTCTGATGGACTACCTCCACTTGAGTGTCAATAGGGGTAGTGTGACCCTGCTCGTGCTCTTGGATCTCTCCGCGGCTTTTGACACTATAGATCATGCCATCCTGTTGGATTGGCTGAGAGAGTTGGGGATCGGTGACACCGTGTTTCAGTGGTTCCGGTCCTTTCTCTCCGGCAGATCCCAAAGGGTGAGGCTCGGGAACAGTTGCTCTTCTAAGATCGAGCTTAATTGTGGTGTCCTACAGGGCGCCGTCCTGTCCCCGATGCTGTTTAACATCTATATGAAGCCGCTTGGCGAGATCATTCTGAGGCATGGAGCTCGATGTCTTCAGTACGCTGATGACACTCAGATATATCTCTCCATGACAAGATCGTCTGCTCAGACCTCAGATGGCATCTCTCCTCTCAACTCCTGCCTTGCGGCGGTAATGGATTGGATGAGGAAAACAAATTGAAGCTCAATCCAAGCAAAACAGAGGTACCCACAGTCACAGGCCTGAAACCAGGTTTGGGAATACAATCTCCAGTCCTTGATGGAGTCACACTCTCCTATAAGGACTGTGTTCGCAGTCTGGGGGTCCTCCTAGACTCGCCGCTTCACATGACTAGTCAGGTGAATGCGACGGTCAGGAGTGCCTGTAACCAGCTTCGGCTGATCCACCAGCTGCGCCCTTTCCTGGAGATGAGGGATCTGGAAACTGTGATACATCCTCTGGTAACCTCACGATTGGACTTCTGTAATGCACTCTACATGGGGCTACCCCTGTGCTTAACTCAGAAACTACAACTGCTTCCGAATATGGCAACCAGACTTATTACAGGTACATCTAGGAGAGAGCACATGACACCTGTGCTAAAATCTCTCCACTGTCTGCCGATCAGGTTCTGGGCACAATACAAGGTGTTGGTTTTAACCTATAAAGCCCTACATGGCTTGGGTCCATCATATCTAAGGGACCGCCTCTCCCCGTACGTACCCCCCCCCTGCATGCTTCGATCCTCTGGGAGGAGTCTCTTACAGCCCATGAAGACTAGGCTGGCACAGACCTCCCAGAGGGCCTTCTCAGCGGTCGCCCCCAAACTTTGGAATGACCTGCCAGATGAGTTGCTTCTCATTCCATCCATCGATAGCTTTAAGAAAACCTTGAAGATGCATCTCTTCCAGCAGGCCTTCCCGGAAAATGCTTAATGTCACCCGGCTCCAAACCTTTCGCCAGTCCCTAATACTCATCACCCGATACAGCTCAAGGAACTTTTAATTTGTTATTGTTGACTGTCCGCTATTTGCACTATGTTTTAACTTGTTGTTGGTTTAATTCTTTTTTAAGGGGGGGAGGTGGGAATGGGATTGGATATTTTAATTGTCTTGTTTTTAATTTTATCTTGTACCCCGCTCTGATTGCTTGCTCAGAGGGGCGGGCTAGAAATTATTAGTATTATTATTTTATCCATTTGTCATCATATCATATAATTTACTAAACCATTCATTTAGATTCGGACCATCCTTATCTTTCCATTTTTTTTTAGCTAGTGTAATTCTGGCTGCAGTAAGCATGTAGAATATAATTTTTCCATACATTCTTTCTCTCATATCATCTTCAATCATTCCTAATAAAAATACAGTTAGTTCAAATTTTAATTTCGTCCATCACACCCTGAACTTGTTTCCAGTATTTCCTAGATCTATTACACTCCCACCACATGTGAAGAAAAGATCCCACCTTACTATCACAAATTCTGCAGTTTTTGTTGTTGTTGTTATAGATTTTGTTCAGTTTTACCAGTGTTAAATACCATTTGTATTGTATTTTGCAATAACTCTCTTTCACCTCTATACTTAATGTATATCTATCTTCTTTTCCAGGTCTTTTCCCAGTTGTTCAGAAATATTGTCTTTTCTACTTCTTGTGTCCAACTTATCATAAAGTGTTTGATCATTCCATCTTCCATCTCTAAGAAGCAGTTTGTACATTTTTGATATAGAATGGTCTAAGGTGTTTAACATTATTTTGCCTAGTTCTGTGTCTTCCATTTCTATCTGTGAGGTTTTCAAGTCTGTTTTATATTGTTCCACAATTTGTCTATATTGGAACCAGTTAGATTTATAGCCTTCATGATACCAGGCAAATTTAAAGTGTCTACTTTGGGGTTATTGGCTTAAGCTGGTCTCCTAAGCAAAAATACAGAGATCTAAATACTCGCTTGTGATTTGTCTAAAACAGTTGACAGATTATGTATTTGTTTTGCTCCTGTTCAATAGCACTCCAGCTGTGGATTTCTGTGGCATAATAGAAAATACTTTAAATTTTCTGGACAATTGAACAATAGGGCAACAGGAAAGTTTCATCATGGGAAGGGCAGGTTACATCCACTGGGACTGTATCAACTACAGCATCCATGTCAAAGCATATCTGAGCTATTTTTTCCCCTCAAAGTGCTGTGAAAATTCTTCACAATGGCCAGAAATTGTTTAGCAAGTCACTTTAAAATTCAAAACCCTTAAGAACGTCTTTCAACTCATGAAGCCCTTTGAAGGCAGGCCTCCATTTTCTACTGTGGATCAGTGTGTAATAAATCTCTGACTTGAGAAGTTGAAGGCTTTCAAGTCCGGAATCCATTGTTTTTTATGGGTTTTTCAGGCTATGTAGCCATGTTCTAGAAGCGTTTGTTCCTGACAACAGTTTGTTCCTGACATTTTGCTTCTGATCTTCAGACCATTAACAAAAGTCAGATTATGGTGGAAATTATGGTGGAAATGTGGGGCTTCTTGTAAAATACTGGTACCTGATCATGTGTACAGGTTTTAGGAGGGAAAGATTTATGAGATTCAGCTTATTGTATCAGATGCTCACTGTACAATTTTGTGCAATCATGGTAGCAACCACAATAACAAATTTGCCCCACCAGAGCTCCCACTTGTGGATGGTAAACCTCATGTAGTAATAGTGAGGGGGCTGAGATGATGAAGAGAACTTTATTCCAGAGGACGTTACAGGAACAGCAGCAGATGCAAACACTATTCAGAACTCAGTGAGGAGCTTGCATTCAGTCAAATGGTGCTTTACTCAATTATGTGGTGGGGTTAGGCATGGGATTGATTTCAGTGTATACCTGGTGTTTGTTGTTGTTCTTAACTCCCCTCTAGTGAACCTCAAGTCATGGTAACCTGTGGATGAGATATCTTCAAGACCCTCTGTCAACTACTGCTCTGCTCAGGTTCTACAAGCTGAGGTCTGTGGCCTCTCAGCTTGATTCCAACCATCTTGCATGTAGTGTTCCTCTTTTTCTACTATCCTCTACCTTTCCTACTATCATTGTTTTTTTCTGTTATTCATGCCTTCTCATGATGTGACCAAAGTGTGACAGCATCAATTCAGTCAATTTAGTGGCTTCCAGGGAGATATCAGGCTTGATCTTCTCTAGAACCTATTTGTTTGTCTTCTTAGCCATCCACAGTATCTTTAGCACTTTTCTCCAGCATCACAGCTCAAATTAGTTGGTTTTTTTTTCTATTCCCATTTTTCACTGTTCAGCTTTCACATCTGTACATGACTACAGTGGCTTGGATGATCCTCACTTTAGTTATACTTTAGGATCTTGTCTAGTTCGTCTATAGGTGTCCTTCCCAATACTAGTCTTCTTCTAATTTGTTGACTGTAGTCTCCATTCTGATCAAAGTTTCACCCAAGGTACGGGAACTCTTGGACTATTTCAATTTTTTTTTTATCCAGAATGAATTCTTGTAGACCATCCATGGTCAATGATTTTTGTTTTTTTAATATGCAACACTGAGCCTACTTTGACACTTTGTTCCTTGATCTTCATCAGTATTTGTTCCAGGTCTTTGTTGAACTACAATTCCCAGGATTTCCTAGCACCGAGCCAGGGCAATTAAAGTAGTCTCAAACTGGATTATTCCTGCAGTGTAGTTTGGATTTATATTGAGTGGAGGAAACATGCATCACTTTATTATTGCCAGTTTATAGAACAGAGACCCAAGAGGGGAGCAAATGACGAATGTTCTAACATTTGTACATAAAGAAGCAGTGTGTTATACTTAACATGAAGAAATGTAAATATACCTTAGTTGGTTTATTCTACAAATGATAGAACCATGTCTCATGTAAATATATGTCCAGGGACAAAGTGAAATTTGCCTGATGAATCTCTCTGTTTCCTGTTGTTGCTATATTTGAACAACATGCCTTGCAAAATAATACAAAGGACTGCAATCACTAACTGCAGCCTTGAACTTATTCTGAGCAAGACTTAAGATCATGGCCACTCTATTTATCGCTG
The DNA here is from genome assembly GCA_034509955.1 of Urosaurus nigricauda. Taxonomy (NCBI): domain Eukaryota; kingdom Metazoa; phylum Chordata; class Lepidosauria; order Squamata; family Phrynosomatidae; genus Urosaurus; species Urosaurus nigricauda. The sequence goes on from JAOEGL010000002.1 coordinate 124,747,871, forward strand.
CTAAGGAGCCCTGGTGGTGCAGTGGTTAAATGCCTGCACTGTAGCCACTCACTCAAAACCATAAGGTTGCGAGTTCAACACCAGCAAAAGGGCATAAGCTCGACAGGCTTGCATCCTTCCGAGGTTGCTAAAATGAGTACCCAGATTGTTGGTGGCAAGTAGCTTACAGTTGTAAACCACTTAGACATTGATTAGGAGGTATGAAGTGGTATATAAATGAAGCTGTTTGTTTTGTTTTGCTAAATGAAGCACATTATATCATTTTTATTGCAACTAATCTCAGAAATCTTATGGGACAGCAGATGATCTGAAAGAAAGAACTAATGAGTACTTATATGAAGCAAAAGCAAAAGAGCAGACAAATCTCCACATGCTGATAGATGGTCACTTGCTTTATTTCTTATTAATTCAAAAAGCCAATTGTGCTTTATCAAAGTTTGCCTTCTTCAGGGGCTACACTAAAAAAATACACTAATATATGCTATTAAATATATTATCAAGGACAGCACACAGTTAGTTATATTCTTTAAAATCATATGAATTACATTTATTTTACACTGTCATACATATTTTAGCCTGAAACAGACATTTCTGGTATTGTTATTTATTTATTTATTTATTCTATTTCTTAAAATTACAACAGACAGAAAACAGCAGCAACAAGCTACAACTAACAAGCACTATGATACAACACACATCTATGTAACTTCCAACTATTTAACCTTATATATAGAAATATATATTTTCATAGTTCTCCTCAGATAACTAATCTGTACATAGCCTTCTACAGCAATCATTATTTAATGAAACATTAAATGCAAAAATATTATTTTAAGTTTCTCTTTCTTATTACAGAAATTTTGCTGTTCAGGTTTTTATAAACCCCTACATTCTCCCCCTCCCCATGATTATCTCTTTTTAATAATAGCATATTTATTTGTAAGCACATATTGTTAAATGCTACTACCTCATTTCCTTAAATAGGTATACTTTTTTCAGTGTTCCAGTGTTCTATTTTAAGAAATGCATCATCTTTAGGAACTTTATGTCTTAGCTAATAACTTCAATATTATCTGTTGCCTTATTTTTTCTTCTTTTACAATGGGTCCTTGTTATCCTCTGGGGTTTAGTTCCAGCACCCTCTGTGGATAACAAAATCCGTGGATGTTTAAGTCCCATTAAAGACAATGGCATAGCAAAATGGTGTCCCTTATGTCAAGACCATGTTGCACCCTGGTCTGAAAAAGACATGAATGTGCCACTAAGAGGGAACTGGAGCAGAGTAACAGGTGCGTATGTCAGCATTTGGTGAGCTGTGCATCATGGGAAGTCTAATGCAACATTCACAGTAGGTGAAGCCAGCCAGAGGTGCATCATGGGTAATATTCTGATGCAACATGTACTGGGTATGAAACCAGCCAGGTTTCATTGGTGGCATGCCTATCACATGACTTCCAGAAAGACCACCTATATAAGGAGAAGGTTAGAATCTCCATTGATGGGTTGTTGTGGTCAGTGGTTGGCGAAGCACTTTATTGGTCTGTATAGTTGTGAGTATTCAAGATGGCTATCTGATACTCAGTGTGATCTTTGTAAATAGTTCTGCAACAAAGATAAAAAAAGCCCTCATGTTGAGTGAAGTCTCTCTGTCCCGAAGGGGTGGCTTGAAGCCAGAATGGGGCTGCAGCAAGTGCATATTGTGGCCCCAATCTATCTTGAAGCCACTCCATTTTAGGGAGGGGAAAAGCCAGTCTTTACGCCTGAGCTGCGGCCAGAAGCTAACTTTATGAAGCTCTGGCGGTGTCTGGCTTATAAATGGCCAGGCAGCTTCCAGATGGCTTAGGAGTGTGCAGTGTATAAACACCATGAGCCCAAAGGGGCAGTCTGTTTCATCCCATAATCTTTCTAAGTTAATTTAGCAGCAAAAGAGACAGTCCCGATCAGCTGCTTGATGCCACCACTTTCATAGCGGGATTGGGGCAGCAGCAACTGCATGCCATGGCCCCAATCCAGTATTTTTCCAGACCAAATAGAAGCAGCAAAAGGCCACTCCTTTTGGGACAGGAAAAAAGCTATCCTTTCTGCCCCATTGTGACACTGTAATGCTTATGTGGAGTCGAAGGCTTTCATAGCCGGCATCCATAGTTTTTTGTGGAGCTTTCTGATGTTTTGCCAGCATCTGTGGCTGGCATCTTCAGAGAATGATAGCCTGGAAAGGATTGAATATATATATCCTGTGTGACCCTGGGAAGGAAGGAGTAATTTACAAATGTATTGTTCTGTAGCTAATGGCAGTCCTCAAGGTGGGAAGATATGCAAACAAGGATTAATATCTGCTAACTGGTGCTCATTGTCTGCTGGGAATCCCCTGGCCTTAGGCTGTTTCTCATTTGCATAGATTGAGTCTTGACCTTGCTGTCCTTCAGGACTGATATTTCTCAATCAATGGGGCTTTCTAGATTGGCAGGAAAGTGTGACATGAAGTTGCCTTTACCTTAATGCTTAGCAGCTACATTGCAAGCCCCGGGTGTGCATTTAAAAGTTACAGGGCAGCTAGACTGAGGGGTGTGGGAACGACTTATCTGAAGTCTTTTCTGTGGCTCAGTAGCTACATTGGAAGCTGTCAGAACGCTACAAACACAGGCGGAGCAGCTGCACCAGTGGCAATGAACGCATCTTTTAGCCGCACTGAACCTTTAATTTTTTTTTTCTTTGCCGGCTGCGAACTGTGCAATTGCGAAGTCTGAGGCTGCGAACTGCGCAGTTGTAAAAGAATTAAAGGGGAATCCCAAGTGATGTTGACACCAGCCACAGACTGAGCATGTGCAAGAAGACAAAGGAGGACTTCTGCCCATTGACCCAATGACGTTGGCCTTCGTCAGCACAGGGTCACTGTGGGCATCATGACCAACATGGATACCTCCTCTTCTTTGTGGCCGGCAGTTCTCGTCAGCATTCTATGCATAGCTAAAGCTGCTGGCCTTGCCGCCGCTAGTGCTGCCAGGATGGTCCAAGTGACCACTGAAATGACAGCCACTGAAATGACAGCTGCAGAGGTGGATGAGGACAGTGATGATGCAGCAGAGAGAACAGCTGTAGTGGGTGCCTCAGTGGTTGAGCAGTGTGAATCTGGCAGTGCCATTGCTATGTCCGAGAAAAGGAGGACCCGGCGCTATTGGATGCTGGAGAGAAGCCACACACACCTGGTCTGATCAGCGATGGAGGCATTACTTCCGATTGCCCCGTGCCGTCTTTCATCGGATAGTGGACATCCTCAGTCCAGAACTGGAGAGGTCCAACTCAGTGATGAGGAAAGCCATCCCGGTGGATGAGAGAGTGGCCATTGGCATCTTCATGCTGGCCCACAAAACCAGTTACAAGGTGACAGCAGAGCCTAATACACTGGCACCCATCCACATCTTGGCATTGCCACTGCAGGGGAAATCATGCTGGAGATTGCCTTGGCCATGGAGAAGCTCCTGCTGTCCCGGACTGTGTACTTGGGAGATGCACGGCAGGTAAGGCACTGCCCAAAACATATTTCCACCTACTGCGCTGGCTGAACGGTGGAACTGCGCAGAAATTGTCAAAGTTCCCTATCCTTTATGTGGAAGATGTTTTGTGGTGTAACTGCGTAGATGTACCAAATTTGTCATTCATTCTCCTGTTTCTCCCCCCACCTCCTTTCTCCCCTACAGATCATGGAAAGTTTCAGTCAGCTTGGTTTCCCACAAGTAGTGGGCGCTGTGGATGGGTGCCACTGTCTGATTGTGCCACCCCTGGGGCAGAGGAAGAGTTATGTGAACAGAAAGGGGACCTATTCTGTTCTCCTGCAAGGGACATGCGATCACACAGGTCGCTTTGTGGATGTGGAGCTTGGATGGCCAGGGTCAACTCATTATGCCAGGGTGGTCAGAAATTCTGTCATTTTTGAAACTATGGAAGCTGGCATCTTTGTGCCAGGCAACCCCACGATCACCGACCAGCAAATTGGGCCCCTCTTGCTGGGTGATAGTGCTTATCCATTAAGGAAATGGCTAATAATACCCTTTAAGAAACCAACCACTGCCAAGCAGAAGCTTTACAATAAGAAGTTGAACACGTGCAGAGTCAAGGTGGAGCACTCGTTTGGCCGTCTGAAAGCTAGATGGAGGTGCCTGACTGGACCCCTTATTGTGGCAGAAGAGAACGTGGTGCCCATCATCGCCTCCTGTGTCATCCTACACAACATCTGCGAGACCAAGGGAAAAGTTTTGGATGAGGGGCTGCAGTACAGGCGCCGTTTTGTATTGCCTACTCTGAGGGCACCTATGTCGCAAGATGCCACTGGCACGGAAGAAGGGAAGGCTGTGAGGAAGGCATTGGCAGAGTTCTTTCACACAGGGAGAATTTGAACTTGGACTTGTCCTCCATTTGTAATGCCACAGCACAACTGTAGTGTCAAAGCATATCAACACTTCAATAAATGTATCCTATCAGCCACAGTCTGTGTGTGCCCATCATTCATGGTCTGCTGTGTGGGCAGTCTTAGCCATATGCTTGTTGGCTTGACACACACAAACACACTAACAAAAGGTTATCCATAGTTTGACTGATGCCAGCTTTCCTGGTAGAAAAAGATACAAGGCCCCTAACTGCCAACCGTTTACTCTGACAATGTATCAATCCCCTTGAAATTCAGGCTTTCCTAATGGCCCATTCAATTGAAACAATTTGAAGCCCACAGGCATCTATTGGGGGAGAAATTCAAAATGCAGCTCTGAGAGGACTCCATTGGTCTGGAGCCACCTCTGCCCACCTTGCCCTCACCCACAGATTCCCATAAATACCACAGCCACCCTGTGCTGGTCCCCAGGACGACGATCATGGCTCCCAGGATGAGACTTCCAGTCCGCAGAGCCTACTGGCAGGACCAGGAGGTGGAGGTCCTCCTGGAGGCCCTGATGCCAAAGGAGGCTGCTCGGAGGGTGATGGCCTCTTCCAGTAAGCCAAACAAGGCTTTTTTTATGGATGCCTCCAGAGTCCTTCGGCGACAAGGGTTTCATAGAACCTTCTCTCAGTGTCACAGTAAATTCAAAGACCTGAAGGGAAGGTTTTTTGAAACCCTGGAGGACTTTGGACCGCATCCACCGGTCCGGAAGAAGCCACCATACTTCGAGCAGCTTCGGGACCTCTGGATCAGGGACGGCCGGCCGCGGTGGGAAGATCGCCATCCTCCAGGTATGTCGGGGCCCCTTGTATAGTGCCAATGCCACTGACCCTTCCATACTGTTTCCTGATGTCCTCCATGGGTCCTCATGCCTGTCCTCCACTTTTCATTTGTAGGCATGAGGCCCAGGCGAGGACGGAGGGTGCCTGACGAGGCAGAACAGCCTGGCAGGAGGTCACACGCTGCTGCACCTCAGGGAGAGGCTCGGGATCTGCCTGAGGATGCAGCACAGCCAGGGCCCTCAGCTACCTCCCCTCCATCTAGAGAAGGGGGGGTGGACGTTGCAAGCCTACAGCCTCCACAACACTCTTGTCTTGTCCCTTCCCTTCATGTCACTGTGTTAACTTCTGTCCTTTGCTCCCTTTTCTAGCAGCTCCTTTGTCGCCAGATGCTGATGCTGCCGCGGAACATCTGGAGGAGCCTGGGCTGAGCCGCCGCCTGGACAGGGGGCCCCAAGCCCTGGCTCTGGAGGCCAGGGACTTGCATCAGGTCCGGCACCGCAGGCGGACATGTGAGTGCAGATAGCCAAAAAAACAAGGAGGGGAGGGAAGATGCCCATACACCTTGCCTGTGGGACTGGGTGTTTGGCTCCATTGTCCCCTCCTAATCATTCTCTCCTTCTTTCTCTTTTTTATTCTGTCCTCTACAGATCGTCAGCTGGAGCGGAGGGTTGCAGCACTGGAGGAAGGCCAGAGGAGGAGGATGGCCATGATGGAAGAAGTCCTCCGTCTCTTTCCTGGTGCTGCAACTCGACCTTCACGGTGAAGCTGCTTCCCCCCCCTCCATTCCCTTTCCTTCCCTTTCCCTTGTTTGCTGTTCTCCTTCCTTACCCTCCCCTTCCATTGTAAATATTTTGTACATATGTAAATAGTTTTTATTAAAAAGCAATGTTTTTTTTTAATTGTCTTTTTTGAACTGCGCAGTTGTGCCGGTACACTGTTAACACATTACTATGAATGAAATTCTTTGTTTTATGAATGAATGGAGGTTTTCTGTGATGTTGCACAGATGCAGCATTGGGTGGGGTTGGATTTGGTGTAGGACAGTGGTGTTCAAAATGTGCTTTTGCAGAGATGTTGCACTTCAGCTCCCAGAAGCCTGAGTCCTACATCTCATCAACAGCACAGTTTGAACACCACTGCCATAGGGAGTTAGTGAGGTGGCTGTGGCTGTGGTGGCTAGTGGGAAAGGAAGTGCTGGGAGGGAAAGGAGACCCTTGGAAGGGGAGATGGGTACTTTAGGGGACACCACAGTGCTTAATGGGAACTCAGTGGTTATCACAACATGTCTTCCCCCCTTTACCTCTCCTACACCTGGGCTGGCAACGAGTGGCCAGAGGAACCTCCATCTGGCTCCTGAAGAGGCTGGAAGACTCATCTCCAGGATCTTCCTGACAGGCCTCCACCTCCATAGGGACTTGGCCAGGAGTGACAAGACCACCCCTTTGCTTACCCTGCTGGCCAGATGGCCCCTCTATAGCCAGGGGAATGTGCCTATGTGTAGCACTCTCCTGCTCCTCTGTCACCCTTGCCACCCTGGGCTGCTCTGATGAGGTCCACCATCTGCCTCAGCAGACCAGTCTGCACTTCAAAAACAGAAGTGAGTCGCCTCTGCTCCTGGATTGCTACTTTCTGCTGCTGAAGTGCCCTCTCCTGCTGCTGGAGTACTCTCTCTTGATGTTGCAGGGATCTCTCCATAAACTCCCTGCATGCATCTGCCTCCCTCTGCCTCTGCTGATGGGCATGGTCTCCCTATTGCAGGAGTGCTGTCATGTGCTCTGAGGTGGCACTAATGAAGCGATCAATAGCCCTGGCAGTTGTTGCTGCTGCTGAGCGACGCAGCCGTTTCTTCTTCATGGCAGCGAGGCGTTCCTCAGGTGGCATTGCAGCTGTGGGATTGGCTGAGGCGTCTTCTCCTTCTGAAGATTCTCTTGCTGCACCTTCTCCTCCTTCTATAGGACAAAGCACCAGAGAGAAACAAAACCATAGAGTTAGCACATACTCCCGAGGTCATCCAATCCAACCCCATTGTGACATGCAGGAACTCCCAGTGAAAACACCCTCAATATGACACACGGGACCTTGGGGAAAGATATAGACAAGGGAGAGTTGTGGAGAAGCACTACATACATAAACATCACAGTCATGGAAAGGAGATCCTAAAGCATACACCGACATAAACGTTGCAGTCCCCACCCAAAACATGCCATCATGCCAACAAAAACCCTCGCAAGTGTCTGTGTTCTTCTGCTGTAACTGGCCCACTTTGGAATTTTTTTCCCCCTTCCCATGCCACACACAGGTCTTACCGTGCACAGTCTCCGGACCCTCACTGTCATCTCTCTCTCTTAAACTGCTCTGTTCTATAGGCAACCGATCACGGTAGCTACTGAGGCTGGCAGATGTAGTTCTTGCAAGAGAGGGTGGCCTGCTTGTGGAAGACGTAGATCCCACCTGCAGAGCACGGGCTCTTTCTTTCAGGAGTTTGATGTCCACGGCTTGCTGACTGAAGGATGTCTCATCAGAGTCAGGGGAATGCTCCCGTTCCTCTGCATGACAAGGGGACAGAGTCATTTCTGCCCTACGGCCACCCTGGTGCCTCATCTTCCCTTAGTCCCCTGCATCCCTTTCCCCCAGAAGCCCAGGTACATCTTACCTTGAGAAGGCAGCAGGAGTTCCTGGCCACATTCTAGCTCTGGCTCTGGGTCCAGGGTGTCCTCCATAGGTTCAGCCCTAGCAGGCTGGCCAGCTGGGACCCTCACAATCTGTCCGCTGGTGGACAGTCTGTTCGGTCTGATCTTCCCATCCTTGCCAATGAAGGCATGGAGCTCTTTGTAGGAGGGAGGAGGGGTGCCACCCTGTGTACCTTTGGCCTTTTTGTCTCTATATTGCTTGTACTGTACCTTTAAACTTTTGCACTTTCGGCGACACTCTTCCCAATTGCGCTGGTGGCCCTTGGCCCCCATGGCTTTGGCCACCTCCTGATATGTGTCTGCATTCAGGTAGGTGGACTCCAGTTTCTCCAAAATACGGGGCTGTGACCAGATAGAAATGAGGTCTGAGGTCTCCGCATGAGACCAAGAAATCCCTCTCCCCCTTTTTGGGGCGCTTGTAGCACTCTGAGCCATTCTGCCAAGTGCCAAAGCAGAGCTGCAGCAGCAGTGTTCCAAAGACCTGCGGAGCTGGACAAAGAAAAGGGGAAAATGGCACTGGAATGTGTGTTGGGGTCATTTGAAAAGTGAAAGTTTCCCCTTATCACTTTCACCTGGCAAAACATCCGCCACCAAGACTTACAGCATCCCAGAGTCATAGAATCATAGAATCATAGAATCATAGAGTTGGAAGAGACCACAAGGGCCATCTAGTCCAACCCCCTGCCATGCAGGAACTCCAAATCAAAGCATCCCTGACAGATGACCATCCAGCCTCTGTTTAAAGACCTCCAAGGAAGGAGACTCCACTACGCTCCCAGGGAGTGTGTTCCACTGTCGAACAGCCCTTACTGTCAGGAAGTTCCTCCTAATGTTGAGGTGGAATCTCTTTTCCTGCAATTTATATCCATTATTCCGCGTCCTAGTCTCTGCAGCAGCAAAAAACAAGCTTGCTCCCTCCTCAATATGACATCCCTTCAAATATTTAAACAGGGCTATCATATCACCTCTTAACCTTCTCTTCTCCAGGCTGAACATCCCCAGTTCCCTAAGGCGTTCCTCATAGGGCATGGTTTCCAGTCCCTTCACCATCTTAGTTGCCCTCCTTTGGACCTGCTCCAGTTTCTCCACATCCTTTTTGAATTGTGGTGCCCAGAACTGGACACAGTATTCCAGGTGGGGCCTGACCAAAGCAGAATAGAGTGGCACTATTACTTCCCTTGATCTAGACACTATACTTCTATTGAGGCAGCCTAAAATTGCATTGGCCTTTTTAGCTGCCGCATCGCACTGTTGACTCATGTTCAGCTTATGGTCTACTTGGACTCCTAGATCCCTTTCACATGTGGTCTCATTCAGCCAGGTGTCCCCCATTTTATATCTGTGCAATTTCATTTTTCCTCCCTAAGTGCAGAACCTTACATTTCTCTGTGTTGAATTTCATCTTGTTAGCATTGGCCCACCTTTCTAGTCTATTCAGGTCATTTTGAATTTTGATCCTGTCCTCTGGGGCATTAGCTACTCCTCCTAGTTTAGTGTCATCTGCAAATTTGATAAGTATGCTCCCAATTCTGTCATCCAAATCATTAATAAAGATGTTGAACAGCACTGGGCCCAGGACAGAACCCTGTGGGACCCCACTGGTCACTTCTCTCCAGGATGAAAAGAAGCCATTGTTGAGCACCCTTTGGGTTCGGCCAGTCAACCAATTACAAATCCATGTAACAGTTAACTTTACTATCTTTAGTATAGTAAAGTTAACTATACTAACTTTAATATTGTCTATCCCACATTTTGCAAGCTTATTTGCAAGAATGTCATGGGGAACCTTGTCAAAGGCCTTACTGAAATCGAGGTAAACTATATCCACAGCATTCCCTTCATCTACCAAGCTGGTAATTACTGTGCATGTCTAGGGTTTGGATTATGGCTGGAGCTAGGGTTTGGGAGCTTTAAAAAACTGCACAGTTAAACCCAGCTTTTACACCTGCAGGGCATTAAGCGTTTTAATTAGAAGTGAACTCCACACCATGCATGCTCCCAACTCACGATCCATTATGTTCCGCACCTGTACCGCTGCCTTTAAATGGGCGCTTTAAAGATACAGCGGCCCCTTTAACTGCACAACTACACCGCAGCCTTTAGATGGAGCTGCGCTGTTCCGCCATTTTTAAAAAAGAAGCTGTGAAAACCAGCACTTTTTAAAAGGTGCTTCTTCTTCCGTAAAACGCAAAAACAGCGTTTTCATGGCACACTTTCCCATTTTCTCATCTAAAGGCTAGAGTTTCATGCAGCCATGAACACACTTCTTTTTGCCAATCTAGAATAGGCCAATGTGACCCTTGTGCTTGATGAATAGAAACAAGCTTTTTTTATATCTGGTTCTATTGCTGCGAGGGATAACAAAGATCACTTCTACCCATTATGTTAAGGCAATTCTATCTTAGACTGAATAAATAATTCACATGACTGAAACCCAATTCTACCAAATACTAAACAAGAAATGCTACAAAAAACAATTTTGCTTTATTCCAAAGCTGTGCAAAGTTTTTAGATATTGTACTCTTCATCCAAAAATTGTGTTTTTCTTAACTAAAAGTTACTTTGGCTGCTATGTCACTATATAGGTCTATGAGTGCTTATTACAAAGAAATTTCAATGTCATTAGCATTCACAGCAAACCCAGGCTGAAATGTCCATGTCTAGCAGATCACTGAACCAAACTTCCATTTCATTATAAAGCTGATTCAAATTATTCACATACAAAATTATTTCCTCACCTTTCAATTCATCAGTAAATGCTGCCAAAAAGGAAAATTGTGAATTCTCGACTTCCAATATTAGTGAATTTTCCAAGAAACTCTGTAGGGGTAAGGAAATACAAAGTTCCCCATTCTCTTTTACTGGGTAACAGCTGCTATGATCAATGGGAGTTTGTTCCCCTGTTGAAACAGATGGCTGCCAACCCCATCTATCCCCTCATGTAAATGATTTCTGGCAGGATGGGGTATTGTAAGAAGGGTCCCGATTCTGCTTGTTGCCCCAAAGACTGGTAATAGGAGGGGTGGAAATGTCATTTAGCTGCTTCCTGATTGTAATGCACTATTACACAGGTATACTGCCATAATGAGCGCTCACATGGCAGAGTAGTTTGAGTGATGAGAGACTATCCTTTGAAGAGGTAAGCTTAAGAAATCATTGTTTCAATATGGCTGTGAGACTTAAAGCAAAACTAGCAGCAATTACAGATTTATGAGGCACCTAAGAAGCTTCATGAGCGGAGAGATATAAACTGATGAGCTAAGATAAAGAATGTTGTTTTTCCAGCCTGGGAGTAACTAAACCATAATTTGTAGGAGGATTTATCTTAAAAATATGTTAACGAGGAGTTAAGAGAAGCTGTGTGTTGAAATAAATGGAGGAAAACCAGAGGGAGGGACAAGAAAGGTAGACTTAATGTGAAAAGGGGGAAAACAGATGGAGAGAAATTGTGGCAAAGACAAAAGAAAGACAAAGTTAAACCATCAGATAAATTTTGGAAGGTGATGGGGGGGGGGATACACTCCTTACAGGAATCCGAAATGCTGAGAAGTCCCCCAAAAACACAGCCCCCCTTCCTTGACCTTCACAAGTTCTATAGGATTCAAAAACCCCTATAGGCATTCCAAGCTCTGATAAGGCTGGATAAGGCTGGAAATGAAAAGGATGAACAGTAAGTAACAAAGGGAAAACAGATAGATTGTGAGGAAATGATGAAAAGACTCACAGAAGTTATGAGGGAGGAAAATGATTTTTAAAAATTCTAGAACTCAATCAAATATTCGAGGGAGGAATATGATAAAAGAAGAAGGATAATAACTGTAATACAGAAAGAGAGAGAACGTATGACAAATAAACAAATGCAACATGAAAGTAAAAGTTCAGATGAAATATGCATGAATATACAAAAAAAAGTCAAGAGGATGTTCAAATACTAAAATTAGACAACAAATCATATAAAACTATTCAAGAAACACACCATAGGGAAATTCAGGGAAATAAAAATAAGCCTTCTGAGATGGACAGAAGACTTCTATATTTACAGGATTATCAAAGATAAAATTTTGTTGTCAAAAACATGCCAGAAGCTGGGAAGGGAGATAGGAGAATTGATTTGAAAACTGCGATATTAAGATGGTTGCAACAAATCTCCCCAACTAGGCTGAAGCTGATTTGGAATGTGTTCATTGTATTACATCAGAGAGGAACAGGATAAGACCATGGGATATGATAGTGAGGGTGGTTAATTATATCAGGAAAGAGGAACTGATGAATGTGATGGGGTACATCCAGAGAAATTAAAATCTGGTGAAGTAAAAGTGGATATATATAATAATTACTGCCCACAAACAAAGTTTTGGAGGATATCAATGAAGCCATGTACTCTTTTGTTGTTGAAGGCTGGGATTTATTATACCAGAGGGCATCCTGTGTTTTTAAAATTTCAATGGGCAGAAAGAAGATACAGGGTTGAATCTGTGAAACAAGGATTGCCATTGTTTTTTTAAAATGGGGATGTAATGGAGGAAAAGAATTTGGTGGTATTAAGGAAAGAACTGAAGAAAAAAAATAATAGAATAGATTACTATCTAAATTATTGTTTTTTAATTTAGAATGCTACCATGAAAAAGTTTCAGAAATCGAATTGAATAAATGGCATCAAATATTCAATAAATAATGTGATTAAGGGAAGAGAACCAGAATAAATAAAGAATTTTGGTATAAATCACAAAAAGAGGGAGAGCTGGGTCTTCCCAATATAAAAGGATATTATGAAGCTAACCAACTGAGATATATTATAGAAGGTATGGTAGGTGCAGGAAACTTAGAATGCTTAGAGTTAGATACAGAGAAAGTAGATATGAGAGTATGGAACATTTTTTAGAGAATTTATTAAGAAAGAAATTACGATAATTGGAAACCCATTTATGAAAAACATATTAGAAATATGTACCCTGTTTTCCCGAAAATTAGACATCCTCAGAAAATAAGACCTAGTAAAGGTTTTGCTGAATTGCTAAATATAAGGCCTTCCCTAAAAGTAAGACCTAGCAAAAATTTTGTATATAAATATATATACAATATATAATAAATGTTTTTAAAAATTGTTCAACAATAAATGTGATTTCTTCTTCATGGAAAAATAAGACATCACCTGAAAATAAGACCTACCGCATCTTTGGGAGCAAAATATAATATAAGACACTGTCTTATTTTCGGGGAAACACAGTAGTAAATATTAAAAAGGGTTGACAGAAGATTCAGCAATAACAATAATAATGGAAGGGAAATTTCCAAAGAACCTGAAAGGAATGTTAAATAATGAGTTAAAGAAAAAAATAGAAAATTGGGTGGTTTAAGGGTAGAGAAAGAGATTTTAAAGGAAAAAACGTATGAGGATAAAAATTTCATGGTTTCATTATATGCAATTAGAAAATAGATCAAAAATGAAGAAAAAGGAATGTAGAAAGAAAAAAGTGCACAATTTGAACAATTAATTCAGAAAGGATGAAAAATAGAGAAGTTAAAGTCATCTATCACTACTACATCTCTCCTTTCTGTTTGTGGTCATCTGTTCTAGAAAGGCATCATCCAATTCCTCCATCTGACTTGGGTGTGTGTAGTAGACTTCCAAAACAACATCGTTGTTGTTTCCCTCCCCTTTAATTATTATCAAGATGCTCTCCATGTGGTTTCCAGGACTGATGTAAATATCCTACTGGTATAAATATCCCATAATGCTATTCCTCCTTCTTTCCTGTTTGGCCTGTTTCTCTTAAAAAGGATATACACCTTTATTTCTACATTTCAGTCATGAGATTCATCCCACCAGGTTTCAGTGAAGCCTATTAGATCATATTTGCTTTGTTGTGCTAGGAGGTCACGTTCATCTTGCTTATTCCCATGCTCTGTCAATTCTTTTTCTGAATCCCATTTTAATATATATATTAATTTTTGTAATATTCCCCTAATTATGTTTTTTCTAATTCAGTCATGTCCTTTTTAATTCCATAGTTTCTTTTTTGTTTGTTTGTTTGTTTTAGTTTTTTTCTCAGCTGTTTGTAGAGAAACCAGTGACATGGAATTCCCTCTTCTTTTAAATCTTCTTGTGATTTAATTAAATATGTATTTTCTTGAAATCCTACAGTTATTCAAAAATGACAAAGAGAAATCTCGAGATTCATATGGTCAGGCAAGAAACCAAGAGCAAAATTAAAAATTCTCCAAGATGAGAAAGATAGAGGGGGATTGAGCTTACCAAACCTAAAGTTTTATTATAGAGCCAGTTCTCTGATGTGGCTACAGGAATAGATGATGCTAGAGAACAAGAGTTTATTATGACTAGAAGAGGGTAAAATAAGATTTGGCTGCCATGTGTATCTTTGATTTAACAAAGAAATGATGAATAAAGATTTCAATAATCACTGTGTAAGAAGAGCACTGTTAAAAGTTTGGAAAATCTACAAATTAAGATGCTCATCATATACTTCATTATGGATTTCAGCTCATAAGGCCTTTTATAAAAAGGAAAATATAATGATGAACAAATGGATTACTCATGGAGACATGGCAGCTTTGGCCCAGTTTTCTAAGCTATTAAGGTCACTTTGATTTTTGATCTTCTCCTCAGGGTATTAGCTACTCCTCCTAATTTGGTGTCAACTGCAAATTTGATAAGTGTGCCACATATTCTTTTATCCAAGTCATTGATAAAGATGTTGAATAGCACTGAGTCCAGGACAGACCCCTGAGGCACCCCACTGGTCACATCTCTCCAAGATGAAGAGGAACCATTGCTGAGCACCCTTTGGATTCAGCCAGTCAACCATTTATAAATCCACCCGACAGTTGCATTGTCTAGCCCACATTTTACTAGCTTGTTTGCAAGGATACCATAGGGGATTTTTTCAAAGGCCTTTTATCAAGACCTTTGTTTTGGTATAATTTATTGTCAACAATTCATCTTTGCAGTAAGAGGCTAGAGCACTTAAAAGGCGTCTTAGGTCTATTCATGACTGTGATAGGAGGGCAATCTGCATATAGTAGCACAGACACTGGTCTGTCTTCTATTCAGTTTATCGGTTCCAAATAGTGAACTAAAGAATTAATGTACAAGTTAAACAGAGTGGGGGCTAAAATACAGCCCTGTCTTACTCCTACATGGGAGGGTATTTGTCTTGTTAAATGCCCAGCAGGACTACACCGGACTTTCAGAAAAGTATTTTCATACAGCTTCTTCATGAAGCCAACTCCAACAGGCCCTATGTGAAGAGAAGAGGAGCTCTCCCTCCATCCATCATCTTGAGGGAGAGAAAGGCAAGCCAGCTCCAATACGCCTTGCCTGAAAAGAAGAGCCCTTCCTCCAGTCCATCTGCCTTGGTCCAGGCCTTCAAGGGAGAGAAGATCTGCTGGACTTTTGCCCTTCCCTACTGCCATTTCCTTCTCCTTTTGTGTCTTGTCTTTTTAGATTGTAATCCTGAGGGCAGGGAAATGTCTATTTAACAAACTGTAAGCCGCTCTGATAGCCTTGGCTGAAGAGCGGGGTATAAATAAATTATTATTATTATTATTATTATTATTATTCCAATATTTAGTAAACATCAATCTTGCTGCTGTAACCATTTAACCTGTGAAGAATCTCTTGTCTTGTTCTATTTTTTGTCATGATCTATCATATTTAGAAGTTATAATTTTGGTGTAAACCTTTATAGTCCTAAAATCATATGTATCCACTCACTAATCAAAATTGCTTGCCTTTTCACATGACCACCACTGGTGATAGAAAGATGCAATCTGCTTATTGCACTTCCAACATCTATTGTTTACTCTTTTATATATTCTAGCTAATTATCAGGAGTCAGGTACCACCAGTACATCATCTCAAGTAAACCTTTTTTAAGATGATGTACTGGTGCTACTTCACCCTTGATAATTGGGTAGAATACCAATATGTCCTTGCCTTTTTACATGATCACAACTGATGATAGAAAGATCCAAATTGCTTGTTACATTTCCAACACTTATTGTTAACTCCGTTATTTATTCTGATCAATTATCAGGAGTTAGGTGCCACCAATACATCTTTTAAAAGTTTTCCTTCAAATCGGAGCAACAGATACATTTCAGTCCCTTCAACCAAACTTTCTGCCATTATTTCAAATGATAGTATGGCCAATATTCCTGACACAAACGATCACACACTCATTTATTTTTCCATCTTCTATTTCATATCTTAATAATATTTTATATATTTTGGATACTAAATGAGTGTCTTCACTACACATCAGTTTCCCGAGCTTTGTTTCATCTTGGTCAAAATTATTTTGGGGGGGGGGGGGGGAGGAATAAACTTGTATTTTCTTGTATTCAATGGATTTTTACTGTTGTAACTCGCCCGGTTCCTAGTGATTGGGCAGGCTATAAATAAATCATTTATTAGTAGTAGAAGTAGTATTAAATGTGGTTGTGTTTGTCCACTGTTGTTCTTTTATGTATTTTTCTTTTTCTTTTTTTGTTTTTTATTGTCTTTGTGGCTTTGTCACCTGTTGTTGTGGTATTTTTCTCTTCTGTAATAATTGAATTTCATTAAAAAATTTAATAATTAAAAAATACAGCAATTTGAAGTAAAGGACAAAAAGATCATCTTTAATGAAGGCAACTGTGTTAGTTCACTGAAGGAAAACCAAAAGAATCTCAATGCAAAACCAAAGCTATGGTTGTTTGGTTTATTTATCAATACAAATGTGCTTCATTCTCTTTTGAGGTTTTGTTTACTGATTTAATTGTTTGATGTGAAAATGAAGGCAGTTGAATGAGTATTTTCTCCTTTTGGAAACTTTGTATATGTGTTACAGTGATCATAACGTGAACGTGTCTGATAAAGTGATTACAAAGAATTGGCTTTCTAGGCAGGCCTGGATCTGGGTTTTAAGATAAGCCTTTAGCACATGTCAGGAATAGATGCGTGTCAAAGGGGAAGCGTATGATTCAGCCCTTCGAAAGGTCTATCCTGCATTTTCAAGACAGTTCACAGATCAAGAGGGACGGATTCTCCACATTCCTTTTTGATTTTTAGCAGGCTTGAGAGCACATGCACAAAGAATGCTTTGTCCTTTTCTTCTCTTTATGAAGCTCTCTGTCTGATATTCAGAATGCGAGTGGCCATTTCTTTCAGTTTGGGATTGATCAATATTAATATGACAGAGTGTGCAAAAGGCAATGTACTTGCAAAGATGTCCAAAACTAGTCTTTCAGTGCCTCTAAATCTAATAACATCACTGGCAAAAATTATCATGCTATTGAAATACAGAATATAGAAGAAGACGTAAAACAACATTAATATTATGACATTCATATGGACCTGAGTGTTGATGTCTTTAACACCAACACCACTCTTCTTCAAATTTTTTGTGTGCTTCCAAAGGGAGGCAAGCAAAAGAATAGATGCAATTATGCTTAGGATGAAATTTATACAAGTGTAAGAAGAATGCAGAGGAACAAAACTAATGATTATTTTGTGATAAAACCCACTTTCGATAACATTTCCTTGCAGACTCTCTGTTAGATTGGCCCATTTTTTGTGTCCAAAATATTCAACCAGTGAAGGAAGAAAGAAGATACTGGAAATGACTACTGACATTCCAAGTAGTCTGGGTACAAGCATGTTGATTCTTTGCTTCAGCCAGAGGAAGACATGATTGGCAAAATTAGTGACCTTCACACAGTAGAAAAAGTTTAGCCATGTGGCACACCAGAGACTGGTCATGTTGAAAAATATCCAGATAACATTCAAAACTGCCTGTCTGGAAGAATCCACATATATCTCTGAGGAGATGTGATAAAGAAGACTGTTCACTGAGGATAACAGCTGCATCACAAATCTGGACGTGCTCAAACTAATCAAGAGGAAATCATAGATCAACATCCTTCTATTTCGAAGCCATTGTTGTCCCTGCACAACTGTGATAAATCCATTTCCTAACAGGGAAGCCATGGATACAATCCCTTTAATGGTCCACAACAGCATATCCAGTGGAGAAGCTGAGTCGCTAACCATTCTTACCAATTTCTATAAAAAAGGCGGAAAATGAGAGAATGTATCTGTATGTGATTTGCCTGGTTTATCTGTGATGTCTGGCAAAGAACAATGTGATGTTTGGAGCTTTTAAACAGAGAGATCGTAATAAAGAAAGATATGCAAATCTCAGGAGGGTTCTGTTATTAATTAGGATAAGAAACTTGTTCAGCTTGTTTTCTTTGTCATGTGTTTACTGTGAATGCTGAAAAGCAACTTGCAGATTGACAGCACCCTAATCTACTTTACTGTCTGCCTATGTGGCATTTTTTAATCCAAGTAATTATAAAACCAATTAAAGTTCTATGTGGTATAAAAGCTTTGCTTGGCATGCTGCATCTACCATTTTTCTTTTGCCTTCAGTGTATCAAAAAGCACTGTTGCTTCAAATAAGCTTCCTTATTCTTAAGAGTGGTTTTTCTGATACCAGAAAGTAAGATCCTGTGATATCATTGGCCTAATCAAGTGGGAGGGGAGGGGAGGGGAGGGGGGTCAGTGAATACAGTCAGCCCTACGTATCCACAGATTCTTTATCCATGAATTCAAACATCCACAATGTGAAAATATTGTGGGGAAAGTATAAATTCCTAACAGTAAACCTTGATGTTGCCATTTTATATAAGGGGCATCGTTTTACTATGCCATGGTATTCAATGGGAGTTGAGTTCCAATGATACTTGAGTTCCATGAGAGTCCTGGGACCAAACCCCAGCAGATAACAAGGATACACTGTACATGTTTTATACCACTTTGTTTACCAGTTTTTCAGTTCTGAGAGGTCATTAGAAGGTTTTTTAAATCACCTCCTTATGTTTGTGGCATTCTTCCTCTCGGCTCCCTCCCCAGGTTTCTTTCAGCATGTAGAAGAAATGATGGAAGAAGGCTGAACTAGTGAAGAAGAAGATGCTGAACTCATTCCCAAATGGCCTCTGTGTTTCTAAGGCTCAGGATCATTTAGGTAAGTCTATTTCTCAATCAGCCCTATTTAATAACCCTCACACCTTCTCTATTATAGTATTGAAAATACTACTTTGTTTATCAACTTGAGAGTAGGGATAAAATAAGATGTCAAAATCCTTCCCCAGAGAAGGGTGAGAAATATGTTTACTGTTCTTCCCCCAGGTCAGGTATGAGACAATTAAAATGTTTCATTGCTCACATGGTGTGTGTGTGTTTGTGTGTATAAGGGGGAATTTCCATCTGAAATCTGATGTTCTGGATGGCTTTATTGCCCCCGTACTAAAATGAACAATTAAACATGGGTTGCAATTGTATTGCATGCCTTCAAATCATTTCTGTCTTTTAATGACCCTAATGCAAACCTATTACAGGGTTTTCTTGGCAGGATTTGTTCAGAGGGACTTTGCCATTGCCCCCTTTGAGGCTGAGAGAATGTGATTTGCCCAAGGTCTTACAATAGATTTATGTGGTCTAGTTTCACTAGTGCTTTTGTGGAGCATCTTAAATCATAACAAATAAAAGCAGACTAATATATACATATTGGGGCTTTCCAGACCACCCAAAAGAGGCAGTCTGGCACCACTCCTTTTTTTAGGAGTAACTGCGCTGCAGCAGCTAGATGCTGCAGCACAGT
Organism: Urosaurus nigricauda; assembly: GCA_034509955.1. NCBI lineage: Eukaryota > Metazoa > Chordata > Lepidosauria > Squamata > Phrynosomatidae > Urosaurus > Urosaurus nigricauda. The sequence goes on from JAOEGL010000002.1 coordinate 124,767,438, forward strand.
TGCGCCGAAAAAAAGGAGTGGGGAAACAGCTCTCCTTTTTTGCACCGCAGTTGCAGCACGATTTTCAAAAGAGGCACCATTTGGCACCTTTGCGGTGCTGCAACTGAGCAGCTCAGTGCAGAAGCTGCGCAGGTGCAGCAGCGTCATTACATACGCCGTCTAAACAGCGTTACGTAATGGCGCAGTTGCCATTACATGCTAGGGTTCGGGAGTGTGTGTACGATGCACGCTCCCGAACCCCAATGGCACCGCCCAGGCGTCTCTTCAGGCCCATCTAGATCGGGCCATTGACAATGGAGATGCTAACTCTGTGTTGTTGTTTTTGCAAATGACTGGATTCAAATTTGTCAATCCTAAAAGAGACAATGTCACACAAGTTGGTAGCCCTCTTGGAGGAGAAAGGACAGCAGTTGGAGTCCCAGGTATCTGCACTTCAGCATTTTAGGGAGCAGGAGGTTCCCCTGAACAGAACAGACCAGAATGTCTTGGATGAGAAACACACAGAGGAAGTTGCTGGGGTGGAGGAGGACACTCCACATACAACAGTGGTAGATCATAGAATCATAGACTACAAGGGCCATCCAGTCCAACCCCATGCCATGCAGGAACTCTCCATCAAAGCATCCCCAACAGATGGCCATCCATCCAGGATGAAAAGGAACCATTGTTGAGCACCCTTTGGGTTCGGTCGGTCAACCAATTACAAATCCATTTAACAGTTGCCTTGTGTAGCCCACATTCTACAAGCTTGTTTGCAAGAATGTCATGGGGGGACCTTGTCAAAGGCCTTACTGAAATCAAGATATACTATATCCACAGCATTCCCTTCATCTAACAAGCTGGTAATTTTATCAAAAAAAGAGATCAAGTTTGTCTGACATGACTTGTTTCTCTGAAACCCATTGTGATTATGGCATTGCCTTCTAAATGTTCACAGACTCTCAGTTTAATGATCTGCTCCAGAATCCTTCTTGGAATTGATGTCAGATTAACTGAATGATAATTGTTGGGATCCTCTTTTTTCCCTTTTTGAAGATGGGGACAACATTTGCCCTCCTCCCAGTCTGCTGGGACTTCTCCTGTTCTCCAAGATTTCTCAAAGGTTATTGACAATGGCTCCGATATTACATTTGCCAGTTCTTTTAATACCCTTGGATGTAGTTCATCTGGTCCTGGAGACTTGTATTCGTTTAGATTAACCAGGTATTCCTGTACTGTCTCGTTAGTTATTCGGTGCTGAAATTCCTCTATTCTGTCCTCAGCTCCATTATCCTCAGATTGAGCACCTTTTGCCTTTTCTGAGAGGACTGAAGCAAAGAAGTTGTTGAGTAATTCTGCCTTTTCTCTGTCCCCTGTTTCCATTTTGCCATCTTCTGCGTGCAGTGGCCCTATCATTTCCTTCTTATTCCTTTTGCTGCAGACATACCCAAAAAAACCCTTTTTATTCTTTTTAACCTCTCTAGCGAGCCTGAGTTCATTCTGCACTTTATGTTTTCTGACTTTACCCCTACAAGTGCTTGCTATTTGTTTGAATTCCTCGTTTTTCCATTTCTTATATGTGTCCCATTTAGAACTTAATTCAGTTGAAAGTTCCTTAGTCATCCATACCGGTTTCTTGAGACATCTCCCATTTTTCTTCCTCATTGGAACTGTTTGAAATTGCTCCTTCAGTATCTCCTTTTTGAGAAACTCCCATCCGTCTTGAACTCCCTTCTCTTTTAGTATTCCTGACCATGGGATCACCCCCAGTATTTCTCTAAGTTTTTTGAAATCAGCTCTCCTAAAGTCTAGAGTGCGTGTCTGACTATGCCTGGCTTCTCCCTTCCACTGTATAACAAACTCCAAGACAACATGGTCACTCCCACCTAACGTTCCAACCACTTGCACCCCATTAACTAGTTCATCCCTGTTGGTTAAGATAAGATCTAAAATGGCTGATCCCCTTGTTGCCTCTTCCACCTTTTGGACAATGAAATTGTCTTCGAGGCAAGTGAGGAATTTGCTAGACCTTGAGGATTTGACTGAGCTTGACTTGCAGCAAATATCCGGATAGTTGAAGTCCCCCATCACTACTACATCTCCCCCTTCTGAGTGTGTGGTCATCTGTTCTAGAAAAGCATCATCCAATTCCTCTGTCTGACTTGGGGGTCTGTAGTAGACTCCCACAGTAACATCCTTGTTGTTTACTTCCCCTTTAATTTTTATCCAGATGCTTTCCACTTGGCCTCCAGCATTGATGTCCTGGATCTCTTCACTGGTGTAAATGTCCTTGACATATAATGCTATTCCTCCTCCTTTCTTGTTTGGCCTGTGAGACTCATCTCCCCAGGTTTCAGTGATGCCTATTATATCATATTTGCTTTGTTGTGCTAGGAGTTCAAGTTTGTCCTGTTTATTTCCCATACTCTGTGCATTAGTGTAGAGACATCGAAGACCATGGGTCCCTTTTACTTGCTGCCTGTGCAAATTTTTTTGCCTCCCACTATTGGGTCCTTGCACTGTTTGCCTGCTTCCCTCTATGTCAATTTGACTATTTTCTCCATCTCTTTTGCCTTCCAGAATATTGTCTCCTTCCCCCACATAACTCGGCTTAAAGCCCTCCTGATCAAAGCCCTTTTTGCCAACTGGAGTGAAATGCAGCCCATCCCTTGCCAGAAGTCCCTCCTCATGTAACCGCAGCCCATGATCCAAGAATCCAAACTGTTCTTGGCGGCACCATCTACGGAGCCAGTTATTCACCTCTGCTATTTTCCTCTCCCTTCCTGGACCATGCCCTTCTCCTGGGAGAAGAGATGAGATGACACCCTGTGCATCCATCTCTTTCAGCTTCCTTCCCAGAGCCTCATAATCCCTTATGATATTCTGAAGGCTGTGCCTTGCAGTATCATTGGTTCCCACATGAACCAAAAGAAAGGGGTATTGATCAGCAGGCTTGACCAATCTTGTCAGCCTCTCCGTCACATCACGGATCTTTGCCCCAGGGAGACAGCACACCTCCCAAGACATCTTGTCAGGCCCACAAACCACTGTCCATACTACCAAAGCTATTGTTTTTATTCCAGAATATTCCGATAATTTCTTGTGCAAAACCATTCAAAATTTGGCACAAAGACCTGAGTAAATTTTTATGGGGTGGAAGAAAACCAAGGATCAAAATGAAGGTTCTGTTTGATAAGTTATCTAGAGGTGGGTGGGCTTTACCAAATTTTAAGTTGTATTACGAAGCAGCTTGTTTAGAATGGCTTTGGCCCTGGTTTAAATTAGATGATCTTGCCATCTTAGAAGTCGAAGGGTTCGGAAATCGTTTTGGTTGGCACGCTTATCTCTTTTACGGAAAACATCTGGTTAATAAGGACTTTCTTAACCATCATGTAAGAAAAGCAGTTTTTAAAGTGTGGCTATCTTATAAAGCACGGTTATGCCCGATTATTCCAATTTGGAGTTCACCCAACGAAGCTTTCTTTAGAGAAACGAAAACTCCCAATAATTCTTGGTTTACTTACAAGGAGCTAATCATCAAGGAGGAAGGATTTGAAAAGCATAGATTTAAAACTCAGGACGAAATGGTACAATCAGGACAGTACAATACTTGGTTCTTCTATCAACAATTATTAAGTAGATACAAATTAGATTCTAAAGAACCAGGAATAGGTAAAGCAGAGGAACCTTTTGAGAAACTCCTCCAGACAAAAAAAACATTATAAAATTTCAAATATATATGATTTACTCCTTGGCTGGGAGTTGGAAGATGAGGTAGTAAAAGAAGTAATGGTTAAATGGGCCCAGGATTTTAAACAAATCATACCATTGAGACAATGGGAATTAAATTGGACAAAGAGAATTAAGTATACGTTAAGTGCGGATTTAAGGGAAAATCTTTTAAAAATGCAGTACAGGTGGTACTAGACCCCAGTTAAATCCGCAAAGATTTTTAAAACAGCCTCTAACAAATGTTGGAAATGTGGTTTAGCATTGGGAACCTTTTTTCACCTTTGGTGGTCATGTAAAATAGTAAAGAAGTTTTGGTTAGAGATATATACACTTATTAAAAATATTCTGAAATGTAAACTAAATTTTGACCCCAAATTCTTTTTGTTAAATATGTTGACCGATGAAAAGTTGGAAAAAGAATATGGAAAATTGCTTTTTTACTTTGCGTCTGTCACTAGGATAACTTTGGCGAAATATTGGAAAAGAAAAGAAACCCCTTCTGTCGAAATTTGGTTGGACAGATTGATAGAATTTATTCAGTTAGATAAACTTACCTGTTTGAGTAGAGGAGAGAACTGGGATTTGTCAAAAGAGGATTGGCTCCCAGTAATAGAGTACTTAGAAGAGAAAGGAAAAATGTTGAAATTCTAATATTTGGTTCATGTGTTAATTACAATATTAGACAATATAATATTATATCGGGTTGGTAAAAAATTAGACAAACGCTATTAAAGTTAGTATTGGTTGTTTTCTGTATCTCGACTTGAATTTTACAACAGTTTAGAGATGAAATTTATTAAGCCGACGTGGGTATTTAATGAATAATGAAGATAAGAGAAGCTTACAGATCTCTCTCCACTATTAATACCTGTAGTACAGAGTGGTATTCTAGGAAGTTAAACTTTTTTTGTTTCTTTTTGGTTTGGTTTGGTTTTGTTTTTTTTTGGGGGGGGGGTTGTGGGTTTTTTTTTTTTTTTTGGTCTGTTTTTCTCTCCAAATGTTTCTTTCCCCCATGGTTTCCTTCCCATCCCTCCCCTGTATGACAAATTTAGATGTAGTATATTGTGATATATTGCTGTTGTTTTTTGTATGTTGGTCTTAATATGTCTTGTTTTGTATTGTTTCCTGTATTTATATTGATTATCAATAAAATATATATATATATATATATATATATATATATATACCACTGCTTGGAGGAAGATGCTTGGAGGAAGGTGACACACAGAAGTAAGGAAACCAGGGAATGTTCTGTGAGCAGCTTGCAGCTATAGAATCGCTTTTAATCTCTCTCTGTTATCAGGGATGATGAAAAAAAGCAACAGGGACAGACATCAGGGACAGAGCAGGGGAGCCTGAGAGTACCACGAAAGGGAACAGCTGCTGCTAACCCTCAGAGGAGGTGCGTGGTGGTGGTGCTGGTGGACTCCTTGCTGAGGGGTAATCATAAAAAGTCAACATGGGTTTCAGAGAAACAAGTCATGCCAAACAAACCTGATCTCTTTTTTTGATAAAATTACCAGCTTGGTAGATGAAGGGAATGCTGTGGATATAGTATACCTCGATTTCAGTAAGGCCTTTGACAAGGTCCCCCATGACATTCTTGCAAACAAGCTTGCAAAATGTGGGCTAGACAAGTTAACTGTTTCATGGATTTGTAATTGGTTGACTGGCCGAACTCAAAGGGTGCTCAACAATGGCTCCTTTTCATCCTGGAGAGAAGTGACCAGTGGGGTCCCACAGGGTTCTGTTCTGGGCCCAGTGCTATTCAACATCTTTATTAATGATTTGGATCACAGAATTGGGGGGGCATACTTATCAAATTTGCAGATGACACTAAACTAGGAGGAGTAGCTAATACCCCAGAGGTATTCAAAAATTCAAAATTCAAAATTCACGATCAAAATTCAAAATGACCTGAATAGACTGGAAAGCTGGGCCAATGCTAACAAAATGAAATTCAATGCAGAGAAATGTAAGGTTCTGCACTTAGGATGGAAAAACGAAATGCACAGATATAAAATGGTGGACACCTGGCTGAATGAAACTACGTGTGAAGGGGATCTAGGAGTCCAAGTAGACCATAAGCTGAACATGAGTCAACAGTGCGATGTGGCAGCTAAAAAGGCCAGTGCAATTTTAGGCTGCATCGATAGAAGTATAGCGTCTAGATCAAGGGAAGTAATAGTGCCACTCTATTCTGCTTTGGTCTGGCAGCACCTGGAATACTGTGTCCATTTCTGGGCACCACAATGTTAAAAAGATGTGGAGAAACTGGAGCATGTCCAAAGGAGGGCAACTAAGATGGTGAAGGGACTAGAAACCTTGCCCTATGAGGACTGCCTTAGAGAACTGGGGATGTTTAGCCTGGAGGAGAGAAGGTTAAGAGGAGATATGATAGCCCTGTTTAAATATTTGAAGGGATGTCATATTGAGGAGGGAGCAAGCTTGTTTTCTGCTGCTCCAGAGAATAGGACCTGGAATAATGAATGCAAGCTCCAGGAAAAGAGATTCCACCTCATCATTAGGAGGAACTTCCTGACAGTAAGGGCTGTTCGACAATGGAACACACTCCCTCGGAGGGTGGTGGAGTCTCCTTCCTTAGAGGTCTTTAAGCAGAGGCTGGATGGCCATCTGTCAGGGATGCTTTGATTGGGAGTTCCTGCATGGCACGGGGTTGGACTGGATGGCCATTGTAGTCTCTTCCAACTCTATGATTCTATGATTCTATGAGGGGGAAGGTATCTTTTATGATGGTATAGTTTTTCAGAATATAGTAAAGACAAGTTGGGATCAATTTCCATTTTGGCTCTTTATGTATTGCATTCCAATCAAATCGATCTATTGAAGAAGCACTCTGTAGCTTAGGAAATACACATACTGTTGTCCTCAGAGGCACCTCCCTGAAGAGACTACAAATATTCATTAAAATGTATTGCTTCTTGGAAACATTTCTTTTTTGTGGGTTGCAGATCCCATAGCTGTGCGGGGGATTATAGGAGCTCTAGTCCAAAATGTTTCCAAATTCTAATTCTATCTCTCCACCTTCATCTCTCCAGTGCATACTGTAAAGCTCAACTCATTTGGATCAGCTAACGCACATAGAAAATACAATCCACTGTGGTTCTAAGTGTTTTAACCTTTAGGTGGAAAGATCTGGGTTCCCATCATTGATCCAACTTAAATTCATATTGTGGCCTTATTGGAGTCAGTGTCAGAGTTTAAGGCCTACCTTACAAGATTATTGAACTTAATCTAAGACCGTGTATTCCTCTCTGAACTCAACAGAGAATACAGATATCCCATTCAACCATGCAGCTATTCCTTTTTTAAACATCTACTTTTGGAACATTATGTTATTTTATCATAATATATGGCATTCCAGGTATTATTGGATTACAAGTCCCAGCATCCCCTAGCTGGTGTAGTCAATGCTGAGAAATCTTGGCAGCTGCAGTTCAGCAACATGTGGATCGTGGGAGCTGTGCTACTTGAAGGTACAGGCAAACACACTTTACAATCTCTGGCGCTTATGATCTTAGATGATCCTACAACGTATCAGGCAAATCAGACAACAGAAACCCACCAGGTAAACTTGAACAAGTCACAGTCTTTCAGCCTAAGTAGAAGGCAAAGACAAACACCCTCTAAACAACTCTTGCCAAGAAAGCTCTGTGATAGATTTGCCTTAGAATTCCTCTAAGTCAGAAATGATTTGAAAACACACAACAAAGGAGAGAGTGACAATTGGGCCTCTGCAGCTTACGGACTCAGCTTAGTACTGAGGGTATAAAACCATTCAGAATGATTTTCAAATGGACATTCTTGTCTCAACAGTTCATTTGCAAATGAACCATCTGAAGATTCTCACAGCCCAAGAAGGTAGTACATTTCTCAGCTCTTAAATAAAAATTTAAAGGGGGCGAGAAAACAGAAGTCCATATGTTTACCAAATTGCAACAAATGAAAATCACATCCCTATTTGAGAGTTATTATAGCCATTTCTACTTCCTTTTTCCTGACCTCTTTGGTAAGACTGTTAATTCCCAATGATGGAAAGTATTCAAATATTTCAAGATCACTTCTTCATTCTTGACAAAGAGATTTTCCTAGGATTTACCTAGGAAATTTCTGGCATTGGTGGTTTTGTTTATGAAAGAAAAGTCTAACTGGTTTTACTTACAATCATTGGAATTTGTTTCACACTATTATCATATGCATTTTGCTGCCGATTCTGCCTCCTGCCTAAAACCTGCCTAAATCCCAGCTTCTGTTGTGTTGTGATGTGTCGTGAAAACATTTAATTGTGCTTTTATTCCTGATTTTGGGTGGCCTGGGGGCAGGCTAGTGAGTGTAGTTTATATGGGGAAACATAATAATGATAAGGGTAGAAGAAATCTCTGTATTCAGCATTCAATTCACTTTGTGGCCCTATGAACAGTGCCAGTGGTGGCTTCAAAAAGATCACCTTGCAGCTTAGCTCTGAAGGCCAGCCCTTTTCATCCTCAGCTGAGCACAGAAGGGTTCATCATTGGCTGTCCACAGTGAGCCAATGAGTGAAGAGAGAAGCTATCAAAGAAGCAGGGCTATATCCTTAGCAACTCAACTGCCTCAAGACACAGTGCACCCCATAAGTATGCTCACTTGGGCACTCCCACTTTTGTCTAGGCAGAATTAGGCAGAATATCTGTTGGATTCAGGCTCAAAACCTCAGTACATTTGGCTGTACTCAGTGGAGTACTAAGTCCCATTCAACTCCCAGCTTTCCCCCAGACTAGAGCCTTCAGTTTGTGGGTGCCCTCCCAGGACCCTAGGTTTTTGAGTAACAAAGGGGAAAAAATTGTGAGCAAAAGCATTGAGGATTTAAGAGTTTGAGGGTGTGCACACGCATGAAATGATCTGGATCAGGAAGGTAAGAACATCAGCTTGACCAGCGGTGACCTGTATTAGTGTGTGTGAAAGAGAGAGCTAAAATTGGTTGGTGTGCAGGTAGAAGATTGACAGAGGAAAGCTGAAATATTGACTTTTTAAACATGTCCACAAATAACTCTCATCTCTCAGTGGCTCTCTCAAAAAAGTGCCAATCCACAATCCATTTTCTCAACAAAATGCCAATCTACAGTTTCCAAAATTGATAAGTGTTCCTCAGTAACTATCCTGCCTCCATTTCAGGTCCTTATTATTCCTAATTTATTTCTGTGCTCCTCCCTTTCTCACCTTACTAACCACTAGTTGTGACTGATACAATTTATTTGGGTACAAAATTGCCATAAACATAGTGGCAAACTGTTTCACCAGTAACATCAATGACAATCCCATCCTTAAAAAGCCACAGGACAAGCATAGATTACTTATGGGCTGTATATGGCCTGCCTGTGCCTGGCCATGGGAGAATGGGGTGAGATCCATTATTGACAGTTAGATGCATGTGTATCCCGTTGGGGGAAAAGACAGGATAAGGCACACACGATAATTTCCTAGAACATAAACCAAGGGATTCAATTTATAGGAAAAAATGTTTCTATCTAAACATTAGGAAGAATGTCATTACTGTGGGAGCTGTTTGACAGTGGAACAGGTTGACTTTGATGGTAGTGGAATCTCCATCTCTTGAAACAGAGGTATTTAAACAGAGGTTGGATGGGCATCTTTCAGGAGTGCTTTAGTTGTATATTCCTGCATGCCCAGGTGTTGGACTAAATGGCCCCATGAGTGCCTCTGACTCTAAGATTCCATAATTATGTGTATCTTGCCGCTGCGATATTGAATTTTGTCCCAGGACAGCCTGACTCCTTATTACGAAGTATGATTGTTGCAAGTCTTGTGCCTGTCCTATTGCCCAAATTAGCTCCTGAAATGCTGCCTTGTTGCTGGTATTTCCCTTTGTAATGGAGTTTGAATATTGTTAGCAAAATCTCTTGATTGTGAGGGCTGCTTCACACTTTACACAGCAGTAGTCTTTGCTAACTCTCCTGCTGTGTTTGGTGCATGTAGAGGATAAAAGGGAGACAGCTTTGAAACATTCACATACGTATGGCTGGCACTAATCAAACAACTTAAACTGGCTGCAGTTCTCTAGAAGCTTTGCTGTATACTGTCTGCTGTATCCCACCCACCCCCAATATAACCAGAAAGCAAATACCAGCAATATGGTATCACTTCAATAATATCAGCAGAATTCAGATTTGAAATAACATGTCGATGCTAGCCTAATGCCGACATAGTATAACCCTTTTACCATGCCTCTGTTGGCATCACAAGAAACAACAAAGCTTAGTCTCATGTACTATTTTGTTGGGTATTTTAGGAAGAAAAATTAAACATGCCCCAGATGCTGATTTAAAAGGCCAGTCATCAACCTGCTCCCCTGCAATTTGAAATCAATGGAGATGCAAAGCTGGGAGACATTCTGTTACAACATTTCCATTTTTTGTTTTGCATTGTTTATCCTGGACACTTTTGATGAATGTAGCCATACCATTGTATTTGAATGCACTGTATCAGTCCCTTTCTCATGGCCCTGTGGTAAACTGGAGCCTACTTAGGGACTACCAGGTCTTCTGAGGCTCTGGTGCATGTTGATGGCTGGCAGACCTGGAGATGAAGCCTGCCATAACAAGTATGGCAGTTAGAGATGCTTAGTTGGCTCATGGCCTGACAAGTGAAGCTTTGGATGGAATGAAATGAAGAGAATTATTTAAATAACCAATAGTCACCTTTCCATTGATCCTTTCCCTGCTTCTGCATCAGACTTTTCCTTCTTCAAGTAAATAAAAATCTCAATATCTTTAGGTAAAATCATAAAAACATGGTAATCAGATCTGATAAGGGTAAAAGCAATAGCAAGTACAAGCAAAAGCAAGTAATAAAGTCAGCTGTCCATACTGGCAGGCTTGCTATTTGCAGACTGAAGCATCCATAGATGCCTTTCTTTCCTCAAAGGTGGTGCATGGGTGCAAACATGCCAAAGCAGTCATACGTATGTTGTGCCATCATTTTTTTAAAATGGAAGTTGATGTTCCACAGTATTGGGCATCCATGGGGTGGGGTCCAGAACAGAACCCCTTTGGATATGAAGGGCTGGCTGTACAATTATTAACTGGGCTTTTTAAAAACTAATTAAACAAGTGGAAGATTTAAACTATTAAAGCAGCCATCACTTTGCTTACATGTGGACTGGAATGTATATTGAGTGTTTCCAATATGTGAGCCATTGTTTTGTTTTCTATGTCTGTTGACAAATTTCAGTTATAACTAGAGTAGATTCTCTATCTGTAGCTTCATTGGTATGCCATCTGCTCCTGGTGCTTTAATTTTCCCAAGCGTTCTGAGTACAGCTCCCACTTCACTTTTAAAATTTGAAGCTTTTCATCATATCATTTTCCCTCAAGTGAATCTGTCACCCTTTCACAGTTCTTTAATGTATTGTTTCCATAATTTTTAAAAAATATTTATTTGATCATATAATATGTTCCCCTGCTGTTATATAGCATCCCCACTCTTGGGTTATATTTTCCTTTGACTTCTCAGATTTTGTGGAAGAGACTCATTTTTGTTGTTGTTGTCACCTTCTATTCTACTGCATTGATTATTAGAATAATTCTCCTTGTCCTTGTGAACAAGTCACTTTATTTCTGCTACCTTTTACTTTTGTCCTTTACTGAGTTCAGTCTGTCACAAATCACGTGATACAGCTGAAAATCCACTACATACAAAAATCAGTGTGCACTGCACAGAGGAAAGAACAAACACCATATGAAACAATCTATCTGAACAGGGCCATCCAGGCAGCAATGGGAAATTAACATCATTTGTTTGGAAACACGTTGATAGAATTCCAAATACAGTGGGCCCTTGTTATCTGCTGGGTTTTGGTTTCAGGACCCTCCATGGATGACAAAATCTGTGTATACTCAAGTCCTATTAAATACAATAGCATAGCAAAATGGTGTCTCTTATATAAAATGGAAAATCAGGGTTTGCTATTTAGAATATATACATTTTTTGAATATTTTAAAGCAGTGGATGCTTGAATCCCTGGATAAAAAATCTGTGTATAAGGAGGGCCAACTGTAATCCACATATCACCATATATTGGTGCTGCAGAGTCCATATCAAGATTGGGAAGCCAAGGGCATGCAGTAGGATTGGTACAATTTTAATGAAAAGACATCAACATTACAGGCACACTGACATATATCCAGCAACAAAGAAAAAGTATTTTTCTCCTCAAAAGGTCTCTCTGCAAAGAGTTAACTTGATATCCACACTCACTGCTCCAACCACAGGAGGAGAGCAGCATCTTAGTAAATTTGGAGAAGTAATACCATCTGCACAAAAGGAAATTTTGTTTTCCATGCTGGGTGGGGTGATGATGCTCTTGGTGTGGTGGAACTCTCCACAGTTCCATTGTCATGGACAGATCATTATCTGGTCAGGTTTAGACTCACTGGAACTCAGAACCTCTGCAGGGGTAGTGGACCCATTAGGATGGTCCGCCCCAGGAGGCTGATGGATCCGGATGGATTCTTGAGGGCTCTTGGGGAGTTTCCTGTCACCTTGGCAGGCAATTCTGTTGAAGCCCTGGCCAGCCTTTGGAATGAGGAAATAGCCAGGGCAGTGGACACAATTGCTCCAGAGCGTCCCCTCTCATGGAGTGGAGCCAAACCAGCCCCCTGGTTCTCTAGGGAATAGATGATCATGAAGCAAATGAAATGAAGACTAGAACGACGTTGGCGGAAGACTCAGAGAGAATCTGATGGAACACGGGCTAGAGCCTATTTGAAAGCCTACTCTGTAGCAATGTGGGCAGCAAAGAAATCATTTTTTGCTGCCAGCATTGCATCTGCAAGGAGCCAGCCAGCAAAGCTGTTCCAAGTGGTCAGGGGTCTTTTACACACTCACCCTCAAGGGGAGGATGCAGACCACTGAGAGGCTCCCTGTGAAAAATTTGCACAACATTTTGCAAATAAAGTCTCTCAAATCTGCTCCGACTTGGATACTACAGTTGATGCAATGTCAATGGATGTAACCTTGACTCTTGTCAGTCCAGTGTTAATGGATACTTTTCAGCTTGTGCAGCCTGATGATGTGGACAGGATCCTTGGAGAGGTAAAAGCCACCACATGTATCTTGGACCCTTGTCCTTCTTGGCTTATTAAACAGGCCAGAGGGGGACTGGCTGAGTGGGTAAAGCAGGTAATCAGTGCCTCCTTACAACAAGGCAGAATTCCATCCTGCCTAAAGGACGCTGTTGTGAGGCCTCAAAAAAGTCATCTTTGGATCCCACAATAATGAATAACTATAAGCCAGTGTCTAACCTAGCATTTCTGGGCAAGGTTTTGGAACATGTGGTGGCTTCCCAACTCCAGAGGTTTCTGGTTGAAATGGATTATCTAGATCCATTTCAGTTTGGTTTCAGGCCTGGCTCTGGAACAGAGACAGCCTTGATCGCCTTGGTGGATGACCTACGGAGGGAACTAGACAGGGGAGTGTGCCCTGTTGGTTCTTCTGGACCTCTCAGTGGCTTTTGACACCTTGATACATCTGTGAGTACTTATGTGGACAAGCTCCTTGGAAGAGTGAGGAGAACAACTTGCCCTTTCAATCTTTGTCCATCTTGGCTGATCATCCGGGGGGGGAGGGGGGGAGGTATTGTACCATTTTGTCTGAAGAAAGCGGCTGTGAAGCCTCTCCTGAAAAACCTTCCCTGGACCCCCTGGATAGAAACAACTATAGACCAGTTTCCTTGATACCTTTTTTAAGCAAGATGATTGAGAAAGCAGCTGCCTCCCAACTCCAAGCTGTCTTGGATGAAACTGATTATCTTGATCCATTTCAAACCAGCTTCAGGACAGGATATGGAGTTGAGACTGCCATGGTCGCTCTGGCCAACGACCTCCGCTTGAGCATCGACAGGGGTAGTGTGACCCTGCTGGTGCTCTTGGATCTCTCAGCAGCTTTCAATACAATAGATCACTCCATCCTTTTGGACCAGCTGAGGGAGTTGGGAATTGGAGACACTGCATTCCAGTGGTTCCATTCCTTCCTCTCTGGCAGATCCCAAAGGATGAGGCTCGGGGACAGCTGCTCTTCCAAAATTGAGCTTAACTGTGGTGTCCCCCAGGGTGCCATTCTGTCCCTGGTGCTATTTAATATCTATATGAAACCATTGGGAGAAATCATTCGGAGGCATGGAGCGCGGCATCATCAGTATGCTGATGACACTAGGATATATTTCTCCATGACCAGATCATCGGCTCAGACTTCAGACAGCGTCTCTCCTCTCAATGACTGCCTTGGAGCGGTAATGGATTGGATGAGGAAAAACAGATTGAAAGTAAATCCAGACAAAATGAAGGTACTGACAGTCACAGGCCCAAAACCAGATTTGGGAATACAACTACCAGTCCTAGATGGAGTCACGCTCTCCTCTAAGGACTCTGTTCACAGTCTGGGGGTACTTCTAGATTTGTTGCTTCACATAACCAATCAGGTGAATGCGACGGTCAGGAATGTCTGCTATCAGCTTCATCTGATATGCCAGCTGCACCCTTTCCTGGACATGAAGGATCTGGAAACTTTAGTACACGCCCTGGTAACCTCTGTCTTGGATTACTGTAATGCTTAACCTGGAAACTTCAATTAGTACAAAATATGGCAGCGAGGGTAGTTACTGGAACATCTAGGAGAGAGCACATAACACCTATGCTTAAATCTCTCTACTGGCTGCCGATTAGTTTCCGGACACAGTACAAGGTGTTGGTTTTAACCTTTAAATCCCTACATGACTTGGGTCCATCTTATCTCAGGGACTTCCTATTCCTGTATGATCCCCCCGCTCTCCGGTCTTTGGGAGGAACCAGCCTATCTGGGATGGGGCTTGCAGAGGGGTGGTCTAGAAATAAATATTATTATTATTATTATTATTATTATTATTATTATTTAGAAATAAAAATTATTATTATTATTATTATTATTATTACCATCGATCATGGTATTCTTCTGGATTGCCTATCTGGGATGGGGCCTGGAGGCACCATTCTACAGTGGCTCCGTTCCTTCATGGAGGGGTGAACCCATAAGGCGGTACTGGGGGACTCCTGTTCGACCCCCTGGCCATTGATCTGTAGGGTCCCTCAGAGTTCTGTGTTGTTCCCTATGCTGTTTAACATATACATGAAACCGCTGGGGGAGGTTGTCTGGAGTTTTGGGGTGCAGTGTCATCAATATGCAGATGACATTCAACTCTACTACTCCTTCCCACCTCAATCCAAGGAGACTGTCCTGGTCCTAAACCAGTGTCTGTCTTCAGTAATGGACTGGATGCAGGCAAACAAGTTGAAACTTAATCCAGACAAGACAGAGGTGCTCCTTGTCAGTCGGAAGGAGGATCAGGGAACAGGGATCCAGCCTGTGTTAGATGGGGTCACACTCCCTCTGAAGACACAGGTTCACAGTTTGGGAGTACTCTTGGACTCAGCTTTGAACTTGGAGGTCCAGGTCTCTACTGTGACCAGGAGTGCTTTTGCATATTTAAAACTTGTGCACCAGCTGCACCCATTCCTTGAGAAGCCAGATCTGGCCATGATGGTACATGCTTTGGTTACATCTCATTTGGACTACTGTAATGTGCTGTACATGGGGCTGCCTATAAAGAGTGTTCAGAAAATCCAGCTGGTTCAAAGAGCTGCTGCCAGGCTGTTAACAGCGGCTCCTTTTTGCACCCTTCAAAGAGCATGATAGTCACGCTGCTGTGGCTTTACGGTGCTCCTTCAACACTTCATCATGCAGATGCAGTGCCAGAGGAGTGCCATGACACCATGTGGTGTAACACACAGCATCACGCCACCCTAGGGGTGAAGCCAGGGCGTGCATCATATGGTGCAGACCCTTAGTCTCAAAGGTGCTACAAGATCTCTCTACATACTGAGTCTACAGACTAACACAGCTATATCTTTGATTTCTACTACCATGAAGACCCTGTGAATGAAACATCTCCAAGACCCCTGTTCGACATTGCTCTACTCATTTCCTGTAATTCCATACCTATGATTTCCCTGATTGAGTCTATCCAACATTGTATATCAAACCTAGTAAAATGGCCTGGGTGACCTGTATTTGGCCCCAGTGGAAGCTGACCCCTCTGAGTTGGAGATTTGCAAAGCTACTTGCAGACCTGAAGAGCTAGCAGGGGGAGGAGGGTACCCACCTTGATGAGATCATTGGAAGTTCCAGCACAATCCATTTGTGTTTAGAGGTAGTGAGGGGATTATAGCCAAGAAGGTATGGATGCACTGGAGGAAGACAAAGGGCTTGAGAGCCAGTGTGTTGATCCCTTTTGTCTGAGGTACATGCACCCATCTACCACTGCATTCCATCCAGTTTTTATCCTGTCTTTTCCCACTCAGGAAACCATCTAAAGGGATTTAGTTCATTCACAGGCAAAGATGATGCTATCTTCAGGGTATAAATATTGGGTGAAAAAAGCCCATGTTGGAACTAGTTTGGCAAGCAGGCAGGCAAGCATGCTTTTGGTTTGACCAAACTAAACCCCTCAAAGTGTCTGCTAACCCACCCACCTCCTTCTGCTGCAGCCACCAGGTCTCTCTCTCCTCAGGACCTAACATCAACTGGACTCAAGATCCAAGGCTGATAATGTATTACCTCCTAGCAAAGCCTTAATTCTATTTACCATTCCCATCTTTGATTTCTCTAGCTCTTGTGTGAATGTGTGGATTGTGTGTGCATGTGTTGTTGCTTATTCCCCTTAATAAGGTTATACATTTTGTTTGGAATCCTGCCTCTGGAACGCTGTGTGATTACAAACTCTGTATACATTGGGCTAGATTCCTAAGGTTGCAGTTCTCCAACCACACTAGAAATCCCGTTTTGATCTAAGTACAAATTCCCCTAAATTTGGGGAGTCTTCCTCGAACCCTGAGCACTTTGGGTAACAGAAGACAATGGCAAACCCCCTTGGAACAAACTTTGCCAAGAAAAACACATGATAGGGTTGCCTTAAGTTCTCCATAAGTTGGAAATGACTTGAAGGTACACTACAACAATAAATATCTAGAATGCAATGTATCTTTTAGCGGATTTAATAAGAGTATTAAGTACTTAGTAGTAGACTACTAAGTAGACAACTAAGAATAATAAGAAATTCCAGGAATACAGGCTTATGGAAGGAACAATGTCAATCTTATACATGTATCAATTCAGTATTTCCAAGATTACTAAGGATGAGGATTTATGGATGAACCAACTTCCCTAGTGATGGTTAGTATTAACCATATACAGTGGTCCCCCGGTTTACGAATCCCCCAGGGAACGAAATCCCCGGGACCCGAAACCGCCAGGACCAAAAAACATCCCCTGGGATCCGAAGGATCCCCCGGGATGCAAAGGAGAAAAACCGCGCGGCCCCTTTAAATCAGCCGCGTGGTCCATCTCCTAATGCGGTCCCCCGGGAAATGAATATTTCCGGATTACGAAGGGTAATCCAGAACGGATTACCTTCGTAACCTGGGGGACCACTGTATACTCATTCATAAGTGACATATAATATTACCATATTTACCTCATGTATAAGTCAAGGGCAGGTTTTGGGCCCAAAATTACGGATTTCAGATATGACCCATGGACAAGTGGAGGGACTGCTTTATTTATTATTTTTTGGTCCATAATACCGTACAATATAAGTAACAAATCCTTACTAAATAGTACCATTATTACAACAAATCCTTTTCAGCCTCCCTTCCTCCTCCCCCTCCGATGGCTCTAGCCAAATGAATTAGTACCCAGTACCTATAATGTGGGATATCATATTACAGTGGTCCCCCGGTTTACGAAATCCCCGGGATCCGAAACCGGCGGGACCAAAAAATATCCTCCGGGATCCGAACAAGAAAAACCGTGCGGCCCCTTTAAATCGGCCGCGCGGTCCGGCAGAATTAGCGGTCCCCCGGGAAACAAATGCTTCCGGGTTACAAAAGGTAATCCATAACGGATTACCTTCATAACCCGGGGGACCACTGTATTAGTTTCCATAACTTTATTGTCCCCCTTTTCAGCTTTAATTTCTTCGAGCCAACAACCCCATTTGTCTCACTGGATCATTTCCTTTATTTGAACATTATATTTTCCTTTTCTCTCCTTTAAATAATCAAATAAAAGATATTCTGCAATATAATGCGACCAAATGCCCCCCAACATTGTTTGTTTTTCCATCCCAATGCTATTACAGCATGTGCTGCTTTTAAAAGATTTTTTTATCATGTAATCTTCTGTTTTATTCAATTTGAATTTTCTCAAATTCAGAGGTTAAACATTCTCCTTATCAAACTGAAAGTTTCTCCCCATCATTCTGTTTATCTCTTCTATAACTTCTAATCAAAAAATTTTTTACACAGGGGCACTTCCACCACATATGAATATATGTTCCTTTTTACTCACATCTATACCAGAAATTTGGATAATTTTTATTTTATTTTTTTTAATTTATCATTACAATTTGATGTGGGGGTTTATACCATTTGCTAACTAATTTTAGTTGTTGCTCTCTAAACCTTATGAGAGATCCAAAATGTTAAGTATTCAATATTTATTTTTAGATCTTTCTCCCATTATACCTCTCAATCCTTCCTTTATACCAAATTGTTTCTCCAAAAGAAACATTCTTTTTCTTCCGAAATCCTTCTTTTCAGTATATCCTCAAACTATGACGTACTATCTCCTGTTCTTTTTCTTTCTTGTAACATTCTACCTATTGCCATTAAATGAAGACAACATTTCTTCCCAGTTAATTCAGTTAATTTTTCAATCCTAATTAGTTTCCCTCTTTCTTCAGATAAGCCCTCTATAATTCTATTTTTTTTTATTTCCTTAATTACTCTTCCTAACTCTTGATTTCCACCTTTGTTTAGGCATTCTAATGGGTACCATTTTAAATTTTCCATTTTTATACATTTAGATCATATGTACCATACATATTGCATTCATAGAACAGGGCCCTTCTTCACATGCACAATCTTGTACTGGATTCCATTTGAAATATAGATGTGTAATCCAGGTTATTCACATTTTTTTTTCCAATTCCAACCCATTTTTCTCACCTGTATATTCAAAGTCCAATATTTTAACTATTTGGGATGCCTCAAAATAATAAAATATAAGGAATTAATTTAGTCAGCAGGACAGGGGGTCAGACGTGATAGTGAATGGTCCAAATCCCTTCTTTCTTTTTTCTATCCCATTCGAATGAAGTTTTTTAATCTCTATTTTTCTGGTATTCTTGTTGCGAAGCTTCTACTTCCTTTGTAAGTTTTAGTCTATATGTATAGTTAGCTTTTTAAAATACAGTCTCCATGTTTATACATTTCCTTCTAAATCACAGCTTAAATGAATCCCACACAATGTGTTCTTTCACACTCTCTAATTAAATAACTTCAAAATATGATTGTATTTATTTCATTAATTCCTTTTATTCTCATATTTTACTATTACTACTGGGTCAAATCTCCATTTTAAAAAATTCCCCAAGAAATTTTATAGTTAAGTATAACAGAGCACAATCAGAGATCCAGAAACTATCTTTATGCAATAATCCTATTTGTAAACTATTGCTTGATTTACTAAATTGTGGATTTTGATATGACCCATGGATAAGTTGAGGGTCAAATTTAGGAGCATGTAACAAAGGATCTACAGGATAAAGGAAAGGAAAACTATGCCAAAAAACTTACAAAATCCCAGCAGGCATAACTGTTTGTGCTAACACTAAAGGCTGAAGAGATTGGGGGTGGGGGTGGTAATGAATCCAAGACAGATTATGCTACTGCCTTTCACCAAGGGATTGTTCCTTTTTTATATAAAAGTTAAAGAACAGTACTTACATTGACCCAAGCATAAATCGACTCGTGTTTTGAGTCAATTTTTTTACTAAAATGTCTAGATTTATACATATGTATATACAGTAATTCTGGTTATCCATTCCCCCTCCCCACGCATAAATGTTGAGTATCTGCTGTATTTTTTCGACATGTTATGAAGGTCTCTGTCTGATGTTTAGGATGTGAGCAGGTATTCCTTTCAGTTTAGGGTTAGTTAATATTAATATAATGGGGTTTTGAAGGACTATGGAGAGGCGATACAAGCAGCTAAGAATTCGTTCTATGCTGCTCGTATCGCGTCCGCGGAGTCGCGTCCAGCAGAGTTGTTCAGGGTAGTGAGGGAGCTAACTCAGCTCCCTCCTGCCTCGAACCAGATCCTCGAACCCACTAAGGCCTGCTGCGACCAATTTAACAACTTCTTCGCAGATAAAATCTGTCGGATAAACGAAGGTCTGGACGCCAGTGTTATAGCAGAAACTAGAGTAGAGGCGTCCAGAGCCTCCGTGGAATCGGTTGTACTGGATCAGTTTGAGTCGGCTAGTACTGAGGATGTGGACAAGATCCTTCGAAGTGTTAGGAAAACAACCTGCTCTCTTGATCCCTGCCCCTCGTAGCTAGCAGTGCAAGGGAGGCCGGCGGTTACATCTTTGCTATGCCGGATTTTAAACGCATCTTTGAGGGAAGGGCATTTTCCTGATAGCCTAAAATTGGCTATCGTAAAACCTTTATTGAAAAAGCCCTCCCTTGACCCCCTGATACATAACAACTATCGACCAATATCACTGCTGCCTTTTTTGGGGAAGGAGATCGAGAGGGCGGTTGCGATCCAGCTTCAATCGATCTTGGATGAAACGGATTTTCTAGATCCATTTCAAACCGGTTTTCGGGCGGGCTACGGGGTTGAGACTGCCATGGTCGCCCTGGTCGATGATCTCCGTCTGGGCATCGACAGGGGTAGCGTGTCCCTGCTGGTGCTCTTGGACATCTCAGCGGCTTTCGATACCATCGACCATGGTATCCTTCTGGAACGCCTGGTAGAGGTGGGAATCGGGGGCACTGCGCTCCAGTGGTTCCGGTCCTACCTCTCTGGGAGGTTCCAGATGGTGCAGGTGGGGGACGTGTGCTCCGATAAGAGGGCCCTCACCTCTGGGGTCCCTCAAGGAGCCATTCTGTCCCCCATGCTCTTTAACATTTACATGAAACCGCTGGGAGAGATCATCCGGAGACATGGGGTGCAGGGTTATCAGTACGCTGATGACACCCAAATAGTTTTCTCTATGTCTCCGACTGATGCAGTGACCAGGGATGGCGTTGCTCCTCTCGTGGCCTGTCTGGAATCGGTAATGGACTGGATGAGGGAAAACAGACTCAGCCTGAATCCAGAGAAAACGGAAGTACTGGTGATAGGTTCCCCCGGCCCAGGCATGGAAGTGGTCCCACCTGTCCTGGGCGGGCTCACGCTTCCCGTTAAGGACACTGTACGCAGCTTGGGGGTGCTTCTTGACTCGTCGCTTCACCTTACTTCTCAGGTGGATGCGACGGTCAGGAGCACCTGTTTTCAGCTTCGGCTGATACGCCAGCTGCGTCCCTACCTGGACCGGAGGGACCTTGAAACGATAGTACATGCTCTGGTAACCTCTCGATTAGATTTCTGCAACGCGCTCTACATGGGGCAGCCTTTGTATCACACTCGGAAGCTGCAACTAGTGCAGAATATGGCAGCACGGGTGGTCACTGGTGCTCCCAGGGCCTCCCATATAACACCCATATTGAAAGATCTTCACTGGCTACCTATTCGCTTCCGGGCTCAGTACAAAGTGCTGGTTATTACCTATAAAGCCCTAAATGGCTTGGGCCCAGGGTACCTCAAGGACCGTCTCTCCCCACATAATCCGCCCTGCACACTTAGATCTTCTGGGCAACAGCTACTTAGAGTTCCAAAGGCTAAACTATCAATGACCACGAAGAGGGCGTTTTCTCTCTCGGCCCCCAGCCTTTGGAACTCGTTGCCCCCTGAGCTCCGTCTGGCTGCCTCCCTTACTTTGTTTAAGAAGGGGTTAAAAACATACCTATTTGAGCTTGCATACCCCTGATCTCCACCCCCCCACACACTGAGATCCTTCCCCCCCTCTCTCTCCATACTACAAGCTGCTCTGCTATATTTTTAATGCCATGTTTTATTTGATTTTTAATCTTGTATTGCTTTTATATAGCTTTGTTTTAGTTTTTTAATTGGAATGTTTTAACTATGTATGTTGTTTATGTTGTTCACCGCCCTGATCGTAGGAAGGGCAGTATAGAAATAAAATTTATTATTATTATTATTACAGAAGGAAGCAGAGACAACAAGATGATAACAAGCAGTCCTTCAACTCTTCTGTTATTAATCATGTCTTTGGTATAAATTATCATAGCAAAGAAATATAAAACGTAGAAGAATAAACAGGACAACAAAGATATCATGACTTTAATGTGGCCCTGAGTGCTGAGGTCTGTCACACCAAGACCATTTTTCTTCAGATTTCTTCTGTGCTTCTGCAGAGAGGTGAGCAGAAGAATGGATGCAGTTGTGCTCAGGCAGAAATTTATGAAAGAAAGAAAAAATTCCAGAGAGAAAAAAATAATGAAAGTTTTGTTGCAATACTTTTTCTGTCCAAAATAACTGACAAACGAAGGAAGATACAGAACCATGGAAATTACTATTGATATTCCAAGCAGCCCGGGTGTAAGCACATTGATCCTTGCTTTCATCCACAGGAAGGGAGGTTTGGCAAAGCTGATGACCTTCAAACAATAAAAAACATTATGCCATGTGGCACACCACTGGCTAACTATGTTGGAAAGCATCCATGAGAAGTACATTAACTCCATTATGTAAATATGCAAAGCAGCGTGAAAAAAAGAAGTAGTACACAGAGACATTCACCAGAATAGTCAAATAGTCAAATCTGGAGGTGCTCAAAATAGTCAGAAGAAAATCACAAGGGACCATCTTCCTGTCTTGCAGCCATTGATGCCCATTCACAACTATGATGAATCCATTTCCCAAAATACCAATAAGAGACACAATTCCAAAAATAATCCAAGAAAAGATATCCCATCTAGACATATTTCTACCTGTTATTTCTGGGGAAATTGTCTGTAAGGAGATATCTAGTTGTAATTCTCCAGGTTTCTGCCTGATATTTTTTGGAGAACACTGCCGTTTTGGGCTTTTAAAATGATGAGCTCATGCTACAGAGTACAATGTAAATCTCAGGAGGATTCTGTTACTAATGACCTAACCAGGGATCATGATTATTTCTCCAGCCAGACAACATTAATGTAACTTTCATTTATTTATAGTTCTGTATCTGTTATTTGAGCTTTTTGTTGATCTCAGAAGTGTGGGGGGTAAGACTTAGTTGTAGCCCTATTCCCCCACATTCAACCTACATTTTGAAAGGGGAACTCCTCAGGAAGAAAATATTCATCCTTGCCTATAAACATAATTAAATTACTAATTCCCTCTTCCTTTTCTGATCCATTAGTCTGACAACCCATAGAATCATAGAGTTGGAAGAGAACACAAGGGCCATGCAGTCCAACTCCCTGCCTGTAACAACTCTCAATCAAATGCCATTGGGCCTGAAGAAGAAGTCCCTCCCTCCTTGCCAACTGTCATCTTCTGGCCTAGAGGGAGTGAAAGGACAGGCCCAACACCATCAGGCCTAGAGAAGAAGGCCCTCTCTCCTTGCCAACTGTCATCTTCTGTCCTGGAGGGAGTGAAAGGACAGGAAGAAGAGTCCTCTCTCCTTGCCAACTGTCATCTTCTGGCCTGGAGGGAGTGAAAGGACAGCTCCAACACCATCAAGCCTGGCCTCGGTTAAGAAGAAGAGCCCTCCCTCCAGTCCATCTACCTTGGTCCAGGTGTTAGAGGGAGAGAAGAACTGTTGGACCTGATCACCTTCCCCACCACCATTCCCTTCTCCTTTTGTGTTGTTTCTTTTTAGATTGTAAGCCTGAGGGCAGAGAACCGTCTAATTAAAATAATAATTAGTCCTTAAGGACTGAAGGGTGGGGTATCGATATCGTAAGTAAATAAAAATATATAATACCTGTCAGATGGCCATCCAGCCTCTGTTTAAAGACCTCCAAGGAAGGAGACTCCACCACTCTCCGAAGGAGTTTGTCCCACTGTTGAACAGCCCTTACTGCTGTTACTATACTATATCCCTTCATCTACCAAGCTGGTAACTTTATCCAAAAAAGGAGATCAGATTAGTCTGGCATAACTTGTTTCTGAGAGACCCATGTTGACTTTTTGTGATTGTGGCATTGCCGTCTAGATGTTCACAGACTCTCTGTTTAATGGTCTGCTCCCAAATCTTTCCTGGTATTCATGTCAGACTAATTGGAAGATAATTGTTGGGATCCTCTTCCCCCCCCCCCCCTTTTTTTTTTTTTTTTTTTTGAAGATGAGGACAACATTTACCCTCCTCCAGTCTGCTGGGACTTCTCCTTTTCTCCATGAGTTCTCAAAAATAATGGTCAATGGCTCTGAAATTACATTTGCCAGATCTTTTAATACCCTGGGTATTAAAGTCTGGTCCTGGAGACTTATATTCATTTAGATTAACAAGGTATTCCTGCACTAGTTGAATATAAGGATGCGGGAACTATTATAAATAATCTAAACAAATGGGAATTGCCTATTCAAGTAGTGTGGGACAATGGGAGGTATGGTGTTAACAGAGTGGTGAAAAGACAAAAAGGAAGATGAGATCGATGGTTAGTATCTATTCCATCTTCCACACCCTCTGTTAACCCGAAAGAACCGAGGGTCATCCCATCCATACCACAACCCCTTACCATGCTCCTTTGTAATGCCAGGTCGGTGAAAAATAAATCTCATATTATTTATGATCTGTTAGAGGAGGAGAACGCTGACATGGCCTGCATCACGGAAACCTGGCTGGGCGAGGATAGCAGTGAGACTTGGGCCAAGACCCTCCCAGTCGAGTACACTGTTTAGGAGCAGGTAACGGAAAGTG
The DNA here is from genome assembly GCA_034509955.1 of Urosaurus nigricauda. Classification (NCBI taxonomy): domain Eukaryota; kingdom Metazoa; phylum Chordata; class Lepidosauria; order Squamata; family Phrynosomatidae; genus Urosaurus; species Urosaurus nigricauda. The sequence continues at coordinate 124,792,075 of JAOEGL010000002.1, forward strand.
GGTGGGGGGATGGAGTGGCCTTGATCCACAAAACCACAATCAATTTGACCAGGAGACCTATCCATAGAACACTTCACATCAAATGCATCTACCTGACCCTGAAGGTCAGGGACAGTTTGGGGATTCTGTTGGTCTACCGTCCACCTCGTTGCCTAACAGACTCCCTAACCGAGCTGACACAGCTGTCTCGGAGCTGGCGCTGGAGTTCCCTAGGCTTCTTGTCCTGGGGAACCTCAACATTCCCTTCGAGGCCAGCTCAACAAATCCAACAGGTGCAGCTCGGGAGTTCGTGGATTCCATGACCACCATGAACCTGTCCAAACTGATCTCAGGTCCTACACATTGTGCAGGTAATACACTCAATGTGGTCTTTTGTACAGATCAGGATAATCCATGGGCAGAAGTCATTGGGACTACTGCCCTGTCATAGACAGACCATTTCCTGGTCAAGATAGGATTAAAGGCTGCTACCCACATCCCCCCCCCGGGGGGTGGAGGACCTATTAAGATGGTCCACCCTCGAAGGCTGATGGAACCCAAAAGGTTCCAAGAAGCTCTAGACGGTTACATGGTTGGGAACGACGGCAATTCTGTTGATGCCCTGGTTAATACCTGGAACACTGACCTCACCGGGGCTATAAACAGTATTGCTCCTGAGTATCCTCTCCAACTCGCTTCAAATAAACAACCGTGGTATACACAAGATCTTCGGAGGATGAAGCGAGAGACGAGATGACTGGGGTGCCGCTGGCGCCAACACCGACGCTTATCTGACAAGGCACTCCTAGAGAACTTAAAGTCCTATGGAATTGCAATTGATGCAGCAAAGAACTAATTTTATGCTGCACATATTGCATCAGCAGAGTCTCATCCAGCAGAGCTATTCAGGGTGGTTAAAGAACTAATTCGGCCCCCTTCCACCCTGAATTCACTATTAGAACCAACAAATGCCTGCTGTGATGCTTTCAATGACTTCTTTGCCGGTAAAATCTCTCAGATAAGGGCTGATCTGGAGGCCGGCATTAATACAGAAACTATGAGAGAAGTGTCCAGTGACTCCGTGGACTTGGTTAGACTGGATCATTTTGAGTTTGTAAGTAGTGAGGAGGTGGACAAGCTCTTTGGTAGTGTTAGGAAGATGACGTGTCCTCTTGATCCCTGCTCATCTTGGTTGACTGTTCAAGGAGGGGATGCAGTGAGGACATTATTCCAGCTTGTCATCAACGCATCCCTCAGGGAGGGCAAATTTCCAACTGAGCTAAAACAAGCCGTGGTTAAACCACTTCTGAAAAAGCCCTCCCTGGATCCCTTAATTAGATACAGCTATAGACCCGTCTCACTGTTACCATTCTTGGACAAGGTGATCGAGAGAGCAGTTGCCTTCCAACTCTTTAGATGGAGCTGTGCTGTTCCACAGTTTTTAAAAAAGAAGCTGGGAAAACCAGCACCTTTTTAAAGGCGCTTCTTCTCCCCTAACATGCAAAAAAAGCGTTTTTATGGCACACTTTCCCTTTTTCTCATCTAAAGGCTAGAGTTTCATGCAGCCATGAACACACTTCTTTTTGCCAATCTAGACCAGGCCATAATTTCTTTTAGAACTAAAAGCTGGTTTGATCAAGATTGCATTCAGATGAAACAAACCCTAATAGAGAAATATGGGACATATAGTGTGTAAAATCTTCAAACAATTCCAACAGAATGGCTTGTTCTAAAGAAGAACTATGGGAAACTTATAAAATCAAGAAAGCACAAGCCCAAAAAGAATCTTGGACAAACTTAATAAATGCAACCAGGGCTAAGGATTCATCTCTCTCTTTTTTGGAAACTGGTAACTAAAGGATGGCCAAATAGTTTAAACAATATAAGATATAATATCCCTACAAGTACTTGGGAACAGTACTTTAGTAAATTATTCAAATAGTTACATTGCTATTGTCCACCCTATTTCACCAATGTAGAAAAATTACCAGAATGGCCTCCTGTTACAACTCTTGAGATTAAAAACATAATCTCCAGACTCAAAATAGATAAAGCCCCAGGAATCAACAACATTCCTCCTGAAGAAGAAAAGTATATCAATGAAGAACAAGCTGGATTTAGGAAAAACTGCTCCACAATTGACCACACCTTGGTTTTACAACATCTAATCGAGAAATACACCACTACAGCAAGGGGAGCCTTTGTCAATTTCAAATCAGCATTTGATCTTATTCCAAGAAACAAACTATGGGAGAAGCTGGAAACTTCCAACATTGAAAGGCGCCTGCTAACTGTAATTTGCAGATTACATGAGAATTCTTGCTTAGCGGTAAGATGTAACAGCATTGGAAGTTTAATGAGATCTATTCCAACATATAACAGTGTAAAGCAAGGCGGTGAATTAGTGCCAGTGCTCTTTAATATCTATATAAATTCTTTGGTTACGTCTATAACTAAAATACCCTCAAAACATCTATCTTTGTGAAAAAGGCCACTATGTATTTTGTTATATGCTGATGATGTAGTTTTACTATCACTCACTAGAGTGGGACTTAATAGACTTCTGAGAGCCCTCGCAAATCATTGCACGAACAATATGCTAAAAATCAACTATAATAAAAGTAAAGTGGTAGTTCTTCTCAAAAAGCTGAATATACCATAAGTGGTTAATCGATAATAATCCTATTGAACAGGTGTCATCCTAACAATATCCAAGAATAGTTTTCCACACAAAGGGTACTACGGACCCCCAACAAATGAATGCTATAATGAATGTCCAAAGAAGTATTAAGGCTCTTTGCTCTTTCTTTTTCATTAAGATGACAATATGTATCCTCATCTTTACAAGTTTTTGTGGCTAAAGTTCTAGTTCAACTTTTATACGGGTCAGAAGTTTGGCTCAAACTAAATTTTTGAGGAGGATTCTCAGAATCCCAAATTGTGTTTCCATTGTTACTCTCAGGCTGAGGGAAGCTGAGCTGGAGGCACTGTCTCTGTGCCTCTCTACATCAAGGCCAAGCTAACCCTGGAGTTACAGCTGCAAGCAGGGTGTGGCCAGAGTTCCCCTCCACCCATTTTGCTGTATCTTCTGCTGAAAATATGATAATAACAAGGAATGCCTGTAAAGAATTGGGAATTTCCTCTTCACCAGTGTTTGACCTACCAGCATGAAGGAGGAAGACAGTTCATACAAAAATCTCATCTTTTTTTCTCATAGGGATGTTCCTAGTGAACCCAATGAATTAAATGAATGCTTATCTTCTGTTGAGCAAAAACCACATGATTGGTCTACTGAATCTCCTTGGAGAAAGTTAGAATCTTTGGCTCCCATCGAAATCCATGTTCCCAGAACTTACCTAACAACTGAAATTGTGGAAGCTGAAGGCTTGCTAGGTTTAAATTGTAACTATTCAAATAATGAGGAATTGGTGAATACCTGAAAACAAACAGAACACCCCTCTCTAGGGCATGGAGGATCCCTTGATAATTCAAATCCAACTGTTAACACTCTTGAAATCAAACCGCACATTTTTGGCATAGAAGTTCACCTAATTTTATTGACAGATCTTTTTGGAATTTTTTTATCTGAACAGAGCAAAGATCTAAATTAAATTATGAATTTTTTTGTCTCTATGTTATTCATTGTTGACTACTTTGGTTGAACTTAACAGAAGAAATGATCCGGTTTTCAACAGTCATACATCTAAAAATACACACGTACCAGGAGCGATCACTCAACAAACTAAAACCAAATTAAAAAAAAACTTCAAAGCAAAATAAAATCAAATCGCAGAGATAAGCTTCAGATCAAGTTGCACAAAATTAAAAAGCTTCAAGCTCATCCCAAGAAAAAAGGTAATGAATATCACAGGTGTGGTAATCACTTAACTAAAAATTATTCTTCATCTTCTGTTACCAACAATCATATAACCAGAAACAATGAGTCCCTTTCTCCTGATAACCTCTCCATTGAGCCACTATCCTCATCAAAGGAAATACAAGATCCTTCGCAATATGGGTATGCCCAAAGTTGCATACAAGGCTCTAATATAAGTCTCCAGGACCAGATGAATTACATCCAAGGGTATTAAAAGAACTGGCAAATGTAATATCGGAACCATTGGCAATAATCTTTGAGAACTCCTGGAGAACAGGAGAAGTCCCAGCAGACTGGAGGAGGGCAAATGTTGTCCCCATCTTCAAAAAGGGAAAAAAAGAGGATCCCAACAATTATCGTCCAGTTAGTCTGACATCAATACCAGGAAAGATTCTAGTGCAGAAAATTAAACTGAGAGTATGTGAACATTTAGAAGGGAATGCCATAATCACAAAAAACCAACATGGGTTTCAGAGAAACAAGTCTTGCCAGACAAATCTGAACTTTTTTTTTTTTTTGATAAAAATTACCAGTTTGGTAGATGAGGGGAATGCTGTGGATATAGTATATCTTGATTTCAGTAAGGCCTTTGACAAGGTTCCCCATGACATTCTTGCAAACAAGCTTGTAAAATGTGGGCTAGACAAGGTAACTGTTACATGGATTTGTAACTGGTTGACTGGCCGAACTCAAAGGGTGCTCAACAATGGCTCCTTTTCATCCTGGAGAGAAGTGACCAGTGGGGTTCCACGGGGCTCTGTCCTGGGCCCAGTGCTATTCAATATCTTTATTAATGACTTGGATGAAAGAATTGGGGGCATACTTATCAAATTTGCAGATGACACTAAACTAGGAGGAGTAGTCAATACTCCAGAAGACAGGATTGACATTCAGAATGACCTGAATAGACTAGAAAGCTGGGCCAACGCTAACAAAATGAAATTCAATGCGGAGAAATGTAAGGTACTGCACTTAGGACGCAAAAATGAAATGCACAGATATATGATGGGGGACATCTGGCTGAATGAAACTATGTGTGAAAGGGATCTAGGAGTCCAAGTAGACCACAAGTTCAACGTGAATCAACAGTGCGACACGGCAGCTAAAAAGGCCAATGCTATTTTGGGTTGCATCAATAGAAGTATAATGTCTAGATCAAAGGAAGTAATAGTGCCGCTCTATTCTGCTTTGGTGAGGCCCCATCTGGAATACTGTGTCCAGTTCTGGGCACCACAATTCAAAAAGGATGTGGAGAAACTGGAGCGGGTCCAAAGGAGGGCAACTAAGATGGTGAAGGGTCTGGAAACCCTGCCCTGTGAGGAATGACTTAGGGAGCTGGGGATGTTTAGCCTGGAGAAGAGAAGGTTAAGAGGTGATATGATAGCCCTGTTCAAATATTTGAAGGGATGTCATATTGAAGAGGGAGCAAGCTTGTTTTCTGCTGCTGCAGAGACTAGAACGTGGAACAATGGATGCAAGCTGCAGGAAAAGAGATTCCACTTCAACATTAGGAGGAACTTCCTGACAGTAAGGGCTGTTCGACAGTGGAACACACTCCCTCGGAGTGTAGTGGAGTCTCTGTCCTTGGAGGTCTTTAAGCAGAGGCTGGATGGCCATCTGTCGGGGATGCTTTGACTGGGAGTTCCTGCATGGCAGGGGGTTGGACTGGATGGCCCTTGTGGTCTCTTCCAACTCTATGATTCTATGATTCTAAGCAGAGTAATCTTGCTTACGAAGAGATTAAACAACCCATTTCCTTTTGGAATTTGGTTTTACACAATACAAAGTTGGTCTTCTCTAACTTCCCAAAGCCTAGAGGTTGGCTATCTCAGTTCCAATGTAAAGCCCAATTTGTACACCTCATTGGGAAGGAAATAGCTCCATTCATTAACATAGAAAATATCCTCAATATCGATTATCTTTTTTTCAACTATCATTGTGCCCATGCGGTTGTGACTTTCAAGTCCAGAGCAATCACCTCTGTTATTTACAGACATAAGGATAGATTTGCAGACTTAGATATGGAAGTTAGTAGATACTTTAAGAACACATCTACAGTGGTCCCCCGCCTTACGAATCCCCCGGGTTGCGAAAACCCCGGGATCCGAAAGGCGGCGGACCGGCTTCCTATCCCTCGGGATACGAAAGATCCCCCGGGATACGAAGAAAAAAACCGCGCGGCCCCTTTAAATCGGCCGCGCGGTCCATTGAGTTTAGCAGTCCCCCGGGAAACGAAAGCTTCCGGGTTACGAAAGTAATCCCGGAACGTTTTACTTTCATAACCCGGGGGACGACTGTATTTCCCTCTTCTTCATTATATGGTGCATTCAGTCCAACAATGCAAAACTGATGTCTTGATAAGTTTAGAGAACAATCAAACAAATGTTTCCAGCGACCATGTTCTAAAGACCATGTTCCTTTTGCAGAAGAAGAAAGAAGTTTACTAAATTCTTTTTCAATTCTCCCTCTTGCATCTCAACAAGAAATCCTAATCAGGTTGAATACTCTATGTAACACTCTTATTTCAAGTGATGTAACAACTAGGAAAAATAGAGCAGAAAGTGAACATCAAGAAGGCGATGAACTTCCCCCTACCACACTCAACTCAAATCATGAAGTGCTTCGTTTCTCTTCTGAACAAAAATTTGCCCCTCTAATTAAACCAGACATATTATCACTGGAATGTCTACAAAAAAATCTTCCACTTTGGAGGTCGACCATCAAGCTACTCCCTCTGATAAGCAGTCTACACATAATAGAAAACTTTTAACTTTTCTTCCAGGAGGTGGGTGTGTCTTTCATGATAAGGATGACAATCTCTACCAGATTACTGAGTTGGATTGATTTAGAGAACAGGGTAATAATATTTCCCCCCCCTCCTTCAGATTCCCACCCCATAGTCCCGACAGATAGTCAATCTAAGGTTAATACTTTTTAAAATGTTTTATCCTGGAATGTTGCAGGTTGGATCTCCAATTTAGCTGACAGTAACTTTAAAGACTTTTGTGCTAACTTTGAGTTTATCTGCATTCAGGAAACATGGGTCACCTCAACGAATTTCCCCTCTCTCCCCAATTTTGTTGCTTTCTCCCTCCCTGCCTCTAAATCAAAATATGGAGGTCATCCTCACAGTGGTTTGGCAACTTTGATTGCCGTGGCCTTGAACCCAACAGTGTCTCAGATGGACTTTGGGGGTGGTGAAAATATTCTTACCCTTCGAATTGACTGGACTAGCAGGGTGAAACTTTTTTTGATTAATATATATTGCCCTCCACAGAATTCAATATATGAACATAGGTTTAAATGGTCGGACTTAGAACTAATTCTAACAGCTTTGTATGATGCATATGTTTATCCAATAATATTGGTGGCTGGTGATATGAATGCAAGACTAGGTTCTAACAATAACAAAATAGCCGAGAAACTCGGTTTAACTCCTGAAGATTTATCCCATATACCCATTAGGAATTCTAAGGATAAATGGATCAATGGCAGGAAAATCTCTCTTTTCTATCATCTTCAGGTTTCACCTCTACCGGTACCTATGTAACGGGAATGATAGTGACCCTGAGGCTGATTCATATACTTATATAGGTCCCAGAGGGAAGAGTGTGATCGATTATGTTATCCTTTCTCAAACAGCACTCTCATGGTTTGTTAAATTTAAAGTTTTAGTTAGGCCTGAGAGCGACCATATGCCTATCCAGTTACTTTTGATATCACTATTTACCCCTATTTCCTCTAGAAATAAAATGTTGGGATCCACTGAAAATATGACACCCCAAGGGAACAAAATGCTCAAGTGGAATGGGAAAGTAAGTGAAAATGTGAATAGCCTTCTTATGTCTCCTGGGCTGCTTATGTTAAGAGACCACCTTATGTCAAACCAAGACCTTTGGAAACCTTGAACAAAATAATCCAAGAAATCCGGCCCCTTTTGATATGCACCAATCCTACATGCTCCACTAACAAGTATAATCATGGTTGGTTTGATAGTGAATGTGCCTTACAGGAGCGTATCTTAGCTAGAGCCATAAATAAGCTAAGAGAGGAAGACTCCTCAGAGGACTATAGGTGTTATATTCACCATCGAAGGGAGTGTAAAAATTTACTCAGGGCTAAAAAAAATAGAATTCACACGACAGGCTTGGTTGGATTTAGGCCAGGCCCTCGTAGAGAAGAATTCCCCAAGATTTTGGTCCCTAGTGAATAAAGGAATTAGAAATTCTCAGGGGATTATCACCAACCAGATCACCTCCTCTCAGTGGCAAGATCATTTTTCTGGCCTTTTTTCCCATCCTTACTATGATATATCTGTCCGGGAAAGCTGCCAACACATGGCTGATAGATAATGAGTCCTTGACAAAACACAATTATAATAGAAACAAAATACCAGTAATTGCTGGCCGTAGTAAAATACAAAGTCTACAAAGCAAAAGGCAAGTCCAATGAGCGTTTCGAGGTCTAGGGGTTTTGCAGACAGAGATTCCAAAGCCGTTCCGAAGGTCGCAGGTAATGAGAAGTCCAAAGTCAAGCCGAGAGTCAAAAGCTTTCACCAGTAAACCAAGATAAGCTTTGACAAAAGTTTGTCTTCCCTGATCTCTTATATAGCCCCCAGCTCCTCCCCTCACAGCTGTTTCAACTTGGCTTTCTCTAGCAATCTCAGAGAGCGTCTCAGCCCCACCCGATCTGCTCTTCTTTGAGCAAAGGAAGGGATTTCTGTCTCTTGCTCCTGTGTCTCTTCCAGGCCTGCAACCTCTGCTGGGGAAAGGTTTTCTTCTGGGGAAACCCTAGGCTGCTGAGGTAGGGGCTGTGCCTCACTGTGTCCTATAGAACTAGGTTCAGGTTCACCTAAGTCTCTAGGATCTATCAGCACTATGCTAGGACCTGACTCAGCATATTCTTCCTCAGAGCCCTCCATGTCCTCCACCTGGCTGTCCCTGACAATAACCCTAGTATATATCATATATACTATGATGTACTAGATTGGATATATCTTTATTTTCTTGCTGCCCTGCTTGGGATCCAGTTACCACTGATGAAGTAAACTCCTTGATTAAAGCCCTCCTAATAATAAAGCAATAGGAGAAGATATGCTCCCCGGTGAATTATTTAGATCAAATCTAGACTGATGGGCTCCTCCCATTGTTTCATTATTTACTTATATAAATCAGTACGGGAAAATTCCTCAAAGGTGGGCGATTAGTATTGTAATTCCTATCCATAAAAAAGGCTTTATGGCAGATCCTAAAAAGTTTAGACCAATCAGTCTTTTGAATACCATCTCTAAGCTTTATACAAGATACCTGTTAGGCAAACTAGAGGAGTGGGCTTTGGAAAATCATATTTTCAATGGAGAACAATCCAGGTTTAGGAAGAGTAAATCTACGCTAGATCAGTGTTTTGTTTTACATCATGTGATTCAAAAATATTCTCAAAAATATAGAAAATAACTTTTTACTGCCTTTGTAGATTTTACTTCTGCATTTGACTTAGTCGACCGAGACCGAGTTTGGTCAAAGTTAGCGGCAGCAAACATTGACAGAAGATTACTTCTCCTAATCTAAATGTTACACCACAATACTACCATCAGGGTTCGACTGGGTGCTAATGGTGTTCTGATAGCATCCCCACAGATAGAGGAGTACGCCAGGGTTGTCTGCTAGCACCTTTTTTATTTAATTTTTATATTAACGATGTAGTCCAGGCCTTAAAAGGATCAAAATATTTCCCAGTTACTATTCAGGATGTTAAACTATCAGTTCTGTTATATGCAGATGATATTGTTCTGATCTCAGTTAGCTTAATCGCAATGCAAAGATTCTTAAAGAAGCTAAGTGATTATTGTTCAAAGGAAATGTTAATAGTGAATCATGCTAAAACCAAAGTGGTGGTCTTTGGTCCAAAGAAAAAACTTCACCTGTGGATCTTAGAGGCAAAATCCATAGATCAACAATCTGATTACAATTATCTAGGATTAAGATTTCAATCCAGTTTGTCATGGAAAACTCATGTTGTTGCTACTAAGTTAAAATCATCCTCCTGTATAAATTATTTGTTAAAATTCTATAGAGAGCAAGGAGGCCAGTCGGCAGCCCCTTGTCATGGCCAGCCAAGAGATGGGGTCAGAGGATGAGGAGGAGGACATGGCTCCTCAGGAGCAGAAGGAGTTGGAGGCTAGACCAGGTCCCAGTTCTGCCATGCCAGACCCCAGCCTTGACAGTTCAGCCCCAAGAGTGGGAGCCCAGCCAGGCTCTAGCACTGTGGAGCTCCCTTTAGAGGCTAAGCAGCTGAGTGTGGCTTCAAAAGAAGAATCCAGCTTGGAGGTTCCCTCATTTAAGGAGAGGAGGGCTGAGAGTGCTTGTGTACATCGGTCCCGCAGGCTTGCAGAAAAGCAAGCTGTTAATAAAGCACAGCTGACAACAGGGAGCGTGTCTTCTACTTAAACACCTGTGGGACGCTATCCCTTTGCCAGAACTTATTGTAAGTCTCTTGGTGTGACTGTGTGCTGGCTTCGTGTCTCTGGATTTCTAGTTTGTCTTGACCTTGGAACATTTTTGGACCTCTGCTCTTTTCTCTGTGCCCTGACCTCGGAACGGACTGACTTTGTTGCTTTCTCCAACCCTGACCTCGGCTCTGGCTTTTGGACTATTCTTTGGAACAAGATTCAGGTTTGTGAAACTGCCTTATCAGCTGTTGTTGGTGTGTGCTGGCCGCAGTCCAGAACACCCCTACTATCAAGGTTTATCAGAGAAAAATTGTCCCACAATTATTATACGAAGCAGAAATTTGCCGATACAAAAATGCCTTGGACTTGGAATCTGTTCAGAACTTATTCTCCTACATATGCTCCTCGGCATATGTAGTAAGAGCAGTACTCCAGAGCTATGAGATTAATGAGGACTCATTACCAAATTTTGCCTCCTGTACAGTCAAGCAACTGATTAAAGAGAAAATTCATCTTGCCTCCAAATGGTCTGACTTACATTCATTTTCGAGCTCTTCTTGTTCCTTGTGGTACCCACTATACAAGACTTCATTTGGGTTAAAGCATTACTTTTTCCATCTTACTCTGGCCCCTATCAGAAAAGCATTCACAGCTTTAAGGTACCAATGTATGCCTTCTGCCTATTTGACGGGCAGATATAATAACACCCCTGTCCATCTAAGATTATGTATCTGCAATACTGGGGAAGTAGAGAATATCGAACATTATCTTTTACATTGTCCCCTTTATGTATCCCCCAGACAAAGGTTTCTCGAAGGTATTTTACATTCCTTCTCTGACAAACCTTGTTTCCAGCAGATTTGTGTTCTTCTGGCTGCTGCTGATGTATTTATCACTTATATGGTAGCAAAATTTGGGTTAGCAGCCAGTAAGATTAGACTCAATTCTCAAAATGGCAATGATGATTAGGAGTTTTTATCTATTTTACAATTGTATCATTACTAATGATGTCACAGGTTTTATTTTTTTTATTTTTTTTGCTGATGAGCTTTTATTATCAATATTATTATGTTGTTTTATTTGAGGTTTTATTTACGGTTTTTGTGACTTGACTCTTTTATTTTGTCTCTGTACATACTGTACATACTGCACATACCGATTGGAACAGTATTGAATTGTGATGGCTTTTAGCTTTTAACAATAAACTTACTTTGGACTTTGGACTCTCAGGTTAGAAACTGGTCTATTGTCAATCGAAGCCCGTATTTGGATCTGCAAATTTAATTTACGATTAAAATTGTTCTTCAATTCGGTTGGCTTAGCTCCATTAACATAATTGACACTTTTGTTTCTAACTGGAAGAAGTCTCTAACTATAAAACTTTCATCTATTGGGCTTTCAACTACCTGTGTAGCAACAGTAACTTACAACAAAGCAAAAACACTTATAAGCAAGCACATTAATAACATCAATCTATAAACCCACAAAAGTCAATTGGCCCTATACTCTACAATTGGGGAAGTTGGAAGAACTTTTATACATGCTAAATATTTGGGTAAACTGAGCACCCCTAAATTAAGAAGGGCCTTCATGCTCACAACATTGAATATATTCCCCTGTGCTTGAAGGCAGATACAAAAAGGTACCTTATTCATGTTGCTTCTGCCCCTGCAGTGCAGAGGTAGTGGAATCAATTAGTCATATCCTTCTGTACTGCTCTCTTTATAAGGAATCTCAAGCTCTGTTTATTTCTTCTCCTGTCCAACATCTCCCGGTAGGCAGGAGAAATTTTATATAGATTTCCTCCTTTCTGACTGTAAGGAACAGGTGACAAAATCAGTTGCCAGATTCTGTTCAACTGCAATTAGTTGTCATGATTTTAAAAAAAAACAGATGCAGAAACTACCTGAGGGAATTTAGATTAATATTTAAATTTGGTTCTGATAATCCAGCCCTACTGCATAGTTAATGTGATTTTACTTGGTGTCTCTGTAATATATTGTCTGTATTATATTTGGTTTGCTTTCCTAGCTTCACGTGAATTACTTTTAGTTTTTAGTGGATGATTGAGATAAATACCGCATCTATATTAAATAGGAAATATTATATATTCTTGTTAGCTTGGTCATCCTCACTATGGTGATACTAGTGTAGGACATGGTTACTAAATGATTATGTTTTTAATCAATTATGTTAAAGTTATTATTTTAAGTATATTCTCAACCCCCTTGAGATAATCTCGCAATTGAATTTTTTAGGATCTAGATGTCTAAGCTATGAATATATATATATATATATGGGGTTAATGTTTTGCACTATCTGTAATTGTTAATTCTGTTGTTTTTATGAGCTGGCCTTGTGCCATAAATAAAATTCATTCATTCATTCATTCATTCATTAAGACTTGAAGGGATAACAAAAGTAAAAACAGAGCTAGAAGAAATCATTCTGACAAAAATAAAATACTGTCTAAGCTTTTAAAATATTTATTAAAACTAGATATGGAAGAAGAAATAATAAAAGAATGTATGCTAAAATGGGCCCAAAATTTTGATTATGAAATTGAACTTAAACGATGGGAGATATCATGGAAAAATAAGTTAAAATATACCTTATGTCAGGATATTTTTAAATATATATTTTAAGATCTTTTATAGATGATATCTAACACCAAACAGGTTATCCAAAATTCAGGGGAGTTATAGTAACAAATTTTAGTAACAGAAAAGGGAACGATTTATCACATGTGGTGGACTTACCATAAAGCTTTAAAAAAATGGTTGCAGATTCATGGTACAATAAATGAAATATTTGAGATAATAATAATAATAATATTTATTTATTTATTTATTTATACCCTAAAGGCTATCAGAGCGGCTTACAATTATAATTTTAATGAGAAGGTTCCCTGCCCTCAGGCTTACATTCTAAGAAGACACGACACAAAAGGAGAAGGGAATGGTTGTGGGGAAGAGGAACAGGTCCAGCAGTTCTTCTCTCCCTCTAATGTCTGGACCAAGGCAGATGGCATGGAGGGAGGGATCTGCTTTATCTAGTTCAGGCCCGATGGAGTTTGACCTGCCCTTTCTCTTCATCCTTGGCCAGATTGGTGTTGCCACGGAGGCAGGGCACGTCAACTTGAGGCCAGGTCCGATGGTGTAGCTAGGCCTCTCCTTCACTCTCTCCTAGCACTAGATAAGTATACAATTAAACCTGAAGTACTTTTACTTAATATGTTAGAAGAAAAAATAGAAAGTAAACATGGAAGAATAATTTTTATATGATATCTGCAGCAAGAATGGTCTATGCTAGAATGTGGAAACAAGAAGAAATACAAAACATGGAAAATTGATCTATTAAAATGTTGGACATGCTGGAAACAGACAAGTTAACTAAATACTTGAATAAGGAAGGACCAGGAAATTACCTAATGGCCTGGACTAGAACAATAAAATTTCTAAACCAAAGATGGGGAAAGAATGTAATAATGGACGGAAATGAAAAACTAAGGTAGAAACTGTGAAAATGTATGTAGATAGTCATGGGTAAATATGTATATCTACAAAGAGCTTAAAAAGCTATCATAGAAATATAATTTTAAGTTGAGAGAGAGATAATGTTGGAAAGACAATATTAACAAAGATAATCAGTGTAAACATTTTTTTCTTTGTTGCATTACTCTGTAGTAGAAAATATGTACATAAATTTTAAAATAATCAAAATAATTAAACCAATGAAAATAATTTGTTCAAAATAATTAAAGCAATGAAAATAATTTGTTAGGATTTGCACACATTATTATCTGTAGAAAATATAAAAATCTGTGAAGAGGTGTTAATTAAAAGTAAGTTGTACAACTAGAAATGTTATGGAAACATTAATAGGAAAATGTGAAAGAAAAACAGAAATAAAAGTACTTAGAAAAAGATAAACTAGATACAGGGAGACTAGAGAAAAATACTTCAAAGGTCATAGTTATTATTATTATCATAGAATCATAGAATCATAGAGTTGGAAGAGACCACAAGGGCCATCCAGTCCAACCCCCTGCCATGCAGGAACTCCCAGTCAAAGCATCCCCAACAGATGTCCATCCAGCCTCTGCTTAAAGACCTCCAAGGACGAAGACTCCACTACACTCCGAGGGAGTGTGTTCCACTGTCGAACAGCCCTTACTGTCAGGAAGTTCCTCCTATTATTATTATTATTATTATTAACCTTTATTTATATAGCACTGTAAATTTACACAGCTCTGTACATAAAATCTTGTTAATTAGACAGTTCCCTGCCCTCAGGCTTACAATCTAAAAAGACACGACACAAAAGGAGAAGGGAATGGTGGTAGGGAAGGGGATCAGGTCCAGCAGTTCTCTTCTCCCTTTGAGGCCTGGACCAAAACAGATGGACTGGAGGGAGGGCTCAGCTTCTGCATGCATAATTAAAACGAGGCATCCTGGGGACAGACAAGGGCATGCACCTGGAAATGCTTCCCTAAACAATATAATCTTTAACTCAATTTTGAAACTGGCTAGAGAAGTGATGAGGTAGACATGTGGGGGAAGAAGGTTCCAGGAGTGAGGGGCAGCAAGTGAGAAGGGAGGAATCTGGGATGGGGTAGTGGCAATCCTAGGCTGGGACAGGAGACCTTGACTACCAGAATGGAAGGTACAAGTACGAATGTAAGGAGAAAGAAGTTCAGATAAATACGGAAGGGCCAGTCCATGGAGGGCTTTGAAAGTCAACAATGGGTGTGGAAGGGGAAGGGGAGCCAATGAAGGGAGAATAAAAGAGGAGAAGCATGGTCAAAGCGGCGAGCAGATGTGATAACATGTGCAGCTGAATCCTAGACAGAAACTAAAGGATGGAGGTGTGAGAGAGGAAGCCCTGTCAGAAGAAGGTTACAATAATCTAGTCACAATACCACTAGGGCATGGACCAGAGTCTTGGCAGTAGAGGCTGAGAGAAATTGACGGATTTTAGCAAGAGAGAATCTACAGGCCTTGGCAGTGGTCTGGATCTGGGGAATAAATGACAGAGAAGAATAAAAAAATGAAAGCAAGACTGTGGGCTTGCTGAATCAGTTGAATAGAAGTGTCATCAACAGAAACAGAAAAGGAGTATTGAAGGGTGGGATTAGGTTGGAAGACAAGAAGCTTTGTCTTAGACATGTTGAGCTTCAAGCACCACTGAGATATAGCAGTTAGACAAGATGAAACTTGCTGCTCAAGCCCCAGCAAAAGGTCAGGGGTGGAAAGATACAGCTGAGTGTCATCTACGTACAGATGTTAGGAGAAACCAAAAGAACTGATGAGTTTGCCTAGGGACAATGTGTATAGAGAGAACAGAAGGGGACCCAAAAGAGAGCCCTGGAGAACTCCAACTGATAATGGAACAGAGAAGGAAGTCTAACCACCCATGACCACTGCAAAATCAACCAGGAGACAGTGATCCACGGTGTCGAAGGCCACAAACAAATCAAGAAGAATGAGAATAGTGTAGAGGCCATCCGCCTTGGCCCTGAGATTTTCGTGAGTGCCATGGGTGGAAACCAGACTGAAAAGGGTCTAGGATGGAGTTGGCTTCGAGAAACTCAAGACAGCAAGAATAAACGACCCATTCCAGGATCTTAAAAAGAAAAGGAAGAAGAGAGATCAGACAATAGCTGGACAAAGAAGAGGGTTCGAGAGAGGGTTTTTTCAAAATAGTTAAGGGAGTAATGAGTGATAAGGTACTTAGAGGTAGCTAAGTGCTGCTAGTAGGAGTGGATTTTAAGGGGTGGGGGGAGGATGTAAGTATGTATGTATGTGTGTTGTTTTTTCTTTTTGAATCAGAATTATTAAAACCAATAAAAACAAAAATATAAAGAAGAAAAATGAAATAAAAGTTGAATAAAAAGAAAAACATAAAGAGAAAAATGGAAACACAAACAAAGGGAATATGTGAAACATTGAAAGCTGTCATTAGAGGGCTATTTGTGAAGCTAGGAACAGAAAGGAGAAGAAAAAACAGAAAGAGGAAGGAAAAATTCAAAATACAATGAAAATTATTCATGAAAAAGAAACAAAACTAAGAACCAACCCAAAAGATAGGAGATTAAGTCTAGAAATTAATATATTGCAAAAAGAACTGAATATACAACTAAATAAAGAAGTAGAAATGAAGCTAAAAATGGGTGAACAAAAATTCTTTGAAGAAGCAAATAAACCAGGGAAATGGCTGGTGCAAAAAATTAAGGAAAAATAGAGAAAAGAAGGTAATAACAGAAATAAAATATGAAGGCAAAACATATAATGATCAAACATCTCTGAAAAAAAGTATTTAACGATAACTACACGCAGCTATACAAAGAAGAACAAACAGAAGAAAGACAATGCTTAAAATTTTTAAAATATCTAGATAAACAAACAATAAAATCTTTAAATAAAACACAACAAGAAGCCTTGAATGCAATGATAACAAAAGAGGAGATAAAGGAAAGTACAGCCCTAGGACCAGATGGGCTCTCTGCAAACTATTATAAAATATTTGAAGAAGAATTAACCCCACAGTTGGAAAGGAGCAAATATAATATTAATACCCAAAGAAGGAAAGAGCAAGATGGAGCCAAAAAACTATAGGCCTATCTCACTGATAAACAATTATTATAAAATCTTAACATCAATCTGGGCAACGAGAATGAAAAAAGTGTTAAATGAAAGAATACATTCAGACCAAAACAGTTTTGGCCACACAGACAAATAAAGGATAATCATAGGATGGTTTTGAATATACTAGAATATTATGAATACCAGAAGAGGAAAAAAGCAGCCTTAATCTTTCTAGATGCTGAAAAAGCATTCAATATGGCTAACTGTGTATTCATAAAAGAAATAATGAAAAAAATGGAAATAGGAAATAATTTCTTAAAATGGGTAGATCAGCTATATAAAGACAAACTGCTTCTGTAATAATAAATGGGGGGAAATCTAAAGAGTTCAATATACAAAAAGGGACAAGTCAGGGATACCCTCTGCCCCTTTTATTGTTTATAATGATTCTTGAAATATTAAAGTATAAGAGAGAATAAATATATACAAGGGACAAAAATAAATATATATATATAAAAACAAATATAAAAAACAAATATAAAAAACAAATAAAATCATATGCGGATTATGTAGTGATCTTTTTAAGAGGATCCTACAAATAATATGAAGGAACTAATTAAAACAATACAAGAATTTGGTAATGCAGCAGGCTTTAAAATTAATAAAGATAAAACTGCAATGATTGTGAAAAACATATCTGAAAAGGAAAGGAAAGAACTAGAAGAAATATCCGGATACAAAGTGCAGAACAAAGTAAAATATCTAGGTATTTGGGTAACGAAAAGGATAGGAGACTTGTTTGGAAACAATTATATCAAAACATGGAAAGAGATAAAAACAGATCTGATTAGATGGTCAAGATTAAAATTATCAATGTTCAATCAATCAATTTATTCGGTCATTGACCAGAATATACAGGTATAAAATACAAAAGAATACAGATATAAAAGTATAAATGTATAAATATAAAATATGAATGACAGTTGGATCCCAAAGTAGGGTACATACATTCATAGGTAAAAAGTAGTGAGATAATTTAAAACCTATATTAAGGTCCGGTAAATTCCCACATTCCCACTTTCAGTTGTTCAATTGTTCACAATCCCGTCATATATTTCAATCCTTTTCTTCATTAATGGCCACAATTTATAAACAGCGTAACAGAATTTAGCTACCATGAATACAATATTAGGAGATTGACTGTTCAAAAGCTTACAAACAAAAGAAGTATCATTACATCTGGGAAATTTTTCCAAAAGAGGCATGATTAATTGGCACCGAATGTCTTTGTAGAATTGACAGTAAAGGAAGATATGTTCTAAGGTTTCAATTTCACCTTCATTACAAGGACACAATCGTGCTTTAAAGGGGATTTTACTGTACCTTCCTTCTAAGATTGCTGAGGGAAGGGCATTAAACCGAGCTAAAGAAAAAGCTCTCCTGAATTTAGGTAAAGTGATTTGAAACAAGTATAAAGCAGGTGCAGAAATTGAAATTGGTCTATTAATCAGTATGTGGTTTGGAAAGGCAGTAGTCTCAGTTTGACCTTCGATGTCAAGCAATCTTTGTTTCAGGGCTAATTTGGCCTGATCGAAAGAGCTTCAAAATGTAATCCTTTGAGAGGCCAATGATTGCCAATTTTTTATTTATAGCCAATTCCCATGAAGATCTATGAGTGTCAGACAGAGTATATTTGGTTAATCCTTCATGGTTTTTATTTAGTTTAAGCCAATATAGTAGGGTGTACAACCACACACTAGTTTCAATTTTACTGACACTGGCTTCCCTTCTCAGTACCACATTAGAAACACTACAATCAACTTGGAAAATTTTCCTCAGGAATTTTGTTTGTACGTGTTCCAAGGACCGCAGATCATTATGGGGACCTAATTGAGCACCATATAACAATTGTGTTCTAGCCTTTGTCTGGAAAAGTTTTATAGCAGCTGGTATAAATTGGGCTCCCTTGGGAAAAAAATATCTCTGAATGGCATTAGTTGTTTTTTGTGCATTTTTTGAAATGTAATCTAAGTGAGCCGATCTGTTCCCATTAGTCTGAAAGACAACCCCCAGATATCTAAATGTCTTAACCTGTTCTATGGATTCTTCCCCCAGTTTCCAGTTCCTTTTCTTAAATCTCTTAGAGAAAGTGATGATTTTGGATTTAGAGTAGTTAATTATTAATCTTTCTGCAACACAGTAATTTGTTAAGGATTTCAATGCTCTCCTGAGACCAATAGTGTTAAAGAAAGGATAACAACATCGTCCGCATATAACAAAAGATTTACATGTCTATGGGCAATTTTAGGTGGATGAAAGGAAAGATCATTTAGACACGGAACTAAGGAATTGATATAATAGTTAAACAGGACAGGGGCAAGAACACAACCCTGTCTGACTCCAATTTTTACCAAAATTTCTTTTGACATGTGACCCAATATACTACATCTCACTTTCAAACAATTGTTTTCGTGTAATTTGATAAGTAATAGAAGTAGACGTTTATCTATTGTACTGTTCATAAGTCAATCTAGGCCTGTGTATGGTGTCAAATGCTGCTTTGAAATGGTCTGCATTGAAAAGGCAGCATATAAGGGGATATCCCTTTGCAAATATTTCTCTACCAAATGCTGCAACAACAGAGTATGATCGATCGTTGATCTTCCCGCTCTAAATCCGGCTTGTTCTTCATTCAATATATTCTCGTTTTCTAACCAGTCTATAAGCTTGATTTGTAAATGTTTGGCGTACATTTTACTGATTAGACTTAGCAAACTAATTGGCCTGAAGTTTGACGGGTCAGTTCTTTTACCTTTTTTATATATGGGAATTATAATGGCAAGGCCCCATTCTGGTGGAATTGTAGCTACGCGATCAATTGTTGTAAAAAGTGTTGCAAGCATGGGTATCCACCAATCCAGATCATTTTTTAAGATTTCACCAGTGATGAGGTCTGCACCAGGGGCCTTTGCAGGTTTAAGCTGACTGATTAAGGTCTTAATTTCCAGATGTGAAACTGGTGGCCAGCATGGTAAGGAGGAAACATTCAACTTATGATCTTTAAGTGTCTCTTCAGGTTTATCATATAGTCCTGCAAAATATTTTTCCCAAGTTTCAGCTGGAATTTGAAATAATGGATTGTTTATATTTCTCGGAAAAGATGGCTTTACCTCCCTCCAAAAAAGTGAGGGGTTATTTGTGCTAGCTGCAGAAATTAATTTTCCCCAGGAAATTTGCATGTCGGCCTTTTTCTTATTTCTAATCAACTGCTTATATTGTCTCTTAAGTTCCATGAGTTCGGTTGCACTGCAGGTAGGGTGTTTGGCAGAATAGCCACTATGAAATGGATGTACCACCTAGATTTCTATATTTGTTTTTTCAATATCGTTTCAATAATGAAACAATAATGTTATTATCGCTATGTAAAAATGGGTAAATAAGCACTAAACAACTAAATATAAGCAAGGGTGGTTGTAGCTGGAGATAATAACTTTCTTGTATATATGTATTGTTGGATGTGGTTTGTTCTTTTGTCGTTGTAGTTGTCTTATGTTTATGTCTCTGTGTTTATGTCGTGGTGTGATACAATGTGGTGGTGTTTTATATATATATACATAGTATGTTTCACACAATATTTGGAATATGTAAATAGATTAGTAGGTTGTAATATGTGATTAGTTATATTGTTGTATTTGTTATTTTTTGTTTGCTTTATCTATATTTTCAATAAAAAAAATTTCAAAAAAAAATTCAAAATGACCTGAATAGACTAGAAATCTAACAAAATGAAATTCAGTATGGAGAAATGTAAGGTACCGCACTTAAGATGAAAAAATAAAATGCACAGATATAGGATGGGGAACACCTGGCTGAATGAGACATGGGAGTTTATCAGATGAGAGGAATTTCTCTTTATTTCGAATGGAGCCAATTGGAGCCAATTCGAATTCACGTGAATTCGCTAGTTTAGCAAATTTATGTGAATTCCAATTGCATTCAGAATGGGTTTAGAATGACTTCTCATTACCCGAAAATGCCCCCCCCCATTGCCCGAAATTGCGTGAGATGCTTTAATTTGCAATAATGTAAAACCCATAATTGCGTTCGGATTGCCATTAGATTATACTTCCAACTTCCCTCATCTGATAAATTCCATGGTTAACAAGACAGCATGTGAAAGGGATCTAGGAGTCCAAGTAGACCGCCAGTTGAACATGGGTCAACAGTGTGTTGCAGCAGCTAAAAAGGCCAATCAATAGAAGTATAGTGTCTAGATCAAGGGAAGTAACAATGCCACTCTATTCTACTTTGGTCAGCCGCCACCTGGAATACTGTGTCCAGTTCTGGGCACCACAATTCAAAAAGGACATTGAGAAAGTGGAGGGTGACTAAAATGGTGAAGGGCCTTGAATCCATGCCCTATGAGGAACGACTTAGGGAGCTGGGAATATTTAGCCTGGAGAAGAGAAGGTTAAGAGGTGATATCATATCCTTGTTCAAATATTTGAAGGGATATCCGATTGAGGAGGGAACAAGCTTGTTTTCTGCTGCTCCAGAGAACAGGACCCAGAACAATGGATGCAAGCTACATGAAAAGAGATTCCACCTCAACATTAGGAGGAACTTCCTGACAGTAAAGGCTGTTCGACAGGGGAACACACTCCCTCGGAGTTTGGTGGAGTCTCCTTCCTTGGAGGTCTTTAAACAGAGGCTTGATGGCCATCTGAAGGGGATGCTTTGATTGAGAGTTCCTGCATGGAAAGTGGTTAGACTGGATGGCCCTTGTGGTCTCTTCCACCTCTACTGGTATGATTCTATGATTATCCCTAAACAATTACCCGCCTCATAGGATATGGTCCTTAGTATGAAACAAATTCCAAGAACCGTAAGTGCTACCACTCAGACATTTCTTTCATTTGAATCATAAGCAAAACGACCAATATTAGCAATTTGCTAGTTAAATCTCTTAGTTAGGAATGAAGAAGTGATTTTTAAACATTTCAAGACTATCCATCATTAGGAATTTGCAGTCTTACCAAAGAGATGAGGAAGAAGGAAGCAGAAATGATTATAATAACTCTCAAGCTGATAAACAAAGTAGTACAATGTATCAGTATTTTCAATATTGTGATTGAGAAGGTGACAGGCTCATTAAATTGGACTGAATCAGAAAGAGATTTACATAAAGGATCCTGGGCCTCAGAAACACAGAAGCTACTTTGGAATGATTACAACATCTTCTTCAGTATTAATAAACAAGAAGATTCTGCCATCATTTCTCCCAAATGCTGAAAGAAACACTGAGGAGTGGAGAGAGTTGGAAGTGCCACAGACATAAGAAGGTGATTTGTGAGAATTGTCCAATGACCTCCCAGCATTGAATAGCTGGCAAACAAAGTGGCATAAAATATCTGTTCACTGAAGCCCCAATGGAACTTGATTAATCTATTAATACCATGGGATAGTAATGTGTACTTGAGTTGTTTTACTCTAATAATTATTATTTTAAAAAAAAACAAGCACAAACCATGATGTTCCCTTAGCTTGCCATGAAAATAGCTTTATTTGAAGCCCCTGGCAGTTTCCATTCCTCTTCCTCTCCCCCTCCCCACTCCATAAATAAATAAATACATGAAGGTCTGCTGGCTGCAGCAAAAGGGAGGGAAACCAGAGAGGTGGCATCAAGGGGGCTTTCTAGCAGAGGCTGGAAATTGGGATCAGTGGTAGAAGGAAGAGGGAGAAAGTGGCTAGGGAAAGTCACTGTTATAGGTTGGAGTTCAGGTCACTGTGCATCAGAAATAGCTTGAAGGCACACAACAACAACCTAAGGAATGCTACTATCTTGAATTACTTCTTCATTCTGTGTAATACTGTGTAAGACTAGGGACACAACTTGAGACTTAACTTGAAAGTATCATACAAGGACTTCAAATGCAACTTGATACTCGGCTTGAGACTTAGAATAAAAGACTTAAATACACCACTGTCATGGGATTTTACCTCCTGGTATCAGAAAAGAGAAAGACACAATCTCAGGAGCAAGGAAGCTGATTTGAAGCAACAGTGATGTTGGATATACTGAAGGCAATACAAAAATAGTGGACCCAGCATGCCAAATAAAGCTTTTATACCATGTAGAACCTTATTGACTTTGTAATTGTTTGGCTTAAAAATGCCACCTTGGCAGAGAGTGAAGCAGATACCTCAATATTCCACCCATTAGCTGGTGTTTTTGCTGATAGATTAAGGCACAGGGTGCTGTCACTCTGTAATATGCCTTTCAGCATGCACAGTAATCACATGCCAAAGAAAACAAGTACATATTTCTCATTTAAATTAATAACAGAATCCTTCTAAGATTTGCATTGCTTTCCATATTATGATACGTCTGTTTAAAAAGCTTCAAGCAGCAGAGTTTCCTCTGCCAGACATCACAAATAAATCAGGTAAATCACACACAGATACATCCTCTTGTTTTTGTTTTTTTCTTCTTCTTGTTTTAAGAAAATAACAATAATGGTTATCAACTCAGCATCTCCACTGGATTTACTCTCGTGGGTCGTTTCAGAAATTTTATCCGTGGCTTGTATTTTAGGAAATGGATTTATCACAGCTGTGCAGGGACAACAATGGCTTCAAAACAGAAAGATATTGACTTGTGAATTTCTCTTGATTAGTTTGAGCACATCCAGATTTGTGACACAGCTGCTATTCTCAGTGAACACTCTTCTATATCTTGTCTCCCCAGAGACACATGTGGATTCTTCTGGACAGGGAGCTATAAATGTTATCTATATGTTTTTCAACATGGCCAGCTTCTGGTGTGCCACGTGGCTAAGTGTTTTCTACTGTGTGAAGATCACTAACTTTGCCAATCATGTCTTCCTCTGGATGAAACTAAGAATCAATATGCTTGCACCCAGACTGCTTGGAATGTCAATAGTCATTTCCACTATCTTCTATTTATTTCCACTGGTTGAGTATTTTAGACACAAAAAGTGTGGAAATCTAACAGGAACTCTGCCAGGAAGTGTCATCCACCTTGGGCTTTATCACAAAATAGCCATTATTTTACTTCCTCTGCAGTTCACTTATACTTGTATAAATTTCACCATAAGCATAATTGCATCCATTCTTTTACTTGCCTCCCTTTGGAAGCACACAGAGAATTTGAAGAAGAGTGGTGGTGGAGTTGCAGACCTCCGCACTCAGGTCCATATCAAAGTCATAATATTCTTGTTGTGTTACATCGTCTTCTTCTTTCTGTATTTCAGTATCATGATAACATTTGCAGTTAATGCTATTGAGATCAGAAACACTGTGCAACAAGCTCTGGAAACCCTGGCAGCTACATTTCCTTCTGCACACTCCATCATATTAATATTGACCAATCCAAAACTGAAAGGAATGGCTGCTCGCATTCTGAATATCAGACAAAGAACTTCATGAAGAAGAGAAAAGGACAAAAGTTATGCACGCTTTGTGTGTGTGTTCTCAAGAGTAAACATCCAAAAGGGGGAGGCTATTGACCACCAAAAGAAATGTGGACAATCCATCCATCATGATCTTTTGACTATCTTGAAAATGCAGGATAGACCCTTGAACAGGCTGAATCAGAGGCTCCCCCTTCCACACACCTCTATTCCTGCGATGTGCTGAAGGCTCCACTCAAACCCCAGTTACAGACCTGCCTAGAAAGCCAGTTTTCTGTAATCATTTATTCAGACACTTTCATGTGACAATTATTTGAACACATGTAAACAAACAGAATAAATGCCAAGGCTTCCAGAAGGAGAAATTAATCATAAACTGCCCTAAAATTCATATTAAACAATTAAATCAGTTAACAAAACATCAAAAGAGAATGAAACACATTTGTATCATGGAATCAGCATTCCCAGGAGGAAAACCATGCTTTGGTTTTGAATCAGGGTTCCTTGAGTGTGTTTGTTTGTTTGTTTGTTTGTTTCAATGGAATAATGCAGTTGCCTTCAATAAATTTGAGGGTTTTTTTAAAAAAAAATACTTCATATGGCTGTATTACTTTTTAATTATTAAATTGTAATTAAAATTTAATTATTATATTTAAAAAAAACCACCACAACAACAGGGTATTGCCACAAAGATGAACAAATGAAGGAGTGCATGGTAGTTTGGGCAAGGAATATTGGTCACACTATCCATTTGAAATAATGGTAGAAGGTTTGGTGGAAGGCGCTGAAGTTTACCTGTCAGTCTGTTCCACTCACTAATTATTAACCAAAATTTCCTTGCCTTTTTGCATGACCACCACTGATGATAGAAAAATCCAACCTGCAATTCCAATACTTATTGTTTAATGTGGAGTCGAAGGCTTTCATGGCCAGCATCAATAGTTTTTGTGGGTTTTCAGGCTATGTGGCCATGTTCTAGAATGGCCACACAGCCCGAAAACCCCACAAAAACTTTTTGTTTACTCTTTCATATATTCTACCCAATTATCAGGAGTCAAGTACCACCAGTGCATCATTTTAAAAAAGGTTTCCTTTCAACCTTTTTTAAAGATGATGTACTGGTGATATTTTACCCCTGATTAACTGATTATAAGAGAGTTAAAAATACGTGTTGGAAGTGCAATAAGCAGGTTGGATCTTTCTATTATCAGTGGTGGTCATGCAAAAAGGCTTCTGGAGGTGGTTGGCTACCACTGTTTGCCCTACCTTCCTCCTGGAAGGAGGCTTTTGGCAGTGTGGAAAACAGATCATGAAACCACAGATTGCCAAAGCATTATCATGGGGGAAAGCATGAAAAGAAATGATGCCAGAAAAAAGGTTGGGATGTTGATTAAGTGTAATGGAAAAAATTTTTATATATTATTTATTTTCTCTGCTCCTTGATTACTTTAGTTGTCTACTATATGTTTATAAGTGAGATTTATAAAAAAAGAAAAAAGAAAATAAGAAATAAGAACTATTTTGCAATAATTAGACTAGAATAAGTAGATTAAGATGATACAGGATTTAAGTGTGATATAATCGAAATATAAAGGAATTCTGCAAACTGAGTTAAGATAAGGTGACCTTTACTGATAGAGGAAGGTATAAAGATGAAAGGACAATTGTATGATATCATTTTATGTTTGCAATTGTGTGTAAGTTATATGTAATAAGTCTTTGTATATACAAGGTCAATTTGCATGTCTATGTCTTTTGGGTTTTTTTTAATAATAAAATTAATAAAATAAAAAATAAAAAAAATCTCCCCAGCCTATGAGTACTGTATATAAAATTACTTAGAACAACATTCACCTTGCCCTACCTTTTTGCTGCTTTAGTGGCTTCCTCCATCATTTGCAAGAAGTTTGTATATGATGGAAACCTGGAGATTTTGCACTGACCAGGGGGTTGGACTCCATGGCCCATGAAGACTGTTTCAATTCTGTTTCAAGTCTGTAACTCTTTATCAATGTCTGTTATTCAATTTTGTTTCAAATCTGTGACTCTTTATCAATGTCTGTTATTCCCTTGTATTATCACTTCCCCGCTCCTTTTGGGGTTCTCCTGCTGGCAGATCTAGTGTTGTGCCATCAGGTCTCAGGGATTAGCAGGCAGAAGAGAATCCTGCTACATTTGGTCCATGTTTGAGTTACAAATTCAGTGCCCATGTCCTTTAGCCACACTCACAACAAATTCAAGGATGCAGTGAATGATTTCAACAAATTCAAGGATGCAGCGAATGATCCTTTGCATGTTTTGCAGGGTACATTGTTCAGCTACAGTAACAACAGGAAACAGAGCTTCATCATGTAAAGTTCAATTTGTCCATAGACATATATTTAAATGGGATATATATCTGTCATTTGTAAGACAAAACCACTGAAATATAGTTGCACTTCTCCCTGTGCATCACAACACACAGATTCCCCATGTGCAGATGCTAGGAAATACATCTGCTCCCTTCTTGGGTTTTTATTCTAGAGACAGAGTGACAATAATATAATGCAACATGTGTGCTCCACTTGATATTGTTTCCCTAATCTATTTTAAGATTATTTTCTATACTACTCTGGTAAGGAAATAAATTCAAGTTTTATTTGGCGTATACATTAATTCTGAGTTATGTGGGTACACACACACTGCAGTACATTGGATAGCAAATTCTCTCATTCAGTTTGTCAGAATGAAATCTCCAACACATAAGCATGCATCCTGGACAGTAGGCTCCAGTCTATGAAAGCTCATGCTGCCAACTTATTTCTTTCAGTTAGTCTCAAAGGTGCTCCAAGACCTATTTGCATAGTGACTTTCCAGACTAACATGGCTATGTCTTTGAATTCTCCAGCATATTGCAGTAATATTTTCTGATGTCAAATATAGTTTTTGCACAATGCTTGATGTTACATCAGGACCAGCCCATGATAAAAACTAGAATCCTGTGGGAACACTCCTTCTTCACCTGCCAATGGTGCCAATGGGGGGTTTTGGTAGGGGGGGTTGGTAGGTGGCGCAGACACCATGAGTGCGCCATTGGCACATTGTCATGCATCGATGATGCAAATGTGGCGCAGTGATGTGTGGATGCTACACCTGGCTTGTGTCATCATGGCAGCCACTGTGTGGACAGGCAGCTGCCATGATGGTGGCACCGTTACAAACTAGGGTCTGGGAGCATGCGGTTGCTCTGCTCTCCTGAACCCTAATTTTGGCCCGAGGACAATGCTTTCCACCTGTCTGTACTGGACCCTAGTTTCCAGAGGAGGAAGGAAGCAATGGTAGCTGTGCTCACATGAGCAAAGGAATGGAAAGCAGATCACCAGAGGCAAAGGCAGCTAGGAATGGCATCTAGTTCTTGGTGGAACTTAATTATCTAGTTATTGATGTAGTAAGTCTAAGTTACAATTCTTTTCTTAAGGCATAATTATAAAATAGTCAGTATTTCAGCTTTGTGCCCCCTTTCCCTCATTAGAAGAAAAATACATTCACCTCTTTCTTTTCCACACCCTTCAAAATCCCTAGAGCTAAGTGAAGCACCGTGTTAGTAGACTCGATGATGAAATGAGACTCCCTTTTCCCCACGTGAATTTAGATACATAATTACTATCTGACTCCACTCCTAGCCACAAACTGTCATCTGCTAAGGTTATTATATACATGGGCCAGGGTGTCCTGATTTTCCAAAGTACTAAACAAAATGGAGAATATTAAACAGTCATACCAGAATAAAACAACAAAAGAAATATAATTTGGATTGATCAATAAATCTGAAAATGACAGTTTTCCCTAAGGATCTGAAAGTCCAGATAACATGTCACCAAAGAGGTGATCAACCCAATATGGAAGAAGTCATGCTATGTATTGGTTAGAGTGTTGGAATGCAGACATTAGGGTTGCCAAACCTCCAAAGCTGTATTGACCAAAACAATTGCTGTATGGAATGTAGAATTCCCTAGATTCTCTATTGCTTTATTTTGCAGAACTGATTGCAAAATAATTGGCAAATTAATCCAAGATTATTCAAGAGCCAAAAAGCCTAGTTCCATTTTCATCTATTATGGCTCCTATTTTGTTTTTCATCTGCCTTTTCTTTAATTGATCCACCAATAATTTGAAAGCTTTAATAGCACATCTAGAAAAGTTTGCCACAACTACAACATTTTTATCGTACTTTTCTCAATAAGATTTATTTTAGCCTGTCTTTATCAAAACATGCACATATATTGTCTGAGCTTGTTTCGTGGAGATTGCTTGACAAAAATATGCTTCCCAGCAAAATAGGAAATATGTTTTTGGTCCAGAGGAATGGCAGTGTGAGTGATGTCATTATGTTCATTGTGCCAGGGAACTTCTTCTTCCCAGAACCCTATGTGCCTTTGTTGGTACTCTGAAGAAGGCATTCCCTGTCAGCCAATATTAATATTAACACATGATGCTTAGTTCTGAAAATAAACATCTCTGTTGTGGACTTGTAGTAGCAACATGAAGGTTTACTGAGTTTTGACTACTGAAGCCTGATTTTCTGAAGTTGGTTCTGCCAGACTTGACAGCTAAACCTGAGTCAATGGTATGACGAAGCAGCCAAAAAAACTCCATACAATTCTGGGCTGCGTCAACAGGAGTATAGTGTCCAGACTGGGTGAAGTAGTAGTGCCAATCTGTTCAGTCCGGCCTTACCTGAAATACTGACAAGCTTGAACTTATCCAGAGAAGAGTGATGAAGATGATCAAAGGCCTAGGAATCAAGTCTTATGAGGAATAACTTAGGAAGCTGGGTATACTTAGCTTGGAAAAGACTGAGTGGTGACAGATAACTATCTTTAAATATCTGAAGGAATGTAATGGAGAAGATGAAGCAACCTTGTTTTCTGCTGCTTCAGAGACTAGAACACAACCCAGTGGATTCAAATTACAAGAAAAAAGATTCCATCTAAACATCAGGAAGAATGTCTTCACTGTAAGAGCTCTTTGACAGTAGAATGGATTGACCCTGATTGTGTTGGATGGCCATGTCTAAGACCCTGATGATGTTGGATGGCCATGTCTATTTAAACAGTGGTTGGATGGCCATGTCTAAGAAGTGCTTTAGTTGTATATTCCTGTATACCAAGGTGTTGTACTAAATAGCCCTTATGGGTGCCTCTATCTCTTTAAGGGTACCTTCTAACTATGTATTAAGAACCTTAGCCCTCCCTGCAATCATGTGCCTTGGTCCAGGCCCCAGAGGAAGAGAAGAACCACTGGACCTCATCCCCTTTCTCACCACCTTTCCTTTTTTTTCTTTTTCTTTTTTCTTTTTTTGGTTGTTGTCTTAGATTGTAAGCCTGAGGGCAGGAAACCGTCTAATTTATAAGATTGTATGTACAGCACTGTGTAAATTTACAGCACTATATAAATAAAGGTTAATAATAATAATAATAATAATATGCTGTAATTCTGTTTATTTTTGCTAAGGTACTATTGAGTTTTATCCTAACACAGTCTCTCTCCTTAATAAGAAATCTTTCTGTGCCAGTCTTGTGCCAGTTCTATTGCTCAAAATGTCATCTTGCTCCTGATGTTTACCTTTGTGATGTAATTTGAATACATAAGCTACTATTACAAAATCTCATGATTCGGAGGGCTGCTTCACACTTTACACATCAATAGTCTTTGCCATCTCTTCTGCTGATGTTTGGTGCATGTATAGGATAAAAGTGAGAGATCTTTGAAACATCCACAAACTGGTACTAATAAAACAACTGAAACTGATTTTGATCCACTTTTAGAAGATGAATTATTGTCATATAAAGATCGCCCTCTCTCAAGGTTATATAAATGCCTGTTAGAAATAAACTTAGAAGAAGAAGTCATCAAGACAAACATGGTAAAGTGGCCTCAAAATTTTGGCCTAAATTTAGATTTACATCAATGGGAATTAACCTGGATTAAAAGATTGAATTATACTAGATGTCAAAGTGTGAAAGAGATCTATTATAAAATCTTTTTTAGGTGGTATCTGACCCCACAGAAAATTTGTAAAATGTTTAAAAATTAAGATTCCAATTGTTGGAAATGTCAAAAAAAACCAAAAAAAAAAACCAGGTACATTATTTCATATGAGGTGAACGTGCAAAAAAGCCACCAAATTTTGGAAACAAATCCATCAGGAAGTTAGGTTAATTACAAAAGAAAATATTGAATTTAAACCTGAAATATTTCTGTTAAATATGTTAGATGAGAGATTGGAAAAGAAATTTGGTAAAGTTATATGTTTTATATGATATCAGCAGCACAGATTGTCTTTGCTCAAAGATGGAAAATAGAAGACACGCCGACTATAGAGGACTGGTCTCTCAAACTTTATGATCTTCTAGAACTGGACAAATTAGCAAGGAGTCTGGAGTATGAAGTATCGGATAAATATTTAGAAGACTGGAATTTAATTGTAGATTTTTTCCCCAGAAAGAGTTAATATAGAAATACCAATCTGGAATAATACTGTTTAGATATTTATCTATTTTTTTCTTTTTTAAAAAATATGTAAATCAGGACTGAAGATCCTTTGTTATATTTCAGGTATGTTAAATAGGCTGACTACCTCTTTAATGTTGTCCAAAAGGGAAAGAGAAAAGTGTTTAGTAACTGAATAAATGAACCACACTCACTTTATTATTTTATTTTTTATAATACAGCAACGTAGGTAATGCAACAGGAAGTAGTGAATGAAAGTTGTTTGTAATATTAGATAATGTATATGTGTATGTGTGCATAAGTGCTCATAAAAAAAACAAAAAAAAAAAAACCCTGAAACTGACTGCAGCTGTCTGGCAGCTTTGCTGTACCCTTTCTTCTGTACCCTGCATACAGATATTGTAAAATACATCCCTTCAAAATTATCCATTACAGGCCATTACCAGTGTGGGAAGTGTGTTGCTGTCAACAGTCTCGATACTAAGGCTTTGAAATATCCATATATTGATGACAATTTTACACTAAAACAATTCACCAATTGCAATTCAGAAAGTGTAGTCTGTGTTGTTGTATGTCCATGTAACCTTTTGTATATTGACCAAAAGCTTGTAGAAAACTGAAGTTGCACATAAGTCAGCATAAAAGTTGCATTAGGAATCATCATAGAGATACTCCAGCAGGAGAATATTTTTACAGGAAAAACCATAGCTCTGATTCTTGAAGATTTTTTTTAATCCTTTGAAACCATTCAACAGCTTTGGTTTCACAACTTAGATCTTCACACAAAGTTTCTACAGAGAGAGGCCTTCTGGATATTCAGATGAAATACTAGCTTTCCTAGTGCTTTAAATGATCAAGTCAGTTACAGAAGCTATTTGTAAAGTACTGTAGTTGTTTGTATGAAATATGTTATTAGGGTCTTTTATCCTACATTTTAAGCAGGCTTAATTTTATTGCAGTTAGGCACACAGAACTGTTTGCTCTTACATTTGTTAGTCATTGCTAAATTGTAGATATTTCAAATACTGCTGTAAGTTTGTACTCAGAGTTCTCTAACTGAAAGAGTTGTGATGGCTTTGTGGCCCTGAGATTAGAACAAAACAGTCCAATGCTACATGCTGTAACTGTCAAGCAGACCCTGTTCTCATAGGGGTAATGTGCAAGGAGGAAGGAGGGAAGAGTGTTGATTTCATGCCTGAAGTTTTCTCAAACTAATTTTGAAAGGAGCTGAAAACACCTTTTTAAAAGATTCTGGAAATAACTGTCTCCTGTCTCCTCAAGTTCCTTCACCTCACAGGATTCTAAACCTAATGTTCTATATAAAAATATTTCCAAGATTCTTTCAAGCCATAGGATCTTCAGACTTCAGGTTCTGCCAAATGTGCATCATAAACTTCAGACAGGAACTTCAGACTTCTTTAAATGGACTTATATTTGAATTGTGGATATTGCCTTATCCATTTCTGATTGTTCCCTGAAGGTTTCTTAAGGTTTAGAGATGGGATACCTTACATTATGGTTATTTTTAAATATTTTTGCTGTGTGATAATTTTCTGGATGGTTTCTACAGTTTCATTATTTCACTGGATATTTAAATTGTATTATTGTAATAAGCACATGCAATTTATAAGTCTAATAAGTTTTTGCATTATTGTTAAATAAACATCTACAAGTCCTAGACTTTCCTGGTTAGTCTTTTTTGTCACAGATTTTAGAGACCTTCTGTGTATAAGTTTACATTGCTTTATATTTTCCTTTTAATTTTGCTGTACTCTGTCTGTTGTACCCTCCATATCACCAGAAAGCAAATATCAGCAGTATGGTATCACTTCAATAATATCAGTAGAACTGAGACTTCAGATCATATATTGACACTCCTCTAATGTTGACATAGTACAACTCCTTTACTGTGCCTCTGTTAGCATTATGAGAAACTACAGAGCTCAGTCTCATGTACTATTTTATTAGGATTTTTTAAGGAGAAAAATTAAGCATGCCCCACATGCTGATTTTAAAAAGCAGGTCATCTGCCTGTTTCCCTACAAGTTGAAATCAATGAAGATGCAAAGTCAGGAGAGATTCGATTACAAGATTTCCAACTTTTGTTTTGCCTTGTTGATTCTGGACACCCTTGATGAATACAGATATAGCAATATATTTGAATGTACTCCATCAGTGTCCTTCTCATGGCATTGTGGTAAACTGACACCTACTTAAGGACTACCGCATGCCATGAGGCTGATGTGGAGGTTGAAGGCTGGCAGACCAGGAGCTAAAGCCTGCTGTAACAAGGGTGGCAGCTACTGATGTTTAGTTGGCACATAGCCTGACAGGCTAATATTTGTATGGAAAAAGATGAAGAGGGGAGAAAAAAACAAGCCAAAACTCCCTTGATCCTTTCCCTGCCTCTGCCCTGGGATTTTTCTTTGAGGGAAACAAAAATCACAGTAACTTTAGCTAAATTCATAAAAAAAAACCCTGGTAACCAGAGTACTGAGATCTGATGGGAGTAATACAAATATTATTTGGGCCTTTTTAAAACTAATAAAACAATCAGAGCATTTAAACTAAGAAATCAGTCATCCTTTGAGAATCCTGAGACATGGGTTTCTTTTGCAGATTTCATTGCTTGCTTCCCAGTTTCTCCTTAAAGTACGTTAATTGGTTTCTCTTAGAACATGTGACATATCAGGACATGTGACATGTGACTAGCCCTGCTAGTAAGCAAAATCTAGAAACTGATTTAAGTCAATAAGTGTTTTCTTTTTCTCTCAGAAACAAACTTAAGGAGGACTCAATTTTAGTAATTATTATAAATACAGCCCACTCTCACTAAAAAGGAAAATGTAAGAATGGGGATCCAGGGGCTGAAAAGACGGTCCAGAAAAGCTGGCTTCTGGCTGCCTTGGGAGCTCAATGTTTTGATGTTGCATGTCCCCAAGCTACCCAGAAGTCGCCCAGCCAATCAGACAGGGATGGCTTGAAGACATTTCAGAGGCACAGCATTTTTATGCCACATCTTGCCAGATTGCCCAGAAGTTGAGACAGGGACACCTTTGGGACCACGGTGTGTGTTTTCCATGCTTCTTTTTGCACTGGAAAAGTGCCAGGTTGGGGTTGCTACAGTGCCATGGCACGCGGCTCTGCGGCAGCCTCAATCGAATGGTTTTGGGCCATCTCTTTCAACCTTGAGTTTGTTTAAGTATTTATCATGATAGATAAATATTGATGGGAGGCCAGTGACAGGCTAGTCTGGGAAAGTGTGCTGGAAGAGATGCGTCTTGGCCATCTTTGCCACCTCCCAGCAACATAACCAAAAAAAGAAAGAAAAGCCATCAAGGACCTTAATTCAGATGCAGAAATCATCATTTTCCCAGCAAAGGCAATGCCACAGTAACCATGGAAACAGAACAATATAAACAAAAAATCAAGGAACTCCTGGATCCTGCAATATACAAAAACTGAAACAAAGACCCAACCAACAAAATCACCAGGAAAACAAACACCCTGATCAAAAACTCCTCAATTCAGCCAACCACTATTATTATTATTATTATTATTATTATTATTATTATTTTGTATTTCCCACCTCTCCTTTCGGATCGAAGCGGGATTCCAACAGTTAAAACAATAAAACAATCAGAATACAACGTGCAATACATCAATATAATGTACTACAACAATATATATCATTAATCTAAAAACAACAACATTAATTCAGTCCTAGCTGCAGATTATTATAACTATCTGTCTAATTTACTACTGTTCGTAATTGTTCTCGGCAATCACAGCAATTCAGATGGATGGGCCTGCTTGTGCAAACCTGAGGCTCTCCCACCAAGACTGTATGGACTTCCTAAGATCCACAAGGATTCCATTCCACTATGACTCATAGTAAGTGCTATTGGATCCCCCACATATGACTTGGCCATGTTTCTGGCCACAGAATTACAAACCCTATATAAGGCAACCCCCCTCCACTACATCAAGGACTCAGCTCACTTTATAGGAAAAATCAATAACCTTGAACTTAAACCTGGAGACATACTAATCAGCTTTGATGTGGTCTCTCTGTTCACCAAAGTCCCCATAATGGACACCATGACACTTATCTGACAAATTTTTCCAGAAGACATCACAGCCCTGTTTGAACATTGCTTCACCACAAGCTATTTCCAGTGGGACAATGGATTCTACCAGCAAAAAGATGGGGTAGCTATGGGAAGCCCTCTAAGCCCTGTGATAGCAAACTTTTACATGGAACAATGGATGCAAGCTCCAGGAAAAGAGATTCCACCTCAACATTAGGAGGAACTTCCTGACAGTAAGGACTGTTCGACAGTGGAACACACTCCTTCAGAGTGTAGTGGAGTCTCCGTCCTTGGAGGTCTTTAAGCAGAGGCTGGATGACTTTGATTGGGAGTTCTTGCATGTCAGGGGGTTGGACGGGATGGCCCTTGTGGTCTCTTCCAATTCTATGATTCAATGATTCTATGATTCTATGATTCTAAAGGAGACAAACCAGGAGGAAGACCATCGACTATGCCCAAGGCCAGCGATAAGTCAACTCCTAGAGAAGAGGCTTACGAGAGGCTTAAGAGAGATGGGGGGAGACAGAAAAGGAGTGGGGCTGAGTTGACGAGGGTCCATTGGCAGTCTCCCGAGAGATTCGAGGAGGCAAACCTTTACCTGCTTCACGTGCAGGATGGAGGGACACATGAGGAAGGATTTCCTAGTGATGGACTACTCCTGGATATAGGCCTGGGAAGCTTCGCAGATGAGTAAGAGTGACCAAAGGATAAATGTGGTGCAGGTTCGGGTAGACGGGAAATGGGTGGAAGCCTTGGTAGATTCCGGGTGCAGTAGGACTCTAATAAGTGAGTAAGAGGGGTTGGGGACCCCAAAGGTAATGTTGGTACAGTGTATTCATGGAGATGTGAAACCTTGCAGGACCATATGGGCCTGGGTGCAGGTGGGGAATCATCGGCGACTCATATAGATTGGGGTGGTCCCTTCTTTGATGTGCCCCATGTTGATAGGGCAGGATTGGCCTTATTGGAGACAGCTATTGTATCTACAGGAAGGGTTGTTGGGGGGGAAAACAGCCAAATAAAACTTGGAGTGATTATCAGTGCCCTGAGAACAGGTTGTATTCTGGCAACAGAATGATGCTTTGCTAGTGGAAGCTTTATGGCAAGCTCGGCTGACAGAGGAACCCCAAGGAGACGGTGTGTGTGTATGTGTGTATGGTTTGAAATGCAAGGAGATCTAGCTTATCAAATAAGAAGACTAGACACCATGGGGGAAGTGGTTAAGAAGCTATTGGTCCCTGAGCCTACACGACAAGAGATTATGAAATTAGCACATGACCTGCCCTTGGTGGGGCATCTGGGGAGGAAAAGATGGTGCAAAGGGTAATTCAGAAGTTCTATTGGCCAGGAGTGTGGAAGGAATTAGAGAATTACTGTAAGTTGTGTCCTTCATGACAGTTGACACGGGAACCAGGAAAGAAAGAGGGACCTTTGGTTCTTATGCCTATAATTGGAAAGAAATTTGAAAGGGTTGGAGTAGATATCGTGGGGCTTTATTTATTTATTTATTTATTTATTTATTTATGGTATTTGTACCCTGTTCTTCAGCCCTAAAGGCTATCAGAGCTGCTTAAAATTATTATTTTTAATTAAATGGTTCCCTGCCCTCAGGATTACAATCTAAAAAGACATGATACAAAAGGAGAAGGGAATGGTGGTGGGAAAGAGGATGCGGTCCAGTGGTTCTTCTCTCCCTCTGAGGCCTGGACCAAGGCAGATGACATGGTGAGCAGGCACTGCTTCTTAATCTAGGCCAGGCCCGATGGAGCTGGGCCTGCCTTTTCACTCTCTCCAGGCCGGATGAAGTTAGATGACATGGAAGGAGGGCTCTTGCTCTTAAAGTGGTCAGCTGGAAGTCACCGCTACCTTTTGGTGCTAGTGGACTACGCTACTCAGTACCCTGAGGCAATCACACTGTGATCTATCCACTCTGGGAGGATTGCCCAGGAATTGATAAGAGTCTTCTCAAGAGTAGGCTTTCCAAAGGAGATACTTACTAATCAAAGGAACTGCTTTATAAGCAAGGTATTGCAGCAGGTATGGAAAGACCTTATGGTAAAATCCACCAAGACAACAGTTTATCACCCCCAATGTAACAGGCTGGTAGAACGGTTCAATGGAACACTCGAGAATATGTTGAAGAAGTTTGTCCACACCCATCCCAAACAGTGGCACAATCTCGTAGCCCCCTTGTTGTTTATATATCAGGAGGTGCCCCAGTCTTCATTGGGTTTCTCTCCTTTTGAATTGTTACTTGGGAGAAAACCCTGGGATATTAGACTTAGTAAAGTCAGGATGGGAAGAAGAACTGATCAGGACCAGGACTGAGTGGGAGGGGGCAAAATCTGGCCTATGTCAGATAAGGTTATGAAAGTCTTGCATTAGCCACAGCCCCAAACCAAGAGGCAATTGCAGCATTTTTAGGCCTTGCTGGATATTATCATAAATGTATACCTCAGTTCTCCCATTTGATGGCTCCTTTGACAGATTTAACCCATAAACACAAGCCTCAAAAAGTACACTGGACTATGAGAGAGCAGGTGGCTTTTCTTGCCATTAAAAATAGTCTTCTATCACACGCAGTACTGCTTACACCTGGTTATCAGATGCCCTTTATCTTAAAAACTGATGCCTTGGATATGAGGCCCTTTAGCTTACAAACTGATGCAGTAATGGCTCAAGAGTGGGAGGATAGGGAAAATCCTGTCCTATATTTGACCCAGAAATTGTCCAACATGGAACGAAAGTACTCGGCTATTGAAAAGGAAGACCTGGTTGTAAAGTGGGCTATCACTTCATTATGATATTATTTATGGGGAGCTCCCTTTTCCTTAGTAAGTGATCATGCCCCTCTCCAATGGGCTGATAGCCCTTAAAGATTCTAACCCCCACCTAACTAGATGGTATTTGTCTCTTAAATCCTATGCCTTTCGGGTGATCCACCGCTCTGACTGACTACATGCTAACACTGATTTCTTTTCCGACAGGGTCCTTGGAACCTCAAGAATGACACAACCTTCTTGGCTCGGGAGACATGTGAAAGAGAGGGAAGAGTAAGATAGGAGGGTTGGTCATCGAGGGGAGGGAAGGATGAGTGGAAGGAATCACAGGGGAAAGGGAAGAGGAGAGATGGAGAGTGGGAGAAGTGGAAACACCTGGGGATCAGTCAGGGCCTGGGGAGAGTTAAAGGGAGAGGGCAAGGCGTGGTCGAGAAGGGAAGAGTCAAGAGGTAAGACATTGCTGGTGGTCGGAAGAAAGGGCAAGGCTGAAGGAATAAGAGGAACCCAAGAGGGGTGGACACCAGCCCTAAGTAAGGAGAGCCTACAGGGACGCCAGGGGAGCTGGAGTCCCAATAGCTGAAAGGATCCCAGAGCAGAAGGCTTGCTGGTATACCACTTGAGGGTGACAGCCCTGGAGGTGTGGGAAGCTTCAGCGGGTATTCAAGGCCAGGCTCAAGGCAATCCATATTGATGTTTGTATATTCAGGGCTCTTGTTGGCCTCTCAGAGGACACCCAGGCCCGTGGGAGAAGGCAGAGCAGGAGACACCAGAGAAGCAGCTTGAGAACCCTGAGCCTGGCGCCACTTAAGAGAGGAAGCAGACCCTGTCCATACTGGATTCATTTAAAGAGTAGGGAGGGGTTGTGAAGAAAAAGACTCTCCTCAGAGAGAGGCCTGATTTATGTTGGTTTGACTTTTACTTTGGACCATTAAACCGTGAACAGCTATTCTGTTTAATGATCTGCTCTAGAATCTTTCCTGGTATTGATGTCAGACTAACTGGAAGATAATTGTTCATATCCTCTATTTTTTCTCTTTTTGAAGATGGTGACAACGTTTGCCTTCTTCCAGTCTGCTGGGACTTCTCCTGTTCTCCAGAAGTTCTCAAAGATTATTGCCAATGACTCCGATATTACATTTGCCAGTTCTTTTAATACCCTGGTCTTGGAAACATATTCATTTAGATTGACAAGATATTCCTGAACTACCTCTTTAGTTATTCTGTGCTGCATTTCCCCTGTTGTGTCCTCTGCTCCATTATTCTCAGGTTGAGCACCTTTGCCTTTTCTGAGAAGACTGAAGCAAAGAAGGTGTTCAGTAATTCTGCCTTTTCTCTGTCCCCTGTTAGCATTTTGCCATCTTCTCCACACAGTGACCCTACCATTTCATTCTTCTTCCTTTTGCTGCAGACATGCTAAAAAAACAAAAAAAAAAAAACCCCAACCCTTTTTTTGTTCTTTACTTCTCTGGCAAGCCTGAGTTCATTCTGCACTTTAGCTTTTCTGACTTTACGCCTACACGTCTTTGCTATTTGTTTAATTCTTCTTTGGTGATCTCGCCATTTTTCCATTTCTTATACATGTTCCATTTAAAACTTAGCTTAGTTAAAAGTTCATTAGTCATCCACCCTGTTTTTTTGAGACACCTCCCTTTTTTCTTCTGCATTGGAAATGTTTGAAATTGTGCCTTCAGTATTTCCCTTTTGAGAACTTCCCATCCATCTTGAACTCCCTTCTCTTTTAGAATTCCTGACCACAGGTTAACTAAAATCAGCTCTCCTAAAGTCTAGAATGTGTGTCTCACTATGGCTGGCTTCTGCTTTCCACTGTATAGCAAACTCCACGAAAACACAGTCACTCCCATCTAATGATCGCACCTCCTGTACCCCATTAAACCAAGTCATCCCTGTTGGTTATGCAAAAGGCCCTCTGCCTTTCCCCCAGCAGATATACCTATGAGGGCTGAACCCATATACCACAGAATAGGCCTGTTAGTGTTCCTATCTCTCAAGACTGTCACATGGACTGTGCCCACCCAATGGAGGTATTGCCTTGTATAGTAATGAGGAATGTCAGAATGACAGTTTGGCTCAAATAGACAGCTGTCTAATACATGCCAGGACTATATCTGCCACACAGACTACATTTCATTAGCCATAAGTCAACCTAGGCACCCAAGCAATCTCTTTTTCTTGTCCTCCATAGCATCAAGGAAGCCCTGGTTCTAGAGAAAGTGACATGGGGAAGGGGTCAATCCTCTTCCTCCTTTCCAGGATGGATAGCTGCCTGGGTTAAGGTTCGGAGTTGACATGAACACCCTTCCTGGCTGCTCCCACCTGGGCCTTTTTCGTCCAAAGGAGAAAAGCCCAGGAGGGAGGAGGAGGAGGAGTCCACACACAGTGGCCTTGACCTCATGAATACTCAAAACCATTAATATCAAAGGTGCAAATGTCAAGGGATGACTGTAATGTGTTTTTCAGAAAAAAAGGGAAGGAAACCTTATCCATTATATGTTTATAATATGATTCCTTTTCTATACCCAACATGGGCAGCTGGTATTTTTTGCTCCATATATAGTAAAAGTCTTCATTGTAGAAATTTTCCTGGTTGTAGATTTTTTTATTGAAAAAATGAATTTAATCTTCCAAACAGATCTTAAATATTGACCATATATATTTTATACAAATTCTGTATAAAACTTGATACAGGATTTAAAAGTATAGTACATATCTTACTTAATTCCCAGCAAGATTTATATTTTATTTAAGACTAAATTAACTTATTTTGAAATCACAAAAATACCTAAGCTAAACATATTATACATTCTGTTTTTTCCATACAACCATGAGCTCATAGGATTTTATCAAATGGGGGAGGGGAGGCAAAATCTCTGGATAATTGCGCGATCAGGAGTCAGATTTTCAGATGATGGCACACTTAATCAGGTATTATCCCACAAAGAGCCAGGAATGGAAAGGGAGCAAACTATTCACAGGATATCCCATGAATAGCCTTCCCAATATTGTGAAAGAAGCACAATTGGTAGTGTCTGAAAGCTAATCACACTTCAATTGCGGTACTGGTGAAGACACCCAAGCATTTTAAAGGGACAGTAAAGGCTGAGGATCTTTCAAAGTCAAAGTGACTGGGGGCAGCAGCGAGGGATATGATATGCAAATGTGAAAGGGAACTAGCAGGGGAACTTTTTCTGAAGCAGCTGTGGCTTCAGGTTGCAGCCATGAACATTTAATTTTTAAAGGGTACTGACTGGGGATCCCTCATTTTTGAAGCAGCTACCAGGGATATTTAACATTTAAAAAGCTTGAGAAATTCAAAATTTACATGCATTTGCACAACTATCAATTCCTGCATAATATTGATTCATTCCCTATTATGTGTGAAAACCAATAGCAAGCCTTTTTCAGTTTTGCACAAAAGCATGAAAGTGTGAAACTATTGAGGGCTATAGCACTACTATTCACTTTCCCCCTTAGTCCTCTTCTCCCTACACTTTTTCCATACATATATTGATCTGTCTCCTACATCTCCAAATTTCTTCATTTTAAATCATCCTACACTTTAATTCTACATTATCTACTTCTTTATATCTATTTTTTTTGTTTTGATCATTCTGAAATCAGCCTAATTTCCAATTCTTTCAACCAAACCCCAATCTTCTTTTACATCAGCCCCTCCATTTCCATTGATTCTCCTAATGAGTCTGTCTAACACTCTCATATCCATCAATTTCACTATCCAGCCATTGATTGTGGCAATGGGCTGCTCCGTCTTATCCTCTGCTAATGGTATATATGAAATCCTTAGCCTGCTTATGAAAAACCCGTGGCAGCTTAGCACAGGTCTAGGAACTGAGAAACCATCCAGATACTGAGTCACCAGTGTGAACTCCGCCTTTATTTTAACTGCCCACTCGAGAAATGTACCACACACAAGACTGCATACTGATAATCCCCTGGGGTAAGAAAGGTGCTGAATCAATCCAAATTTCCCTGGAGATTTCTTTGACACCACTCCCATTGGTGTTCTGCATTCCAGTTCAATTTTTGTAGCAACTATCTCGGATAACTCTTTAGTGGATTTCATTTCTATTGCAAGCCAGGCCCCATTATGGGAATCCAACATTTTTTTATCAAACCCCTCCCTGATGTATGCTGCAACCAATTTGTCTGGGTAACAGGCCAGCAGGGGCAATATTATTTCAAGGCATACTGTGGTATATGACAAGCCACTCACTTCCACTTGCCTGGCCAACTACAATACTTAGAATCATAGAGTTGGAAGAGACAACAAAGGCCATGCAGTCTAACCCCTTCTGCCATGCAGGAACTCACACTCAAAGCATTCCTTGTGACAGATGACCAGCCAGCCTCTGTTTAAAGACCTCCAAAGAAAGAGACTCCACTACTCTCTGACAGAGTGTTCTTCTGACAAACTTTCCTTCTTCTAAGAGATTGGTGCCACTGGAGCGGGACACAGCCTCCTTCCTGCTGCTAACTATGAAGGTGGATCGTCCAACATAAAAAGCAACCTAGTGAGAGGCCTGGGACAGCTTTCGCAGCTGTGCTCCAGTTTACAGCATGTGTACTGGTTAAATTCCCAGCCCGTCAGTCTGTGGTTTATTACTACCAATTCATCAAAATGATCTGAAATCCTCACCCCTTCCTCCATGTGGGGCCCAATAATAGCCAACTATGGTTTATTATATAAAAGGTCCCATAATTAAAGAAAAACTCTGACCACAGAAATAAATCTTTCAGAATAATCTTTCAGAAATAAAGGGAGATGATTCTCCAAGGCCGTAGGAAGCAATATTTAGAAAAGACCTTTGAGAAAATGTTGTTAAGAGAGGAGAGATTAACCATTCTCAGCAATTGTTATTCAAAACACTGTGCAGAAGAACATTTTCAACTTTTTCCCAGTACTCTTGCCCCTCACAGGCTTTTTCACTCATTAGCTAAGATCTTATTAAATCAACCTTTTAATAATGCTAACAGTTACACAGAGCGTAATACATAACAAGGGTAGGCACAAGTAATTTTTACAGTTCTCTGCCTCAGGTGCCAGGATCCCACCCACCTTTTGCTGTTGTGTATCTTTGCCATTTTCTGATCTTTCTCAGGAAGCAAAATATCCTGGCATGGTCCTGATGTGGCACCTAGAACACTAGGCATCAGAAAAATCCATCTACATTAGACATCAGGAAAAGAGCTGAAGGAAAAAAGGAAATCATATTTCTTGAGGGCAGCTATGTC
Source organism: Urosaurus nigricauda (assembly GCA_034509955.1). Taxonomy (NCBI): domain Eukaryota; kingdom Metazoa; phylum Chordata; class Lepidosauria; order Squamata; family Phrynosomatidae; genus Urosaurus; species Urosaurus nigricauda. The sequence goes on from JAOEGL010000002.1 coordinate 124,835,033, forward strand.
ATTCTTTAAAGTCAAAGCAATAGAATCTGTATTCAAAACCAAAGTATAAACATGTTTCATTTTCTTTTCCTGTTTCATTAACTGATTAAAGTTTTTCCTTTTTCACTAGACTTTATTAGAGTAATTTTTAAAAACATATATCACAAAAGAGGAAAAACAGGAAGATACAAACAAACATTCAAAATATCTACCTACCTACATACCTACATACTACAAATAATATAATGTATGTTTATTTCAATGCATTCTATCAGTTTATCATACCATTCATTTATATCAGGATATTATCTGCCTTTCCATTTATGTGCATATACAAGCCGAGCTGTTACAGTCAAATAAAATAAAATCTTCCCATATTTATTTCTAATGTCTCAATATTGACCATACTTAATAAATAAAACTTAGGGTCCACATTTATTTTGCAATTAAGTATCTTTCTAGCTGAACTATGAATTTCTTGCCAGATTTTTTTTCCTACTCTACAGGGCCACCACAGATAGTGGAATGAACCAATTTGTTCTAAGCATTTCCAGCATTTAATGCTAGTTCCTTTAACCATTTTTGGCCATCTAACCAGTGTCAAATATCATCTATTATACATGTTATGCAGATTTTCATTTACGTCGTAATTTAAAGTATAGTTTATCCTCTTGTTCCACGATTTCTCCCACTGTTCTAACAATATTTTGTTTGAGATCCTGGGACCTTTTTACCATATAACCCTTAATGGTTTCTTGTTCTAAGTTTCAGAAAAAGTTAGTGGACAAACATATATTAAAGGTGTTTTTTGCAAATAAAATATTCTCAAACTCTTTGTTCTGCCTTTCCATTTCTCAGGGTATTATTATCTTTAATAAATCTCTGTCTTAGCTACCTATGTAGAAACCATCCACGACAATATCCTTCATCTTCAAGTTCCTCTTGAGTTTTAATCCTCAATTTTTTTTTATTTTTTTTTATTTTTTGCATTTTCATCTATTTTGGTCAGTTCGTGTTATGTTATCCAGTTATTCTCACACATCATTTCTCTTTTATGAAAAGCCTCATTGGGTGAAGTCAAGCTAGATATCTGTCTACATATTCTTGGTTTATACTTTAACCAAACTCTCATCAAAGCTTTTTCTAACAAAATGATTAACAAATTCTTTATTAACTCTCTCTTTCTCATAAAAAAGATATGCATGCCACCCAAATCTATTATCAGCTCCTTCTAAATTTAATAATCTTTTATTTTGGAGTTTAATCCACTCTAACAAACAGTGTGCTCCATAATAGATTTGCAGATTGGTTAACTGTTAACTGATTTCAGTTTTTCAAACAAAGCTGAAAACAGTGAATGAGCCAATGAGTATTCTTTCTTTCTTTCTTTCTTTCTTTCTTTTTTCCTCCCCCCCCCCAGGTCATTCAAGCATCTATCCTGCATTTTCAAGGCAGTCCAAAGATCAAGATGGATGGATTGTCCACATTCTTTTTTTTTTTTATGGTTAGCAAGTTTCCCATTTTAGAAGTTTACTCTTGAGGACATACATGTACACATGCATGCACGCATGCGCATGCACACACACACAAAGAGTGTGTATCAGCTGCTCTTTTCTCCTCTTTATGAAGTTCTTTGTCTAATATTCAGAACATGAGCAGCCATTTCTTTCAGTTTGGGATTGGTCAATATTAATATGATGGAGTGTGCACAAGGAAATATAGCTGCCAAGATGTTCAAAACTTTTTTTCCAGTAGTTCCATACTTTACAGCTTTACTTGCAAATATTATCATGCTACTGAAATATAGAAAGTAGAAGAAGACATAGCATAACAATAGCATTATGACATTGATATGGGCTTGAGTGCTGAGATCTTTATCACCAACACCACTACTCTTCAAATTTCTTGTGTGTTTCCACAGTGAGGCAAGCAAAAGAATAGATGCAGTCATGCTTATAGTGAAATTTATAGAAGTATAACTGAACTGCAGAGGAAGAAAAATAATGAGTGTTTTGTATCCAATGTCACTTGGGTTGGCACATCCTGGTAGAGTCCCTGTTAGATTTCCCCACTTTTTGTATCCAAAATATTTAACCAGTGGAAGAGGAAAGAAGGTACTGGAAATAACTATTGACCATCCAAGTAGTCTGGGTGCAAGCATGTTGATTCTTTGCTTTAGCCAGTGGAAGACATGATTGGCCAAGTTAGTGACCTTCACACAGTAGAAAACACTTAGCCATGTGGCAGACCAGAGGCTGATCATGTTGAAAAAGAGCCATACAATATAAAGATCTGCCAGGTTAGAAGAACAGGTCTCAGAGCAGATGAGAATCAGAAGATTGTTCACTGAAGAATACAGTTCCATCACAAATCTAGATGTACTCAAACTAATCAAGAGGACCTCACAGGTCAACATCTTTCTGTTTCGAAGCCATTGATGCCCCTGTACAACTGTGATGAATCCATTTCCTAATAGGGAAGCTATGAGTACAATTCCTGCAATGATGTTGATGAGTATATCCAGTGGAGATTTTGAGCTAATAACCATTTTTGTCATATTATTTTAAAAGAAAAAAAACCTGAGAGCATATTCTTGTATGTGATTTGCCTGGTTTATCTGATGTTTGGCAAAGGAAACTCTGCTACCTGGAGCGTTTTATATAGACAGATTGTGATATGGAAAGCAATGCAAATTTTAGGAGGGTTCTGTTATTAATGACATAAGCATCCCATAGAGCTTGTTTTCTTTGACATGTGCTTACTGTGCTTTTCTGATGTCTAGAGTAGATCGAATTTGCAGTGTTCTAGGTATCACATCAGGACCAGCCCAAGATATTTTGCTGAAAAGCAACTTATAGACTGACAACAACCTGTACCTTAACCTGGCAGCAAAAGCACCAGCTAATGGGTGGGATATTGAGGCATCTTATTCACTCTCTGCCTAGGTGGCATTTTAAGCCAAACAATTACAAATCTACATGGTATAAGGCTCTACATGGAATGCTGGGTCCACTATTTTTGTATTGCCTTCAGTATATCCAACAGCACTGCTGCTTTAAATAAGTTTCCTTGCTTTTGAGATTGGTGTTAATCTCTTTTCTGATACCAGGAACTAAAATCCTATGACAATGATGTATTTAAGTCTTTTATCCCAAGTCTTAAATCAAGTCTCAATTTGAGCTTCAGGTCTTACCCAGTATTACAAAGAATGAAGTAGTAATCCAAGACAGTAGCATTCCTTTTCTTGTTATTGTGTGCCTTCAAGTCATTTCTGACTCATGGCAACTCTAACATGAACATAACAAAATGAATTTCAACAGGGGAGTTTATCATATTGGCTCCATTCGAAAATACCCCAAAATTCCAAAGTATGATAAACTCCAGGGAGAAATGTACAGTACTCCACTTAGGGAAGGGGAAAAAAAAAGAAAATTCACAGATAAAGGATGGGGAACACTTGACTTGACAACTGTACATGTGAAAGTGATCTAGGAGTCCTAGTAGACCACAAGTTCAACATGAGTCAACAGTGTGAAGAGGCAGCTAAAAGGCCAATTCAACTCTAGGCTGCATCAGTAGAAGTAGAAGTATCTAGATCAAGAACAATACCACTCTATTCTGCTTTGGTCAGACCTCACCAGTTCTGGGCACCACAATTCAAAAATGATGTTGAGAAGTTGCAGTGTGTCCAGAGGAGGTCAACCAAAATGGTGAAAAGTCTGGAAACCATTAAGTCCTAAGAGGAGTGACTTAGGGAGCTGGGTGCGTTTAGCCTGGAGAAGAGAATATTTATGATAGTCCTGTTTAAATATTTGAAGAGTTGCCATATTGAGGATGGAGCAAGCTTGTTTTCTGCTGCTCCAGAGAATAGGACTCAGAGAAATGGGTACAAACTACAGGAAAAGCTATTCCACCTCAACATTAGGAAGAACCTTCTGACAGTAAGAGCTGCTTGAGAGTGGAAAACACTCCCTTGGAGTGTGGTGGAGTCTCCTTCTTTGAAGGTTTTAAACAGAGGCTGGATGGCCATCTGTAAGGGGTGATTTGATTGTGTCTTCCAGCACATTTGATTGTGTCTTCCAGTCCCTGCCAGAGAGAAGAAGGAGAGCAGTTTCTGGGCAGTGTTTTAATTTTTTTAAAAAAACTCTTGGGAGAGTGTGCTTGTTGCTGAGGTGGTGGAGCTTCTGTGAGTCACATCTGTGAATCACTAGGGGGTGGAGCTACGAGTCTAGCTCTATATAACTCCTCACAAAGGCGTGCAAATATAGGCACATGAATTTTTTCAACCAAGGAAAAGTACAGAAGAGGCAGCAAGGAAACAGTGAATTTTGTCTTTAGAGGTCCTCCTTTAAATTTTTCCCTTTTTTAAAAAAGGACTTTTGGGGGTTGCTTGCTAAGAGGAAGAGAGTCAGAAACTTGCCTTCAGAACAATCCTGCAGTCAGGACATCTCTATCAAGTTATATTCCCAGTAGCTTGAGCTCACTGGCAGAGATTGGTGAAAAGGCCAGGTAATCAGGGGCCTTTAATGTTGGTGTTTACGAGAGGATTTTTTTAGCAGGAAGCCCACAGTTCTGTTTCAGTGACTACTTAAGACCTCAGTATGGACACTGAGAGAACTGTTGCAGTCACCTGCAACACTTGTGGGATCTTTGTCTTCTTGCCTACAGATGTGAGGAACTTCACATGCACTAAGTGCAATTTGGTAGCCCTCTTGGAGGAGAACATCCTCCAAAAAAAGAAAATTGGGAGGTGTCTTAAGAAACTAGGATGGATGACTAATGAACTTTCAAAAGAGCTAAGTTTTAAGTGGAACATGTTTTAAAAATGGAAAAATGGAAAAATTACCAAAGAGGAATTCAACAAATAGCAAGTATAGGTGTAAAGTCAGAAAAGCTAAAATGCAGAATGAACTCAGGCTTGCTAGACAGGTTAAGAACAATAAAAGGGGCTTTTTTGGATATATCCATAGCAAAAGGAAGAAGAAGGAAATGGTAGGGCCACTGTGTGGAGAAGATGGCAAAAGGCTAACAGGAGACAGGGAAAAGGCAGAATTACTCAACACCTTCTTTGCCACAGCCTTCTCAGAAAAGGCAAAGGTGGTCAACCTGAGAATAATGGAGCAGAGGACACAATAGGGAAAATGCCGCACAGAATAACTAAAGAGATAGTACAGGAATACCTGGTTAACCTAAATGAATACAAGACTCCAGGACCTGATGAACTACATCCAAGAGTGTTAAAAGAACTGGCAAATATAATATCAGAACCACTGGCAATAATCTTTGAGAACTCGAACCACTGGCAATAATCTTTGAGAACTCCTGGAAAACAGAAGTTGCAGCAGACTGGAGGAGGGCAAACGCTGTCCCTATCTTCAAAAAGAGGAAAAAAGAAGAACCCAACAATTATGTTCCAGTTAGTCTGACATCAAGATTCTAGAGTAGCACATTAAACAGAGAGTCTGTGAACACCTAGAAGGCAGTGCCATAATCACAAAAAGTCAACACGGGCTTCAGAGAAAGAAGTCATGCCAGACAAATCTGATCTTTCTTTCTTTCTTTCTTTCTTTCTTTCTTTCTTTCTTTCTTTCTTTTTTAAATAAAATTACCAGCTTGGTAGATGAAGGGAATGCTGTGGATATAGCATATCTTGATTTCAGTAAGGCATTTGACAAGGTTTCCCATGTGGACATTCTTAGAAAAAAGCTTCTAAAATGTGGGCTAGACAAGGCATCTGTTACATGGATTTGTAATTGGTTGACCAGCCCGAATCCAAAGGGTGCTCAACAAAGGCCCCTTTTCATCCTGGAGAGAAGTGGCCAGTGGGATGCCACAGGGTTCTGCTCCCTGGGCCCACTGCTATTCAACAGCTTTATTAATGATTTGGATGACAGTATTGGGGGCAATGCTTGTCAAATTTGCAGATGACACCAAATTTAGGAGTAGCTAATACTCCAGAGGGCAGGATCAAATTCAAAATGACCTGAATAAACTGGAAAGCTGGGCCAAAGGTAACAAAATGATATTCAACACAGAGAAATGTAAGGTACTGAATGTAGGGCAGAAAAACAAAATGCTCAGATATAGGACACCTGCTGAACGAGATTACATGTGAAAGGGATCTAGGAGTCCAAGTAGACTACAAGTTGAACATGAGTCAATAGTGTGATGAGGCCAATGTGATTTTAGGCTGCATCAAACAGAAGTATAGTGTCTAGGAACAAGGGAAGTAATAGTGCCACTCTATTCTGCTTTGGTCAGGTCCCACCTGGAATACTGTGTCCAGTTCTGGGCACCACATTTATAAAAAATGATGCTGAGAAACTGGAGCATGTCCAAAAGAGGGTGACTAAAATGGTGAAGGATCTGGAAACCATGCCTTATGAGGAACCACCTAGGGAGCTGTGGATGTTTACCCTACAGTAGAGAAGGTTAAGAGGGCATATGATAACCCTGTTTAAATATTTTAAGGGATGTTATATTGAGGAGGGGGCAAGTTTGTTTTTCCTCTGCTCCAGATACTAGGAGCCAGAACAATGGATGCAAGCTGCAGGAAAAGAGATTCTACCTCAACAATTACTAGGAACTTTCCTGACAGTAAAGGCTGTTCGACAGTGGAATATATTCCTTCAGAGTGTGGTGGAGTCTCCTTCCTTGTAGGTCTTTAAACAGAGGCTTGATGGCCATCTGCCAGGGATGCTTTGATTTAGAGTTCCTGCATGACAAAGGGTTGGACTGGATGGCCCTTGTGGTGATTCTATGGTTCAACAATTCTATCACAGTGTCTTTCTCTAGCTACTTTCCTCCTTTTCCTTCTACCAGTACTTCCAATTTCCAGCCTCTGCTTCTCTATCTCCTTCTCCTCAGCCCGTTAGCTCCTTGCCAGTATCCCTCCCTTCTCTTAACAGCCTTGCTCCAGCCAACAGACCCTCTCTTTAATTTTTTTGGAGGTGGAGAAGGAAGGAGAGGGAGAGGAATGGAATCTGCCAGAGGCTTGAAATGAATCTGTTGTCATGACAAACAAAGGGAACATAAGGGCTTTGACTGGACTGTGGTTAGAGATGGCAGTGTGTTTGTGTGTTTATAAATGACTGAAACATTGGGGTTATTCAGACTTTTTTAGTATGTCTCAGCAAATAATCTCCCTCACTCATTCCAGTTTTGTTGTTCACGCTATTTTTTATTATTGGAAACACATCTCTGTACATCTCTGAGAGTTCTGTTACTCACGTGTCAACACTGCAAATAAAGATGGATCGATGATGCAGATGTATTGGAAGCACATTCAAGGCATGCAGAGTTTTATCCAGTTTATTCCAGGTCTATTTGCACTGGTTATTCATACGGTCAGCATTGTGAATCTTTTAGGAAAACTTGGGGGCAAAACCCAAGATCGATTATCCCAGGTTAAGTGGATTTTTTTGGCAGCCCCCCCCCCCCACAAAAAAAAAACCTTAATCAGTTGCATTCAAAGTGCATGTGAACAATAAAGATTTAACTCTACCAGGATTATTTTCACAATCTTCCCCCTGTTCCTGAAAGTAAGGTGTTATTTTTGTTCGCTTTCTGTTCACATTATTTTCATATTATTGCTGTTTGGGAGAAACGCCTCGGAAAATCAACCCGCATTTGTGGGGGTTTTTTTTCCTATTTTTAAAATCCCGTTTCTGAGTGGGATTCATCTAGTGCAATAAGACTCCATGACACCCCTGGGCTAGATGTCACCTGGTGTGTAAGGGCTGGCAACAGGATGGAGGCAGCCTCCCCCACTCACTCACACAAAAGTGTGTGTACAATTACACACTTAATAATTGTAATTATTTAGGGACATTACTTTTCTTACCCCTGATCTGCATTGAGATTAAAGAAAAACTCTGGCCACTCCCTCAGAGATGAAAGGAGATGGATCTACAAGGCAGTATGAAGCAATATTTAGGAGAGAGTTTCCAGAAAAAGCTGTTAAGAGAGGAGACATTAACCATTCTTTGCAACTGTTATACAAAACACTGTGCAGAAAAACATGGTCAACTTTTCCCAGTACTTCTACGTAACAGAAAGTGAATGAGCCAATAAGTACTATGTATTTTTCCATACCTTGGCAATTATTCCATTTGCTTATTTGTGTTAGAGTCATTTACATATGGAGGTAACTGAATAAATGATTACAGAATTACAGGAATGGATCTGGGATTTAAGAGGTGGTTCAACACACTCCAGTAATAGAGGTGTGTAGAAGGGGAAGCCTATGATTCAGTCAATTCAAAGATCTATCCTGCATTTTCAACATAGTCCGGAGATCAAGATGGATGGATTTTCCAAATTTTTTCTTGATAGTTAGCAGTCTCCCCATTTTGGAAGCTTACTCTTCAGGACACACACATGTGGGCACACACACACACACAAAGAGTGCATGTCTGTTGCCCCTTCCCCCTCTTTATGAAGCTCTTTGTCTGATATTCAGAATGTGAGCAGCCATTTCTTTCAGTTTGGGATTGGTCAATATTAATATGATGGAGTGTGCACAAGGAAATGTAGCTGCCAAGATGTCCGCAATTAGTCTTTCAGTACTTCCACACTTCAAAACATCACTTGCAATAATTGCTATACTAACCAAATATACAAGATAGAAGAAGACATAAAACAACAATGGTATTATGACATTGATATGGACCTGAGTGCTGGCATCTTTATCACCAACACCGCTCTTCTTCAGATTCTTTATGTGCTTCCAGAGTGAGGTGAGCAAAAGAGTGCATGCAGTTGTACTTATGCTGAAATTTATGGAAGAGAACATGACATGCAAAGGAAGATAATTAGCTAATTTGCTATTATAAATCTCACTTTGGTTTACTCTTCCTGGCAGAGATTCTGTTAGATTTCCCCACTTTTGGTATCCAAGATATTCAACCACTGAAGGAAGAGATATTATACTGGAAATAACTACTGACATTCCAAGCAGTCTGGGTGCAAGCACGTTGATTCTTGGCTTCAGCCAGAGGAAGACATGGTTGGCAAAGTTAGTTACCTTGATACAATAAAAAACACTTAGCCATGTGGCACACCAGAGGCTAGCCAGGTTGGAAAACATCCAGATAACATCTAAAACTTCCTGTCTGGAAGAACCCACATGTGTCTCTGGGAAGGTGAGATAGAGAAAATTGTTCACTGAAGATGACAGCTGCATCACAAATCTGGATGTACTCAAACTAGTCAAGAGGAAAACACAGGGTAACATCTTTCTGTTTCGAAGCCATTGGTGCCCCTGCACAACTGTGATGAATCCATTTCCTAAAAGAGAAACTATATACACAGCTCCTATACTAGTCCAAATAAGTATACCAAGTGAAGAAGTTGAATTGATGTCCATTCTTGTTGCTTCCTAGAATAAGCAAAGATCTGAGATGATGTATTTGTGTGTGATTTGCTGGTTTATCTGTGAAGTCTGGGATTAAAAATCTTGCTATTTGGGACATTATAAATAGACAGATCATACTATGGAAAGCAATGCAAATCTTAGGAGCATTCTTTTATTAATGATCCAATCAAGTGTCATTGGGGCTTCAGTGAATAGATATTTTATATCACTTTGTTTACCAGCTTTTCAGTGATAGGAGTTCATTGGAAAGTTCTTTTAAATCGCCTTCTTATGTGTATGGCACTTCCTCCTCTCCCATTCCCTGGAGGTTTCTCTCAGCACTTGAAAGAATTTACCAAGAAATGTTTTGTTTGCTAATGCTGAAGAAGATGCTGAAATAATTCCAAAATTGCCTCTTATGTTTTTAAGCCCAAGACACTTTTTGTGAGCCCACTTGATCCTGTTCAGTGACCTTCTCATTTTCGTAATCACAATATTTAAGACTTAAGAATATTTTCCTATCCAATGCCTTCTTCATCAACTCTTTTGTAAGACCATTAAACAATTGCTAATCTTGAAAGATTTTCACTTCCTTATACTTAACTAGGAGATTTACCATATGGATGATTTTGCTTATGATCTAATTAAAATAAAAGTAGCACTTACAATTCTTGGAATTTCTTTGTTTTTGTTTTTTAACCAATAAAATTAAAAATTAAAAAAAGAAACTAAGGGCCTGAACAGACAGGCCAAAATAAAGCTGCTTTGGGTCACTTTGGAAGTATTCTGTCTACTACACTTGATCTTAACCAAAAGGCCAAGAAGCCCTTAGGACTGGAGCGTGGCTTTGGTGCAGCTTCCAGCCTCTTAAGATGCATGTATAAACAGCATAACTCCAAAGTGACCCGAAGCAGCTTTATTTTGGCCTGCTGTTCAGGCACTTAGTTTCTTTCTTTTTTTTTATTTTAAATTTTATTCATTAAAAAACAAAAAACAAAGACAAGACAAAACCAACATACAATACAGCCTTTATTTGTGCAATTGCCCTTACTCTATCTATAAATTCTAAGCTATTGATCTAAGAAGTAAAGTATATACAGTATACGCATTAAACATTAATTGATCTTTCTCCACAAGTCCCTTCTGTTGGCTGTTAGTATAAGCTTTCTCCCAATATACTATTTTTATTGCATAATTTACCACATAATCTTAAATCACAAGAAGAACAAAGCTTCTAGTAATTAGCATTCTGGTGATTAAACATCCTTAACTTAAGCCAAATTAATTGATTTCATTCCAGACCTATTACCCAAGAATTCTGCCAATTTTGTCTTAGATAGTCAATCAGAGGATTTCAATTTCTCTTACAGTTGTTAAGAGATATGTTTTTGTAACAGCTGTGTTAGTTTATCAGATTCCATAACTTCATATAATTGCATTAGCCATTAACCATTTTGCTCTTAGTTTCAAGCACAGGAATTTTCCTGGAGCGGGGGGGGGGGGGGGGGGAAGAACCACATTTTGTCCATAAGTCCACAACCTTGGGGGAAAATGTTCAAGATATCAGGCTAATTAAAGTGTCTAGTTTGGGCTTCACTAGACACTTAAAGTCCACTTTGAGGTTTTTGGCTTAAGCTGGTATCCTAGGACAAAAATACAGAGATCTTAAATACTCGCTTGTGATTTGTCTAAAACAGTTGACACATCATGTATTTGTTTTGCTCCTGTTCAATACCACGCCAGCTGTGGATTTCTGTGGCATAATGGATAAACCTTTAAATTGTATGCAGAAATGAACAACAGGGCAACATAAAAGTTTGATCATGGAAGGGCAGGTTACATCCACTGGGACTGTATCAACTACAGAATCTAAGTCAAAGCATATCTGAATTATTTTTTTTCCTCAAAGTACTGTGGAAAATCTTCACAATGGTCAGAGATTGTTTAGCAAGCCACCTACAAATTCAAGGACATTAAGAACTTCTTTCAACTCATGAAGCCCTTTGAAGGCAGACTTCCATTTTCTACTGAGGACCAGTGTGTAATAAATCTCTAACTACTTGAAACAGCTCTGCTGGAAGGCGCTTTGCAGATGCTGCTCACACTGCCATAGAGTAGACCTTCAAATAGACCCTAGAGCATCTTCAGTCAGGCAAGTCTTTTGCCAGTGTCATGCTAATCTCCATCTTACCTGCTTCATCATCAGCAATTCCCTGGAAAACAGGGTCCAGTTTGGGTTCACTCTTTAAAAAGGGATACTCAGGAGCAATTGAGTCCACTGTCCTGATCATTTCCCATTTCCAGACATCAGACAGAATGTGGCCTCCCTCCTTCATTCCACAGCACAAAGAACTGGAAGTAGAGGCCTGTATTTAAAGAGCTTCAGGAGCTGAAAGAAGTTCTTAAGGTTTTTGAATTTATAGGTGATCACTCCTCCCCAGCCCCAGCCATCTTGCCGTAGATATGAGTATTGGGTAAAAGACTGCAAGCCATTGCAATATCAACATTTTCTGAGGGGATGGCAAGGGAGCTGCAGAAATGAGGATATAAATGGCGAGTGAATGCCACTCAGAAAGCTAAATAATGAAGCTGTAGAACATCATATAAGAGCATGAGTGGAATAGACCTGTTAACTTGACTGTACTACAAGGACTTGTACCAGATTCTGTGGGGAGATACCAGTGTCCCCCCCCCCAGAATTGGGTGTAGCAGCTTGAAGGTACATAGAATCAACAATAATAATAATAATAATAATAATAATAATGTTTTATTTATAGCCCGCTCCTCTGTATCCAATCGGAGCGGGTATTGTATTGAATATGTTCAAGGAAAATGCTATGGGGGGGGGGGTTGCAAATTCCCAGGTGACTGATCTTCAGATCATTAACACAACCCAGATTAAGGTGGAAATTAGGTGAGGCACCCAATGTGGGGCTGCTTGTGAAATAATGGTACCTGATTATGTGTACATGTTTTAGGAAGGAAAGGTGGCACGGTGACTGGTATCAGGTTCAGCTTACTGATGCTCATTGTACAATTTTGTGCAATCATGGAAGCAACTAAAATAGCAAATCTGCCCCTCATTGTGAACCTCATGTGGTAATAGTAAGGGGGACTGAAAAGATGAAGAGAGCTTTATTCCAGAGGAATTTACAGGAACAACAGCAAATGCAAACACTATTCAGAACTCAAGGAGCTTGCGTTCAGTCAAATGGTGCTTTGCTCAATTATGTGGTGGGGTTAGGCGTGGGACTGACTTCAGTGTACACCTGGTGTTTGTTGTTGTTCTTAACTGCCCTCAAATCAATCTCAACATGGTGACTTGTGGATGAGACATCTTCAAGACCCTTTGTCCTCTACAGCTCTGCTCAAGTTCTACAAGCTGAGGCCTGTGGCCTCTCTAAATGATTCCAACCATCTTGCATGTCATTTTCCTCTCTTTCTACTACCCTCTATCTTTTCTATCTTTGTTGTCTTTTCCAATGATTCATGCCTTCTCATGATGTGACCAAATTATGGCAGCATCATTGTGGCTTCCAGGGAGAGTTCAGGCTTGATAGGCTAGAGCCTATTTGTTTGTCTTCTTGGCCATCCACAGTACCCTCAACACTTTTCTCCAACACCGCAGCTCAAATGAGTTGTTTTTCTTTCTATTGGCTTTTTTCGCAGCCCAGTTCTCACATCTGTACATGATTGTGGGAACTACAATGGCTTGGATGATCCTCACTTGAGTGTTCAGAGTTATATCTTTATATTTTAGGATCTTGTCTAGTTCTTCCATAGGTGCCCTTCCCGATACTAGTCTTCTTCTAATTTGTTGAATGTAGTCTCCATTCTGATCAATGTTTCATCCAAAGTATGGAAACTCTTTGATTATTTCAATTTTCTTGTTATCTAGGATGAACTCTTGTAGATCTTCCATGGTCATTATTTTTGTTTTCTTAATATACAACACTAAGCCTACTTTGGCACTTTCTTCCTTGATCTGCATCAATATTTGTTCCAGGTCTTTGTTGATTTCTGCTAATAGTATCAAGTCATCTGCATATTTTAGGAGCTTGTTGCTCACCTTTTTAATCTGGTTTAATTCCCAGACTGGGCCAGGATGCGGAATGAAGGCAGGGATTATCACACACTAAATCGCTGCTGAACCACTAACTGCCAAGAGCCTGGTTACAAGCCAGGTCCCAGTTGTGCTCTCAGCAAATTTTAGAAGTCAGAAGCTTTCCGGCACTTTTTAAAAAACATTTGTCATTGTTGTGTATTGTGTTCCTCTTCTTATTGTAGAGCACCCTCTCCCCAACCCCACTCCAGATTTAAATTTCTCTTAAAATTCCTGGATCTTGTTTTTGGCTTCTATTTCTATGCATTGATTGTTGTAGTAATTCTCTTTGTCCTTATGCACTAATTGTGGGACAGTAGCATTCTGATATTATTCTTGTCTCCCTTTTGTTTAGATTCTCATCTTTCTCTAGGTGCTTGAAGCATTTCATCTGTCATCTATTGTTTCTTCTCCTTCTTTTTGGCATTTATCATTGTTCTGCATCCCTCTTTGTTGAAGGGTTGGAAGCCACCCCTTCTTGAAGTCTGTTTCGGCCCTAAGTCTCTGACTTCTGTCCATGGTACTTCTGGTTCTGTCAGCTAGGCTTAAAAATGCAAATCCTTTTCTCACACCTTTAAAAAACTATGTTGGAAAGTATGCCAATTGCATTTTGGCATAGTTATTCACTGGTATTCTTCTTCAACTTTATTCTAATTTTGGATATTACCAGTTCATGTTTTGTGCTGTAGTCTGTGCCTGGTCTCATTTTTGCTGCAAGAATGAAGCTTCTCCATCTTTGTTGCCTTTTGTGTAATCAATTTGATTTTTCTGTTGACCATCCAATGACGTCCATGTATACAGTCTCCTTTTTGGTTGTATGAATAAGATATTTTCAATGAATAGATTGCAAAACGCTATTAGTCACTTTTCTGCTTCATTTCTTGAACTGAACTCAAATCTCCTTACTGTTTTTGATTCTGTTCTGCTTCCTACTTTGGCATGCCAATTGCCTATGATTACCAAGCTGTTCTGGTGTGTTGTCAGTTTCTTCCCAGAAATCCAGAAGAGCCAGTCCTTATTTCTTTCTATCCTGCTTTCTCCTCTTCTCCTCTTCTAGGGCTCCTTTCATCAGTTGAGGTCTCCACTCCATGGCTATTTACTGGCTGATGCAGAGCAGGAAGCATCAAATAAATGTCTGAAGTTTATCGCATTCATTTTTCTCCCTGTTATGGAGACAGGAAGGGGGTGCTCGTGTGCTCACGTGACCAGGAAAGAACAGATTTTATCGCAAACCAAAACTTCCTCAAAAGGGCCTTGTTCCATTCCGTGCCATGAAACATCCCCATTCAGTGCTGAGGCACGTCATTTTTTTGTCCAATGGAAAACTTCACACAATAAATAATTTCACACAAGTATAAATAAATTTCACAAAATTTCTAAGAAAAAAAAAACAAAAACCAGTCCAACAGACATAAATAAACTGGGAAAGAATGGATTTTATCACACACCAAAATGTCCTCAAAAGGGCCTCATTCCGTTTCGTGCCACGAAGCATCCCCATTCAGTGCTGAGGCGCGTCATTTTTTATCCAATGGAAGTTTTCCATTGGACAAAAAATGATGTGCCTCAGCACTGAATGGGGACGCTTCGCGACACGGAACAGAACGAGACCCTTTTGAGGACCTTTTGGTGTGTGATAAAATCCGTTCTTTCCCGGTCGCAGGCACACATGAGTGTCCCCTTCCCACCCCCATAACGGGAGAAAAATGAATACGATAAACTTTATTGACTATGTCCCTGTAGTCGGGCACAAAACAATGGCTTCATCCACTAAAACTTCTAGGGGTCCTCTAGAGGTATCAATTGATGAGGTCATCATCATGAGATGATGACATATACACAACTCACTTCAAAGGTGAATCTTACATGAAATAAAAGCAGAATCCTTAATGTGGGGCATGTCTTTTTATTACTTAATAGATTAGCAAAGAAATCAATCTAAAAATGATTTTTGGTGAGTGTGTGCCTTCAAGACTTATGGCAACCCTAAGGCAACCCTATCACTGGGTTTTCTTGGCAAGATCTGTGCATCCAAAATGCACTGCAGAAATAATCCAGTTTTACACCATTTTAACTGCCCTAGCTCAATGCTAGGGAATTCTGGGAA
Source organism: Urosaurus nigricauda (assembly GCA_034509955.1). Taxonomy (NCBI): domain Eukaryota; kingdom Metazoa; phylum Chordata; class Lepidosauria; order Squamata; family Phrynosomatidae; genus Urosaurus; species Urosaurus nigricauda. The sequence continues at coordinate 124,850,576 of JAOEGL010000002.1, forward strand.
CTGTAGTTTTGTGAGGCATTTAGCCTTCTCTGTCAGAGGGCTTTGGTACCACAATAAACTACAATTCCCGGGATTTTCTAACACCAAGCCGGGGCAATTAAAGCAGTCTCAAACTAGATTATTTCTGCAGTGTAGTTTATTCCATATTAAGTGGAGGAGACATGCCTCACTTTATTATTGCCAGTGTCTAGAACAGACACCCAAGATGAAAATTCTAGCATCAGTCATGAAGAAGCAGTGTGTCATCCTTTACATGAAGAAATGTAAATATATCTTAGTTGGTTTATCCTACAAATGATAGAGCCATGCCTCATGTAAATATATGTCCAGGGACAAACTGAAATTTGCCTGATGTTTCCTGTTGTTGCTATATTTGGACAGGGTGCCTTGCAAAATAATACAAAGGACTACAAACATTGACGGCAGCCTTGGACTTATTGAGAGCATGACTTAAGGTCATGGGCACCAAATTTATCACTGCCAAATGAAGGACATTATGCCATTCCTATGCCAACTAATCTCAGAAAGTTTATGCGACAGCTGATGATCTGAAAAAAAGAACTGATGAGCACTTATATGAAGCAAAACAAAAGAGGAGACGAAGCTCCACGTGCTGATAGATGGTCACTTGCTTTATTCCTTATTAATTCAAAAAGCCCAACAAATTTTGAGCTCTATCAAAGTTTGCCTTCTTCAGGGGCTACACTAAAGAAACATGCAAATATATCCCATGAAATATATTATTGAGGACAGTACATAGTTATATTCTTTTTAAAATCGTATGAATTAAACTGTAATACATATACACATTTTACCTTAAACATACATTTCTGGTTATGTTTTTTAAATTATTATTATTTATTTATTTATTCTATTATTTTTTTAAAAATTACAACAGACAGAAAAGAACTGCAACGAGCTACAGCTAACAAACACTATGGACCTTATTACACTAGAGGAACCCCATTTAGAAATGAGATTTAAAGTAGATTTAAAGTAGAAAAAACCCACAAATGTGGGAGGTTTTTCACACAAAGTTTCTGCAAAACAGAAATAATGCAAAAATAAAGCGAACATAAATGGGACAAAAATGAACTTTCAGAACTTCCTGAAAGTTAAAAGGTGTCATTTTTGTCCCCTTTACATTTAGACTTCCGGTTTGGAATGGCGTCGGATAGAAGCGAATTCTAAGTTGCTCCTACTTAGATCGCCTCTTGGGTGTGGTTTGGGGCTGCATAAAACACCGAGGAGTACCCCCAAACTGTCATCTTGAATACAAGAGACACGGGCGTGTCCTTTGAGGGGTCTGACCACGCTGGGAGACAGTTATAGAAGATCTAACTGCTCAGAAGCATGGAGAAGGGAAGACCAAAGGACAGAACGTGGCCACACTCAAGCCGCCACCTTGGGTGGCACACAGACGCCGCCAGCTATTCATAAAACTTCATCAAATTAATTGACTTCAATCTGAAGTGAGTAAATTCAATAATGTTCAGATTTGGCTATGAATTGAATATTTAACAACTAAAAATTCTGAAAGAACTTTCATTTTTGGACTGTCACCTCTGCATCAAAAATTAAAAATAACTTTTGAAGGAGGCTGTAAAGGAACATTGGAGATTTGGAGGAGCAGCAAGCTAGAAAGATTGAAGTGGGAGAAAGGAAAAAAGGAGTTTGCTTGAAAGGAACAAAAGGAACGAAGGGGAGACAGAGTGATTCGTGGTGAGAAAGGATCGAGGAGAGGTCGGAGCATGTGAGTGGAGAAAAGGAATTGGTCTGGAAGGGACGGAGGGAAGACTGGAGAGAAACAGAGAAGAAAGAAAGTGAGGAAGGCCAGAGTGTAGGAGTGGGGAAGAGAAACCGATTTGGAAGAGACGGAGTTGAGATCGAGGTAAATCGGAGACAGAAGAGAGAAGGAAGGCCACGAGGGAAGACCAGAGTGAGTGAGTGGAGAAGAGAAACCAATTTGAAAGAGACTGAGCCAAGAATTGAGTGATCAGGAGAGAGAGGAGAGCGAGGAAAGGCCAGTGCGTGTGAGCAGAGCAAAGGTGCTGGCTTGGAAGGAACGAAGGGAAGGCTGACGTGGAGGGGAAAGAGAAAAGATCAAGGAAAGCCTGAAGTGCGAGAGCAGAGAATAGAAGGTGATTTGGAAGGGATGGAGGAAAGACCGGAGTGAGATGAAAAGGGAAAAGCGTGAAGAAAGGCTTGAGATTGAGAGTGGAAAAGAGGAGTCTGCTGGAAGGAATGGAGAGAAATCGAAGCAAAAACGGAGGAGAAAGAAAGTGAGGAAAGGCCAGAGTTTAGGAGTGGTGAAGAGAAACCGATTTGGAAGAGACGGAGTTGAGATCGGGGTAAATCGGAGACAGAAGAGAGAGAGGGAAGACTGCGAGTGTGTGAGGAGGAAAGAAATCGGATTGGAAGCGACAGTGGGAGATCGAAGTGAAACGGAGAGAAAAGTAAAAGAGGAAAGGCCAGAGCATGAGAGTGGAGAGTGGAGAGGAGAAGCAGTGGCAGAAGATATGGATCCATGATCAGAGTGAATTAGAGAGAGAAGTGAGTGAGGGCGGGCTGAGCGTGTGAGCGGAAGAGAGGAGCCAGCTCTGGAGGAGACGGAGGGAAGACCAGAGTGAAGCGGAGAGGAAAGTGAATGAAGAAAGGTCGGAGTGAGTGAAGAAAAAGGAAAGACCAGTTTGGAGGAGCCAGAGAAAAGACTAAAGGGAGTGTGAAAAAACTGAAAGTAAAGAAGTGAAAAGAATTTAAGAAGTTGAGAAAAAGACTGTAAAATTGACTCAAGAATAAGGAACAGTTAGGGAAAAAAATAACAGTCAAGACATAGGAAAGATTCACAAGGAGGCTTAAGAAGCAAGATAAGGCACAAGACAAAACACAGGTGAGGGAAATTACTACAAGGACATATTGAGAAGCACAGATTAGATAGTTTAAAAAAATTAATATAACATTCAAATAGTGACATCTAGTGGCGAAAAATAGATATACCTAAGTGAATACTTTAGAATAAGAAGAGCAACAATAAAGCCTGACTAGACAAAATGAATACTAGGCTACAGACTATTAGAATTCAACAAACACAAGTACAAATACAAAGAAGATCATCTCTAGAGAATATAGGCACCCAAGACACATCATTAATGTTGCTTGAGGAGATAAGACAGATGCTTCAAGAGATGAAACAGGACAAAGAAGAACTTAGAAGAGACATGAAAAGAGATGAAGAAGATATTCGACAAGATATGGAAAGGATGAAAGGGGAGATATCCCAGGGCATTAAGACAGATTTAAACGAAATCAACCGATTTATCAAAATAATAACAACAGATGTCAGACAAGTAAAAACTAAAATGAAAATATTGGAAAGAAAAAATCAAGAACTGGAGGAGAGATTAAAAGAGGAAATTGACAAAAGAAAAGAAATGCAAGAAGAAAAGATTTCCTAAAAGATTTGGAACAAGAGGAAGAAGAACAGAAGAAGTAGAAACAAAGGAAAAACATGTCATCGAAAACCAGAGACACTAAGACTAATAAGGACGACAATACATCAGAAAGAGAGGACAACTCAGAAGAATCTAGAAACTCCACTGAAGAAGACCTACAAATGTTAGGAGCAACAGGAACAATAAATGAATAGCACAATAAAAGTATTATCCTGGAATATAAAAGGGTTAAATACTCCACAAAAAAGAAAAAAGTAAATCACTACCTAACCAAACAAAAATTGGACATTTTGTGTTTACAAGAAACACATATTAAAAACACTGAAAAGAAATATTTAATAAACCAAAAATTGGGTAAGGAATTTGTTTCAGAGGGGGATAAAAGGAAAAAGGGGGTAGTGATATCTGTAAACGAAAAAATTCAAGCTAAAGAAATATTCAATGATGAGAAGGGACATTTTATAGGAGTAGAAATAAATGTAATCTCAGAAAAACACTAGTGGTAGGAATCTATGCACCTAACACTAACAAAGATAAATTCTACAATAAATTAGAAAAATAATATCACGACTTGAATAATAATAATAATAATAAAATTTTATTTGTATACCACCCTTCCAAAGATCAGGGCGGTTCACAACATCTATACAGATTAAAAACATTTATACAACAATAAAAACTGTGTCATTCCAATATAGCTACACAATGGTGCTCATGTTAATAATACAATTGACAACGGGGGAGACGATGAGATCAGGGGTAGGCCTGTTCAAATAGGTAGGTTTTTAACCCCCTTTTAAATTGGATGAGGGAGGCAGCCGAGCAGAGGTCAAAGGGCAGTGAGTTCCAGAGGCTAGGGGCCAAGATAGAGTATGCCCTTTTTATGGTGGTAGATAATCTAGCCTCTGGAACTTTTAATAATTGTTGCCCAGTGGTCCTGAGTGTGCGGGGCGGATTGTATGGGGAGAGACGGTCCTTCAGGTACTCTGGGCCCAAGCCATATTACACAGATTACACAGATATTATCATGATGGGTGACTGGAACGGGGTAATAGACCCAAAGATAGATAGAAAATCTCAGAAACCGATTAAAGAAAAACAAGGTAAATTACCTAAATCCTTCTTCCATATGAAAGAACATCTAATTCTAATGGACATATGGAGGATAAAATACGGAAATATTAGGGACTATACTTTCTATTCAGAACGTCACCAGTCATGGTCCCATATAGACATGTTCCTAATCTCACCTGTGATAGCTCCCAAAATAAAATCAATGTATATTATACCCAAAATAACATCTGATCATAGCCCTATAATAATGGAAATCGAGATTGGAAAGAAAGAATTTCACTGGCGTCTTAATGAAAGTATACTGAAAGATGAAAAAATTGTGGAACAAACACAAAAAAATCTTGAATGGTTTTTTAAGGAAAACTTAGATAAAGGGGTTGGGTCAAATGTGGTATGGGACACCTGTAAAGCCGTAATGAGAGGATTCTTTATTCAGAAGCGTGCAGAAAGAAGGAAAGAAACAGATAAGAAAATGAGGAAACTCATGCACAATTTAAAACAAAAAGAAAATATGTTAAAAAGTAATGGAGATAATTAAAAAAAACTTTTAGAAGAGATCCAAATTCTGCAGAAAGAAATTTCTTTAATCTTAGTAGAAGAGATTGTGAAAAAAATCAAATATTCAAGACAAAGGTTTTTTGAACATGGAAACAAACCAAGCAAATGGTTAGCATGGAAAATAAAACAGAATAGAACAAAAGCAACAATATGGAGATTAAGAGATGGAGAGAAATTAGTTATAGAACAAAAGGAAATAACCGATGTCTTCCATAAATACTATAGGGAATTATTCACTAAAAACAGAATAGAAGAATCTGAAATGGAAAAGTATATTAAGGATGCAAAAATACAACAGATAGATAAGGAACAACAGGAAGATCTAAATAAAAACATTACATCTGAAGAGATAAAAGAAGCAATAAAAGGATTAAAAACAGGCAAATCCCCAGGACCGGAGGGATTAACAGCTATATATTATAGAAAGGTTATAAATATTATTACAAATCCACTTACAGAAGTTATGAATAATATCTTATAGGGAAACTTTCCGGAATCTTGGAAGCATTCATTTATTACATTGATACCAAAAGAGGATACAGATAGGAAAAATCCGAAAAATTACAGACCAATAGCACTTTTGAACACTGACTATAAAATTTTTGCAGCTATATTGGCAAAAAGATTTTAAAAGGTATTGCAAAACTGGATAAATACAAATCAGAACGGATTTCTTCTACAAAGACATATAAAAGATAACATAAGAAATATAATAGACATAATAGAATATTTAGGTGGGGAAAGAGGGAAAAAAGCTGCACTGGTATTTTAAGATGCCGAAAAAGCGTTTGACAATTTAAATTGGGAATTTATGTTAAAGATACCCAAAAAAAGGAATATAAGAGAAAAAAATTTAGCATGGATTGCAGAGATTTATAACCATCAAGAGGCAAAAATTTTAGTAAACGGGGAAAAGACAAAAAGCTTATATATTAGGAAAGGAATGCGGCAAGGTTGCCCATTATCTCCATTACTTTTTATAAGTGTAATAGAAGTTTTAAATAATAAAATTAGAGAAGAAAAATCCATTGAAGGTATAAAAATTGGGAACAGCGTATTCAAACTTAAAGCATATGCAGATGATGTAGGTTTCACATTAGCTAACCCGAATGAAAATATTGAGGCATTACTGGATATTATAAAAGAATACGGAAAGGTAGCAGGTTTAAAGATTAACAACACAAAAACCAAGATATTAGCCATGAACTTAACAGAAAAAGAAAAAAATAGACTAACAAAAACCACGGGGTTTTAAATCAAAGAAAAAATAAGATATCTCGGAGTTAACATTACCAAAAGAAACTCTGACTTATTCAAAAACAATTATGAACACACATGGAATGAAATTAAGACCATCTTATAAAATGGTCTAAATTAGGATTGTCTTGGTTTGGAAGGATTGCAACAATTAAAATGTGCGTGACATCCAAATTATTATTTCTCTTTCAGACATTACCTATAATTCAAAATGAGGGACCTTTTAAAAATTGGAACAAAGATATTACAGCATTTATTTGGGAGGGGAAAAAATCCAGAGTAAAACTTAAAATACTTCAAGATAAAAAAGAAAAGGGAGGACTAGGAGTTCCAAATTTTAAATTATATTTTTATGCATGCAGTTTTGAGAGGATAAAGGAGTGGATACAGTTGAAAAATGAAAAATTATTACATTGGAAGGAATAAATAATAAATTTGGATGGCACGCATATCTGATTTATGATAAGATCAAAGAAGATAAAAACTTCAATAGGCATGTGATAAGAAGATCGCTGATAAGAGTATGGACAAAATACAGAAGATTCTTCATAAAGAAAACACCGGAATGGACATCCATAAACGAAGCATTTTATAAAGAGACAAGAATGAAGGAGACGGGATGGTTAACATATAAGGATTTATTGAAAAAAGAAAATGAGAAATATGAATTTAAAACTTTAGATGAACTTATCACAGATGGTGTAAGATGTAATTGGTTTCAATATAGACAGCTTGTCGGGCAATATAAGATAGACTTGAAAACTACACATCTAGAAATAGGAGAGATGGAATTTGATAAATTAATGTTAAACAACCAAAAACATTCTATCTCCAAGATATACAAATTGTTACTCAACTTGGAGATGGAAGATGAAACAATTAAACAATTTATGATAAGCTGGTCCCAGGATGTAGGAAAGGCAATACTCTTGGATAGCTGGGGAAGGAATTGGAAAAAAAGATTGAAATACACTTTAAGTGCTGAGGTTAAAGAAAACTATTACAAGACACAATACGGATGGTATCTAACACCGGTAAAGTTAGGCAAAATATACAAGAATAATAAGAAGAAATGTTGGAATTGTAATGACAAAGAGGGCTCATTCATTCACATGTGGTAGAATTGCAATAGATCTAGAAAACATTGGAAACAAATACAGTCTGCAATAGAGGGAATGACTAAAGTGAAATTAAAATTTGAACCCACCTTTTTTTACTAGGTATGATAGAAGAAGAAATAGATAAAACATTGGGGAAAATCATATTTAACTTGTTAACGGCAGCTAGAATGACTTTTGCCAAAAAATGGAAAAGTAAGGATGAACCAAGTTTAAATGGTTTGTAAAAGTGTATGAAATGATGACTTTGGATAAGTTAACATATCTTTTGAGAGATGAAATAGATAAATGTAATCAAGAATGGGAATTGGTTATGAAATACATCAACGAAAGAAAAAGGATTAATCTTTAATCTTGCAACTTTTATGGACAACTGGAAAGTACTGGCTAAACGAGAAATCAATAGAAATGTACAAATAAGTATAGGGCAAAACCGTTAAAATATAAAGAAGGTTACAATTAAATAATGTAAATAGAAATCATTAAGGTAATTAGTAATCACTTGCAATGGCCGGAAGCTTAGAGAGGTGAATCTAATATTTATTTAGAATGACACTGTAAGGATCTGAATATTCGCACAAGTAGAAAGTAAGAGTATAACACAGTAACTAATAGAACTAACATGTAAAGCATACAGTCATAAATTTGCTAAATCTGAATTGCATAACAGTACTTATACAATAGACTACAGATTGAGCATATAAGGAAGTTTTTTTAAATTTATGAATGACAGAAGAGAAGATAATTGAGAGATTATTAAATGTTTACTTTGCTCAATGTATATTTTGATTTAGATATCTAACTTAGTGATATATTTATTGTTCATCTTTAATTCATTTTCTTTTTTCTTTCTTTTTTTTGTTTTTCTCCTTTTTTATATTTTCTTTTCTTTCTGTTCATAATACTTTGACCATGTATTAGTTTGTAATCATTTTTAAATTGATTGAATGTATTGTTTTTAATATTAATAAAAATTTTAAAAAAGAAATGAGATTTAAAGTAGATTTAAAGTAGAAAAAACACACAAATGTGGGAGGTTTTTCACACAAAGTTTCTAGCAAAACAGAAATAATGCAAAAATAAAGCGAACATAAATGGGACAAAAATGAACTTTCAGAACTTCCTGAAAGTAAAAAGGTGTCATTTTTGTCCCCTTTACATTTGCTCTATTTTTGCGTTATTTCTGTTTTGCAGAAATGTCATGTGAAAAGCCTCCCACATTTGCAGGTTTTTTCTACTTTAAGTCTACTTTAAATCCCATTTCTGAGCTCGTGTGACAAGGTCCTATGATACAATACACTTCTATGTAACTTCTAGTTATTTAACCTTATATACAGAAATATATATTTTTCATAGTTCTCCTCAGATAACTAACCTTTACATATCCTTCTACAATTATTTCCTACAGCAATCATAATGTAATGAAATATTGTCAAGTATATGCAAAAATATTATTTCAACTTTCTCTTTTTTATTACAGAAATTTTGTTAGCTGATGTTTTGTAATTATTTTTTATTATGTGTATAGTGTACATAAGCATATGTAATGGTGAATGTAAGAGTTTTGTAAATGTTATACTTTTAAAATTCAATAAAAATTTATTTAAAAAAAAGAAATTTTGCTGTGCAGGTTTTTTAATAAACCCCTACATTCTTGTTTCCCTATTGATTATCTCTTTTTGATGATAGCATATTTATTTGTAAGCACATATTATTAAATGCTACTACTTCATTTCCTTAAATATGTTCCTGCATGGATGGCCCTTATGGTCTCTTCCAATTCTCTGATTTTTTGATTCTATGATTCTATTTTAAAAATTCATCTTCTTTAGGAACTTTATGTCCTAGCTAATGTCTTCAATATTACCTATTGCCCTATTTTTTCTTCTCTCACTACCTTGGTATCTGCTGAGCTTTAGTTCCAGGACACTCTGTTGATAACAAAATCTGCAGATGCTCAAGTCCCATTAAATACAATGGCATAGCAAAATGGTGTCCCTTATATAAAATGGAAAATCATGGTTTGCTATTTGGAATTTACACTTTAAAAATATATATATATTTTTAAGCTGTGGATGGTTGAATCTGTGGGGGAAAATCCATGGATAAGGAGGGCTGTCTGTACTACATAATAACCTGTTAGTTCCATTATTTCTGCAATAATTTGTTGATTATACACTATATATATCTTTCCAGTATTGTACAGTTGGTTGCTATTCCTCTTCAACTTTTCGGATTGGTTTGTCATTTATTAAATTTAACTGGTCTATTTAGCTGGTCTATTTCTCTCATTTCATGTATTTTTTGTAAAAGGTAAATGTAAAGGTGGTTCCCTTGACATGAATGTCTAGTCACAACTGACAGTAGGAGGTGGTGCTCATCTCTGTTTCTAAGCCTAAGAGCAGCATTGTCTGAGGACTGCTCTGGTGGTCATGTGGCTAGCATGACTGTATTAAATGCTGTTACCTTTCCACTGAATGAAAGTACCTATCTATCTACTTGCATCTGCATGCTTTTGAACTGCTAGGTTGGCAGAGCTGAGACTAGTGACAGGAGCTCACCACATTATGCAGCACTCTGGTCTAGAACTGCTATCCTTCCAAACATCAGAATTGGCATCCGCTAATTGGTCACCACATCCGCACTGCATGTACTTTTTTTAACCAATCATCAATAAGCTGAGGATTCTTTACTTTCCATTGTCTTGAGATAATTATTCCAGCTGCCATAATTAGATATAATATTTTTATCAATTGCTTTGGCTTGTCTTCGTTATTTAAATTTGAGGTTATATTTAGGAGAAATAATTCTAATGTTAAGGCATAATGATTATTAAAAAAAAATGTATAGCACTTCCAGTTGGCAATGGCGCCCGTCGAGAAGCACTAGATCACTTGGGTCTAGGGGCTGATCGGGTAAGCATGAGATTGGGCTACACTATGGCAAGCAGTGTAGTCCAGAATTGCCCCCAAGGTATTGGGGGATCTGAGGGGGCCCGACGGAGATCCAGTACTCCTTTTTCTTCCTGGATCCGTCGCGTCTGAGGACACCGGGACAGAGAAGAGGAAGGTAGGGGTTGCAGGGCAATCCACACTTGTGTTTTCCTCCGAATAGGACAGGGAAGTCACCAACTTTTAAATACACTGGAGAACTAAAAGATCTACATGGAGATGACAAATAGTCTCCCAGTTTGTATTGGTTGCTAAAAATATCTCTGATGAGAATCTAAGTGGTGGAATCACGTATATTTTTGGTCGAGCTAAAGGGATGGTCGGGTGTATTGATTGATCGAGAACTCCACAGATACTGATTTTATGAAGAGGGTGTAAAGGTTTTTTACTACTTTACCCATGATGGTATCAATAATGTGAAGGCTTTCCGACTGGATTAAACCTAAATGGGACACTATAATCGATTTGAGTTGGGAAATTAAAGGACATTTAATATTTTAATTTTGCTTGGTATTTTGAAGAGTTTGAGATCTTGATTAGGAATAAAAAGGAACTGATAATACTTTATTTGGATGATGGAAAACAGTGATACAATTTAATGTTACTTGCTATTGTTTGCTGACCTTCAATGAAAGATAAGACTTGGCGAGTCCACTCACATCATAGACTAAACAGTCTAAACAAAGGCAGGAAGATAGGAGGGGACTGACATAAGGATGAAACCATTAAACGAATGTCACAAAGAACAAAAGGTTGAGAGAAGACGACGAGGATGGGAGGAGAGGGCGACGAGGACCGGTGGAGGGGGCGACGAGGGTGACGAGGATGGGAGGAAGAGACAACGAGGAAGAGGAGGAGGAGAAAGGAGAAGGTGTGAAAGCAAACTCACCCCTGAGGTTTATGGTGGAATGGTACAAGTGGCTAAACAGAAGTAGCAAGGGGTTATGGTTGGAGTAGTTCTTGGCTTTAGATCAGATCCGGAAATGATGTAAAGAACATGTGGTGAGGAACGGAAGAGAAAATGACGGGGCGAGGCAACAGGAAACACAAAGTCTATTGGGAAATTGAGTTTTTAACGGAATTTTCATAATACAGTTAATTTAGAGACTTGGACGGTTTGTAATTCTAAAGACTAAGAAGAAATATTTATTTTACACTACTTGGACTTGGTGAATTGGATCTTTGGTGTTCTCAATTAAGGGGGAAGCAGAAAAAAAGTGGGAAATTTGGAAGATGGTGAAAGGGAAAATCTGAGAATTAACGGAAGGGTGGGTAACAACGACGGAAGACAATATTGAAAGGCTATATCAAATATTTTTATTTTAAAAAATTTTGTGGACAATTATTAAGAAGAAGGCTTAAATCTAATTTGAATAAGAACTGATGAATTTGATATCAGAAGAACTTAGGATTTGTTAATAATAAGACAACTTAGTAAATTGAATGGGATATTGATTTACTATCTGAGTGATTATATACGGTGGAGGAATTAATTAATTTGTCGGATCGTATTAACTGTTTTTAGAAGGGCTATAATTAACATTACAATCAGCTAAAACTAACTATCAATTAATTGAATAATTAATTAAGTAGAATAGGTAATAATTAAATATATTTAAATATCTCTATGATTTTTCTTTTCAATTTTGGACTCATTAGCTTAATCAAAGAATCATAGAATCATAGAATCATAGAAATTTAGAGTTGGAAGAGACCACAAGGGCCATCCAGTCCAACCCCCTGCCATGCAGGAACTCCCAATCAAAGCATACCCGACAGATGGCCATCCAGCCTCTGCTTAAAAACCTCCAAGGAAGGAGACTCCACCACCCTCCGAGGGAGTGTGTTCCACTGTCGAAGAATGAAATATAGATTTGACAAGTGATTTGTTGACATTAATTGAGTAATAATAACTAACTGTAGAATAATAAGTGTATTAGACTAATTATTAATTGAATGTGTATATGAACTGGAAACATTTTTCTTTTATTTCTGAAAGATTGCATAAAAGTATAATATAAATTAACCCATAGAAATTTTTAGTGGTAAGAAAATAAGTGTGTACAAATAGAGTTAAGGTTTCAAGATGACAGGAAAAGGGAACCCAATGCATAAGCCTCAGCAATTACCACCAAAATTTCCATCAATAGAAAAAGCGGACTCAAACATAGCCATCTTGGAAGAAATAAGGAAACTTAATACTGAGTTAAACAATACGAGAGTGGAAATGAAACAGGAAATGAGAGACTTTTAAAAAGAACTATGACAAGAGATAAGAACAGACCTGAAAGAGATAAACCAATCAGTAGACAAATTATCAACAGAAACTGTCAAGGTCAAACAAAGAGTAACTAAATTGGAAAACCAATCAGAAAAGGTTGAGGATGAATTAAGAGAGATAAGAGGGAAAAAAGAAGAGGAATTGATGAGAGAGCAGTATGGGAATTGAAATTTAGAGAGAAATGTGTGAAATTAAGAGGTCTCCCAGAGAAAAAGATGAAGATTTGGTGTGTAAAATTGTACCAATATTGGTTGAACGTCTGGACAAAGATAACATAACAATGGAATACGAAATTGATAGATTATTTTGAGTTAATTCACCTATTGCTACACAACGAAATCTACCGAGAGATGTGATTGTATATTTTCTTCATCGTCATGTAAGAGATAGTCTACTTCAAAGACACAATGAAGTGCCTCTGGAGTACCAGGGAGCAGCATTGAAGATATTCAAAGATGTGCCAGTTAGACTTCTCTGCAAGAGAAGGGATTATCAATTCCTAACATCTCAATTCAAACAAGATGACATACCCTATAAATGGGAAATACCAGAAGGTTTATCATTTTGGTATAAAAGGAAGAAAATTAGAATAACAAAGTTAGAGGAGGCTAGACAATTCATGGATCAGTATAGACGTAAGACAAAAGAAAATCAAAATCAAGAGAAGGATCCTAACAAAGAAAAAGAAGAATTTAAATCCAAATCAGGGAAAAGGGGTAAATTTCAACCATTACAAGTGACTACTAGAAGAATGAAGAAGGGTGAAAAGAGTTTAAAGGATGGAAGTACTACAGATGAAGAAATTATTCACTGAGAAGAAGTAGAAGATACTCTGGATGACCAAGAAGGTGCAGTAGGAGGAGAAGATCAAGAGGTGGCAACAGGAGAAGAAGAAGAAATACCACAAGAACAGGAAGGAGAAGAAGAGGAAGTGGAAGAATTATAAAACTATAAAAATTATAAAATTATAAAATTAGAGGATTAAAGATGGAGCAGCTTAAATTGTTGACATGGAATGTTCAAGGAATGAACATGCCACAAAAGAGAAAGAAAATTTACCACACTTTACAAAGACAGAAGTTAGATATTTTGTGTTTAGAAGAAACAAGAATAAGAAGGAAAGACATCAAACATTTAAGAAACCTTCGGCTTGGTCTGGAATTTGTTTCTGCATTAGAAAGTAAAAAACGGGGGTTGTGATCTATGTTAACTCCAAATATGAAGCCAAAGAAATTAAAAATGACCCAAAAGGAAACTATGTGCTGGTGGAAGTACTAATTGAATGTGAGAAATATCTTTGTGTAGGAACATACGTCCCTTTAGAAAAGAAGGGGCCTTTTTATAAAAACATGATAGAAATCTTGAAAGAAGTCAATTATGGAAATTTGATACTGATGGGTGATTGGAATGGAGTATTAGACCCTCTACTGGACAAAACATCAGAAAAGAAGGTTAAAAGGAGAAATCAAGGGAAATCACCCAAGGAGTTTTTTGAACTAATAGACATTTTGGAAATACAGGACGCTTGGAGATTCAAGTATGGTGAGTTGAGGGACTATACTTTTTTTTCAAATAGACATAAATCATGGTCCAGGATTTACTTCTTTCTTATATCTTCACATCTTTGCCCCAAAATTAAGAAAATTGATATTCTCCCTAAGACATGGTCAGATCATAATCTGGTTCTAATGAAGATAGATTTGAAAAGGAAAAAGGAATACTGTTGGAGATTAAACTCAAATTTATTGACAAATCCAAAATTAATTCAAGAAATATCAGAGGAAATATCTTATTTCTTTAAAGAAAACATGGACAATGAAGTACCAATGGAAATAGTTTGGGATTGTTTCAAGGCCATGATGAGAGGACACTTGATTAAGAAATCTTCAGAAATTAAAAAGAAAATGGAAAATAAAATAACTAAACTTAAATATGAGATCCTGAAAAGAGAGAACCTTCTTAAGATTTATCCACAAGATGAAGAGATTAACAAAATATGTCTCTTACAAATTCAATTATCGCAAATAACAATGGGCGAGATTGAAAATAAGGTAAGATTCACGAAGCAAAAATACTTTGAACATGCAAATAAACCTGGGAGAATGTTGGCATATTTATTGAGGAAGGAGAGGGCAAAAAGGACGATTGTCAAAATCAAAATGGGTGACCAACTTGTCACGGAAACAGATAAAATCAAAAAAGTTTTCCAGGGTTTCTACTCAAATCTCTATAAGGAAAAAATACTAGATAAAAGGAAAATGGAGTCTTATTTACAAAATTGTAAAATCTCAAAAATGTCTGATGAGCAAAAAGAGAGAATAAATAGACAAATAACAACGGAGGAATTACTCATGGCTATTAAAAAAGGGGGAAACGGGAAATCCCCTGATCCAGATGGCTTACCTTTAGAATTTCATAAAGCTTTTACATCTCAGTTATTGAAACTTCTGTTAAAGACAATGAACAATATTATAGAGGGTAATATACCTCCCACATGGAGATCCTCTAATATAACTGTTATTCCTAAGGAACACAAAGACTTGACTGACCCAATAAATTATAGACCTATATCACTATTGAATGTTGATTACAAACTATTCGCATCCATCTTAGCTGAAAGACTAAAAGAAACTCTTAGAGATTATATTCACGTAGACCAAAAAGGATTTTTACCCAAAAGATTAATTAAAAATAATATAAGGACAATATTGAACCTGATAGAGTACCACGAGAAGAATATCGATAAGCAATTATTGTTGATATTTCTAGATGCTGAAAAGGCGTTTGATAAGGTGAATTATGAAAAGAGTACTAGAAAAAATGGATGTAGGTCATAATTTTCTTGTATAGATAGACAAAATATATGATAAACAGGATGCAAAAGTAATAATTAGTGGAGGACTGTCTGACACTCTTAAAATACACTCAAGAGTGCACCAAGGTTGTCCTTTGTCTCCTCTTTTATTTTTAATATCCTTTGAAATATTACTGAATCGAATAAGTAATGAAAGAAATATAAGAGGAGTGAAAATAAAAGGATGGGAATACAAAATAAATGCTTTTGCTGATGACCTGGCTATATCCTTGAGCGAACCATTAGAAGATCTTGATTTACTTATGGACATACTAGTTAGGGTTTTAACGTGAATAAGAACAAAACTCAAGTATTATCAATGAACATGCAAGGAAATGACAAACAGCAGATATGTAATAAAACAGGGTTCCAATTAAGTAAAAAGGTTAAATACTTGGGAATCGAAGTATCAACTAAGAATACCAACTTATTTAAAAATAATTATGAGAAAATTTAGAGGGAAATTAAAAAGGATTTGAATAAATGGCAAAAATTAAATTTATCTTGGATGGGCAGGATCTCATTAGTGAAAATAATGGGTTTGTCAAACATGATGTTTCTATTTCAGAATCTCCCAATTATTACAAATGAGACACCCTTCATTAAATGGAATAAAGATTTGAATAAATTTATTTGGAATGGTAAAAAACCAAGGATTAAAATGAAGCTATTGAATGATACAATTGAAAGAGGAGGACTATCAATACCCAACCTTAAGCTATATTATCAAGCATCAGTGCTGAGTTGGGTTATGGACTGGATAAGATTAAGAAAATATAAGACATTGAATTTAGAAGGTTCAGGGTTGATTTATGGTTTGCATGGATATTTATTATATGATAAAGTTAAAGTCAACCAGGACTTTGTTGAATGTTTGGCTCAAATATAAAGGAATCTGGATTACAAAGATACCACTATGGGCATCAATTAATGAGGCATTCTTCAAAAATGAAAAAAAAATGACTTTTAAAAACTGGCCAACATATGAAGACATTACACTGGTGGAAAATGGTCAAAGAAGGTTGAAAACAGAAACAGAACTTAACAACGAAGAATACAGATGTAATTGGTTCCTATATCGTCGTTTGAAGGAAAGATTTCTTATAGACCAGAAAACCCAAGGAATTGGTAAATGTAATATGGAGTTTGAAAAGATAATAAAAGAAGAAGGGAATCAAGAAATTTCTCGTCTGTACAAATTATTGCTACAATATGACTTAGAGCAAGAAACGATCAAAAAATGTATGGTGGATTGGGCCAGAGATATGGGACAAAGTATTCCATTAGAACAATGGGGAAAAAAATGGGAAAAAAGGATTAAATACACCCCCAATTATGGATTAAGAGAGAATATGATTAGGATGCAATATAGATGGCATTTAACACCTTATATCTTGGCAAAAATAGATAAAAAATGTAATAACAAATGCTGGAAGTGTTCAACTGAAATAGGAATGTATTATCACTGCTGGTGGACTTGTAAAAAGGCAGAAGAATTCTGGACAGGAATACATAATAAAGTATGTGAAATACTAAAGATCAACTTAACAAAAGATCCCAAATTGTACTTATTAAGTATGGTTGAACAGAAGGAGATAGAAAAGAACTATGGGAAACTCTTATTTTATATGGGATGTACAGCAAGGACATGTTAGCAAGTGGAAATGTGGAGAAATACCTACTCTAGAACAATGGCTTACAAGATTATATGAATACATGGAGATGGATGATCTTACTCTGAGATTAAAAGATAAACCAAGAGAACAATTCCTTAGGAATTGGGAACCTCTGATAAAATATATGTGTGAGAAAAAGGGGAAAGCTTCAGTATTAATATATGAATGATTATTTCTCTTTTTTGTATGTTTAAATGGGTAAATGTTTGACTTTGAGACCGTCACATGGAGGAAAGATAGAGGCTTTTTTAATTAGTTAAAGAGTTATAAACAATTTAAGATCAATTAACTCATTAAGAGAAGAAATAAGCAAAGATAAAAAGTAACATGGAACTGAAAGAATTGAGCTTTGATAACTGGAGAGATAGAAAAAGGAAGTAACGAATCGTTTAGAAATTTGCAGATATATTATGAAATATGAGGATGATTGTATATTGAAAACTTGTGATGTATTTTCTTTTATTACTTTAAATTATTAAAATTATATTCAAAAAAATGTATAGCTGTATGTATGTATTTTTCACATGGTGAAATCTGGATAAGATTCAACCAAAACATTTCCACTTCATGTTGTGGCCACCACATATTATACAATATACCGGTGTCCTTTTGATACTCCCAGCATTTGTTATGTCCAAGCTTATAAATTTTATCTTATTCTTATCTCATGACCAAAATATCTTGTCCAACTCATTTAAGGTCTCTTCAAAGACCTTAATTTGCAGATAAGTAAACCATTGTGTTATTATATTCACTGTTTCCAGCTAGATGGGCAAGGCAGGCAGCCTCCACCTGAGAAAAGGGTTTGGAGCATGGATCCTCCCCCTCCCCTTTTCCAGATGGATGGATGCCTGGGCAAGTCAGGCACCCATCCACCAGGAAAGGGGTTTGGAGGGATGGATCTATTCCCCTTCCAACCCTTTTCTCAGGTGGATTAGTGCCTGGGCAAGCCAGCCAGCCATCTGCCCAGGAAAGGGGTTTCGAAGGATGGATCCATCACCCCTCCCAGCCCTTCTCCTGGGCATATAGGTGCCTGGAGAACTGTTGCTGTAGTCCAAAATTGCCGCTGTAATATTATTGTTGTATTTTAATTGTTTAATTTTAATTCCTGTTTTTAATTTGTAACTGATTTAATAACTTTTTAAGGGGGGGGACTAGATTTTGTATATCTGTATTGTATTTTATTGTTGTTAGCTGCCCCGATTGACCTCAAAGGTGCGGGATATAAATAAATTTTTATTTATTTTTATTATTATATTATGGATAAGGCAGGCAGCCATCCACCCTGGAAAGAGGTTTGGAAAGATGGGTTCATCCATCCTCTCTTTCCAGGGGAGATAGTTTTCTGACTGGGAAAGGGGCAGGGTTGGCATGCGCACCTTCCCAGCTTGTCCCTCCCTTTTCCAGGGGGAAAAGCCCAAGAGGAAGGAGGAGTAGGAGTATGCATGCACAGAGGCCTTGACCTCATTAATAATCAAGTCTGTGAATGTGAAGTCCGTGAATGCGGGAGGAGAAGTCTAATGATTTCTCCGGAACTGGTCACAGGAATATCTGATAAATCTGACTCCTATATAGCTGCAGTCTCAGGCTCTGGAATTTGGCAACCAGGCTTGGAAAACAGGGATATTGTTGAGGTGTTTAGCAGAGGAGTTTGAGGCTGTGGAGACTCCAGCTCCACTTATTCTCTCTCAGATGCCAGAACAATGGGTCTTTAAAAGCCCAAATGTACAAAAACAAAAAGGCAAGATTACAGAGGACCAAAAGGTAGCACTAAATCAAAATATAGCAATGGCTGAAGTGGTAGGAATAATCTGAGGAAGGATTGGTAGGAACAACCCCGGGTCCAGACAGATTCTCTGCAATTTATTACAAAGAGTTTGAAGAAGAACTGAGCTATCCACTGTAGAGAACTCTCAATGGCATCTTGATTGATGGTATACCAAATACATGGACAAAAGCAAATATCACCCTAATCCTGAAGGAAGATAAAGACACAAAAGAACCACAAAATTATAGACCCATATCCCTTTCGAATCTGGAATATAAAATTTTCATCAGTCTATTAGCCAAAAGATTTTTTAAAATACTTCAAGACACAATAAATGATGACTAATCAGGATTTCTCCCTCAAAGAAAATTAAAGCAAAATGTAAAAATTGTATTAGATCTAATTGAATATTATGAGAAAAACCCTGGGAAGAAAATGGCAATGATTTTCCTGGATATGGAGAAAGCCTTTGATAGTTTAAGTTGGTAGTTTTTATTTGAAATTATGGGAAAATGGAATTGGGAGAAAAATTCATAGGCTGGATCCATTCTATGTACAAGGAACAGTATGCCCAAATAATAATTAACTGAGAAAAATCCAAATGTTGTGGAATCACTAAGGGCACTAGACAGGGTTGCCCACTTTCACTTCTGTTATTTATATTTATTGAGAGTTTGAGGGTGTGGAGACCTCCGCTCCATTTATTCTCCCTCAGATGCCAGCCCAATGGGTCTTTAAAAACCCAAATGCTTGGCACCAATTATATGTGACAGCTTTCCACCCGCTGCCACTAACTCATATGTCTTTATTAACGATTGTTCTTATTACTTTTGGTAGCGATTTAATATACTTGGTAGTGTGCTTGTTGTTATCTGTAAAATTACTTTAGGCCACTCTTTGTTGAACTTGAAAAATAAAACAACTTTACTTACCTTTAGAACTTAATATTGTATCTTTTTTGGTGGATGGTTCTCAAGCTTGTGGTTGCGGTATACATGT
Source organism: Urosaurus nigricauda (assembly GCA_034509955.1). Lineage (NCBI taxonomy): Eukaryota > Metazoa > Chordata > Lepidosauria > Squamata > Phrynosomatidae > Urosaurus > Urosaurus nigricauda. The sequence continues at coordinate 124,870,564 of JAOEGL010000002.1, forward strand.
ACTTTAGTTGTTACACATTTATAGCTTTCACTTACTGCCTTTAGTTACGTTTCTTTACTGGCTTAGTTCACACATAACCTACACCCAGGTTCCTTAGCTGCTAATCTCACAGGTTACTTGAAACTCTCTCACTACACACAGCTCAGCTCTCTCAGCTCAGCTCTATTTTATATCCACTCCTCAGACGGTTTCTAATGTCCCCCCAGCTTTCCTGGCTGTAAATCCCGCAGCATCCTGACACACTCTATCAATATCATTGGCTTCTCTTCCTTTTATACTTGGTCCTGGGAGCAGCCCTCACCTTTTTCCAGACTGATTCCTATTGGCTTCCCCCAAGATTCTATTCTGCCCGTTTCTCCACAGAAGTATACGGCCAGAGTCTGTTTCCGTGCTTAAGACTACTGAAAATGGAGAGTGAGGGAGCTGCTGCAGTCACTTGCAACAGGTGTGGTATGTTTGTGTTCTTGCCGATGGATATGGTAACTTCACCTGCACCAAGTATAAGTTGATAGCCCTGCTGGAAGAAAAGGTCCAGCAGCTGGAGGCCTGAGTATGTACACTTCTACATATTAGGGAGCAAGAGGTTTTCCTGGGCAGAGCAGAACAGACTGTCCTGGATAGGGAACACACAGGGGAGGTTTCTGGGGAGAACGTCAGTTCCCATACACAGAAAGTAGACAGTTGGAGGAATGTGGCACACAGAAGTAGGAAAACCAGGGATTGTTCTACAAGCTTGCAGCTAGAAAACTGATTTGAAGTCTCTTCCTTATCAAAGATGAGGAGATAGAGCAGCAAGGACAGTCCTCGAGGAAAGTGCAGTAAACCTTGATAGAATCTATAGAGAGAATTTGTTTCAGGGTGAAATGAGTGTATTGCTCTACATGATCACTGCCGCAAGACTGATTTATGTGAAATACTGGAAGTCCAGCATAATACCTACAGTAGGTGAATGGATCCTAAATTTAAATGATTTAGCCATATTAGATACTTTGCCAATGTATGACAGTAATAAAATATGATGACAAATGGAAAGAGACGGCAAAATTGGGGGGTGGGGAGACATAAGATTATAGATCTAGAGATGCTGATTTAGTTCAGTTTTCTGAGTTTGCTCTTTTTTAGTGCATTATTGGCAATATTATGGAAATTTGGAAAAAATCAAAGAAATGAGTTGTATTTGAAGTTTGGTGAAAATAAAATAAAAATAAAAGATTAAAAAGAATCTGTAGAGAAAAAGGCAGATTAGGCTAGGCTAGCAACCGCCAAACATATGCCAATGGAATGCTGGCTGAGGGGAGATGAAATTTCCATTAGTGGCAGTTGGTAGATTAGATAGGGTTTGGTTTTCAGTTAGAGTTTTGCTCAGTCCAGTGAAGAATGTTTTATTTATGGGTTCCAGAGAGGGACTGAGGTTAAATTCCAGAGGTAGGGGCTTATAACCTAATAGATAGTGAGGGAGTTATATTGAGGAAATAACCTGCGGGTTATACTTAGCCTGAGTTGTTAGTTGTTAGCCTTAGGGAGACTAAACAGGAAAAGGATAGCGTGAGTGTCTTTGAAAACTATAACACTGATACACTGTGGAGAGTTGTTAAGGAAACTGAAATTGTAACAAAGTTAACACTAAGAAAGAAACCTCACCAACTGAAATAAGTAACTATGGAGCTGTACAGACAGCCCGGAAAGGGGCGGCCTGTAGCCATTCCTGGAAGCAGTGGATTGGGGCCAGGGCAGCCTTACTGGCAGCCCAGCGGTCCAAATCTGGAGGTTTTTTTTGGTCTAAGTAACTATAACTATAAATGCCTCTTCTCCGTGGTCAGGAGAAGGGGTGTCCTTGGGGCTTCATACTCCTGGACACCCCGACAGCCATAGCCATGGGAGAAAGGGGCCTCAAGGCCCCTTTCTCCTTAGCATCATTCCTGCAGCTGTTTGCTTGCCATGGGAACGATGCACACACCGAAAAGGAGCTACCTAGAGCAGTAGTTTCTTTGCAGCACCTCAACCAAGAAGTGATGCCATTATGACGCCACTTCCTGTGCACAATGTATAGTTGCTGCGCAGCACTACCAGCATCATGGTGACCCCCATGTGGACAGGGGGGCGCCATGAGGCCAGCATGGTCCTGTGCTAGGCTTAGGGAGCATGTGGATGGTGTGCCCTCTCTAACCCTAGTATCACCATGGCCACGCCGCTTAATGGCTCTCTGTACCGGCCCTATGATGCTCAAAATGTTCTATTATGTTGCTCAAAATGTTCTATTCTCAAATTTTCCTTCAAATATTTTCGAGCAAAAAAACCCTTTTGGTCCTTGTTGATTATTCTACTGGCCAAAATTGATACAAAAATTTTATAATTAATATTCAGCAATGATCTGTAATTCCCTAGAATTAGGGAATTCTTGTCTTCTTTAGGTAATCATATTATTTCTGCTTCCTTCCATGATTCGGGCACATCCCCTTTCAAGGCTTCTTTCATTAAACACTGCAGTGGGGTTTCTAATGCCTCACTAAAGCTGTCATAGAAGGAACCTGTTAAACCATTTACTCCCAGAGCATTCACTTCTTTACTTTGTTTCATTGCTTTTTGTACTTTTATTAGTGATATTATTATTATTATCCTTTATTTATATAGCGCTGTAAATTTGCACAGTGCTGTACATACAATCTTATATTTAGACGGTTCCCTGCCCTCAGGCTTACAGTCTAAAAGAGACAACACAAAAGGAAAAAGGAAAGGTGGTGGGAAAGGGGATGAGGTCCAGTGGTTCTTCTCTCCCTCTGAGGCCTGGACCATGGCAGATGGACTGGAGGGTGGGCTTGGCTTCTTAATACATAGTTAAATGGGGATTCCTGGGGCAGATGGCACAATCCTGGGAACGCTTTCCTAAACAATATAGTCTTCAACTTAATTTTGAATCTGGTGGCGGAAGAAAGTTCCAGGACTAAGGGGCAGCAATATTGGTGCATCTAATTTTTTGTTCTTGTTCTATATGCAGTTCCCTAGTTGAGCTTTTGTCTAAATATGTTTTAATTTTTTCTTTTGAAATTATTCATTCTGAATATAGTATTGAATAAAAATCTTTAAACACCTCTTTGATTTTTATTTATTTATTTATTTATTTAATTTTAATTTTTATTTTATTTTTTTATTTTTTTGCTGCTGAGTATAAATCATATCTCCTTTCTTTACTTTGGTGAAATTTTTCTTGTCTTTTTCTTTCCTTAAATGATATGACAACCATTTACCTGTTTTATTTATTGAAGACGCATCTCTTCCGGCAGGCCTTCCCAGAAAGTTCTTAACCTCCCGGCTCTGTTTGGGTTAAGCTCTCCCATTAACACTTTAACATCTTGACCGTGATGTCTATGCAAAGGGTTGCTGTTTTAAATTGTAATTTTTATTATGTCATTTTAATTGATGTTAGCTTAATTCAATTTTAAGGGGTGGGTGGTTGGGTATGGGTTGTGTATATTTTATCTTGTATTTTTTAATTGATGTAACCCGCTCTGATTGGATACAGAGGAGCGGGCTATAAATAAAACATTATTATTATTATTATTATTATTATTATTATTTTCAAAATTATTTTCCTTTATCAGTTTTAGCCCCCACCCCCATTTTATAGTTGTTTCCCTTTCTATCTGTTTTTGTAAAAAAATATTTCTTCTTGGATCTCCCTTTTTCTTGAGTAATTTCTTTCTAATTCTTCCCTCTCTTTTAATAGTTAATTTAATAATGTCAATTTTTGTCTTTTTTTTGTTTCCCCATATCCCAAACAATTTCTAGTTTAGATCATTTATTTAAATTTTCTTCAAAATATTGCCAAATTACTTTTTTCCCTTTCTCCACAATGTTTTTATCTTTCAATAGATCCTCATTTAACCTCCAAATATATGTTCTCTTTGGTTCCTCTATCTTCGTCGTAATTGGATTATGGTCTGAAATTTTCCTAGTTAAGATTTGCATTTCTTTTATATCTTTACTCATAGATTTTTGAGACCAAGAATAAATCAATTCTAGCTAAGGAATGATGCATCTCTGAATAAAAAGTATAGCCCTTTTGCTTATTATGTAGATGTCTCCATACTTCTACTAAGGATAATTCCTCCATTAGTTTGAAAAATCATTATTTTTTTAAATAATTTTGTCAGATGCTCTGTCCAATTTGGGATCTACTACTCCATTAAAATTGCCTAATATAATAAAACTATGATAATCAAATTCCAATATTTCTTGGAGCAGTTTGACATAGAACTCACCTTTATTTACTTGGGGACTACAAATGCCAAATAGTAACATTTTCTTTTCCTCCCAAATGCATTCCACTCCTAAATAATATCCTTTATTATCTCTGAACATTTCTTTAGAATCAAATCAATGGTTTACATATATAATTGCTCCTCTTTTACTTTTGTCTAGACAAGCTGCATATTCTTTCCCTAGTTTTTTATTCTTCATCAATCTCACATCTTTGTTTCAAATACATGATTCTTGGAGGCATACAATATGATTTTTTCCTTTCTCCTCTTCTCCAGATCTTTCTTCACATTGGACCAAAAATCTCTTGCTTTCACAATTGTGTCCAGCCTGATCTTCTTCTCTTTCCACATTACAGTGATTCCTTTGATTTCTTCCCATTTAAATGGGATCCCATATACTTTCAGTTGGTCCGTTGGAAAACTATATTCCTTCCTTCTTCTCAAAAAACCTGGGGTGTCTCAAAATATCATGCCTTCTATTATCAATTTGCCTATGTATCTTTGTTGTATTACAATGTCTTTAGTTTGTTTTCACAGAAAGTAGACCATGACATCTCTGAGAAGATTTCTCATTTTTGCAACACAGGAGTTAATCCACTAGATTCTATTGATTTCCCAAGAAAATTCCTGTTCTGGTTTCTTCAATATATTTAGCTAAGATCAGGGATAAATATGCATACAAATTTTCATTCGGAATGTCCAGTGAACCTTGAATTTTCAGGCAGTTCTCACCTTGTTTCAATTGTAGCTTCAATATCATGTCCTGACCTTCTTGTTGGCCTTCCATTTCTTTCATCTTTGTTTCAATTTCCCTAACTTTCCCACTGACTCCAGCCAAATTTTCATCAATTATGTAGAGTCTTAATACCATTTCACCTAACTCTGCTTTAAATTCATGTTTGAATTCTTCTCTTGAGTTATGTGTTTCTCGTTTTGTTTCTAAATGAATTCTTCTCATTTCTTCCAAAATGATATCATTTTGTTCTGTTGTAGTCTCAAGTATCAGCCTGCTGTTAACTTTGGCTGTCTTCCACATAATACCATTCTTGTAGACATTGTGCTTTATTATGTTTTCTTCTTTTCCTTAAATAAATTTTTCTGTAGCAAAAAGCAAAGCAAAGAGGAAACAAAAAAAGAGACAGAGGGGAAGATGTCAAGTTTTACACTCTCTTTAATCAAGGGAAAGGCATATGGGTGTTATAAGTGAATGAGAAGGGTGATCACTCCTTATCAATTTAAGATTCGATTCACATTTTATTTTTATATTTAACTCCTTTTAAATTACCACCTATATCATAAACCTAACTGAGAATATGGCCCGATTTTGTGCAGCAGTTATTGCTACACGCAAACAAATTGTCAAGGAGCATAACATCTTCTAAATGTCTGTTGTGTGAGAAATGAAATGCCGAAAGACTTCTCTCCTTCTATGCTGATATGTTTTAGGATTACATTGCAGTCTTGTCTTGACTTGATTTTATTTTATTTAGCTTTTAATAGTTTTGTAACTGTAAGTGTGATTTTATTATTAATTTTTATATAATTTTATGACATTTTGGTCAAAGACAGTAAATAAAATTCATTCATTCATTCATAAACCTAATATAAAGTATCGTGGCCTAATTTGATATATATATATTAGTTGTTTATAGAATCATAGAATCATAGAAATTTAGAGTTGGAAGAGACCACAAGGGCCATCCGGTCCAACCCCCTGCCGTGCAGGAACTCCCAATCAAAGCATATCTGACAGATGGCCATCCAGCCTCTGCTTAAAAACCTCCAAGGAAGGAGACTCCACCACCCTCCGAGGGAGTGTGTTCCACTGTCAAACAGCCCTTACTGTCAGGAAGTTCTTCCTAATGTTGAGGTGGAATCTTTTTTCCTGCAGTTTGCATCCATTGTTCCGAGTTTTGTTCTCTGGAGCAGCAGAAAACAAGCTTGCTCCCTCCTCAATGTGACATCCCTTCAAGTATTTAAACAGGGCGATCATATCACCTCTTAACCTTCTCTTCTCCAGGCTAAACATTCCCAGCTCCCTAAGGCGTTCTTCATGGGGCAAGGTTTCCAGACCCTTCACCATTTTAGTCGCCCTCCTTTGGACACGCTCCAGTTTCTCCACATCCTTTTTGAATTGTGGTGCCCAGAACTGGACACAGTATTCCAGGTGAGGCCTGACCAATGCAGAATAGAGTGGCACTATTACTTCCTTGATCTAGACACTATACTTCTATTGATGCAGCCTAAAATAGAATTGGCCTTTTTAGCTGCTGCATCGCACTGTTGACTCATGTTCAGAATAGAGTGGCACTATTACAGTGGTCCCCTGGGTTACGAAAGTAATCCTTTCGGGATTACCTTTCGTAACCCGGAAATTTTCGTTACCTGGGGGACCGCATTCTTTGACGGACCGCGTGGCAAATTTAAAGGGGCCGCACAGTTTTTTCCTTTCGGATCCCGGGGTTTTGTTTGTAAGTCGGGGCCGTTTTTGCGGCCCCGGCTCTTTCGTACCCCGGGGTTTTCGTACCCCGGGGTATTCGTAACCCGGGGGACCACTGTACTTCCCTTGATCTAGACACTATACGTCTATTGATGCAACCTAAAATTGCATTGGCCTTTTTAGCTGCTGCATCACACTGTTGACTCATGTTCAACTTGTGGTCTACTTGGACTCCTAGATCCCTTTCACATGTTGTCTCATTCAGCCAGGTGTCCCCCGTCCGATATCTGTGCATTTCATTTTTACGCCCTACATGTAGGACCTTACATTTCTCTGCATTGAATTTCATCTTGTTAGCTTTGGCCCAGCTTTCTAGTCTATTCAGGTCATTTTGAATTTTGATCCTGTCCTTTGGGGTATTAGCTACTCCTCCCAATTTGGTGTCATCTGCAAATTTGATAACTAGGCTCTCAATACTGTCATCCAAGTCATTAATAAAGATGTTGAATAGCACTGGGCCCAGGAGAGAACCCTGTGGCACCCCACTTGTCACTTCTTTCCAGGGTGAAAAGGAGCCATTTTTGAGCACCCTTTGGATTCGGTCAGTCAATCAGTTATAAATCCATGTAACGGTTACCTTGTCTAGTCCACATTTTACAAGCTTGTTTGCAAGAATGTCATGAGGAACCTTGTCAAATGCCTTACTGTAGTCAAGATATACTATATCCACAGCATTCCCTTCATCTACCAAGCTGGTAATTTTATCAAAAAAAGAGATCAGATTTGTCTGGCATGACTTGTTTCTCTGAAACCCATGTTGGCTTTTTGTGATTATGGAATTATCTTCCAGATATTCACAGACTCTCTGTTTAATGATCTGCTCCAGAATCTTTCCTGGTATCGATGTCAGACTAACCGGACGATAATTGTTGGGATCCTCTTTTTTCCCCTTTTTGAAGATTGGGACAACATTTGCCCTCCTCCAGTCTGCTGGGACTTCTCCTGTTCTCCAGGAATTCTCAAAGATGATTGCCATTGGTTCCGATATTACATTTGCCAGTTCTTTTAATACCCTAGGATGTAGTTTATCTGGTCCTGAAAACTTATATTCATTTAGATTAACCAGGTATTCCTGTACTGTCTCTTTACTTATTCTGTGCTGAAATTCCCCTATTCTGTCCTCTGCCCCATTATCCTTAGGTTGAGCACCTTTTGCCTTTCCTGAGAAGACTGAAGCAAAGAAGGTGTTGAGCAATTCTGCCTTTTCTCTGTCTCTTGTGAGCATTTTGCCATCTTCTGCACGCAGTGGCCCAACCGCTTCCTTCTTCTTCCTTTTGCTGCGGACATATCCAAAAAAGCCCTTTTTATTGTTCTTAACGTCTCTACCAAGCCTGAGTTCATTTTGCGTTTTAGCTTTTCTGAATTTATCCCTACATGTGCTGGCTATTTGTTTGAATTCCTCTTTGGTGATTTCCCCATTTTTCCATTTTTTATACATGTTCCGTTTAAAACTTAGCTCAGTTGTAAGTTCTTTAGTCATCCATACCGGTTTCTTGAGACATCTCCCATTTTTCTTCCTCATTGGAACTGTCTGAAATTGTTCCTTTAGTATCTCCCTTTTGAGGAACTCCCATCCATCTTGAACTCCCTTCTCCTTTAGTATTCTTGACCATGGGATCACCCCCAGTATTTCTCTAAGTTTATTGAAATCAGCTTTCCTAAAGTCTAGAATGTGTGTCTGACTATGCCTAGCTTCACCTTTCCACTGTATAACAAACTCCAGGAGACCATGGTCACTCCCACCTAAGGATCCGACCACTTGCACCCCATCAACTAGGTCTTCCCTGTTGGTTAAGATCAGATCCAAAATAGCTGATCCCCTTGTTGCCTCTTCCACCTTTTGGACAATGAAATTGTCTTCGAGGCAAGAGAGAAATTTTCTAGATCTTGAGGATATGGCTGAGTTTGACTTCCAGCAAATATCCGGGTAGTTGAAGTCCCCCATCACTACTACATCCCTCCTTCCTGATTGTCTATATTAATCTATTTTTAATGATTTATTAATGCATTCTAAAACAGAACAACAGACAACAAGCAGTATACCAAAACATCAATAAATAAAAGACATTAACCCAGTTAATGTCCTGAAGATTATAAACAAGAGATGTATTCAGGGATCTTGAAAGACATCTTTCCATAAAAAATTAGCTAATATTGGAGGGTGTCTAGAGAGTAAATCCTGTTGGATATATTCAATAAGTGGGTGCCAAATCTTATGAAAATTCAATTCAGAGTGTAAATTGACCACAAGTCCCAGGGTCCAGTCCACCATCCTGCAATATTCAACTTTCCAGTTTTCTAGTTCTTGGCTATCTCAAGCCTGGCGACAGCCAAAAGGAAACTGATGAGTTCTTCATGCTGCAGGACTTTATTTTCATCCATAAAAATGGAGAACAGGAGACGGACTGGTGATAATTGTATGCTTTGTTTCGTGATCTTGGAGACCAATTGTAAAATTTCTATCCAGTATTTATGCACCAAGGGACAGTCCAGCCACATGTGTACAAAAGTTCCCCTACCTTCACATCCCCTCCAACATTTTGGATTAGCATTGGTACGAGCCAGTTTAACTGGGGTAAGGTACCATTGATGGACCAGCTTGAGGGTATTTTCTTTAATGTCAACAGACCTAGTTTTAAATGGTAAATGAGTCCATATTTTTCCCAGCTCTTACTATCAATTGAAAGGGAAAGTTCTGCTTCCTATCCTGCCTTATGGAGTGCTGAGTTCCCAAATGTTTCTTCTAAAAGACAATTATATATGCATGCAGTTTGGCCTTTGGAATATATACCCAGAGAGACACACATGTTTTCAAAAAAAGTAAGCGGGCGAGGGTATTCCTGTTTCTGAAGCAGTTTCTTTAAGAATAACTGTATCTGTATTATTTGATACCAGTTTTCATGAATAGGGCCCAGTGTCAAGGATGATGGGAGTTGCAGCTTGTCTTATACTTGCTTTAACTCACCACCTTGTTGTGCAGCAGAGCAGACCAGCTTTGATCTGTGGTTATTGCTTCTACCAAGCATGCAGAGCTTCTGAGATTAGGCTGAAGACCTTGACAAACTCTTTCAGCCTTCTCACTCCTCTCTCAGAGATGTCTCCAAACCGTCTCGTTGGATCTGGTGGTTCTTGTATCTTCTCACAAGATACCAGGCAACACAGTAGACTTGTATAAAAGATCTACTTTATTTAACTATTTAACTATAACTACTCTACTCTATACATTGCTCAAACTCAGCTATTCTCTACTCCATATTACTATACATACTATACAGAACAGAAAACTATGCATCACAGAACAGAAGCAGAATGGAACTCGAACCAGCATAGAACGAACAGCAGCAGCCCATTGTCATTCATTGTTAATATTATTATATCCACTTGTGGATGTTTACACTCATTTAATTGGTTCACATTGTTCAACCCATATATTTCATCATATTTCATCATACTGTCTTGTACACTTTATGATTCTCAGGTGTTTCCAATATGTATTCTATAATTCTGTCCTTGTCATTTGTCCTTGGCTCTCAAGACTTCTAAATTACATTAGCTTTTTCACCTGTGTAGCATCTCAATTGCTTTTGCTTAGTCATTGTGACTTTCACACACATATTTTATTTCTTCCACTGTATGTCCCATGTTGCATTTTCCTTAACACCCAGAGCGTTGGTTAGTTGATCTGTTGTGACAGTTGTCCCATTATGAAACAGGTCCTTAACTGTGTACAGACCATGTACCTTCCAATCTCGAAACTGTGCATATTTTTCTGGTGTCTGGAAAAGAGGATGGGTAAGAAAAGGCCATAGAGGGGAGGGGTAGGAGGCCAAGATATGCCTCCATTTCTTCTACAATAACAAGGAAGTGAGCAAAACAGGGTTATTACAAATTTTAGTGAATTTATATATAGATTACGAAAAAAAGCTGATCAAAGATAGCAGGGGATGCACTGTTTATTTCAATATCTACCCAGTTAGTCAGACTATTTCTGCTAATCAACTGGGTGATCTGACTTAGCTGAAAAGCTTCAAAGTAAAGATTAAGTTTTGGAAGTGACAACCCCCCATGTCCAGTTTTAGAATGTTTAACTGCTTTTGAGAAGCATGGGCGTTTTCCATTAAAAACTTGGGAGTCCAATAACTTGTTCCAGCATTTAAAGTATGAGTTTGGTGGTCTCAAGGGAACTACTTGAAAAAGAAACAATAGTTTTGGCAGTATGAAGGATTTAACTAAAGCAACTTTGCCCAAAAGGGATAAATGAAGTGACTTCCAATGGGCCATTTTTGATTTACTCCACTTAGTGATTGGGTTGTAATTGCGAGGGATAAGCTGAGGGATATCTCTCGTTATGGTGACCCCTAGATACTTTAGAACTGAGGGGTTGATTTGTATGCGTGTTAATCCTTCCCAAGAGTGTTGAATAGTCTATCTTAATCTATTTAAATTAATATTGTGATTTTAAATGTGGTTAAATACTAATTTATTTAGGGTTTAGAGAGTGCTCTATCACTCAGTTTGGTCCATATAAATATCACACAACTAATTTCCCCCTTTTCAATGAATAACTCTTTAGCCAATTGGTTAACGGAGTTCAGTCTGACAAATTACAGTATCTCAGACTTTGAGGGTTACCACTTTACTTTTTTAATGGTATTCTTATATCACTCCCCCTTCAGTTTCCAAACAAGTCCCTCTTCCTCCTCCCTTGTATTGTTCCTTACAATTTCTTTTCATCTTTTCTACTATTTTAATGTAACACGTAGACTTTAGAGCTTCCTTTTTTCAATGAGGCTTCTTTGTTGTGTGTTTCAGCAGTCAACCACCCATGTATTTAAAAATTACAAAATAGCACAAAATCAGTGGTTTCTCCTTATGTCACAGATTAACCAGTTAACAAGTTAGCAGGCACTTTAGTATAAGAAACAAAGTTAGATTTCTTCTGATCCCCTTAACAATTCAAGATTTGAACAGCCTTTCAACCCTTCAGCAATTTATCTTTCTACACTCCCTTTCCACCTCTCGCCTTCTCCTCCCTTATAGTTTACAAATTTTTCCCAAGTCAGACCATCACCATCTTGATTGGAGTTTTGTCAAAGGTCTACCAGTTGCCTTATGTGCAGGCTGCCTCTTAATCACTTTTTTTTTCTTCCTTCCCCTTTATTCTTTCTCTTTTCTTTCACTTTCCTCCTTTCTCCTTATTCAGGTCTTTCAAACAGAATGCAAAAGTCCAGGGCCATTAAACAAAGCAGAGTCACCACCATCTCTTGTTCAGTTTCATACCAATTGCACACATGTTCAGGCTTTAATCATATCTCTTGCACCTTGCTGTCTTTCCCAAAATGTGTCCCTTCTTCACGTAAAGCTAAAACAACACTGAGATATTAAACACCAGTCTCTGACACTCCATTCAAAGGTTTCAGAGGGAAAGTTGAACTTTTGCCAATTCACACACCTGGTGTTTTGCCAGATAGATTGCCCTGTCTTTCCTTTTCCTTCTTTTCCTTTCAGCACATCTTTCCTCATCTGCTCATCTCTGGGGCTTTCTAGATTGGCAGGAAAGTGTGACATGAAGTTGCCTTTTCCTTAATGCTTAGCAGCTGCACCACAGCCTTTAGATGGAGCTGTGCTGTTCCGCAGTTTTTAAAAAAGAAGCTGGGAAAACCAGCACCTTTTTAAAGGCACTTCTTTTCCCCTAAAACGCAAAAAAAGCATTTTCATGGCACACTTTCCTTTTTTCTCATCTAAAGGCTAGACTTTCATGCAGCCATGAACACACTTCTTTTTGCCAATCTAGATCAGGCCTCTGTGTCCTCAATGTTACAACCAACAGCTCCACATCTCTTTCTCTGTTACAGAGTCTTACTTCTTCTAATCTCTTAAATCTCTCAACTCTCTTAAATCACCTCAATCTTAAGTCTGACATCACCCCCACTACAGTTTTACAAACTCTCCATTCACTCTCCAGATTTAAACACTCGAACTACACCAAATCACTCACTCTCCATCCACTTTATGCTCTTTGAAAGGATGTTCCTTTAAGATTGAAAGTAAATTATTAATGGGTATTCAAGCTTTATCCCTAAGTTCTTCAGGTCTAGTAAGCTAAGGTATGTGGAGATAGAGTTAATGCCATAGATGGCTATTCACTGCAGACATGGCTTGCTCACATCTCACTCAGCTTCCTTCTGCATGCTACGATGTCTAGCAGATTTCTTCCTCTCTCTAGCACCGCCACTGTCAGCAATGCCAGAAGCTCTGGGTCCGTTGTTGAGCCCCTCTGCCTCCCCTTTATCAGGGGATTCTTTTTACCAGTTGGCTAATCACCCCAGCTGATCTGATCCTCGCAACAAACAATGGACCTCAGCAGCTAACTCTCTGAGGTGATTAATGCTCCACCATTTCCACTAGAATTCCTCAACCAGCTAATTTTCAAACATGGAAGTTTCCCATGTTGGCGAAGCAGTTGGCTGAGTTTAGCTGGGAGCTGGGTTGCAGTTGGCTGGCTATAATTCCCCAATAGAAACCCATAATATGACTGTATCTCAGCAGGGATAAGTCACTTTTTTTGAGTGTGATAAACTCCTAAGACTCCAGGTATGTTTGTTTTTAAAAAAATGATTCCCCCTCCCAAGCATCATTTGATTCTTTCTCATTGTTTAGTTCAGTTTATTGTGAATTAAAACCATAGTGTTTCCAAAGTCTAACCAAGTCATGGCTGTGCACACTGAGATCTCTTATTCATTGTTTCTTTTAAATTTTTGACATAATGAAAATTTACTTGTGTCCTGCCATGCTTTCTTCCACAGTTCTAAATTTATATTTCTGCCAATATCCTGGGCTCATTTTATCATATTATGTTTAACAGTTTCTTTTTCCAGTTCTCTTTCATTCATGATTTTATAAAATTTTGTAGGCGCTTCTCTTCCAAAAAAATAATATCTATACATTTTTTGTCACTCAAATCCTTCTGCTTTTTTCTCCATGATGAATCTCTCCCTCACTTGTTTCATACTGATGAGGACAAATCCCCTTGCTAGCTTGGAAATAGTTTTTTGCGCATGCTCCAAACTGTCATTTCCACAAGTGCATACACCCATGCTCCAGAGAGGGAAGGGAAACAGGAAGGAAAATCTTCTTTTGCCCCAGAAGCTGTTTTAGGGGAAGGAAGGCTGAGGTTTCCCTTTTAACACACACACACACTACAGAGAAAGAGGATGGGCTGGTCCATAAATCTGCCTGGTTTCAGCAAAGGCTGACTCTCACACATGCCCTCCTTTTCCAGGACATATCCTCCTTTTCTCCCTCCTGTACAGGAGGAATTCCAAAACGTCCTCTCTCTGCTGCAGGAGGAAGGAAACCAGCCACATGAGGGAAAGAGGTGTGTGTATCCCTTTAAGAACAAGGCTTTCTCTGTCTCCTTGGCACAGCAAGGAACCCTTGGAAACAGTGAAAATCAGGGGCATGGTTTTCAGACTGCTGCAATTATGTAAACAGAGCAAATTCATGAATGAACTGGACATGAAAACACAGTATTTTCACAAAAATGCTTATTCCCTGATTCACATCACTTTCTGTCTGGAGTCTGAGCAGTTTGTGCACAGCATCATCTGAAAAGCAATTCTGAAATTGTCCCTAATGCCCTGAATGACCCTGCATTGTAACCAGTTTAACCTTCCAATTTTCCCAGTGTGAAAAGGTCCTAGGAATTATACAATTATATTGAGATTGAAATTTGGATTGGGGAAGGATGGGGAAGTGGAATTTTCAGAGGATGTAATGGAGGAAGCAAGGAGTCTGGAAATGGAAGAGCAATGAGCAGTCAATTTGGAACGTGAAGAGAAAATTTATATTCACTATAATTGCTTAGTGTTAAAACATCTCTGTTTTCAAACCTTGTAGCATAGCTAAAAATGATAGGGATGGTGCCGGAACAAATAAACACTCTGTCTGCTGTCCCAAAATGCTAATAAACAGGGTAGCTGTCAGGACATGCGGAAATTATTCAGCAGTGTGTCATACTCTACATGAAGAAATGCAAATATATCTTAGTGGTTTTAGCTTACTAATAGCAAAGCCATACCTTATTTAAATATATGTCTATGGAGAAAATGAAATTTGCATGTTGAAGCTTTCTATTTCCTGTTTTTATTATATTTGAACAATGTATCTTGCAAAATAATTCAAAAAATTACAATCACTCACTTCATCCTAGAATTTATTCTAAGTGTGACCAAAGGCCATGGGCACTGAATTTGTCACTCAGAGATGTGCCAAATTAGCAGATTAGGATCCTTTTATGCCAACTAATCCCAGAGATCTTTATGGCACAGATCAAGTGTTAAAGGACAGTACTAGGGAGGAGGAGAATGAATAAGAATAGGAAGAATGTAAAGTAAGTGTGTGTTATGATATATGCTTTTAATATAAAATTTTGGGAGACATGTGGAGCTTAGCATGACCCCCGCTTGACCCCTTCTGAACCCCTCCATAAATTCCAAGTGAGAAGGTCACGTAGGCAAACCCACAGAGAGGGACTGAATTCATAGCAAATAACCTTCCAGAGGAAGTGGGGAGTCGCCAAAACCGGTTCTGCCACTGCTCTCTGAAGTAAAGACAATAACCTTGGCCTCACACCTAATGTGCCAGTGATTGACTTAACATCTCAGCCATTAAGCCAGCTTCCCCTCCGAATTGTGTCCAAAACCTAAGCGCATTGTAAGCAGATTATTTGTTCTTGGCTTAAAAAAGCCCAAGCAATCAATACCTTTGTCTAGCACTGCTACCTAGCCCCGGGATATGTTTAGCCCTATAAAAGATCCCAAGTTTGGATCACTCTCAAATGCTATTCTTGGAGGACAGGCTGGTCCACGCCAGTTTGACTTCTGCCTATAGCTCCTGTGGCCAACCTCCCCTCATCCGGTGGTCATGTTCATCATCATCATCCACCTCAATTCCAGGAGAAGACTTCTATGGTAGATATTCCAGCGGTGTCTCTTTCTCTCAAACCTGACTCCCAATCTCACCCTTCCTTTTTCTATAGTATTGAGTGTGTGTGTGTGTGTGTATGTGTGTCCCCTTTTGCTGCATGATATCTAAGCCCCCTAATAAACTGTGTATTCGTTATTGGACTCACTTGGACTGGCATCCTCTCTGTTTGGGGTTTGTTGGTGGACTTCTGGTAGACACCTTGGGATCCCGATTCCGTAAGATATTGTTAGGATCTTCCTCTCGGCATATTTGAGCTAATTAAAATTCCCCCAAGTGAGAGTCTTCCTAACATGTGGAGGGTATGAGTATGTGAAAAAAGGTGAGAGGTTGGGTGAGAAGGTTAGAAGGCAGGTAGACGGAGGAAGGGAGAGAAAGGAGAGGCGGAGGGAGTGGAGGAGTGAAAAAGGTAAGCAAAAAGAAAAGGAAAGATTAGAAAGGTGGGGAGGAGAGAAGGAGGAAAAGAAAAAGAATGAAGTATAGAAGTTGATAGGACATAATTAAAATGAAATGATAAATTTAGTAAGAAAGATAGTATGTAAGAAAAGGAGAAATTAGGGAAACAATAAGAGATGATGAGGATGGTTAACAATTAAATTAATATTCTGATAGGGTTAGTATGCAATAACATAAAAGATGTTTGAAGTAGTGATGATGAGACTGGAAAAATTACTATATGTTTCTTTTATGTTCTTTATTAATAAGATGTCAATGGATATATGTATGTTGAATGTTTGATATATGTTTGTTTTAATACTAAACTTTATTTTTAAAAAAGTTGTAAAGGACAGTTCTGATGAGTACATGCCTGGAATTGGAAGACAAGTGACTTCTCAATCACCTTTCCCCCCAAAAAGGAAGATTTGATACTGGTTTGTAATTATTAAGATCCAGAGAATACAGGGAGAACTTTTTCAGCAGTGGTCTAACCACTGCCTCTTTTAAAGAGGATGGCAAATTGTCCTCCCTATGAGAGATGCATTGATGATATTTTATATTTGAAGCCTAATTGCATCTGCTCCCTAGATGACCAGTCAAAAGCGACAGGGTTTGAGAAAACAAGTTGTCTTCCCTATTTACCCCAGCAACTTGTACACTCACCAATTGAAACTGATCCAGTGTAATCCCACTCACAAAGTCACTGGACACCTCATTATTGACTTTCACTCCAATGATAGTATTTAAGCCAGCTCTTATGCAAGAGTTTTATCTGCCAAGTGGTTATTAGAAGAGCCACAGCAATCTACTGAAGGTTCTAAGGGGACCTAAGGTTCTAAGGTTCAAGGGGAAGGTTCCTGAGTTAGACCTCTCACTAGCCTCAAAAGCTCAGCTGAATGTGAATTCACAGATGCAATACATGCAGAAAAGAAAGCTTTCTTATTGCATTTATTGCCACTTTATAGGAACAAGATGTTCTCTATAATATGCCCTATCACATAGAAGTTGGGTTTGCCACCATCTGCACTCTAGTCATCGTCCTTCACATTTCAGTTCCTTGAGGTTCTCTGTACACCAAGGAGCTAGTTTACAAATGAGTCGGAGAGGACATTAGGGGGTGACCATGTCAATAGCCCTTGTTAGGTTTTGGTTACCTTTAATCAACCAGAGCTTCAACAAGGTTGTTGGGGATGCCAATCACATAACCCTCCAAGGCCTCTTGGAATCTCAATGGATCCATTAGCTTTCAAGTGCACACCACTTTAATACATCCTCTACCTTTGAAGGGGTGAGTTGTAGCTGTAATGCTAGCCTGGACCAAAAAATCCTTGGAGGTATTAATTACCTCCGCACACAAATTCATATATTTCAAGATGAAAACTGTATCAATGGTGTGATATGCCAAATGTGTACTTCTTCAAACCAACAGGGATAGGCCCATGTTTGTCATGGATAGCATGTCCTCCTGAGCTGCACTTGACAGGCTGGTCACCAGCGGTGTATTGAAGCAAAATCTGGGGGACTCCAACAGTGATGAGGCCAGTTCAGTGAGCTCAGCCAGGGAGTCTGATAGGCAGCAGGGTGGACAGCACACTAACAGAATCTCTAGTCTATCCCTTGTTTTCGGGCTAACGAAATCCCCAGTCTATGCCTGGTTTTCAGGCCACAATCAATGTGTCTCAACTCCCTGATAGGTACTCTGATCAGACTGAAATAATCATTGTAGAACACAGCTACCCCACCCCACCTGTCCACTTTCTCTCATCTGCTTGCTAATAGCTTGGAGTGCCTGTGGTCATGTTGGACCACTGTCAGCTCCCAGCCAGGTCCCTGTAAAGCATGCCAGATCAGCCCCCCCCCCCATTCTTTTCCAAACAATTCTTATAATTACAATTGAAACTCCCTTTAGAGTAGTGTTAGGAAACATCTGGCCTGCGGGCCATCTAAGGCTCTCAAAATCAATTGGTCTGGTCCTGCCAAGGCAACTGCAGTGAGCTTTTTTCATAGCAACATAGCATGCAGTAAAAGGCTCCCATAGGGGCTTTACAGATGGCCAGAAAGGGGCGGCACAGATCCACCCCTTTCAGTGCCAGATTGGAGCCAGGGCAGCCTCACCAGCAGCCCCAGAGGCCCCAATCTGCCGCTTTTCCAGGCCACGGAGAAGAAGCAAAACACCCCTTCTCTGTTGCCTGGAAAGGGCTGTCCTTAGGGACTCATGCCCCAAGGACAGCCCAACTTGCGGAGCCAAAGAAAAAACAGGCCTCCTGGTCCCTTTCTCTCTCATTTTGTTCCCATAGCAGTCTGGTTCCATGGGAACAAAGTGCTTGAGCTATAGGAGCTGCATTATTATTATTATTATTACACCACTGAAGGATGCCCAGGGCGCCCTTTTCACAGCGCAGAAAGAAGCTCCAAAATGAAGCTCCTTTCTGTGCTGTGGAAAGGGCATCTTCCACAATAATAATAAATAATAATAATAATTTTACTTATACCCCACTCTTCAACCAAGGCTATCAGAGTGGCTTACAATTTGTTAATTAGACATTTCCCTGCCCTCAGGCTTACAATCGAAAAGGATAAGACACAAAAGGAAAAGGGAATGGCAGCAAGGAAGGGGAAAAAGCACAGATCTTCTCTCCCTCCCTGGACCATGGCAGATGGACTGGAGGGAGGGCTCTTCTTCCTTTCAGGCAAGGCTTGTTGGACTTGCCTTTCTCTTCCTCAAGATGGTGGATGGAGGGAGGGCTCTTCTTCTTTTTAAGCAAGGCCTGTTGGAGCTGGTTTGCCTTTCTCTCCGCCAGGTATGTGCTGGTCCATCTGGATGTGGCACACACTGTGACACCATCAGCACGTGTGCATATGGACGGTGCAATTTTAAAATTACATTGTCCATACGCGCTAGGGCTGGGGAGCGTGCTGATGTTGTGTGCTCCCCAGCCCTACTTACAGCACGGGGATGTCCCTTTTGGGCTGTCTGTATCAGGCCTTAGAGATCTTTCTCCTCCACATCCCCCCCCCCCCCCCACTTTCAGCCTCACAGTCATTAACTGCCATTTCAAATTCCTCCATTGCTTAGTCAGTTATTTGGGGCAGGGCACACGTGCACATGAGCAGCTTCATGTGAGGGGAAAATCAATATAAGGACACTGGAGTTTTTTCCCCCTTTGGCAGGAAAGAATGTGTGCTGACTCACACTCCTGCCCACCTGGCACCTTGGAGGGACCAGGATAAACAAATCCTTACCTCCCCTGCTGCACCCTTCCCATGGCGCTTATAGGATCCTGTGGCAAAAATGGAAACAGTGTTGGACAGAGACCAAGCCCTCCTCTTACCTTGTCCATCAGCCAGCTAGCCAGCTAGCAAATCAATGACTCAATCAACCAATCAGTCACTGCATTGTGAAGATTGTGAAGGATAGACTGTTTCTGGTGGATTGTGCGTCATTACAAAAAGGGCATTCTACGGCTCCTACATCATCAAATGTCTATGAGATATTGGGAATAATCCAGAAAGGGTTGTGTGGTGGCAACACCAAGCAAAAGTTACAAAGTGATTTAAAAATGAACAGACTAGCATAGATTGTCATTGATATTGTGACAGCTGGTCCCAGACAGGCAAATAAAAAGGCAAAAGTACTGTATTTATTGGCAGACTCCCATCCGAAAATGGGATGGGTGGGGTGGATGGGCAAAACCTGGAAAACCCGGAAAAGCAGTTGCAAGTAAGAACGTCATCAATATCAGTTAACATAACCTGCCTCACCAAAGAGAACCAATACCAGCCATCACATTAGCAGTGTTAACGTTTTGCCATGGAGTGGGAGGCACCCAAGTAAAACAGTAAGACAGGATTGGAGATGAAAGGCCACACCTTTATTAGGAAAATATACAAAGGTAGGGTTGGCCCAAATCATCAGGTCTGAATCTGGAACATCAAACAACACCCCGGCTGATCATTGTTAGGTTGCTTGGAACGCCAAACATCAGGATGATGTAGGAGCCATGGAATGCCCTTTGTGTAATGATGCCATTACACAACCAACCAGAGGATTTTAAGAGGCCCCTAGTCACCGGGTGATAAAACGATGTGGCCCCTGCAATGGCCATACCGAACGTCCTCAGTGCTCCCGGGTCTCAAGGGCTCCCAATCCAATGGTACAGAGCCCTGGAAGCCACACTCAGCAGATCCAGGACCTATGCTGCCGTACTAAACAGTGTACTAAAATTTTTAGTTTCATATGTAGAGGATTATAGATGTGCATAAAAAGAAATAGTCACCGTTTGAGAGAGAGAAAGCCAGTCACGGCAGGAAAGGAAGAAATTCTTGTTATATGTATTGGTTAGAAAAATGTCTCATCCTATCATTTGAGTCTTGTCATCATTATGTAAGAAATTTTTACAAGTGGTAGAGTAGGTAAGCAGAAAGTATGAGAAAATAGTATGTGGTAGGTACAGGAGAAGAGAAGAAAGTGTAAATAAGGAGGAGGAGGAGGTAGAGCAGGAATGTAGAAAGTGTGACAAGGGGAGAAATGGGGAAAGATTGGAAGACTGGACAATAGAATTAAATAACTTTCATGTATGTTCAGATATAGAACAATTAATATGTAATGGGTGTATATGTAAGTATGTAGGATATATGTGTTATGTTTATATGTCTATATGTGTGTTTCCATTAATATTTAATAAACATGTTTTCTTTTTTTAAAAAAAATAGGAAAGATTAACCATTTTTGCAATTGTTATACAAAACACATTTCAGAACAATATTGTCAACTTTTTCCAGTACACCTGCTCCACACAGACAATTTCACTCATTAGCTTAGTTCTTTTTAAATCAACTTTTTATTAAAGCTAATAGTCACACAGAGCATAATATATAAACAGGTGAGGTTAAAGTGATCTGTGCAGTTCTCTGCCTCAGGTACCAAGACCCAACCCACCTTTGGCTACTGTATATTTTTGCCATTCCCTGTCCTGTCTCAGGAAGCAAAATATCTTGGATACATCCTGATGTGGCACCTAGAACACTACAAATTCCATCTACATTAGACATCAGGAAAATTCTGCAAGTTGAGCTGAAGGAAAAGAGGAAGTCATATTTCTTCAGAGCAGCTATGTTAGTTTGTTGAAGCAAAAGCAACAGAATCTAGATTCAAAATCAAAGCATGCCTCTCCTCAGTTTCACTCTTTTCTGTCATATTTCTGTCATGCCTCAGTCCTGTTTCATTCTCTTTTCTTGTTTCATTTAAATGTTTTAAATGCTTCATGTAAAGCTGAAGACAGTGAATGAGCCAATGATTTTTTTTATTTTTTATTTTTTTTTGGATGCATACTTGCTGCTCTTTCCTCCTCTTTATGAAGCTTTTTGTCTCATGTTCAGAAAGCGAGTAGCTATTTCTTTCAATTTGGGATTGGTCAATATTAATATAATGGAGTGTGCAGAAGGAAATGTAGTTAACAAGATTTCAAAAACTAGTTTTTCAATACTTCCATACTTTAAATTATTAGTTGAAATAATAATTATACTACCATAATATAACAAATAGAAAAAGACATAAAACAACAATGATATTATGACATTGATATGGACCTGAGAGCTGAGATCTTTCTCAACAATACCACTCTTCTTCAGATTCCTTGTGTGGTTCCACAGTGAGCTGAGCAAAAGAGTGCATGCAATTGTACTCATGCTGAAATTTATGGAAGCAAAAGTTACACGCAGAGGAATTAAAACAGTGTTTCTCTTATGAACCACACTTTGGTTAGCACATCCTGGTGAAGTTCCTGTTATATTGCTCCAGTTTTTATATCCAAGAAATTTAACCGTTGAAAGAATATAGAAGATAATGGAAATGACTATTGACAATCCAAGTAGTCTGGGTGCAAGCATATTGATTCTTGACTTCAGCCAGATGAAGACATGATTGGCAAAATTAGTTACCTTCACACAGTAGAAAATATTTAGCCATGTGCCAGACAAGAGACTGATCATGTTGAAAAACAGCCAGATAACTTCTAAAACTGCCTTTCTGAAAGAACCCATATGCATCTCTGGCGAGATGAAATACAGAAGACTGTTCACTGAAAATGGCAGCTGCATCACAAATCTGGATGTGCTCAAACTAGTCAAGAGGACATCACAAGGCAACATCTTTTTGTTCCGAAGCCATTGGTGCCCAAGCACAATTGTGATGAATCCATTTCCTAAAAGGGAAACTATACATATAATTCCTGTAAAAATCAAAATAAGTATATCAAGTGGAGACATTGAGTTGCTGCCCATTATTGTTACTTTCCAGAAGAAAAGGCTTGAGATGATGTAGCTGTGTGTGATTTGCCTGGTTTTGCTATGAAGTCTGGCAGTGAAAACATTTCTATTTAGGGCTTTTTAAAGAGAAAGGTCATACTATGGAAAACAATGCAAATCTCAGGAGGATTCTGTTATTAATAATCCAATCAAATGTCATTGGGGCCTACATGAATAGACATTTTATATCACTTGGACAGCTTTTCAGTGCTGGGAGTTCATTGGAAAGTTCTCTTAAATCATCTTCTTATGTGTGTGGCAGTTCCTCCTCTCCCCCTCCCTGGAAGTTTCCCTGGAATGCTGAAGAAGATGCTGAAACCATTTTAAAGTTATTTGAGTCTCTTTCCTGCTTTAACAGTGACAGCAACAGACAACACTTTATACTAAACACATAAAGGAACAACAGGGCAGTTTGGTTATGTAATGGGCAGTGACCTCTGCTTAGGTAGGGCTGGTTTTACCAATGTAAGTGGGGCAATGAATGTGCTCCTGACTTTAGTGCAGAATTTAGGGACCTAGCCATGGTTTTGCACTTTTGAGGGGGGGGGGAATATGGTCAAGCATTTTGGATATTTTCTTTAAAGTAGGGGCTGAATCCCAGTTTAGCTTCACAGCATTACAACAACAACAACTACTACTACTACTACTACTGTTGGACCCTGAAGATCAGGATGCTGGTGGGTGATGTTTGCAATGCTCTCTTGGTTACAGAGCATGTGTAGAACACCACCTGTAAGGATCCCTCAGAGGGAGGTGGGGTTCTGTCATTTCCACTTGTCTCAGTGTACTCAATGACAGGTGCAGAGGTCTCTCTCCATGGTCCCAAGCTGGAATGCTTCAGAAATTGTGTAGTCACGGCACTGCTAGACTGCAACAGTAATAATCAACACCTGCTGAAGTTCCCTCATCTACACAACTATTAATGGTACACAAGCCCTCTCTGGGTTTATCTCTGGCAACTCTAGGTTGAGTTACCTGCAACCCAGAACCAATGAAGCATTTTATTATGCTTCAGATTTCCTGACTTGCAGCAATGACCTCATAGAAACCTGGCCATCTGTTCTGCTTATACACTGTGGGCTTCATTCAGACAACACAATTACTGCACTCAATTCCACTTTGACTGCCATGGCAGAATCCCATCCTTGGGTGGTAGTTTAGGGAAGGGCATTTAGGAATTTCCAGCCAAAGAGATCCACTAGTTCCTCTGACCAAACTGCAGATTTCAGGATTCCATAGAATGCAGCCAAGATAGAGACTCCCCAACCTCCACTACTCTGCTAATTCCCTACTCTGAAAATTCAGACCCATGATCTCCTTAATAGTGTCCATCCATGCACTCTTCCTCTCCTTCTACATCCCTCCACCTCTCCTAGCACTATTGTCTTTTCCTATGAGTCATGCCTTCTCATGATGTGGCCAAAGTACAACAGTCTCAGTTTACAATAGTCTCAGTTTAATCATCTTGGCTTCCAGGGAGATTTCTGGCTTGATCTGTTCTAGGACCCATTTATTTGTCTTTTTTGACTGTCCACAGAATCCTTACCATTCTTCTCCATCACTGCATCTCAAATTGATTGATTTTGTTTCTTATCTGCTTTCTTCATACTGAATAATGGGGGAATACAATAGCTTGGACAATTGTAACTTCATGATCAGTTGTGTATCTTTACTCCTTAGGATCTTTTTTAGTTCCTTCATAGTCGCCCTCCCATTCCAAGGACATTATCACAAGGGGGGAATTTCTAATATTTTTGAAAGAAATGAAAGTGGGGCCAGTTTGGAAATGAGTGAATTCGCTAGTTCAGCAAATTTACGTGACTGTGTATTGACACTGCATCACATTCAGAACGACTTCCCATTGCCCAAAATTTCTTCCCATTGCCCAAAATTGTGTGTGATAGTTTCTCACACAAAAATGTGAAACCCCACGACTGCATTCGGAAGGACTTCCCATTGCCCGACAATGTATGTGGTAGTCTCTCATGCTATATAACTTGAAACTCTATGATTGCCTTCGGACTGCCATTGGATTATGTTTCCAATTTCTGTCATCTCATAACGTCCCTAGTCTTCTGATTTCTTGACTTCAATGCCCATTCTGATCTATAGTTAATCCAAGGTACAGGAACCCTTTCCTCATTGTCACTGAAATATTGACTTTAAAAAAACAACAAACTTCTACCAATGACACTCATCTCTCTCCTTGACTATGACAAACATTTGCCTACTCTTGATTTTAAAAAAGTGCTTTGAGGCATGGATGGAAATTCTCAACTTCCCCACTTCTCAACTGATGCTGAAAAGGAGGCATATGTATTTTTTCCCATAGTGTCTAAACATACAAGGATTTTTTTTTTCTTGCAAACCATTTTAATCTGTGTAACTTTCCAGGGTGACATATGGGTGCCAATTTTTAAAACTGTACATTTTCAGTAAACATGTGCATTTGTTCTGGACCTGCACAAATATGAAGAATAACTGTACAGTCGTAAGTCTATCCCCTGGGCATTTCTTTTTTCTTTTCTTTTTTCTTTTTTGCATGTGTGTGTGTGTTTTGTTTTTGTTTTTGGTTTTTTGAGAAAGTGAGACAAGATAGAACAAGAGCAAATGGATTAGATACCAAGAATTAATAATAAAATTGTATTGTGTACTGCAGTTTTGGGGCTGGTTTTCTGACCTTGCTCAACAGAAGAGCCAAAGCACAAAGATCACTATCAATAACTGAGGAGTCTCAAACAATGGACACGGCGGCTGAAGATGCCATATCTTCAGGGTAGTCAAGAACAAGAGGACAGGACAACTGTTGCTGACATTGTTGCTCACATGCCTTTGTGGTTAATGAGCAAGTGGGAAGGAAGTTGAGACTGTGCCTGGAACCCCAGGGTCAATTTCATTTATGGGAATGGGTTTTGGAAAATGGTGTGGGTTAAGGATTAATGAAATTGTAACCCACTAAAATTTCAAATTTGTGTATGCTTTAATTATGCATTTCTAATGCTGGTTCTTTATTTCTGACAACACGTGTCTGTGGTGGACATCTATAGTTTCTACATAAAGTTTTTCTGAATAATGCTGGAAGAATTGATTTCTGAATTTAAAGATTCCTGTACATGACAGTTCCATGTACACGAGTAATCTCAGTTGTGAACAAAGCAAGGGAAACTACAACACCGTTGTTTCTATTCTCTCATTGTTTCTGTCTTTGAGTTGCCTGAGAAAGATGTGATTACTAAGGTGTGATATAAAAGAAAGGCCTCTCAATTGTCAAGTCTGTCATTCCAACATGACTGGATTCTGTCTGTCCTGTCTTTGAGTAATGGCCCATGAAATGCATGTTTCTTGATTTTATTGACCATTCACCAGATTCACACAGGAGTAGTGAGGTAAGTGGCAGCTGACCAGAGCTGTCCCAGCTCTGTTCCCAACTTCCTTCTCCTGGCCTATCCTACTTTAGTTCCTTGATTACTTCTATTCACTGCAGATTGCTTCAATGTCAATGTATAACTTGTTTCCTGCCCTTTCTTGATTCCATGTTGCTCTTTTCCAGTTTTCCCCAAATTTTATTTTGCTGCCTGTCCTGCCTACTCCATTAAGGTTTCCTGATTCCTTCTCATCTTTGTTAGTTCACTTCTCTGTTTACAAGACTGCTCATCTCCTGCCACCTCCTTATTTCTCACTCTTTCTTGGATGCTTTGGGAAGAACTTGCTCCCTGAACTCTCTAGGCTCTGTGTTATTCATTCCTCTTCTTTCTCTTCTTTCTCTTCTCTCTCTCTCTGCTTCATGGCCTGGTTCCCTCTCACCACAGCTAATTTCTTTTTCTTTTCTGTTTTGTACTACTTAGTCCCCCTTCCTTCCCAACCTCTTTCTCTCTGCCTGGCCTGACCTGCCTACTCCTGTAAGGTTCCCTGGTTCTTTTCATTGGTGCTAATTTGCTTCCATGCTGAAAGGGAATTTAGTTTAGGGGGGCTAGTAAAACATTCTGTATGTGAAGACACACCCAACTAAGGTGGTAGCAGGTATGGGTGTGCAATGCCTGTACCCTGGTGGAATCAAACTTTAGTACCCAAAAAAATGCTTAGAAGCTGAATATAAAGTTACCAAAGGAGGATTTTTTATTAAAGAACAAAAATAAAAGGTTTTCTCCTCCCCAAGCTCTAAATAACTTGCAAAAGGGTATATTACTCTTAGGGTTTCAGCGATCTTCAAGATGTCATCTTTCTGGTCTCTTTCTTGTTTGATTTCCTGTCTTTATGAAGCTGATGCAGTGTATTTCAGCTTCCTGTTTGGTGGTAACTAATTCTGCTAAGATGGTAACTGATTTGTCTGAGATGGTAACTAATTCAGCTGAGGTGGTAACTGATTTGGCTGAGATGCAAGGAATTCCCTTTCCCACTGTCTGGGTCTATTTTGTCACCAAAACTGCTCTCAGCAAGCTCTCTGCAGATCTGTCTGAAACTGCAACTTTTAACCACCAGAGCTGCTTAGCTGGGGCAAACCAAAAGCTGGAAAAAGGCGGGGGGGGGGTGTTGCAGCTCCTCCCACAAGTAATACAATTAAGCATTCCTACACTAACACTCTAAGGGCTGAACCAAAATAAAGGAATATGCAGGGAGAGATCCAAGCAGTCCTGGCTGGACATCACACTGTATATGATTCTTTGTTGTTGTTGTTGTTACTGTTACTATTATTATTTTTTCTTACCTGTTTCTACCCATGGATTGAGGCGGGGCACAACAACAATTAACATACAAACAACATTAGTTAAAACACATTGGTTAAATCACACATATCAATTTTAAAGGACAAATAAGATGTATAATAATAATAATAATAATAATAATAATTTATTTATAACCTGCCCCTCTGAGTGATCAATCGGGGCAGGGTACAACAAAATTAAAAACAATTACAATTAAAAGTTCTTACACCCCAATCCCTACCTCCCACCCCTTAAAACAGAATTAAATTAACACAGAATTAAAAACAATGATAGTAAAACAAAACAGCATCTAAAATCAATCGTTCTTGACATTACAGTAAAGGTGTCTGATATGTGGCTGGGGGAGGCCTGGGGGAGTTCTAGTTTTAGTTTTGGAGCCAGGAAGATTTAGCCACTATCCGGAAGACCTGCCGGAAGAGATACGTCTTTAGAACTTTTTTTAAGCCAGCAAGGGTCGTAATAAGACACATCTCATCCAGCAGGCTGTTCCAAAGCCTGGGAGCGGTGGCAGAGAAGCCCTGTGGGAGGTCTGAGACAGTCTGGTCTTCATAGGCTGTAGCAGATTTCTCCCAGAGGACCGGAGTGTGCGGGGAGGGGGCTCATATGGGAAGAGGCGGTCTATAAGATAAGAAGGACCCAAGCCATGTAGGGCTTTAAAAGTTAAAACCAACACCTTGTACTGTGCCCGGAAACTAATTGGCAGCCAGTGGAGAGACCTGAGCACTGGTGTTATGTGTTCTCTCCTAGATGTTCTGGTAACAAGCCTGGCTGCCATATTCTGAACCAACTGAAATTTCCGGGTTAAGCACAAGGGTAGCCCCATGTAGAGCGCATTGCAGTAATCCAAGTGTGAGGTTACCAGGGAATGTATCACAGTTTCCAGATCCTTCATGTCCATGTAGGGGCACAGCTGGCATATCAGCCAAAGTTAATAGCAGGCACTCCTGACCATCACTTTCACCTGACTCGACATGTGAAGCGACGAATCTAGGAGTATTCCCAGACTGCGAACAGGGTCCTTGGAGGAAAACGTGACTCCATCTAGGACTGGGAGTTGTATTCCAGAACCTGGTTTCGGGCCTGTGACAGTCAGTATCTCCGTTTTGTCTGAATTTAGCTTCAATCTGTTTTTCCTCATCCAATCCATTACAGCTTCAAGGCAGTCATTGAGAGGGGAGACGCCATCTGAAGTATGAGCCGACGATCTGGTCATGGAGAGGCATATCTGAGTGTCATCAGCATACTGAAGACACAAAGCACCATTTAAAATTCATCTGGATAAACTGGCTAGAAGACACTGGTTTTCAATGTTTGTTTGCTTGTTTGTTTTTTACATTCAGACAACATATTTAGCTTTTGAATTTCTTCTAGCAGGTCTAGAGGTGGTTGATCAGGATAATGGGATATGCTACACAGTTGGTGATGTTGACAAGCTGGAACTTGTCCAGAGGAGGACAATCAAAATGGTGAAGGATCTGGAAACCATGTGTTATGAGGGGAGATTAAGGGAGCTGGTGTGTTTAGCCTGATAAAAGGAAGGTTAAGAGGAAATATGATAGCTCTGTTTAAGTATTTGAAGGGGTGTCACATTGAGGGTGGAACAAACTTGTTTTCTGCTGCTCCAGAGAATAGGACATGGAGCAATGGATTCAAACTAGAGGAAAAGAGATTCCATCTCTTTTTGACAAAACTATTTGACAGTGGAAGACATTCCCTCAGAGAGTGGTAGAGTCTCCTTTTTTGGAGGCATTTAAACAGGCTGGATGGACATCTGTCGGGGGTGCTTTGATTCTGTATTTCTGATGGCAGAATGGGTTTGGACTTTAGGGCTCTTGGAGTCTCTTCCAACTCTTTAATTCTATGATTCTATGCATGGAAAGATTATTTATCTTCTTTGGAACTAGCTAATGGGGATATATGCGGGGAGGAAATATTCGGTGTGAGTTGTCAAAGTCAGTTTGGTGGGAACGTTTGGTGGGAAGAGGATAGAAGGGGTAGTTGTCAGAAGAAGAATGTTTTGGTTTGAAAGCAAATGGGGTGTGAGTGTGTGAAACCATTGAAATTGCTTTGTGATTCAGTCTTTACAACACTGTTATGCTGTGAACAACTTTATTTTTCTGAATAAAACTTGCTAAACCTGATGAAGCTTATGTTTCTGAACTTAAGTGAAGAGACAAAGTCTCAGGTGCTATGCAATGGTCAAAAACTCTTTTTCTTAAAAAGAAATAAAATATTTTTAATTATTTCTTTAAAAGCCCAGTCAGAGACCAATAGTGTCAGCTTGTGATTTTGTTCTGGAACCAATAGCAATATGTATAGACTATTTCTAGAAACCTTATTCCATAATACATACAAGATTCCACAGATTTTATAAATGAAATATCTAGGGAAAGATTATTTACAAGGTACATGGAAGTATTAATCACTGGTTGTTGTTGTTTTTTATTTGAGACAATGGCCATTCGCATGATTAAAATACAAAATGTAAAACCGGTGATAGACATTCAGAATTAAAAAATGCTCCATCAAGTAACTAACATCCAAATTTTATACATTAGGCATAATTAAAATTCCAAACAATTAAATAAAACAACATTAAAAACAACTTCAAAATTTAGATAAAATCATCCCCCTGACAATTGACTGCAATGACTGCTATTATCCTTGGCCGAATTTTGATTGCTGCTGAAGCAAACAGTGAAATCTTATAAGTTACCTTAGAATCAATATCAGATAGGAGATAAAAAAATCTTTTCAGAAGTGGTATTAGACTGTAAATTGGACAGAATAGATCCCATAAATTTAGTTCTTGGATCATTATATAGTGAGCAAAAAAGCAGATAATGAGGTAAATCCTCAATTTCTGGAGCCCCACAAATACTTAAACAGGAATGGCTGAAGGCATTGTTTGAAAACGAAGAGCTGTAAAAGTGTCTAAGCTTTGGGAATATAAGCTTCCCTAGGTAAACAGCCATCTGGTGGTCCAATTTATATAATCTAAACCATTTGGAAAATTTCGAATTGTTATTAGCCAGTCTATCCAGATACACATCATGGTTAAAAATGTATTCACAAAGCTTTTCTCTTGAATTCATGGTAGAAGGATTTTCAGTTAGAACAGGATATGATTCAAGCAACCTATGGTATCTTGACCTCCAAACTTTGCAGCTTGGTAAATGTTGGAAACACAACTTAGGAAAAACCTTAACCTGAGAATCTATAACAGATCTCCAGTAATTAAATAAAATAAAATAAATGCTAGCTCTGATGGAAGGGAGGCCGACCTCAGCCCGGACCATAACTGCAGGCGTGCCAGGTGGAAGTAGGAGCAATTTCTTAAAAAACAAAATACCTCAAGTTTGGAGAGTAACCTTCTTAAACCTATATGTGCAAGTGAAATTAGAACCATATCATCAGCATATAACAGAATAGAGATCTTTCTTGACCCAAGTGTAGGTGGAAAAAATTCTGGGCCGGAAAGTGCTGGGATGATGTCATTCAGATATAAATTAAAAAGTGATAGTGCCAAAAGGCATCCTGTTTTGACTCCTTTATTTGTGGGGATAGGATTGGTTAAAGAACCAGAGATACCAACTCGTATCCTTGCTGTTGTATTGGTATGAAGTTCTTTGATCAGAAATAGTAAGCGATTATACATATTAATATTGGCCAGTTTATGCCATAACAAGTTTCTGTCAATTGAATTGAAAGCTGCTGCTAAATCAATAAAAAGCAACAAATAGGTGTTTTGTGGGACTCTCAATTCCTTGTTGCGCTAAAAAACAAAGAGTCAGACAGTGGTTAATAGTACTCTGGCCTTCCCTGAATCCAGCATGTTCAGGGTGAATGATCTGATTGCTAGATTCCCATTCCTCCAATCTATTTAATAAGTGTCTACTATTAGTCTACTACTATTAATAAGTTTGGAATCAACATCCAGAAGGCTTCTAGGCCGATAATTGTTGGGATCTTGCTTATCTTCCTTCTTGTATATGTGGACAACTACGCTCTGTTTCCAGCCTACTGGAGTTATCCCTGTATTATTGATTTGGGTGAACACCTTAGCCAATATTGGAGCCCACCATTCAGATAAGTTTTTATATATTCCTGGGGGCATCATATTTTCTCCTGGGGATTTATTCAGTGCAAGAGCTACAATCAGCTTTTTTACAATAATCACTGTATACAGTGGTTCCCCGGGTTATGAAGGTAATCCGTTCTGGATTAGCTTTCGTAACCCGGAAATATTCATTTCCCGAGGGACCGCATTAGGAGACGGACCACGCGGCCGATTTAAAGGGGCCACGCGGTTTTTCTCCTTTGCATCCCAGGGGATCCTTCACATCCCGGGGGATGTTTTTTGGTCCCGCCAGTTTCGGGTCCCGGGGATTTCGTTCCCCGGGGGATTCGTAAACCGGGGGACCACTGTAGTAATATACCCCAAGAAGAAGCTTTAACTATCATATATTCCACTTGATAGAGGAGGAAAGTTAAAAATTGTCATTAAGTAATATTGGTATTTAAAAGAAAACATTTCAGGATGTTAGATCTTGTAGCACCTTTGAGAATAACTGAAAGAAAGAAATTGGCAGCATGAGCTTTCATAGACTTCAGTCTACGAAAGTTCAAGCTGCCAATTTCTTTCTTTTGCTTAGTCTAAAAGGTGCTACAAGATCTCTACGTTCTGATTCCACACACTAACACGGCTATATATTTGAATTGCAGGATGTTGTCAAGGGTTTCAGTGCATCTGGCCTGCCATAATAAGTTTGAGAAATTGGGATGATGAGTTATACAGTAGTCAAGAGTAGCAGAAAAGTGGTGAATTCATATGCAAGTGTTGAGATAACAACAGAAAGGAAGCAAGACACAGCTCAAGGCCATTATGCTGAGAGACTGTAACTGTAACAAGATTGTGAGGAATGGTGTGGGAATTGTTTATCAATCAGAATGGAGGCGAATGAGGCTGCCTCTTCGCAGCAGAAATAATGCAGTTTGATATTGCTTTAACTGCAGTGGCTCAATGCTATAGGATTTGGGGATCTGTAATTTTGGGAGATATTTAGCCTTCTCTGTAAGAGAGCTCTGGTGACACACCACACTACAGCACCCTTTATAAAGCAATAGTGATTGTCATGTAGGGTTTGCAAAATATTTTAATTTGCTTTGTTATTTGTAATTGTGGGGAACGAAATGGGGGTGGAAACCCTAAGAAATGGAAACAAACAAAGTGAAAAACAGTAAATGAAAAAGGATAGCCCTGCAGATAATACATTGAAAATGCAACAAAGAGAAACCATGTATGCAAAAACTTCTAGAAAAGGTAAACAAATACCCATTTGATATTGGTCTTACATAATTTAAGACATTTGTACACAATTTAGATAGTGTTCTACTTTACTGTCATGCAATTGTCTTATAGATTTTGTGCTATATCATACGCCTGAGGCAGTGAAACATATATACTGAAATAAAATGCCCTTGTTGTTGTTGTGATGTTCAGTGCAAGGGTAAAGAAGACAGAAATGCATATCAAAAAATGTATAGACATGAGGCAGATTCAAGCCACATAGTTGTAACTAGTGATGCTAGACACATCCACCCCAAAATCCACTGGTATCAGATGTTCTTGAGGGGAACATCTTCATGATGCTTGACTGTCTTGTCTCAACAGAATCTGTGGCTGGTACAGAAGGACCTGCTACTCTCAAAAAGTACAGAGTAATTTACATATACATCTGTGGAAAATACTGTATTGCTTTTGAAAGTGATGAAGATGAAAGAAATGGAAATAAAAGATAAGGAAGAAGTTTTGTGTTTTTGTTTTTGATTTGTTTTTGTTTTATTTTGTTTTTTGCATATACAAATGCATATAAGGGGGTTTCATTGCAATATGTCTTTTAGAAAGATATTTAATTTTGCATGCCCTTCTACTTCGCCAATCCTCTATTCCCCCCCCTCCCCAAAAAAATCTAAAAATGGTGATCTGTGGACAAGAGAATAGACAAGAGCTCTGACCTAGAAAAAGACATACAGGTTGCATTATGCTTGAGTCATATGACACTAATTATAACTAATTGCAGCTCTGATCTCTCTCTCCTTTTTCCATATGCACCAGCAAAAACCTGCCATAGGATAAGACCGAACATCAGGTATTGGGGCTCAAAATGAGGCAGCTAACCTGGCACATAACAAAAGCACAGCAAGTCTTTGGACCTTATCAGACGGGAGGAATTTCTCCCAATTTCTAATGGAGTCAATTCAAATTCACATGAATTCGCTAGTTTAGCGAATTCACGTGAATTCCCATTGCATTCAGATTGCATTCAGACTTTCCCATTACCCAAAAATGACCCTCCATTGTCCAAAATTGCGTAAGATGCTTTAATTTGCAATAAGATAAAACCCATGATTGCATTTGCAATGACTTCCATTTTACCCGAAATTGTGTGAGATATTTTAATTCGCAATAACGTGAAACCCCATGATTGTGTTCGGATTTCCCTTAGATTATACTTCCAATTTCCAACATCTGATAAAGTCCAATATGTCTTTGGACATCGGAGATTTCCCCATCCTCCCTGCCATAGTTCCTTGGTTCTGTATGTGTGTTGTATGGCTTCATTTCTGACTTATGGCAACCCTAAGGTGAACCTATCCTGGGGTTTTCTTGGCAAGATTGGTTCAGAGGAGGTTTGCCACTGCATTACCCTGAGATTGAGAGCATGTGACTTGCCCAAGGTCACCAAAAGGGTTTCAAGGCCAAACAAGAATCAAACCCTGGTCTCCAGAGGCAAAGTCTAATGTTCAAACCACTATGACACACTGGATCTCCAGTAGGCGTTTAAAACAATAGCCACAATCCTCTGTCCTCAGATATTTCTTTTTTTTTTTTTTTCAGCAGCCATGATTGAAGGGTGAGCCAGGAGATTTGCCATCCCACACCACCCTTACTCTTGCCGGGATTGTTGTTTATTTTTATTGGCACGGGGGGGGGGATGGTTTCTGCAAATTTAGTATGCGTGTATGTGTGTGGACAGGAATGTGCACACACACACGCATGCACACACACACATACACACCATCATCATCATTGTCATCATCATTATCATCAGCATCATCATCTCTTTTCTTGGATGCATGCCTGAAGCCTTCTTCTCTTCTTTAAGAAGCTTTTCTCTTGGTTTTCAGAACCTGAGCAACCGCTTCTTTCAGTTTTGGATTGGTTAGTATTAATACAATGGAGTGCGCAGAAGGAAATGTAGATTGCAAAATGGCAGAAACCAATTGTTTAATTCTTCCCATACTGAAAGTACTGCCGGCATTCATTATTATACCAGTGAAATGTAAAAGGTAGAAAAGCAGTGAGAATAATAGCAGCTTCATGACATCAACATGGACCTGATGGTTGAGATCCTTAGCATAAATGCCACTTTTTTTTTCAGATTCCTTGTATGCCTCCACAAAAAACTGAGCAAAAGAAAAGATGTAGTTCTGTTTATGGCAAAACGTATTATAGTGAAAAACAGCTGATGGGGAAGAAAAGCAGGAAAGAAATTGTTGCAAGCTGCATTTTGGCTGGCGTTCCTTGGTAGATTCTCAGTCACATTGCACATTTTGTGTTGAAAATAATTGAAATCTGTAGGAAGAATGAAGATCAAGGAAGTTATTATTAACCCTGCAAGGAATCTAGGCATGAGTATATTCATCCTTGGCTTCAGCCAGAGGAATAGGAAATTGTTAAAGTTGGTGACCTTCACACAATAGAAAAAACTGAGACACATAACATTTGAGAAGCTGATTATGTTGAAAAAGATCAAGATAATGAAGACATCTACCTCTCGATTATTATGAAGAGAGGTCTCTGGAGAGATGAAATGCAGCGCATGGTACACTACACAGGTTAACTGCAAGAAAAATCTGGAAGTACTCAAAGTAAACAAGAGAAAATCACAAGGGACCATCTTCTTGTACTGAAGCCATTGAGCGCCAATCACAATTACGATAAATCCATTCCCTAATAGGAAAACAAAAGGTTAGAATTCCAAAAACTTAAGTTGCTAACCATTATTGGTTTTTTTTTCCCTTTTATTTCCTGTGTCTATTTTATATTCCTGTACTTCCAGCGTTGTTTAGAATAGGTCTGTGGCATTTTGAGGGGTCTTATACAACAAAAGAGGACCCCATCTCTGTAATAGCAAGCTGACATTACCAGTTTTAGAGCTATTTGGCATGCTAAGCCAGACGGTTTTTGGATGGGAATCTGCCAATAAATACCAGTGCTTTGGGCTTTTTATTTGCCTGTCTGGGACCAGCTGTCACAGTATCGGTGATAATCTATGCTAGTCTGTTCATTTTTAAATCACTTTATAACTTTTGCTTGGTGTTGCCACCAACACAACACTTTCTGGGTTCTTGATTTTACTCTTAGCATTGTCATCCTTAGTGTTGTATTGTGGTTATTAATTAGCTGGTTTACTTACATTTTGCATATCTTCTGCTTGGCTATGGCACCTGGCAAAGGAAAACTGGGTAATAAGGGCAAACGTCCAGCCCCAAAGGTTCCTAAACATCCCTCATCTAGCTATGATTCAGATGATTTGCTGGTGGAAGAGATGTTCTGCAGTATTTAAGCTCTTGAGAAAGCATGTGGGGTGTCCGCTAGGGCTATTCCTCAATACAGTAGAATCTCAATTATCCGTCCTTTGGTTATCCAACATTCCGGATTATCAAACGTTGCGGCTGCTGTGATTTCTTTAAATTTTCTGTGATTTCTCCAAATTTTCAGAGGACTGAACTGTTTATACCGTACATCACAATGTTGATCAGTGATTTCTTTACATTTACATTTACTGATTCTGCAATAAAACATCAATACATTTGCAATTCATAGTGATTTCAAGGCTTTTCTTGGACCCTCCGGATTATCCAACTTTTTTGGCTAACCGACTATTAGCCGGTTCAGTTTATGCCAGATAATCGAGACTCTACTGTATTCTCAATGCCATCAGGCTGCTTCTAAGTGTGCTAGATATAAACAGTTGTTTAACAAGATGAACTCTTGGCGTTCCTGAGAGGGTGGAGTGGAAGAAGCCTTTGCAGCAGCTAGCAGCCAACAACAGCAGCAGCTCCAAGGCCTTCCACGGCCCGAGAGCCTACAAAAGCAACAAGCCAGGTTCCCTTTCCAGAGTTCCTGGGAGGGTGGAGTGGAAGAAGCTTCTAAGCAGCTAGCAGCTAACAACAGCAGCAGCTCCAAGGCCTTGGATTATCCTTGGAGCTCAGGCGTTTCGCACAGGGGAAGCTTAGGAGGAGGTCGGAGGAATAGACCACCTGCCTTGGCTGCTCCCGCACCAGGTTGCCCCCCTTTTATTGTTTGCAAGTATTCAAGAGACAGTTTAATAGTTTATCCCTTCAATAAAGTGGCCCAATTTCAATCCACGTCTTGTGTCTGGTCTTGTTATTTCAAATTGGGCAGTAATCCACCTCCCCAGGCTAGGAGGTGAGTTTACTGGCCCATTTGAATAGAGGCCAGTAAACTGATAGGCTAGCGTTTCCCACCAGCCTTGGGGAACTTTTAGGGGTGAGGTTTAGAATCATAGAATCATAGAATCATAGAGTTGGAAGAGACCACAAGGGCCATCCAGTCCAACCCCCTGCCATGCAGGAACTCCAAGTCAAAGCATCCCCAATAGATGGCCATCCAGCCTCTGCTTAAAGACCCCTAAGGAAGGAGACTCCACTACACTCCGAGGGAGTGTGTTCCACTGTCGAACAGCCCTTACTGTCAGGAAGTTCCTCCTAATGTTGAGGTGGAATCTCTTTTCCTGCAGTTTGCATCCATTGTTTCGCGTTCTAGTCTCTGCAGCAGCAGAAAACAAGCTTGCTCCCTCCTCAATATGACATCCCTTCAAATATTTAAACAGGGCTATCATATCACCTCTTAACCTTCTCTTCTCCAGGCTAAACATCCCCAGCTCCCTAAGGCGTTCTTCATAGGGCAAGGTTTCCAGACCCTTCACCATCTTAGTTGCCCTCCTTTGGACATGCTCCAGTTTCTCCACATCTTTTTTGAAATGTGGTGCCCAGAACTGGACACAGTATTCCAGGTGGGGCCTGACCAAAGCAGAATAGAGTGGCACTATAACTTCCCTTGATCTAGAAACTATACTTCTATTGATGCAGCCTAAAATTGCATTGGCTTTTTTAGCTGCCGCATCACACTGTTGACTCATGTTCAGCTTATGGTCTACTTGGACTCCTAGATCCCTTTCACGTGTGGTCTCATTCAGCCAGGTGTCCCCCATCCTATATCTGTGCATTTCATTTTTCCGCCCTAAGTGCAGAACCTTACATTTCTCCGCATTGAATTTCATTTTGTTAGCACTGGCCCAGCTTTCTAGTCTATTCAGGTCATTTTGAATTTTGATCCTGTCCTCTGGGGTATTAGCTACTCCTCCTAGTTTAGTGTCATCTGCAAATTTGATAAGTATGCCCCCAATTCTGTCATCCAAATCGTTAATAAAGATGTTGAATAGCACTGGGCCCAGGACAGAGCCCTGTGGGACCCCACTGGTCACTTCTCTCCAGGATGAAAAGGAGCCATTGTTGAGCACCCTTTGAGTTCGGCCAGTCAACCAATTAAAAATCCATGTAACAGTTAACTTGTCTATCCCACATTTTGCAAGCTTGTTTGCAAGAATGTCATGGGGAACCTTGTCAAAGGCCTTACTGAAATCGAGGTATACTATATCCACAGCATTCCCTTCATCTACCAAGCTGGTAATTTTATCAAAAAAAGAGATCAGGTTCGTTTGGCATGACTTGTTTCTCTGAAACCCATGTTGGCTTTTTGTGATTATGGCATTGGCCTCTAAGTGTTCACAGACTCTCTGCTTAATGATCTGCTCTAGAACCTTTCCTGGAATTGATGTCAGACTAACTGGACGATAATTGTTGGGATCCTCTTTTTTTCCCTTTTTGAAGATGGGGACAACGTTTGCCCTCCTCCAGTCTGCTGGGACTTCTCCTGTTCTCCAGGAGTTCTCAAAGATTATTGCCAATGGCTCTGATATTACATTTGCCAGTTCTTTTAATACTCTAGGATGTAGTTCATCTGGTCCTGGAGATTTATATTCATTTAGGTTAACCAGGTATTCCTGTACTACCTCTTTACTTATTCTGTGCTGAATTTCCTCTATTCTGTCTCCATTATCCTTAGGTTGAGCACCCTTTGCCTTTTCTGAGAAGACTGAAGCAAAGAAGGTGTTGAGTAATTCTGCCTTTTCTCTGTCCCCTGTTAGCATTTTACCATCTTCTGCACGCAGTGGCCCCACTGTTTCCTTCTTCTTCCTTTTGCTGCGGACATATCCAAAAAAGCCCTTTTTATTGTTCTTAACCTCTCTAGCAAGCCTTTTTTCCATTTCTTATACATGTTCCATTTAAAACTTAGCTCAGTTGAAAGTTCCTTAGTCATCCATCCTGGCTTCTTGAGATATCTTCCATTTTTCTTCCTCATTGGAACTGTTTGAAATTGTGCCTTCAATATCTCCCTTTTGAGAAACTCCCATCCGTCTTGAACTCCCTTTTCTTTTAGTATTCCTGACCATGGGATCACTCCCAGTATTTCTCTAAGTTTATTGAAATTAGCTCTCCTAAAGTCTAGAGTGCGTGTCTGACTATGCCTAGCTTCTCCCTTCCACTGTATTACAAACTCCAGGAGAACATGGTCACTTCCACCTAAGGATCCAACCACTTGCACCCCATCAACTAGGTCTTCCCTGTTGGTTAAGATCAGATCTAAAATGGCTGACTCCCTTGTTGCCTCTTCCACCTTTTGGACAATGAAATTGTCTTCCAGGCAAGTGAGGAATTTGCTAGACTTTGAGGATTTGGCTGAGTTTGACTTCCAGCAAATATCAGGATAGTTGAAGTCACCCATCACTACTACATCTCTCTTTTCTGAGTATGTGATTATCTGTTCTAGAAAGGCATCATCCAATTCCTCTGCCTGAGTTGGGGGTCTGTAGTAGACTCCCATAGTAACATCCCTGTTATTTCCCTCTCCTTTAATTTTTATCCAGATGCTCTCCACCTGGCTTCCAGTATTGACTTCCTGCATCTCTTCACTGGTGTAAATATCCCTGACATATAATGCTATTCCTCCTCCTTTCCTGCTTGGCCTGTTTCTCTTAAAAAGGTTATACCCCTCTATTTCTACATTCCAATCATGAGACTCATCCCACCAGGTTTCAGTGATGCCTATTATATCATATTTCCCTTGTTGTGCTAGGAGTTCAAGTTCATCCTGCTTATTTCCCATACTCTGTGCATTAGTGGAGAGGCATTTAAGACCATGTGTCCTCTTTACTTACTGCTTTTGCACATTTTTTTGCCTCCTACTGTTGGGTCCTTGCACTGTTTGCCTTGTTCCCTCTATGCCACTTGGACTATTCTCTCCATCCCTTTTGCCTTCCAGTATAATGTCTCCCTCCCCCACATAACTCAGTTTAAAGCCCTCCTGATCAGATTCTTCAGACTGTTGGCAAAAACGTTTTTGCCAACTGGCGTGAGATGCAGTCCATCCCTTGCCAGAAGTCCCTCCTCATGGAACCGCAGCCCATGATCCAAGAATCCAAACTGTTCTTGGTGGCACCATCTACGGAGCCAGTTATTCACCTCTGCTATTTTCCTCTCCCTTCCTGGACCATGCCCTTCTACCGGGAGTAGAGATGAGATGACAACCTGTGCATCCATCTCTTTCAGCTTCCTTCCCAGAGCCTCATAATCCCTTTTGATATTCTGAAGGCTGTGCCTTGCAGTATCATTGGTTCCCACATGAACCAAAAGAAGGTGATAACGGTCAGTAGGCTTGACAAGTCTTGTCAGCCTCTCCGTCACATGATGGATCTTTGCCCCAGGGAGACAACACACCTCCCGAGACATCTTGTCAGGCCCACAAACCACTGCTTCTGTACCCCTCAGCAAGGAGTCCCCCACCACGACCACGCGCCTCCGAGGCTTAGCAGTGGCTGTTCCTTTTCGTGATACTCTCAGGCTCTCCTGCTCTGTCCCTGATGTCTGTCCCTGCTGCTTTTCCTCATCATCTCTGACAACAGAGAGAGATTCAAAGCAATTCTGTAGCTGCAAGCCACTCACAGAACGTTCCCTGGTTTCCTTACTTCTGTGTGTGACCTTCCTCCAAGCATCTACCTCTGTTATATGTGGAGTGACCGCCTCCACCCCAACAACTTCCTCTCTCTGTTTCCCACCCAAGACATTCTGGCCTGTTCTGTTCAGGAGATTCTCCTGCTCTCTATGATGCTGGAGTGCAGATATCTGCTCCTCTAGCTGCTGTACTTTCTCTTCCAAGAGGGCTACCAACTTGCACTTGGGGCAGGTGTAGTTCCCCACCACTGTAGGCAAGGCTCTTTAAGCCTGTGCCGCCCTTCCTTCCCCCTCTTTGGAGATTTGTTGTTCCTGAGGAACAACACGACGTCCACTAAGTCCCTTTCTCTTTTCTTTGGGGGGGGGGGAGGTTTGCCTGCTATTATTGCTGGCCGGTTCTCTCTGCCCTCTCTGTGGGATTTAGGCCTCTGTTGGGAGTTAGGGCTCTCTTGCCCTGTTGGGTTCCTTTGTCCCAGAGGCCTTGATCTCTGGCAACGTTTTTGAGCTGCCCCCTTCCCTCCCTCTCTCCTTTCTTTTCCCTTCTTTCCCTCATCCTACCTCAAGGGTACAGGGTGGCATTGGGGTGGTTGGCCTGCGACTGGGGCCCCTTCCTGATTTGTGGTGATTCGACTGCTGCTGGAGCCCTCTTCTCTCTCTCCTTTTCTCTTCCCTTCTTTTCTCTCTTCTTTGCCTATGCCCTCTCCCCCTCCCTTTTGGTTCCCAATCAGTCCTGGGCTTCCCTCCTTTTCTGGCAACTGATGCCTTAATATCCATAAGCACAAACATTGGCAAATTATTCTTTTCAGCTTTCAATTCTCAGTCCCTCCATTTGGGTCACACTCTCTCAGCCTTTTAGATTTAGCTAGAG
Organism: Urosaurus nigricauda; assembly: GCA_034509955.1. NCBI lineage: Eukaryota > Metazoa > Chordata > Lepidosauria > Squamata > Phrynosomatidae > Urosaurus > Urosaurus nigricauda. The sequence goes on from JAOEGL010000002.1 coordinate 124,911,808, forward strand.
CTGAGGTCTTATTTGTTGTTTGCCCCTTAAATTGTTATAAACCAATTATAGTTGCTGTCTGTTCCAGCTACACATAGTGGGTGTGCAGGTATATATCTATTTAGATATAGATATAGATATACAGTGGTCCCCCGGGATACGAATCCCTCGGGATCCGAAATCCCCGGGAGCGCTTCCGGCGCGCTGTGCATTGGCAAAAGTGGTCCCCCGGGTTACGAACGGCTTCCGGGTTACGAAGGTAATCCCAGAACGGATTACCTTCGTAACCCGGGGGACCACTGTAGATATATATACACACACACAGTTGTTTATATACATTATTATACTTGAGGCTATGGCCCCTATTTTTTTTTTAAAAAAGTGTTTCAAAAGATAAGGGAGAGGGCCCTGGGCAGTGAGAGGGAGAGAGAGGAGGCAGATTTCAAGAGGTGAGTGAGGATTCAATCCTTAATCCTATGTTTGTGGGTTAATCTTCACCCCAGAGTTTGTTTCTGACTTACATTGCCAGTTATGAAGGAGGCTTCTTGCTTCAGAAATTCACTTTCTGTGAATTCACTTTCTGCCACTTTCTCCTCCTTTCCTTCCTCCATGATCCACTCAGAGGGAAGGGATCAGAGTTAGCAAAAGGATTTTCCACGTGCAGGGAATCTTCTCCTCCTGCCCCGTCATCCCTTAGTCTGGAGGTTTCAGTCACTCTTTGGAGATATCTGGCCAAGACCTTTACCTATTCTGCTTGCCTTGTTAAAATAAGAGACAAAGCTGGAACTGAAGGTGTGGCAGCCATTTTGATTAAGGGCAGCAAGGCAAAAGAGGAAAGGCCTGCTGCTTCTGCTAATATGCCTTTAGTAAAACAAAGGAAAATAATACCTATAGTTCCTAAGAGGAATGTGATCTGAAAAAGAAAGAAATAAAGAGGGGTTTTAAAAAAAAAACACAAAAAAACCTAAATACAGTGGTCCCCCGGGTTACGAAATTAATTCGTTCCAGCACCTTTTTCGTAAGCCGAAAATTTCGTAACCCGGGGCCTATTTCCCATTGAAAATAACTAATGCATTCCATGACCCCAGATTGACCCTGCAAGTCAATGGAAGGTTACAATAGAGGCCTATTTCCTTAAGTACCCTACAATACACTCTAATAGAAACTTCCCTAAGGCACTAAAGAACTTAAGAATGACTTGCAGGGCCACTCTAAAGAATAAAAAAAAAGATTTTCAAAGAACCAAAGAACCAAAGTTTCAAAAGCCATTCACTGCACAGGCCTTTCCAAGGCCCATGGGCACCTTGGAAGCAGAACAGACCCCAGAGAGCTTTCAAACTTCAAGGCAATGCACTCTGAACACTGTCTCAGTCCACTTTGCAAAGAACCAAAGAACCAAAGTTTCAAAATCCATCCACTGCACAGGCCTTTCCAAGGCCCATGGGCACCTTGGGAGCAGAACAGACCCCAGAAAGCTTTCAAACGGCAAGGCAATGCACTCTGAACACTGTCTCAGCCCACTTTGCAAAGAACCAAAGAACCAACGTTTCAAAATCCATCCACTGTACAGGCCTTTCCAAGGCCCATGGGCACCTTGGGAGCAGAACAGACCCCAGAAAGCTTTCAAATGGCAAGGCAATGCACTCTGAACACTGTCTCAGCCCACTTTGCAAAGAACCAAAGTTTCAAAATCCATCCACTGCACAGGCCTTTCCAAGGCCCATGGGCACCTTGGAAGCAGAATCTAAAGAATTAAAAAAAAAAAATTTTTCTTACCTTTGCTGGTCATGGCAAACCTGAGTGAGACAGGAGGAGGAGGAGGCCACCCAAAACACCCAAATTTAAACCCAATCAATCAATTCAACCAATTTGAACCAATTCAACCAACTTTAACCAATTCAACAAATTTAACAAAGTTAACCATTTTAACAATTTTTTTTTAATTTTGGGGGGGGGGGCTTTTTAAGAGTCACCAGCACCTTTGCCCTTCTTGGATGGCGGTTCTCCGAGTTTCGGGAAGAACCGGTCCAAGGATGTCTGCTTTTGCCGGCTCTTAACCAGGTTCCTAAAATGGCTAAGGCAGACATAATCAAAATACGCAATTGCGCGGCTGGTGGACACCTTCTCAGGGTGATGCTACTCCACAAAATCAGCAACAGTCTGGAACTGCCGCAAAATGTCTTTGATTTCCGAAGTCCGAATTGATGCGGCCGCCTCCCCCTCCTCCTGGGCTGTCTCTGACCCGAACAACTCCTCCTCCATGGCCGAGTGCTGCATGGCTGCCAATGCCTTCAGGTCCTCCGTCGAGAGCTCCTCGTTGTGCTCCTCGATGAGTTCATCAATGTCCTCCGCGTCGACGACCAGGCCCATGCTGTGTGCCAGGGAGACAATTTCCGCAACCTCTGCCTCACTGGGATCTTCAACTTCGGCCTCTGACCCTTCCGACGCAACAGCAGCAGGCCACAGCTTCTTCCAGGCTGCATTGAGGGTGCGTCTGGTGACCTCCTGCCAGGCTAAGTCCACCATCCGCAAGCACACGACGATGTCGAAGTGCTGTCTCCAGAACTCTCGCAGGGTCAGCTGGGTGTTCTCCGTCACGTCAAAGCACCTCTTGCTTTGTGTAGAGTTTTTTGAAGTTCGCAATGACTTGCTGGTCCATGGGCTGAAGGATGGAGGTCATGTTGGGAGGCAGGAACAGGACCTTGATGAAGGAGAACTCGTCCAAGATGTCTTCTTCCAGGCCGGGCGGGTGCGCAGGAGCATTGTCCAAGATGAGGAGGCACTTCCGGGGGAGATCGTTGTCCTCCAGGTACCCTAACCCTCTGTCTCTACAAACATCCCAAGTGATGATAGCTGTCGGAAATAACTTCATTAATAAAGGCAAATGGTCAATTTTTTATAACATTAAGGACTCTCTAAATAAATTGTTGAAGTGGGAGCATAGAAGGATAATGCTTAAGTCCTTCCACTTTCTCTAAAATGTAGATCATCATCAAAGACTTATTTTGTCTTTTGATTCTTTAGTCAACATCATAAATAGCAACATCATAAATATCATACAAATCCTTGTATGTTTAGACACTATGGGGGAAAAAATACATATGCCTCCTCTTCAGCATCCGTTGAGAAGTAAAACAATAAAACAGGATTTCAGGGGAAAGGCTATAACTTTATTAGGAACATATACAAAGGTAGGGTTGGCCCAAATCATCAGGTCTGGGTCTGGAACATCGAACAACACCCCGTCTGATCGATGCTAGGTTGCTTGGAACGCCAAACACCAGGATGATGTAGGAGCCATGGAATGCCCTTTGTGTAATGACGCCGTTACACAACCAACCAGAGGATTTTAAGAGGTAACCGGGAGATAATGTGATGTGGCCCCTGCAATGGCCATACCGAAAGCCTCAGTGTTCCCGGGTCTCAAGGACTCCTGATCCAATGGTACAGAGCTCTGGAAACCACACCCACCAGATCCAGGACCTATGCTGCTGCCACAGAAGGTCGTTCTAAGCAGGAACCACATTAGCAGTATTAATGTTTCACAATAGCAGGCTAATTTTTAAATTGATAATTTTGTATGGCCCTTGAATGATGTTATAAATTTCCAAATGGCCCTTGAAAGAAAAAAGCTTCCCTACCTCTGCTTTAGAAGTTGACAAAAAGACATATCCTTTCTTTGGATAGGGAAAATACTAGAGTTAGATTTAAGGTTTTGCAAAACTTTAAAATGTATTCTGATGCCTGTTCTTCAGCTTGGATTAAAGAATGGATTATCTTAACTGATAAAAGATTTCTTCAGGTTAGAAAGTTGAAATATAATTTATGGCTGACACATGTATGTTTATTATACCAAAGACAAAGTTAAGAGAAAAGGGGCAAATCAAAAATAGGATTAGATATAAAAGTATTTTAATTCTACAAGATAAAAATTCTACAAGATTGGTTCAGTGAATGAACCAATGTATTTTTTTATTTTTGGATGCCTACTTGCTGCTCTTTTCTCCTCTTTATGAAGCTGTTTGTCTGATGTTCAGAGTGCGAGTAGCTATTTCTTTCAATTTGGGATTGGTCATTATTAATATAATGGAGTGTGCACAAGGAAATGTAGATAACAAGATTTCAATAACTTGTCTTTCAGTACTTCCACGCTTTAAAGAATCACTTACAAGAATTATTATACTAGCGAAATATAAAAAATAGAAAAATACATAAAACAACAATGATATTATGACATTGATATGGACCTGAGAGCTGAGATCTTTCTCAACAATACCACTCTTCTTCAGATTCCTTGTGTGGTTCCACAGTGAGCTGAGCAAAAGAGTGCATGCAATTGTACTTATGCTGAAATTTATGGAAAGAAAAGTCACTTGAGGAGGAAGAAGAAAATTGAATCTATTATAAACTACACTTTGATTGACACTCACTGGCACAGTTCCTATTAGATTGCTCCACTTTTCATATCCAATAAATTTAACTGTTGAAGGAATATAGAAGATAATGGAAATGACTATTGACAATCCAAGTAGTCTGGGTGCAAGCATATTGATTCTTGACTTCAGCCAGAAGAAGACATGGTTAGCAAAGTTAATTACCTTCATACAATAGAAAACATGTAGCCATGTGGCAGAGCAGAGGCTGACTATGTTGAAAAATATCCAGATAACATCTAGAATTGCTTGTATGGAAGAAATCATGCTTGTCTCTGGGGAGATGAGATATAAAAGACTATTCACTGAAGATGGCATCTGCAGCACAAATCTGGATGTGCTCAAACTAGTCAACAGGACATCATAGGGCAACATCTTTTTGTTTCGAAGCCATTGGTGCCCCTGGACAATTGTGATAAATCCATTTCCTAAAAGAGAAACTATGTATACAATTCCTATAAAGGTCCAAAGAAGTATATCAAGTGGAGATGTTGAGTTGCTGCCCATTATTGTTACTTTCCAGAAGAAGAAAAGGCTTGAGATGATGTAGCTGCGTGTGATTTGTCTGGTTTTGCTGTGATGTCTGGCAATGGAAATTTTTCTGTCTAGGGCTTTGTAAAGAGAGAGGTCATACTATGGAAAGCTATGCAAATATTAGGAGGATTCTGTTATTAATGATCCAATCGCATGTCATTGGGGCCTCACTGAATAGACATTTTATACCACTTTGACGGCTTTTCATTGCTGGAAGTTCATTGGAAAGTTCTCTTATGTGTGTGGTAGTTCTTCCTCTACCCCTCCCTTTAGGTTTCTCTGGAATGCTGAAGAAGATGTTGAAATCTATCCAGGAAAGCAGCCAAATGGCTGATCAGGTCAGCAGTTCCCAAACAAACAAACCCCCAGCTAGCAGAATCAGTGCAAGCAACACAATCTTTGAGTTTAAAGGCAGTATCAGAAGAAGGATTACCAGAAGAGTTGTCAAACAGTCTGAGATTCAAGGTATTGGATAGGTAGGTCGATAAGGCAGTCCAAAGTCAAGGGTTCCAGATAATCAAGATATGTCAGCAATCTAAGAAGCAAGGATTTGATCCAAAAAGCCACAGGAGCCAGAGACAAAGTCTTTCCTCCAAGAAGGTCAGATAATCACTGGCAACAAGACACACATGCTACAGCTGCCTGAATAGGCAGGCAGCAGGCATTCAGGTGTGTCTGATTACGAACTACGTTTTTGATAAAGCATCTGTGACCTTTGAAGGCCTTCTCTTTCAGCTTGACGCTTCCTGAAAGTAGGCACAATTTCCAGATCCTCCTCTATGTCCACAGCCGTGGCCCCATGCAGACTTGCCTGCTGAACCTTTGGAGAGGCCACAGACTCTGCTACAGCAGAGCTATGGCCAGCCTTAGGCTCCCCAATTGCAGGTTCAGGTCCCAGAAGCTCTGGCTCATCATCTGAGTCCTCCAAGTCCTCCTCCAGGCTGGGCACAACAAAATAATTCTAAAATTTGTTAGAGATTGTAGCACAGTCCGTGATGAGGTACCACGGCTACGTTTGGCACCAAGAACACCTTCACAACTGTAGTGTAGGCAGCAGCTTGTGGGGGCTGAAGAATGTACCTCTCCTTTTCCAGAATAACTGAGGAGACACTGTAGACAAAGGTCTCTATGATGAGGCTTTTATTCTTAGATGAAGTTACAGTATGTACAGAGCTATCTACAGACATCTACACAGTCCACCATCTATCAACAGAGCAACCCACACTGTCAAATGACTCCCAATGGAATCCTCGGCCAACCGTCAAGGCCAGCTGTCAAGACCAACTATCAATGGAATGTTTAAATTCCCCCAGCCAGCACCTGATTGGCTGATGTTCCCGGATAGTGTTTGGCCATTACACATTGTACATTTCCCTTGGGACTCTTTATCTCAAGAAGCCCCTCCAAAATGAATGTGTGCATAAAGCTTGGCTTTTACATGGCATGTGTTTACATAAACCTTCCCATACCACACAGTACCTTTGGTTTTGAGCTTCCGCTCATGGTGCCATGCCCAATTGCACTGACAACATCTCATATCTGTCTATCTGTAGGGCGTTTGTGAGAATGTATGCTACATTGTCCTCCAAACTAATGTAGACCAGACTCAGAACGCTGTTCTGCACCAACTCCCTCACATTCTGGTACCGCACCTCTATGTACTTCATCCTATTCTTCAGATTTTCTGCCTCAGACATGGCAATGCAAGATTGTGAATCCTCGTGTACAACTGTTGGGCCTTTACACTTCTCACCCAAGTCCTCCTGCAATTGCCTCACCCACTGCACTTCTGCCATCTCAGACAGTGCAGCAAACTCAGCTTCTGAGGTGCTTAGTGCTAGGAAGTTCTGCTTTCTGCTCCTCCAAACCACAGGACTGTCTGCATACTTGACCAGCAAATCTGTTACAGACTTTCTGTCATGTAGCTCCGAGGCAAAAGAGCTGTCCACAAAACATTCCAGCTGTGCTTTAGATCCCTGCAGCACTAGCTTCCTTTCCTTGCTCCCTTTCAGATATCTGAGCAGCCTCTTCACTGCTGTCCAGTCCTCTACCTTTGGACTGCTGACTCTCCTACTCATGACACCTACAGCAAAGGAAATGTCTGGCCTGGTGTTATTAGCAACAAAAAGCAAACTGCCTATCACAGATCACAAATCTGGATGTTTGAAAGCTTTGTCAGACTCACTGCTGGTATAGCCTGGAGTCATGGGGCTCTTTACCACGTTGGCACTTTCTAAGCCACACTTCTCCATCAGCCTCTCTATCTTTCTGGTCTGACTTAGCAAGATCATACCATCCTGTGTTCTTTCCACCTGAATCCTGAGGTAGGACTTGAGGTTTCCAAGATCCTTCAACACAAACTTCCTTGCTAACTCCTCCTGTACAGCCTTGATTTCTTGCTCAGTCTGAGCAGCCACACTTAGGTCATCAATATAAATTACAACTGTGACCCCTTCTTTTCTGTACACACAAGCATCTGCCATGCTGCGCTTGTATCTCAGCCTCACCAGCTCCTCATGGATACAGAGGTTCCAACAGCATGCACTCTGCTTAAGCCTATAAAGAGCTTTTCTGTCATGGCCAGCCAAGAGATGGAATCGGAGGAGGAGGAAGAGGAGGAGGAGGAGGAGGAGGAAGAAGATATGGTTCCTCAGGTGCAAGAGGGGTTGGAGGCTAGACCAGGCCCCAATTCTGCCCTGCCAGACCCCAGCCCTACAATTTCAGCCCCAGGAGTGGACGCTCAGCCAGGCTTTAGCACTGTAGAGCTCCCTTCGGAGGCTCAGCAGCTGAGTGTGGCCCCTCAGGAAGAACCAAGCTTGAAGGTCCCTTCCTTTAAGGAAAGAAGAGCTGAGAGTGCTTGCCTGTATTGATGCCACAGGCTTGCAGAAAAGCAAACTGCAGATAAGTCACAGCTGGCAACAGGGAGGGTGTCTCCTATTTAACCACCTGTGGGACGCCATCCCTTTGCCATAACTTATTGCAATTTTGGGGGGGGGGGGGTGTGATTGCTTGCCGGCACTGGCTCCGTGTTTCTTGAACTCTTGTTTGCCTTGACCCTACAACTTTGGAACAAACTGGACTACTGTTGCCTTCTCCTTGCCCTGACCTTGAACTGAATTGATTTTTGTGACTTCTCCAATCCTGACTCTAGCTTGGCTTCTGGTTTACCTTTTCGGACAGTACTAAGATCTGCAGACTTTCTCTCAGCTGCAGAGCTAGTTACTTGCTGAGCCCTTCTTATTGGCATGTGTTTGTTTGTGCTGGCTGCAGTCCAGGACATTTTCTGAGCTTGTACACCTTGCCCTCCTTGGCATCATCAAACCCTAGTGCTTGCTCCCTGTACATTTCCTCATCCAGCTGTGGGTTCAGGTAAGCCGTCTCAAAATCAAAGTGCCTAACTATCTGGCCCTTTCACAGCAGAATTCCATACTCAGTTAATGGCCTCCCCCCAAAGTCCCTCTGAGGCCCTGCATCAAGCAGTATGCAATCCTTTATCTGTTTTAACCCCCAAATCTTTCTTTCTGCCAAACTGTCTTCCTGCAAAGTGGCTGCATTAGTCGTGTTATGGCAGATTCCCTTCTGTTTCAGCCAATTGCTCAAGCTTTGGGACAAAAACTCACCATCCCGATCTGTCACCAGAGTACCAACCTTGTACTCAAATTCCCTTTCACCATCTCCAACAGTTCTTGAATGTGGCAGCAGCCTGATTCTTCTCCCTGAATGTGTAGGCATAGGAGTATTTGGTGTGCCTATGAACAATGACCTTTAGACATCTACTATTGCCCACAGATTTAGTGAAGGGATCGGCCAGATCAGCATGCACCATTTGGAAAGGCCTCTGGGTGGTGCATTTGCTTTTCTTGGCAACAGGAAAAGTCTTCAGGTTTATCTTGCTGCACACTGAACAATTCAGATGGTTCCTGCAGTCATTCAATTTCAGCCCATGACAAACACTTTCCAGCTTCCCCAAACTAGTGAAACTAGTGTGTCCCAGCACCCTATGAAAATAGTGTGCACAATTTGAGTGCAGTGGCACATTGCTCACTGTTGCACACTCTGTATGGTCATCTAGAATGTACAACTTGTTGAGCATGTGTGAGTTTGCACAAACCTGCCCCCCTTTAGTGATGATACACTCATCCCCTTCAAAATGTAGGACATATCCATCTGTGGTCAGTGAGGACATGCTGACCAGACAATTTTGCAATTGGGGAACACACAACACACTCTCAAAGTCCTTGGCAAACCCAGGAAAATGCACAGTCCCCAAGGTTCCTTACTTGGGTTGAATTCCCATCAGCCAAACCCATAGAGTCAACACATGAGGGCTTCCTGTTCTTCAGCAAGGATTTTCAGTTGACCAAATGATGTGTCGCACCACTGTCAACCTGCCAAAGGTATTTGGCTGCAACGGCCAGATGGGATTGTGTCAGAATCCTTGTAGTATTCTTCCAGATATAAGTTTGTAGTTGTAGTTGGGGATGATAGGTATGTAGTTAGTTGCTAGATAGGAGGGAGGAGTGCATGACGGTGCCAGGAGGATTTATCAGGTGACCTTGGAGCGGCTCTGCTCTAGGTCTGGTATGAAGCAGTTTCTGGTGGTAATTGTACAGGTAAAGGGGGAGCCGGGGGAAAATGAAACTAATGGAAAATAACTGGAATGGGCTATTTCGCGGGCTTTGTGAGAAGAGGGGAGGTGCAGCCCTTTTGGGGTTGGGATGTATAGGGTGCTGGGCGGGAACTGGTCAGTCTCAGCTAAGAAGCTGAATGGTGTGGTACTGCTGATCCTGGAGCATTAATAAAGTTCTGTTTATTCAACTTAAAGCTGACTGGTTGATTGTCTGGGATTCTGGACCCCTGTTCTGACAGATTGAGAGTCTCTCTTCTTCACTGCCGAAACAGCTCCGTTCCTGCTCTGAGAAGTCCAGTGCTGTTTCTTCTTTCTGGCAGCAGATGGATTTCTGCAGTTCTTCCTGAGGTGTCCTGGTTGTCCACAGTTGTAGCATCGCTTGACCGCACTCTTGGCTTGTTGAACTGCCTCCAATGGTGTGTTTGCTGACCTTGGTTCGGCATGTTGCTGTCTCTGAATGCCTTTCTTAAAACACTGTCTCTGGCATTCCTCCAAGACTTGTGTTGACACTAAGTCCATTGTGAGCTCACTCTCTTGGACCCCCTGCAAGCTGATCAAATTCACTGGATAAACTGCCTAGCAAGATGTATGCTTTTTGTTCTTTAGCCAACTTTATTCCTCTGTTTTCTACCTCTAAGAATAAATGTTGCATGGTGGACAGATGCTCTTCTGGGGATTGTCTCTTCTGCATCTTACAAGCATACAGTCTCTTGCTCCAGAGAATTTTGGACAGTGGAGAGTTAGATTGATGCACATTTCTCAGTGCATTCCAAAACTCATTGGCAGATACCTTATCCCTCACATAGTTTAACTGACTGAGCTCCAGAATGAGACACAACATTGCTCTGGCTCTTCTATCTTGTTCAGCATTTTCCGTAGTTGGACCTTCTTCAACAACATCCCAAAGTCTTTCTCTTACCAAAACTGCATCTGCATAGGTAGTCCATTAGCTGTATTTTTTGTCATTTAACTTCAGGAACATTGCAAACTCCATGCTGACAATAAACGCTCAGCCTTGGCAGCCTTCCCAGCTCTCACTATCTGCTGATGATAAGGAGACAAAAGCCAGCAGCTAGGCTCCTATTGCCTTCTGGCCCTGAGACAGTTTGAGCTGCTCTTTTGGACAATTGCTCAGAAAACAGCTTCTCACTCAGGTGCTTAGGCAGATCCACTGGCACACACTGGGCCCATAATCCTTGTTAGTGGTTGTAGCGCAGTCTGTGATGGGGTACCATGGCTACATTTGGCGCCAGGATGAACTTCGCGACTGTAGTGTAGGCAGCAGCTTGTCAGTTGGAGAAGTACTTCTCCTCTTCCAGAATAACTGATGAGACACTGTCGACAAAGGTCTCTATTATGAGGCTTTTATTCTTAGAAGTTACAATATGTACAGAGGTATCTACAGACATCTACACAGTCCGCCATCTATCACCCACACTATCAACTGACTCTAAAACAGAATCCTCGGCCAACTGTCAAAGTTAACTGTCAAGACCAACTGTCAAGGGAATATTCAAATTCCCCCAGCCAACACCTGATTGGCTGATGTTCCTGGCTAGTGTTTGGCCATTACACATTGTACATTTTCCTTGGGACTCTTTATCCCAACCAAATTGTCTCATGTTTTTAGGCCCGGGACCCTTTATTTTACCCACTTTAATGACCCTCTCACTTCCAATGTCAGCATAACAGACAACACTTTATATTGGACACACAAATGGACAACAGAGCAGTTTAGTCATTTAAGGGGAACTGACCTCTGCTTTGGTAGGGCTGGGTTTTCCAATGTTAATGGGACAGTGAATGTGCTCCTGAATTTAGTTCAGAATTTGGGAGCTAGCCATGATTCTGGACTTTTGGGGGTTATGGTCAAGCACTTTGAATATCTACTTTGAAGTCTGGACTGAACCCCAGATTGGGTTCACAGCATTACTATGCTGCTGCTGCTGCTGCTGCTGCTGCTGCTGGGCCCTGAAGATCAAGAGGGTTGATAGACCTGAAGAGGGTTGGTAGCCCTCTTGGAGGAGAAAGTACAGCAGCTGGAATCCAGGGTAGCTACACTCCAGCATATCAGGGAGCGAGAGGTTTTCCTGGACAGAATGGAACTTCATGTACACAGGAGGCAGACAGCTGGAGGAATGTCACACAGAGAAGCAGGGAAATCAGGGATAGCTGTGGGAGCTTGCAGCTACAGAACCGTTTTCAAGCCCTTTCACTTATCAAGGAGGATGAGGAAGACCAGCATAGACAGACTTCAGAGAAAGAGCAGGGGAGCCTGGGAGTTCCATTGCAGTGAACAATTGCTGCTAAGCTTTGGAGGCGGCGCGTGGTTGTGGTGGGGGACTCCTTGCTAAGGGGTACAGAAGCAGTGATTTGTGGACCTGACAAGATATCTCGGGAGGTGTGTTGTCTCCCTGGGGCAAAGATCCATGATGTGACAGAGAGGCTGACAAGAGTGGTCAAGCTACTGACCAATACCCCTTCCTTTTGATCCATGTGGGAAAGAATGACACAGCCTTCAAAATATCAGAAGGGATTATGAGGCTCTGGGTAAGAAGCTGAAGGAAATGGATGCACAGGTTGTCATCTCGTCTCTTCTCCAAGTAGAAGGGCATAGTCCAGGAAGGGAGAGGAAAATAGCAGAGGTGAATAACTGGCTCCGTAGATGGTGCCACCAAGAACTATTTGGATTCTTGGATTATTGGCTGTGATTTCATGAGGAGGGACTTCTGGCAAGGGATGGGCTGCATCTCATGCCAGTTGGCAAAAAGGTTTTGCTAACAGTCTCAAGAATCTGACCAGGAGGGCTTTAAAATGAGTTATGTGGGGAAGGGAGACAGCATTCTGGAAGGCAAAAGGGCTGGAAACAATACTCAAACTGACATAGAGGGAACAAGGTAAACAGGGCAAGGACCCAACAATAGGAGGCAAAAAATATGCACAGGCATCAAGTAAAGGGGACACATGGTCTTCAATGTCTCTACACTAATGCACAGAGCATGGGAAATAAGCAAGATGAACTTGAACACCTTGCACAACAAGGGAAATATGATATAATAGGCATCACTGAAACCTTTTGGGATGAGTCTCATGATTGGATTGTAGAAATAGAGGAGTATAACCTTTTTAAGAGAAACAGGTCAAAGAAGAAAGGAGGAGGAATAGCATTATATGTGAGGGACATTTACACTAGTGAAGAAATACAGGAAATCAATACTGGAAGCCAGGTGGAGAGTAGAATCATAGAATCATAGAATCATAGAGTTGGAAGAGACCACAAGGGCCATCCAGTCCAACCCCCTGCCATGCAGGAACTCCAAGTCAAAGCATCCCTGACAGATGGCCATCCAGCCTCTGCTTAAAGACCTCCAAGGAAGGAGACTCCACTACACTCCAAGGGAGTGTGTTCCACTGTCGAACAGCCCTTACTGTCAGGAAGTTCCTCCTAATGTTGAGGTGGAATCTCTTTTCCTGCAGTTTGCATCCATTGTTCCGCGTTCTAGTCTCTGCAGCAGCAGAAAACAAGCTTGCTCCCTCCTCAATATGACATCCCTTCAAATATTTAAACAGGGCTATCATATCACCTCTTAACCTTCTCTTCTCCAGGCTAAACATCCCCAGCTCCCTAAGGTGTTCTTCATAGGGCAAGGTTTCCAGACCCTTCACCATCTTAGTTGCCCTCCTTTGGACATGCTCCAGTTTCTCCACATCTTTTTTGAAATGTGGTGCCCAGAACTGGACACAGTATTCCAGGTGGGGCCTGACCAAAGCAGAATAGAGTGGCACTATAACTTCCCTTGATCTAGAAACTATACTTCTATTGATGCAGCCTAAAATTGCATTGGCTTTTTTAGCTGCCGTATCACATTGTTGACTCATGTTCAGCTTATGGTCTACTTGGACTCCTAGATCCCTTTCACATGTGGTCTCATTCAGCCAGGTGTCCCCCATCCTATATCTGTGCATTTCATTTTTCCGCCCTAAGTGCAGAACCTTACATTTCTCCGCATTGAATTTCATTTTGTTAGCACTGGCCCAGCTTTCTAGTCTATTCAGGTCATTTTGAATTTTGATCCTGTCCTCTGGGGTATTAGCTACTCCTCCCAGTTTAGTGTCATCTGCAAATTTGATAAGTATGCCCCCAATTCTGTCATCCAAATCGTTAATAAAGATGTTGAATAGCACTGGGCCCAGGACAGAACCCTGTGGCACCCCACTGGTCACTTCTCTCCAGGATGAAAAGGAGCCATTGTTGAGCACCCTTTGAGTTCGGCCAGTCAACCAATTACAAATCCATGTAACTGTTAACTTGTCTATCCCACATTTTGCGAGCTTGTTTGCAAGAGCTTGTTTGCAAGAGAGTGTTTGGATAAAAATTTAAAAAGAGGGAAACAACAGAGATGTTACTGAGGGAGTCTACTACAGACCCTCAACTCAGGCAGAGGAATTGGATGATGCCTTTCTAGAACAAATGACCACACACTCAGATAGGAGAAATATAGTAGTGATGGGGGACTTCAACTACCCGGATATTTGCTGGAATTCAAATTCTGCCAAATCCTCAAGGTCTAGTAAATTCCTCACTTGCCTTGAAGACAATGTCATTGTTCAAAAAGTGGAAGAGACAACAAGGGAGTCAGCAATTTTGGATCTGATCTTAACCAACAGGGAAGACCTAGTTGATGGGGTGCAAGTGGTGGGATCCTTAGATGGGAGTGACCATGTTCTCCTGGAGTTTGTTATACAGTGGAAAGGTGAAGCTAGGCATGGTCAGACACGCATTCTAGACTTTAGGAAAGCTGATTTCAATAAACTTAGAGAAATATTGGGGGTGATCACATAGTCAGGAATACTAAAAGAGAAGGGAGTTCAAGACGGATGGGAGGTCCTCAAAAGGGAGATACAAAAGGGACAATTTCAGACAGTTCCAATAAGGAAGAAAAATGGGAGATGTCTCAAGAAAAGGGTATGGATGACTAAGGAACTTTCAACCCAGATAAATTTTAAATGGAACATGTATAAAAAATGGAAAAATGGGGAAATCACCAAAGAGCAATTCAAACAAATAGCCAGCACGTGTAGGGATAAAGTCAGAAAAGCTAAAGCACAAAATGAACTCAGACTTGCTAGAGAGGTTAAGAACAATAAAAAGGACTTTTTTTATATATGCCCACAGTAAAGGAAGAAGAAGGAAATGGGAGGGCCACTGTGTGCAGAAGATGGCAAAATGCAAACAGGGGACAGAGAAAAGGCGGAATGACTCAACACCTTCTTAGTTTCAGTCTTCTCAGAAAAGGAAAAGGGTGCCCAACCTAAGGATAATGGGGCAGAAGACCAAATAGGGGAATTTCAGTAGAGATAGTACAGGAATACCTGGTTAACCTAAATGAATACAAGTCTCCAGGAACAGAGGAACTATATCCAAGAGTATTAAAAGAACTGGCAAATGTAATATCAGAACCACTGGCAATAATCTTTTGAGAAGTCTTGCAGAACAGGAGACGTCCCAGCAGACTGGAGGAGGGCAAACGTCCCCATCTTCAAAAAAGGAAAAAAAGAGGATCCCAACGATTATCGTCCAGTTAGTCTGACATCAATACCAGGAAAGATTCTAGAGCAGATCATTAAACAGAGAGTCTGTGAATATCTAGAAGATAATTCCATAATCACAAAAAGCCAACATGGGTTTTAGAGGAACAAGTCATGCCAGACAAATCTGATATCTTTTTTGATAAAATTACCAGCTTGGTAGATGAAGGGAATGCTGTGGATATAGTATATCTTGATTTCTGTAAGGTCTTTGACAAGGTTCCCCATGACATTCTTTCAAATAAGCTTGCAAAATGTGGACTAGAGAAGGTAACCGTTGCATGGATGTGTAACTGGTTGACTGACCGAACCCAAAGGGTGCTCAACAATGGTTCCTTATCATCCTGGAGAGCAGTGACCAGTGGGGCCCCACACGGTTCTGTCCTGGGCCCAGTGCTATTCAATATATTTATTAATGGCTTGGATGATAGTATTGAGAGCCCAGTTATGAAATTTGCAGAAGACACCAAATTAGGAAGAGTAGCTAATACCGCAGAGGACAGGATCAAAATCCAAAATTACCTGAATAGACAAGAAAGCTGGGCCAAAGCTAACAAAATGAAATTCAACACAGAGAAGTGTAAGGTTCTGCACTCAGGGAGGAATAATGAAATGCACAGATATAGGATGGGAGACACCTGGCTGAATGAGACCACATGTGAAAGGGATCTAGGAGTCCAAGGTGACCACAAGTTAAACATGAGTCAACAGTGTGATGCGGCAGCTAAAAAGGCCAATGCAATTTTAGGCTGCGTCAATAGAAGTATAGTGTCTAGATCAAGGGAAGTAATAGTGCCACTCTATTCTGCTTTGGTTATGCCCCACGCTTGAGGAATGGGGCCTGGTTATTCCATGACACCCTCTTACCTGTCTCTGCCAGCCTGTGACTTAACCCAACAAGGATTCCAAGCCAAGCAGGGCTACAACACAGTAGTACCCTCACACACGATGAGCCTAGGACACTGTTTGGGTGTAAGGGAGGTTTATGGAACCAACTCTTTGGGCCTTCTGACCTGGGAAGTGGGGAAAGAGGCACCCCTTGGGACTGCACTGAGGATAAAACCGTCTCTAATTCTTGGGCACTGGGAGAGGGACTTTCATGTTATTCTTCCTGATGTGGTCCAGCCAATGGATAATCCATCTTTTTGATTACTGTCATGCAGGGGAGGCTGTCATGCTATCGTCCAGGGGAGACTACAGAGGTGATCTTGGAGATAGACCACTGGCTGCAGCTGCTCCTATCCTTGGCTATTTCCCCACCTGGTTTGCAGTTCCATTAAGAAATTCATAAATAGCTTGACCTAAATAGGTCAAGCTAAGTAACGGCCCTGTTTGAACCCCCTTTCCGTTGTCTTGTCTCATTATTCCTGGGGTTGGTGGGCAAAACCTGGAAAACCCAGAAAAGCAGTTGCAAGTAGCAACATTATAAATATCATACAAATACTTGTATGTTTACACACTATGGGAAAAATACATATGCCTCTTCTTCAGCATCAGTTGAGAAGTAAAACAGTAAAACAGGATTGCAGAGAAAAGGCTATAACTTTATTAGGAACACATACAAAGGAAGGGTTGGCCCAAATCATAAGGTCTGGATCTGGAACATTGAACAACCCCCTGGCTGATTGATGTTTGGTTGCTTGGAACACCAAACATCAGGATGATGTAGGAGCAATGGAATGGCCTTTGTGTAATGATGCCGTTACACAACCAACCAGTGGAGTTTAAGAGACCCCTAATCACTGGGAGATAATGTGATGTGGCCCCTGGAATGGCCACACCGAAAGCCCTCAGCACTCCCGGGTCTCAAGGACTCCGGATCCAGTGCTACAGAGCCCTGGAAACCACACCCACCAGATCCAGGACCTATGCTGCTGCCACAGAAGGCCGTTGTAAGCAAGAACCACATTAGCAGTGTTAATGTTTCACAATAGCAGGCTAATTTTTAAGTTGATAATTTTGTATGGCCCTTGAATGATGTTATAAATTTCCAAATGGCCCATGAAAGAAAAAAGATTCCCTACCCCTGCTTTAGAAGATGACAAAAAGACATATCCTTCTTTCTTTGGATGGGGGGGGGGGGGGACTAGAGTTAGATTTAAGATTTTGCATAACGTGATTGTTGTTACCAAATTTAAAAATGTATTATGATGCCCGTTGTTCAGCTTGGACTAAAGAGAGGATTATCTTAACTGATAAAAGACTTCTTCAGGTTAGAAAGTTCAAATATAATTTATGGCTGACACATGTATCTTTATTATACCAAAGACAAAGTTTACAGAGATTTTAATAATCATCGTACTAGAAAATATGTATTGAAAGTATGGAAGAAATACAGACTTAAATTGGGGGAAAAATGTCAATGGAAACATCTCCACACAAAACATTTTTTGAAAGAGAAAAGAGGGAAATCAAAAATAGGGTTAGATATAAAGGTATTTTAATTCTACAATATTTAAAATACAAGAAGGATGATAAGGGGCAGAAAACAAGAAGAATTATCAAAAGACAGGATAAATGGAGATTGGTATTTACTTACACAGTTAAGGGAAAGATTTCAGATGGATTCAACATTGCAAAATATAAAATCAAGAGAAACAGAATTAGAAACTATTTTACTTGAAAATAAAGCTATGTTATCAAAATTATACAAATTTATTTTCAGGACTGAGGGATCTAGGAGTCCAAGCAGACCACAAGTTGAACATGAGCCAACAGTATGATGCAGCAGCAAAAAAGGCCAATGCTATTTTAGGCTGCATCAATAGAAGTATAGTGTCTAGATCAAGGGAAGTAATAGTGCCATTCTATTCTGCTTTGGTCAGGCCCCACCTGGAATACTTTGTCCAGTTCTGGGCACCACAATTCAAAAAGGATGTGGAGAAACTGGAGCATGTCCAAAGGAGGGCAACTAAGATGGTGAAGGGACTGGAAACCATGTCCTATGAGGACCGCCTTAGGGAACTGGGGATGTTTAGCCTGGAGTAGACAAGGTTAAGAGGTGATATGATAGCCCTGTTTAAATATTTGAAGAGGTGACACATTGAGGAGGGAGCAAGCTTATTTTCTGCTGCTCCAGAGACTAGAATGCGAAACAATGGATGCAAACTGCAGGAAAAGAGATTCAACCTCAACATTAGGAGGAACTTCCTGACAGTAAGGGCTATTCGACAGTGGAATACACTCCTTGGGTGGAATGTCCGTCCTTGAGGTCTTTAAGCAGTGGCGGGATGGCCATCTATTGGGGATGCTTTGATTGGGAGTTCCTGCATGGCAGAGGTTGGACTGGATGGCCCCTGTGGTCTCTTCCAACTCTATGATTCTATGATTCTAACTTTCATGTATGTTCACAATTAATATGTAATGGGTGTATATGTAAATATGTAAGATATATGTGTTATGTTTATATGTCTATATGTCTGCTTGCATTGATATTTAATGAACATGTTTTCAACTTTGGCTACTGTATATTTTTGAAATTCCCTGACCTGTCTCAGGAAGCAAAATATCCTGATGTGGCACCTAGAAAACTACAAATTCCATCTACATGAGACATCAGGAAAATGCTGCAATTTGAACTGAAGGAAAAGAGGAAGTCATATTTCTTGAGAGCAGCTATGTTAGATTGTTGAAGCAAAAGCAACAGAATCTGGATTTAAAACCAAAGCATGCCTCTCCTCAGTTTCATTCTCTTTTCTGTCATATTTATGTCATGCCTCAATCTTCAGTTTCATTCTCTTTTCTCGTTTCATTTAAATGATTCAAATGTCTCATACAAAGCTGAAGACAGTGAATGAGAAAATGTATTTTTTATTTTTGGATGCTTACTTGCTGCTCTTTTCTCCTCTTTATGAAGCTCTTTGTCTGATGTTCAAAATGCGAGTAGCTATTTCTTTCAATTTGGGATTGGTCAATATTAATATAATGGAGTGTGCAGAAGGAAATGTAGTTGCCAAGATATCAAAAACTAGTTTTTCAGTATTTCCAAACTTTATAGTACCACTTGCAATAATTATTATACTACTGAAATATAATAAATAGAAAAAGATATAAAACAACAATGATATTATGACATTGATATGGACCTGAGAGCTGAGATCTTTATCACCAACACCACTCTTCTTCAGATTCCTCGTGTGGTTCCACAGTGAGCTGAGCAAAAGTGTGCATGCAATTGTACTCATGCTGAAATTTATGGAAGCAAAAGTCACACGCAGAGGAATTAAAAAAGTGTTGCTCTTATGAACCACACTTTGGTTAGCACATCCTGGTGGAGTTCCTGTTAGCTTGCTCCAGTTTTTATATCCAAAATATTCAACTGCTGAAGGAATAGAAAAGATAATGGAAATGACTATTGACAATCCAAGTAGTCTGGGTGCAAGCATATTGATTCTTGACTTCAGCCAGATGAAGACATGATTGGCAAAGTTAGTTACCTTCACACAGTAGAAAATATTTAGCCATGTACCAGACAAGAGACTGATCATGTTGAAAAACAGCCAGATAACATCTAAAACTGCCTTTCTAGAAGAACCCACATGTGTCTCTGGGGAGATGAAATACAGAAGACTATTCACTGAAGATGGCAGCTGCATCACAAATCTGGATGTGCTCAAACTAGTCAACAGAATGTCATAAGGCAACATCTTTTTGTTTCCAAACCATTGGTACCCCTGCACAATTGTGATGAATCCATTTCCTAAAAGGGAAACTACATATATAATTCCTAGAAAGGTCCAAATAAGTATATCAAATGGAGACGTTGAGTTGCTGCCCATTATTGTTACTTTCCAGAAGAAAAGGCTTGAGATGATGTAGCTGTGTGTGATTTGCCTTGTTTTGCTGTGATGTCTGGCAATGAAAACATTTCTATTTAGGGCTTTTTAAAGAGAAAGGTCATACTATGGAAAACAATGCAAATCTCAGGAGGATTCTGTTATTAATAATTCAATCAAATGTCATTGAGGCCTACATGAACAGACATTTTATATCACTTGGACAGATTTTCATTGCTGGAAGTTCATTGGAAAGTTCTCTTAAACCACCTTCTTATGTGTGTGGCAGTTCCTCCTCTCCCCCTTCCTGGAGGTTTCCCTGGAATTCTGAAGAACATGCTGAAACCATTTTAAAATTATTTGAGCCTCTTTCCTGCTTTAATGGCCCTCTCACTTCCAGTGACAGCAACAGACAACACTTTATACTAGACACACAAAGGAACAACAGGGCAGTTGGTTATGTAAGGGACAGTGACCTCTGCTTAGTTAGCTGGTTTTACCAATGTCAGTGGGGCAGTGAATGTGCTCCTGAATTATGTGCAGAATTTCGGGAGCTAGCCAAGGTTCTGGACTTTGTGGGGCAGGGGGATATGTTCAAGCATTTTGGATTTTTTTTAAAAAAAAGTCTGGCTGAATCCCAGATTAGGTTCACAGCTTTAATACTCCTACTACTCCTACTACTGTTGGATCCTGAAGATCACGATGCTGATGAGTGTTTGCAATGCTCTCTTGGTTTCAGAGCATTTCCACTTATCTCAGTGGATCTGGAATGCTTCAGAAATTCTGTAGTCACAGCACTGCTAGACTGCAACAGTAACAATCAACACCTGCTGAAGTTCCACTCATCTACACAACTATTAATGGTACACAACCCCTCCCTGGGCAACTCTAGTTTGTGTTACCTGCAACCCAGAACCAATGAAGCATTTTATTATGGTTCAGATTTCCTGACGTGCAGCTGTGACCTCATAGAAACCTGGCCATCTGACCTGCTTATACACTGTGGGCCTCATTCATACAATACAAATATAGCACTCAATTCCACTTTGACTACAATGGCAGAATCCCATGGAATCCTTGGGTGGCAGTTTAGGGAAGGGCATTTAGGAATTGCCAGCCAAAGAGATCCTCTAGTTCCTCTGACCAAACTACAGATTCCAGGATTCCATAGAATGCAGCCAGGTTAGTTATAATGGAATTATAGTGCTATTATTGTTTAGTGTGGAAGGAGTCTTTGTCAATAGCAGACAAATATGCTAAGAGGGCAAAAATTATGTGAAGAGGGGACAAGTAAAAGCACCAGGTGAAGAGGGCAGCAAATTCAAGGACTTA
The DNA here is from genome assembly GCA_034509955.1 of Urosaurus nigricauda. Classification (NCBI taxonomy): domain Eukaryota; kingdom Metazoa; phylum Chordata; class Lepidosauria; order Squamata; family Phrynosomatidae; genus Urosaurus; species Urosaurus nigricauda. The sequence goes on from JAOEGL010000002.1 coordinate 124,933,080, forward strand.
GAAGTCGGACTGGGACTGTAAGCACTGTTGATGGTGCAGGATTACTCAGCAAGAGTGAAAAAGGAAGACTGTGTGAGCAAGGCAGGTTGAAGATTTAAGAGTTTTGGGTTCAGACACACATGACAAGAACAGTATCAGGATGGAAAAAACAGCAGCATGGCTAGCTAAGTGGGAGGACAATGTTAGTCCATGTGTGAGAAAGCTAAGGTGATGCTGGTGTGCAGGTAGAAGATTGACAATCTAAAGCTGAAATTGTTGTTGCAGGTGACTGTCAATCCCAACCCTTTGCAATTGGGTTGATGAGTCATCTCCAAGACTCCCCATCTTCCACTACTCTGCTAATTCCCTACTCTGCCATTGGATTATGATTCCATTTTCTCTTGTCTGATAATATCCCTAGTCTTCTGATTTCTTGACTGCAATCCCCATTCTGATCTATAGTTATTCTAAGGTACAGGAACCCTTTCCTCATTGTCACTGAAATATTGACTGGTTTTTAAAACCATTTAAAACTGTGAAACTTTCCAGGGTGCCATATGAGTGCCAGTTTTTAAAACTGTACATTTTCAATAAACGTGTGCATTCGTTCTGGACCTTCACAAATATGAAAAATAACTGTAGAGTTGTAAGTCTATCCCTTGATATGTGTGTGTGTGTGTTTTGTTTTTTGACAAAGTGTGACAAGATAGAACAAGAGCAAATGGATTAGATACCAAAAATTAATAAATAAAATTGTATTGTGTACTGCAGTTTTTGGGGCTGGTATTCTGACCTTGCTCAACAGAAGAGCCAAAGCACAAAGATCACTATCAATAACTGAGGAGTCTCAAACAATGGACACGGCGGCTGAAGATGCCATATCTTTAGGGTAGTCAAGAACAAGAGAACAGGACAACTATTGCTAACATTGTTGCTCACATGCCTTTGTGGTTAATGAGTAGGTGGGAAGGAAGTCGAGACTGTGCCTGGAACCCCAGGGTCAATTTCATGAGAAGAGATGGTGTAAGCAATAAGGAAGTGCATTTATGGGAATGGGTTTTGGAAAAGGTGTGGGTTAAGGATTAATGAAACTGTAACCCACTAAAATTTCAAATTTGAGTATGCTTTAATTATGCATTGCTAATGCTGGTTCTTTATTTCTGACAACACGTGTTCTCAATGAGGAATGGCCCATGAAATCCACCTTTCTTGATTTTATTGACCATTCACCAGATTCACACAGGAGTAGTGAGGTAAGTGGCAGCTGACCAGAGCTGTCCCAGCTCTGTTCCCAACTTCCTTCTCCTGGCCTATCTGACTTTAGTTCCTTGATTACTTCTATTCACTGCAGATTGCTTCAATGTCAATGTATAACTTGTTTCCTGCCCTTTAATAATAATAATAATAGTTTATTTATAGCCCGCTCCTCTGTACATACACTCGGAGCGTGTTCCATGTTGCTCTTTTCCAGTACATACACTCGGAGCGTGTTCCATGTTGCTCTTTTTCCAGTTTTCCCCTAATTTTATTTCGCTGTCTGGCCTGCCTACTCCATTAAGGTTTCCTGATTCCTTCTCATCTTTGTTAGTTCACTTCTCTGTTTACAAGACTGCTCATCTCCTGCCACCTCCTTATTCCTCACTCTTTCTTGGATGCTTTGGGAAGAACTTGCTCCCTGAACTCTCTAGGCTCTGTGTTATTCATTCCTCTTCTTTCTCTTCTCTCTCTCTCTCTGCTTCGTGGCCTGGTTCCCTCTCACCACAGCTAATTTCTTTTTCTTTTCTTTTTTGTACTACTTAGTCCCCCTTCCTTCCCAACTTCTTTGTCTGTGCCTGGCCTGACCTGCCTACTTTTGTATGGTTCCCTGGTTCCTTTTCATTGGTGCTCATTTGTTTCCATGCTGAAAAGTGATTTAATTGGGGGGGGGGGGGAGCTAGTCAAATATTCTGTATATACTTCTTTGTTGTTGTTGTTACTGTTACTATTATTATTTTTTCTTATCTGTCTCTCCCCATGGATTGAGGCGGGACACAACAACAATTAACATACAAACAACATCAGTTAAAACACATCGGTTAAATCACACATATCAATTTAAAAGGATAAATAAGATGTACACTTATTAAAGCAATTAACATCTAAAATTCACCATTTAAAATTCATTTGGATAAACCGATTAGAAGACAGTGGTTTTCAATGTATATGTGTGTGTGTGTGTGTGTGTGTGTGTGTGTATATTCGGACAACATGTTTAGCTGTTGAATTTCTTCTAGCAGGTCTAGAAGTGGTTGATACAGGATAATGGGATATGCTACACAGTTGGTGATGTTGACAAGCTGGAACTTGTCCAGAGGAGGACAATCAAAATGGTGAAGGATCTGGAAACCATGTGTTATGAGGGGAGATTAAGGGAGCTGGTGTGTTTAGCCTGATGAAAAGAAGGTTAAGTGGTGATATGATAGCTTTTTTTAAGTATTTGAAGGGGTGTCACATTGAGGATGGAACAAGCTTGTTTTCTGCTGCTCCAGAGAATAGGACATGGAGCAATGGATTCAAATTAGAAGAAAAGATAGTTTATCTCTTTTTGACAGAACTATTTGACAGTGGAAGACATTTCCTCAGAGAGTGGTAGAGTCTCCTTTTTTGGAGGCATTTAAACAGAGGCTGGATGGACATCTGTTGGGGGTGCTTTGATTCTGTATTTCTGATGGCAGAATGGGTTTGGACTGGATGGCTCCTGGAATCTCTTCCAACTCTATAACTCTATTATTCTATTCATGAGGAGATTATTTATCTTCTTTGAAACTAGCTAATGATGAGATTATGAGGGGAGGAAATATTCACTGTGAGCTGTCAAAATTAGTTTGGTGGGAACATTTGGTGGGAACAGGATAGAACAGGTAGTTGTCAGAAGAAGAATGTTTTGGTTTGAAGGCAAATGGGGTGTGAGTGTGTGAAACCATTGAAATTGCTTTGTGATTCAGTCTTTACAACACTGTTATGCTGTGAACAACTTTATTTTTCTGAATAAAACTTGCTAAACCTGATGAAGCTTATGTTTCTGAACTTAAGTGAAGAGACAAAGTCCCAAGTGATATGCAATGGTCAAACACTTCATTTTTTAAAAAGAAATAAAATATTTTTTATTTATTTCTTTAAAAGCCCAGTCAGAGACCAATAGTGTCAGCTTGTGACTTTGTTCTGGAACCAATAGCAACATGTATAGACTATTTCTAGAAACCTTTTATTTCCTAAATTCCTGAAAATTTACTTAGGAGAGACGTGATCAATTGGTGACGGACATCCCTGTAAAATTGACAATAATGGAGGATGTTCTCTGTTGTTTCAATAGCATCAAGACTACAATGACATAAACAAAGTTCATGTGGTATTTTCCTAAACCTTCCTTCTAATACAGCTCTAGGTAGTATATTAAAACGTGCCAAAGTTAGAGCTCTTATAAATTTAGGCAGAGTAGCATAAGACAAATATGGAGCTGGGGAGGAAACCAGAATTTGATTGTTGACCACAATATGTTTTGGAAAAGAAGCATTTTCCATTTGGCCTTCTATGTCTAGGATTTTTTGTTTAATGATAAACTTGGCTTTATCTATGTCAAGCTTTAAGATTGCATCCTTGATGAAACCTAGCTCATTCAGTTTCTTAATTAGAGCAGTTTCCCAGGAGGATTTATAAGAGTCTAACAGAATTAAATTTGCCAATCCTCCAGGTTTTTAATGTAGTTTTAGCCAATATGTAAATATCATTATCTATAGACTAGATTCTATTTTGCTAACCCCAGCTTCTCTTCTTAGGACAGCATTTGGGAAGCAATGAGCGACCTGGAATATTTTCTTCAGGAATTTGGTTTGAACACGTTCGAATGCATTTATATCACTCTGTGGTCCTAATTGAGCTCCATACAGGAGTTGAGGACAATCTTTGGCAGTGAACAGCTTAGAATCATAGAAATTTAGAGTTGGAAGAGACCACAAGGCAGAGTTTAATTGCAGCAGGAATGAATTGGGCATCCTTAGAAAAAAAGAAATTAAGGATAGCAGTTACTGTTCGTTGAGCATTGCAGATGACATATTCTTGATGAGCGTTTCTTCTCCCAGTAGCATGGAACACAATTCCCAAGTATTTGAAAATTTTAACCTGTTCAATATATTGCTTTTACAGTCTCCATTGTCTCAGTTTGGAATGTTTAGCAAAAATAAGAATCTTGGTCTTAGAGGAATTGATTGCCAATTTCTCCTTGGTACAGTAATGGACAAGAGAATCTAGAGCCCTTTTAAGGCCGATTGGGGTCAAGGATAGAATAACAGTGTTGTCTGCATAAAGTAGTATGTCAATATGTTTGTTTGCTAGCTTAGGGGGATGAAAAGAGATGTTGTTTAGGGAGGAGATTAAAGAATTAATATAATAATTGAAAAGAGTGGGGGCCAGGATACAACCTTGTCTTACACCGGTACTTACAGAAATTTCCTTGGAAACATGTCCTTGATTACTACATCTAACCTTTAAACTGGAATTTTCATGAATCTTAATAAGAAGCAAGAGGAGACGTTTGTCAATATTAGTGCACATTAATTTTTCCCACAGTCTGGATCTATTAAAGTCTATTAAAGCAGACTTAAAGTCAATAAATGCCTCATATAGTGGTTGGCCTGAATGGTAATATTTCTCAACAAGTTGTTGTAATACCATTGCGTGATCAATGGTGGATCGACCGGTCCTAAAGCAGGCCTGTTTGGCCAACAAAACACCCTCAAATTCTAGCCAATCCAAGAACTTATTTAGTAAGTGTTTTGCATACATTTTGCTAATCAAACTTAATAAACTTATCGGGCGATAGTTGATGTCATGGCCAGCCAAGAGATGGAGTCAGAGGATGAGGAGGAGGACATGGCTCCTCAGGAGCAAGAGGAGTTGGAGGCTAAATCAGGTCCCAGTTCTGCCATGCCAGACCCCAGTCCTGACATTTCAGCCCCAGGAGTAGGAGCCCAGCCAGGCTCTAGCACTGTGGAGCTCTCTTCAGAGGCTAAGCATCTGAGTGAGGTTTCAAATGAAGAATCCAGTTTGGTGATTCCTTCCTTAAAGGAGAGGAGGGCTGAGAGTGCTTGTGTACGTTGGTTCCGCAGGCTTGCTGAAAAGCAAGCTGGTAATAAAGCACAGCTGCCAACAGGGAGGGTATCTCCTACTTAAGCACCTGTGGGGCACCATCCCTTTACCAGAACTTATTGTAAGTCTCTTGGTGTGACTGTGTGCTGGCTTCATGTCTTTGGAACTCTGGTTTGCCTTCACCTAGGAACAATTTGTACTTTTGGTGCTTTCTCCTTGCCCTGACCTCGGACCAGACTATTTTCTGTGATTTCTCCAACCCTGACCTCAGCTCCGGCTTTTGGACTTTTCTTAGGATCAACGTTTAGGTTTGTGGAACTGCCTTATCAGCTTTTGTTGGTGTGTGTTGGCCACAGTCTGGGACAATTGGATCGGTTTGGTTACCTTTTTTATAGACTGGAATTATAATGGCCAGGCCCCAATCTTTTGGGATAATAGCAGTGAATAGATTATAGAGTACTGAGATCCACCAGTCTAGGTTGTTTTTTATCATCTCACCAGTAATCAAATCAGCTCCAGGGGCTCTGGCTGGTTTGAGTTGATTGATTAGGCTCTTGATCTCTGAACATGATAACAGGGCCATATAGGAAGTGTTGAAGCCTCTATATCGGATCAGCTGGTGAGTTTTCAGCATGGCCAAATAGATTAGCAAAATGGTTCTCCCTGATATGAGCTGGAATTTGAAATGTGTGATTGTTTATGTTCCTGGGGAAGGATGGAACTACCTCTTTTCCAGAACAGAGTGGGGCTATTAGCACAGGTTGATGTTATAAGTTTATTCCAAGAAGCTAACATGGCATTTCTTTTCTTTTGTCTAACTAGTAGTTTATATTGCTTCTACCGATCCATGAGTTCTGTTACAGAAAATTGTGTAGGCTTAAGTTTATGTTGTTTAAAAACATATTTAAGAGACTCCCATGATTCTCTACATTCTAGATTGAACCAATTTTGCTGAAATTTAGGTACACGTCTGCCCGAGTTCCTTATGGGATCAGTTAGTAGTGGTTATAGAGAGCTAATTAAGGTGTTGTAATTAGTCAGTATATCAGAATCTAATATACCATCTAGTATTAGAGTATGAAGTTGCTTAACTGTGTCACTGTTAAGGAACTCTGTAAGGGTTTCAGATAGCTGAGGGGACCATTTAGCTCGAGATGGACATAGATCATTAGATAGAATTGTGTTTTTAACGAGGAGCAAGTAGAGACTATCAAAAGATTTCAAACGCAATAGGACTGGAAAGTGGTCACTATCAGGGTGATCTACTATGATGAATTTAAGAATATGTGTTATTAAATTCTGTGTAACCCCTACATAGTCTAGAAACGAGGGTCTAGAACCTGCCCAATGGGTAAATTCAGCTGGATGATCATCTTTTAGGCAGCCATTCAAGATAATTAGATTTAACTCAACAAAGGTATGTACAAAGCACAGACCTTTGTAATCACAAAAAATATCTTTAGACTTATGGCATATTATTGGGGGTATAAGTATAGGGGATATTGGTTGGCAGTTGAATTTTGTAAAAAGAGACACATCATCGGCCCCAATTCTGGGATTTAAGTCTCCAGCCACCATGAGGTAAGCTGTTGGGGCCTCAAATATCAGATTCTTAATAAAGGTGTTTAGTTTATTCCAGACACATTCTTAGAGTGGCTTTGTAATGGTGGTATATAAACATTGACCAGATACAATAACTTGTTTTTAAATTCCAAAAGTATGGCTAGAGCATACTGTTCCAGGGTTTAAAACTTAGAAATCTGAACCTGTAACAAAGTGGATATTTGCACCATCAAACCTGCACATAACCTCCCACAACCTTTTCCAGAAATTGCATCTAAAGCTATTGGCTTATAGCCCTCAACAGAAACGTCCTCTGCTGACCATGTTTCTTGCAGAACAATAATAATATAACTGGTAATGAAAGGCTTAAAAGTGGGATTTCTACATCTGGGTTTCCAGCCAGCAATATTCCAGGAGATAATGGACAAAGAGGAAGAAACAGCTGAGTGTCAATCATCTAAAACTAATGTAGACTGTTCCTGGGAGGTGTTGGCTTGGGGCACTTTGTCAGCTGAAGATCTCACAGCTGCAATTCCAATCCCTTCTGATGGATTTAAAGCATCAGACTGATTTGCTATGTTTGCTATACAGTGGTCCCCCGGGTTACGAAGGTTACCTTTCGTAACCCGGAAGCATTCGTTTCCCGGGGGACCGCTATTTTCAACGGACCGCGCGGCCGATTTAAAGGGGCCGCGTGTTTTTTTGTGGGTTTTTTTTGTATCCCGGGGGATCTTTCGGATCCCGGGGGATATTTTAGCGGTCCCGCCGGTTTCGTACCCCGGGGTTTTCGTACCCCAGGGGATTCGTAAACCGGGGGACCACAGTATCTTTAGAGTTTGAATTAGATCGTCTCCTTTTCTTGTTCTTAGGTGAGAGAGAGTTCTTATAGGACTTTTCGGCTGATGGTATTACAAGCTCACTTTGATGTTCCATCATACATTTAGGAGAAGTTAGTGTTAGTGGGATCAAAGGTTCGGCTAAGCAGTCCGCAAGGTGCTTGGCGGACATGTACATTAGAGGAATTCTCTCTTCATCCTGGCAATTGATGTGACTTTTAGGACCATTTTTAGGTTGTATCAAGAGATCACGTGAAGGTCAACTAGCTGGTAACAAATCATTAATGGTTTTAGTTGCTGTTGTAATGGACAGTAGAATTGATTTAAGAGCGTCACGTTTGCATAATATTTGCTGTTGTTCTTCAATGGAAAGAGAACTTAGCAAGATCTCCATCATCATCAAGGAGACTGAGATTTGAATTTTCTTTTTAGCTTCCCCAGGGGAGTTACCTCTCTGACACAAGACCTCTTGTCTGGTGGCATACCTTAACATAGGTTGTATCTTAGTATTACGAAAAACACGAGCTAGGGTGATTGAAAATTTCTTAAACAGACTTCGATTATCCAATATCAGGGATGGTATAGTGGCACTCTTAAAAGTCAAAACAATTCTCTTGGAATTATTCCAAGTGGGCAGCCAATCTATTCCAAGAAGCTCGGTAGAGTGTAGTTGTCGATGGAGAAGGAGAGATAGTGAGTGGAGAATAGCATGCTTGTTATGCCATCTACCATGATTGCAATTGTTGTTAGCCACTAGTAGTGCTATGCTATTTTGAGACAATACTAAATTATCATTATTTCTGACTGTGACGTTGTGCTGCATTTGCTCTGAATTGCTATTATTGGAAGTTTCACCTGATTTGAATGTGAATTTTAGTTTAACCATAAGGGCTTTTAGGCCGTCAATTTTCTGATCTATACTCGACAGTTTTTCAAAAATAGCAATTACTGTTCTGGCAGTTAAAAGACAATTACTGGCAACCGTATCTAAATCAATATTTGTGTTAGGTTTACAAGTACTGCCTTCATCTAGTATATGGGCCATCTCTTCGTGAGTAGAGAGAATGGTTTTCTCAGATGCGGGGGAGAGGGGTGAAGGGGTATTATCAGAGTGTTTGAGCAAGAATAGCTCCTCCATTTTTAATTGTTTGAGGGTTGAAGCAGCCTCTAGTAATTCAGAGTTCCTAATATTCCCCACTGCGTTCTTATCAAGTTTCTTACCCCTCTTCAAATTTGAATGCACTTCTTTTTTAGCTGGCCTCCTCTTCTGTTTGAGATTGTTCTTCATTGTCATTAAATGATCAGATTTACTAATCCAAACAGATATATCATTACACAATCTTGCAGTAAGTAAATATAGTTATCAATATCAAATACTTATGCTATAAACAGATTAAAACAAAAGCTTGGCTTTTGAAATGCTTCTGGGCTTTTAAGCCTTGCCGGGGCCACTGGTAGGCTACCGCGCTGGTATGGGTGTGGCGGATACTCGTCCTGGCCAGGAGTGTCCTCTGCCGCCGCCGCCGCCACCACTCTCAGGGAGCTGCTGGGTGGCTTTTGAGGAGTGCCGGACCTCAGGTGGTGGGTGGGGCTGGTCCTTGCCTGGTCTGGTGTCTTCCGCCACCGCTCTTTAGAAGCCGATGGGTGGCTTTTGAGAAGTGCCGGGCCTCAAGTGGTGGGTGGAGCTGGTCCTCGCCCGCCCTGGTGTCCTCCGCTGCCGCTCTTGGAAGCCACTGGGTGGCTTTTGAGGAGTGCCGGACTTCAGGTAGTGGGTGGGGCTGTTGGCAGCATGAGCTTTCGAAGACTTCAGTCCATGAAAGCTCGTGCTGCCAATTTCTTTTTTTCACTAAATCTAAAAGGTGCTACAAGATCTCTCTACATTCTGATTCTACACACTAACACAGCTATATATTTGAATTTCAGGATGTTGTTAAGAATTGCAGTGCAACTAGCCTGCCATAATAAGTTTGAGAAATTTGGATGATGGGTTATACAGTAGTCAAGAGTAGGAGAAAAGTGGTGAACTCATATGCAGGTGTTGAGATAACAACAGAAAGAAAGCCATTCTGCTGAGAGACTGTACCTGTAACAAAAATGTGAGGAATGATGTGGGACTTGTTTATTAATCAGAATGGATGCGAATGAGGCTGCATCTTCACAGCAGAAATAATGCATTTTGATATTGCTTTAATTGCAGTTGCTCAATGCTATGGAATTTGGGGATCTGTAATTTTGGGAGATATTTAGCCTTCTCTGTCAGAGAGCTCTGGTGACACACCACACTAGAGCACCCTTTATAAAGCAATAGTGATTGTCATGTAGGGTTCACAAAATATTTTAATTTGCTTTGTTATTTGTAATTGTGGGGAATAAAATGGGGGTGGGAACCCTAAGAAATGAAAACAAACAAAGTGAAAAACAGTTGATGAAAAAAGATGGCCCTGCAACAATGAGAAACCATGTATACAAAAACTTCTAGAAACGGTAAACAAATACCCATAATTTAAGACATTTGTACACAATTTAGATAGTGTTCTACTTTACTATCATGCAATTGTCTTATAGATTTTGTGCTATATCATACGCCTGAGGAGTTGAAACAAATATACTGAAATAAAATGTTGTGAGGTTGTTGTGATGTTCAGTGCAAGGGTAAAGAAGACAGAAATGCATATTAAAAAATATATAGACATGAGGCAGATTCAAGCCACATCGTTGTATCTAGTGATGCTAGACACATCCACCCCTAAATCCACTGGTATCAGATGTTCTTGAGGGGAACATCTTCATGATGCTTGACTGCCTTGTCTCAACAGAATCTGTGGCTGGTACAGAAGGACCTGCTACTCTCAAAATGTACAGAGTAATTTACATATACATCTGTGGAAAATACTGCATTGCTTTTGAAAGTGATGAAGATGAAAGAAATGGAAATAAAAGATAAGGAAGAAGTTTTGTGTTTTTGATTTGTTTTTGTTTTGTTTTGTTTTTTGCATATACAAATGCATATAAAGGGGTTTCATTGCAATATGTCTTTTAGCAAGATATTTAATTTTGCATATCCTTCTACTTCCCCAATCCTCTATCCCCCGCCCCCATCCAAAAATGGTGATCTGTGGACAAGAGAATGGAAAAGAGCTCTGACCTAGAAAAACACATGCAGGTTGCATTACGCTTGAGTCATACAACACTAATTATGACTAATTGCATCTCTGATCTCTCTCTCCCTTTTTACATATGCACCAGCAAAAACCTGCCATAGGATAAGACCGAAAATCAGGTATTGGGGCTCAAAATGAGGCGGCTAACCTAGGATATGACAAAAGCACAGCAAGTCTTTTTTTCTTTGAACATCGGAGATTTCCCCGTCCTCCCTGCCACAGTTCCTTGGTTCTTCTTCGTGGTCTCTGTGCCTCACACAATAGGGGGGTTTGCACCTGCGCAGAAGCTCCATTCGGAATGCTGAAAAGCTGAGCAGATTGGCGGGAGCCCTGCCCCTCCCATTCCCTGAGCATGCCCAATCCCGCCAATCTAGCTCCTCCTTCAGTTCTCTTTCGTCCGCCGCAAGAGTAACATCTCCTTCGGAGTGCTCTTCATCGCGACGAAAGCTGAGTAGCTAGACTCTGTCTATTTTGTTTTATTTTACTTTATTTTGTTCTTTTTCTTAGTTTTTTTCGTTTTCTCCCGTTTTTTCCTTGAGCTGCCCCCTTTTTGTTCGGAACTCGAGGGTTTTGGCCCGGACGGGCCCCTCGTGATCGGACCGGCCTCTTATGGCCCCCCCGTTCAAGAAATGTTCCGACTGTGGCGGTAAAATCCCGGTTGTGGATGGACACTCGAAGTGCATTTTCTGCATAGGCAGTTCCCACATCCCGGAGAAATGCAAGCATTGCAAGGCTTTTAACCCCGCCACGCTACGCCAGAGAGCAGACCGGCTCAAGGCCCATCTGTGGGAAAAGGCCCTCTCGGTTTCTCACTCTTTGGAACCGTCCACGGACCCCTTAGGACGCCTTCCCATCTCTAAGTTCCCGAGGATTCCGAAAATCAAAAGACCGACCTCGACCTCGACGGCGACCTCGACACCGACGGAAGCCTCCCCGGCATCGGCCTCGACCACGACTACTATGTCTCGCCCCGAAGGGCAACACAGAGAGCACAAGAAACGGCCTTCATCTACCGAGCTGGAGAAGCCGAAAGTTAAAAAGCATAAGCATAAGGAGGTCCTTACTGCGGTTGCCTCGGCGGCTGCCCAGGCAGACCTGGCCATGTCTTTTCTTAGACAGCCTTCGGCCATTGACCTCTCGGCCCCGGCCCCGGTCACCATACTAGACTCGGCGCCGGAGACTTTGGAACCCGCATTTCAGCCTGCATCTACCCAGGTCCTCGCCCCTACGGGGACAGTCTCGACCTCGGTCTCTACTGTTTCGCCTATTTCGGCTCCGACCTCTGTGCCACCGAAGGAAATCCTAGCCTCTTCGGAGCGCATTTACAGGCTGCTCCCGTAGTTTGAGGAGCACTACTTCGACTCGCCCCACTCGTCGGCCTCCTTTCTGGCGCGACATCGGGCTGAATCATATTGAAGAGAGCGTCATCCATCCTACCGCTCATACTCTCCTTCGTACCGGGATCGGTACCATGTCCATGACCTCCACATCGGAGACTTCTCACGATCTCGATCTCGATCTCGTTCTCCCTCTCGGTCCTGAACCGAATATAGGGCCATATCACCCCCGCCGGCCTCGACGGCTACGGTGTCGAAACCCCCGGAATTGGGTGCCATTATGACCGCCTTGGCCTCAGCTACGATTACTACTTCGACGTCGACAGCCTCCGCTCCGATCAGTTACGCAGACGCCTCGACGTCGACCTTCCTTACGGCGCCAATACAGCCCTATGTGGATCCACAGTTGCCAGCCTCCCAGTCTACGGAGGAGTCTACGGGAGAGACGGACAACCGTCCCGACTCCCCACAGCCTGCCATTTCCTCTCCCAATGAGGAAGTTGAGGACCAGACACCGGGTTCGCCTGTCGAAGACCTCCATCTTTTCACTGGAATTGTCGACAGGATGGCAAGGGCAGTAGGCCTCCAAACGGCGCAGACGGCCCAGCCTCCCAGGGACCCCATCGATGGCCTCGTGGTGCGTCCCCAGCAACCGGCGGTCATTCCATTCTTGCCTTCCTTCTCCGACATCATGGTGGCTTCTTGGAACAAACCGGCCTCGACACCACCTGCCTCTAAGAAGCTCGACTCCTTGTATCGGGTGCAGTCGGATACAGCACCGTTCCTGTTCACCCACCCGGCTCCTAACTCCCTCGTGGTGGAATCTACCTGTAAGTCTACTGGCAAGTCTCATTCTGCCCCCGTGGATAAAGATGGCAGAAGGATGGACATCTTTGGTAGTCGCTTTTACTCCTCTGCAGTTTTGGCAGCAAAGGTCGCCAATATGCAAGGTTGCATGGCCGGCTATCAGAGGTTTCTGTGGGATCATGTGGCTGCTTTTATTCCCTACCTGCCTCAGGCACAACAAGAGGCAGCTCAGGAATTTTACGCTGAGGCACTCTCCCTCATTGCCCAGGAGGTCCACTCAGCTAGACATGTTGTTGACTGTTCTGTGAAAGTGATGGCCGGTGCAGTGGCACTCCGCCGTTTCGCCTGGTTGAGGTCCACTTCCCTGTCTGAGGAAGCTAAGTCCAAGATCGAAGATCTTCCTTTTGATGGTGAAGGTCTATTCGCCGCCAAGACCGACGAATCCCTGGACACCATGGCTAAGGCTCGTCTGAATGGGAAGAGACTTGGGCTGACACCTAACAAGCCCTCATCTAGTCGGGTCTGGCGCCAAAGGCCTTACGACCCTGGCTTCACCCGCTCTCGTTCGGCTCCGTCCTCCACTTGTAGGACCCAGCCTTACAATAGGAGGCCTTACAGACAACCGCAACAGCAGCAACAGCAAAGGCAAGGCCAGCAGCGTCAGCAGCAACAGCCTTCCAGGAAGCCATCCTCCAAGTTGCACTTTTGACGGGCTCTTGGAGGCGACACCCAATTTTTGTTTGCCAGTCTCCCTCTCCTCAGTCCCCAGACTTCGCCATTTTTACGAGAACTGGTCCAAGATCACCACGGACTCCTGGGTGCTTACCATCATCCGCCTGGGATACGCCATAGAGTTCTCAAGTATTCCACCAAATGGCGTTTTCTGTTCCACTCCCTCCTCTCCTCCTCTTCTGGAGGAGATTTCCTCCCTTCTCGACAAAGGAGCCATACAACGTGTTCCACCGTGCTACAAACACCAAGGCTTCTACTCCAGGTACTTCACAGTTCCGAAGAGAGGAGGAGGTCTTCGTCCCATCTTGGACCTGAGAGGTGTCAACTCATACATCTTGATTCGCAAGTTCAAGATGGTGACTCTCCAATCCATCTTGCCGTTCCTGCACCAAGGGGACTGGTTTGTATCCATAGACCTAAAGGATGCTTACTTCCACATCAGCATCAGGTCTCAACATTGGAAGTACCTCCGTTTCGCCATAGATGGAGATCTCTATCAATATACCGTTCTTCCTTTCAGCCTCTCTACCGCTCCTCGAGTGTTCACAAAGTGCATGGCGGTGGTCATCTCTCATCTTCATCTCCAAGGAATAAAGATATTCCCTTACCTCGACGACTGGCTTCTGGTGTCGTCCTCCAAGACGCAACTGTACAAAGACGTCCAGTACACTTTGAATCTTCTAGCCGACTTGGGACTCAACGTCAACTTACCAAAATCCATTCTCCACCCTGTGAGGGTGATAGACTATATAGGCACGTCCCTGGACTCTGTGATGGGTCGAGCCTATCTTCCCACCAGGCGGGCAGAAGCCCTCTGGGAACAGCTGCAATCTGTCCTCTACTCTCACCGTCCGTCTGCAAAAGACATCCAGAGACTACTAGGCCACCTGGCCTCAACAAACAGCGGTGACCTACCTGGCTCGTCTCAGGCTCAGGCCTCTCCAAGCTTGGTTCCTGGCTTCCTTCGATCACCTGAGGGGCAATCCGTCCAAGAGACTCTCGTTGCCACCTCATGTCAGAGACTCTCTCAAGTGGTGGATGTCTCCCTCCAACATCCTCAAGGGGATGCCCTTCCAGACGCCAGAACCGTCCAGGATGGTCACTACAGACGCGTCCATGTCAGGATGGGGCGCACATCTCAACGGCTTGTGTGTACAAGGACAGTGGTCTTCACAGGAGGCAGAACTGCACATCAATGCCTTGGAACTGTTGGCAGTCATCAAAGCCTTCAGGGCATTCGAAAATCACCTGCTCCACAGAGTTGTGCAGGTAGTATCAGACAACACAACCACTGTCTGGTACATCAACAAGCAAGGAGGAACTCACTCTCCAGTCCTCTTGCGTCTCTCCCAGCAGCTGTGGACGTGGTGCCACCACCAATCCATTCATCCAGTGGCCATTCACTTGGCAGGAAAGGACAATGTGCTGGCAGACTCCCTCAGCAGGGACAAGGTGCTGCAGCACGAATGGACTCTGTCGAGCCTAGCCTTCAATCTCCTGACGTCTCGTTGGGGAATACCCTCAGTGGACCTGTTCGCCACACCGGAGAACGCTCAATGCCGGGCATTCTACACCAGAGCGGGCAAAGGACGAGGTTCCATGGGAGACGCCTTCCTTTGCAGTTGGAGTCGAGACCTTCTGTATGCCTTTCCGCCCTTTCCTCTGAATCTCCAGGACGGTGGCCAAGATGGCCAGGGATCGGTCCAACGCCATACTGTTGACTCCATTCTGGCCCAGACAACCCTGGTTCACTCCTCTTCTTCATTTGGCCAGGGGCCAATACTTCCACCTGCCGAAGTGGCCGGACCTGTTGTCTCACTCCAGTGGAAAGGTCCTGCACCCAAACTTGGTCAGTCTGCGGATGACAGCGTGGAGGATCCAGCCATAGAGTCTCCTGACTTGCTCAGGGTCCTGTCTGCCTCGAGAAAGGACTCCACTAAGAGATCCTATGCATATAAGTGGAAGCGTTTCTGTGCCTTTGCGGAGGCTAGGTCTGAACCTCCCTCACCTGTGAGCCTTACTACTGTCTTGCATTTTCTGCTGCACCTCAGGGATCAAGGCCTGGCCTTCTCTTCCCTCAAGGTCTACTTGTCGGCTATTGTAGCCAACCAGCCTCCTGGCTCACGGTCAGCTCGCCTCTTCACGTCACCCACGTTAAAGAGGTTCTTCAAGGGTCTACATCACCTTTATCCACCGTTGCCACCATTGGCTCCGGCCTGGTCTCTTTCTCTGGTACTTACACAGCTTACGAGACCTCCATTTGAGCCCTTAGGCTCTGCTTCCTTGAGACTGCTGACACTCAAAGTGTCTTTTCTTGTGGCCATAACTTCAGCCAGACGTGCCTCTGAACTGACGGCCCTACGCTCAGATGAGCCTTATTTGACTTTTCATAGAGACAAGGTGGTCCTCAGGCCGGACATTTCCTTCCTCCCTAAAGTGGTTTCTCCGTTTCATCTCTCCCAGGAGATTGTGCTCCCTAATTTTTATCCAGATCCTTCTTCGCCTCTGGAAAAGACTATGCACACCCTGGATGTTTGCCGTGCTTTGGCCTTTTATGTTCAGCGTTCTCAAGAGTTCAGATTATCAAATAAGTTGTTTATCTGTTATGGTGGTGCCAGAAAAGGCAACCCAGTTTCGTCACAACGGTTTGCAAAGTGGATTGCTCAAACCATTGCCTTGGCCTATGAACTGGCTAAACGCCCTCTCCCGGTTGGTGTACGTGCCCATTCAACCAGGGCTACAGCTTCATCTGCTGCCTTCCTCAGAGGTGTTCCCCTGCCAGAGGTCTGCAAGGCGGCCACGTGGTCACAGCCATCCACATTTGTGAAGCATTACCGGCTGGACTCCAGATCCCAGAGGGATGCCAGTTTTGGTCGTGCTGTCCTTTCTTCGATCTTGCAGTGACCTTCCCACCTCCATAGGTAAGCTTTTCAGTCACCCTATTGTGTGAGGCACAGAGACCACGAAGAAGAAGTACAGGTTGCTTACCTGTAACTGTGTTTCTTCGAGTGGTCATCTGTGCCCTCACACAAATCCCGCCCTACCTCCCCTCGGTCAGGTCCCTGCCTTTTTTTTGCGGCGGACTTGAACTGAAGGAGGAGCTAGATTGGTGGGATTGGGCATGCTCAGGGAATGGGAGGGGCGGGGCTCCCGCCAATCTGCTCAGCTTTTCAGCATTCCGAATGGAGCTTCTGCGCAGGCGCAAACCCCCCTATTGTGTGAGGGCACAGATGACCACTCGAAGAAACACAGTTACAGGTAAGCAACCTGTACTTCTGTATGTGTGTTGTATGGCTTCGTTTCTGACTTATGGCAACCCTCAGGTGAACCTATCCTGGGGTTTTCTTGGCAAGATTGGTTCAGAGGAGGTTTGCCACTGCATTACCCTGAGACTGATAGCATGTGACTTGCCCAAGGTCACCAAATGGGTTTCATGGCCAAGCAAGAATCAAACCCTGGTCTCCAGAGGTAAAGTCTAATACTCAAACCATTGTGCCACACTGGCTCTCCAGTAGGCGTTTAAAACATTAGTGTAACGAACACTTTCTTGTTCACTCATACGTTTTCTTGATGACAGCACCCTGGGCCTTTAGATAATAATAATAATAATAAATAATAAATTTTATTTATACCCCGCTCTTCAGCCAAAGCTTTCAGAGCGGCTTACAATTTGTTAATTAGACAATTAACTCCCCTCAAGATGGTGGTTGAAGGGAGGGCTCTTCTTGCTTCCAGCAGGAGGTGGCCTGCCTTTCTCTCCCTTCAAGATGGTGGTTGAAGGGAGGGCTCTTCTTGCTTCCAGCAGGAGATGGCCTGCCTTTCTCTCCCCTCAAGATGGTGGTTGAAGGGAGGGCTCTTCTTGCTTCCAGCAGGAGGTGGCCTGCCTTTCTCTCCCCTCAAGATGGTGGTTGAAGGGAGGGCTCTTCTTGCTTCCAGCAGGAGGTGGCCTGCCTTTCTCTCCCCTCAAGATGGTGGTTGAAGGGAGGGCTCTTCTTGCTTCCAGCAGGAGGTGGCCTGCCTTTCTCTCCCCTCAAGATGGTGGTTGAAGGGAGGGCTCTTCTTGCTTCCAGCAGGAGATGGCCTGCCTTTCTCTCCCCTCAAGATGGTGGTTGAAGGGAGGGCTCTTCTTGCTTCCAGCAGGAGATGGCCTGCCTTTCTCTCCCCTCAAGATGGTGGTTGAAGGGAGGGCTCTTCTTGCTTCCAGCAGGAGATGGCCTGCCTTTCTCTCCCTTCAAGATGGTGGTTGAAGGGAGGGCTCTTCTTGCTTCCAGCAGGAGATGGCCTGCCTTTCTCTCCCCTCAAGATGGTGGTTGAAGGGAGGGCTCTTCTTGCTTCCAGCAGGAGGTGGCCTGCCTTTCTCTCCCCTCAAGATGGTGGTTGAAGGGAGGGCTCTTCTTGCTTCGAGCAGGAGATGGCCTGCCTTTCTCTCCCTTCAAGATGGTGGTTGAAGGGAGGGCTCTTCTTGCTTCCAGCAGGAGATGGCCTGCCTTTCTCTCCCCTCAAGATGGTGGTTGAAGGGAGGGCTGCCACCGAAATATGTGGTGAACTCCCAGTCTCTCAGTTCACCCACAACCTATTCTCTACTGAGGCACTAATATTTTTGGTAGCATGTTTTAATATTCACACTGAGGCCTAGTTATATTTCAAAACAAGAACAAGAGTTTATTTGTAAAATATTACAAAAATAAACTATATAGAATACTTAAAGCTGTTAATCGTCTTGTTTCCTTAGTTACAGAAGATTCCTTAAAGTATTAATAACAGTACAGCCCCTCAGGTAATCCTATCTTCATTACCAAGTCCAAAACCTTTCTTTAAAACTACAGGCTTGTTCTGAGTCTCTCTCTCCTAGACTCCCTCAAGCCTATCTAGTCCCTTACTGGACTCTTCAGACCCTTCCTTGGTCTATAAACTAACCTACAAATGTTCCCTCAGGAACCCTAAGAGCACACCCTCCCTCCGAGGTGTCTCTTCCCCTCAAAACTCCAACAAACAAAAAAAAAACCCTTTCATTCTCTGCCAATGCTCTTTTATAGCCCTGCCCAGCCAGCTTCTCATTGGCTGGACTCCTGGTGCTCTGTGATAGGCTGTTTCCTCAGCCTGCTCACTAAACACCTCCCCCCTTTACATGGCCCAACGGTTATGTGAGTTAATGCAACATCATTCACAAACATATACTTACCATACATTCCCACAATCTATAACATCATATGAATCCAAACTCTATACATATACATATCATATATATACATTACCACATTTCATATAGGTCCAGCACATCTAAACCAAATCAAATTATATTCTCAACATTATAACCATCATTGTCCTTCTCAGGAGTTTTCTCTTGGATCAGTTCTTGTAACCCCTGGATAAAGACTTAACATCTCATCTGGTAATGAGTCTCTTTTCTTTCTGTCTCACAGGCCCAATTCTTTGAGTGTGTTGAGCTGTCTTTACAACTTCCTATTCAGACTCTTCCTCTGTAGTCTGTAAAGCTCCCTTTACCAAAGTCATCACATCTTCTTCATTGGTCTCTACAAATTCGAGTTTCATCCCTGCCACTGGATCTCCTTTCTTCTGGGCTGTATCACTCATCTTCCATGCCCATAATTTTTCCTCAATGTCCCTTTTATTATATGGCTTCCAAACATTTGCTAGATTTGGAAGTATAGAAAGTTTATCTAACTGAGATTTATAAACTTGGTTCTCTACTCCTATACACAGTAGTCCAACAACAAACCCTATCATCATCATTATCACTAGAAACCTGCTGGAAGTATCATCTTGGAACTTCTGATCTTTTCCTGACTTTATTTGTGGCTTAATATCTCTTTGAGTCTTTTTTACTTTGTAAGGAAGGTTTTTCTTGATCTTTGAGGCTTTTCTTGTAGCTATCCTTGCCAAAGGTTTTAAACTCTTAGAACTTTCTTGTTCTGGTCCAATTTTCCTTCCAGACTCATTAAACTTATTTATCTCCTTGCCCATTGACTACCTCTTTTCTTTTTTTAGTTATTACTTTTGCTAGCTCATGCAAGTTTTCCGGTCTTTGTTCTTGTGCTGCGTCTGGGCCAGAATTCAGATTTCTGTATAGGAATGTATCTTGGGGAAGATTTAGGATTTACATTCTTTTATTCTTATTATTTATATTCACTCAATATGTGTCTGTATATTTGTGTGTGTGTGTGTGTGGACGGGAATGTGCACACACACACGCATGCACACACAAACAAACAGACAACTTATCATCATCGTCGTCGTTGTCGTCGTCATCATCATCATCATCATCATCATCATCATCTCTTTTCTTGGATGCATGCCTGAAGCCTTCTTCTCTTCTTTAAGAAGCTTGCATCTTGGTTTTCAGAACCTGAGCAACCTCTTCTTTCAGTTTTGGATTGGTTAGTATTCATACAATGGAGTGCGCAGAAGGAAATGTAGATTACTAAATGGCAGAAACCAGTTGTTCAGTTCTTCCTGTACTGAAAATATTGCTTGAGCTTTTTAAATGGCCAGATCATGCTACAAGGAGGAATGCAAATTTTTAGGAAGAGTTTCAAATGACCCAACCAAGAGCAAACATTTATCTATCAAGTATATATTTTATATAAAACTTTTATATAATCAGGTCTGTTTGACTGACACCCACGGACTCCCTGATGTTTCATAAATGTTTGGGTCCTTCCAAATGAAAAAAAGATGAACCTTGCCACTGCCGCCCTCCCTTATTGGTAGAACAATCTGAAAATGGTACAACTGTACATCCATCCCTGAAAGTAAATATGGTTCACTGGTAACTATGTAATACATACATGGCCCTGACTTACCACAGTACAGAAATTTTAACCAGAATAAGGAAAGTAGAGTCTGGAGTTCTATAAACACTACATAAGCAATGATGAATTTCCCACTTTGAGGAAACATGCATTGAATCATGCATCTCTGTTTGGAACAACTTACTGCTGCAAGCAGTTCTTTCAGAACTGAGCATTGCAAAGAGTGGATTGCATTCCAGACTGATCGACACAATTTCCATCCCCCTCCCACACAAAGGGTTGGGATGGGATGCATAGTTTGCCCACACCCACAAGGAAACAAGATTTAAACTATACCTCAGCAGTTATGCCAATGCTGGAAGAATTTGGGGGCATGGCCAGAGCCCACGTATGGTCTGCTGCCCCCAGGTTTCTTCACTGCAATCAAGGAATGCAGAGCAGACAGCAGTTATTAGGCTAAGTGATCTATTTTTCATCTTTCCCAACTTTAAGAGGGGGAGGGGAGGAAATTGGGATTTGGCTTACTGACCCGACCCTTTAGCCATCTCTAATATTTTCCTGATTTATCAGTGAGGGAGATTTTTTCCCAGCATTGTTTTGGGACAGGATTTCCTTTATATCTCATTGACCCCTGGGTTGTTGGGGTTTTTTTGGGGGGGGGGGGTTGGCCACTTTTGGAGTCTTCTGGTTGGGAGGTTTTTGCACGCCCCCTTTTTTCCCTTGTTTTGTCCCACTTGTTACCAGCCTCTCCGTCTCTCTCTTCTTTTAGGCTCCTTTTGATTGTTATTGTCCCAGCAGCCATGTTAGGCCCCTTTTGAATATAGGTCCAGCAGCCATTTTAGGCCCAATGTCCATTTTATAGTCCTGTACTTGCAGCCTTGTTTAGAATAGGTCTGTGGCCTTGCGGGGGTCTTATACAACAAAAGAGGACCCCATCTCTGTAATAGCAAGCTGACATCACCAGTTTTAGAGCTAATTGCCATGCTAAGCCAGATGATTTTCGGATGGTAGTCTGCCAATAAATACAAGTGCTTTTGGCTTTTTATTTGCCTGTCTGGGACCAGGCTGTCACAATATCAGTGACAATCTATGTTACTCTGTTCAGTTTTAAATCACTTTGTAACTTTTGCTTGGTGTTGCCACCACACAACACTTTCTGGGTTATTCCAAATATCTCATAGACATTTGAAGATACTTCATTGGTTTAATTCTGGTGATTTTACTCTTAGCATTGTCATCCTTAGTGCTGTATTGTGGTTATTAATTAGCTGGTTCATATTTTGCATATCCTATCAATTTGTTCTGCTTGGCTATGCCACCTAGCAAAGAAAAACGGAGTAATAAGGGCAAATGTATCCTAGTGTGGTTCTCCTGAATTCTGTCTTTATGCCTGGAGGAAACAACTCTGTTGCTTGGGCTTTTTAAATGGCCAGATCATGCTACAAGGAGGAATGCAAATTTTTAGGAAGAGTCTGTTTCAAATGACCCAACCATGAGCAATCATTTATCTATCAAGTACATATTTTATATAAAATTTTTATATAATCAAGTCTGTTTGACTGACCAACACCCACAGACTCCCTGACGTTTCACAAGTGTTTGGGTACTTCCAAATGAAAAAAAGATGAAACTTGCCACTGCTGCCCTCCCTTATTGTTAGAACAATCTGAAAATGGTACAACTGTACATCCATCACTGAAAGTAAATACAGTTCACTGGTAACTATGTAATACATACATGACCCTGACTTACCACTGTACTGAAATTTTAAACAGAATAGGGAGAGTAGAGTCTACCACCCCATCCAGAAAAGTGACACTGGATAAACACACAAAGCTAATTAAAAATAACGTGTGAAAAATTAAAAATTTCTTCATCAAAAATGCAAAGGTCACGACAATATATTTATTTTATTATGTAGGTGAATAATTGGGACACTTTATTATTATGGAAGACCTTACAAAATGTTTTGCTTAAATCTAGATAAATGACATCCACACTATTCCAAACATCTGCTAACCTGATCAGAAAAAGATGTAAGATTAGTTTGACAGGATTTGTTCTTAACATACCCATACTGGCTCCTACTGATCACTGGTCACTGAGATATTTGCAAAAAGACTTCTGTATAATTTTCTCCTATTTTTTATTTTGTTTTGTTAGACACTTCCAAGTACCTCTCGGAGCTGAATGTCCAACTGCAGGGCCCCAACCAGCATCTCAACTGCTATCAAATGTGAAATCTTTTGAAGCTAAGTTAAAGCTATGGAAAAAGCCACTCAAAAGGAAAACATAATGTTTGGACAAAAGCCCTCCATGACACTTAAATATGCTGGTGAATGTGCGAAACCAATTGAAATATTTAATGAAAGACTGAGGGACATGAAAAGTATACAAATGGAATTAAACATCTTTGCTACACCATTCAAGGTGAAACCGGCGGCTGATGTGCCAGATAACCTACAACATGAAATCATTCAGCTATGAAGTGATGATGAACTGAAAGCTAACTACAACAACCTTCCAGTGCTCGAGTTCTATAAACATTACATAATCATTTATGAATTTCCCACTTTGAGGAAACATGCATTGAATCATGCATCTCTGTTTGGAACAACTTACTGCTGCAAGCAGTTCTTTCAGAACTGAGCATTGCAAAGAGTGGATTGCTTTCCAGACTGACCGACACAATTTGCATCCCACTCCCACACAAAGGGTTGGGATGGGATGCATAGTTTGCCCACACCCACAAGGAAACAAGATTTAAACTATACCTCAGCAGTTATGCCAACGCTGGAAGAATTTGGGGGCATGGCCAGAGCCAACGTATGGTCTGCTGCCCCCAGGCTTCTTCACTGCAATAATAATAATAATAATAATAATAATAATAATAATAATAATTTATTTATTTATAGCCCGCCCCTCTGAACTGGCAATTGGGGTGGGGTACAACATAGTTAAAAGCAGCATAAGTTAAAATACAACAATCCCAATTCCCCTCACCCACCCCTTAAAATAGAATTAAATAGCTAAGAATTAAAACATAGTGTAAATAAAACATATAAAAGTAACTGCCCAAAGCTGTGTGAAACAATTACGAAAGGGGGGGGAGGAACTAGGAGAAAGAGTCAGCAGTGGGTATGGAGCCGGGAAATTAAATGTTATCTGGGAAGGCCTGCCGGAAGAGATGCGTCTTTAAGGCTTTTCTAAAGCCGTCAACAGATGTAATAAGACGCATCTCATCCGGCAGGTCATTCCATAGCTTGGGGGCTATGGCTGAAAAGGCGCTCTGCGAGGTTTGTGTCAGTCTGGTCTTCAAGGGCTGTAACAGATTCCTCCCAGAGGACCGAAGTGTGTGGGGGGGATCATATGGGGAGAGGCGGTCCCGGAGACAGGATGGACCCAAGCCATGAAGGGCTTTAAAGGTTAAAACCAACACCTTGTACTGGGCCCGGAAACTAATTGGCAGCCAGTGGAGAGCTTTAAGCACCGGTGTTATGTGCTCTCTCCTGGATGTTCCAGTTATTAACCTGGCTGCCATGTTTTGGACTAACTGCAGTTTCCGAGTTAGGCACAAGGGTAGCCCATGTAGCCCATAACAGTAGTCCAGGCGAGAGGTTACCAGAGCATGTACCACAGTTTCTAGGTCCCTCGTTTCCAGGAAAGGGCGCATCTAGCGTATCAGCCGAAGCTACTAACAGGCACTCCTGACCGTTGCATTCACCTGACTCGTCATGTGAAGCGACGAGTCGAGGAATACCCCCAGACTGCGAACAGAGTCCTTCGAGGAGAGTGTGACTCCATCGAGGACTGGAAGTTGTATTCCCAAACCTGGCTTCGGTCCCGAGACAGTGAGTACCTCCGTTTTATCTGGATTCAATTTCAATTTGTTTTCCCTCATCCAGTCCATTACTGCCGCAAGACAGTCATTGAGAGGGGAGAAGCCATCTGAGGTCTGGGCCGACGATCTGGTCATAGAGAGGTATATTTGAGTGTCATCAGCATACTGAAGACACTGAGCTCCATGCCTCCGAATGATCTTACCCAGCAGCTTCATATAAATGTTGAATAGCATCGGGGACAGGATGGCACCCTGAGGGACACCGCATTTAAGCTCGATTTTAGAAGAGCAACTGTCCCCGAGCCTCACCCTTTGAGATCTTCCGGAGAGGAACCATCGAAGAGCGGTGCCTCCGATCCCTAACTCCCTCAGTCAGTCTAAAAGGATGGAGTGATCTATAGTGTCAAAGGCAGCTGAAAGATCCAAGAGCACCAGCAGGGTCACACTACCCCTGTCGATACTCAAGCGGAGGTCGTCGGTCAGAGCAACCATGGCTGTCTCAACTCCATATCCTGTCCTGAAGCCAGTTTGAAATGGATCTAGATAATCGGTTTCATCCAAGACAGCTTGGAGTTGGGAAGCAACAGCCTTCTCGATTACCTTGCTCAAAAAAGGGAGCAAGGAAACTGGTCTATAGTTGTTCCTGTCCAGAGGGTCAAGAGAGGGCTTCTTCAGGAGGGGTTTAACAACCGCCTACTTTAGGCAAGATGGTAAAGAGCCCTCTCTAAGGGACGCATTGATTGTGTCCCGAAGGAATACTCTCAATGCGTCACCTCCCTGGACGACCAGCCAAGATGGACAAGGATCGAGAGGGCAAGTCATTTTCCTCAAACTACCAAGCAGCTTGTCCATGTCATCAGTACTCACCGATTGAAACTCATCCAATAAACTGATATCAACGGAGTTGCTGGACACCCCACTTATGGACCCTGACAAAATATTGGTGTCAAGGTCGGCTCTTATCCGAGAGATTTTATCTGCAAAGTGGATGTTAAATGCCTCACAGCAGGCTGTTGTGGGGTCCAGTAGGGGATTTGGCGCAGGGAGAACCCGCGTCAGCTCCCCTACCACCTTGAACAGTTCTGCCGGGCGGGACTCTGCAGACGCAATGTGTGCCGAGCAGAAGGATCTCCGCGCTGCATGCAGAGCCTCCTGATAGGTGCGAAGATGCAACCTATGGCAAGTTCTGTCGGAAGAGAGTCGAAACTTCCGCCATTTGTACTCTAGTCATTGTCCAACCCGCTTAATCTCCCTGAGCTCTTCTGTATACCAGGGATTGTGATTGGGAGCAGGTTGGAAAGGATGCTCGGGAGCGATTGTGTTGATTGCCTTGGCAGTATCGGTGTTCCAGGTGTGTACCAAGGCTTCAACAGAGTCGCTGGTGTTGCCAACCAACAAACCCTCTAGAGTTTCTGGAAACCAATTGGTTCCATCAGCTTTCGAGGGCGGACCATTCTAATGGGTCCGCCACCCCCGGGGGGGAGGAAAGTGGCCTTTAGTTCCAACTTGATCAGGAAATGATCCGTCCATGATGGATCAAGGAATGCAGAGCAGACAGCAGTTATTAGGCTAAGTGATCTATTTTTCATCTTTCCCAACTTTAAGAGGGGGAGGAAATTGGGATTTGGCTTACTTACCCGACCCTTTAGCCATCTCTAATATTTTCCTGATTTATCAGTGAGGGAGAGCTTTTTCCCAGCTTTGTTGAGGGACAGGATTTCCTTTATATCTCATTTGCCTTTCCTTTACTCTGGTTTTTTTTTGTTTGTTTGTTTGTTTTTTTTTTTTTTGTTTTTTGTTTTTTTGCCTCTTTTGGGGTCTTCTGGTTGGGAGGTTTTTAACGCCCCCTTTTTTCCCTTGTTTTGCCCCACTTGTTACCAGCCTCTGCCTCTCTCTCTTCTTTTAGGCTGATTGTTATTGTCCCAGCAGCCATGTTAGGCCCCTTTTGAATATAGGCCCAGCAGCCATTTTAGGCCCAGTGTCCATTTTATAGTCCTGTACTTGCAGCCTTGTTTAGAATAGGTCTGTGGCCTTGTGGGGGTCTTATACAATAAAAGAGGACCCCATCTCTGTAATAGCAAGCTGACATCACCAGTTTTAGAGCTAATTGCCATGCTAAGCTAGGAAATTTTCGGATGGAAGTCTGCCAATAAATACAAGTGCTTTTGGCTTTTTATTTGCCTGTCTGGGACCATCTGTCACAATATCAGTGACAATCTATGGTAGTCTGGTCATTTTTAAATCACTTTGTAACTTTTGCTTGGTGTTGCCACCACACAACATTTTCTGGGTTATTCCAAATATCTCATAGACATTTGAAGATACTTGATTGGTTTAATTGTGGTGATTTTACTTTTAGCATTGTCATCCTTAGTATATATTGTGGTTATTAATTAGCTGGTTCACTTACATTTTGCTTATCCTATCAATTTGTTCTGTTATGCTATGCCACCTAGCAAAGAAAAACGGGGTAATAAGGGCAAAAGTCCAGCCCCAAAGGTTCCTAAACATCCCTTATTGAGCCTTATTCATGCAGCTATGATTCAGATGATTTGTTGGTGGAATAGAATCATAGAATCATAGAATCATAGAATCATAGAGTTGGAAGAGACCACAAGGGCCATCCAGTCCAACCCCCTGCCATGCAGGAACTCCAAGTCAAAGCATCCCTGACAGATGGCCATCCAGCCTCTGCTTAAAGACCTCCAAGGAAGGAGACTCCACCACACTCCGAGGGAGTGTGTTCCACTGTCGAACAGCCCTTACTGTCAGGAAGTTCCTCCTAATGTTGAGGTGGAATCTCTTTTCCTGCAGTTTGCATCCATTGTTCCGCGTTCTAGTCTCTGCAGCAGCAGAAAACAAACTTGCTCCCTCCTCAATATGACATCCCTTCAAATATTTAAACAGGGCTATCATATCACCTCTTAACCTTCTCTTCTCCAGGCTAAACATCCCCAGCTCCCTAAGGCGTTCTTCATAGGGCAAGGTTTCCAGACCCTTCACCATCTTAGTTGCCCTCCTTTGGACATGCTCCAGTTTCTCCACATCCTTTTTGAATTGTGGTGCCCAGAACTGGACACAGTATTCCAGGTGGGGCCTGACCAAAGCAGAATAGAGTGGCACTATAACTTCCCTTGATCTAGAAACTATACTTCTATTGATGCAGCCTAAAATTGCATTGGCTTTTTTAGCTGCCGCATCACACTGTTGACTCATGTTCAGCTTATGGTCTACTTGGACTCCTAGATCCCTTTCACATGTGGTCTCGTTCAGCCAGGTGTCCCCCATCCTATATCTGTGCATTTCATTTTTCCGCCCTAAGTGCAGAACCTTACATTTCTCCGTATTGAATTTCATTTTGTTAGCACTGGCCCAGCTTTCTAGTCTATTCAGGTCATTTTGAATTTTGATCCTGTCCTCTGGGGTATTAGCTACTCCTCCCAGTTTAGTGTCATCTGCAAATTTGATAAGTATGCCACCAATTCTGTCATCCAAATCGTTAAGAAAGATGTTGAATAGCACTGGGCCCAGGACAGAACCCTGTGGGACCCCACTGGTCACTTCTCTCCAGGATGAAAAGGAGCCATTGTTGAGCACCCTTTGAGTTCGGCCAGTCAACCAATTACAAATCCATGTAACAGTTAACTTGTCTATCCCACATTCTTCAAGCTTGTTTGCAAGAATGTCATGGGGAACCTTGTCAAAGGCCTTACTGAAATCGAGGTATACTATATCCACAGCATTCCCTTCATCTACCAAGCTGGTAATTTTATCAAAAAAAGAGATCAGGTTCGTTTGGCATGACTTCTTTTTCTGAAACCCATGTTGGCTTTTTGTGATTATGGCATTGGCTTCTAAATGTTCGCAGACTCTCTGCTTAATGATCTGCTCTAGCACCTTTCCTGGAATTGATGTCAGACTAACTGGACGATAATTGTTGGGAT
Organism: Urosaurus nigricauda; assembly: GCA_034509955.1. Classification (NCBI taxonomy): domain Eukaryota; kingdom Metazoa; phylum Chordata; class Lepidosauria; order Squamata; family Phrynosomatidae; genus Urosaurus; species Urosaurus nigricauda. The sequence goes on from JAOEGL010000002.1 coordinate 124,961,177, forward strand.
CCTCTTTTTTTCCCTTTTTGAAGATGGGGACAACGTTTGCCCTCCTCCAGTCTTCTGGGACTTCTCCTGTTCTCCAGGAGTTCTCAAAGATTATTGCCAATGGCTCTGATATTACATTTGCTAGTTCTTTTAATACTCTAGGATGTAGTTCATCTGGTCCTGGAGATTTATATTCATTTAGGTTAACCAGGTATTCCTGTACTACCTCTTTACTTATTCTGTGCTGAATTTCCTCTATTCTGTCTCCTGTTCCATTATCCTTAGGTTGAGCACCCTTTGCCTTTTCTGAGAAGACTGAAGCAAAGAAGGTGTTGAGTAATTCTGCCTTTTCTCTGTCTCCTGTGAGCATTTTGCCATCTTCTGCACGCAGTGGCCCTACTGTTTCCTTCTTCTTCCTTTTGCTGCGGACATATCCAAAAAAGCCCTTTTTATTGTTCTTAACCTCTCTAGCAAGCCTGAGTTCATTCTGCGCTTTAGCTTTTCTGACTTTACCCCTACATGTGCTGGCTATTTGTTTAAATTCCTCTTTCGTGATTTCTCCATTTTTCCATTTCTTATACATGTTCCGTTTAAAACTTAGCTCATTTGAAAGTTCCTTAGTCATCCATCCTGGCTTCTTGAGACATCTTCCATTTTTCTTCCTCATTGGAACTGTTTGAAATTGTGCCTTCAATATCTCCCTTTTGAGAAACTCCCATCCGTCTTGAACTCCCTTTTCTTTTAGTATTCCTGACCATGGGTTCACTCCCAGTATTTCTCTAAGTTTATTGAAATCAGCTCTCCTAAAGTCTAGAGTGCATGTCTGACTATGCCTAGCTTCTCCCTTCCACTGCATAACAAACTCCAGGAGAACATGGTCACTTCCACCTAAGGATCCAACCACTTGCACCCCATCAACTAGGTCTTCCCTGTTGGTTAAGATCAGATCTAAAATGGCTGATCCCCTTGTTGCCTCTTCCACCTTTTGGACAATGAAATTGTCGTCCAGGCAAGTGAGAAATTTGCTAGACTTTGAGGATTTGGCTGAGTTTGACTTCCAGCAAATATCCGGATAGTTGAAGTCCCCCATCACTACTACATCTCTCCTTCCTGATTGTGTGGTCATCTGTTCTAGAAAGGCATCATCCAATTCCTCTGCCTGAGTTGGGGGTCTGTAGTAGACTCCCACAGTAACATCCCTGTTATTTCCCTCTCCTTTAATTTTTATCCAGATGCTCTCCAACTGGCTTCCAGTATTGACTTCCTGCATCTCTTCACTGGTGTATATATCCCTGACATATAATGCTATTCCTCCTCCTTTCCTGCTTGGCCTGTTTCTCTTAAAAAGGTTATACCCCTCTATTTCTACATTCCAATCATGAGACTCATCCCACCAGGTTTCAGTGATGCCTATTATATCATATTTCCCTTGTTGTGCTAGGAGTTCAAGTTCATCCTGCTTATTTCCCATACTCTGTGCATTAGTGTAGAGACATTTAAGACCATGTGTCCTCTTTACTTGCTGCTTTTGCACATTTTTTTGCCTCCTACTGTTGGGTCCTTGCACTGTTTGCCTTGTTCCCTCTATGCCACTTGGACTATTCTCTCCATCCCTTTTGTCTTCCAGTATAATGTCTCCCTCCCCCACATAACTCAGTTTAAAGCCCTCCTGATCAGATTCTTCAGACTGTTGGCAAAAACGTTTTTGCCAACTGGCGTGAGATGCAGTCCATCCCTTGCCAAAAGTCCCTCCTCATGGAACCGCAGCCCATGATCCAAGAATCCAAACTGTTCTTGGCGGCACCATCTACGGAGCCAGTTATTCACCTCTGCTATTTTCCTCTCCCTTCCTGGACCATGCCCTTCTACCGGGAGTAGAGATGAGATGACAACCTGTGCATCCATCTCTTTCAGCTTCCTTCCCAGAGCCTCATAATCCCTTTTGATATTCTGAAGGCTGTGCCTTGCAGTATCATTGGTTCCCACATGAACCAAAAGAAGGGGATAACGGTCAGTAGGCTTGACAAGTCTTGTCAGCCTCTCCGTCACATGATGGATCTTTGCCCCAGGGAGACAACACACCTCCCGAGACATCTTGTCAGGCCCACAAACCACTGCTTCTGTACCCCTCAGCAAGGAGTCCCCCACCACGACCACGCGCCTCCTCCGAGGCTTAGCAGTGGCTGTTCCTTTTCGTGATACTCTCAGGCTCCCCTGCTCTGTCCCTGATGTCTGTCCCTGCTGCTTTTCCTCATCATCTCTGACAACAGAGAGAGATTCAAAGCAATTCTGCAGCTGCAAGCAGCTCACAGAACGTTCCCTGGTTTCCTTACTTCTGCGTGTGACCTTCCTCCAAGCATCTACCTCTGTTATATGTGGAGTGACCTCCTCCACCCCAACAACTTCCTCTCTCTGCTTCCCACCCAAGACATTCTGGCCTGTTCTGTTCAGGAGATTCTCCTGCTCTCTATGATGCTGGAGTGCAGATATCTGCTCCTCTAGCTGCTGTACTTTCTCTTCCAAGAGGGAAGAGAAACATTCCATAGATGTTCTGCAGTATTAAAGTCCTTGAGAAAACACATGGGGTGTCCGCTAGGGCTATTCCTCAATATTCTCAACCCCATCAGGCTTCTTCTAAGTGTGCTAGATATAAAGATGAAATCTTGTATCACTGTTTTGGAACAGGAACATCCTCAGGTTGCTGTACAAGTGTCCACGTCATTGGGTACTAAAGTCATGCCACAACCAGACACAGATGATACACCTCTACCAACTTTGGTGCCACCTCCATCAGTTGAGTTGAGCACCATATAAAGTGCTCCTGTTGTGAGATACTCATGGCCATGGGGGAGGGGGCACCTGGTTATTCACAGCAACAAAATCATTTGTTGCTGAAGGAAGGGACAGCTGTACCAACAGTGACACAAGCCCCACAGTGGTCACTAGCCTCACACACTTGGGAAATGGGGCCTGGTTACCCCATGACACCCTCTTACCTGTCTCTGCCAGCCTGTGACTTAACCCAACAAGGATCCCAAGCCAAGCAGGGCTACAACACAGTAGCACACTCACACTCAGTGAGCACCTAGGACAGTGTTTGGGTGGAAGGGAGGTTTATGTAACCACCTCTTTGGGCCTTGGGACCTGGGAGGTGAGGAAAGAAAGATCCCCTGGGAGGTGGGGAAAGAGACACACCTTGGGACTGCACTGAGGATACACCGCTCTCTAATTCTTGGGCGTTGGGAGAGGGACTTTCATATTAGTCTTCCTGATGTGGGCCAGCAAACAGATAACCTAGTCTTTGGATTACTGTTTGGGTTCAGGTGCTGTCGTCCAGGGAAGGCTGCGGAGGTGGTCTTGGAGATAGATCACTGGCTGCAGCTGCTCCTGTCCTTGGCTATTTCCCCAGCTGGTTTGCAGTTCCATTAAAAAATTAATAAATAGGTCAAGCTAAGAAATGACCCAGTCCTGAAAAACCTGGAAAAGCAGTTGCAAGTAGTAACATCATAAATATCAGCTAACATCACATGCCTCACCAAAGAGAAGCGGTTCCAGCCATCACATTAGCAGTGTTAATGTTTTGCCATGGAGTGGAAGGCACCCAAGTAAAACAGTAAGACAGGATTGGAGAGAAAAGGCCACAACTTTATTAGGAATATAAACAAAGGTAGAGTTGGCCCAAATCATCAGGTCTGGATCTGGAGCTTTGAACAACATCCCAGCTTATCGATGTTAGGTTGCTTGGAATGCCAACCATCAGGACGATGAAGAGCCGTGGAATGCCCTTTGTGTAATGACTCAGTTACACAACCAACCAGTGGATTTTAAGAGGCCCCTAATCACCGGGAGATAATGTGATGTGACCCCTACAATGGCCACACCAAAAGCCCTCAGTGCTTCCGGGTCTCAAGGACTGCCAATCCAGTGCTACAGAGCCCTGGAAACCATGCCCACCAGATCCAGGACCTATGCTGCAGCCACAGAAGATGGTTCTAAGCAAGAACCACATTAGCAGTGTTAATGTTAAACAATAGCAGGCTAATTTTTAGGTTGATAATTTTGTATGGCCCTTGAATGATGTTATAAATTTCCAAATGGCCCTTGAAAGAAAAAGGTTCCCTACCCCTACTTTAGAAGATGACAAAAAGACATATCCTTCTTTCTTTGGATCGGGGAAAAAAATTAGAGTTAGATTTAAGGTTTTGCAAAACGTGAGAGGATTGTTGTTACCAAGTTTAATAATGTATTATGATGCCTGTTGTTGAGCTTGGATTAAAGAGTGGATTATCTTAACTGATAAAAGACTTCTTCAGGTAGAAAGTTCAAATATAATTTATGGCTAGCACATGTATCTTTATTATATCAAAGATAAAGTTAACAGAGGTTTTAATAATCATCGTACTAGAAAATATTTACTGAAAGTATGAAAGAAATACAGAGTTAAATTGGGAGAAAAAAAGGCAATGGAAACATCTCCACACAAAGCATTTCATGAAAGAAAAAAGGGAGAAATCAAACATTGGATTAGATATAAAAGTATTTTTATTCTACAAGATAAAAAAATACAAGAAGGATGATACAAGGGGAAAAACAGGAAGAATTAACAAAAGAAAGGATAAATGGACATTGGTATTTACTTACACAGTTAAGGGAAAGATTTCAGATGGATTCCACATTGCAAAATATAGAATCAAGAAAAACAGAATAAGAAACTATTTTAGGTGGAAATAAATCTATATTATCAAAATTATACAAATTTCTTTTGAGGATTGAGATGGAAAAGGAAGTGATTAATAACAGCATTCAGTCTCAAAAGTTTGGATATCCTACAGAATTAGAGCAATTGGAATTTACATTCTGCCATAGATTAAAATATACTAAAAACCAATCTATCAGGGAAAACTACTATAAGAAGTTTTATCATTGGTATTTAACCCCAGAAAAGCATTCTAAAATGTGTAAGAGAGGTAGATAATAATTGTTGGAAGCGTTTGAAGGAAAGAATATTTGGTGGAGTTGTTCCAAAGCAAAAAAAATATTGGGTTCAAATGCATAAATTAATAGAAAAAATTCTTCAAATTAATATTGAATTTAAACCAGAAACATTTTTATTAAATATGATAGACATGAACGTGGGCAAAGTGTGGTGGGGTTCTGTTTTATTTAATTACAGCAGCAAGAATGATTGGTGTACAACGGGTACTGGAAAGAAGAAAAGCTACCAGACATTAATGGCTGGCTAGTGAAAATTTATGATTTTGCAGTGATGGACAGATCGAAAAGATTGATAAAAGAAGGAAATTTGAAGAAATCTGAAGAAGAGCGGAAATATGTGATGTGACCTTTACTTCAAAAATGGGGTCCATTGGTGATGGAAAGTTTAATAATAATTAGTGATTAATAGGATTAACAGTGTACTAAAATATTTAGTTAAATATTGTAAAGGATTATAGATGTGCATAAAGAGAGATAGTCACCATTTCAGAGAGAGAAAACCAGTCATGGCAGGAAAGGAAGAAATTCTTGTTATATGTATTTGTTAGAAAAATGTCTCGTCCTGTCATTAGAGTTTTGTCATCATTATGTAAGAAATTTTTACAAGTGGTAGAGTAGGTAAGCAGAAAGTATGAGAAAATAGTATGTGATAGGTATAGGAGAAGAGAAGAAAGTATTAAAGGAGGAGGAGGTAGAGCAGGAATGTAGAAAGTGTGAGAAATAGGGGAAAGGAGGAAAGATTGGAAGACTGGACAATAGAATTAAATAACTTCCATGTATGTTCTGATATAGAACAATTAATATGGAATGGGTGTATATGTAAGTAGATAAGATATATGTGTTAAGTTTATATGTCTATGTGTGTGTTTGCATTAATATTTAATAAACATGTTTTCTTTTTTAAAAAAGAGGAAAGATTAACTATTTTCAATTGTTTTACAAAGCACAGTGGAGAACAATATTGTCAACTTTTTCCAGTACGCCTGTTCCACACAGACATTTTCACTCATTAGCTAAGTTCTTATTAAATCAACTTTTTATTAAAGCTAATACTAACACAGAGCATAATTTATAAACAGGTGAGGCTAAAGTGATCTGTGCAGTTCTCTGCCTCAGGTACCAGGACCCAACCCACCTTTGGCTACTGTATATTTTTGCCATTCCCTGAATTGTCTGAGGAATATAAATATCTTGGACACATCCTGATGTGGCACTTAGAACACTACAAATTCCATCTACATTAGACATCAGAAAAATGCTGCAATCTGAGTTGAAGGAAAAGAGGAAGTCATATTTCTTGAGGGCAGCTATGTTAGATTGTTGAAGCAAAAGCAACAGAATCTGGATTCAAAACCAAAGCATGCCTCTCCTCAGTTTCATTCTCTTTTCTGTCATATTTCTGCCATGTCTCAATCCTCAGTTTCATTCTCTTTTCTTGTTTTGTTTAAATGATTTAAATGTCTCATACACAGCTGAAAACAGTGAATGAGCCAATGTATTTTTTTAATTTTGAATGCCTACTTGCTTCTCTTTTCTCCTCTTTATGAAGCTGTTTGTCTCATGTTCAGAATGCGAGTAGCTATTTCTTTCAATTTGGGATTGGTCAATATTAATATAATGGAGTGTGCAAAAGGAAATGTAGTTACCAAGATTTCCAAAAGTAATCTTTCAGTAATTCCAGGCTTTAAAGAATCACTTACAAGAATTATTATACTAGTGAAATTTTTAAAAATAGAAGAATACATAAAACAACAATGACATTATGACATTGGTATGGACCTGATAGCTGAGATCTTTATCAACAATACCACTCTTCTTCAGATTCCTTGTGTGCTTCCAGAGTGAGCTGAGCAAAAGAGTGCATGCAATTGTACTTATGCTGAAATTTATGGAAGCAAAAGTCACATGCAGAGGAAGAAAAACAGTGTTTCTCTTATGAACCACACTTTTGTTGGCACATCCTGGTGGAGTTCCTATTAGATTGATCCACTTTTTATATCCAAAATATTCAACCACTGAAGGAATGGAGAAGATAATGGAAATGACTATTGACAATCCAAGTAGTCTGGGTGCAAGCATATTGATTCTTGACTTCAGCCAGAAGAAGACATGATTGGCAAAGTCAGTTACCTTCATACAGTAGAAAATACTTAGCCATGTGGCAGACAGGACACTGGCCAGTTGAAAAACAGCCAGATAACATCCAAAACTGCCTTTCTGGAAGAACCCACATGTGTCTCTGAGGAGATGAAATACAGAAGACTGTTCACTGAAGTTGCCACCTGCATCACAAATCTCAGCCAAGGACAAGAGATACCCGCTCACAGCTGCAGGAGTCTACCGCATTCCATGCAGCTGCAGACAGGTCTACATAGGGACCACCAAATGCAGTGTGCAGACAAGAATCAAAGAACATGAGAGACACTGCAGACTGAGTCAACCCGAAAAATCAGCAGTAGCAGAACATGCTATAAACCATCCTGGGCATAAAATGCTGTTTGAAAGCACTGAAATTCTGGACCATGCCAACAACTACCATGTCAGAATGCACAGGGAGACCATTGAAATCCATAAACACCTGGACAAGTTCAACAGGAAAGAGGAAACCCTGAGAGTAAACAAGGCTTGGGTCCCAGTCTTGAAGGATAGCAAGGTCAAGAATCAACCTATGCAAATGAGAAACAGCCTAAGGCTAGGGAATTCCCATCAGACAATGAGCACCAGTTAGCAGACATCAATCCTTGTTTGCATATCCTCCCACCCTGAGGACTGCCATTAGCAACAGAACAATACATTTGCAAATTACTCCTTCCTTCCCAAGGTCACAGAGGATATATATCTCCATCCTTTTCCAGGCACTCATTCTCTGAAGATGCCAGCCACAGATGCTGGTGAAACGTCAGAAAGGAACTCTTCCAGAATATGGCCACATAGCCCAAAAGCCCCACTAAAACCAAGAATGCTGGCCATGAAAGCCTTCGACTCCACAAAGGAGCCAGCCCTCTACACAAGTCATCAATGGATATACCTTTTCAACGAACAGAAAAATGACCTGTGAGACACGCTTCTCTGCCCTGGTTAAAAAGAAGGATAAGAAACTTTCTTACTACTACAAGACCCCATGACCCACAACAGGAGTATGTTGCACCCATACAATAATATTATAAATCTATTGAGCCACATCCAGAGTCAAGAAGAGGAGTCCATTTTGTCATGAGGGTTATCCTTCTGCTCCTCCAAAACCACACACATGATACGTTTCTGTGGTGATCTAGAGGTCTTCTTCCACCACTTACACCTCAAGGAATGCTTCAGGTACAGTGATATAATCAGTAGAACAAATCACAAGAACATCTTTCTCTCTACAACACAGTAATAGACATTATACCAATATACAGTCACCCGTCCTAACTCACAGATCTTTGAAAATCCATGGGGGGTGACCTCCGCTATTTTCAATAGATTGTGTACGGGCACACACCCTATTCAAGCCTATGGGGCTTGAATATGCGCCAGCCTTCGTTTTCATGGGAGGGTCCAGAACAGATCCCCCACAAAAATGGAGGGGCAATTTAAAACACAACAGAGATTATCACATGTGAAAGAAACCCATCCGTATCCTGTCTGAGAAAGAGATTGTTCAAAAGACAGTGAAGACTATCAAATGGGTCTTTTTCCAGCTTTGTAGCATTATTCTGTCGTTATTGAATAAGAATGATACAATTGTGATATTAAAACACTTTCACATATGGGTCGCAATAACGCTTCATTAGCTATTCAAGAGTGGCAAATAGTGCAATTGATTTCCACACATTGGTAGCCTTTAGCGTTTGTTTATCGTTCTTGAGAAAAAAGAAAAAAATACTGAAAAGAGAAGTACTATTGGCCTGTATTCAACCTTGTTCTCAAAATAAAAGCAGATGTTTACCAACCTTTTGGTTGATGGAATTCATGAGCCTCAGAAGACATCTTGTTAGGATAGCAATGGTGAGGGGGTGGAAAACTGGTTAATCACTCGCCACTTACTTAACGCTCCTATGTGACACAGGAAGCATTTCCACTAAACTGCACTCTGGGGGAATACCAGGATGGACTGACGAATTGTCTATATATCTCTATTGAATCATAATTGCTTTTCATACATTATAAAACGATAGGATGACAATGTTGTGTGAACATCTTTCTCCGGTTGCACAAAAATGACGGTAACAATACACTTCCTTAACTCTTTTTACCCCATGTGATAATCTTCATTTATATATTGGCACTGATCCCACCATTAAACTGTCAGTGAAGTGGAATTGCATTAACACATTCTTCCATTAATACAAAATAAAGGGCAAGGATAGGACAATTCCACTTCACTAATGGGACAATGACAGGATCAGCGCAACATCGTATGAAAGTCTTTTGTGTGATCATTGCCAATCATAGTTTAATGACAGGAAACTAACTAGATAAGAGTGTCATCATATGAAAATCTTTCCACAATCGTGTTATAAGAACAGGAAAAGGATGAGACAAGGATGTTTTGTCCTCCATGTGATAATCTCCTCTATCTCTCAGAGCCAGAAAACAACATACTCCACATAGACTCCTGCTGCAACAAACAGATGCAAATCTTTCTCTTCAGTTTTTTATTACAATTGACAAAGCCATGGACTATTTTTCAATATATGCCAAGGCATATAATCAAAATTTGCATTGCAAAGCCCTTTCTTTTGATTTATCACAGTCCATGGACCTTAGTGCTGAGGGACTTTATCAAGGCTTTTCAGTCGGAACTGGGTGAAAAAATGCATTTTACACATATGGGTACTTGCTCTCTGCTGCATCTTGGTTCCAGGACCTGCCATGAATACCAAACTCCATATTCAGACTGAAGACCCATTAAATACACTGGTACAGTATAATGACAGGTGTCCAATTGAAATAACCACACATTATGGCTTGATGCCCCATTGTGCAGACAGAACACGGGTATTTGGCTCGCCTTGGGAGTAGGTTGGAGAGACAGCAGGGTTTCAATCCACTTTCAGAAAATGCAGGATCAAGCCACTTTTTCCTGTCTGTCTGTTCTAGCCCTTTGATTGTACAATTCTATCAAAATCTGTTGAAAACTCTCATCCCATTTGCAGCCCACAAGCTAATTCTTAGGGGATTATCACACAGGAGATTTACCGTGGGTTAAACACCAGCAAAATGCTCCAGAAGCCCTTGCCTCTCCCATCCTCAAAGCATTCTCAGAGCAGCCATTTCTTCAATAATGGAAACTTCTGCTCCATATAGGACTTGTTATCAAAACTGATCTCCCATCTTGTCTTTTTCACTCTGTCTCCCTCACTCTCCCTCATGTGACATTTTCTGCCTGAGCTTTGAAAAATTTGAATTCAGTCATTGCAAAAACAACGTAATTGTGAAGCCAAAGAAAGGCCATTCAGGCCCTAAGGGCAAGGGGCTAGCAAACAAACAGCCTTCAAAGCACGAACAAATTGCAATTTCCTCATCTTCTGGTGGTAGTGGTGGTGGTGGTGGTGGTGATGATGATGATGATGATATCCCTTGGGATACAGCATTCTCTGGAATACAAGCTTTGGAGCAATACAGTCACTTCACAGCAATCACGGTTAGGGCTTCTCTCTCTCCACACAAGGCTTCTAAGGTGTCTAAACAAAGATAGGTCTATATTCTCTCTTTTATACTGAGAGCTAAACAAAAAGAAGGGGATTTAAATGATACTGGAGTTTATCATACGACGGAATTTGGGGGTATAATGCAATGGCAATCTGAATGCAATCATGGGGTTCCACATAATTGTGTATGAGTATATCTCACACAATTTCGGGCAAAAGGGAAGTCATTCCAAACACAATCATAGGTTTTACATTAATGAGGATAAGAGTATCTCATGCAATTTCAAGCAATGAAGAGGGTCATTTTCGGGAAACGGGAAGTCATTCTGAACGCATTCTGAAAACAATTAGATTTCACGTAAATTCGCTAAACTAGCGAATTCACATGAATTCAAATTGGCTCCAATTGGCTCCATTTGAAATAAAGAGAAATTCCTCCCGTGTGATAAACTCCAATGAAAAAGAAAAGCTTAAAATAAGGAAGGAAGAGTGTAGTCGATCAAACAGGTTGTCTGGTATGTTTATTTATTCTGGCTTTATTGCCAGGTCTAGCCAATATATGGATATAATCCATAGGGCCTATGTCAATTTTGCAGTGCCAGCCTGGTTACTTTATGATGAGGCCTTTTATATGAAAGTTGCTATTTATCCCTCCCTGTGGTGGGATTTGCTCCACTGTCAGCTGTGGAAGCAATTTATTACTCCTGTTAGGCCCATACAAGAGGAGTGCTCACACAATGGCCATCTCATACAATGAGATGAAGAATCCATTTTCTTTCATTCTCCCCAGGGCTCCGATAAACCACAGCAAATGTTATGCTGGGAATTTAGCTCCCAAGGAGTTTGCAATCCTAAACCATACAAATTCAAACATGAGTGTTAAGCCTGCAGAGGAAATCACTCCTTTCAAAATTGTTCCAAAAGTAAAAGCCCCCAGGTTAGTCTTCAAGACCAAGAAACAACAAGCCAGGGAGGGGGGAATCATAATCTCTTTCAAAAGGTCCCTAGCCCTATCAATCTGGTAAGAAACACTGCTGGGGATACACTCAAATTAATGTTCTCAGACATCCTTCAGGGTTGTGTTCTGTCTGTTATCCGTGTTTCTCATTATGTAGTTTTATTTTTCAAGTGGCAGCATTGACAAAATTCTTTGGGGCATGGAGGACCTCAAGATTGGTGGCTGTTTTCAGATTGGCCACATCTGGCAGAACCTTGTATTTTGATGACATTCTCCTCACATCCACTGTTCTTACTCTGGTGATTAGATTTTCTAAACTGACCAGCTCCATAAGACTTCTCAATTACACTTTTGGCTACAAAATGATCCTTCCCTTTGTCCACATTCACGATCTGCCAAGTGATTCAACTTTGTGCCATCTATCAGCTTGTAAAATGGAGGTCAAATCTAATCACCAGAGTAAGAACAGTGGGTATGAGGAGAAAGTCATCAAACCCTAAAGTTCTGCAAGATGTGGCCAGTCTGTAAACAGCCACCAACCCCAAGGTCCTCCATGCCCACCAGTGCTATACTTGGCTGCTGTACAGTTAACATGTTCTTTTTTTGCTTTACCTTTCAGGTTCTAGGTTGGGGCTGACTCGACACCATGTGTTGATCTGTGGCCACAGCATGATTTATTGGGCAATAAACTGCCCAAATGGGTAAACTGGGTAAACTGGCCAAATGTGGTCACTTTGGGAGTCATCTGGGCCAAGTGAGTCTGCAGTAATCGAGTGAATCAGCAAAAGGGGCCTCTGCTGGCATTAGTCTAATTAGTACTTCATGGTCTGTACCATAATCTGCTCCTAGTCTTGTTTTTGCAAGCGCTCCATTCTCTGCTGCAATTCTTCTGTTCCAATTATATAGTCTATTTGATCTCTATATTGGCCATCAGGTGACATGTATGTATGTGTAGTCACATTATCTGACAGTATTTGGTTATTCCCTGTTCACTACTGTGGTGTTTCAGTCTCCTATGATGTCCTGTTTTGGTGTGCAATCACCCTCCTCCTGGACTCCAGCACAAAATCTTTCAATTTCTTCTTCTTCTGCCTCTGTTACTGGAGCATAACTTGTACTACAGTTATTTCATGGGTTTTCCCTGGAGTCTTATAGATATTATTTAGTCAAACTTTGCATTATATTCTATGATTGCTTTGGATACAGCCTTTCTCTCTATTCATGCCATCTTTTTTCTTCTTTGATTTTCATTTCCCAAGTAGAACACTATGTAATTATCTGACTGAAAAAAATCCAATTCCTGCCCACATTAACTGACTAACCCCAAGTATTGCAACATTTATACATTCCATTTCTTGTTTTACAATATCTATCTTCTGCTGATTTATGCTTCTCGTGTTCCATATTCCCATATTCTCGTGTTCCATATTCCTTTCACTCCTCATATGTCAACAGCTGAACATCCTTTTGACTTGACTTCTGTTGCATCAGTAGCCACAGTGCTACTTGTACTTGTCTCCTGCTCTTTCCCACTAACTGGTTGAATGCCTTCTGAACTGGGGGGTCTCATCTTCTGACACTATCTCTTCTTTCATTTTGGATTGTCTCATTGTAGGGTTTTCATGGTAAAAGACATTAAACAATGGTTTGCTGGTGTCTCCTTCTGTACACTACTAATGAGAGTAGTACTGTGCCACTGTTGTTATTTCTGAGATCATCAAGAAAAGCCAGTCTGATGCAGGAGACCCTACCAGCAGCACTGCTGACAACAGTATATCCTTTTGCCTCACAGGAGCATGAAGTCCCACCACTACAGAAAGGTAGTGCCATGGTGGGCCATGCTGAATACTCTCTTCAAAATTAATTTTGGCACTGGCTGAAGTTTGAGAACATTTAAGAAGGGGAGTGGGTGGGAAGGCAGAGCTCATGGAGAGTGCAAAAGAGCCATCCTGGAGCAGTCTAAAGCAGCACGGCCCAATAAGACAAGAATAAAAAGACCCCTAGAGCAGTGCTTGTGTCCTGATATGTCAATCCTTGCCCTTAACCCTACTGGGTTCTAGGCTTTCCAGAACTAAATTGCTATATCAAGGGCAAAAATCAGAAGGCAGTTTACTGCTGTCAGATTGAGTGGTCTTCCTATTCGCTTTCCCCCTCTGTTATTCAGGCTGTTCCTCTGTCAGGCCATGTGCCATCCACCCTCTGGCCCCACAATACTAACCCAGTGCTCCAGACATCACCCTTTGGCTTCTAGACTCCGTTTCTGTACCTGATCCTCAGAAAGGGAGACTGGCCAACCCTAGGTAGAATCATAGAATCACAGAGTTGGAAGAGACCTCAAGGGCGATCCAGTCCAACCCTTGACAAGCAGAACCACACAATCAAAGTCCCCCTGAAAGGTCTGACCAAACCCTGACAAGATGAGCACAAGGCTGATTATAGTATATGCAAATTCAGTTGCTTTTGTTTATACTTATGAAAGAAAAACAGAATCAAAAATACAAAACAAATACAGTGAATGCTGTAACAAAATCTCTCCAGACTTTGCATTGTTGCTGGTCTGAGCATGTAGGAAAATATTCCCCATTTTTCCTCCTTGGCTGATAAATCATCGTGTCAGATATGTATAATAATTTTTCCATGAAAGCCAGCATTAGATGAAATTGGGTTCTATTGTCTGGTATGCTCATGGCAAGCAAAAGAATCTGTAGCATTGTATCAGCAGTATTGTGTCAGCATTATGGAGTTTATCACAAAGGAGGAAATTATCTCAGTTTCGAAAAAAATGGAAGTGAGGCCAGTTCGGAATTGAGTAAATTCGCTAGTTCAGCGAATTTATGTAATTGCGTATTGACACTGCATTGCGTTCAGAACTGCCCAAAATTGCCTCCCAGTGCCCGAAATTGCGTGTGATAGTTTCTCATGCAATCACGCAAAACCCCATGATTGCGTTTGGAAGGACTTCCCTTTGCCTGAAAATGTGTTTGATCAGCTTTCATGCAATCACACGAAACCCCATGATAGCATTCAGATTGCCATTGGATTATACTTCCAATTCCCTTCGTATGATAAACTCCAGTGTTAGTGTTAAATCTGATTTCAGGTTCGATCTACTCTATGCTACAAGTGATATGTGTGAAAGGCAGAACTGTCACAGACATGAAACAACTTACTTTTTTTTAATCAGTATCACTATGTGAGTGGTATTTTGAGATTTGTGCCTCCCAAATTTGCTTACTACACTGAAACTCAGAAGAAAGCTATTCAACGTTCAAAGATGCTATTCAACATCTTTTTCAGTGACTTGGATGAAGGAATAGAGGACATGCTTATCAAATTTGCAGATGACACCAAATTAGAAGCAATAACTAATATCCCAGAGGACAAGATCAAAATTCAAAATGACCTTAATGGATTAGAAAGCTGGGCCAAAGCTCACAAAATGAATTTCAACATGGAGAAATGTAAGGTACTACACTTAGGGTGGAAAAATGAAATGCATAGATATAGGTTGGAGGACACCTGGCTTAATGAGTCTATGTGTGAAAGGGATCTAGGAGTCCTAGTAGACCACGAGTTGAACATGAGTCAACAGTGTGATGCAGCAGCTCAAAAGGCCAATACAATTCTAGGCTGCATGAATAGAGGTATAGTGTCTAAATCAAGGGAAGTAATAGTGCCACTGTATTCTGCTTTGGTCAGGCCCCACCTGGAATACTGTGTCCAGTTCTGGGCACCACATTTCTAAAAGGATGTTGACAAATTGGAACATGTCCAGAAGAGGGTGATCAAAATGGTGAAGGGTCTGGAAAACATGCTCTATGAGGAAAGCCTTAGGGAGCTGGGTATGTTTAGCCTGGAGAAGAGAAGGTTAAGAGGTGATATGATAGCCCTGTTTAAGTATTTGAATTAAGTATTTGCTTGCTTCTGTATACTTTTTATCACCTTTGCCTGATGAAGAAGCCAGTGGAGCTTTGAAAGCTTGCAGCATGTATAATGCACAATGTGGTTGGCTCAATAAAGGTATCACTGTGGATTTTGGATGATACTGTACTTTACTATATGGCCAACATGGCTGCCCCTGGATATGTCTTTCTTAAGTGGTACTTAGGTCTGAGCCATTATCACCTTTGGCTGACTCAAGTATTGGGGCAATATGTCTCAGGAAGGCCAGATAGACAACCTTTGTTTGAAGAAGTCTTTTTCTTTTACAGAACTTGCTGATAGAATTCAAATAGCCATATTAGTTGGGAAAATCAGTATGAAATGGGAACCTGCAGTACTTCAAATGTGCTACAATATCCCTTTTCAGGGCTTGCTGCTGATCTCTTCCTTTTCTCCTGTGTGAAATGCTTTAAAAAGGAATCCAAATTATTTAGCCCTAATGTCTCTCAGAGTGGCTTACAATTATTATTATTATTAATTAGACAGTTCCCTGCCCTCAGGCTTACAATCTAAAATGACACGACACAAAAGGAGAAGGGAATGATGGGGAAGGGGATCAGGTCCAGCAGTTCTTCTCTTCCTCTGAGGCCTGGATCAAGGCATGTGGATTGGAGGGAGGGTTTGGCTTCTTAATCTGGGCCAGGTTCGATGGAGCTGGGCCTGCATTTCTCCCTCCATGGCCAGATGGCACCAGATGGACTGGAAAGAGGGCTCTGCTTCTTAGAAGGCACTTGAAATTGCAAGGTAGCATTCTGAAATAGGGTCTACTGGAACCAAGAACTCAAGCTGCCTGCCTCCTTCAGGAAACCCCTTGCTAACTGGAAATCACTTTTTCAGATCCCCAGAATCTGAGATTTTGTCCAGAGAATCTCATTAGCTTATTGCCATGGCAGGGAAGCATCACAACAAGGATCACAAACATCCAAATTGGCAGAGAGAAGACCACAACTTTATTGATTACAGCAAGCAGGACAAGTTGGCCTGAGAAGCATATGGTCTGGATCTATCATCTACCAACCCCTGTTGTTCAATAAACTGGAATGCCTGGTCACAACCAAGCTTCAGGATGACAGGGGCTAAACGACTGATCATACACTCACAACTCAGGAAGCCGGTTGAGTGCAAGTGCACATCTCCACCCCTTGTCGCCAGGGGACGCTGGTCCAGTGTTGTCCCTGCATTGGCAACATTGCTAAACTCTCAGCACCCCCAGGTCCCTGGTGGACTCTCAATCCAGTGCTCCACAGCACTGGAACCCCCGAACCTAGATACGAGACCAATGCTACTGGCACAAAAGGCAGGGGGCCCCCTTCCACCAACCCTTGAAAGCTGAATTCTTCCAGAATCATTTGTCGCCTACCAAACAATGGAGTCCCACACAAAAGTCCTTTTGTGGGTGTATGTAGCCTGTGAATGCCCCATATTTCTGCCTGCCCATCCTCTTTATAGAGTCAACTGGCAAGCCACATCTTGCTGCCAAGATGGCAATCCCGATGTGAAGTGAGTGGCCAACAAATTCCTTAGCAGACAGCCTGGCACACTGCAGGGCCAAATGAAGCACTGACACCACCTGGACCCATATCAGCAGTACGCCATCCTCATAAGTGAACAGTGGGCCTTCTGCTCAGAGGCAAGATGCTATTAATCTGCGCAGGGTCTAGACAGGGCAAAGGCTGTGACCGTGTACCTGTGGAGGACGATGGCAGCACCCTTGCCCAATTGGTAACACTTCAACCTGCAGATAACTAGGCAGACAGTGTTTCCCACAAAAGAGACATCCGCCACCTAAATTGAACACTCTGAGCTGTCTGCCTTGGATGAGGAAACAAGCTCTCCTACCCTCAAACAATGCTATAATAAATGCAGCCCTGAACAGAAGGCCTCTACTCTGGAGTCGTAGACTCAGTCCAGCTGCTCCTGCATAGAAGTCTGAAGCAAATAGGTCTCCTGTTGTCAGTTCTGCTTCCCCCCCCCCTCCTTCTCCACCGTCCTAACACCCTCTTTACAAGTAAAGCAGAGCGCAGGTCCCGAAACCTCCCCCCCACACCTTGAAGAAGAAGGAAATGCCCACTAGGTGAACTGACATGGTACAAGGGGCAATTCCAGCCAAACTTCAGCCAAACCAAAAATTTTAGAACAGGATCAGCCAATGGGGCTGAAGGCTGGCTGCACCAAAGAATGCATGCAGCTTAGCCGTATCTGTCCTATAAACTCGGAGGGTGCCCTGCATTACAGCAGATTTCCAACCTCTCACAGTTCTTCCCAACATGGGTGATGGGTCTGCTCCAGGTGCCCAAAGCTGGAACCTAGCCCCCTGAAAATGAGAAAGAGCATCTGCAATATTATTCTTGAGGCTAGGTACAAAGCAGGTCCTAAATGTGATGTTCTTTTGGAGGCAGAACAGGACAAAATGAAGCAGCAGGAGCATGAACTGCTCAGACTTACAGGTTTGGGGGTTGAGGATCCCAACCACTACTTGGTTGTCATACCAAAAGCAGACCGACCTGTTGGCTAAGGCACTGCCCCAAATATGGACTGTCACCACAATGGGAAACAATTCAAGGAAGGTGAGGTCTCAGAGGATCCCTCCTGCCCCCCAATGTGCCAGCCAGCATCGTGTGCACCAATCTCCCTGGAAGTAAACACCAAAGCCTAGGCTTCTAGCAGCATCAGAATGCACCTGCAGTCCCTGCCCCAAATCCTATGGCCACTGCCATAGGGAAACCCCATTGTAGTCTGGTAGGAATCTATACTACAGGCAACAGTCCTGTTGTTATTATTATTATTATTATTATTATTATTAAAATGTGTAACAACAAATTGTAAACAAATACAGCATGGGCTTGACCACAACCACAACCTAACAGGTATACAATATTTACTTCTGTTATTTCCTGTTGTGTTAATCCTTCTTATAAATGGTATATCCATACCCTTGCTATCATATCATAAATATACATTTATCATCCCCAATTCCAGGCAAGCAATGATAATACCAGTATATAATTTTTACTGAATAGTTAAATATATATATATATATATATATATATATTGAAATATTGTATCTTGTCTTACATGCATGTTATTAACTCCTTTATTTGTTTATTTTTGGTCCCATATTTTATTTACTTTTCCCCATTTCCTTTGAATTTTTTGTTCTGTTTTCTCATTTATCATCATTGTTAATTTATCCATCACCATCAATTCATTTATCTTTAATAGCCATCACCAAGCAGCCCCTTTCTCTGCTGGTGGGGGGCGCGGGATGTCTGTCCAGGGGCATAAAGCCCCAAGGACACCCCTTTTCCATGCCACAGAAAAGTTGCCCTGGTCCCAATTCTTCACAAAAAGGGGCACCGCAGACTCACCCCTGAAGGGGCAGTCTGTAAAGCCCCAATGATTCTATGATTCAATCTGACTAAGAAGCTGTGACATGACTTGAAAACTGCTATTCATCAACGATCCTCATTTAAGCTTCCAGAGCTAGACCAATTTTGTCAAGGAGAATGGGCAAATATTGCAGGATCCAGATGCACAAAGCTGACAGAGATTTACCTAACAAGATTTGCAACTATAACGGTTGCCAAAGGTTTCTTATTTATTGTTAACTGTTGTCAAGTCAACCTTGACCATGGATGAGAGGCCTCCAAGTCACCCTGTCTTTAATGCCTCTGCTCAGGTCTTGCAGAGTCAAGGCTGTGGCTTCCTTGATCTAGAATGGGGTCTTCCTCTTTTCCTACTGCCTTATACCTTACCAAGCATTATCATATTTTCTATTGAGTCATGTCTTCTCATGATATGCCCAAGTACTACAGCCTCAGTTTAGACATCACAGCTTCTAGGGAGGGTGCCATCTTGATTTCTTTTAAGAGCCATTTCTTTGTCATTTTAGCAGTCCATTCTATCTATAGAACTCTTTTGCACCACCACATTTCAAATGAGTGGTTTTCCTCCTATCAGCTACTATACCATGCTGGCTCAAGTGATACATTGACTGCACCATTGATACACTGATCACAAACAAACAAACAAACAAGCTTCATTTATATACCACTTCATACCACCTAAGCAGTGTCTAAGTGGTTTACAACTGTAAGCTAATTTGCCCCCAACAAGCTGGGTACTCATTTTAGCGACCTCGGAAGGATGCAAGCCTGAGTCAAGCTTGATCCCTTTTGCTGGTCTTGAACTCGCAACCTTATGGTTTTGAGTGAGTGGCTGCAGTGCAGGCATTTAACCACTGCATCACCAGGGCTCACTCCAATAAGGAGGGTGAAAAATATCTTTAAAAAGAATAACCTATATGTAGGACTACCTATGAAAAAAATGGTTAATAACAGGCAGTCAAAATATAAGAAATGCTAAATTTTTACATTTCACCTCTGATGTATAACTGGTGAGCTTAAAAACAACACAGTATTTTTATTTGGATTCTTGAGAACACTTGCTCAAGGAAGCCAAATGTTTTAGATTCTAGCAGTAAATACCCAAAGAAAAACAACAGATTAAACTTGTTTTAATATTACAAATAAAAAACAAACAAAAATAAAATAACAACACTGCACTTTTGCAGTGTTTTGTAATAAATTATATAGGATAGGATTGTAATTACAGTTTTCATCAATTTACAATCACCTAACTAATCTCATTCTTTTGAATAAGGCTGCCACTTGAATCTTCCAGAGAATCCATTGGTATCAAATTTTCCCTGTTTTTGAAGGTGCCAGACTGCTTTGGAGATTAGTGTAATCTTTTTAAAGCATCTTATCCCCAACGGGATAGAGGCATGTTAAAATTTACAAACAGGTTTTATCGTATTCACCCGTGGCTGTGTGAATGCAGACCGTATAGAGCCCATATGCCAGCCAGGCTTATTCTGAGGCTTCTCAAAAATGGGAAAATCCTGTTTTTGAAAAGCTGCAGAATAAGCCTGACTGGAACCCAGGCTGTATACCAGCTGCATTCACCCAGCTGCAGGAGAATTCAATATAACCCATTTGTAAATTTAAATAGGCCTCTATCCTGTCAGGAATAGGACACTTTTTAAAGTGTGGGCTAATCTCCCTTCTCTTAACAGAAATCAGAAAACCATGGCCAGATAGGAAGGAAAACAGAAATCTATGGCCCGATGGAAAGGATCCACTGCCCTCAAAATTTGCAGAGACATTTTCATAGACATCTCTAGAAAATATTGTCTTACTTTGAAAGTGATAGATGAGAATGAAATGGAGAAGTGCATTTTTGAATATATAAATACTTATGTGACCTTGTATAAACAAGCCTTGTAAAAAATGTGTGTAACTTTGCATGCTATTTTCTGCTCCAGATATGATACTGTCATAAAAATAAAGAGTGCCATTACCGGTAATCAGAAGCAGTAAAATACCAAAATCAAAACCGAGTAGCCATAACACAAGCTTTGTGTTAAGAATTTATATGCAGTTGTCTCATGGGAAATCACTGGCCCAGTTAGAATATGCACTTGCTAGGAAGGTCACAGCTTCCAACATTAAATGTGCTCAATGTCCAGGTAAACTCTGCAGAAAGGAAAAGAAACTGCTTCATCTGAAATTATATCACTTGAAGCTTTGTGCAGGTGCATGATAGGTGCATGGTAAGAGAATGCTCAAGTGATGACAGGTTGAAGAAGTTATAAGGAACTTCTGTCTAATATTAGGGAGACTACCTCTGCCCTGCCCCCTCTCCTTCTCTCTCTTGGCTTTTGTGTATCTGGCCTTTTTTCAAAGAAATAAACTTCTTGTGGGTTTGTTCTCTCTCTTTAGTCACGTTGTCCAGTCCCTTAGCTAGATAATGAACAAAGGAGTGGTTTTCCTCTCACAACAATTGTGTGAAGCCCTGCCCCAAAAGAAAAATTTGCAGGTGAGGAGGAAAGAAAAGCACCTTGCCTACTGAAACACATAGGGAACCATCTTCATTCTGGATACCCATCAGTTGGAACCATGCATCAGGATTACTGTTGTATGACCATTTTGCTTTTGCTTCATTAGTTCTTGTGTGTGCACGTGCATGTGTGCTTGTGTGTAAGTTGCTTATTTTCTTAATAAAACTACAAAACCTATTTGGAATTTACTGTGGAGTTCTTTGTGATTTGGAACCTGTACACAAAGAGTTAAGAGCCCAAGGCTGATTGTTGCCCAAGCCAAAATATAATTTTATTTGAGCTATTAAAATTTCCCTAAAACATATTAATTTGGGGGCACCCTCCTGGGACCCTACATTTTGGGTAACAACACAAACACATGTAGAGTACTGTAACTATGATGTTTATGCATATGTATCTCCCATACAGGCTTCCAGCCATGGAATTGATAGAAATGATTGAAGAAAAAAAGAAGTTAGCATAAGAATATAAGAAGCAGCATTAAAAGTAACAATTTTATTCTCCTTATTTAAGCAAAATTCCCACTAAAGAACTGTGCTTAGTAGAACAGTACTACTTCAGCTCCTGTTGCTAATTTAGCAGTTCCATTTGGTAGCTAATTACACAGTGAATTGGAATTAATATTAATTAAGACTGGAGGCCTAATTAACATTTTTTTAAAGCAGGAGTGCACAACTTTGGTGAGTCTAGAGGCCCATTTCCTTCCTCCTGGAACATTGCACACTACCAAAATTTAAGAGCAAATTGCAGAAAGTAGAAGCATATTGGAATTCTTCTTCTGAAATTCAGAAGCAAACCACAAAGACCCCTTTAAAGCATATATCTCCAGCTCATTGTAAAGGGCTTTTCATAGTCTGGTTTTGGGTATGACTGAGGTCACCAAAAAAAGCCTTGCGGGCCTGCTTGCAGCTCATGGCCTGCATGCTGCCCACCCATTTTAAAGTATGTTCTGATTTGATCCCATAAACATGGGAACGGGAAGGGAGCATAGTTTAAGGAACATACTTTGCATTCAGAATTCTGAGTTTTAATCCTGTTGTGTGTGTGTGTGTGTGTGTAGTGTGCCTTCATTTCTGACTTATGGTAGCCCTATCATGGAGCTTTCTTGGCAAGATTTGTTCAGTGGAGGTTTATCATTGCCATCCATGGAGGTCAAGAGAGTGTGACTTGCCCAAGGACACCCAGTGTGCTTCCTGGTTGAGCTAGGAATCAAACCCTGATCTCCAGAGTCATAGTCCAGCACTCAAACCACTATGCCACAATCCCAATAGTCTCCAGTAAATACTAAGACTGAAGATAGCATAGTGCTTCCCCAGAATCTAGAGCCTGCCATTCCCCACCACAGGTGGTGAAGTCCCCAAGGAACAAAAACTGGGAAGCAAGCAACAGCATCTACAAAATCCCAAGGTAACACAGATTCAGGGTCTTGAGACTGTTGTTGTTAGTTGTCTTCAAGTTGACTTTTACTCATGGCAACTCTGTGAAAGAGACATCTCCAAGACCTTCTATCCTCAGCTTCTCTGCTCAGGTCCTGCAAGTTGAGGCCAGTGACCTCCTTCACTGTTTCTAGCCATCTTGTGTATGATCTTCCTCTATTTCTAATGCCTGCTCTACCTTTCCTAGCAAGTTGTTTCTGACTTATAGTGATCCTAAGGCAAACTCCAGGGTTTTCTTGGAAAGATTTGTTCAGAGCGGATTTGGCTTTGCCTTCCTTTGAGGCTTCTGAGAGCATGAATTTCCCAAGGTCACCCAGTGGGTTTTCATGGCAGGGATTCAAATCATGGTCTCCAAAACCATAGTATCAAACCACTACACCAGAGTCACCATAAGTCAGAAACAACTTGAAGGCAAATAGCAAAAGAGGTGCATACAGAAAGAGGCAACAGGGCCATGATTTGGCAGGGTCTTAGAAAGGGGGGAATCAACCAACCTCACACTTCTGCAGAATTTTAATCCAAGCTCCTTTCACTTCCTTGTTCTTCAAGCTGTATATTACAGGATTGAACAAGGGAATGACAACACTATAGAAGAGAGAGATTATTTTATCCTGGCCTGGGGAGTGGCTAGACTCAGGTCTCATGTACATATACATGGCTGTCCCATAGAAGAGGATCACTACAGTCATATGAGAGGCACATGTGGAGAAAGCTTTGTGCTGGCCTTGAACAGATTGGATTTTCAAGATGGAAGTAAGGATACGGATGTAAGTCATCATGATGAAGGTGATAGGAATGAGTAATGTGAAAATGCACCCAACTGAAGTCACCTTTTCAACAATATGGGTATCAGCACATGCTAGTTTCAGTAATGCTGGGATTTCACAGAAAAAATGATCAATTAAATTGGGTCCACAGAATGGTAACCGCCAGGTTAGGACAATGTGTGCCACTGGCAAGAGAAGTCCACTTGTCCACGTGGCTGCAGCCAAGTTAATACACACTTGTTTGTTCATGACAGATGTGTAGTGCAATGGATGACACACAGCTACATACCTATCATATGCCATCACTGCAAGGAGAAAACATTCAGTTGTGGCCAAAATCAGGAAGACATACATCTGTATAGCACAGCCAGCCAGTGAGATAGGCTTGTTTGGACTCTGGAGGTTAACCAACATCTGAGGGACTGTGCTGGAAGTGTAGCAAATGTCCACGCAGGCAAGGTTGCTCAGGAAAAAATACATGGGTGTGTGTAATCGTGAGTCCAGCCAGATGAGCATCAATATGATTGCATTGCCTGCTAGAGTGATGGCATATGTTGTAGAAAAAAGTCCAAACAATAAGAGCCGAGCCTTCAAGTTCCTGGAGAGACCAAGCAGGAGGAATTCAGCTACAGATGTTGCATTGTTCATGATGCCCCACCAGTCTCATTTCTGAATAGGAAGAAAAAGTAAGATTTTGGATAGGAAAAAAAATCTCTGGATTTACATTGGAGAATGAAAAATACTGGCCATGCCAACTATAATAAACATTTTATGCACACAGTTCATACAAGTCCTCCCATGCAGATAGCGATAATGTGGAAGAAGGATATGTTAAAGAAGGTGCTGCATCTCTTGCTCCACAGAAACATAGAGCCATAGAGTTGAGAGAGACTAAAAGGGCCATCCAGTCCGATCCCCTGCCATGCAGCAACACACAATCAAGGTACTCCTGAAAGATGGCCATTTAGCCTCTGTTTAAAAACTGCCAGAGAAGGAAACTCCACCACACTCCATCCCCAACACTCTGTGCAGTAACCTCAAAGCCAGACTGCAGTTGTACTTAGGCCATACTTACATGCATCCCAGATCAGTGTTCTCAAGTGGAAGGAAGTCTTATGCATACAATTATACAGCTGCAAACTCATATTTGCAGATGCTATCCTGACCCCATGAGGCAAGTAGAGCATGCAGTGTGTGTCAAATGGGCATTATGTGACAAGAAGTTTCTCAGAGAGCTGTGAAGTTTTTGATACACTTATGAAATATTTTACTGCTTCCTACCTGTCGGACATCAAACCTGCTGTCACCACCACAGTTGGAAGCAACCACAGCAGTTGTCCATGGTGCAATATGATCATCTATAGCAATAGCAGTGGCAAGTACATTTCTATACTGTTTATCAGTGCACTTAAGCACTCCCTAAGCAGTTTACAATGTGTAAGCTAATTGCCCCCAACAAGCTGGGTACTCATTTTAGCAACTTCAGAAGGATGCTAAGCTGAGACAACCCTGGAGCCCTTGGCTGGTATCAAACTCACAACTTTGTGATTGTGAGGGGCGGTTGCAGTACCAGCATTTAACCACTGTGCCACCAGGGCTCCTTGTGTCCTCTGGGTCACAATGCAGAATGTTTTATAGAATTTCCATGCCCTGAATATGCCAAAAGAAAACAAGGCAGTTTTTAATGAAAAATAAATTGATGCCTTGTTGAGTTATTCCTATGAAAGCTAACTAATTTGGGGAGATTGGAAAGGAGATATCTCCCCTTAAAGGGACAGGACCTCTTGGAAAGGTATAAAGAGTTCAAAAGGCAAAGTGCCAAAATCTTTTAAATTAATGGACAATTTGGGATCAGCTGATGCATGGAGATTGAAGTATGGGGATGCTAAAGAATATAACTTTTTTTTCTTGAAAGACAAACATATTTCTCAAGAATTGATATGGTCTTGACTTCTATGAATATAGCTAGGCAAATTATTAAAAGGAGGCTTTGCCTGAGACTTTTTAAAATCATAATCTGGTGAATTTAATTTAAGAAGAAAAAAGGGATTCATAAATAGGAAGTTGAATGAAACTCTTCTCCAGAACAAGAAGGTAGTGGGAAAATGTAAAAAGATATTGAAATAATTTTTGATGATAACCTGGATAAAGGAACAGATATTATAATAGTATGCAACATTAGTAAGGAATTTATGAGAAGATTTTTTATACAAAAGAACACAGAGTTAAAAAAAAAAAAGAAACAAAGAAAAGCCAAAGGTGATAGAAAAAAGAAAGCTGAGATGCCAAAAGATAAGGACCCAGAAGATAAGGACCCAGAAGAAATAAATACACTGGATTTGAACCTTCTTGATAGAGATTGAAGAAGAATTATAAAAGAGGTTAGGCAACCAATAAAAGTAAATGGAATGTAAATGGGTATCATAGCAGCCCCCAAGCAATAAATGCTGGAAATGTGGGAAAGAAGTAGGTACCCTCTTTCATGCTTGGTGGTCATGTGAAAAAATTAAGAAAGTTTGAAATTCAATGCTGACAGAAATTTAGTACTGACTGACAAAAAAAATACTTAATTGAAAAAAATAAAGATGGACCCAGCAATGTATTTGCTTGGCTTCACTGAAGAAAAACTAGATAAAGAACACAGTAGAATCATATTTTATATGACTGCTGCAGCTAGGATGTTAGTTGCTTAAGTTAAGAAAAAGGATTCGCTTCTATTTACTGAGGACTGGATTTTATATGACTGCTGCAGCTAGGATGTTAGTTGCTTAAGTTAGGAAAAAGGATTCGCTTCTATTTACTGAGGACTGGATTTTGAAATTATTGGACATGGCTGGGATGGATAAATTAACCCGTCTCTTAGGAAAGGGTAGAACAGGAAATTTTTAAAAAGATTAGTATATAGTAACAAAATATATAAGCAATATATGAAATGAACTACCAGTTGTTGGTTTTTGTATTAAAACTGATAATTTAGAATGAGTGATGAAATTTATGGGGAAAAGAACAGCTTCATAAATATAATGTTAAAATTAATGCTTAAATGTAGGACAAAAGATATGATATAATTTAGTACATAAATAAACTAGTGTTGCTAAGAGGACATTAATGCTTGAACTTTGTGTAAGACATGATGCAGAGATGAAATATGGAGAAGGATGAAGAATGTGTGGAATGTTATAAGGCACTGCTTGTTTTGCTATAAATTTAATGTATGTAGTGTTAATAAAAAATATTATTTTTTAAAAAAAATCACAAACAAGCCTGGGAGATGGTTGGCGTACACGTTAAGAAAAGAAGGGGGGAATTGATACTAAAGATACATAAAATAAAAACAGCTAACGGTAATATAAATAATTCAAACGCCTTTCCTAGATATTCTTCTTTTTTGTATAAATTACAACAAACTTCTAGGGATTTGAACTTCCCTTAATTTGATTTTATCTTTTAAAATTATGTAAAACACTGGCCATCAACATTTGCAGCAGTAAATCTTGCTTGTGTGCTCTTTGTGAAGAAATACATTGCTTTTTCTATCTAGTTAACACCAATGAAATTCACTGAGAGAATTTATTTTTTTAAAAAATTGCCAATGCTATCATTCCAATGTGGAAAACAGAATTTGATCATTATCTATGCTGTATTAACATTAGAAAGTAAAACAAAACAATGAACACTGAAGACATAAAACAACCACTACTTGAAACAAAGTTTTTGAAGAATCTATGAATAGAGAGAAGGATGGAGGGATAGGAAAATGCAACTTCTATGAACAGATTGGCACTATGCAGCTGTGTTAGAATGTAGCATGCTCGAGAGATTAGGAGAAGATAAAGTATAGCAACTAAGCCAATAGATAATACTGCATACTTAACTTCTTGCAAATAAAGAAGGCTAGGGCTGCAAACTTTCTTAGATTTTGTTACAATGAACTTGGTACCATTTACTTCCAAGGAAACATGGATAAATTGGACTGCTGCTATTATGATTATGATTATTTATTTATTTATATCCCATGTTACTCCAAACAATGGCAGGTAACAACATGTCTAAATCTATACAAAAACTTTGATTAAAATTTAACTATAAAGTTATCTAAAACAATTAAACAATGTACATCCATCAGTCATACCTTTATTGGCTAACCGAAATGCACAATAAACTTGTTGCAAACTTTCGAAGCTCCATGGGCTTCTTCATCTGGAAAGATGTTACAAACCAAACAGGAGAAGGAAAAAAATATAATTGAAGATGTTAGTCTGATGCCTGCATGTTGTTTCAGTCCTTAGTAAAGATGTTATGCTGGGGAGGATATCCTTTGCAGGCAAGCTCCACCTAAATTTGGCCATGAAATAGGGAGATTTTCCAAGTCCAGGAAATTTAAAGTCCATTTGCATCTCAACAGGGACCCCTCTTTTACAATTAAATAATTTATTAGGTTAAAACGTTAAATGTTAAAAACACAGTCATTAAAAGATTACACAGGCCATAAAACATTAAGAAATGCAGTATATCATTAAAAGCTCGCCCCAAAAGCCTGGTGGCACAAGAATGCTTTTAGTTGCCAATGTAAGGAGAGCAAGACTGGGGTCATCCTAGGAGTTTATCAGACAGGAGGAATTTTTCTCTATTTTGAATGGAGCCAATTCAAATTCACGTGAATTTGCTAGTTTAGTGAATTCACATGAATTCCCATTGCGTTCAGAATGTGTTCAGATTGACTTCCCATTACCCAAAAATGACCCCTC
The DNA here is from genome assembly GCA_034509955.1 of Urosaurus nigricauda. Taxonomy (NCBI): domain Eukaryota; kingdom Metazoa; phylum Chordata; class Lepidosauria; order Squamata; family Phrynosomatidae; genus Urosaurus; species Urosaurus nigricauda. Next base: position 124,989,537 of record JAOEGL010000002.1, read on the forward strand.
ATTGCCCGAAATTGCATGAGATGCTTTAATATGCAATAACATAAAACCCATGATTGCGTTCGGAATGACTTCCGTTTTGCCCGAAATTGCGTGAGATGCTTTAATTCGTAATAACGTGAAACTCCATGATTGCGTTCGGATTGCCATTAGATTATACTTCCAATTTCCATCGTCTGATAAACTCCCTAGTCTCCATCGGGAGGCAATTTCAAAGACTGGGAGCAGCAACCAAGAAGGCCCTCTTCCTTTTCCCCATCAAACAAGCATAGGTCATCCACCAAGGTGACCAAAGCTATCTCCATCCCATATCCAGGCCTGAAATGAAACTGAAATGGATTTAGAAAATCCACCTCATCCAGTAACCCCTAAGAGGTCTTACAAGTGAGTTGTGAATCTGCCTTGTTGTAAAGAGGCATTAATTACTTCCCTTACCCACTCACACACTTTCCTCTGACCTTTTTTAAAAAGCCAAGAAGGGCAAGGGTCTAATACCCATGTCAAAGCTCTCACCTTTTCAAGGATCCTGTCCACATTCTTGGACAACACAATTAAGATACATTTCTAGACACATTTATTTGGGGCTGAGTCTCACTGAAGCTAGCAGCACGCACTGTTATGGTTATATGCATAGGATTGCACTGATTGAAGGAACACACATTTTAATATAGGTCTTTATATTAGTTGTCATAAAAATTCTTCCAGATTGCAAAAGCAGATACAGTATTAACAGTATTTTAAAGGTATGTGTCAATTTGAGAAAGGGGAGAAGGGGGACAAGAGATCCGTATATCATTTCTTGTAATAGAAAGGAGACTGAATTCCAAAGTATCACTTAAAATACAGAGAACCGGTTATGCTAGAGTGAAAGTTTGGAGGTCCTGGACTGTCATATTGGTGACAGTTCATGGGACAGTTCGCAGGAGTGCACCCTGTAGCATTGCTGCTGCATCTGATGAAACTATGGTCATTATAGAATAGTGGTTTGGAGCTATTTCTTAATTAGTCATTTGCCAACATTTAATGAATTATTAATAATCAGACTATTTTGTTGCTGGTAACTGCCCTTGAGTCAACCCCAACTTGTGGAAAACCTGTGGATGAGATATCTCCAAGCTCCTCTCTCCTCCTCTGATCTGCTATATACCCCCTATCTGCACTGCAGAAATAATCCAGTTTGACACCACTAACTGCCATGGCTCAATGCTATAGAATACTTGAATTTATAGTCTGTTGTGGCACAAGAGCTCTCAGACAGAGAAGACTAAATATCTCACAAAACTATAGTTCCCAGGATTCCATAGCATTGAGCCATGGAAGTTAAAATGGTGTCAATATGGATTATTTTTGCAGTGCAGATGCAACCTTAGATGCATATAATTAAACATTATCATGCACAATTTGTACTGAACCTTTCCTTTGTTCCTGGTTTTCTTTACTTAACTTTTTTCTGTCTCTTTGTTTTTTCCCATTGCTTCTGTATTATTGTTTTCTTTTCTTTTATGTACTGTAAAATGTTGTATCTATTGTACAATTATTGTATGTGTAAATAGTGTATATTATGTAATATTTGAGATCTCAGATTTAACAAATGTTTATGTATAAGGGAGAACAAGACTTATCTGGGAGTAAAATATACTATGCCCTCACCCATAATTTTCTTTTGTGCCTTAGCTATTGGTTAACACAGTACTCTTTTCAATGTCATGACAATGTTGTGAACTGTGATCAGGAATCTAAGGTTTTCTGCTTCAGACTCCCCCCCCCCCCCAAAAAAAAAAACCAAATTACAATTTAAGAACAGCTGTGCCCATACATTTAATGTAACTGTAAACTGCATGGTAAAAAGAACATATCATATGTATGTAATGGCTTCCCGATAGCCCCTATTCTAATGGAAAATCCACTTTTGGAAGGGGACAGCCAAATGTGGAGAAATGAAGGGGGAGAGGGTGCATAACTATTTTCCTGCCTACCATTTCTCTTTTCCATGTCACTTCTAGCAATCCCTTTCTCTTATTTAAATATAAATTTGAGAACTTGGGGGCTTCAAGACAATACAGCTGTAGAACAACTAAACTGAAGGCAGTGTGTAGCAATTCACTTGTTTCATTCCACTTTACAATTTTCTTCTGGTTAGATGGAAAAATCAGGGGGGAAACAGGAGAAAGTTACAAATGGAAGTGTTGCAAGGAAACACTCTCATACACACCACAATCCCTGATAAAAGTTCTATGACTAGATCTCCAAGTTAAAATCAGAAGGAACAGAAACAAAAACCTGGGACTTTCTGGTCTTTTTCATCCGTCTGGATGCACTCTAAGACAACTATGCTGAAATCATGATGTGAGCAGATTTGAAGAAGGAAAATGTGAAAGGGCTAGAGCATTTCTCCTGGTAGATTTATATTTCTACTACCTGTCCTCCTTGCTGCATTTCATGCCCAAAACAACAGAAAAATCAGGCTAGTCATTTTATCATATCTTGTGCGGTTTAGCCCTACAAAAGATGGTTACCTGGATATGTCAGACAGGAATTGATCTTAGGATGATTCCTCTCCAGGATGAAAAACTGTCATTTGTTGTGATTGCTGTAGCTTATAGAGTGTTCCAGGGAAAGAACTAAGCTATGTACACCTGTTCTATTTCCAGTCTTTGTATAAAGGTGAGTTTTTCTCTAAAAGATTCCCCAAAGATTTTGTCTCAAATGCCCTTTTTGGAATCCAAACCAAGCTACACTTACTTCCTCTAGTGCAATGCTGCTTTATAATAATTTCTCCTTTGGGAAGTGTAAAAAAATAACACCATGCTTTCCCCTCAGCTAAATGACAAAATGATTTTTAGTCATATCATCCTAATTCTTGACAGCCTTTGAAAGCAGCCACAAGAACGTGGTATTTATTGGCACTCAAAGGGCAAGGGTCAGGTCACCAGAGATACAGTCCAGGGGTCATTACAAGCAGAGATTGTTATATTGAATTCACTACTCCTCCGTGGACCCTCCACTGTGTCCCATCAGTAGGGGAAATACATAGTGGGACCACACAGGAGAGGGCATTTTCTGTGGTGGCACCCTGATTGTGAAATTCTCTTCTTCTGGAGGCCCAATTGGTGCCAACATTAGAATCATTTTGGCATAAAGTCAAAATTTAACTTTTTATTAAATCTTTCAAGCCAAACTGATTTTATCCAGACTGCACAAGTTTTACAGTTATGTTATTCAATATTGTTTTAACCATTTTGAGCTGAATTAGAACCAGCTTCTAAATTGGAAAAAAAAAGATAAAATGCTACAATTAATAAAGGAAAGAAGGGAAGCAAAACAAAAGGAGGAAAGGATCAAATTCAGAAAAATGAATACAACAGTATAACAGCTAACGTGAAAAGATAAAGAAAACTACTACAATGATCAATGCAAAGAAATAGAAGACAACAACAAAAAGGGAAGAATGACAGACCTATTCCACAGGAGCTGGGAAATCAAAGGAAATTTCAAATGCTCTATGACAATTTAAAAAAACATAATTCAAGACCAAGAATGAATTAAAAGATATTAGATGCAATACACAGAAGAATTATATAAAAAAGATAATAAAAGAATGACATGTGGAACGAAGAGCCATATGAACATGAACCAGAAATTCTAAAAAGTGGTGTGGAAGCTGCAATAAGGGAAATTGAAAAAAAACAAATCCCCAGGAACGGATGATTTCCCAATTGAAGTGCTACAATCCATGCTGACAGAGTCAAGTACAGTGCTAACATATGTCAACAGATATGGGGGGGAATGATGGCCAACATAGACTCATAGAATCATGGAGTTAGAAGAGACCACAAGGGCCATCCAGTCCAACCCCCTGCCATGCAGGAACTCCCAATCAAAGCATCCCTGACAGATGGCCATCCAGCCTCTGCTTAAAGACCTCTAAGGAAGGAGACTCCACCACACTCCAAGGAAGTGTGTTCCACTGTTGAACAGCCCTTACTGTCAGGAAGTTTTTCCTAATGTCTAGGTGGAATCTCTTTTCCTGCAGTTTGCATCCATTGTTCCGTGTTCTAGTCTCTGGAGCAGCAGAAAACAAGCTTTGTCCTTCCTCAATATGACATCCCTTCAAATATTTAAACAGGGCTATCATATCACCTCTTAACCTTCTCATCTCCAGGCTAAACATACCCAGCTCCCTAAGGCATTCCTCACAGGGAACTGTTTCCTGACTCTTCACCTTCTTAGTTGCCCTCCTTTGGACACATTCCAGTTTCTCCACATCCTTTTTGAATTGTAGTGCCCAGAACTGGACACAGTATTCCAGGTGGAGCGTGACCAAAGCAGAATAGAGTGGTACTATTACTTCCCTTGATTTAGACACTATACTTCTATTGATGCAGCCTAAAATTGCATTGGCCTATTTTGCTGCCACATCGCACTGTTTACTCATGTTCAACTTGTAGTCTACCTGGACTCCTAGATCCCTTTCACATGTGGTCTCGTTCAGCCAGGTGTCCGCCATCCTATATCTGTGCATTTCATTTTTCCGCCCTAAGTGCAGAACCTTACATTTCTCTGTGTTGAATTTCATTTTGTTAGCATTGGCCCAGCTTTCTAGTCTATTCAGGTCATTTTGAATTTTGATCCTGTCCTCTGGGTATTAGCTACTCCTCCTAATTTGGTGACATCTGCAAATTTGATAAGTATGCCCCCAATTCTGTCATCCAAGTTATTAATAAAGATGTTTAATAGCACTGGGCCCAGGGGACAGAGCCCCGTGGGACCCCACTGGTCACTTCTCTCCAGGATGAAAAGGAGCCATTGTTGGAAACAATATATATATATATATATATATATATATATATATATTTATCCATCCCCATACACAAAAAAGGAGACAAAAAGGCTACGGTGACTATAGGACCACAGTATAATCTCCCACACAAGCAAAATTATGCACAAAATTCTGCAATATAGGCGTAAACCATACATGGAAAGAGAAATCCCAGAGGTACAAGTGGGGCTCAGGAAAGGAAGAGGCATTAGGGACCATATTGCAAATGTACAATGACTAATGGAGTGCACCAGGGAACTCCAAAAGAAAACTAGCATGTGCTTTATGGACTATCGCAAAGCCTTTGACTGAATAGGTCATGAAAGGCTATGGAAAGCCCTTAAAGGCATGGGAGTACCAACATATCTGATAGTCCTGACGAGGAATCTGTACTTAGGACAAGAGGCTACTGTCAGAACAGAACACAAAGAAACAGAATGGTTCCCAATTGGCAAAGGGGTTAGACAAGACTGCATCTTATCACCCTACTTGTTCAACTTATACGAAGAACATATTGTAAGAAAAGCAGGATGGGCATAGAAAAAGGAGTGAAAATAAGAAGAAGGAATATCAACAATCTAAGATATGCAGATGACACCATAATACTAGGAAAAATCCTTCCAGACCTGGAACAACTATTAAGGAAGATCAAGGATGAAAGTGCAAAGGCAGGCTTACTGTTGAACATAAAGAAAACAAAATGACCATGGAGAATCTACACAAATTCAACCTAGGCAATAAAAAATAGAAATAGTAAAAGATCTGTGATCAAACATTGATAGAAACGGGGACTGCAGCCAGGAAATCAGAGAAAGATCAAGAATGGGGAGGGCAGCTATGAAAAAACTAGAAAAGGTTCTAAAATGCAAAGATATACAACTCAGCACAAAACTTAGAATCATAAAAGCCGTTGTATTCTCTATTCCCATGTATGAATGTGACAGCTGAAAAGTGAAGAAGGTGGATAGGAAGAAAATCAATGTATTTGAAATGTGTTGATGGAGAAGAGTGCTGAGGATCCCATGGATGGCCAAAAAGACAAACAAATGGATCTTAGAGCAGATCAAGTCTGAAATCTCCCTGGAAACCAAGATGACAAAACCGAGGCTGTCATACTTTGGACATATCATGAGAAGGGATGACACACTGGAAAAAACAATAATGCTTGGAAAGGTGGAGGGAAGTAGAAAGAAAGGAAGACTGCATGATAGATTAAGGAGATCACAGATATGAGTGTACAGGAACTAAGCAGAGTAGTGGAGGACAGGGAGTCTCAGAGATGTCTCATCCACAGGCTTGTCATGGGCTGAGATAGACTTGAGGGCAGTTAACAACATACAACGTATTTATTTATTGTTGATTCTATTAAAAGCTCCCCTGAGGTCTTATCATAGAATCATAGAATCATAGAATCGTAGAGTTGGAAGAGACCACAAGGGCCATCCAGTCCAACCCCCTGCCATGCAGGAACTCCAAGTCAAAGCATCCCTGACAGATGGCCATCCAGCCTCTGCTTAAAGATCCCCAAGGAAGGAGACTCCACCACCCTCCGAGGGAGTGTGTTCCACTGTCGAACAGCCCTTACTGTCAGGAAGTTCCTCCTAATGTTGAGGTGGAATCTCTTTTCCTGCAGTTTGCATCCATTGTTCCGCGTTCTAGTCTCTGCAGCAGCAGAAAACAAGCTTGCTCCCTCCTCAATATGACATCCCTTCAAATATTTAAACAGGGCTATCATATCACCTCTTAACCTTCTCTTCTCCAGGCTAAACATCCCCAGTTCCCTAAGGCGTTCCTCATAGGGCATGGTTTCCAGACCCTTCACCATCTTAGTTGCCCTCCTTTGGACATGCTCCAGTTTCTCCACATCTTTTTTGAATTGTGGTGGCCAGAACTGGACACAGTATTCCAGGTGGGGCCTGACCAAAGCAGAATAGAGTGGCACTATAACTTCTCTTGATCTAGAAACTATACTTCTATTGATGCAGCCTAAAATTGCATTGGCTTTTTTAGCTGCCGCATCACACTGTTGACTCATGTTCAGCTTATGGTCTACATGGACTCCTAGATCCCTTTCACATGTGGTCTCATTCAGCCAGGTGTCCCCCATCCTATATCTGTGCATTTCATTTTTCCGCCCTAAGTGCAGAACCTTACATTTCTCCGCATTGAATTTCATTTTGTTAGCACTGGCCCAGCTTTCTAGTCTATTCAGGTCATACAAAGGATGGGAGATAAATATTTAAATCAATCAATAAACAGTGGTGATGATTATAACAATCCCCAGAACAATACAGAAATCATTAGTAAGCTACAGAAACCAGCAAGCCATACATGGGAAAAGTGTGTGGTGGAAGAACGGAATGAACCTTTGGTTCCTGCCTGCCAAGTTTGGGATCATCCATATCTTTAGAGGTTATCGGTCACCTTTTTAAACCGGCTCCAGCCTTCCAGGCTGGAACTGGGACACGGGATGGAGGCGGGGATTATCACTCACTAAATCGCTGCCAAACTCCTAGAAGCCCAGGTCCAAGTTGTGTCCCAGCTGCACTTCACCAGGACTTTTTAGAACTCGGAAGCTTTCCAGCTTCTAAAAAAGTGCTGGCAGAGTGTGGCTGGGATCCAGTTTGGACCTGAGCTGATGGCGACTGATGGTTCAGCGTGATTTAGTGAACTATAATCCCCACTTCTATCTCATGTCCCAGCTCCAGCCCAAGAGGCTGGAGCTGGTTTAAAAAGATGAGCGATAAGCTTTGTCCCAAGACAAGAACAATTTCTGAAGCAACCAATTATGGGGATTGGGGAGATGGAGTGAGCCTCCACTTCATTATTTCCCAACCTTAGGTTCCCAGAAGTGGCTGGACTTGAATCCTCAAAGCCTCAGACAGCATGGCAAAAAAGTAGCAATTCTAGCAGTTGTAGTTCGATAGGTAGGAATTGTTTTACTGTGGAATGTACTCCCCTCATAGGCACCAGATGTTTTTGAACAGATGTTGGATGACAGTGGAAGACACTCCCTTGGAGTGTGGTGGAGTCTCCTTTGAAGATTTCTAAACAGAGGCTGCATGGCCATTTGTCAGGGGTGCTTTGATTAATGTTTCTGCTTGACAGGGAGTTGGACTTGTTGGCCCTTGAGGTCTCTTCCATCTTTATGATTCTATGATTCTAAGAATCTTTATATTTAAGAATAAATGAATGATAATGGATGGGGAAAGTAATCCCCTTCTCCATTCAGGGCTGGCAATGCTTCAGGCACCATGATAGCTGTTTTGATGGCCTGATTGAACCTTCCAAATCACAGAAGGCATTAAACTGCCTTGCCTCATTGACTCTTGGAAACTTTGAAACAGTTAGTTAGTTAGTTAGTTAGCTTCAGTTAGCCAATGAAGTTTATCACATGGGAGGAATTTCTCTCAATTGCGAATGGAGCCAATTCGCAATTATGTAAATTCGCTGGTTTAGCGAATTTACGTGAAATCTGATTGTGTTCAGAATGTGTTCAGAATGACTTCCCATTTCCCGAAAATGACCCTTCATTGCCCAAAATTGTGTGAGATACTCTAATACGCAATTACGTGAAACCCCATTATTGCATTCAGAATGACTTCCCATTGCCCGAAATTGCATGAGATACACTCATTCGCAATAACATGAAACCCCATGATTGCGTTCAGATTGCCATTGCATGATACCCCCAAATTCTGTCGTATGATAAACTCCAATGTGGGCTTCCCTTTTTGGGTAAAGGAATGGAGAGCAGGAGCTAACAGCAGAAATTTTGACTTTTTCCACTGAAGGGAAAAAAACCAAAAGACTGGTAAAGCAAAACTGCCCGCCAATGGCACTACCTTTCCATGGTGATAGGATTGCATGATACTGTGATGCAACAGGCTATGCTTTAACTGTCCTTGCCAGTGCTAGGGAATTCTGGGAAGCGTAGTTTTGTGAGACATGTAGCCTTCTTTGTAAGAGAGCTCTGGTGCCACAATAAAGTACAGTTCCTCGGATCTCCTAGCACTAAGCCAGGGCTGTTAAAGTGGTCTCAAACTGGATTATTTCTACAGTGTGTTTTGGACCTAAGATGTATAAAGGTTCTTCAAATTTGTGTTGGAAGTACCAGTGGCAGAGAAACTTTTTTAATATATATGGTGAACTTCTAAAAAATCTTTTTAAAATGAGCTCAGATTCATGAGTTGATGAAAGCCATTCTGAAATTTTAACTTTAGCTGAACTGTTAGGACTTTGATAAACTGTTGGAGAAGACTTAAAGAAGACTACTACAATATAAGATAACTGATGCCAGAAAGGTCAATGCTCAAAGATGGAAAGCAACAATAATTCCTTTGCACAAAGATTGGTTGTTAAAATTGTATGATTTTGCAGAATTGAACAAGAAGACTATAGTTGATACAAGAGATAACTTTGGATCATTTTAAGAAAGAATTAAAGATGTCGATTGAATATATGAAAAATAAAGGTAGCTTTTTATTAGGCTGACCATAAGTACCATTTTAAATGGGACAGTACCATTTTTTCATCTTTCCAGACTGTCCCATCTTTTTAATATAAATGTCAATTTTGTCCCATTTTCAAGAAGAATGCCCTGTTATGTTGTGAAAATGGTTTGAGGATCTCTGTTTGAAATTGTGGTTGTCAAAAAAAATACCCAAAGAAACAAAAACAAAAGAACAAAACTGTGTCATGGAGTGTGATAAGTTTTATGATAATGCACTGGAAGACTGAAATTTGCTGCATAAGTTTACTTTATCAAAGAAATATTCATGGTACAATTGTGGTCAATCCAGTTCCCCTCTGCCTCTACCTAATTTTTTGTATACATTCTGTAACTGTAAAATAACTGTTAGCTCAACATATTCATGTAATACAACTTTTGTCATCTTCTTACTTTTTCATGAATATGGAATGAATATGAATATGAAACATAACCCTGTCTGCAGATCACAGATGTGTTCACCAAAATTGGATACCCACAGGAAGTGGGGGGTGAGTGGATGAGTGCCAGCATTTTGTCATGGTACTGGTGTGTCAAGGGGAAGCACAGCAGGAAGCACAGCTATTCCCTCCTGCAACAGGGGACTTGAGATCACATGTGGTGCTTTGTGGATGTGAATATCCACAAAGAGGCTGACAAGATTCACCAACCCACTGATCATTATCCCTTCCTTTTGGTCTATATAGGAACCAATGATACTGCAAGGAACAGCCTTCAGGATATCATAAGGGATTATGAGACTCTGGGAAGGAAGGTGAAGGTCCTGGATGCACAAGTAGTTATTTCATGGAAGGGCACTGCCCAGGAAGGGAAACAAAAATAGTGTTGATGAACAACCGGCTCCCCAGATGGTGCTACCAGGAAAAATTTGGCTTCCTGGACCATGCTGTGAGGCTTCATGGAAGTGGACTTCTGACAAGGGATGGGTTGAACCTAGTGATGTAAAGAATATTCATCAAAATTCGATTAACAGAAGAAATATCTGTTATTCAAAGATTTCAAAAGCTTTTTAAAGAGAAAAAATTATAAGCACTTCTCGATCAATGACTAAGAATTTTATTTTTTAATTCAACAGCCAAGATTTGAATATTTTGCATAAGCAAAACTACCATTCATATTGGGTTTTTCAAGCAGAGGAATGTTCTTTAAACCTCTGCCAAACTTCCTTTAAACATGCTGAGTTTGAAATGCCAGGTAATTAATGTAAATGTTCGCCTCCCTTGTCTTTTACTTTTCATTTGAGAAATCTGTGAAAAAATACTTCTCGACAGGGAATAATAACCTTTTGAAAGTGGGACTTCTGAAAATATTTTTTAAAAAAAAAAACCCATCTAGTTCTCAAAGGACGAGAAGAAAGAAATTCTTTCACAAATTCTGTCACAACATTAGACCCCACTGCAGCTGGCAGGAACATTTTTGCAGAGTCTGAAAGATCTGCTTAGGAAGGTTTTGAACTGATTTATGTGGAGGAGGGAGACAGTGTTCTTGGGAGCAAGAGTTCATCAAGTGTTGGAGGTAATACAAATGTTATACAGAGAACAAGGCAAATAGCATAAGAACCCAAAGGTGGGAGGGAAAAACCTTTAAAAGGAAAGTAGGTCTTAAATGTCTCTATACTAATACACAGAGCATGGGAAATAAACAGAATGTACTTGAACTCTTAGCACAATAAACCAAATATTATCTAATAGGGCTCACTGAAACTTGGTGGGATGAGTCTGATGATTGGAATGTAGCAATAGAGGAATATAACCTATTTTACAGAAACAGACCAAACAGGAAGGCAAGTGGAGCAGCATTATACATTAAGGATTAGTACACCTGTGAACAGACTTCAAAATGACTTAAATCATGGAAGCCAAGTTGCGTCAAACTCAGCCCAGAAGTTATAGTTTTTTGTGGACTTCAGGCTATGTGGCCATGTTCTAGAAGAGTTCCTTTCTGAGGTTTCGCCAGCATCTGTGGCTGGCATCTTCTTCTCTGAAGATGCCAGCCACAGATGCTGGCGAAACGTCAGAAAGGAACTCTTCCAGAACATGGCCACTTAGCCTGAAAGCTCCACAAAAAACTATTGATGCCGGCCATGAAAGCCTTCAACTCAGCCCAGAATATTAGCTCCAAGAAATTCATCATTTGTCTTGCAAATTCATTTTCTAGGAGATGGAAGAGGCAACTAGGGGATCAGCTATGTTAGATCTGATCCTAATCAATTGATGATTTTGTTAATGGGGTGAAAGTGACATGATCCTTAGGTGGCAGTGTATTCTGGAGTGGAAAAGGGAAGCCAAACATAGTCATATATACATCCTACTGTCCTGCACCCTAAGAAAGCTAATTTCAGTAAACTTTGGGAAATACTAGAAGCAATACCAATTCCAATGAGAAAGAAAGGTGGGGAGGAAACCAAGATGGATGTCTATAGAACTTTCAGCTGAGCTAAGGACATGGACACAATCATTAAAGAAGAATTCAGACAAATAGTAATCTCACATATAGGTAAAGTCAGAAAAGCTGAAGCATAGAAAGAGATCAGACTTGCTAGACAGGTTAAAAGCAATAAAGTGGGGATATGTTTGTACCTGTAGTAAAAGGAAGAACAAGGCATGGAGAAGATGGCCAAATGTTAACAGGGAACAGAGAAAAGGCAGAACTACTATTATCCTGATATTTGCTGGAAGTCAAACACAGCCAAAAAGTTAAGTTCCAGCAAGTTCTTCACAACTGGCAGACATTTTCACTGTCCAAAAGGTGGAAGAGGCAACAAGGGGATCAGAAGAAGAAGGATTGAAGATAGGAGGAAGGAATATCAACAATCTAAGATATGCAGATGACACCATGCTACTGATAGAAAGCATCACAGACTTGGAACAACAACTAAGGAAGGTCGGGGGGAAAGTGCAGTCAGGCTTACTACTGAACATAAAGAAAACAAAAGTAATGACTATGGAGGATCTACATACCTTCAACCTAGATAATGAGGAAATCAAAATAAAGAGGATGGAGAAAGGTAATTTACTTTCTAAAGAGTGAATTGATTTAATGATTTATTTGATGAAATAGAATAAACAACTAAAATTAAAACTAGGTTATTTTTATCTTTGTTTGTAATATGGGGAGGGGGATAATTTGTAACAAATTTAAGATGGAGTTCCCTTACCTTGGATCAAACATTGTTCAGAATAGAGATTGTAGTCAAGAAATCAGAAGACCAGGAATGGGAAGGGCAGCTATGAAATAACTAGATAAGATCCTAAAGTGTGAAGATATACAATTGAGCACTAAATCTAGAACCATACAAACCATTATATTCCCCATCACCATGTACAGATGTGAGAGCTGGACAATGAAGAAGGTGGACAAGAAGAAATCACCTCATTTGAGATGTGGTGTTGGAGAAAAGTGTTGAGGATATCGTAGACAGCCAGAAACACAAACAAATGGGTCCTAGAACAAATCAAGTGTGAACTCTCTCTGGAAGCCAAAATGACTAAATTGAGGTTGTCATACTTTGACCACATCATGAGAGGGTATGATTCGCTACAAAAGGCAATAGTGCTAGGAATAGTGGAGGGTAACAGAAAGAGAGGCTGACTGCACACCAAATGGATGAAGTCAATCAGGGAGGCTAATGGAATTTAGTTTGCAAGACCTAAGGAGGACAGTAAAGGACAGGTGGTCTTGGAGGTGTCTCATACACAGGGCCACTGAGGGAATAGTTAGGGGGACTCTAACACTGGCAATACACTCTATACAACAATATCCCAAAGGAAAGCCAACAAGACTATAATAAACAAAATTAACAATAATATAGTAAAAATAACCACATTATAATGATACTAGTAAAGACATAAAGACATAATGCAAGGTGCCTTGGAAAACTGTATATTCCAAACTATTACATGGATGGAGTAAGGAAAACTATAGACATTAATATAAGTCAGCAGTACTGAAGACCCAGGAAGACCTTAATCACTGCTGTGAACAGTATGCCCTAGAGACGAACGAGTAAATATCCCTGTAGTAGAATATATACTGAGATCAAAATCCTGTAGCAAATAAGTCGACAGTGCTCCCTCAAATGTAGTAACATGAAGAATTCTTCACAACCTCTGTTCCAGCTGGTAGTAGACTGATAATGAAGCAATATTAATAGCAGAAACTGTTGTAGTAGAATTGTTGGTAGTAGAATGGTAGTAGAAGAATTGTAGGTAATAGAATGGTAATGGAGATTACTACCTCCAGAGTTTTTGAAGCTGTTTCAGAACTGAGGCTAATTAATAATTATTATTGTTGTTATTATCATTATCATTATTATTATTATTACCCCGCTGTTCAGCCCCAAAGGCTATCAGAGCGGTTTACAATTATTATTTCTAATTAGACGGTTCCCTGCCCTCAGGCTTACAATCTAAAAAGACATGACACAAAAGGAGAAATGAATCGTGGTAGGGAAGGGGATCAGGTCCAGCAGTTCTTATTCTCTCTCTGATGCCTGGACCAAGGCAGATGGCATGGAGGGAGGGCTCTGCTTCAAGATCTAGGGCAGGCCCAATGGAGTTTGGCCTGTCCTTTCACTCCCTCGTAGGCCAAATGATGTTGTCAGGAAGAAGGGTTCTTCAAGTTGAGGCCATGGCCATCTGTCAGGGGAGCTTTGATACTGTGTTCCTGCATGGCAGAATTGTGTTGAATTGGATGGCCCTTGTGGTTTCTTCCAACTCTGTGATTCTGATACCTCCCTGAAGGTGAGATTGCCCTTACTGGAACCTGTGAATCTATGTCTTCATCAGTAGCAGTGAAATGTACATTCCAACTGAATATAAACTTCAAAAATCAATATCAAAATTGCAAACTCCGTTTCCAAATTTAACTCATAAGGAATTCCTTATTTTAAAATCATTAGCTTCGAATCAAAGTATCATCATAAAACCAACAGAAAAAGATAAAGCTATATTTCTTTTAGATTGACATAATTATCAATAGGAAGTTGAATGCCAACTTAGTAATCGTAATAGTTATCAACCTTTAAAAAGTGACCCAGCCAAATCTATCCAGTATGTAATTAAAATCATGATAGAAGAAGCAGAGTCCTTTTATTTTTCTATAGTTTTTTGAGCAGCTGTTGTCAATCACTTGCCCTCCTACATCTAATTCCTGTGTCCCTTGGAATGTACCCATTCCCCCACTTTGGAAAAATAAAAATGGCTCTATGAGTGTCACATCTTCAGTCTGGGGAGGAAGATATTCTATTGAAAAGAACAGAACAGGGGTTGTAGAAGTGGAATTCTCTCTCTTTTAATATTTGACAATAAAAAGTATAGTAGAATCATAGAGTTGGAATTGATCACAAGGGCCATCCAAGTGAACCTCCTATCATACAGAAATACACAATCAAAGCACTCCACCTCAAGAAAGTGCTAGGGTGGGAACAATAAGCAAGACACTCTATTTTTTTATCTCTATGGTAACTAAGATATGAGAATAAAGGATCATTCAGATGAAATAAGGAACAGGAAATATGTGACATATCCTCAATGAGATTAACATAGAATCATAAAATCATAGAATCATATTCTTTGGAGGTCATAGAATCATAGAGATGGAAGAGACCACAAGGGGCATCCAGTACAACCCCCTGCCATGGAGGAAATCACAATCAAAGCATCTCCAACAGATGGCCATCCAGCCTCTGTTTAAAGACCTCCAAAGAAGGAGATTCCACCACTCTCTGATGGAGTGTCTTCTACTGTCAAACAGTTCTTACTGTCAGGAAGTTCTTCCTGATGTTGAGATGGATTCTCTTTTCTTGTAGCTTGCATCCATCGTTCTGTTTTCTAGTCTCTGACGTTGTTGTCGTCAGCTGCTCTCAAGTTGACTCCAATTTATGGTGACCCTCTGGATGAAACATCTCCAAGTCCCGTGTCCTCCACGACTCTGCTTAGAACTTGTAGTTTCAGGCCCATGGTCTCCCTAATTGAGTTTAGCCTTCTGATGTGCGGTCTTCCTCTCTTTATTCTGCCTTCTACCTTTCCTAGAATCATTTTCTTTTTTAATGAGTCATGCCTTCTTATGATGTGACCAAAGTACAACAGCCTCAGTTTTATCATCTTGGCTTCCAAGGAGATTTCAGGCTCTGTTCAAGGACCGATCTGTTTGTCTTTTTGGCTATCTACAGTATCCTCAGCACTCTTCCCCAACACCACAGATCAAAAGAGTTGATTTTCTTTATATCTACTTTCTTCACTGTCCAGCTCTCACATCCATACATTGTGATGGGGAATACAATGGATTGGATTATTCTAACTTTAGTGCTCTGTCTATATTTCTATTCTTTAGGGTCTAGTCTAATTCCTTTGGTTATACAGTTGGCCCTCCTTATCCATGGATTTTTTTTATCCATGGATTTGAGCATACACGGCTTGAAAATATTCCCCAAAAGTATAAATTTCAAATAGCAAACCTTGATTTTCCATTTTATACATGGGACACCATTTTGTTGTGCCATTATATTTAATGAGACTTGAGCATCCACAGATTTTGTTATCTACAGAGGGTCCTGGAACCAAACCCCAGCGGATAACAAGGGCCCACTGTACATCTCAGAAAAACACCACTTCTAAATGAAGGCTCATTTGTTTTTCATCCTGAATTGGCCCTCAATTTGAATTTTGAGTTGGTACCACTTGTGTTTTAAGTTATCGGAGTGCACAAAATGCATGGATATTTGTAATATTTTACTGGTTTTAAATATTTCTAGGCTTTCTTTTGAAAATAGTACCATGAATTAAAATTAAGACAACAGGAATAAAACAAGAACTTTTTTATCTATTACTGTAATTAGCCACAATTGACTTCAGCCACTGGGGGAAAAAACTCCAAATAGTTTGCTTATAAGCAACATCACTTCTTTCTGTAATAAGGTCCTCTGCAACATCTTGTCTTGACTTTGCTGTATTATTTTACAAATGAAAAAACAGTTCTCTAAGTGAGCCCATTGTGGCTTATTACAAACATATCTTGTTTCTCCATGGGAGATCTCTGTTGATGTAACTGAGGTCAGGTGAAAACCAGAAATTGCTAATAAACAAAGTCTGAATTAAGTTTAGGACCCCATAGATTAAGAGTCAGGATGTATAATATAGTCATGTTCTGCCATGTCACCTTCAGTAATGCCCCTCTGAAATCATTTCAAAGCTCTGTTTCCACCCTTTCACTTTTGCAAGGCAAAACAGCCTTGGGGCTAGCGATGATGATGATGATGATGATGATGATGATGATGACGACCACCACCACCACCACCACCACCACCATCACCATCAAGTAGCCCTCAATCTTAGTTTATAAGTTCCCTCTCCCCATGCTCGGCTCAGAAACCTGAGATTTCTATTTCCTGCAAATATTGAGAGTCCTGTATGAGTATAAGATGATCTCTGAAAACAATTTCTTGTTTTCACTGCAAAGTGTGTATCTGCTGTAGAAATAACTTTTTTTTTCCTTGACTCCTTGCTCAAATTTGGATCAAGCTGCTAGACGCAAACCTCACTCTTGTGACAGTTTTGTGGCATCTGAACACATTACCCCGTTCTCCCCAATGACCCAAGGCATCATCAGTGTCAGTGTCCCATTGTCCTGCCCAGCATATCTGTCACCATTCTATGGTCACAGAATTGTAGAATACTAGAGTTAGAAGAGACCTCAAAGGCCACCCAGTCCAACCCCCCCCCTTCTGCCATGCAGGAACTCACAATCAAAGCACCTCTGGGACAGATGGCCATCCAGTCTCTGTTTAAAGACCTCCAAAGAAAGAGGCTCCACCACTCTCCAAGGGAGTATCTTCCACTGTCAAACTCTTGCCATCACAAAGTTCCTCCAAATGTTTAGCTGGAATCTCTTTTTCTGTGGTTTTTAATATCCAGCTTAACTACCCAGCTTTGGAAGGCACTCCCTCACAGAAGGGAAGTCATATTGAGGTTGTGTTCTGCTGCTTCAGAAACTGCGGCGGCCGTCTGGATGGGTTTCCCATTGTCATCCTCAAGTCATTTCTGATTTATGGCAACCTTGTCATGGAGTTTTCTTGGCAACATATGTTCAGAGGAGGTTTGTCATTGACTTTCCCCAAGTCTGAGAGTGCATGGCTTGTCCAAGTCACCCAGTGGGTTACCATGGCTAAGCAGGGAAATGAACCCTGGTCTCCAGAGTCCAACACTCCTCTCCAACATCTGCCAGTGAAGACCCAGCTGAGAGAGTGTTTGTTTGCCCTTCTTCCCACCTGGGCTACTACCATGCCTTGGCTCCTGGACTTAAGGAGGAGGAGTGGCCTTCTTTCCCTCCTCTCCAACATCTGCCAGTGAAGACCCAGCTGAAAAAGTGTTTGTTTGCCCTCCTTCTACCTGGGCTACTCCCATGCCTTGGCTCCTGGACTTAAGGAGGAGTCTTGTCCCCCCCCTTTTTTTTTCTTTTTTTTTCTTTTTTTTTTTAGATTGTGTATAGTTCACATTGTTTCTAGGATTAGGATGGGGGATTGAGAATGGGGATATTTTCTTTTTTCTTGTTTTGGTATGTTAATTGTTATGTATTTTGCTTTGTTCATTTTATTTTATTTTTGGTTATTTTTTGTTATAATTACTATGTTGTTGCTATAACTGCTATATATTTTTGCTTTGTTAATTGTTATGTATTTTGCTTTGCTAATTTTATTTTACTAAAATTACTATTTATTTTTGTTGCTATAATTGTTATGTATTTTGTTAGTTATTGTTAATTGCTATCTGATTTTATTGTTATTGCTTAATACATTGCCATTTGTTTTTTAACTCATGTATATTGTTATTGTGTGTATAATCTCCTCTGTTGTAACCTGCCCCGATTGCTTGCTCAGAGGGGCAGGCTAGAAATAAAAATTATTATTATTATTATTCACTCAAACCACTATGTCACGCTAGCTCCCTGTGTATATTTAGATGAAACAATAAAATGTTGCGACTCTTCTACAATTTGCCCTGCTTCACACAATAGTAAACATATTAAATACAATAAACTCTAAAGGGGAGAATAGCAATGCACCTTTTAAGAGATGTTTATTTTCAGCTCTCTGCTTTCCCCACTTTTGTGTCCTCCATTTTTTATTTTTATTTTTTATTTTACTCCAATATCAGTCTTAGGGACTATTTTTAAAAAACACACAAAAGTGATGAAGTTCAATCAATTCTTAATTTTCAAAGAAAATTATTAACAAATTTAAGGTAGTTAAATATTAAAGGCTACAATATTAAATGTGCTTTTCAGGAATTAATCCCTGAGCTCAATGGCTTTTGTTGTTGTTTGTTATTGTGTGCCTTCAAGTCATTTCTGAATTATGACAAACCTAAATGGGACCCAACATGGGGTTTTCTTGGCAAATTTCTTCAGAGGGGAATTGTCATTGCCATCATCTGAGGCTGAGAGAGTGTGACTTGTCCAGGGTCACCCAGTGGATTTCCATGGCCAAACTGGGATTTGAACCCTGATCTCCAGAGTCATAGGCTGCATTCGCACTGCAAATAATCCAGTTTTAAACCACTTTAACTGCAATGGCTCAATGGTACAGAATTCTGGGAAGTGTAGTTTTGTGAGACATTTTGCCTTCTTTATCAGAGAGCTCTGGTGCCACAACAAACTACAACTCCCAGGGTCCCATAGCATTGAGCCATGGCAGTTAAAGTAGTATCAAACTGGATTACTTCCTCAGTGTGGATGCAGTCATAGTTTAAAACTCAAGTCACTACGCCATGATAGTTTGCTCTCAATGGGACTTACTTCTGAGCAAACATGGTTAGGTTTACAGTGTAGATGTAGTACTCTGCCAGATCACAAACTACCATATACTAAGGACCTCATCAGACGTCGGAAATTGAAAGTATAATATAATGGCAATCTGAATGTAATCATGGGGTTTCATGTTATTGTGAATTAAAGTATCTTCTGCAATTGGGGGCAAAAGGGAAGTCATTCCGAACGCAATCATGGGTTTTACATTATTGCAAATTAAAGCATCTCACGCTATTTTAGGGCAATGGGGGGTCATTTTTGGGTAAATGTAAGTCATTCTGAACACATTCTGAACACAATAGGAATTCACGTGAATTGGCTCCAATTGGCTCTATTCGCAATAAAGAGAAATTCCTCCCATCTAATAAACTCCTAAGTGACATCATTTTAAGAAGGGGATGAAGATGATAAAAGATCTGGAAACAAAGTCCTATGAGCATGGTGGAGGGAGCTGATTAGGTTTAACCTGGAGAAGAAAAGATGGGGAAGTGATAGGATATCCATTTTGAAAACTCTGGAGGGAGGTCATGGAGAAGACAGGGTGAGCTTGTTTTTTCCTGTTCCAAAGACTTGTAGGGTGCTTCTCAAATGAGTCAGTCATTTGAGGTGGTTCTGCTTGCAAACCCTTTCTCCATTACTCAGAAGGAGAGCAAAATGGTGATCATCATTTGCCCACTATCACAGCATTGGCACTTCAGTGGCACTAGTTCCTGTGTTGGCTTTCTCACTCTTGAAATATGACAATGCCATTTACAGTACCCTTTTTGCTCCCTCTCCTGCTTCTTTAGTCTTTTGGGTTTTTAAAGGAAGCCTTCATTGTGCCATTGTGTAATGATTCTGTCAGAATTGTAAGTATAATGTTTATAGTTTTTTGTGGGTTTTTCAGGCTATCTGGCCATGTTCTAGAATAGTTTACCAGCATCTGTGGCTGGCATATTCAGAGAATGCTGGCATGGAAGAAAGTTGGGTATGTATGAACTCCACTCCCACTCCATGCTTTCTTTCTTTTTCAACCTCCGTATGTTCGCCTGCACAGTGTGGTTTGTTTGTTGGAGGAAGAGGTAGAGGATTGAGCCACACCTTATCCATTGGTACAGCTTTGCCGTCGTTGTGTGGCTTCAAGTAATTTCTGAGAAGGCAAACCTATCACAAGAGTTTCTTGGCAAAATTTGGTAAGAACTGGATTTGCTTTTGCCTCCCTCTGAACCTGAGAAAGTGTGACTTGCCCAACGTCCCTCTCTGAGTTTCCATGGCTGAGTGGGGATTTGAGTTGTAGTCCAGCGCTCAAACTACCATACCATGCTGGTTCTCTTGATCCAGCCTCGCAGCAGAGAAATAGTTGAACAGTGTTGGCAGTGTGGGAGCTAATGGCAGCAATCCACTTAATCTAATGCCATCTAAGACTGGACTGTTTACTGGACTGGACCCTTTACAGTTACAGGGATTGCTCTCCTTTTCCAGGCTCCCGGGCCTGTTCCTTGAGGAGTGGAAGGTCTTAACTCAGATTGGGCCTCTTTTACTTCCTCCTTTTTTCCACACCATCCTTCTTGTCTGTCTTGACAATCTGACTTTGGGTTGCTTATGGTACCTGATGTGGAATGAGATGGTTCCTCAGAGTATGGATCCCAGATGTACCAGTTCAGTGGCCCCCAACCCCAACCCAAGAACCTCCCAAAGGCAACCTTGAAGTCCTCCTCTTTCCAGTTAACTTTCATACATGGCTGAATAAAGGATCAATATTAATGAATAGTAGTTCTACTTACACTATTCAAATCCTCCAGTTTTATTGGAAGCAAATTAAAGTATGGTAGAACTGTATTAAATGTTACTGTTAGTTTCAGTGATGTTCAGCAGATGGCAGTATTGCTTTTCTCAGCTCTTTGTTTTTTTTAAATGTAAGTTTAACTTCAAAATACAGTTGGCAGGCTGCATCTCCACAAATACAACCTATCTCCACAGTATTACAAAAACTACTGTGGTTTCTTAACTATGTTTCTAGGAACAATGCAAAATACTGGTGCCTATTTTGAAAGCTCCATGGGATTTATGACTATGTATCTGATAAATTCCTCCTCCTGGGTGAATCTGCCCATGTGGCAGATCCACACTACACATTTATAGCATTTTGATACCATTTTGACTGTCATGGCTGAACAATTAAAGTGATTTAGTACCAATTTAACTGCCACTTAGAATCTGTGCCAGAAAGCTCCATACTGTTGTCTGGGGAAGTGGACTGGAGTATTCTAAGTATGTCACAAACTACAACTCCCAGAATTCTGTAGGATGGAGCCATGGAGATTAAAGTGTGATTAGACAGCTACAACCATCTAGTGTAGACACATACATGTGCAGGCTTAGGTCCTTCTCAGAGGGCCTCTTTCAAATGTCCTTCTCCAATCTGAGGTAGCACCTTCTTGGGGATATTATCCCATAAGTGTGTAATATGTATACACACACACACACGCTCACATACACACACACACAGTGAGAGTGACAAGCGTGTCATCTATTTGGAGCTAAATAAAAGGAATTTTTGGTATCCTAGTCTTTTAATGGCTAATACATCTCTAAGTACGATGTGTGTAAAAATCTTTGCCAAGATCACACAACTATCCCAGGAAAATGTTTTGTTAAACCCTGATTTTCCCTCATGTGATAAAGTCCTATGCACTGACATGACCAGGGTGATGCCTTGGCCTATGAGATGTCCTCACTCCAGGCCTAGTCCAGCTATTCAATTGGAGAAGGACAGGGGTAGAGACAGTGCTAGGGCATCTCAAAGACAATAGCATCCTCATCTCCCTGGAATTTGGCCCAAAGGTTATTAGGGAGAGCTCACTCCAAGTACCTGATTTCTATGTATGCCAACAAACTATAATAAGTAAGAGTAACAATTTCTTGCAGAGAGTCAAATAAGTAATCTGTTCTTCACTGAGAGTCAGATAAGGAATTTGACTGGACTTCAGTGAGAGTCAGATAAGGAATGTGACTCGAGTGAAGTTTGAGGTTTACATGGCTGGCATCCATAGTTTTTTGTGGGGTTTTTTTTTGGGGGGGGGGGCTATGTGGCCATGTTCTAAAAGAGTTTATTTGGCATCTTCAGAGAATGCTGGCATAGAAGTGAGTGGGGTATGTATATGTGTGTGTGTGTGTGTGTGTGTGTGTATATATATACTGTGTGACTCTAGGTTGGGAGGAGTGATTTACATGTTAAACTTTATATTGTTCTCTTGTTGAATGGCAAGGCCTCCGGGTGGGAGGATATGAAAGGAAGTTTTGTGTCTGCTTAATTAGTGGTCCATTGTCTGCTGGGGAAAACTCTGATCCTGGGTGGTTTTTATTTGCATTTTGCTGGGTCTTAATTTTGGTGTTTTTCAGGACTGGTAGCCGAACTTTGTTTACTTTAAGAGTTTCTTCTTTCTTGTTGAAGTTGTCCAGGTGTTTGTACATTTCAATGGCTCCCTGTGCATTCTGACCCGATAGTTGTTGACAAGGTCCAGAATTTCAAACTATTGCCCAGAATAGTTAATAACATATTCTTCTACTGTTGATTTTTCTGGGTGACTCGGTCTGCAGTGTCTCTCATGTTCCTTGATTCATGTTTGGACACTGTGTTTGATGGTAGACTTGTCTGCGACTGCATGGTATGCAGTAAACTCCTGTGGCTGCAAGAGGGTCCCTCCTGTCCTTCGCTGGGCAAAGCATTTGCTTGATTTTCTTGGTCAGTTTATAGATCATCTGGAGGTTGTGTGCTCAGACATCAGAAGGGCTGCCAGACCCAGAAAAACCCAGAGGAGTGAAGACAAACAGCAACCCAAATGGAAAGTATTTTTGCCATACATCAAACAGAATAGGGAAACTGGTGAGGAAATATAATTGAAGACAATGGGACCTGAGGACCCGCAAATTTTGATATCTGTGGAGGCATCTGGAATGGATCCCCCGCAGATACTGAGGGCCCACTGTATACCAAAATGGCCATGCTGCAAACATCAGCAATAGAGACAGTTTGTTCATTAACACCACACACCAGTGAAAAAGTAGAAAGCAGTGATGAAGGAAAGGAAGGCAGGGAAAGAAACAGCAAAAGGCATGTCTACACAGGACTTAACCAGATGGAGTGGCATCCCTGTCGACTGTCACCAAGCGCGCACCATGGATCATCAGCCTCCAGAGAGAGGAGACCACCTTCATGGACTAGACAGTTCCTACTTGCTGAGAGTAGCTAGACAGTACATGAGAGGGATGGCCCAGCAAAAGCTACTTATGTGGACACTTAATTGATAATTGTGCTTTAAGATAAATGACCACTGGAGAAGGGAGTGGGACCCCTACAAGCTATCTTAAAATTGCTACATAGCAATCCAAGAAATCAGCCCCATGAACCCTGGAGTGTAGAGGAGCCAATGTCTAAATCCTGGAGCAATGTGAAACACATTATCTTTGGCAGTGATGGTTAGGGTGTTGACAAAAAAATTAGTTAAAATTCTCAACAAAAAAAACCCCTAATAGAAATAGGTCTCTGCTGAAAAATCCCACATCATTTAACATGGAAAGAAATGCTACTTTAAGCTAATATTAGTGGATGGAGGAAGGAACAATGTAAGAGAGGAGAGCTAAACAGGTCAGAAAATAATATTAAAACTCAATCAACACAACATTCTCACAAATAGTGACATTGGAGAGCCCCCACACCCATGCCCACCCCATTTCATTTTCCTAAATGTTCCTTGGGAGATGTTTGAAATTCTTCAACAAGATAGGATGTGCTTTAAAAAAAATTCAAATTTGTTTCAGAAAACCCCTTTCTTGGAAAATTTGGCATATCCCTGAGAGAATTACAAATTTTCACATAATCCAGCCCATTGTATATTTGTGTAAGTTGCTGCTCAGGACTTGTTTCCTTCCAGTGAGACAGTGAGTCATGCAGAAACAGAAAGGGGATTGACTCCTCCAAAAATGGCTTTTTCCAATCTTTTTTTAATATATATATATATATATATATATATAAAATTTTATTTTTAAAACAAACATATACATACATTCAACACATTAACAAAGCATCACATTACACATATAAACATTCAACATATAACAACATATTTCAACATATAACCCTAAAATATCCACAAAACAAATAACTCATTTAAATAATGTTAAATTGAAATATTCTCTGTTCTTCCGAGATAACTTCTCTAACCTCTTTGTTCCAATTTAAATTTTGTCTCCTATATACAGTGGTCCCCAGGGTTACGAAGGTAATCCGTTCCGGATTACCTTTTGTAACCCGGAAATGATTGCATCCTGGGGGACCGCTACTTCCGACGGACCGCGCGGCCGATTTAAAGGGGCCGCGCGGTTTTTCTGTTTCGTTCCCCGGGGGATCCTTCGGATCCCGGGGGAATTTTAGCGGTCCCGCCAGTTTCGCACCCCGGGGATTTCGTTCCCCGGGGGATTCGGATCCTGGGGGACCACTGTACCACAAAATATCCCATAAAGATTTAGTCCCCAGAATGCCCTAAAGATTATTTTCTCTTCTATTTTCAAAATTAAATATAGATCTAATTACCTAGAGTCTTTCCCTTATAATTAATGATGCAAAGCCATTCTTCTTCTACAATATCTTTGTCATTTCCTCTCATAATTGCTGTCAATATATCCATTTCCATACCCTCGTAAAGTTTCCCCAACCACTCCTCTATTGATGGGATTAATAGATTTTTCCATGATTTTGCGTATGTAATTCTGGCCAAGGTAATCATATATAATATGATTCTCCCAAGCCTCTTTTCCTATCTTTTATCTAATTCAGATGTCATATTAAGTAAAAATAAAAGTGGGTTTAAAGGAATATCCTCATTCAGAATATCAGACATTGTTGTTTGCATATTTTTCCAAATTTTTTTAGCTTCTTTACAAGACCACCATACATGAAAGAAATTTGCATCAATTACATGACATTTCCAACAACACGCATCTCTTTTTTTGTAAATTAAATTAATCTTATAAGGAGTGATATACCAGTGATGTAGCATTTTTAAAAAGTTTTCCTTATAATTCTGGCAGACTGTAAAGTTGCTGGACTGTTTCAAAGTTTTTTCCCATTTATCAGTTTCAATTTTCTTACCAATTTCTAATGACCATTTTATCATTGTATGCTTTATTGTTTCATCCTCCAAATCTCTCCTTTGTAGAGCCTTATAATATTTGAAAATATGTTTTACACCATTATCAAATATTATTTCATCAATTTCTGTATATTCGTTATTAATTCCAAAAATTGTGAGGTCAGTTAAGAATCGATCTCTTATTTGTCTATATGAGAACCAGCTGTCAATGCAATTTTCCATTTTCAATTGTTCAAATGATTTAAGTTTAACTTCTCTGCCTGCTACTAATAAATTATTATATGTAAGATATTTATTTTCCTTGTTTGATTTAATTCTTTGAAATAAAGCCTTTTGTGGAAAGGTCCATAATGGTAATTTATTATAAAATAGCTTTTGCATATTAGACCATGCATTTAATAATGCTTTCCTCACGAAATGATGTGCAAAATCCGAGTTCTCCTTTGCTTTATCGTACCAGAGAAAGGCATGGTAACCAAATCTCATCTTGATGCTTTCCACAGTTAATATACTCTTTTTCTCAAGTCTTATCCAATCTTCTACCCAGAGCATGCTTGAAGCAAGAAAATAAAGCTTTAAGTTTGGCAATGCACAGCCTCCTTTTTTGAAGTCTTCAGTTAAGATTTTCCACTGTATTCTCGCTTTATTCCCTGCCCACAAAAACTTGCTTCATTCTTTTTGCCATAGATCAAGATGTCTCATTTGTGAAATAATCGGGAGGTTTTGGAATAAACCTAGGTAAAATGTTCATTTTGATGACTGCTGCTTTACCTAGAAAAGATAACTGTAGTTTTGTCCATTTCTCTAAATCTTTTTGTATCTCTTTCCATGTATTTAGATAATTATTTTGAAATAAATCTATGTTTCTTTTAGTCAAAGTGATATCTAAATATCTTACTTTATTTTCTATTTTAAAATCTGATATAAACTGCAGTTCTTCCGTCTCGTTTAAGTTTTTAGTTAATAATGATGTTTTCTGTTGGTTAATTTTAAATCCACAGACTCTACCATATTCTAATAAAGTTTCTTTAACAAACTGTATTGACATCTTTGGATCTTCAAGATATATAATGATATCATCAGCAAATGCTTTTAGTTTATAACTTCTGTCTTGTATTTTAACTCCTATAATTTTCTGTTCGTCTCTGATTCTGGTGTTTAGTATTTCGAGAACAATTATGAATAATAGAGGTGAGAGAGGAGACCCTTGACGGATGTCAATATTAGCAATTCTTGTGTCATTCATGATTATTTGAGCTTTTTGATCTTTATATATAGTTTGTATTCACTGTAGAAAAACCTCACCCACATTCATCCTGTTCAGAGTTTCCAACATAAAGTGCCAGCTCACTCTGTCAAATGCCTTGTCTGAGTCTAACAATATCATAGCCATCTTCTTTTCATTATGATGTTCGAAGTATTCAATCAAATCAATTGTAGTTCTTATATTGTCTCTTAAGGCTCTTTTGGGCAGAAAGCCATTTTGATCTTCTTGTATAATTCTGCTTAAAATATCTTTAAGTCTTTCTGCTATAATGGATGCAAAGATTTTGTAATCTACATTTAACAATGATATCGGTCTAAAATTCTTAACATCAGTTTTTTCCTTTTTTTCTTTTAGAATTAATGAGAGATAAGCAGTTTTCCATGAATCTGGGATTCCTTGTTGTTGAATCTCGTTCAATGTGTCTTTGAGACGTTCTATCAGAACATCTTCTAAATGTTTATAATAGTTTGTGGTCAATTTATTTATAGCAGACTTCCGAATCTTCTTCACTTCATCTGTTTATCCTGTGATTAAAAAAAAAGCAAACATCCCCATTTTCTCATACAAATTACATCAAAAGAACTCTATGTTAATAGTTTTTTCCTTCATTAGTAAAAGTCAAACATTTTTACATATTATTAAACTAGATTTCTTCATAATTCACACTATTTAAGTTTGCTTCTTGCGTTCCACACTTCCCACATTTGCAGGATTTTAATCTATATACAGTGGTCCCCCGGTTTACGAATCCCCCGGGGAACGAAATCCCCGGGAACAGAAACCGGCGGGACCAAAAAACATCCCCCGGGATCCGAAGGATCCCCCGGGATGCGAAGGAGAAAACCCGCGCGGCCACGCGGTCCGTCTCCTAATGCAGTCCCCCGGGGAAATGAAGACTTCCGGGTTACGAAAGGTAATCCAGAACGGATTACCTTCGTAACCCGGGGGACCACTGTATCATATTTATTTTCTTTGGTGTTAAATACCAACGATAAAACATCTTGATGAAATTTTCTTTTAAATTTTGACATAATGTGAATCTGTTAGTATTTACCCAAGATTTTTCCCAAGATTCTAGTTCAATCGTTTTTCCTAGATCTCTTGCCCATTTTATCATATTATGTTTAATTACCCTCCGATTCCAGGTCATGATTTCTTAGTAAATTATAAAATTTGGAAATATTAGTTCCTTTTTTATTAAATAATATGTCATCTAAATCGTTTTTTATGGTAGATATTCCTGGTTCTTTTGAATCATGCTTGAAACATAGCTGTAATTGATTATATAAGAACCAATTCATATTTGGATTATGTTCTTTTAATTGTTCTATAGATTTCAATTTATACACTGTCATATTTTCATTAGATATTAAATCTTGGTATTTTAACCATTTTTCTGTATTATTTTTAGTTCTATAAAGAAAAGCCTCTTGCAGAGAATTCCACATGGGCATTTTCATATAGAATTTTAATTTCAATTTATCCCACAAATAAATTGAGACTTATAACAGTTATCTGTATGTATTTAGATATATATGGAAGAGATTTTGGTATATCTTTTGTATAGTTTTTAAAACTAATAAAAACAATTTTAAAAATAGTTTGTGGTCAAGCCGTCTTGACCTGGCACTTTATTTGGTTTTGGTCTCCTTATGGCATCCACTATTTCTATATTTGTGAAGGGTCAATTCAGTTTTTCTTTTTCTTCATTTAGTTCATTAATTTTTTTGTTTTTCTAAATATTCTCCTATTTTATCATTATCTTGTTTCTCAGCCAAAGTTGCTTTATATAGTTCTTCAAAATTTTATCTGAAAGCAATTTGAATACTTTTCTGATCTGTTATTCTCTTTCCTTTGTAAATTAATTCTGTTATTATCTTCTTCCCCTGGATTTTCTTTAATTTATTCACCAAGAGCTTACCACTTTTATTTCCTGACTCAAAATATTTTTGCCTGACCTTCCTTCGTTTCTTTTCTATTTCTTTTATAGCTATAATTTTAAGTTGATATTGTAGCTTTTCAATTCGATGTTTGAATACAATATCACCTTTCTTTTTCCATTCCTCTTCTTTCTGTTTCAATTCTACCAATAATAATTTTTCTTTTTGCTCTTCTTTTCTTTTTAGTTCTGTTTGAATTTTAATAAATTGACTCCTTATGACCGCTTTACTTGCATCCCAAATAATTTTGTTTGACATTCCCTCTGTTTTATTTTCCTTGAAATATAATTTTAAAGCTTCTTTAATTTTCTTTTTATATTTTCATCTTTGAGCAAATTATTTTGTAGTTTCCAGTTATATTCCCTCTTTTTCTCTTTTAGTTCCAACATTATAGGATTATGGTCAGAAAGTCTTTTAGGTAAAGTTTCCATTTTTAAAAT
The DNA here is from genome assembly GCA_034509955.1 of Urosaurus nigricauda. NCBI lineage: Eukaryota > Metazoa > Chordata > Lepidosauria > Squamata > Phrynosomatidae > Urosaurus > Urosaurus nigricauda. The sequence goes on from JAOEGL010000002.1 coordinate 125,018,445, forward strand.
ATATGGAAGTAAGCTTTTGGATGTAAAGGCTAAATCAATGCGTGAAAAGGAGTTCTGGCTATCCGAGAAGAATGTGAAGCCATTTTCTTTATTATTTTTGACTCTCCACACATCTTCCAAATTATTTTTTTCTTTCATACTGAAGAAGGATGAAGGTAATTTACCTTGATTCGATCAAATCTTTTTTCCAGATTTGATTTTCTGTCGATTTTGGGTTCAGGCACAGCATTGAAATCTCCAATTAGCAGGATATTCTCATAATTAAAATTCTTTAGGTTTTCATTAATTGAAGCAAAGAATTTTTCTTTGCTTACTGAGGGTGCATATATTCCAACTACACAAAATGAGGTGTTCATCAAAGTAATTTCCACCGCTACATATGACCCTTTATTATTTGTAAATAATTCTTTTGCCTGGTATTTTTTATTCACAAATATTGTAAAACCTTTCTTTTTTTCTGATAAAGAGGAAAAACAATAACCTAATTTTGGGTTTCTTATATACTTTTCTTCTTCTTTTTTAATCTTTATCTCTTGTAAGCATACAATATCAGATTTAAGGTTTTTTTCCAAATAATGAAATACAATGCTTCTTTTGAATTTAGAATTGATTCCTTTTACATTACATGATATTATTTTAATCGTCATTTTTGTTCTATCCAAATCTGTTTATTATTCTTGTTTATTTAGAATTTTTTTCTTGATTTTTCCACCCCTTCCACCACTTAATGTTACTTTATTTGTTTATTTAATAATATATTTTGTTTTCCAAAATTGGCCCACTATATTTATTTTCTCTTCTTTATCTTTAAGTTTCCATGTCAAAAAGAGTATTTGGTTCTTCCATCAATAAATTAGTTTCCAATTGTAAATTTCTCTGAAAAATTATTTCTTCTAAATCTTCTTCTCCTTGATCTTTTTTCTCCTTCTCATTTTTCTTGTCTTTATTATATGTGGGTCTCCATTCTCTTGTAAATGAATGTTTCTCTTTTCTACCTTCTTCTTTTTCTTTAAATTCTCTTCTGATTTTCCGTTCCGTTTCATGTGCCTTTTCCTCATTATCTATTTTGTATCTTTTCTGATTGAAATGGAATGAGAGTCCTTCTAGACGTTCCCATCTATAATTAATATCTGCATGCTTTAACAGTTGAGTTAATGTTTTGTATTTTAAATTTGTGTTGGAATGTCTTTGTAAATTCTGGCTTCTTCTTCTTCTACCATAAGTTTAGTTTCGTATTTCTTTTGGATTATCATGTCTCTCATCTTTGTCCTAACAAAGCATATGACAATGTCTCATGGTAGTCTCTTCTCTCTTGCTTGCATTGAGTTCGCTCGAAAGATTTTATCAATTTTGAAGGTCATCCTTTCTTCCGAGAGACCTGTATAGTTAGCTAATTCTGGTATTAATCTTTCCAAAAGATCTTCATTATTCTTCTCTGATATTCCTCTAATATATATATATATATATGTATGTATCTAAGTTCATTGTTCCATTCTATCATCTGTTGTTGTTCCTGTTTTTTGACAATTTCTTTTGTGTTATTCTCTAATTCAGTTGTTCTCTCTTTGATGTTTTCAACTTCTTTTTGAGTATTTTTAATTTCAGATGTCATTTTTTCCATTTTTCTCCCGAAATTGTCCATTTCTTTCTTGAAATCCTTCCATATTTCATCTCTTGCCTCTTTTATTTCTCCTCTCGTTTCTTGATTGGCTTTTCTCAAAGGTGGCTTTTTTCAATCTATACTATAACTAGCATTTCATATGCTGAAGCATTTCCTATATTTGACTACAGGCCCAGGAAAAAAGACAGCCTCCAATTCTAACTCAGTAGAAAGTATACCTCACTATCAGAATTGCAGAAACATGAATGTAAAAGGTACCAATGTGGTTTGAAAACCATCATTACAAACATTTCTGCAGATTTGGGGGGCAGCTACTGGACTGTGTTACTTCATCTTCCCAGAAAGTGTTCTTATTTGAGAAATGAACCCAAGAGCATTCTCTAAAAATCTTTGGAGATCACCAAGTCTCGTCTTATTACAGTGCTCCACTCAGATGTTCATGCTACAGTCATCTCTATTCCTTTTTCTTTCTTTTCTTTTCTTTTTTGTAATTTTCTTTTTTATTTTTTTGAGATATTGAGAAAGTCAATAAAAAATAAAAAGGGTCAATAAAAAAATTCTGTCAATAAAAATAAAAGAAGCCTTTATTACTGATTTCCCTTCGTTTGCTTCTTAACCCATGATATTTCCAAGGCATGGCCCACTCTATTTCCAGAGCAGATCTATAAATGTTTTTTAAACGTGTGTAAAAAGATGGGGAGATGTTCAAAGGTGAGTAGAAATATGACTAAAGACAAATATGTCAGTTTTTTAAAACTATAAAAGGTAGACAAAACTGTTCAATGAATGAGAAGCATGACAAAAAGGTCTAGCATTGGGTTAGTGCATTTCTTGTGTAGGCTGCAAAACCAGATTCACCCCATCACTGAAGAATCGAGGGAAAACCTCTCTGAAGAACAGTCTTTCTATTTTCACCCAAGGAATACAGTGGCTGGTAATTCTGCTGTATTTTTATATCTCTTTAAAAAACAAAAGAGTTTTTCACACAGCTAAATAGTCTGACTTCCTTTTCCTGGTTTGAATCCTCTTCCAGGATGCAGCCGGATATTATTGCTTGCATTTTAATATTTATTTATTTATTTATTTATACCCCGCTCTTCAGCCAAGGCTATCAAGAGCTGCTTACAATTTATTCATTAGACAGGCTTACAATCTAAAAAGACACAACAAAAAAGGAGAAGGGAATGGCAGTAGGGAAGGGGAAGCAGATCTTCTCTCCCTAGGAGGCCTGGACCAAGGCAGATGGACTGGAGGGAGGGCCTTTCTTCTTTTCAGGCAAGGCCTGTTGGAGCTGGCTTGCCTTTGTCTCCCTCAAGATTTTGCCATCAATGCCACCCCTGCCTAAAACCCAGCTAAAACCAGACTAGAATCTGAGTTCAGCTGTCTGATTTGCAAAGCCAGAAAGCTCCCGACTTTGCAGACTGGCCGGCTGAGCCAGGTTCTAGCAGAGTTTTAGGTGGGTTTTAGGTGGAAGGTGGCATTGGCAGCAAAATGCAAGTGATAATATCCTGTTGCATCCTGGAAGAGGATTCAAACCAGGCAAGGTAAGTTGCATTTTTTAGCTGTGTCAAAAACTCCAAAGTGTAGTGAGATGTGTTTGCAGAAGACTAGCAAAGAGATTTTAGTAATCCTCATCTATCCAAATGCATTTCTTATAACATATGATCAAACATGCATATAGTAGCTTCCTTTAAAGCTCATGTTTCTTAGCTTCATTGTATTCTGTTTGGGTTACTCAGTGAAGAGGCCTTAATCTTAAAAATAAACAGAGATACAGCTAGGATGATTGTACTAGTCCAGGTCCAGATGTGAAGCTCACTCACTGAGAGCCTTAACCGCCTCTCTTAGTCTCACAGGGGGAGGAAAAGAGGGGAACTAAACCCATCCTGAACCTCATAATGTCATCTAATAATTTCTAAAAGGCTTATTCTGTTAAGGTATATGATTTCTGCCTAGGAGGGATTTGCTTTGTCTCGTTCTTCAGAAGGGGGAATACCTGCACCTTTTCTAAGGAGTTTATCACACGGGAAGCAAAGCACCCAAATCCCATGGATAAATGGGGTTTAAATCCTAGGGATATCCTGGAAGAGTGAGATTGTTTTCAGACATGTCAGGCAATTTTGACAATATCCTGTCCAAAAACCACCAAATTGTGCTGTTTTTTAACTTCAGGATTTTCCTTAAGTTAAAAAGCAGTGTGATTTTTTTTTTAGGTGCTTTGTGAACTAATCATGATAATGATTATCGTTCCATTTCAATGACATTTTTCAGGGAGAACTATTCTTATGAGTATAGAATTCATACGGCCTTCTGCACACGTTAATGGCATGTTAATGCCCAAATTCGTGCAACATCATTGGAAAACAATCCTGCTTTTGTGGGATATTCTCAAGTTTAAACCCCATTTGGGCACTTCCCTCCCATGTGATAAACTCATAAGAGTTTGAAGGCCCATCTGGAGCAAAGAGAACATGACATCTAGCAGTCCAGATCCAAGGACCATCTGCCTTGAGACTCTGCATTTAGCCAAAGGGGCATGAGAAGATTCTTTGATTCTTTGATTCTATGAACATTTTCTTCATTTCGATTTTCTGTTTCTGTATACTTTTCCATCTATTTGTCAGGTAATTAGTCTTACTTCAGTGTGTTCTTGAACCTAAACTAAGCAGGACCTGAGTTGTCAGAACCCCTAACCCCAGATGAATACACTAAGCATTATGGAAAACTATGGCTATATGCATGTATTTTCTATTTGTCTTTTAATATTTTTGTCTTCCTTTTCCAATAATTTGGGAACAAAAGAGCCCCAACCCCTCTTTTGCTGAAATCACTCGCTAAACTAGAGCCTTTCTGAGCCCATTACAGAGCCGAATTCACATAGTGAACTGCAGAAACTGGGGTCTTTTGAGGACAAAGAGTGACCTACTGCTTTATCACACTAGGGGGCAAACAGGATTTAAACGACAGTTAAACAGGAAATGCCCTAAGTTTGTCACAGGACGTTTCCTGTTTAACTCTTGCTTAATTCTTGTTTTAAATCTTGTTTCCCCCCTAGTGTGATAAAGCAGCAAGAGAACAAGAACAAGAAGGTACTTCACCCTCAGTGAATGAGTTTGGTTTGGAAGGAAGCCCATGGTCCCCGCTTGCTACTATGATCCAGCATGGAAGAGTAGCCTCTGCTCTCCTGTACACTTTACAACAAAAATGCTTGAGCTCCCTCCTTCTCAGCCGCAAAACCCTTCTTTCTCTCACCTTTCTCCCAGAAGCCTCTGAAATCTCAATTCCCTTTTTCCTGCCTACAAACCTTGTTCCTTAACTTTCTGATTAACTTTACCAACCTCCAAACAAGAGACAACAGTACAAAACATGATGGAGTGCCTGTTAGGAAATCTAGTCCACAAGAAGACATAGGCTAAGCATGGTTCTGTGGCAGTGGCTTTACTCCTTTGGGGATCATCTGGTGGAGGTGCCCCATAGTCTCTCCTGCTGACTTGCTCTCCTGTCCTCCTGGCCAGCCACCCACAACCCATCCAGGCTGCTTCTGCAGTGGGGCAGTGATACAATCTCCTGAGGGTCTGGCACAAGTGCCACAGTCTGAATAAAATAGCAATAGCAAGTATATTTCCATACCACTTATCAGTGCACTTAAGCACTCCCTAAGCAGTTTACAATGTGTAAGCCAATTGCCCCCAACAAGATGGGTACTCATTTTAGCAACCTATGGAAGGATACAAGGCTGATGGACCTTGAATCCCTATCTTTTATTGAACTCACAACCTTGTGGCCACAGTACTGGCATTTAACCACTGCGCCACCAGAACTCCTTTAGGCACCACCACCACTGAGTGGCGCCTCTGGAGGTCCCCTTTCAGAGTGTGGCATGGCTAGTGGGCAAGCAAGAAAGGGAGGTAATGCCCTTTCTCTTTCACTCAGCAGCCACACCAATTTGTCCGGGGTGTCACCCAATATGGTCTGGACTCCTCACACCCCAGTAATGATGCCTCTGTTCTGTGGTGACTTTCCTGCTCCACCTACGGTGTACAACAATGAAGATTTAAAATACACCAAAGGAGTCCAGTATGGTGGTTTCAGCATTGGATTATGACTCTGGAGACCAGGGTTCGAAACCACTCTGATACTGGGTGACCTTGAGCAAGACATGTTCTCTCACCTTCAGAAGAAGGCAATGGCAAACCTCCTCTGAACAAATCTTGCCAAGAAAACCCCCTGAAAGTTTGCCTTAGGATTGTTGTAAGTCAGAAACTACGTGAAGCCACACCATAAGGAGAAGTCCAAAATAAGCTATGACTAGGAAAGGGTTTTAAGAATTACAGTTACCGTCTGAATTGTTTAACTACAGGAGGGCAGCAGAGACCACTCTGTGACTGAAGGAGTATAAAGAAAGTGGCACTAAGCACCATGTAATATGTTATTAATTACTGAAATTACATCAATCCTATGCACATTTTTTCAAAATCCTACTGTGTTCATAAAGTACATAGTGTGCTCTTAGTTAGATGTGCATATTTTATCATGTTTTATCATATTTCACACTCCATCGTCCAAACAGGAGCAGCCAACTTGTGTGGTAAAAGGAATTAGCTTCAGAACTCTTAAAGGGTCACAACCATCCTCAACTTGTTGCCATTTTTTAGGGAGGGGCCCAAAACTAGGATCCTGCCCTTGGCACAGGAATGACTAGTTATTACAGTAAGCAACAAAATCACTTTCTATCCTCGTGCACAACAACACAGGACTTCTTTGTGGTACTATTTCTCCTCAAATATTGGGTCAGTCAAGGGCAGCCAGAATGCCCTGTTGTCCCTTTGTTTGCTAAGAAAAATGATTCCATTGCAGGAGGATTTTCTCAAGGCACACAATGTTAAGTAAGTGATGTCTGCACTTGTTGTTGTTTTTTCCCTTGCACCCATTGAAGGCTGCTTCCTGGTTCTCGGCCATGATAATGGCGCAGAGTAATTCATCATTTACAGAAACACACCCGGAATGAGCACTAAGAAAAGGCAAGCCTTTGCTGAGGCCCAGCTTTGTTTAAGGACCCACAAAACTGACAGCATAACTGGACTGGTTAAAGAGCCCACCAAACAGCCTCACTGCAAGATTTGTTTACACGGCAAACTCTTGCAGGCTGAAGCAGGCCAGAGCTCCACAAAAACTTAACATTAACTTTGACCTGCTGTTCTCAAGCAGCCTCCAGATGTAAGAGCAACAACCTAACACTTGCTGTTGCAATCCTATATTACGCTATATGGTGTGACAAAATGTATACAGTCACAATAAGCTGCAGTGCAGTAATCCGAAACAATGTACTACTTGCATTGAGACTGAGAAGGCAGTTACTTGTAATATTTATATTATATACAGTATATGTACAGATTTACCTTTAAAAGAGATCTTGCTTCAGTTTCTACAAAAACAATCATTTTGTGGACTCTTAAAGCATTACAAAATTTACTTTGGGCAGGTTCATATACAAATGTTGGGGGTAATATTGATGAGGAAGCTGTAGATACTGAGGTCAGAAGAACTGGGAAAAGTACAGACACTGGTAATTATCTGTCCAGTAGTTATTCACAAAACAGAGTGGCACAATACAATGTCTAAAACATTCTTCCACTAAACTCTGCAGTGTGATAAGAAAATATTTGCCCTTGTTCAGGCCACATGAGATAGGATCACTTGATGCAAATCTTTTCAATTGAATTATGCACCAAAATCTATCTTGAATTGATTTGAAAATGGGTTGCAAATACTGCAAGTACTTGCTGGTAGATGCCATGCATATTTATAAACCTCAGAGACAATAGCCTGTTAGCATGCTGCTACAAAAACAAAGAGACTTATAGCTTTTAAAGACTAACAAGTTTTAATTGGCATGAGCTTTCACAGGCTGTTGCCACAAGACTGCTCTTTTTACTGCCATAGACTAGAATGGCTACCCTGTTGAAAACAGTGATTTCTGCTTTCCAAGCCTTCAGTGCTTTTGGTAGATGACCTTATCAGGCAACATAATGCTCCCAAATACAGCCTCCTGTTTTTAGTTTTCAAAGCATCACTTCCAAGTTTTATCTGATTCAGGACTTTATCACACCAGCCTGTTTTCTTGCAGCAACCACATGGTTAAAGTATTAATTAAGCACATGGAAACACCATCAGGCCTGGCCTCAAGTGGAAGAGCCCTCTCTCCATGACAACACCATCTGGCCTAGGAGGGAGTGAAAGGAGAGGCCTAGCAATGCCATCAGGCATGGCCTCAAGTTGCAGAGCTCTCCCTCCATGACAACACCATCTGGCCTAGGAGGGAGTGAAAGGACAGGCCAAACTCCATCGGCCTGTCCTAGATTCAGAAGCAGAGCCCTCCCTCCATGCCATCTGCCTTGGTCCAGGCATCAGAGAGAGAATAAGAACTGCTGGACCTGATCCCCTTCCCCACCACCATTCCCTTCTCCTTTTGTGCCATGTCTTTTTAGATTGTAAGCCTGAGGGCAGGGAACCGTCTAATTAAAAATAATAATTGTAAGCTGCTCTGATAGCCTTTAGGGCTGAATTATTACATACCAGTATGGAAACAATCACTATCACATCTTCTCTGCAGTAATGTGATGCTGCTGCTTTGGCGATGCATGGTCCTGCTATCAGTGCACCACCAAATCTCATTGACCTGGCCTCTGCTATCAGTGCACCACCAAATCTCATTGACCTGGCCTCCTACACATCTCCCCTCCTATATATAGCACATGCATGTTGATTATTATTTTATTTTTATTTTTCCTTTTTGGTTGTCAACATGCAATTGTGCAATTTCATAATTCCTGGAAAACCGCAAACTAGTTATGTACTATTTTTCACCATCACACAATTGTGTGATTTCATCATTCTTGCAAGAGCATGGCCACGATTTCAGATTTCTGACAGTGTGTAAAGGAGCCTTGGTGGTGCAGTGGTTAAATGCTGGTATTGCAGCCACAACTTTGTAAGTTTGATCCTAGAGGAGGGCTCCAAGGTCCATTCAGCCTTCCATCCTTTTATAGGTCAGTAAAATGTGTACTCAACTTGTTGGGTGCAATTTGCTTACACATTGTAAACTGCTTAGAACAGTGATTTTCGAACGTTGGCCTTCCAGATGTTTTGGACTTCAGTTCCCAGAATCTCAGACCATTGACCAAGATATCTGAAGCTTCTAGAAGCTGAACTCCAAAATACATGGAGGACCAAAGTTTGTGAATCACTGGCTTAGAGAGTATTGGGTTCACTGATAAGTGGTATAGAAATGTACTTGTTATTGTTTCCTATTTCCCCCTGCTGCTGTCATTTTGCTCTTGAGCCACTTGGGCATAGCAATCTGCTGCTCCAGCATCTGCAACACATGTCCACCTCTGAGTGTTTTTGTAATCCTCTGTTACCATGGACCCTATCTTGAAAGCTGCCCTCTTACTCACAATTTTGGTCAGCTCATGGAAGCTTTTTTCAAGAGAGAGTGGAACCAAAAGCTTAGGCAGAAGTGTCTCCTCCTGTATGTTTCAAGGTGTTTAAAAAATGGGGGCTTTCATGAAATACTTCCCCCCCCCCCAAAAAAAATGTTTTGGGAGCCCAAGAATATTCTTCTTGCTTAGTTCTGCACCTGCCCTGCACCAGATGTTGGTCAGTGATACCTCATGTCAGGTGCAGCGGTGGAGAACCTAGGGGTTCTCCCTGTGGGATGACAACATGTGGCTGCACAATTTCAGAATGACAAGGGCCACACTCCTCCAGATTGCTGGTGTTCTGCAACCTCACCTCCAACACTAGAAAATGGTAATGAGGGAGACCATTAGCACTGAAGAAAGAGTCACCATTGCAGTTTGGTGGCTCTCTATCCTTCCCATATACTGCAAGATAGCACCTCACTTTGGAGTTGGCAATTCCAAGGTCACTGAGCTTCCCATAGAGGTCTACCTCAACACTGAGCATGTGCTGCTGAGAAAAACAGCTCAGATGGATGACTATCGCCCTGTATTATCCCCTTCTCAAAAGAAAACTTAGGGCAATGTAACCTTACACACAGAAAGTCCCTAAACCAAGTACTGTAGTACAGAAAGACTAACAAAGAAAATCTTGTGCTACTCATATAACATTTAGTAAATAATGCAAATATTTACTGAACTTATAAAGTGCATATATTTACTACTGATTAAATTACCTTACAAAGTTTTCAGAGCACCAATATCCTTCTTACTGTTTTATATAATAGAAAAATAATATTATTTAAACTATCTAGAAAATAATCATATAGCAATAAGTATTTTAAAACAACCACAATGTAAAGCATACCATCAACTGAATTTGAATGAAATCCCAGTGGACACCAAGGCCCCACTGCACTGAAATAATCGTGCTACCTTGTAGGCTTGCAGTGTGTGTCCTTGTTCTGCTGGACTCTTGGCAGCTTTTGATACCATCAACCATGGCATCTTTATGGGCTGCCTCTCTAGGATGGGTTTTGGGGGCACTCTTATGCAGTAGTTCTGGTCTTTCTTGAAAGGGCAAACTCCAGAAGTAGTGCTTGGGGACTCCTGTTTAATTCCCTGGCCATTGGCCTATGGACTCCCCCCAGGGCTCAGTTTTGTCTCCCATGCTATTTAATATCTACATGAAACCACTCAGGGATGTTGTCCAGAGTTTTGGGGTTCAGTGTCACCAGTATGCAGATGACACCTAACTCTATCTCTGCTTTCCGTCCAGTTCCAAGGAAACTGTCTCAGTGTGTTTATCCAATGTCTGTTATCAGTAATGGACTGGATGAAAACAACAAACTGAAACTTAATCCAGACAAGACAGATGTGCTCCTGGTCAGTCAAAAAGCAGATCAGGGAATAAGGACTCTGCCTGAGCTGGACCAGGTTATACTCCCCCTGAAATCTCAGGCTCAAAGCTTGAGTGTGCTCCTGGACTCAACTCTCGGTTTGGATACCTAGGTTTCAGCAGTGGCTAGGTGTGCATTTTAATGGGCAAAACTAGTGCACCAGCTACGCCCATTCCTTGAGATGCCAGATCTAGCTATGGTGACACATGCCTTCATTACATTCTGTCTCAATTCTTGCAACGTATTCTGCATAGGGCTGCCTTTGGAAACTGTTCAGAGGCTTTGGTAGGTTCAGTATGCAGCAGTCAGAACACTGACCGGGGCGAGTTACAAGCATATAACTCTCTGGTTGAAAGTTCTCTGGCTATCAGTTTGTTTCTGAGCACAATTCAAACTGCTGCTCATTACCTATAAAGGCCTATACAGCTTAGGTGTAGACTATCTGAAAGACTATTCCTCCCCACACAAAACTTCATGAATGCTAAGATCTTCAGGAGAAGGCTTTATCTTAATCCCACCACCATCACATATTCATTTGGTGAGTACAAGAGAGAGAACCTTCTCAGTGGCTGCTCCCACCCTCTGGAACTCCCTTCTGCAGGATGCTATGCTGCCCCCCTCCCTGCTTTCCTTTTGTCAGCAGGCTTTAAGCAGGCTTTTAATGGTTAGGCTTAGCTTAGGTAAGCTTAGATGACTAGGGAAACATTTTTGGGGTGAAACGGTCATGCATTCATGTGGGGCAAACACACAAACATAGATAGTTCTGGGACTGTAACAATCAACTTTCCTCTTCTGATGATCACATCCTTTGCCTTCAGCTGTCTGGGCTGTCACTTCTTCTATTTCTGGTGCTGTGGGCTGCTGCCTGTGGACAGTCTGTCATGTTTATAAGAGAGTGTTGTTGCAATGTGTTGGAAAGAAGTTTTCTTTTAAGGCCAATGGGGAGCAACTGCCTTTCTGCTTCTTCCTCACTATGGCTCTTTTCTGTGGGTATCTGTGAGGTGTTAACTGATGTTGACCCCACACTGTGGCCTTCTTATCCAGTGAGCAGGAGCTGTTGTGCAATAGTTCATCTTGCAGTTGGCCATTCCAGTTAGGACAGACATATAGTTCGCCCGTTCTCTCCACTGTTCCTTGCTGGACTTGCATCTTCGTGTAAAATTCATACCACGGCACACAAAGTATGGAAGAGTCCGTGCCCATGATGTGCAGGAACTTGTCTCAATCTTCCCTTTGTGCTACATGTAACAGCTTCATCTCTTGCTGAGCTTGCTCCTTTATCACAAGGGCTATTACCTCACCTCGACAACCCTTCTTTTCTGTGTTGCAGAGAAAAGTCCAAGCACATTTCAGGAGACTGTGTTGCTACTAGAGGATCAGTGCGCTATCTCTGGTGGGGTGGGGTACAGAAAACATGTGAGTGAAGAATTGCAGTGTGCCCTGTCTACCTTTCTTTCTTTCTTTCTTTCTTTCTTTCTTTCTCCCACAAGGGGATTCATCTCTAAGTGTGAAAGCATCCAGTATCTCTTCCAAACCTAAGAACATTCACTGGTTCCATAATGTGGCCAGTTAATATTCAGTTGTGCATATTAGCTTGGCCTTAGCCACAAAAGCAACAAATAACACAAGACAACTAAACAATTGTAACAATTGTTGCAGGACAGAGTACGATACTGCAACATATTTCAGTGGAGTTGCGACTGTGTGTTTCTATGTGAGACAGGAAGCCATGCATTACAGCTTCTGCAATCTGCCCTGTCCAATTATTATGAGCAATTCCTTGGAGGTCTTTAAACAGAGGCTGGATGGCTATCTGTCGGGGATGCTTTGATGGAGAGTTCCTGCATGGCAGGGGGTTGGACTGCATGGCCCTTGTGGTCTCTTCCAACTCTACGATTCTATGATTATAAGGTTAAATGGAGGCTATTCATGGTAAATTGAGACTATTTGTATGGTATTATAACTAGTATTCTACTTAGGAGATGAACATTTTTGAAAAGACAGAAAGGGTGTGGCAACATCTTAGAGGAAAAGAATATCCACAACAGTCAGACAGTATTTAGTGAAGTCCAACCAAATAATATTAGTAGCATCTGATGGAAAATATCTTTATCTTCAGCCATTCAAAAAGAGGCAGTTGCACTATGTGGGTCAAAGGTTTCCATGTTGGGACATAGATCATAACTCATTTCTGGTATGCAGGGGGGGGGAACCCTGCTACTATGCCACTCATACAAGCTGGTATCAGCTCTGCCGCTTGGGTTTCCTGTTCCTCTTCTACTGATCAATCTTCTGGACCATATCCTGTGAAGCAGTTGAGGGAAGTGATAATTCAAAGGTAGTAACAGTGCAGTCTCTCCAGACACAACATACAAAACAAAACCTAAGCTCATGATGGCCAGGGAGAATGTGTGTCACTCACCCCAACCAGTGTTTCCTATGGACACACAAAAAGATGCAGCACTCTAGACTTTAGGAGAGCTGACTTCAATAAACTTAGAGAAATACTGGGGGTGATCCCATGGTCAGGAAAACTAAAAGAGAAGGGAGTTCAAGACGGATGGGAGTGTCTCAAAAAGGAGATACTGAAGGCGCAATCTCAAACAGTTCCAATGAGGAAGAAAAATGGAAGATATCTCAAGAAGCCAGGATGGATGACTAAGGAACTTTCAACTGAGCTAAGTTTTAAACGGAACATGTATAAGAAATGGAAAAGTGAGGAAATCACGAAAGAGGAATTCAAACAAATAGCAAGCATGTGTAGGGATAAAGTCAGAAAAGCTAAAGCGCAGAATGAACTCAGGCTTGCTAGAGAGGTTAAGAACAATAAAAAGGGTTTTTTTGGATATGTCCGAAGCAAAAGGAAGAAGAAGGAAACAGTAGGGCCACTGCATGCAGAAGATGGCAAAATGCTAACAAGGGACAGAGAAAAGGCAGAATTCCTCAACACCTTCTTTGCTTCAGTCTTCTCAGAAAAGGCAAAGGGTGCTCAACCTAAGGATAATGGGGAAGAAGACAGAATAGGGGAATTTCAGCACAGAATAAGTAAAGAGATAGTACAGGAATACTTGGTTAACCTAAATGAATATAAGTCTCCAGGACCAGATGAACTACATCCAAGGGCATTAAAAGAACTGGCAAATGTAATATCAGAGCCATTAGCAATAATTTTTGAGAACTCCTGGAGAACAGGAGAAGTCCCAGCAGACTGGAGGAGGGCAAACGTTGTCCCCATTTTCAAAAAGGGAAAAAAAGAAGATCCCAACAATTACAGTGGTCCCCCGGGATACGAATCCCCCGGGTTAAGAAAACTCCGGGATCCGAAACCGGCGGGACCAAAAATTATCCCCCGGGATCCGAAAAAAAGGGACGTCCCTTTTCCTCCAAGGCCAGGCTTCGGATGAAAAGGGACAGACTCCCACCCCTTTTCCTCCGAGGCCAGGCTTCGGAGGACAAGGGACGGACTCCCACCCCTTTTCCTCCGAGGCCAGGCTTCGGGGGACAAGGGACGGACTCCCATCCCTTTTCCTCCGAGGCCAGGCTTCGGGGGACAAGGGACGGACTCCCATCCCTTTTCCTCCGAGGCCAGGCTTCGGGGGACAAGGGACGTACTCCCATCCCTTTTCCTCCGAGGCCAGGCTTCGGGGGACAAGGGACGGACTCCCATCCCTTTTCCTCCGAGGCCAGGCTTCGGATGAAAAGGGACAGACTCCCACCCCTTTTCCTCCGAGGCCAGGCTTCGGGGGACAAGGGACGGACTCCCACCCCTTTTCCTCCGAGACCAGGCTTCGGGGGACAAGGGACAGACTTCCATCCCTTTTCCTCCGAGGCCAGGCTTCGGGGGACAAGGGACGGACTCCCATCTCTTTTCCTCTGAGGCCAGGCTTCGGAGGACAAGGGACAGACTACCGAAAGGAAGGCCCGATCCGGCGGATCGGGCCTTCCTTTCGCCTCAGCCGCGGAGGCCCAGCCTGGCTGGGGAAGCCAGGCTCGGCCTCCGCGCCTAATGAAAGGAAGGCCCGATCCGGCCTTCCTTTCACCTCAGCCGCTGGGCCTCTGCGGCTGACGAAAGGAAGGCCCGATCCGCCGGATCAGACCTTCCCTTCCCCAGCCAGGAGGCCCCCGCGGCTGACGAAAAGAAGGCCCGATCCGCCGGATCGGACCTTCCTTTCCTCAGCCAGGAGGCCCCCGCCAGGCCAGGCTTCGGCCAGGCCTCGGAACGGATTACCTATTTCCTATGGGAAATAGGCTCCGGGTTACGAAATTTTCGGCTTACGAAAAAGGTGCCGGAATGAATTAATTTCGTAACCCGGGGGACCACTGTATCGTCCAGTTAGTCTGACATCAATTCCAGGAAAGATTCTAGAGCAGATCATTAAGCAGAGAGTCTGTGAACATTTAGCAGGGAATGCCATAATCACAAAAAGCCAACACGGGTTTCAGAGAAACAAGTCTTGCCAGACAAATCTGATCTCTTTTTTTGATAAAATTACCAGTTTGGTAGATGAAGGGAATGCTATGGATATAGTATATCTTGATTTCAGTAAGGCCTTTGACAAGGTTCCCCATGACATTCTTGCAAGCAAGCTTGTAAAATGTGGGCTAGACAAGGTAACTGTTACATGGATTTGTAATTGGTTGACTGACCGAACCCAAAGGGTGCTCAACAATGGCTCCTTTTCATCCTGGAGAGAAGTGACCAGTGGGGTCCCACAGGGTTCTGTACTTGGCCCAGTGCTATTCAATATCTTTATTAATGACTTGGATGACAGAATTGGGGGCATACTTATCAAATTTGCAGATGACACCAAATTAGGAGGAGTAGCCAATACTCCAGAAGATAGGATTGAAATTCAGAATGACCTGAATAGACTAGAAAACTGGGCCAACTCTAACAAAATGAAATTCAATGCGGAGAAATGTAAGGTACTGCACTTAGGACGCAAAAATGAAATGCACAGATATAGGATGGGGGACATCTGGCTGAATGAAACTACGTGTGAAAGGGATCTAGGAGTCCAAGTAGACCATAAATTGAACGGCCAGTCCGGCCAGAGAGAGGAGAAGGAGAGGAGCTGCTTGGCAGCCATTTTGGGACCGTGTGCTTGAGACCGTGTGCTCGTTGCTGAAGGGGAGGAGCTTCTGTGAGTCACATCTGTGAGTCACAAGGGGGCGGAGCTAGCAGACTATTTTAGTTTTCTTTAACTGAACAACTCTGCTCAAGTGGCATTAGGTTAGAATCAGATATTGAAACAGAACCTTCCCTTTAAGTGTAAGATAGCAGCCAGTACTTACCTTTAAAGAAGTATTCCCAGTAGATTGACTGTTATATTTATTACTAAAGACTTTGCAGTATGGACAATGAGGGATCTGCCACAGTCACCTGCAACTCTTGTGGGATGTTTCTCTTCTTGCCTACAGTAGTGGAGAACTTCACATGCACCAAGTGCAAGCTGGTAGCACTCTTGGAGGAGAAAGTGCAGCAGCTGGAGTCCAGAGTAGCTACACTTCAGCAGATTAGGGAACAAGAGGATTTCCTGGACACAATAGAACTAACCATCTTGGATGAGTACCATGCAGAGGAAGATGCTAGGGTGGAAGAGGTCACTTGCCAAACAGAGGAGGCAGACAGCTGGAGGAATGTCACAAAGAGTAGTAAACCAAGAAGGAATTGTTTGGGGAGCTTGCAGCTAGAGAATCGATTCGAAGCTCTTTCCCTTATCAAGGAGGATGAAGAAAAGCAGCATGGACAGACTTCAGGGACAGAGCAAGGGAGCCTGAGAGTCCCACCCGAGGGAACAGTCGCTGCTAAGCCTCGGAGGAGGCGTGTGGTCGTAGTGGGGGACTCCTTGCTGAGGGGTACAGAAGCAGTGATTTGTAGGCCTGACAAGATGTCTCGTGAGGTGTGCTGTCTTCCAGGTGCAAAGATCCGGGATGTGACAGAGAGGCTGACAAGACTGGTCAAGCCTACTAATACCCCTTCCTTTTGGTCCACGTGGGAACTAATGATACTGCAAGACACAGCATTCAGAACATCAAAAGGGATTACGAGGCGCTTGGTAGGAAGCTGAAAGGAATGGATGTACAGGTTGTCATCTCGTCTCTTCTGCCAGTTGAAGGGCATGGTCCAGGAAGGGAGAGGAAAATAGCAGAGGTGAACAACTGGCTTCGCAGATGGTGCCGCCGAGAAGGATTTGGATTCTTGGATCATGGGCTGCGGTTCCATGAGGAGGGACTTCTTGCAACAGACGGGTTGCATCTCACGCCAGTTGGAAGAAATGTTTTTGCCAACAGTCTCAAGAACTTGATCAGGAGAGCTTTAAACTGAGTTCTGAGGGGAAGGGAGACAATATTAAGGAACGCAAAAGGGATGGCGTAAATAGTCAAACTGACATAGAGGAAACAAGGCAAACAGTGCAAGGACCCAACAGTGGGAGGCAAAAAAACTTGCACAGGCAGCAAGTAAAAGGGAACCATGGTCTGCGATGTCTCTACACTAATGCACAGAGCATGGGAAATAAGCAAGACGAACTCAAACTCCTAGTACAACAAGGCAAATATGATATAATAGGCATCACTGAAACCTGGTGGGATGAGTCTCATGATTGGAATGTGGAAATAGATGGGTATAACCTTATTAAGAGAAATAGGCCAAACAGGAAAGGAGGAGGAATAGCACTATATGTCAGAGATATTTACACCAGTGAAGAGATCCTGGACATCAATCATGGAAGCCAGGTGGAGAGCATCTGGATAAGAATCAAAGGGGAGGGAAACAACAAGGGTGTTACGGTGGGAGTCTACTACAGACCCCCAAGTCAGACTGAGGAATTGGATGATATCTTTCTAGAACAGATGACCACACAGTCAGAAAAGAGAGATGTAGTAGTGATGGGGGACTTCAACTATCCTGATATTTGCTGGAAGTCAAACTCAGCAAAATCCTCAAGGTCTAGCAAATTCCTCACTTGCCTGGAAGACAATTTCATGGTCCAAAAGGTGGAAGAGGCAACAAGGGGGTCAGCTATTTTAGATCTGGTCCTAACCAACAAGGAGGACTTGGTTAATGGGGTGCAAGTGGTGGGATCATTAGGTGGAAGTGACCATGTTCTCCTGGAGTTTGTAATACAGTGGAAAGGAGAAGCCAGGCAGAGTCAGACACGCATCCTAGACTTTAGGAGAGCGGATTTCAGTAAACTTAGAGAAGTATTGAGGGCGATTCCATGGTCAGAAATACTAAAAGATAAAGGAGTTCAGGACGGATGGGACTTTCTCAAAAGGGAGATACTGAAGGCACAATTTCAAACAGTTCCAGTGAGAAAGAAAAACGGGAGGTATCTCAAGAAACCAGGATGGATGACTAAGGAACTTTCAACCGAGCTAAGTTTGAAACGGAACATGTATAAGAAATGGAAAAAGGGGGAAATCACGAAAAAGGAATTCAAAGAAATAGCAGGCATGTGTAGGGGTAAAGTCAGAAAAGCTAAAGCGCAGAATGAACTCAGGCTTGCTAGAGAGGTTAAGAACAATAAAAAGGGCTTTTTTGGATATGTCCGCAGCAAGAGGAAGAAGAAGGAAACGGTAGGGCCACTGCGTGGAGAAGATGGCAAAATGCTAACAGGAGATAGAGAAAAGGCAGAATTACTCAACACCTTCTTTGCCTCAGTCTTCTCAGAAAAGGCAAAGGGTGCTCAACCTGAGGATAATGGAGCAGAGAACAGAATAGGGGAATTTCAGCACAGAATAAGTAAAGAGATAGTAGAGGAACACCTTGTTAATCTAAATGAATTTAAGTCTCCGGGACCAGATGAACTCCATCCAAGAGTATTAAAAGAACTGGCAAAAGTAATATCAGAGCCATTGGCAATCATATTTGAAAACTCCTGGAGAACAGGAGAGATCCCAGCAGACTGGCGAAGGGCAAACGTTGTCCCCATCTTCAAAAAGGGGAAAAAAGAGGATCCCAACAATTATCGTCCAATTAGTCTGACATCAGTTCTAGGAAAGATTCTGGAGCAGATCATTAAACAGAGAGTCTGTGAACATCTAGAAGGCAATGCCATAATCACAAAAACTCAACATGGGTTTCAGAGAAACAAGTCATGCCAGACAAATCTAATCTCTTTTTTTGATAAAATTACCAGCTTGGTAGATGAAGGGAATGCTGTGGATATAGTATATCTTGATTTCAGTAAGGCCTTTGACAAGGTTTCCCATGACATTCTTGCAAACAAGCTTGTAAAATGTGGGCTAGACAAAGGAACTGTTAAATGGATCTGTAATTGGTTGACTGGCCGAACCCAAAGGGTGCTCAACAATGGCTCCTTTTCATCCTGGAGAGAAGTGACCAGTGGGGTCCCACAGGGCTCTGTCCTCGGCCCAGTGCTATTCAACATCTTTATCAATGACCTGGATGACAGAATTGGGAGCATACTTATCAAATTTGCAGATGACACCAAATTAGGGGGAATAGCTAATACCCCAGAGGACAGGATCAAGATTCAAAATGACCTGAATAGACTAGAAAGCTGGGCCAAAGCTAACAAAATGAAATTCAATACAGAGAAATGTAAGGTATTGCACTTAGGGCGGAAAAATAAAATGCACAGATATAGGATGGGTGACACCTGGCTGAATGAAACTACGTGTGAAAGGGATCTAGGAGTCCAAGTAGACCACAAGTTGAACATGAGTGAACAGTGTGATGCGGCAGCTAAAAAGGCCAATGCTATTTTGGGCTGCATTAATAGAAGTATAGTGTCTAGATCAAGAGAAGTAATAGTGCCACTCTATTCTGCTTTGGTCAGGCCCCACCTAGAATATTGTGTCCAGTTCTGGGCGCCACAATTCAGAAAGGACATTGAGAAACTGGAGTGTGTCCAAAGGAGGGCGACAAAAATGGTGAAGGGTCTGGAAACCATGCCCTATGAGGAACGACTTAGGGAGCTGGGGATGTTTAGCCTGGAGAAAAGAAGGTTAAGAGGTGATATGATAGCCCTGTTTAAATATTTGAAAGGATGTCATATTGAGGAGGGAGCAAGCTTGTTTTCTGCTGCTCCAGAGAACAGGACCCGGAACAATGGATGCAAGATACAGGAAAAGAGATTCCACCTGAACATTAGGAAGAACTTCCTGACAGTAAAGGCTGTTCGACAGTGGAACGCACTTCCTCGGAGGGTGGTGGAGTCTCCTTCCTTGGAGGTCTTTAAACAGAGGCTGGATGGCCATCTGTCAGGGGTGCTTTGATTTGGATTTCCTGCATAGCAGGGGGTTGGACTGGATGGCCCTAGTGGTCTCTTCCAACTCTACGATTCTATGATTCTATGATTCTATGATTCTATGAACATGAGTCAACAGTGCGATGCGGCAGCTAAAAACGCCAATGCTATTTTAGGCTGCATCAATAGAAGTGTAGCATCTAGATCAAGGGAAGTAATAGTGCCGCTCTATTCTGCTTTGGTCAGGCCCCACCTGGAATACTGTGTCCAGTTCTGGGCACCACAATTCAAAAAGGATGTGGAGAAACTGGAGCGGGTCCAAAGGAGGGCAACTAAAATGGTGAAGGGTCTGGAAACCAGGCCCTATGAGGAACGACTTAAAGAGCTGGGGATGTTTAGCCTGGAGAAGAGAAGGTTAAGAGGTGATATGATAGCCCTGTTCAAATATTTGAAGGGATGTCATATTGAAGAGGGAGCAAGCTTGTTTTCTGCTGCTGCAGAGACTAGAACGCTGAACAATGGATGCAAGCTGCAGGAAAAGAGATTCCACCTCAACATTAGGAGGAACTTCCTGACAGTAAGGGCTGTTCGACGGTGGAACACACTCCCTCGAAGTGTAGTGGAGTCTCCATCCTTGGAGGTCTTTAAGCAGAGGCTGGATGGCCATCTGTCGGGGATGCTATGATTGGGAGTTCCTGCATGGCAGGGGGTTGGACTGGATGGCCCTTGTGGTCTCTTCCAACTCTATGATTCTATGATTCTATGATTCTATGACACAGTATTATGTTGTTGTTCTTCTTGTTGTTGTTGTTTATACACAGACACAGGACAGGAACCTATATCCACCCTTCTTTGGACAATCCTAATAATTTGATGCTCAGGATCATGGCACAAGACAGTGTGGATATGGGGCCATATATATGTCCAAGAATGAATGGAGGCAACACATGTGCCTCAGTGACCATGTTTAGAACACGTGGATTGGCAAGAGGTGGGTGCATTGGGGCTCACTGGTGCCAGTAGTCTTGTAGCAGGCCCAGCCAGGACAGAAAATCAGGCACCATCATCACTGAGCTTGGAAAGAATGATCTGAGGACAAGGACAAAACTGTACTTTTTAGACAAAACAAGGAATGATCTGGCAGAACTTCAAGGGCGTTTTCCCAATATGACAATCATGTGAAAAGAGTTATTGGAGCAGCGTTACTGGAGAGGAGCTGACCAGCCAGAGGAGGTAGACATTGTGCATCACAAACTGACACACCCACTCGGAGACTTTGTTGTGTCTCGTGGATGGCAATGGATTCATCATCATCATACTTCTGTAGAATTAACCGTTGGAATAACATAGATCAAGAACATCTGTCAGAGGGACACTGACTGTGGACTCTTTCAAACGGGAGGAATTTCTCCCAATTCCAAATGGAGCCAATGCGGATTCATGTAAATTCGCTTGTTTAGCAAATTTACCTGAACCCCTGCTCCGTTCGGAAGGCATTCGGAATTACTTCCCATTACCCGAAAATAACCCCCCCCTTGCCCGAAATCGCGTGAGAAGCTGAAATTCGCAATAACGTTAAACCCATGATTGCATTCGGAGTGACTTCCCTTTTGCCCGAATTTGTGTGAGAAGAATTAATTCGCAATAACGTGAAACCCCAGGATTGCGTTTGGATTGCCCTTGGATTATACTTCCAATTTCCCACGTCTGAAAGAGTCCTGTATGTATTGCACTTTGAATTATGATGTTGGCTGTAGTTCCAGCTCCAGTAGATTTGGTGGGAGAAGGGAAGTGGAACCCCCCTCCCACACCTTTTCTGGTGGTTTGTCATGGGATCACAATCCAGTTGGAAAAAGAAAGGGATTGCACACCTATCAGATAGGTAAGGGAGTCCCCTTATTGCAGAAAAGATCATGTCCATCTTGGGGGGGGGGGGGGGCGTCTGGTTTTGTCCTGCTCTGTGGCAGAGGAACCAGGCAGTTCTGTCTACCCCTGTGGATTCCAACATCTGCTTTTCTAGATGGAGGCCCAGCAAGCAGCTCACCAACTGGGGACAGGTGAGTAGATGCCTTGATTAGGACCCATGTGGATGCCTAGCTTGTTTGCAGCTTTAACCATCAAAGTTGTCTGTTTCATTCCAACTGAGTAAGTCATGTGTGGTCTTTGGTAAGTGGAGCAGAATTTGCAAAGGAAGATATGGCAGGCACATCTAGAGCTTATATTGAGTGCACCATATACTGCACCAGAGTGAATTGTCTACAAATGTTTTGTTGATGTTGGAGGGGAGAGGGAAGTAACTGTGGGTTAAAGATAAAAGTGTAGAAGCAAAACTGAAATGTAGCAGAAGGTGGCCAGAGTGGGGGTTGTGGTCTTGGAGAGCACTTTCCACAACCCTGTGATAATGTTACCAGTGTCCAATCAATCAGTACAGTGCATCAATGCACATAATCTGTTTTCTCCAACCTCAGTCCCTTTTTGTATGTAATCAGAATACAGGAAGCACTTCACCACCGTTCTACTGTTCAAACCACACAAGACCAGAGCTTAGAAACATTACTTTTTGGGGCATCACTCTCAGAATCCCCCCAGCCAACCTGGAAAGTGGTAATATTGTCTAGATCATTTTGGAAATTAGTCCAGAAATAACTTTCCCAAACTCTGCCCTTGGATTCCAGCATCAGACTCCACTGCAAGTGTTTGTCTGCATTGGGAGAATCAGAGAGCGAACAGTGACTTACCTCTTCTTCTATTGGAAGATTTTCACTGGATCGGGCTATCTAGTCAAGCATCCTTCCTCACAGCACACATGACCAGTCAACCACAATTCCTGAATGCTTACAAACAGAATGAGATAGCATTGTTTGTAAACTTATGCTTTGTTTGTTTTAAAGTCTATAAGGCTGGCCACAGGTATTTGAGGCAAATATCAAAATGTTGCCCCTTCAAAGGACTGGTGACCAATGGCAAACAAAGGCTTCCATGTCAGTGGTGAATCTGCTTTGGGTTTTATTTTAGCTTCTAAAGGAACTATCCAGGGTGCTTAGCTGCTATGGGACCTATGTTGGGAGAAAGGAGGGATATAAATAAATGTTGTTAATAGATAAATGTTGAAATTGTTTGGGTGGGTCCTGTAAAGTTTAGACTGAAACATGGACTGGTTTCCCCAAAGCATTAGAATCACTAGTTGTCACTGCTGGTGACAAGTACTTCTCCTTGCCAGTCTTCCCCGTGGCTGGCAAGCTCCTGTTAAATGCTATTTTCACTGCCTCTTAAACAAACTTGGACTTCACAGCTTCACACAGGAGGACATATTTACAAAAGTACTCCTGCAAATATTTACAGGGGGAAAAGAATACATGAGAACAGCAACCTTTTGAACTTAAAACTACTTCCTGCAGCAGGGGCCGCAAATAACTTAGCACTATCAAAATGGAAAAGATGTTCCAGAGCCAACCCAAGATGGAAAAGTTGCACAGTTGTCCTGAGGTGGGAATCCAAACATGTTGACATAGAGCTCCTGTTTTTCCAAAGGGGGCCTGTGCAAGCAGAGCTTCCTGGTGGACTTTGCTGTCTGCCACTTGCCCACATGGAACCTGAAACCTGCTGCTTGAGATGCCCACCTAACATGGCTGCGGGGCTGATGGGTAGCTAGGCAGTTTGGGAGATGAAGAAGGTTCCTCAAGACTGGCAGATCATCACAGTACACATGCATTGTTCTTCTGCTGTTAATAGGGTTGCAATGAGATTT
The DNA here is from genome assembly GCA_034509955.1 of Urosaurus nigricauda. Taxonomy (NCBI): domain Eukaryota; kingdom Metazoa; phylum Chordata; class Lepidosauria; order Squamata; family Phrynosomatidae; genus Urosaurus; species Urosaurus nigricauda. The sequence goes on from JAOEGL010000002.1 coordinate 125,041,892, forward strand.
CAGGGATCTGAGGGTTAAAGATTTCTTTTTGAAAAGACAGCAGCATCTACCATTATCACACTCTCTTCTCTCCCTTGTTTTCTGCCTTATTCAGTTCCACGGAGAGTGGGGAGGAGATAGACTTGATTTGATGCAGATCTTGGGAGTGTCTCCTGCCCAGCTTGCATCCCTGGCAGTAAATATCTGTTTCCCATTTCTGGCATTTCAGTGAATGAGTGAGGATTGAGGAGCCAACATGGCACAAGCCTTATTTCGTGCACTTGGGGCAAAGCACCCAATCCAACCCCACCCCACCCCACCCACCATATTAGGATGCCATTGCATCCCTTCTTTCATTGGAACAAACTGAAAACACATCCGGCAGTGAGAAAGTCTCCTGTCAACTTATGGCAACTCCATGAGTTTCGTAGAAGATTATCAGATGGGAGGGAGATGGGAGTAAAAAGCATACTATAAGGTTTACTGCTGAAGGAAGTAAAACCAGCAGTAACCTTATCAGGTGGTGGGCCCAGAATCCAGTGAAACCCCAGACTCCAGAGGGGCCGTTCAGACTACCATATAAACCGGTTTGTAAGCTGGATTAAAATCAGGAAATTCATACTGGAACCGTTTTTTCACCAGGGAATCCGGATCTTGCACACCCGATGTGGCACAAATCTCTCTAAACCTCGTCTTTCTGAAAGCCGGGTATATACCATTTCTTTTTGGAAAAACAGGTTCAACCAAATGTGAACTTGGCTCCGATCATTATTGGGTCAAGTTCAGGGGAGGGGTAAAGGCCAGGGGGTGAAACATGCCTCCTCTCCCTGCAACCACCAGCTTTAAACTGGTGCTGTTTAATAGTTTTTGCAGCAGGAGTGCTTCATTGGGCACTTCTGAATTTTTTAAAATTATTTTTACAATTTGACAGCTTATGCACATTCTACATGGGGCTCTTTAAATGGGAGGGGGAACCCCCAATCCATCTATGGATAGTTGGCTTCCATATATGCATTGGGTTACCCTCTCCCTTTGTTTAAAGAGCCCCATTCGTACTGAACATTTAAACGAAGGGAGGGGGACACCAATCCATATATGGAAGCCAACTATCCATATATGGATTGGGAGTTCCTCCTCCCATTTAAATAGCCCCATGTAGAATGTGCATAAGCTGTCAAATTGTAAAAATAATATTAAAAAATCAGAAGTGCCCAATGAAGCACTCCTGGTGCTGAGAAAAATGGAGGAGGAGAAAGGATACCCACAATCCGCACCGCTCCCAGCCCTATGCTCCATGCACATAAACTGTCAAATGTAAAAAAGTATTTTAAAAAAGTGAAGCACCGGATGGAGCACTCGCGCAGCCAATGGCTGCATCAGACGTCACCATGACATCATTTGATTGACAACTAGGAGGCTCCATCTTGAATCGTTACTTTTGCATGTATCAACTTCAGCAGGGTAAAATGCACCGGGAAGCATCGATCAGGGCAAAGGGTAGTATGAACTGCTTTCCGGAGAGATTCAGTAATGGCATGCACGATCTGATTCGGATCTTACCAGGGCAAATGGGCCAGTGTGAATGGGGCCAAAGTGAATCCAGAAGGATTTGGATATCCAGGCTGTGGCAACAATATTTATTGAGTTTTTCTTCCTAAAGAAAGAGTTAAGAGTACCAGGACTGCAGAAACATGGCAGGACAAAAAAGGCTAGGGAAAGGAAATACATCAAAAGATAAATGGAAACATGTTTTATGATGATTCCAGGTGCTCTCAGCACACTGTAAACAATAAGGACTTATTTAAGACATTTATTTCCTCCAACTGTACAAATGTAACTCTGGCTGATGGTAATGTCTGTCCAGTCGAAGGTAAAGGGGAAAGTTATGTTGAATGTTTGAGGAAAATGTTGAAGGATGTGCTTCTAGTACCAGAAATTGAATACAACCTTTTATCAGTGACAAAGCTGGATAAAGAGGGTTATAGAATCAAATTTTCAGGGGGTACAGTTAAAATCCTGAAGGGAAATAAGCTTTGTGGAATTGGAAAAATGCAAGGTGACTTGTATGCTTTGTATTCAAAGGGTGTTGCTAATGAAGTGAATGTAATTAGCAAAAATGTTTCTATACATCAAAATTGTATACATGATCGGATAGAGCCCTTGGTCACCCCAGCTTTAAGGTATTATACAAAATGGAGGAGTGAAGTGAAGGTCTAAATTTAAAAGACTGTAAAAAGTTTCTAGACTGTGCAGTTTGTAAAATAACTATAGCCCAGTCAGTTGCAGTAAGCAAGAAAAACTTTAGAAATTCAGAGAAACCTTTCCAATTAGTTCATGCTGACTTAATTGGGCCATTTCCAGCCAGTAAGGGAGGAGCAATTTATTGTTTAAGCATTTTTGGAAGATTTTTCAAATTTTGCCTGGAATTATTTGTTAAAACATAAAAGTGAGGTATTTGAAACATTTAAAAATTGGGTAGCTATGATTAAACAACAATTTGAGACTGGAATAAAGTATCTTCAGACATATAGAGGAAGAGAATTCACATCTCACAATTTTGAAAATTTGCTTTAAAAGGAAAGAATACAGCACAGACTTACATATGCTTATCCGAGTGCAGATAATGGAAAAATAGAAAGGTTTGTTAGGAAAATACAAACAGCAAAGGATTGTCTCCTACATGATTTTGGTTTACCTCAAAGTTTGTGGGGAGAAGCCATAATAACTGCACATTATTTACTTAACATACTGTGGTGTGAGCCTGTTCAAACCATGCTTTATTTTATTTTATACCCAAAGAAGCCTGATTTAGGACTCTTAAGAACATTTGCAACTCAAGCATTGGTTTGCATTCCAAAAACTCTTAGGAGAAAAGGACAAGAAAAAGCTTGAAAGCTAATTATGGTGGGTTATGCACAAGGGGCAAAAGCATGGTATTTTAAAACAAAAATTGATCAATTGTAATTTCTAGGTCTGCTAATTTTGCTTTTAGTCATGCAAAAGTACATGCAAACAAGGAGGTTTTCCTACCTATGTCTGAAGAGGAAACTCGCATACGAACCAGGTCTTCAATGCAGGCCAGTGTTACTGCGCAAGCACCTGCTCCGGCTTTATTCCCAAGTCAGCAAACAATTCAGGCTGAAACAGTCAGGCATAAACATCCTAGAACAGAAAACAAGGGGACTGAAGAAGGTATATACATAGAGGAAGATGAAATAAAGCAGGAGCAAGAAGGTGCTATGGCAGGTCCAAGTAAAATAACCATTCCCAGAAGAATTTTGAGGACCAGAAAGGCTCCTGATAGGTTCAGTGTACAAAATGTTAGAGTGTGTTTGGTAACGTATGAACCTCAGACTGTTGAGGAAGTGCAAAGTTTACCTCAAGAAGAGAAATAAAAATAGTTAGAGGTTGTTAAGGCTGAATTACAGAGTATGGAAAGGTTAAAAGTTTTCGAACCTGTAAGTTTACCAGAGGGAGTGAAACAATTAATTGCAAGCGGGTTTTTAAACAAAAGGTTTCAACAGATGGGCATGTGCACTATAAAGCTCATTTAGTTGCACATGTTTTTTTCTCAAAAGAAAGACATAGACTACTCAGAGGTATATTCACCCACAGTAAACCCAAATTCAGCAAGGTTAGCTCTAAGACTTGCAGGATGTCTAGGGTTAAAAGCCAATCATTATGATATAAATACCACATACTTAAATGCCAATTTAAAAGAAGATATTTATATTAAAAAAAACTCAGGTTCAAAGTGTGTGGATTGAAATATGGTATATACATTAAATAAGGCTTTATATGGACTAAAACAGACGGCACTTGCTTGGAATGACTGTTTAAATGATGCTTTGTTAAAAATGGGTTTTAAAAACAGTAGAGCAGATCCATGTGTTAATACTAGGAATTTTCAAGACAATTATCATATATAGTAGTAATAATAATAATAATAATAATAATAATAATTTTTTATTTCTAGCCCACCCCTCTGAACGAGCAATCTGGGCAGGGTACAGAAGGAAGTTAAAACATCAACAGTTAAAATGTCCAGTCCCATCCCCACCTCCCCCCCTTTAAAAAGATTAAACCAACAACTAGTTAAAACATAGTGCAAACAGACAAGCAATCAACAATATCAAACTAATGATCCTTGAGCTGTATAAGAGGATGAAGACCAGAAACTGACCAAAATTTGGAGCCAGGAGATGTTAAACATTTTCTGGGAAGGCCTGCGGGAAGAGATGCGTCTTTAGGGCTTTCTTGAAGCCAACAATGGATGGAATAAGACGCATCTCATCCGACAGGTCATTCCACTGCTTGGGGGCGACCGCTGAAAAGGTCCTCTGGGAGATCTGCTCCAACCTGGTCTTCATGGGCTGTAACAGATTCCTCCCAGAGGACCGGAGTGTGCGGGGGGGGGGGTTCATACGGGAAGAGGAGGTCACCTAGATAGGATGGGCCCGAGCCATGTAGGGCTTTATAGGTTAAGACCAACACCTTGTACTGTGCCCGGAAACTGATCAGCAGCCAGTGGAGAGATTTAAGCGCAGGTGCCATATGTTCTCCCCTAGATGTACCTGTAATCAGTCTTGCTGCCATGTTCTGAACCAGTTGTAGTTGCCGGGATAAGCACAAGGGTAGCCCCATGTAGAGCGCATTACAGTAGTCCAATCGTGAGGTTACCAGTGCATGTATCACAGTTTCCAGATCCCTCACATCCAGGAAAGGGCACAGCTGGCAGATCAGCCGAATCTGATAACAAGTACTCCTGACCATCGCATTCACCTGACTAGTCATGACCCCAGACTGCGAACAGAGTCCTTCGAGGAGAGTGTGACTCTATCGAGGACTGGAGATTATATTCCCAAACCCGGTTTTGGGCCTGTAACAGTGAGTACCTCCGTTTTGTATGGATTGAGTTTCAATCTGTTTTCCCTCATCTAGTCCATTACTGCCGCAAGGCAGTGGTTGAGAAGAGAGGCACCATCTGAGGTCTGAGCAGACAATCTTGTCATGGAGAGGTATATCTCAGTGTCATTAGTTTAAAATAATTTATGTTTCCTAGCAGAAAGTGAGTTAGAGTTTAAACAATTTGCAAAGGAATTAAGTAAATTCTGAGGCCTTTCCAGATAAGGATTTGTACAGAAGTGTAATTGGACAACTATTGTACATAAGCAATTACACACGTATAGATATTACATTTAAAGTAAAATTCGTGAGCAGGTTTGCTAACAATCCAACAGCAGCAGCTTGGAAAGGAGTTAAAAGAATAGTACACTATTTTAAAAGGAACTCAAGATGTATGCCTTGTTTTAAATCCTTGTGATTCTTTAATTTTGAAAGCCTATGCAGACAGGGATTTCACAAACAGTCAAGACAGGAAGTCAACAACAGGTCTTGTAATTAAATTTACTAATGCTGTAATAGACTGGAAGTCCAAGAAACAAAATTTTGTTGCATTAAGTTCCAGTGAGGCAGAATATGGAGCACTCTGCCTGGCATATACAGACATTTATGTTGTAAAACAGTTGTTGAGGGACCTACAGATTCTGGTTGAAGAACCTACAAACATTTATGAAGATAATCAAACATGTATTATGATGGTAACACAAGCTAGAGTGAAACAGAGGAGTAAACATGTTGATGTGAAAAATTGAGAAATTGCTTTGATACACTGTGACACTTCTCTTAATCTGACAGATATTTTAATGCAGCCATTGAGTGTACAAAAACATTAAGTGTTAAATGATTTGGGATTGTTTGAATTTATGTTGTGAAAGTATTGTTTTGAATCCTAACACAAGAAGGGGTGCTAGAGTTTTGGCTTGTAATGTTTCTGTGCCTTAATTACTTACTTACATACTTACAGGTGTGTATGTTAAGACTCAAAAATCCCCTTCTCTGGAGTAGAACACTTGTATGACTTGTTAGTAATCAGGCCAATAGGTTTTGAGCCACTCCCTAATTCTATTACTATAATTGGAGTATACTGGCATTTGCTCTCTCTTTGCTTGAGCCTCTTTTTCATGAAAGAATGCTAATACTGTTATGTTTTCTGCTGCTTACAGTAAAGTAAGTTCTGTCTCCCTGGATGTTATTTTTACAAGGAATAGATAGGGGTGAGATTCTGAGGTTTATTGCTGAAGGAAGTAAAACCAGCAATAACCTTAATTGCATCGTCATCGATATAATCTGTACTTCTACATTTCAAATTTAGCCAGTAATCCATCCTCGGACTCATTTTCAATAATCCACAGTTACCATTCTGAAGTCTGTCCAAACACTCAGTTACTCACACTAGCTAACTCTGACACTCTCTTTCCACAAAAATGGTCTTACTTGTATACATGTATTTCTTTGGAGTTTATCACATAGGAGGAATTTCTCTCAATTGCGAATGGAGCCAATTTGCATTTACGTGAATTCGCTAGTTTAGTGAATTTATGTGAAATCTGATTGCATTCAGAATGCGTTCAGAATGACTTCCCATTTCCCAAAAATGACCCCCCTATTGCCCGAAATTGCATGAGACATTCTAATACACAATTACTTGAAACCCCATGATTGCGTTCAGATTGCCATTGCATTATACCCCCAAATTCCGTCATATGATAAACTCCTTTGAGAACATTCTCAACACAGCTACAGATTCTGAGAAGCAACAGGGAAGCAACAGACATTCGGAGAATATGATGGCACAATGTGGATAACTCTGGAGTTCAGTGCAACTACAAAGACAACTTCTGGCTTTATGAATGTAAAGTATGTGTGGTAGGAAGAAATGTTGTGTATTTTCTCTAAGCCACTCAGCATCATGTACTTGCATGTTCTCACAGCATGTGAAAGTAGAAAGTACTGAGTACAATTTTTTGGCTATCAAACAGTAATTTTCATAACTAATTTTTACTTTTGTTTTTAATGGAGGCAATAGGTTAAAAAAGCCAGGTTTTACACAAACAAGTGAGAGAAATTAAGATTTCATTCCTAGTTTGCTTTTAGGTGCTCCCCATGTCTGTCTTTCCATTGCATGACTCTTGAATTGTTTGATGTATCTCAGTGAAATTTGATATGGCAAATGCCCATGATCTCCAAAGGGAGCATATTCATTATGGTCAGTGTGTGACTGTCCATCTGTCTGTCTGTCCATCTTTTGTCTTGGTAAATGCCATTCAGATAACTTTTGACTCATGTGAGAAATGTTTATTTTTCAATAATGTTTGAAAGGTTGTAATGAAACTTTGTACAAATGTCTATCATTAGTAAAAGACTCCTGCTTTTTGAGATCAGTGTATGACCATTTGTCTGTCTGTCTTTTCATTCAATCAATCTATTTTAACCATAAAAGTGTGTAACATATCTTTAAACTTTTTCAGACCACCTGTGCAGACCTGTGTGTCTATGGACTGCAAGTTAAAGAACAGCTGGGCTATGGTATAGTTTTACTTCCCCTTCTTCCCCTGTGTGCCACCCAAAACATCACATCATTTCAGCAGTTCAACTGCTGTTGTCTTCACTTTGGCAAAGCAGCTTCATCCAACATATCTCAGATGTTCAGCCAGCATATTTTCATGGTGGGGGTGTACCTATTATTCTGTTTCTGTCCTCGGGGTATTATCCTCCATGAACACCATCCATTTGCTGTCATCTGCAAATTTGATAAGAATGTCATCTATTCCATCATCTAAGTCATGTATAAAGATAGTGACCAACACTCGACTCATTCTAGGCATACAGCCTGGTTTTGTATGGAAAGCATCAAGCCCAGATCCTGAAATGTGAAAAACTGCTTTGCCACTGGGTGAACTAGGCAAGCAAAATTCCACATGGCTCTTGAAGGTATGGGAGTTTGTACAATATGTACAATGCCTGTAAATATTAGGTGCATAACTAAATGTGAGACTCCCCCACCCCCTTGAATTTGTGCAGTTTTTGGAAGAGACAGTGCTTCAGCATTTTCTCTTTCTAATACCCAGAAGCCAAAGCTCCATCTTTTTGTTCCCAGCTATTGGACATACTGACTCATTGAAATTAGGGAATGAGATCTCCCTGCTCAAAGCACAAAGTCATGTGTGTTGCCTGGAGGAGCAACAGCCAAGTGCTTGGCTTTGAAGCCAAAGCTGAATGATTCTTGTGTCCTTTTCCATTTTCCTGGGCCAAGAATGATCACTTCCTCATTCCAATCTCAAAAGTACTACCCAAAGTACCTAACTGTCAGGAAACCTGTTCTCTCCCACCCTCCTTCATTCTTTCTCTTCTAGCAACTGAAGCATTAAAGTCATACAAGGACGAATTCCTGGTAGTAGTTCTTTCATAGGAGTGTGAGATGGGTGGTTTGGGGGGGGGGGGGAGGTGCCAGAAGCACAGAAGTACAATAAGTGTTGCTTCTCCTGTCATGAAAATGTAGAGATGAAACTGTATGAATTGTTTTATTTATATTTATTTATTTATTGAAGTGCTATCAATAAGCCTTGAATCCAGCTCTTTTTTCTTTTGCTTTGCCTCCTGTCCTGTAAAAATATGTTTTGATGATAGTTTAGTAGGAAAGATCCTCACCCATTAAAATGGGAGAGGGTCTATTCTGAATAAATGTTTGCAAAGCTCTCCATTTTCATTACTGTAAAGAGTTTGTAGCTAATCTCTATTCCTGGAAAGGCTGGTGCTAGGACAGTTAAGCTAATGTTTGTATTTGACATCCGTACAGGTTGAGTTTCCAATTCTATCTGTTCCCTCTCTGTGATTCCAACACAGGCTGGGCAAAGAGCCCAGGCAAAAGCTGAGCATTTTAATCCTTCATCATTTATAAGCCTAAAGGCACTTCCAAAGGGTGGGCCAATAGAATCAAACTGCTTCGAACAGGATTCAAAATTTTAACAATTACTCCACATGTTTTGGGTTTTTTCAATGTTATTGTGATGGTCATGAATTAGCCCCTCTGTCATCATCGGAAAAGACTGTTTGGCTACCACAGTCATCTAGAAAGTACATGCAGAACACTTTTACATTTACTACGATTGTTGTTGTGTGCCTTCAAGTCATTTCCGACTTATGGTGACCCTAAGGCGAACTTATCATGCAGTTTTCTTGGCAGGATTTGTTCAGAGTAGGTTTGCCTTTGCTTTCCCCTAAGGCTGAGAGCATGTGACTTGCCCAAGGTCATGCAGTGGGTTTCATGGTCAAGCAGGAAACTGAACCCAGGTCTCCAGAGTTACAATCTAATATTCAAACTACTATACCTGCTGGCTCTCAATATGTATAAGCCTATTAAACTGCCAAATTTTGTTTTCAGCACACTCTAAATGGAACCATTGGCAGTAATAATGCTGAATATATTTATCATGCTTAGATTATAAGGCCTGCCAAGCTAGATTCCCCCCCCCCAGAAGTCATTCAAGCTAATTTTTCCCAGTTTTACACTCCACTATTTATATTTTTAATCTTTTTAGCCATGTCTTTATGTCACTTACTATTTATTTAATTTAAATGGTACAGTACTTCACAACATTAAACAACAAGCTAGAAGGTATTGATTAAAAGCAATAAAAATACTCCTGTCTTCAGCTTCAACAAATTTTTTGACATGTGTGCTTACAGAAAATGAAACCCCAAAGTCTTTGACTATTTTGAGCACTTTTGCTCCACTACTAATCAACTTTTTAAAGTCATTTCAGGGGGAAAAATTGAAAAGACCTACAGTAAGAGCTTAACTTTTAAGAAAAAATGAGAACTAGACTTAGTCATGATGTTTACCTGTTAGCATTCCTCCATTTAAATCAGGATCTGCACCAATTAAAGTAAAATTAATTCATAGATGACTTGAAATTAATTCATAGATGCTATCTCGCTATTCATAGATGCTATCTCACTTCAATACAGATTGTGAGGATTTCAAAAACTCTCCTGCAAAATGCTGAAGAGTTTGTAATGACAGTGGTACCTATTTACATATGTGGTTTTATTGTTCTAAGATAAACATGTTGTGGTCAAATGTACTTTATGTGATCTCAGACATCACACAACAAAATACTGTTCTTTGTCCAGATCTTTCATTATCCATGTTTGTTGGTGAAAACAAAGATGTGAATCATAAGAACCTAATCTGCTTCTTTGTTAGCTGTTACCAGAACAGAGATTGCAAACTGGAAGACAAGCAACCTACTCATAAACAGTGGTGGCACAGTTTTGGGGATACTTTGTTAATGGGGAAAAATCGCAGATAGATTGAACATGTTGAAGAAGTTCATATTACATGATTCTTTTATAGAAAAATGGCCTTCATTCCTAGAATAAATTAATAAAAATTCCAAAATGGCGACTCCACCAATCCATCTTCTAGAACTTTGGAACAATGTCTTATAGGAGACTTCAACATGGCTTTGATTCCCAGCAATATCCACCATAGTTGTTTTCATCCTTATATCCCTACCCACTAGCATCCATCTTCATCTTTTATTTTTATTTCAATTTTTTCATTTTTTTGATTATGTTTGTTTTATTAACCTATTTGTTACCTGTTATATTTGTAATATTTCATGTGAAATAAAATAAAATTAAGTAATAAAATTACATTTCTAGCATGTATTATAGCATAAATAGCAGCTAGCCTTCTAGCACCTCAAGGTCTAACACGTTTATTTCACAACCAGCTTTCTTGGATCAAAACCCATTTCATCAGATGCAGAAAATTTAAAGCAATCGAGAAGTCATCAGATCAATAATTATAGGGTCAATCTCCAATATTTATCAGTAAATGGGAGGTAGAGCTCATTACAAAGACCTGGGAGGATAAAAATGTTTTGTGCTGTTTCTGAATGGAGGTAAGTGCCAAACCAGGCCAATAGTGGGAGCCAGCAATATCCTATAATGGCAAAGTATATTCCATAGAATGGGAAGCAGCAAAGGGAAATGCTCTACACTGATTGTATTCTAAGCTTGCAACCATAATGATGCTATCCTGTGTAGCATGGGACTCTCTAGCAGATCTCAAAATACAGAGCAGAGTGGGGAGTGTGCAGGAATTGAATGCAGCTCTATTATGCCCATTAGGAACATGTAAGAGAGATGGCCATCCTAAATTATTCCTGCCCAGCATCTGGTCCTGAGAAGTAAAAACAGCAAGTTAATCCTTCTAACCCAGGGTTCCCCAAACTGAGATATCCACACCCCCAGGGGGTGTGAGATGGCATTTCAGGGAGTGCAACAAAAAGTGTCTTGTGTCATCACTCTCTTTTTCTGAATAAATTGGAATCTAATTGCTCAGTTTAGATTTGTATTTTGTTGTTATTGTTGCTGTGTTGCCTTCAAGTCTTTTCTGACTTATGCTGACTCCTAAGGGAGCCAATCATGGGTTTTTCTTGGCAAGATTTGTCCAGAGGTTTCCATTGCCATTTCCTGAATCTGAAAGAGTGTGGATTGCCCAGGGTCAACCAGTGGATTTCATGGCTGAGGTGGGATTCGAATCCTGGATGTATGAAGATAAAAGCTTAGTTTTTAAGTGCACTTTGCTTGCCCACAGCATGGTATGTGGTTCAAAAATTAGAAATTAGACTTGGTCATCTTCAAATGTGATATTACTTTCATAACCATATACTTCTTAGGAGTGGGGGGCATAGGAAGGTTTGGGAATTACTGTTCTAGTCACATATTAGCTGCTCTGAGAGCCTTTAGGGCTGAAGGGTGGGATATAAATACCCTAAATAAATAAATAATAAATATTACGTTCAAATGTGGACATCTGAGAAGAAGGGCATGAAGGTGAAGGCTTTTAGTCATTCTTTGTCCACAGAAGCCACCATATAATATTCAGAGGGTCACTGCTTCAGTTTTAGCTTCTGCACCCATCTCCCATCCTTATTTAAAACAATCAGTACTATTTACTGGGAGAGGGGAGTGGGAGCGGTGGTACCTATGAAGGCATCCCAAGGGAGTGGCATATAAAGGAGTAGAGCAGTTAGGATGATGACACAGTGCTCAATATCTGAGGACGTGTTTCCTTAAATCCTCTTTAAAGTTAAGAACAAAACTAAGAGCATGGAGAAGAGCCCAAGAATTAAGTCAGATTAATGAGAATGTACTGGGTTACTGTCACTAGAACACTAAAATGGAGGATGGAAAACCCAGCTTCAGCCCCAGCTCAGCAAATCGCTATAAAGGGATTTGCTTGGACGTCTGAGGTCTAGGAGTGCAGAAGTGGGTGAGGAATGCATGTAAACCCACCTTCATTGTGTGGACAAGGCTTCGCTTCAGATCTTCCCATGATCAGTTAAAGTATGATTGGAAGCCTCTAGGCAAACAGGAATGCACGTCTATCAAATTTTTTGGACAGACAAAGGCTTCTGTATCTGCCAGCCAGACATACATTCAGACTTTTGCACTTAATGTATTGCTAGACACTTGAGAGAAGCCTGCCCAAGTACGGACATTGGGGATGGGGTTCACACATATGTTTCTGTCCCTCCAGGAACTTCCCTTGATCTAGACACTACACTTCTATTAATGCAGCCTAGAGGAAGGGCAGGGAGACCACAACCAAGATGGATGGACTCAATCAGGGGAGCTTCAGGCATGGATTTGCAGGGACTGAGCAGAGCAGGATAGGAAGTCTTGGAGATGTCTCATCCTGACAGGGTTGACACAAATCAGGGCCAACTCAAGTTAACAAAAACAACTATCTTACTTTCCTGAATTCCTTGAAGGAAGGATGGAATACAAGCACATCACAGAATAGGTTTGGTTCACTCATCCAGCCTTTTAAAATGGCCATGTCTGAAACATCTGTAAATACCATTTTTTGTGCAACTGGTAAGTGTACAGTGGAACTGCCTGTATCTTCTATTCTATTTATATACCAGGTAATCCATCTGCTTGACAAACAGGTAAACCCTGTTTTGGAGTACTAATACCCTGGAGAAAAATATTAAGATGAACAATGTGATAAATGAAAATGTATGTCAGATTTTTACATGGCAGAATGGGGCAGCTGCCTCCAGAAGTGGGCACTCTGTGTGCGTGCGTGCGTGCGTGCGTGCATAAAAGGGGGAAACAAACCTCCTGGTCGATCTCATCTGTTGAAAAATAAAGTTTTATGTGCCGTGCTGCCTATCTTGAACCCATTGCCTTTGCCTTCTAGTTTCAGGTGCAACAGAAGATGCCATCCAGTCATCTTCAGCTCATGAGATTTATATACTAAATGTATATACTGCTTCTTATTTTTAAATAAAAAACCACAATTTACAAACAAAGGTAACAATACAAAACAAAAAAACTATTAAAACTAAACAGAGAATTCATCAGGTTCAGCCATCAGTGAAATAATGCATGCCAAAGACTATTCAATGCAAAGAGGACTCAAAGCTCTTATCAAAGGTTCTCAAAGTCTCAGAGTAAAGCAGTATCCTTTCTGCAAGTGAGCTACTGAGATCATCTCATTCACCTCCAAAGGGATTGAGTTCCATAACAAGGATACCACCATTGAGCAGGATCTTGATCCGGTCATGGGTCCCTGGTCTGGACACATTGGTAGATGGTGGCTTCCATGTTAGTAGAGCAGTGAATCCATTCCAGATTTCAATCCAAACTTCTTAGGACCAGTCTATGGTGATGAGCTCTATCCCACAAATAGGCCTGGCACCATGGATACCTCCTTTGAACTTTGCACTAGGATAGAGTCATTGCCCCACTGACATGGAAGCCATTGGCTGAAACTTGTAGGACTTTGCCCATAGAGAGAACCAAAGGTACATCTCACAACAAAGGTTGCAAAGGCCAGACCAGCAAGTTCCAGGCAAGGCACACTAATAAGGCTCCCCCAGTGGGAACTGAAGATGCTAACCTGTCTTTGCCACAGACAAAAATGATTTGGGCCAAACCTGAATTTTTGGTCAAGTAACATGCAGATAGATAGGTGGAGATAAAGTGAAGATAGGAGGAAGAAACATTGACAACCTAAGGTACCCAAATGATACTATAATAATGGTGGAAGGTACCACAGATTTGGAATGGTTAGGGCTGAAGGGCGGGGTATAAATACTGTAAATAAATAAATAAATAAATAAATAAAAAAGCTGAAAGTGCAAAGGCAGGATTAATGCTGAACATATAGAAAACAAAAATTATGTCCACAGAAGAGATACATAAATTCAATCTAGACAATGAGGAAATCAAAACAGTTAAAGAATTCCCATACTTAGGATCAAATACTAATCGAAATGGTGACTACAGTCAAGAAATAAGAAGATTAAGACTGGGCAGCTATGGAAGAGCTAAGCTCCTGAAGAGTAAAGATAAACAACTAACTAAGCACAAAAGTTAGAATCGTCCAAGGCATCATGCTCTCCATCACCAGGTACAGATGTGAGAGCTGGAATAAAGGAAGCATACAAAAGGAAAATAATCTTATCTGAGATGTGGTGCTGAAGAAGAGTACTGAGGATACCATGGACAGCCAAAAAGACAAATAGATGGATCAAGCTAGAGATCTTCTTACAGGCCAAGGTGATTAAATTGAGGCTGATGTATTTTGGCCATATATAATGAGAAGGCATGGATCACTGGAAAAGACAATAATGCAAGGAAAGATAAGAGGGTAGAAGAGGAAGACAACATGCCAGATGTATGGACTCAAACATGGGGTTCACAGACATGAATTTGCAGGAATTAAGCAGCGAAGTGGAAGATAGAGGTTGTTGGAGTTGTCTCATCCAAAGGTTCACTATGACTCGAAATTGACTCGTTGGCAGATAACAACAACAGCAAGGTGCAAATGGACAAAAGGTAGCAACGAGAGAATCCACACCATGTCCAAATAAAAGGATCCAGAATGCCTATGCCTGCATTGTCAAAAGAAAGGAAATACATCACCAAAACAGAGGACAAGGGAAGACACCAATTTACGCAAACGTTGCATATACTGTTATGGACATAATTATGATTTCAATGCAAGCACAATGCTTCTTGCCAATTCAAAGAAGACAGTGACTCACTGAAGAGTCTGCCATCCAGGTGCCTCATGTCAGATGGGAAACTTTAGGACCCCTCCGTCCTCTCCTATCTAATGGACTTGGTGGGATGGAGAGCTCTTCAAAGAGATTATGCCTTTAAATGGAAGACTGCCTTTGCACAGAGGACCACTCTCTGTAAAACAGGGAACATGGCCAATCTGTTGCAGGCAGGCCCATTGGCATTGCTAAACGACACAGAGAGCAGGAACCATTAATCCTAGCTATTGCCTAATCCTCCACTGAAGTTTCTTTGAGAATTTGCTGCCAACCGCTGCTTTTATTCTTTTTTTCTTGTACTGTAGCTAAGATATTGTTTACCTGCCCTCCCCCTCTTCCAGGAACACAATGTTCTTTAAGTAGTTTGCATCTAAACCCTGAAGCGGAAAGCGTAATTCCTCCAGCTCACCTCTTTCAGGTGGTTTGAGAAGGGCTGGGAGATTATAATCGCACCAAGCAAGACACAGTCAAGCAAGACATGGGATAAAATGATCAGCAGCTAGGCTTTTCACTTTTACAAAAAAAAAAATGTCCTGGAGAAATTAAACACGTGAAACTTTTGACAGCATTGAGAGGCGGGTTGGAAGTGGAAACAAGCTTGACCTATAGTGAAGGTTTTAAAAAGACCTACAGCCATTAAAAGCACAGAAGCATGTATCCTCCTAGGATCAGATGCATTTGCTCTGCTCTGTATGACTGCTGGGTTGAGATTAGAAAAATTACTTTTGGATTACAGCTCCCAAAATCCTCTAGCCAACTTAGTTCCTAGCCACACTGACTGGGGGATTCTAGACATTCTGGTCCAAGAAAGTAACTTTTTTCAAACTCTACTGCTGGATATATGGCTTTATTAGACAAGGGATTCTATGAGATGCTGGGTGCAAGGGCTTTCTCAAGAGACAGTGAGCTCTGATGTTCTTCTGTCGGCCACTAATGAAGTGATCAGATTTAGGCTGCATCCACACTGTAGTCTGAAACCACTTTGACTGCCAGGGCCTAATGTTGTGGAGTTCTGGGAATAGCAGTTCGTTGTGGTATTAGAGCTCTCTAACAGAGAAGGCTAAATGTCTCACAAAACTACAAATCTCAGAATTCCATAGCACTGAGCCATGGCAGTTAAATTCTAGTTAAACTGGATTATTTCTGTAGTGCAGATGCAACCTTAGACATCTGGGTTATTTACAGAAATTATGTAAAGATTTCTACCAATTGTTTAACAATAGCAGCTGTGAAATGAATCCCCCCCTTCCCTATGATATTGTTGAAATTAAGAAAATGTGGGTGCTTATCACACTAGTCAGTTGTTCTGGGTCACCTGCTCCTCTTGTAACTGGAAAAGCAACAGAATGGCAATGTGTTTTTCTGCATGGTTGCTGCATTTGTGCTTCCATGTTTTTAATTCCTGTGTTCACTTTCTCACAATTGAAATGCAATAATATGATTTACAGCACTTTGTTTGCTCCACCTCCTGCCCCATGATAATTGTGTTGTTGTTTTTAAAAGAAAGCCATAATTGCTTGAACATACATCATGCCACTTCTACCATTTTTTCTATGCTTTTTCCCATAAGCCATGACTTGCTTAGTTCTCTGTTTGCATATTAGTCTTACATTTATTTTGTATATTTACATTTTATGTACTCTTTAAACATTCCTGAATCCCATGGTTTCTCTAAGCAGTAATCATTAATAGGATCACATTGGAAGTGCACTATTGCACTACTCCCTTTATTTAATAAATAAATGTAAAAATAGAAAGCAAGCATATAGTGGCTCAGTTGGGAACTCTTGAAAATCACAGTGGAGATCCATGAGGAATCCCCAAGGGAGGAGCAACAAAACCACAAACACACTGTATCCACAACACACATGCTCCCAATATTGCAATGAAGCAGAATTAGGCATTCGTGTCCAAAATGGTAACAAAGCCACAGTGGGATAGGGGATTATTAGGGGATTATTTCAAGTGGGGAAAAAATCATTTTCCAAATGATCCAACAGTGGTGCACCATGGCACAGCACTGAGAGAGCCATGATATGCACTAAGCACAATGCAATTGTGGTTTAACATGCCATATGACAAGTTCCTTGGAGTGGATTCTGTGGAAAGACTGCATGCTGTGTCTTCCTCTGGTACTCAGAACAAATCGCTGGGCTAAGAATTCTTTGTGTAGGCTCTCAGCCTCAAGGAAAGACCATGGCAATCCTCCTCTGAATAAACCTTGCCAAGAAAACCCCATGATAGGTTCATCTTAGGGTAGTCATAAGTTGGAAATGACTTGAAGGCACCCAACAACAACAACAACAACAGCCAAGTGATTCTATGGTTGGTACGTACACTTGAGAAATCTCAAGGAAGTTGTTCCTGCAAGCCTGAAGGCTGCCTCTAGCACCACTACCATAGAATGATGTTTTGTGAGACATAAGTTGGACAGAAACTATTAATTCAAATATTAAGGAAAGGCCATAGTTTAAAACAAACCACTGCTGGAGGGCCAAACAATACTGGCTGTACTCCTTACCCCATTCCGAAACAGGGATGAATAAGAACTATGTAACTATGTATTAAGAAGCCAAGCCCTCCCTACAGTCCATCTGCCTTGGACCAGGCCCCAGAGAGAGAGAAGAACCACTGGATCTCATTCCCTTTCCCACCACCTTTCCCTTCTCCTTTTGTGTTGTCTCTTTTAGATCGTGAGCCTGAGGGCAGGGAACCATCTAAATATAAGATTGTATGTACAGCACTGTGTAAATTTACAGCACTATATAAATAAAGTTTAATAATAATATAAAAGATGCTGCAGGTCATTTTGAGCCCATGAGTTGCCTATTGGAAGGTAGAAATGTTTGTTGTGTGGCCCTCCAGAAATTAATGAACTGCAATCCTGAGAAGAGGCATGGGATTTTTGGAAACTTCTAGGTCAAAGGCTGGCCTGTAGGTGATATGTTTCCCCACAGGACCATTTCTGTGGCCCCAAAAATCATAGAAACATAATGCTGAAAGAGATCACAAGGGTCATCCAATCCAAACCTTCTGTCATACAGGAATATACATTCAAAGCACCCCAACAGATGGCCATCCAGACTTTGTTTAAAAAGAGCCTCCAAAGAAGGAGACTCCACAACCCTCTGAGCGAGCCTCTTCCACTGTTGAACAGTTCTTACTGTCAGCAACTTGCCCAGTCAGCAACTTCTTACTGTCAGGACATTCTTCCTAACGTTGCAGTGGAATCTCTATTCCTGTAGTTTGAACCCATTGCTCCATGTCCTATTCTCTGGAGCAGCAGAAAACAAACTTGCTCCATCTTCAATATGACATCCCTTAAGATATTTGAAATACCCAGCTCCCTAAGTCTCTCCTCATGGGGCTTTATGGTTTCCAGATCTTTCACAATTTTGGCTGCCCACCTCTGGAAACACTCCAGCTTCTCAACATCCTTGACAAGCTTCCCCCCACCACCACCAAGGATTTTTTTATCTCAAATTTTAATTTCAAATTTGTGCCCCCAGATTCCCTCTTCAGGGTATGGAAGGCACTTTCACCATAATTTTGCCCCCTTCAGGCCATTTGTGCTTAGGAATGATGATCTACTAAAACAGGCTTTGGCTTGGCAAAAACAAAATTAGGCCATTTTAGGCCTGTAGGTTCCAAAAAACATAACAAAAATGCCCCAGGGGGAATTTAAGAGGATTTAGGGGCAAAATGTATTTGATGGGTGTGCAGAGGGTACAGTCCTCAAAAGCTTCTTGGGATTTAAAGAACCCCCTTGGCAACTCATTCATTCTCCAGGTCCTCCAGGTGCAAACCTGATGTTATGTGGAGGTGCCCTTCTGAGGATGGGAGCCTGGAGCTAGTCTGTAATTATTTTAACATTGTCCATAAACATTTTATGGATGTTCAGTGGGCATTCAGATAGATAATTCAGTTTTTCAATGTAATTATAAATTGGACTAGACAGAAGTGGGAGGAGAAGACATCCAAATCTATAGTAACCATGGAGTTTATCAGATGACGGAAATTGGAAGTATAATCTAATGGCAATCCAAACGCAATCATGGGGTTTCACGTTATTTCATATTAAAGTATCTCACACAATTTCGGGCAATGGGTGGTCATTTTCGGGTAATGAGAAGTCATTCTGAATGCATTCCGAACACAATTGGAATTCACGTAAATTTGCTAAACTAGTGAATTCACATGAATTCGAATTGGCTCCAATTGGCTCCGTTCAAAATAAAGAGAAATTCCTCCCATCTGATAAACTCCCATGTTGAAATTTCTCCTGGTTTGAAATGGACATCTCCTTATGGACCACACAAAAATTTGTGAGCAAATGGAAAACAAGTGTTTTGGTTGCGGTACATGAGTTTGGCTGTTGTAGCCTTGTGCACCTCCTCCCATCATTTCAAGGGGCGCCCTTTCTGTCTTCTCTTGTTGTATGAATGTAATAAACAAGTAATCACAAAAAGCCAACATGGGTTTCAGAGAAACAAGTCTTGCCAGACAAATCTGATCTCTTTTTTTGATAAAATTATCAGCTTGGTAGATGAAGAAAATGCTGTAGATATAGCATATCTTGATTTCAGTAAGGCCTTTGACAAGGTTCCCCATGACATTCTTGCAAACAAGCTTGTAAAATGTGGGCTAGACAAGGTAACTGTTACATGGATTTGTAACTGGTGACTGGCTGAACTCAAAGGGTGCTCAACAATGGCTCCTTTTCAACCTGGAAAGAAGTGACCAGTGGGGTCCCACAAGGTTCTGTCCTGGGCCCAGTGCTATTCAATATCTTTATTAATGACTTGGATGACAGAATTGGGGGAATACTTATCAAATTTGCAGTTGACACCAAATTAGGAGGAGTAGCCAATACTCCAGAAGACAGCATTGAAATTCAAAATGACCTGAATAGACTAGAAAGCTGGGCCAATGCTAACAAAATGAAATTCAATGCGGCGAAATGTAAGGTACTGCACTTAGGGCGCAAAAATGAAATGCACAGATATAGGATGGAGGACATATGGCTGAATGAAACTGTGTGAAAGGGATCTAGGAGTCCAAGTAGACCATAAATTGAACATCAGTGAACAGTGCAATGCGGCAGCTAAAAAGGCCAATGCTATTTTAGGCTGCATCAATAAAAGTATAGTGTCTAGATCAAGGGAAGTAATGCCCCCTTTCTGGCTCCCACTCATAACTACATCCATGCCTTAATCAAAATACACATTGTGCTCACATTCATTCATTCATTCACACATTCACATACCTCCATACATCAACAACCCACTCTTATCAGTACTCCACATTTACTCTCTTTCTTTCCTTACTCCTGGAATCTATTTATGTTCCACAGTTATAGTAATTTGGTACCACTTCAACTGTCATGGTTCCATCCTAAGGAAATCTGTAGCATGAGGATTTACTTAGAATTCTCTGCCTGGGAGCTCTAGTCCATTCTCTTGAACTAAATTTCCCAGGATAAAGTGGGAACAGAAAGTGAGAAATTCCCATTCGCAGGTAGTGTTTCAGAACACCCTAGCAAAAAATTCTAAGTCCCTGGCAAAAACTAAAGCCCCCAGGATCCCATAGAATACAGCCATGGCAAACAAAGTGGCACAAAACTGCTATAAACATGTCCTGTAGATATGCTTCTGCTTTAGAGAAATGATAGTAGAGCCAGTCCCATCCACCCCTTTCAGGGACAATTCTCCTGCCACAAGCCAGTGAAAACAGATACAGCGAAAGAGGCATGTTGTGTTTGTGAGCCAGAGATGAAGAAAGTACAGTCAGTCCTCTATATCCAAGGACTTTTTTTATCCATGGATTCAAGCATCCCTGCCTTGAAAATATTTTTAAATATATACATTCCAAAAACAGACCTTGATTTTGTCATTTTATATAGGGGACACCATCCTATTGTGCCACTGTATTTAATGGGTCTTGAGCATCCATGGATGTTGTATCCACAGAGGGTCCTGGAACCAAACCCCAGCAAATACCAAGGGTCCACTGTAGTGATACAGTAGCAAATAGGCTGTACAATGAGATGGCAATCAAACTGTAAGACTAGTCCCCATAACTCAGCAGTGCACATATATCCTTTTCAGTTAGGCTGCCCTATTTTCTTCTTCATCATCATCTGTCCACCTCCTCCTTCTTCTCCTTTCCCTTTTCCCCAGCCTTTCCTTCGCTCAGCTGTGGTCTAATGAACTGGGACACTGCTGCTTCTGCAGCTGCCAGTGCAACTTTTCTTTCATCCCAGCCTCTTTCATAGGGCGGGGAGAGGCAGGGTGGGCCGGAGCAGGGCAAGTTGCTAGACTGATCTGGAAAAGAACCAGTTTAGTCCCAACCATCCAGAAAGGAAAACTGCCAGCCACGCAGGGACAGCCTTCTGAGATCAAGCCCCAAAGGTAAGCCAAATAAAGAGAGCTTCCTTCTGGAAGCAGCTCTCCTGGGAGAAGGAAGCAGGACTGAAGCATCATCAAAGGCAAGATGCATGAGGTTGGTGGACTCTCTGGGTTCCGGTTCTGCTCGTAATTCATTTCTTCTGATATGAGAAATAGGGAGGGAGGGAGGAATTGTGCAGGTCAGGAAAGAGCAAGGATGAGCCACTGGACAAGCCAAGAAAGGATACAAAAGGCATGATGAGGAGGACAGAGGCCGCTCTTTTCCACCAGGATAACAAGTGTTGTCCTCACTCCAAATTTATATCTGAACTAAGTTGCTGAGTGTTTTGATAGCTGGTCCTTCTCTGGTCTCTTAACAACAGCCAGCCATGCTGGGATTCAGCAAATGACACTTCATTTTCTCATTACCTTGTCTCCATGCTAGCAGCCTCTTTGCCTGCTCAGGGATTGCCATGCCAGACTGATCTTCAAAGGCAGAGCAGTACCATCGACAAGATGGGCAACTCTGTAAATAGATTCCTGCTGGGTTCTAATCCTACTCGCCTCTTGATTTCTGTCCGATTCCTTGTGTCTTGTTTCCACTGGGCACTGAAATAGCAAATTGCCAGAATCCACCCTCTCTCTTCTCCAAGGCACAACTTCTTGCCCTCCCTTGCATGAAGGAGGTACGCAGCACATTCAAGTACTAAATATCTCTCTCTCACAGCTCCACAAACCTGTGTCATATTGTTTGCCCAGCCACTTATGCGGGGGCAAGGAGGAGGTTGGCACTACAGTGTACCTTGTATCTCCTGGGATTTTTTAAAATAAAAACTCTAGATTTACTGGGTTATTTTTTTAAAAAAAAAATAAATTTTAAAAAATCTGTCTCTCACTTCAGTGAGGCTGCAAACCAGTGCAGTGGTTTTACACAGGGAAAATCAACCCAGATTGTTTAAGAGTTGGTTTTAATTGTAAGAGACAAGTGCAGGTTACACACAAAACATAAGGGTTAACCCTCTCTCTCAAATGAGAACCTCAACTTTTTCAACAGAAAATATTTATAGAGAAGAAACTGTAAAGGAGTGATCCTTATTCATCCTTGCCTATTGCTTTACTAGTGAAATTCTCCTTAGCCCTGATGATTTCTGCCCCTCCAGGGAACTGTCTCTTCCTCATCGTGTAAGGATCAAATGATCTGTTATAGTGCCATCATGTTTATTGTTTACATATCTCCACTGTTAATGTATATGGAAGGGGGAGATCTGATTTTAACACCAAAAGAGGTAAATGGGTTTCGTTCACTAATCACCCAAGAGCAGTTGTCTCCATCCCATCCAGTATTTGGGACAGGGAGAAAGTGGGAACAAAATCCAAAGGGGTGATGCCACAGTTGTGCTCCAGGAAGAATTACATTGCTTGTTATTGATGGGGAGTCTGTAACACCTTCTAAACATTATAAGAGGGATGGCTGGTGGATTCGCTGCAGCAAGGGTGGTGAACTTCTGGAATTTGGGGCTTCTGCTCCTACTGCACAGATAGTTTGGGAAACATCTGCTATTGCCAACTAGGGTCCAGAACAAACAGGCCTATTCAGAGCAGTGGTATACTCCAGAATGGATCACCACCCCTGCATTTTAGAAGCTAGGTATGGTTCTGGATCCATTACTGGAACTTGAGAAGAATGCTGGGCTTGTTTCAAAGTGGACTTTTCTCCATTTTCAATTAAATAAGAGGCTGGTCCCCTTCTTAAGCTGCTACCCCAAGGCTCCATCCTATAAAATCCTGGGATTTGCAGTTTGTTGTGGCACCTGCACTCTCTAACAGAAAAGACTAAATATCTCACAGAACTACAAATCTCAGAATTCCATATTGCTGAGCTATGCAATTAAAGTAGTGTCAAACTGCAGTAATTTCGTAATGCAGATACAACCCTAGACACATTATACCACAGCCTGAGAATATTTTATCACAGCTTGATGTGTTACCCCCTATTCATTAAATTTTTCAACAACAAATTTTAAAAAGTAATTATTTAAGTTGCTAATAGCCACACTAACTAGCTGTGGATCATTTAATGCTTCACTTTATTTTATTTTATAATTTTAATTTGTTGTTGTTGTATGCTTTTGAGTCATTTCTGGCTTATGATGACCTTAAGGAGACCATATAATGAGGCTTTCTTCACAAGATTTGTTCAGAGGAGGTTTGCCCTCACCTTCCCCTGAGGCTGAGAGCATGTGATTTGCCCAGGGTCACCCAGTGGGTTTCATGGCTGAGCTGGGAATCAAACCCTGGTCTCCAGAATCATGGTTGAACATTCAAACCATGGAGTAATGCTGCATCCACACTGGAGAAATAACCCGGTTTGACACTGCTTTAACTGCCCTGGCTCAAGGCTATGGAATTCTGAGAGCTGGAATTTGTTGTGGGGACCAGAGCAGAGCGGCTCCACTCTGAGTCCCACAACAATCTCGAGCTACCAAAATTCCATAGCCCTGAACCAGGGAAGTTAAAGCTGTACCAAACTGGGTTATTTCTCCAGTGTGGATGTAGAAAAAGATCCCTTTTCCAAGCAGTCAAGGAGAGAAACACAAGGACAGACTTGGGTATGTGTAGTCAGCAGCAGCCTTCAGAAGCTTTGTCCATAGGAAAGGGGGTTAGTAGAGATGGGTGTTTAAGCCCTACAGGGAACAGGGGATAACATTCACCTCTTGCCCACTTACAAAACAAAAGAAGTCCTGCTGGGACAGAAAGGATGGTCCTTCTAAGACTTGAGCCCCAACTGCAGATATCTCAGAATGGTTCTATAATCATTTGGTCACAGCAGCAAACTGGGGATACATGGCACACATCATGGGACATTTATTGTCTCATCTCATCCATCTACCACATCCAGCCATAGACCCAGTAGAGGATCCCTTGACAAGTGCAAAAGCTCATGCTTGAATGCTTTAAGTCTCTAATTTGGGTTACCATTCAGAGCCTAGAAATATTACTATTTCCAACTGCAGGTTCCAGAACCACCTAGCCAAGCAGGCACATTCTGAACTAAGAACAGATATGGTTTCTGTAATTGAGAGCTGGCATACCAGCCTAAGCTGGCAAAGGGCAGTTTCAGCTATCCTAACTGCCACGTCTGCTGAGTCCTGAAGTACCCTCAGGCTGTGAACTGAGCCTTTCAGGCATTGCAGGCACATCCAGGATTCTTGGTGGCACCATCACTATGCTAGGAGCACTTTCCACTGTTGCATAACTACCATTTGTGGAGCTTTTATGAACACGGGATCCAATCAGTTAATAACCCCATGAGTAGCCAAGCACTGCAAATGGTTGAGGGATGTCCAGAATGTGGTGTAGGATGGATCAGATGCCTGTGAGAGAGGGAGTTGTGTAGACCATAGGGAAGGAGCAAATAAGAGCCAGTGACTGGAATGTGTTAGCCCCTTGGACAACGAAGGAGGGAGAGAAGTGAACTGCTGCCACCTGGGTCGACAACCCTCTGAGGCAGTGTATTCCACTTTTGAACATAGGACAGTACGAAGGAAAGGAGAGACCCTCTCACAGCAGCAGGAGTACTGCATACCATGCAGTTGCAGACAGGTCTACATAGGGACCACCAAACACGGTGTTCAAATATGAATCAAGGAACACAAGAGACACTGCAGACTGGATCAGCCAGAAAAATCAGCAGTAGCAGAACACATTATAAATTTTCCTGGGCATAAAATGCTATTTGAAATCACTGAATTCTGGACCATGGCAACAACTATCAGGTCAGAATACACAGGGAAGCCATTGAAATCCACAAACACCTGGACAACTTCAACAGGAAAGAAGAAACCCTGAAAGTAAACAAAGTTTGGCTGCTGGTCCTGAAAAACACCAAAATCAAGACTCAACACATGCAAATGAACATCATCAAGGGTTAGGGCGGGGCCTTCCCAGAAGACAATGGATCACAAAGACTTCTTGCATTTTCCTCCCACCCTGAGGCCTTGCCATTCACCAACAGGCCAGCACAGATTAACATGTAAATCACTTCCCTCCAACCAAGGATCACACATTATATATACCCCACACATCTCCATGCCAGCATTCTCTGACGATGCCAGCCACATATGCAGGCAAAACATCAGGAATAAACTCTTCTAGAACATGGCCACATACCATGAAAAACCCACAAAAAATTATGGATGCCAGCTGCAACAGTCTTCAACTTCACAACTAACTCTGTTTGTTACATGACATCCTTTCAGATAACTATCATGTCACCTCTTCATCTTCTCTTCTCCAAGCTGAATATATCCAGCTTCCTAAGTCATTCCTCCTAAGCCTCAGTTTCCAGATCTTTTATCATTTTGGTCGCCCTTCTTTGGATACTTTGAAATATCCTTCTTTGAACTTTGGTGTCCAGACCTGGTCACAGTATTCCTGGCAAATTCTAAACAAAGCTGAATAATGTGGCACTACTACTGAAACAAGGGTTACCTATTGCCAACACCTACAACTCCTCGAACATTTTCCTCAGCGCTGTACACGCATAATCCTAAATATATACTGGACTGACTAGGTCATGAATGTTGCTGTCCTGGAGCTAGCAGGGATCACCAGCATTGGGGCCACGCTATTGTGAACGCAGCTGTCCTGGGCAGGGCATGTTTCTAGGATGGAGGACCACCGCCTCCCAAAAATAGTATTCTATGGTGAATTCACCACAGGTCAGCATAAGAGGGGTGCCCCAAAGAAGAGATACAAGGATTCCTTGAAACAACAACTCAGGTTTGGCCAAATTGATCACCAACAATGATCTGCCCTGGCCTCACATTGGGAGGCATGAAGATGCACTATCCACAATGCTGCAGCCTTTTTCGAGAACTCACGCCGAATGAGTCTCGAAGAGAAATGACAATGCAGAAAGAACTACAACTTGGAAACATCTACCAAGGAGACTTTCTGCTGTGCTTTCTGCAACTGGACTTGTCTATCTCAGATTGGCCTTTTTAGTCAACAATGTGCTTGTAGAAAGCATGGCATGAGTCCTTCCTGAATCTTTGTTAGCAAAGAAAAGCCAGAGAGACTACTTCCTCAGATCTGGACACCGTATTCCTGTTGATGTGGTCTACATAGATATTTTTGGATGGCACATCCCACTGTTTACTTATGTATTGCTTTCAAGACAGGTGTCATCCATCCTCTATATGTACATTTTATTTTTCTTCCCTAGATGGAGTGCATTACATTTATCCCTGTTGAATTCATTTTGTTAATTTTGGCCCAGCTGTCCAATCTGTCTAGGCCATTTTGAGTGATATATAGGAAAGGTGGCAAGCAGTTTCAGAAGTTACATGTCTCTCTTCCCTTCCTGACCTGTCCAGCTTTATTCTATACACATAGCTGACGGACTGGATTTGGGTGCCACGTGTCAGTGCCTTGTATCTCAAGGCAAGGTGCCTCTTAGGGTTATCTTGGGAGAGATGTTTTAGCAATGTGCTCTGGTTCCTGTGCCTTTTCCGAGCTCTGTATATTTCATGCTAAATGTTCCTTCACATGTGCATCAATAATTGGAAATGTGTGCTCCTTCAGATGTTCTGGACTGTAGTTCCCAGCAGGCCAGCTATCATCATCATCATCATCATCATCATCATCATCATCATCTTTATTTCTGTGGAACACAATCGGAGAGGGGTAAAACATACAGGTTAAAATAATTCGACAACCCATTCCCATCCACCCACCCCTTAAAAATAAATTAAATTAACAATGATTAAAACCAACAACAAAATTACAAACATATGCATCCTTAACAAAGCACTCTTTCATACAAGGCTAAATTGGAAGTATAATTTAAGGTCAATTCGAATGCAATCATGGGTTTTACGTTATTGTGAATTAACTCTTCGCACGCAAATTCGGGCAAGAGGGAAGCCAATTCGAATGCAATCATGGGTTTTACCTTATTGCAAATTAAAGCTTCGCATGCAAATTCGGGCAGGAGGGGGTTATTTTCGGGTAATGGGAAGTAATTCCGAACGGAGCAGGGGTTCATGTAAATTCGCTAAACAAGCGAATTTACATAAATCCGCATTGGCTCCATTCAGAGTTGGGAGAAATTCCTCCCCGTTTGAAAGAGTCCATAGTTCTTAAACAAGGAGGGGATGGCAACCAAACAAGGGAACAGATCCGAATTAATAGATCCAATTTTGCAGCCGAAATCTAAGAAGTTTCAGGAAGTTTCAGGAAAGGCCTGCTGAAAGAGATGTGTCTTTAGAGCTTTTTTAAAGCAATCAAGAGATGTTATAAGATGCATAACCAACAATGAAGAATGAAGGGAGCTACAATTCAGTAACATCTGTGGGAGATGCTCTCCTGGCACCTGAATTATGATCCACCCATCTTGGGTTCTTCTACTGGTGATGGTGGTGTGCTGGGAATGAGAACTGATATATACAATATTTTGTGTTTTTATCATGGTAAAGGGATGTAGCACTGATCAGCAATGCAGCTGTGTCTAATTTTGAAGTAAATGGGAAGGGACTTTCCAGATCTCAAACCAGTATAAAGGTTGTCTTGTCAGCAGGGCCAGGGCCATGTATTTAGAAACTAAAAGCTGTGCTATAGCTTTGCTTTCTCTCCTTCCACTGCATGCCACCCAAAACATACTGGTATTTATTTTATTTTTTTCTATTGCACTTTTATGCAAAATGGGATCCAAGATGGCATTTCATTTCAACTGTTTAATTGTCTTTATCTCTTCTGGCAAAGCAGCTTCATAACTTGTATGCTCCACCATTTCTGTAATGTTCACCTAGCATATTTTCATAGTGGGGGTTTATCTACTATTCCACCACTATAACATGGTTTCTACTGAACTCTTTTGCCCTTCAGCTGATTTTTTTCAGTGTAGATTTACACCCTTACTATTTTATTGTATTGTATTTAAAGAGAGCCATCATGGCATAGCAGTTTGAGCATTGGAATATGACTTTGGAGACCAAGGTCTGAATCCCAACCTTTCCATCGAAACTCACTGAGAGAATGTTGGCAAGTCACATTCTCTCAGCCTCAGAGAAAGGCAACAGCAAACCCTTTTGAATAAATCTTGCCAAGAAAACCCCCTAAAAGGTTTGCCTTAGTGTCCCCATAAGTCAGAAACGACTCAAAAGCAAACATCAAATACAACTTTTAGCCGCTGCTTTCAAAATATAAGCACCCTTTCACAGCAGATTATAACATATTAAAATGAAATATCAATTTAAAAAGCTACTACCTTAGTAGAAGTTTAAATAAGCAATTTTACTGAAGAATTATTAGTAAATGAATATTACATTTAAATCTATTGGGAGAAAGTCACATTGTCCCGAACGTGACTCCCGTTGGCCTCTCTGCTTCATTATGTAACCTCGAGCAGTTTTTCAGGTAATCTGAATCAGCACTCATTTTCTGGTGGCACTTCAGGGCAATGATCTGAGATCAATTTAAAAAAAATATTGAGAAATAGTTACAGAGCCATATCCAGAAATGAAGGTGGGGCAGTTCTGAACAAATAATGTTATCAGGGAAACCTCTGTGTTTCACTATCTGAGTATAAATTTATGGATGGGTGCAGCATCTTTTTTTTGTGTGGAGGAATGTTTAGTTCCAATTATTTTTGTTTTTATTTTTTTAGTTGGAGTCAAGGACTAATGCCCTGAGTCAAAGTCTTCATGGAAAAGGTAGGATTTCTATAACGATGCATAGCTCAGTCTATTTTTGGCCCATGTCATTTTGCATAGGTTTTGCAGAACTACTTCTGTTATGGATCACCTCTCCCAGCTGGCTTTCTAGTTCCAGCTCTTGGGATCCTGTCCTTCACCTTGCCCCCCTTAAGATCTCTCCCTGCATTGGGTATTTGGGCCTCAGGATGATCCTCCTGTGGACCTGTGGGTGTGTTGTTCTGTGGATTCATTGTGGTAATCGTGACTGGACTCTCCGCCAAAACCTGACAGAAATAGCCAGACACAGTTGTAAAAAAGAATAAACAAGTGGAAGTTTATTAAGACACATCTTGATCACACATCAACCCCTGAACTATTTAATCATTTGCGGCTCTTCAAAACCCTGTTCAGAGTCAGGTTATGACCAGATATCATAACCACAAAGGAGCACAAGGCACTGCAACATGTAGGACATTGCAAAATAAAAGCTTTAAAAAGTAATATAAATATAAATTCATTCCATGTGGTTTATTTAGAGATATATTACATATGCTACATTTTATTATGTACTCAACTATATTTTTCTGATGAAATTGTCTTCATTGAAATGCCTTGTTGGCTTGCCATATACTTATAGAATGAAACGTAAGCAAGACAAATGCTTAAAACTGTATTTTACCAGCAACAAACCTTTGACTGAATCTACATTTAAATGATTCCTTTCATTTGTCCATTGTGCTGAATTTAATGGGAAAACCCCTTTCGACATTTTCATTGTGTCTTCAAGCAGCCCATTGCCTAACACGCTAACTGTCCTTTTCCACTCCAAGAAACAAAGGCACCATAAGCTCTGGGTGTGAGTCTTGTCTGCTGCTGCTCTTAGGAAAAAGGAAGGATCCATCCTATCCCCCTATTTGCAGTTAGGCCAGGCTGCCAAGTAGACAAATTTCTCAAAGGGGAACAGCAAATATGATATTTCTTAATGTACTTCTTATTCGAGCTCAAAATTGAGGACATTTTGGAATTCCTCCTAGACAGAAATTGAAATGTAGGATATGTCTTAGAAAGGAAGTCTGGTCACCCTGCTCAGGTAAAGCATTTATAATTGTATTTTATCAAAAAATATACATTCTAAATGCATTTTATATGCTTCTTGAGTCAAGTGCTACTTTGCAAAATTAAGAAAAGTATGAAATATAAAGTAGAATTCTATTTGGACCGACACATTAGTTTAAGATGTGTGGAGCAAATCATTTTGCACTCAAATGTTCACGAAGATAGAATATCTTGAGCACTGTGGAATTCCTAGTTTTCTATTTGTTTCATTTATTGTTCAAAGAGGCTCGTAACACTAAAAGTAGACATTGCTGTGTCCCTGAATCTAGCCTGTAAAATGAACTCAGAACTCCTTAAATGGTCAACGTATGTGACGGAAGACATAGAAAGCAATGTGCTTCACTTCCTCGTCCTTGCAGAATTGTCCTTTTCATCCTAACAAGAATGTCATAGGAGTCACAATGAATTTTGATATGTCTTTCAGGTCGAATTGCAACCATGAAGGCTGAAAATCAGCCCAAAGACAAGAGGATAGGACAGCTCAAAGAGGAAGCAAAGCAGCAGAATATGAAGGCAGCGGCAGAGGTGGATGAAAAGAAAAAGGAAGATGGTGAAGGTCTCATAGAGTTCTTCAGTTCCTACCAGGAGCTTTTCCAATTCTTTTGTAACAATACAACCATTCATGGGGCCATCCGTCTAGTGTGCTCTAAGAAAAACAAGATGAAGACTGTTTTCTGGTCGGTACTCTTCTTCCTCACCTTTGGCCTCATGTACTGGCAGTTTGGAATCATCTATAGAGAGTACTTCAGCTTTCCTGTCAACCTGAACTTGAATCTAAACTCAGACAGGCTTACTTTCCCTGCTGTCACATTGTGTACCCTGAATCCCTATAGGTAAGCTCGGGCAATATGGACTACTTCAGGGTTGGGCTGAATTCTGTATTGCATGATGTACCTTTCTTTCCTGAAATGTGTAGTGTTTTAAATTTGGAAACAGTCAGAATCTACTCATAGTTAAGGCACGACTAATCTTTACTATGTAGTTCTGATTATACAGTCAGTCCTCTGTATCCACAGATGCTTTATCTATGGATTCAATCATCTTCGGATTGAAAATATTCCCAAAAAATATAAATATCAAAAAGGAAACCTTTTTTTTCATTTTATATAAGGGATACCATTTTATTACACCATTGTATATGTAATAGGACTTGAGCATCCACAGATATTGGTATCCATGAGAGGTCCTGGAACCAAACCCCAGTGGATACCAAGGGCCCATCCTCCATTAGAAATAACACGGTTTTATTGGATCACTTTATCTCATCTAGCATTGTTTTAAAGATTCCCAGGGACAAGTGAATCATTGGACTACTACCGTAGTGGACTGTAAATTATCTTCTGCCTCCCCTAGTCAGGATGTGGAAAGTCACTTTTTCAAAGTAATTTGTTCTCTTTACTTGTTAAAATGTCTGAGAAGTAACTTGTTACCATCACTCATTGCAGTCTTCAAAAGGGAACCCACTGATTTCTTTGCCATCTTCCCATTACATTATGTTTCTTTGAGTGGTGGAATTGGTGGGGAGCAAGGACTTCTACTTAAGAAATAAGTAGCACAGAATTGGAAAGTTCCTAGCAAAATGGTTCTAAAAACACTGTGAAAGTAATTTAGAAAAAAATAGAAAACTTTATTCATTACACTAGTACACTACTTCATCTCCACTTGTTACATTACTTTTAAAATGTAATTTTGCCAGACCCAAACCCTGACAACATCCCCCCCCCAAAAAAAAAGTTGTGGTGACCACATTATTTACACCTTATTACTTCAAAGGTCTGTTCTTGGTGTTCCCTGAAGGTAATGGTGAGAACCTGATCCTGGAGTCCTGTCCTTCCATCTTGTAGGTTCAGCGCTCTTCAGAGGGATCTGGAAGAACTCGATCACATTACCCACCGGACACTGATGGATCTGTATAAATATGATATGTCCCTGGGGCAGAGTAACTGGATGGCCCAGTCCTCTCGGAAACGCAGCTATCGAAGTCTGTCCTACCATGTCTATCGCCACCCATTGCACAGACACAAACGTGACAGCCAGGCCAGCATGGAGGACAACAATCCCCAAGTGGGCAAGAATGACTGGAAAATTGGCTTCACTCTGGTAAGGACAGCTTCACAAGGAGGCATACATGGTCAAATAGAGTAGAATCCTCCTCTTTCCCAGCTCAAGCTTTATTCCCTTGTTTACTACAGACGTACTTCTGCAATGCGATGTCAAAAGTCTGTGTTTCTCCAGCCCTCTGCCATTATCCTCCCAATGCCAATAATACTTTTAAAAAAGGAAACGTCTAGCTGGACAGAGGACAAGAAGGAAAGGATAGTCTGGTCAGGCAAAAAAGACTTTGTAAAACAAAGTTTCTTGCTTAGATTAATTGGTTTATGTCCTCCTGTTCTCATTATCAAGCATATGGAGCGATCCTTTTCTCCAAGGTCCAGGCCTTCATAGAGTCATACAACCATAGAAATATAGAGTTGGAAGATTTATTGGGACCAACAAAATATGAATAAAATTGTAGTCAAAAGTAGTCCACGTGAGGTAATCACACTAGAGGGCAAACAGGATTTAAACAGGAATTAAACAGGAAATGCCCTATGTTAAACATAAGGCATGTTAAATGCCCTATGTTAAACGTAAGGCATTTCCTGTTTAATTCCTGTTTAAATCCTGTTTGCCCTCTAGTGTGATAACAGGAAAGATACTATGGAAGGCCTTGTTCGAGTAAAGCGGGAGGGGGGGAATTGGTGAGCAAGAAAGGCAATTTTGATGTTGATATCATGGTATTTGTGTAGCTGGAGTGGAATTTGTTCAGTTTCCATTTGAGATTTCAACCCACTTTTTCTTCAGTAGCGCAGAATGCCTTCTCTCTGATTTCCTTTCTGTCTCAGGAATGAGCTAATAGGATTAATCTCCTTTGCAGTGCAATGAAAACAATACAGCCTGTTTCCAGCAAATGTACTCTTCAGGAGTGGATGCTGTGCGAGAATGGTACAGTTTTCATTACATCAACATACTGTCAAGGATCCCTGACGCCAAAGCTGTCGATGAGTCTGACTTTGCAAGCTTCATCTATGCCTGCCGTTTCAATGAGGTGACATGCGACAAAGCGTGAGTCCCAAAGCAGCTGCTGCTTTATAGTCCACTGCATTTCTTTATTCTAATCTAGTTCCTACAGTTTCCTTTATTTAAAAGATGCACATCCAGCCTTTCCATTATTGATCTAGAAGGTTACCATATCAGTTTAAAGTTCTCTAAAATAGAGACAGTGGTCCAAAACACACTGCAGAAATAATCCAGTTTGAGACTGCTTTAACTGCCTTGGCTCAGTGCTACGGAATCCTGGGAATTGTTTACTGTTGCACCAGAGCTCTGTGACAGAGAAGGCTAAATGTCTCACAAAACTACAGTTTCCAGAATTCCCTAGCATCAAGCCAGGGCCATTAAAGAATTCTCAAACTGGATTATTTCTGCAGTGCATTTTAGACCAAAGTTTCAGATCACTATGAGACAACCCAGAACATGATCTGAATTCTTCCTTCTCTTTTGTCAATGAATTCTTGCAAATGAGGGGAATTAATTGTACTTGGGGCTGTTTGGTGTAACAGCATTATTTTTCCCAGAAGAGAATTTGGGATTTTTTGCATGATCTTTGTTCCTACTGACCCAAACGGAAAGTTCTGAATTAGAAATGTAAGCTAATGGGAGAGGGGGAATCAACATAGTGCTAAACAGCAGTGTTAAAGCGGGCGGGTGTGTGTGTGTGTGTGTGTGTGTGTGACCACCTCAGTTTACCACCTAGAACCAGACTACTAAGGTCTTTCCAGATTCCTAGGCAAAGAGCATGCAAGGTATATCTTTTAGCACTAGGTCCCAATATGTTTCATTCTTATTATACCTGTTCCGCTCTTTCTCCAACCTGTGGACCAAACTCCCAAGGTGATGAAATGACACCTGTTTCTCCCAGCACCCCATCTCTGTGTTCAGCAGATCTTCCAGTGGCTAGCCCTGGGTCCCTAGTCACTTGGAAGGACCTACATTCATGCAGCTGTTTGCAGGCAGACACCTATTTAACTCTTCTGCTGCACTTCCACAGTCTTTGTGGCGCCTGCACATGCGATTCCATTATCTGCTGAACATCTGTTCAGGCAACACATGGAACATTCTTGTGAAGGAGGAGTTACGTTTTTTCTTCTCCACCCAACCCCCAACCCCCAGCAGTTTCATTCAAACTTGAGTCCAGGCACGATCCTCATTCTTTTCAGGTTTGCTAAGGTGTGTCCCTGCAAGGTGATTTCATTTTGTAATGTGCTCTAACATATGTCTTGTGGTTGAGGAGCCTACAAAAATGTAACGTATCCAGACCTGATTATGTACTCTCAGGATGGATTTTTAACAAGACTTGCATTACATTATTAATCATTAACTTTTTAAAGGCTAAAAAGGCAATGGGGAGATGCCTCTGTCACATATATACATATACAATGGCCTGATCCCTATTGATAGTCCCAACCAGAGTACACCTATCCAATCAAACCCTGCCCTCGACTTATATATGAGGTCAACTTATAGTCAAGTATATACGGTAATTGGAATTTATTTATATACTTTAGCAATGATCAGAGCAGCAGAAGGGAGATGATGCAAGGTGACATGAAGACAGATGCAGAATGGTGGTTGTCCTAGCAAGGGCCCTAGGGATCATTTATGTGTGAAGCTGCTACAGCTCTACTTGTGTTTTTCTAGTGATTGCAGCCATGTTGGTGAACATTCCCCTCCCTCCAAAAAAAGAAATTGAAGTTACCCTCTTAGTAAGGAGTCACTTTCAAAATGGAGAAGTGCCCACATGGCTGCTTGAAGGGAACTCTGCTGCTGAGGCAGGCCTGCATGGCCTGTCTAGGGTTGCCAGAGAAAGCTAGAGCTGGCTCCTATACCTTTAATGGTTGTACAGAAGTGGAAATTTTAACATATGTTGCTTGTTGTCTGATTGTGTGACATGCAACACCTGCAGAAATTCCCTCTTCTATGCAAGTGTTAAAGTTACAGGAGCACTCTCCAGTTTTCACTCTGGCAACCCTACCATGACCCACACACAGCCCATTACCCATGTGCTCAGGCATGTTGCCAGGAGCTCAACAACCAGCTTCCTCCTTTCCATGTTTGCTGCACCCGGCAAGTAGCAAAACAAGGAAGTTTATCAAGTCTTTAGTGGACTATCTTGCTTCGGTGATAACGTAACACATGACAATTAAACAGGAGTTCGCGACATTGGTTGAAGTCCTTGTCCAGAATGGAAATCCCTTTTTCCCCCTCCTAAGCTGAACCTTTCTGGTTTTGGTCAGATGGTATCCAGGCAAACCACAATGGTTTCCAGAAATTGGTTGCAATTGTTGACAATTAACCTTCCCATGCCCTTTCGTTCACAACTTGTGTACGTCTTTCTCCCCTCAAACCCACCTGCTGCTGACACTGAAATTCTTCATGAGTATTTTGAATCTGTGTTGAATGCCATGTATTCTTGTTTAAATCGGCATTGCATTTAAGCCATACAGATCTGCACCTGATGCTATAGACTCTTTATTTATAGTCTAGACACAGCTTGTGGAAGGTCACCTCCACCACCACCCCATTTGTTCTTACATCTCCTGCATACTCCAGTTTGGAAGCTCTTACTCCTCCTTATTTCGTGATGCTCATCTGTCACTTTCCCTGATAAACTGTTCTGTTACAGCAGCCCTCTTCAACCAGGTGCCCTTAAGAGGTGCTGGGCTATATTTCCCATCATCCCCATCAAGCATGACCACAGTAGCACTTAGAGGGCACTAGACTTTGAAGCCTGAGTTACAGGTCATTATGGGTATAGATTGTTAAGCCTAGCTAAAACCTCTACACTGTCTCACGCTTTTCTTCAGGTATACTGTAGACACAGAAAATAATGTGTGAGCAGGTAGAGGGAAGATGAAAAGATGTTTCTGCCAGGCTTGTAAAAATCACAAATCAGCTTTTGCAATAGCCTGAAGGCAGAATGGAGGAGATGTTACACACCATCAGCCTGGGCCAGTGGAAGACATCTCTGCAGGAGGGAAGAAGAGGCCAGAACTGATTTAACCTAACCACATTTGAGCAACGTCTCTTCAAATCCAACTTAAGATGGTTATAAGCTATAGAACTGGGCCTTTCAACACAGCCAGCATATGGCTTTTTCCCTCTCAGCTCATT
Source organism: Urosaurus nigricauda (assembly GCA_034509955.1). Taxonomy (NCBI): domain Eukaryota; kingdom Metazoa; phylum Chordata; class Lepidosauria; order Squamata; family Phrynosomatidae; genus Urosaurus; species Urosaurus nigricauda. Next base: position 125,078,273 of record JAOEGL010000002.1, read on the forward strand.
AGGGGGCTTAAGAGCCAATGCGCATAAAATTTCTCACACTCAAAAACTCTCTCACCACTGGATGTGTTTTTTAGTTGGTCCCAATAAAGCTAGGGATGGGTTGGATAGTCTCCCCCACAAGTGAGTTGATGAGTCCCTTTCTACAGAGCCAGCACCATGGGCTTTCTAGGGTCCTCTGCTTCTCCACTGGGGTTAAAAACAACAAGAAAGTGCTGCTAACCAGTGGCATTGCTAGGGGGGTGCGGAGGATGCCGACCGCACCAGATGACACCCTAAGATGGCGTGACACTACTGTTCTTCAAACATCTCCTTTTGGGCAGAAATGGGCAGTGGCATACAGCTGTGTCCCATTAAAATGCTGAAGAGATGGGATGAGTGGGGTGAAGCTCAGTGGGAGAAAAAAGGAAAGGACACAAGTTTTTTTTAAAAAAATGAAATTAAAAATATTTAAAAAATTAAAAAAATATTATTTTAAAATTTTCTTTTAAAACATCACCTTTTACCAAATTTTCACTTCAACAGCATTAAACTATACACATGTAAAATACACTGAGGCTGTGTGTACAGTATAATTTGTAGGCCATTTCTCTGAAGATGATAGCCATAGATGCTGGTGAAACATCAGGAATAAACTCTTCTAAAATATGGCCACATAGACCAAAAAACCCACAAAAAAACTATGGATGCCAGCTATCAAAGCCTTTGACTTCACATTAAAAGTATAATCTTAATTTTTCTAATCTTAATTTTACTATTGCCAGAACATTCATGAAATGCAGGAATTATGATTGATGAGTAACATTAGTACAAAAAACATTGCTAAAGATTTTATAAGGTGTTGGATGGGAGGAGGTCAATGGGGGGGGGGGGGGTGATGCCAATCCTAGAGATGCCACTGCTGCTAACTTTTAAGGTGCTTCTATCAGTTCCTTTGGAACTGGGATCCTACGCCTCCCTTCTTTGCATCTTCCTTGTTTCCAAAGGAACCCACAAAAAAGCATGATTCCTTCCCCTTTAGTAAATGACCTCTACTGCTGCTGCTGCTGCTGCTTCTGCTGAGACAGTTATTCTAGTGAACCAACACAACTGCTCACATTTCGTTCCAGAAGTGAATTCACTGCATTTAACCAGAACCCTTTGTGTCTATTCTTTCAGGAACTACACACACTTCCATCACCCCATTTATGGGAACTGTTATACATTCAATGACAACAGCAGCACCCTCTGGATGTCCTCCCTGCCTGGGATCAATAATGGTGAGCAGGTGTATGTGTACAGATGGATGCCACAAGTGGCTGCTTGGGCCCTATCATTGCTTTCCCTTTTCCGTATGGAACAAGACCAGTAGATAGCAGGTGCAAAAGGATAGATTTCAGAAAGAAAGCATCACTTTTTTTGTTTGTTTGTTTGTTTGTTTCCTGTAATACATGTTTGTTGTTGTTGTGCGCCTTCAAGTCTTTTCCAACTTAGGGTGACCCTATCATGGTGTTTTCCTTTAAAAACTTCCATCAGAGGGGGGTTGCCATTGCCATCCTGAAAGTGAGAGAGCACGACTTGCCTAAGGCCACTCAGTCGGTTTCCATGGCTGAGCTGGGATTTGAACCTGTCTTCAGAGTCATAGTCCAATACAATGTACTCTGCAGCATTTCACCTAACCCAACAAAGGCCCCTTTTCACTTAGACCTGATTCACACAAAAAGCACACAAGTAAATGCTTTCCCGTGGGGAAAAATCCCTGTGCATGGACAACTAACTGAGCTTGCGAGAAAAACAAGCCTTAGGGTACTCTTACAGTACTTCCAGAATAGGCTTTTATTGTGAAATTTGCCTGCCTTGATTTAGAATATTAAAGTGGGTCCAAATATGATCACCCTCCCATCGTACCTCTTCTTCCATAATTTCTTCAACAAATAATTGGAGGGGTTAGGGGAGAAAAGGAATACAGCTTAAAGGTGTTTGACTGGCAGCACTAAGAGTTACTCACTGTCTGGAAGCGCCCTTAGTTTTCTAAATGCAAATAGCTTATTGTTCAGTCCCTACAATTCTCAGCCTTGCAGCCTGAACTGGTATAGTCGCACAAGCTTTGTTTTCATTGATATATCTAACCAAGGCTCTGGAAAATCACCAAGGCCTTTCATGTCCTAGGCACCAGACATTCATCAAACTCTTTTTTTTCAACCCTCCACTAACCTTGAGTTTGCCTGACCCACCTCGCTCCCACAGCTATCACCTGCCCTGGTTTGGTTTCCAGCAAAGCCTGATCCTCATTGCTTTTTGTCTCCGCAGGTCTCTCCCTTGTTGTTCGCACAGAGCAAAACGACTTTATTCCACTGCTCTCCACTGTGACAGGTGCCCGTGTGATGGTCCACAATCAGAATGAGCCAGCTTTCATGGATGAGGGAGGCTTTAACGTGCGCCCTGGTATAGAAACATCTATTCGTATGAAAAAGGTGAGAGTGAAAGGAAAATGAGACACAATTGAAACCTGAATTCTATGACAAATCTATATCTATCTATCTATCTATCTATCTAGTGCAACCATGGGTCTGCACAACATAAAAGATACTCTATGCCAAAGCTAAAAATTGAGCTATAGAATACTTGAATCAACTAACCATTACTATCTGCCTATATTTACCCTATAATGTATGAATTAGTCATGTCTTTTCTCCCAGACTATGTTTTATTATTGTGTGCCTTTGTTTCCAACTTATGGTGACCCTAAGGCAAACCTATCATTGGGTTTTCTTGGCAAGTTTCATCCGAGGGGGTTTACTATTGCCTTCCCTGAAGCTGAGACACTGTGACTTGCCCACGGTCACCCAGTAGGATTCATGGCCAAGCTAGGAATCAAACCCTGGTCTCCAGAGACTTCGTCAAACACTCAAACATTACACCACACTGTATAGATGCATTATGGAGCTGGAATAGGTCTCAATTGTTATGATCGTTCCTTCTCAGCCTAACATGTTTCACTGGGTTATCATGAGAATTACCTTGGGAGAGAGCAAATGTGTCTATTTTGTGTGTTAATATCACTGAATTGGGCATTAAGACAATAACTCTCTATCCCACCTATGCAGAGATTTTTGCCCAGAGCACCAACAGAACTGCCCCCTATCCACTACTTCTGCACCCAGCATGCCACCACTGTACAAACCACAGTCTTCACCAGCCAAGGTCCTCATTTTCATATTGAAGCATTCCAGCAGTTTCCCTGCCGCAGACACTGGCAGACAGCAGAACCAGGACAGAAACCATGCATTGGAGCTGGGCAAACACCAGCTGCAGCTGATTATTATACAGTCATGAAGCACAGAAAAGGTCCAAGTCTGTCTTTGTGGCTTACTGCTAACATCAGGTCTAGCCAATCCAAAGGCATCATGGCAACTACCAGTGCCATTGTTTCTTCCTGTGCCTTCCAAGGGCTCAGGACTAACAAATAGCAATGCAACCTTGTGGCAAGTACCTATGTCAACAGAATTCCCAGTTCAAGCTTAAGACACCATACTAAGTATGGGAGGAGGAAAAGTGGAGACAGCATGACCCGAGAAGTAGATGGAAACAAAAGGGATAGAACAAATTTGTATTGATTTGCCATGTTATACATTGACTGGCAGGAAACAACAACTCGTCTTGGAGGCACTTACAGTGACTGTACAGAAAACGGGAGTGATGTGCCAGTGAAGAATCTCTACTCATCCCGCTACACTGAGCAGGTACCTTCATCCGCCCTACCCGCTCTCCTTAGTTGCCCTGAAGTGTGGATTATCCTCACTGCACACCTTCCAACATGAGTTTACCAGGGGAATGTCAATATTGAAACAGCCAACTTTTTCTTTTCCCCTTACTTCTAGGTCTGCATTCGTTCTTGTTTTCAGAACAGCATGGTTGAAAGGTGCGGATGTGGCCACTACTTCTATCCTTTGCCTCCTGGAGCAGTTTACTGTGACTACACTAAACACATAGCCTGGGGTAAGTACAACTAAAGGCTGCATACCCTATCCCCCTAGGATACAGGGAAGGAAACTGTACATTTATATGATTTATTTAGAGTATTTATTTATCCTTCCAGATGTAGTTGGACTGCACCTCCCAGCATTCTTCACCACTGTATGCTGTTTAGAGCTGCTGTGACATGCAGTCCAACATCCGAAGGCCTACACAATTTGCCTTAGCTAAATGTTTACCCTTAGCCTAAAAGTTTTAATCACATGTATACATTGTATATAATGAACATTAATCAACATTTCTTTTGCTTCCTACTAAGGTTACTGTTATTATAAACTCCAGGCTGAATTTAAAGCAAACTATCTGGGCTGTTTCACAAAATGTCGGAAACCTTGCAAGTAAGTAGGCTTCAAAACTTGTGGAGTTGCATTCCTAGACCTGGTCAAATTCCAAAGAGCTTGCTTGGCAATAGACGACTTTCTGTGAAATGAAGTAAAACAGGGTTTGAACCTGGCACACCAACCATTCTCTGCTAGCCTCTTAATTTTTGTTGCAGGAGTGGGTTTTCAAGTTGAAAAGTTTACTAGCATTCCAGTAATGCAAAGTGGGAAGGGTGTCTTCAGTGACCCCTTTGGTGAGCCATCACTGTATTTCCCAACCGCAGCATTCTTGTACTAAAGAATGATGGTGCCACAGTTGTCCTGAATCTTTATTTTTGACTTACACTCATATATAGGGGCCAACATGATGTAGCGGTTTGACTGATGGACTCAGACTCAATTCAGACCCAGAAACTCACTGGGTGGCTTTGGGCAAATCACTCACTTCCACCCCAAAGAGGAAATCAATGGCAACCCTCTTCTGGATAAATCTTGCCACAAAAATCCTAGGACAGGGTTGCCATAAGTCAGCTTGAAGGCACATAACATTACACAAGCTGGGGTCATTTTAGTCCAGGCTTAAACTGTCAAAGGAACAGCCACAGCATAAGGTCTTTCATGATGAATTCTGGATATAAAAGTTTTGGTGCAATTCTTCCTCTGAATCTCTCATCTACAATTTTTCAGGGTGACAGAGTATCAGCTGTCAGCTGGCTATTCGCGCTGGCCTTCTGCTGCATCTGAGGTAAGGTGTTTTTAAGTACTGTATTTACTTTGGTGCTTTTAATTGTTTTAACACTTTTACTGTAAATGTTTTTAAAAATATTTTTATTTGTGAACAACCTTGAGTCCCTTTCTGGAAGAAATGTGACGTAAAAATAGAATTAATAAGCTGCATTTCTGACTGCGTGTATACCCAAGGCCTAGTCTAGGTATGGTCCAAAACACACTGCAGAAATAATCCAGTTTGAGACTACTTTAACTGCCCTTGCTCAGTGCTAGGGAATTCTGGGAACTGTAGTGTTGTGCAACATTTAGCCTTCTCTGCCAGACAGCTCTAGTGCCACAACTATAATTCCCAGGATTTCCTACCACTGAGCCAGGTCAGTTAAATCAGTCTCAAACGAGATTATTTTTGTAGTGTGTTTTGGACCCATGTTTCACATAAATATACATAGCAAAACCATAATGCCAGTTCATAAAATGACAGAACATTTGGTGGTGGGGGGAGAGAGACATGAAACACAGAAGCCTGTGTTTTAAATGCACTGGCAAGAACAGTCACAGCTGGTGATTTGGAGCACAGAAAAAGAGGGGAGTCCTTCTTCACTCTTAAGTTCTTCCTTTTCAGAGTGGATATTCATTTATAAAAAAGAAAAACTGCTAGGGGTCGGAAACATGCATTCATGTATAACAGAATGGCTTTTCATTTATATATAAAAAAAGAAAAATCCTAGGGATCAGCAACATGCATTCATGTATAACAGGTATTTAGCTCTTGGATTGTTTATGATGCCTCCAACTTTAAAAATGTGTACTGTCCCTTCCAGGCCTGGGTGTTTCACATGCTGTCTCTGCAGAATAAGTACAACATCACATCCAAGAGGTAAGAGCACCACCTAGAGCCAAAAAATAAGAATTCACTACTAAAGATTAAACACAACCTGGGGGGGGGGGGGGCAAAGGCTGCATCTGCAGTGCAGAAATAATCTGGTTTGACACCCCTTTAACTGCCATGGCTCAGTGCTATGGAATTCTGGGAAGTACTGCAACAAACTAGAATTCCATGGCAGTTAAAGGGTTGTCACACCAAATTATTTCTGCGCTGCAGATGCAGCCAAAGACACACCAATGTAAAGACTGGATAGGAATGGGGAATTTACTGCAGCATGGAAGACATAATTTAACACCTACTCTTGTGATAAATTACAATGTGTCAGAAGGGATTACAAGATCAATGCTCGGGGCCAGGTTTTAGTTTGATTGTTCAAATTAAATGTGTGCTTCCTGTATATATGGAAAGAATTTCTGGTGCAGAAAGTAACAATATGTTTCTCCTAAAATATTGCAAATTACTTTTATCAGCAACAACATATTGTTGCTCAGAGTGGTAGCTTGTAGGTTTCAGGATCAGGTGCAATATGAAGTTTTAAGTGTCTGAACCAACACTCATTATTTTCAAATTCTAACGCATTATGGAAGGGTGTTTAAGAGAGTTAGAATACCAATATATCAGATTTAATAATGGTTAGAAATATCTTGGAATAACTAGTAGGCCTAAATCCACTCAATCTTTTTTATTGCCAGGAATGGAATTGCCAAGGTGAATATATTTTTCGAGCAGTGGAATTATAAAAGCAACGGAGAGTCTCCAGCTTTTACAGTACGTATTCCATTCACACATACCAGTTGCTAACCTCGTAAAACACTGCTCCAGTATCAAACCCAAAGATCCACTATCCTTCATGGAGAGGCTCAGCATTTCTGCAGATTGAGGGGCCACCTTCCAGCCTCCCTGAAACACCACAGTCATTCCCATCCCACAACAAAAATGCACTCATCGTTGAAAACAAAACGTGCACACAGCTCTTTTTAAAGCAGATCCATTCTCCTGACAATGCAAATCTGGTTTAAAGCAAAACATGCAATCTAATTTGCAGCTTTGACTTTTGCTGATTTATTTGCAGTTTTGATTAGTATGTTCTCTCTAGGAATCTGTAGGTCCTCCGGTGCAGAAATTGACCTTAGGGTTGCACTGAGGACTTGGGAGATTACTAGACAAAACACTTTTCTAGGCATTTGCAAGTCCTCTATAGTGATTCTGTGATGAACCTCTGGCAGATGTTGCACTGGAGGACCTGGATGTTCCTAGAGAGGTGTTCTCTTAGGTGAACAGTTTTTTATTTGCTGCTTTTCCATATGCACAGGGGTCCTTCACCTGTAGTCTCAGCAAGTGTGGAGCAACCACTCTATGCACACTTTTCCCCACAAAGAAATCATGCTTGGTTTTGGTGGCAGCAGGGAACTTTCTGGAACTACATGAGCACAAATTGTATGTTGCAGGCAAAGCCAGACCTCTGTCTTCAGAAAAATGTTTTGATTTCGTTCTTAAAATTTTGGTTCGCTGCCCAGGCAGCAAGAACACTGCAGTTGGAAGAGTTGTTTAGAATGCAACGGTCAGCATCTCTTCGACAACTGGAAAAAGATCTCCATTCCTTCACTGATTCTGAACCATGCAGCTTTGTCACCTGTCTACTAGAATGATCTCCAGTGATGAATAAGTTTTCTATCACTAGTCTCTAGAGAAACATGGAGAAGTACTTTGTCCCATTTTTCATCTGGAACAGGGGGCTCTGAACATCTGTAAAAGGCCATTCTGAGTGGGCCAAGAAATTAACACTATGCATGGGTGCTAACAGTGAAATGGATCCCAATTCCCTTGTTCAAATTTTGATGGCAAAGGTATAGGTTCACACATTACAGAAATTACTGCTCTTTGTGAACATGGTATAGGTTCACAAATTTTCAGCAGATATATGACAATCAATGCTAGCATTTGACATGCAAAGATTGTGCTGCATCCACTTGTAACATCAGTCAGAATTTCCCACCAATATGTCCTGCATTACAATTCAGTAATGTTGCAGTTGTATCATTCAACAAATCAAGACATGGCAGTCAAACTCTGACAGCAATTTCAATTCTGAAACACAAGTTCAGTTTGGGATCAAACATGAGCACAAAATAGGAATTTCAGGATTTTACTTCCACTCCAACTGCTGCCTCTGAGCATGAAAGAGCAATGATTTCTGTAATTTCCTATTACAGGTATTCTGCATATTGTCTTACTCCGTCATAGAACAGACAGGCAGTCAACTGACAATCTGAGTCCCAAAGCAAAGAAGGGATGTTTCACCATTCCTACTAATATCTCCATTGTCTAGTGAGGATGTTTATGAAACTTTTTTTTAATTACCATCATTCTTTGATCTTCATTGTTTAGGTGGTGACACTGCTTTCACAGCTGGGGAATCAATGGAGTCTCTGGTTCGGGTCATCTGTCCTCTCAGTAGTAGAACTTGCTGAACTGATTTTGGATTTTATTGCTCTCACCTGCATTCTGGCTTTCCACTGGCTGAACACGAATCATTCATCTGATCTTCCTGCTCCCAACAACAACACGAGTACATTTCACAATGTGCAGCCTACTCCCAACACCACCACACATGTCTCTGTGGCAGATAATGTTACTACACTGCCATCCTACAAGAGCCTGGAATCACTAGCCCTACACAGGGTTTCCTTTCAGCGGACAGAGTGAGGTCTGGACTAAGATGGCTTGCAGCTCCACAGAAGTACATTAATGTTGACAGGAGGACTTAAGTCATGGAATCAGCTGGCCAGACGTACTTTCTGACCACCACAGAACAAAGATGCTTTAATGTCTTTTGCAAAATTTGCAACCTTTTGCAAAAGGTTGTAGGCAGTATCACATTCTAGTACAAACACCAGGTGGCCTGGCATCTCTGTTCTTTGCTTGTGCTGTATGCAACCCTCTGCAGTCGAAAGATGGCAAGGAGAACACAAGGACACTCTGGATTCCCACATACTTACCACAGCAGAGCAAACAAGCCCAGGGGAATCCCAGAAGTATCCACTTATGTTTCAAACCAAAGCACCATCTCACTCCCACTGCAAGGGCCACCAGGGAGCTTGTGGGACCAGGAAGGCAGTATTAAAAGAACTACACCACAGTAGCAAGATTACTTAACCGTTTATGGAGCTGGTTAAAAAAAATCATAATAAATATCTGACACTTAATAGTAAAGCGAAACTGTAGTGGGGGAGGGAGATACTCTACCTCAGCTATCCAAAGTTTATGGAGGACTTTTGTTTCGACACCCTCCTTTGATAAAGATCATGGGAATTCGTTAAGTTTATATCTCTCCTTCAAGGCTTACGTGGCCCTCCTGTTGTTATCCTCACAGCAAGCTTAGGTTAGTCTGAAAGGTCTCCTTGTAAGCTTCATGGTTGAGGGGATTTTAACACATATTACTCCAATCCTTCCCACACCTTTCAAATTTGTGTTGACAATGGTATTCTCTTAACAGTGCTTACAACCCTCACGAGTACACTTACCTGGATGTTATCCCCACAACCAAGCTCTGTAAAGATGTTTCCATTCATCTCTCTCAACTTCCTTTTCAGAACAAATGAGGTACACATCACCTATCCTTTACACAGGGCCATATCCAGTCATGCCAAAACTTTCAAGGACTTTACCCAGGGCTGCGGATCTGTCTCTAAGGGGCTGTTATTTAGCAAGGGCTAAGACTCTTTCATACTTGTGCTTTCACCACCAGCCCCAGCTCTTAGAGAAATGTAGTATTCTTTTCCTAGATCCCATCACTTCCACACTGGACAAATGGCCTTTCAGTTACTGTTGTTTTTAAACTGTTTTTTTGTTGTTGTTGTTTTCAAAAAATGAAAGTGTATGCTGTCCCTAAAAGGACCACCTAAATGAACATCAGATCTTCTTCTCCAATGACTGTGAGCAGAAGGGGCAAAGAAGTAGCAGAAATAAAAGCAATTTGTCTCTGTTCCAAATGTAACTGCAAAAACCACTTACCTATTCAAGACTGTAACAGTACAGTACACCAGACAGTGTCCCACCATCTCCAGCTTCTGTTTTTGACCTCCAGAACTAGAAAAGAGAGTCTTTTGGGAGAGCCCCTCTAAGTTCAGAAGAAGACTCGAATCCCACCTCCCCATATAAAAGTACACAGTAATACAGGGCACAAAGAGAGGCAGAGTTCCACATAGCATTTTTATGTCAGCAAGGGACCAGACTCCACCAGGTTGCAGGGCTCTTCTCCCGAGTTGGGCTTGCCTACAACTTCAAGACTATTATGGTGCTGACACAGCATTGGGAGAACTTCCCACCTTCTAATCTGCATTAACTGTTTTCAGATCATACTGTAATACCTACAACTTGTCAAATCAAAGCATCAATAGTAGTGTGTCATGATGAAATGGCTGGAGTCAGTATATTAACAAGGACCCCTTTCTCATTTTGCCATGGATTTCCTACATTTAACCTACCAGATGGAAACCACATATCTTGAGTCTTTGTCACTCCTGTTGTAACACATGTGTCTGTGATGGCTGGAGGCTACTGCATAGGTATACTCCAATGGATTCTTCTGACAATTCAGATATCCCAGTATATTACCATATCATATGTTGTCGTCTGGAGATGCCTTTATTAGACGTCTGTTGTGGCTATATTCCAAGTTGCAAACCTCTCCTATTCTAGTAGTTCAATACTTGAGCAAGGACAGGTGCCCTCTCCTACATAAATGTGGATGCATACATCATTAACTTATAGCCTGTTATACCATACACTTCAGCTGGAGATAATCATATTGAACTGTTTAATGTATTGTATGACAGTTATGTTTCCAGTGTATCTGTAGCAAAACAAACACTTGCCTTGCAATTTTAAATCAGTGCAGGACAGGTTGTAGAGAAAATACATACATCATACAGCAGAGAAAGAAAAACAGCCTTCTGCCACATGATAATTTGGGGGGGGGGGAGCCTTCAGGCAGCAAAGAACATGGGTATCATAAATACACACAATGGCCCTGTTTTAATTTGTCCCATCATTTACGTGAGCCAGACAAAATATTGCTTTGACTTTGGTACCCACAGATGTATAAACTTGTGCTAACAGCAGCAACAAAAAACTTTCGATGCCATTCCCACAACTGACAAGACAACAAGGACAGCAGTGACACAAGCAATTGTGACACGCACAATGCACAGCTTTTCTCCCCCCTTTTTGTAAAATGTCTGCTTGCACTGTAGTCACTTAAACAGAGATGGTACAAAGTCAGATCGGAGAGGGGCCCCCAACTTGTGGCCCTCCAGTTGCTATCAGACTCCAATTTCCACTAGGCCTAGCCATCATAGCCAATGGAGAAGGGTGATGGAAGTTTCAGCCCAACAACATTTCAAGGGCCACAAGCTTCCCCAGGAGTCAGATTAAGTGGATGCTTGTCCCGGTTATTCTGGCACTTCTAAACTGAATAATAGGAGGTGGAAGAGCACACAAGAGCCCACCCCTGTAGTGCCACATTTTACCCAGGCCTCTTCATTTCTCAGGCAGGGTATGTGTTTGATGGAAACTGGGGACCTCTCATCGAGGTAAAGGTACTTAAGGCCTTTGGTAAAGCAAACACTCATTTGAGTATCAATATAGGAACAAGACTTGTGTGCTCTCTTAACAATAGCTTCCAAGATGCTAGTTTCACACCAAATCTTTCTGCCTCTTTGAAGGAAAACTAAGTTAGGAAAACTCCATTGCCAGGTATTTGTTTATCTAAATGCCATTTATTCTCTTTATAAAGACAGCTTCACTAGGGTATGTTGTTTATGTGAAATGAACAGAAGGTGCACAATGCTAGTAAGGTAAGGACAAACAAGAGACACAGGTGCTAAGCAGGACCTGGGCTAGTCTGGGGCATTTTTTCACCTTCTACTGCTATTAATCTTATCTGACTATTCAAAAATTCTCCAAGGCCAGCCTTTGGGTGTGTGCTTTTCAAAAGTAAGAGAGAATGCAAAACAAGCACCTGAGTACAGAAGCAGCTCCTTCTACCAGGTAGCAGGAAGACCTACAATCTACTGAAGAGGAAAGCAGCAGTGGCACAGCCATGCCAATGCAGCAAGGAACATGGACACAGCTGCACCACCACCGCCATGCTCACAAGCTCTCCTGGGCCCATTGTGGTGCCACACTGTCCACCTGTGCCCTAACAGATTGTACTTTTCATCAGGTATTACAGCCTATGCTTCATACCCATTATTTTAGTCTAACTTCTTCTGTTTTACTACAACCTGCAAGCAGAGCCTTGTCCCCTCCAGTACTCAGACAGAAGAACCAGACTCATTTGGGTGGTGAAGAAGTGCTTGTTAGCCGAAGTTAAGATACATGAGCTGGTAGTTACACATGCCAGAGGAAAGATTACAGCTGCGTTCCTCACAAGGACAAACCACACGTGCGTGAGAAAGCGGCTGAAGTCCTGTGCATAGAGAAAGTAGTCCCTTGCTGTAGGCACCGAGGGCCAAGGGTCATTTTTGCCCATGCATAAAGAGACGGCGCAGTGGAGGGGTAAAAAGCAGAAGAGGCACAACATACAACATCCATGAGAACAGACAACAAAGAAAAAGCAGCCAGGAGAACTTGTCTCCAAGATGGCAGCAGATCAAACCGAGATCTTGTCCAGAAGAGATCAAGAGGGGCTCAACATCTTACTGTGTTCCTTCTCACACTGACAGCAATGGCACCATCACCTCGGACCCTGGCTCCTCTTCGGATGTTGCACTTCCATCAGCACAATTCCACTGAGATGGGACAGGTTTTTCCAAAGAAGATAGGAGCTCCGTTCCTGTTCTCCATCATTCCCCAATGTGGAGAAGATGGGGAATTGCAAGAAGATGGATTCTGCAAATGAAATGCTGGTGCATGGCAGTGAACATGCAAAAAAAGTCAGCACCTTTGCAGCATGCTATGGGGACAGTAGAGGCTATTCCCACCACATCTAGGGTATAATTTTAGGAGGCCAAATTAAATCACTTTCGAATCAAGTGCAGGGGGCAGTGGCTGACCACCCCTACCCTACAGCATCATCACAGCCTCTACCCCCCTTTCAATAGCATTCTATCTGGCTGAGTCCTAACTGACTGGCTGAGCACTTCAGCAAGGCAGACAGTTGTGCATCCAGATTAAGGCCTCGCTCAGACTATGCTGCATAGCTGTGCCACCTCCTGTGTCCTGATTGGCAAACACAGCAGAACCCACTCTTAAGCACACTTAGCTTCACAACTGTGTTGCTTTAAATCAGGGTTATACAACATCACCAAAGCATGTTAAGTGGCTACTGAGCATAAGCCCATACGTGCATGCTCATAACTAACAACATTATCGAAAAGACTGCAAGAATCAGCATTCAGTCAGTTTCCAGATACACTGAGACATTGCTGTCTCAAACCCAAGAAACCTCTTCAGTTTCAGTCCTGTCATTATACAGAGCAACTGCCTTGAAAGCAAGTCCTACTATAACAGCATGTGCAGAGGTCTTGGATACACTGGTACTATTAAGCTGCTGCATATCCTATTTAGCTAAGGAGGAAGCAGTATGGGACTTGTTAACTAAACAGCAGATTCCCAGTAAGCTACCTGAGTAGTCAAGCAAGCCACACAGCTATAAAACAGCAAAGATCTATACAGTCTGATACTAATGCTGCCTTTGACCATAACTATACTATAATAAGTAACAATATACCTGCTTTGGAGTCAAGGAGAACTAATCAAACCAGTATCTTTTCCACTACATTTGTGAGGCCAAGAGGTGCCTTGGAGATAGTACAGGAAAGATGATGGTCTTCACAGGACCAGAATTTCTGCAATCAGAGCATCCAGCATGAGCTTATAATTAAAACTAAGGGAACACCAGACCAATTCTGGTGTCAAATACCTCAATCTTCTCCCTGGGAAAAATGGTCAGGACTCAGCTTCTCTCCTCTCCCACCAACTATTCCTGTGGACATTTCATTAACACTGTCCATAGCCAAATGAAATGTTTTGCAAAAGAGTCACAAGAGAAAAGGACTCCTGCAATACACCACACAATATACCTGCAAGTGAAGCCCGAGTGCATCATCAAGCAGAACACACCAGCCCATGCCGCCCCCTTTACATACACACACCTTTCCTCCACTAGGCCCATTGCCACCCTTCAAAAAGAGATGGCACACTCAAAGGCTGCAGCAGTTGTGAAGGGGTTCAACTCAAAACTGGAGCTGGAAACAGTGCATTAAACTGTCATATGGAAGGCAAACATAACTAAAGGAAAACAGATGACAAAGCCAGAATGAAGGGAGAAAGGAAAGAGAAGATGGAATTGGGAGCGGAAAGGGCTATGGGAATAAGGAGGCTGCAGACTAGGGAGGGGGAGGAGGGGGAAAGGACTACATTCTCAGGTAAAAAAGTAGACTGGGAACAAAAGCAACAGAAGGAAGAGAAAGGAGAAAACAAGAGGGCATGTTACATTGAGCACCCCACACTTAACAAAAGCTGCTGAATGTACAGGAAAAGGAAAGCCCTCCCATACTGACATCCTTGTCCCTTACCCAGGGAACGAAACACCCATTATCCCACAGGACATCGGCTCAGAGATTTTGCTGGTCTTTTATATCAAAGGGAAAAGCAGCAGGAACTACCTCCCACATGCAGGGTGATGTGGCTGCTTGTCCAGTGCTTGTGACTCATAAATCCAGTTACCTTGGTCTCCCTTTGATACTTACGTGCAATTGCAATCACAACAATGGCACAGATCACTCCCAGCATGATCATCATCTAGAGAGAAGAGTTATGATGAGGTAAAATATCCAAAACCAAACCCAGCAAATGACAAGAATGACTCCCAGCAAGACAGGCAATCAGTTCACTATTTGAAGCTGCCTCAAGCAAACATAGACCACTGGCCTGCTTCGGCAAGTAATAGCTCTCTACTCTAACTGGCAGTTCTTCCTGGAGCCTGAAAGAAATTTCTTTCCACCTAGACATGGGCAACTGTCTGCTTTAATTTTTTGTTTGCATTTTTTTCAAGCTCAGCTTCATTCCATCCCAATTTCATATGAAAAATATGTGTTCCTGCATTTTTCATGCACATTTTTGTAGCAATAAGAATTTGGAAGATTTCTCCCCTAATATTATGTTTATTTGTCTTCTAATATCTTATAATTAAGGTTTTTTTTAAAATGGAAGCCTGTATAACAAAATTCAGAGAAGTGGGGAAACTAGAAGATATCTGCATTTCACTGTGATACAGATCAAACAAATTTCTCATCCACCTGTATCCCCAGTCCTGTCACCTGACATACATTTCACTTGGAAATTCCATGGATTGAAGCTATAAACATGCATGTACAAATTATTCCCTCTACTTCTTATGGGTTCTACTTCAGTTCAGAAAACAAGCTGTGAAATCAACATCCAAGGAACTATTGTCTTCAACTGCAGCTACACATTTATTGAACTGTCCATTATTGCCTCACCTTGCAGTTCTTCCACCAGTACTTTCTCTTGAGCGCTGCTGCGCTGCTTTCAAATACTTGGGCACCAGCTTGGAGTGCATCTGCTCGTTCATCTAGTTCTGATAGCTTCTGATCTCTCTCCAAGACTTTGTCCACATTCACACGCATAATATCCACCACCTAAATAGAAAACACAATTAATTCACAAATAAAAAGAAGATGACAAAACCATAAACAGCAACCCAGTAGGTTAGCAACTTACTTCTTCCACCTGCGCTTGAGTCTGCTGCAGACGACGATTGCTGGTCAAATTTGGAGGGGGTCCAGGGGGTCCCCCAGCATTTTCTCCTCCTTCTGGTCCTGCCCCTGGTGCACCTGGCTGAGCTGGATCAGACCTGGGGAGGCACATCAAGTTTAGAAGGTTTAGGTCTAACGTTCACCCACATACCATACAAACCAGACATAAATGGCAATTAAAAGTGGCAACCCAAAATGTTACATTACTACCACCATACAGTTGGCCCTCTATATCCACAGATTCAACCATCTGTGGCTTGAAAACATTTTTTAAAATTTCAAAAAGCAAACCTTGATTTTGCCTTTTTATATAAAAGGACATCATTTTACTATACCATTCTATATCATGGAGCTTCAGCATCCATGGTTCTTGGTATCCATGGGGATATCAAGGACCTACTGTACATGAGTGTAACACTAGAAAAGGTACATAAAAAGATCAGAGGATTGGGGATTGTCCTTACAAAGAAAAACAAGACTTTTTTAATTCTTTTATCTTTAAAAAAGAAAATTCTAATGGGAAACAAGAGTACTAGAGAGAATTATGCATGGTACAAAGAAAAATGTATGCCCTTTGTAATAATGGAATTTAGGGTCACAGTAGTGACCTTGTTTAGCAATACATTAAGGACTAGAAATTGTACACACAATACAGTCAGTTCTCCATATCCACTGATTTTTATCGACAGATCCAAATATCTACGGCTTGTTTATATTCTAAAAATATATATAAATTCCAAAATTTCTTGATTTTGCCACTTTATAAGGGACACCATTTTACTACGCCATTGCATATACGTAATGAGATTTGAGCATCCGCAGATTTGGTATCTACAGAGGGTCCTGGAATTAAACCACAGTGGATAGCAGTGGATACCAAGGGCTCACTGTACAGTACATGATACCTAATACTGGACAGTACAAGGAGGAGAGAAGGCCGACAGCTTTGAAAATGACAAATCTCAGCATATATTAGCCATTACAGCTAAAAAAGAGATGACCACGTTTAGAAGAAGTATAATATCTTTCTCAGTACTAGCTGCTGGAGCAGAGAAACAGATGAGAGATGCTTTCATTCACTAGTTATGGCTTCCCACAACTATCTGGCAATATTGTAAACTTTAGGGTGGTTCTTATTTTGTTCAGCAGACAAGATATACTGTGGAGACGGCAACAAAAATTGCAGGCCAAATGAACAGGCATCCGAATAAAGCAACTGCCATGTAAATAGCAACATGGTGAAATCCTACTAATCCAAACAGTTTGCTGGTACTCATTTTGCAGTGACCCCTTGTTGTGCGACAATACAAGAAGGATAACACCATTAGATCTCTAGTGGGCCCTTGGTAACCACTGGGCTGGTTCCAGGAGCCCCCATGGATACCAAAATCCGTGGATGCTCAAATCCCATTAAATACAATGGCATAGTAAAATGGAGCCCCTTATATAAAATAGCAAAATCAAGGCTTTCTTTTTGGATTATATATTCAAGTTGTGGATGCTTGAATATATGGATTAAAAAAATCTGTGGATATTGAAGGCTGACTGCATGCGCAAATCTTAGTTTTGATGCCAGAAGTCACACAAACCAAGCCTTGCCTCAGTCATGAAGTCTCTAAATGGCTAAGTAAGTAATTCCTTTGGCCTTCGCTTCCGCATTCCCAAATCACAACTGGGGATTACTGGCCTTCCTTAAAAACCTGTTCTTAGGGCTATAAGGCAAGCATGTGAAACACTCTGAACGCATGAAGAACACAACATGAGAATCACTGCTGATATAATGAGGAAAATGCTGCAGCAAACCAAGTCAGGAGACATCTCAGTCATGAAGGGAAAGGGGATCCCAGGACACCAAACATGGAAGAACTGCTGTGTCAGCAACCATACCCACTAGAGGATATTGCCACCAAGGTCCTTGCTTTTATTCTCAAGGTTCCTGCATGCATCTCCAACAAGAAAAGCACCTCTCCAGTTCAGAAAGCAAAGCTGGATCTGCCATTCAACATCAGAGGGGTGAGAGAACTGAGGCAACCTGGATCTCAAGAGAAGCATCTCTTTTTCTCTTGCTAATGGAACTTAAAATGTTTAATTCCTGAAGCATCCACATGGTCAGGAGGAGGAGTGATCAGCCTGCATCAATCCCCCTCCATCAACACCTGAACTGAGAATGGGAACATATTCAAAATGAAGGTTTGGGACTAACATTATCTTAAATTTTCCTCTTCTGTATGATTTTGAACACCTTTGCCTAATGAAGAAGCCAGCGGAGCTTCAAAAGCTTGTATCTTCCAAGATATGGTCGCATTAGTCTAGTGAGATCTTGTAACACTTTTGAAACTAACTGAGGAAGTAGACATAAGTCTAGGAAAGCTCATACTGCCAACATCTTTATTTCAGTTAGTCTCAGGGACACTACAAGATCTCTCTATAACATGCATTTTCTTTGAACCCATAAAGGTATCCCCGGCCTTGTAGATTTCAGGTGGTATTGGACCGAGGGGATGAGAAGAATGCCAAAAGAAAGCAGACCAATCTGGCAGGGCACAGGCTGCATCAGATGAAGTGGGATATATGATCAAAAGCAAAAAAAGCAAAGGTAAGATTCAGTGGAGGACGCAGGGAGTTCAGACCTGGGCAAGACCAGAGATAAGGCTCTATTAGGAACAGCTCCTTGCACAAGCAGAAAACTCTAGCCTACTCCAGCTCGGCAATGCCCTCCTGGCTGTGGAGCTGCAGAGGATCCACTCGCATGGCAGTGCTCCTGCCCACTGCATCCCCTGTGTGCCCTTCAGCTGGGGCTAGCAAAGAGATTGCCCCACAAAGCCCCCCACAGCCTTCAGCAGGGCTGCCTCCTCACTGCAGAAATAATCCGGCTCCATG
Organism: Urosaurus nigricauda; assembly: GCA_034509955.1. Lineage (NCBI taxonomy): Eukaryota > Metazoa > Chordata > Lepidosauria > Squamata > Phrynosomatidae > Urosaurus > Urosaurus nigricauda. The sequence continues at coordinate 125,096,884 of JAOEGL010000002.1, forward strand.
CTATAGAAATATAGGTATTGTCATTTGTTGGGGCACTAGAGCCATTAGAATCATAGAGTTGGAAGAGACCCCAAGGGCCATCCAGTCCAAACCCCCTGCCACGCAGGAACTCTCCATCAAAGCATCCCCACTGACAGATGGCCATCCAGCCTCTGTTTAAAAACCTCTAAGGAAGGAGACTCCACCACCCTCCGAGTGAGTGTGTTCCACTGTCGAACAGCCCTGCCGCACTTAAGTGCCCTGTGATCTACGCCCAAAACTTACATGGCCGAGCTGGGAATCAATCCCTGGTTTCCAGAGTCTTAGTCCAACACTCAAACCACTAAGCCATGCTGGCTTAGATTATTTTTGTGTTGTCTCCTCATTTTAATACTCCCTTTCGTCTGCTCCCCAATACCACAGAGTGTCGCAACCCTCCCCCCCCCAAGTCACTCCTAGCATTAATTACTGGTCCCCACTGCTGGCTTACATTTTCTCTAATAAATAGAGCTAAGTACAGTCAGCCCTCCATATCCACGGATTTTTTTATCCATGGATTCAAGAACCCACAGCTTGAAAATATTCAAAAAATAAATGAATTCCAAATAAAATCCAGAACCTTGACTTTGCCATTTTATATCAGGGACACTATTTTACTGTATTTAATGGGACTTGAGCATCCATGGATTTTGATATCCATGGAGGGCCCTGCAACCAAACTCCAGCGGATACCAAGGGCTCACTGTACAACTGCAGCAGCCTGGTTGAAGGTTTTTTATCATTATTATTATTCCAGTCCCTTTCCCTCTATTATAGAGAAGTCCCTTGACTTGGTTCAAAAGAAAGGTCACAAATCATCACCGTTATCGACCTACTTGGGGTTTTAAATTAAAAAATCAATCAGCCGACATCCTGCATCTGGACATGAATCCAGGCCTCCTGAGCTCCCTGTGATCTACCCCCCAAATTTCCAGGCTCCCCACCAACAGAAGTATTTATGGGGCACTGGAGAGTGAGACAAACTGGGAAATTCTTCGCTGACCAGCATCTCAGATCGCATCCTTTTGTTTCCTGTCATCAAACGGAGATCTGAGGAGCATTTCTGGTTGCTCCACTGGTGCAATGCCTGCAAATGTAAACTTCAATATTTACGCCATCATCATCCCAGTTTACAGCATCATAAATAAGTGAATAGGACGCTAACCCGATCAATGATAATGATATTCCGGGGGAAGAGCAAAGAAGGCCATTCCCCATTCTCGGTCACCGTCCGATGCTGTGCCAGATTATTTTGTGCCGAAAGGAGTCAAAGCTCTTCCCGGCATTCATCGACTTGAAATTACTTTTTTGAGTCTTTGGAACATATCGGTCTTCTATTCACTGTGCTCTGGTGCCCCAACAAACTGCAATCCACCCCCCCCCCCCAAAAAAAATCCCATAGCAAGGCGCTGCGGCTGTTAAAGCGGTGTCAAACTGGGTTATTTCTACAGCAGTGAGAAGATGGATGCAGGGATAAAACTCAACCCTGGTTTGAAAGGCTGGACTCAACCTCCCTTGAGGAATCCATTTGCAAGTGCAGGAGAACCCCTGCCTTTGCTAGTCTTCCCATGGAAGGTAAGAAAAGACCCTTATAATAAAAGCTTCTTATAAAACTACCCTCAAGGCCTTCACTTCCAGTATAGCTGGTTGACAGTTGAACACAATTCCCTTGGAGACTGGTGGGGTCTCCTTCCTTGGAGGTCTTCAAGCAGAGGCTGGATGGCCATCTGTCAATGGGGATGCTTTGACGGAGAGTTCCTGCATGGCAGCAGAAGGGGGTTGGACTGGATCAGGGCCTTTCTTGGAGTCTCTTCCAACTCTAGGGACCTTATCAGACGTCGGAAATTGGAAGGATAATCCAATGGCAATCCGAATGCAATCATGGGGTTTCATGTTATTGTGAATTAAAGCATCTCACGCAATTTTGGGCAATGGGAGGGTCATTTTTGGGTAATTAGAAGTCAATCTGAACGCATTCTGAACGCAATTGGAATTTACGTAAATTTGCTAAACTAGCGAATTCACGTGAATTCGAATTGGCTCCAATTGGCTCCATTCGAAATGAAGAGAAATTCCTCCCATCTGATAAACTCCTAGGATTCTATGGTGGGCACGTCCTCCTTTTCCCAGACATGTCCTCCACTGCCCTCCATTCTGAGCAGGACTTTAAGAAGCCTGCATGGACATTTCTGGGAGTGTTTTGTAGTAGCTTTTATCGGGTCCTCCTTTTTTTTCCTTCAGTATCCTCCTTGGTGGTTAGGAAGAGAAGGAGGAGGAGGAAGAGGACAAGATCTGGTCCCCCTGCATGAAGTGGGAGTCAGTCATCATAGAGTTGGAAGAGAGCCCAAGGGCCATCCTTCTACCATGCAAGAACTCTCCATCAAAGCATCCCCATTGACAGATGGCCATCCAGCCTCTGTTTAAAGACCTCCAAGGAAGGAGACTCCAAGGCCATATATTCCACTGTCAAACAGCCCTTACTGTCAGGAAGTTCCTCCTAACGTTGAGGTGGAATCTCTTTTCCTGGAGCCTGCATCCATTGTTCCGGGTCCTGTTCTCTGGAGCAGCAGAAAACAAGCTTGCTCCCTCCTCAATGTGACATCCCTTCAAGTATTTGAACAGGGCTATCATGTCCCCTCTTAACCTTCTCTTCTCCAGCTCCTTAAGCCTTTCCTTCTAGGAGGGTTTATTCTAGTGGGGCTTGTCCTCCTTTTTCCTGGGGTGTCCTCCATTCCAGTGCTCTGGGGCCCATAGGGGCAAATGGAGGAGGAGGAGGGGGAGGAGGACCGGGGGCGGCGTCGACGGTGCTGCAATGCGCCACTCAGCAGCAGCACCAGCAGCATCAGGTGCCGCAGCCGGGCAGGAAGAAGAGGAAGCAGCAGGAGAAGCAAAAGCATGCAAAGGCAGACAGTGGCAAGTCCCTTCCCTTCCTCCCTTTCCTTCCCTTGGATCCCCTTCACTCACATGGCTGGGCTGCAGGACCCCTTTCCTTTCGCCTCTGGACAGGAACAATTCACACCCGACCTGAGTGAAGACTTCTCTCTCTCTCTGTCTGTGCCGCATGCGACACCTCCCCCCTCGCCTTTTAGAGAAAGGACGAAGGGGCGGAGCTTTCAACTCCGGCGGAGCCAATGGGAAGCGCCCTCTTGCTCGAACACAGCCCCCTTTGAGCCACAGGGCCCTCGCAGCCCTTCGCCCAATCGAAGCCGGCCTCATCTGCATAGCCACGCCCACAGCAAGCGCCCTCTCCGCTCTCACGCCCCGCCCCTCCCTCTTTTAGCCACACACGAGCCTCGCAGCCTCTCTCTCCACCAATCGAATCCGGCCTAATCTGCATAGCCCCGCCCACGCTGTCTGCAGTAGTCCTTGTGGAGAGGCTGAATAGACACGTGTGAATGGCTGACACGGGAAATTTGAAATATATACACTCTATATATATATATATATATATATATATATATTAAATGCTTACACAATAAAACCAAGATTTGGAAAGTATGTTTTAAGAATGTTAAGAATATTTGGTAAAAATTAATAAAAAATTACTGGAAAAAAAATTAAAAATACATTTTTTTTAAAATTGCTTATGCCAAATAAAGCCAATATTTCAAAAGTATGTTTAAGAATGTAATTAATAAAAAATTACTGTAAAAAAATTGAAAATATATTTTTTTTAAAATTGCTTACACCGAATAAAACCGAGATTTCGAAAGTATGTTTTAAGAATGTTAAGAATATTTGGTAAAAATTAATAAAAAATTACTGGAAAAAATTTAAAAATATATTTTTTAAAAATTGCTTACGCCAAATAAAGCCAAGATTTCGAAAGTATGTTTAAGAATGTAATTAATAAAAAATTACTGTAAAAAAATTGAAAATATATTTTTTAAAAATTGCTTACACCGAATAAAACCGAGATTTGGAAAGTATGTTTTAAGAATGTTAAGAATATTTGGTAAAAATTAATAAAAAATTACTGGAAAAAAATTTAAAAATATATTTTTTAAAAATTGCTTATGCCAAATAAAGCCAAGATTTCAAAAGTATGTTTAAGAATGTAATTAATAAAAAATTACTGTAAAAAAATTGAAAATATATTTTTAAAAAAATTGCTTACACCGAATAAAACCAAGATTTGGAAAGTATGTTTTAAGAATGTTAAGAATATTTGGTAAACATTAATAAAAATTACTGGAAAAAATTGAAAATATATTTTTTAAAAATTGCTTACACTGAATAAAGCCAAGATTTGGAAAGTATGTTTTAAGAATGTTAAGAATGTTTGGTATAAATTAATAAAAAATTACTGGGGGAAAATTGAAAATGTATTTTTAAAAAATTGCTTGCACCAAATAAAAGCAAGATTTGGAAAGTATGTTTAAGAATGTAAGAATATTTGGTAAAAATTAGTAAAAACTACTGGGGGGAAATTGAAAATATATTTTTTAAAAATTGCTTACACTGAATAAAACCAAGATTTGGAAAGTATGTTTAAGAATGTAAGAATATTTGGTAAAAATTAATGTAAAAATTACTGTAAAAAAATTGAAAATATTTTTTAAAAAATTGCTTACACTGAATAAAACCAAGCTTTTGGAAAGTATGTTTAAGAATGTAAGAATATTTGGTAAAAATTAATAAAAATTACTGTTAAAAAAACTGAAAATATACTTTAATTAAAATTGCTTACATTGAATAAAACCAAGCTTTTGGAAAGTATGTTTAAGAATGTAAGAATATTTGGTAAAAATTAATAAAAATTACTGTTAAAAAAACTGAAAATATACTTTAATTAAAATTGCTTACATTGAATAAAACCAAGATTTGGAAAGTATGTTTAAGAATGTAAGAATATTTGGTAAAAATTAATAAAAAATTACTGTAAAAATTGAAAATATATTTTTTAAAAAATTGCTTACACTGAATAAAGCCAAGATTTGGAAAGTATGTTTTAAGAATGTTAAGAATATTTGGTAAAAATTAGTTTAAAAAATTGAAAATATATTTTTAAAAAATTGCTTACACCAAATAAAACCAAGATTTTGGCAAGTATGTTTAAAAATGTAAGAATATTTGGTAAAAATTAATAAAAAATTACTGGAAAAAATTGAAAATATATTTTAATTAAAATTGCTTATCATCTGTTCCTGGTGGTATGTTCTTACCAATTTAACCTCTAGCTGCAATCTGCAATCTGAGGAGGCAGACTTAAGTCTAGGAAAGCTCATGCTACCAACTTCTTTCTTTCAGTTAGTCTCAACGGTGCTACAAGATCCCTTTGCATACTGATTTTACAGGCTAACCCAGCTATGTCTTTAAATTCCAGCTTAAATGTAGTAATACATTTTTGTTGCAGTAATTGAAGACAGTGTTCAAACATGTTTGTCTCATCTTCAGGTAACAAAAGTATAATCTTGCTATAACTTTTATTTATACTTGGCAGACTTTCCACTTGCACTGGAGACATTACCATCTGACCTATTCGATTCACTTACCTCTGATTCAACAAAGCCTCAGTTCTACTTTATGCTGATGTTGCTGTTCTGAACTCTCAGACTTCATTTGGCTTCTCAGGTGGCTACTGAACAGCTTGACTGCTATAAAATTATCTTTTAATAATTAATTTAATTAATTTATCAGAGCCAGAGTATTGTTGTATGAGTGCCAGACTAGGATTCTGGGAGATCAGAGTTCAATCCCCATGGAAACCCTCTTGAGTGATCTTGGGAAGGTCACACACACTCAGTCCTAGAGAAAGGCAATGGCAGATCTCTTTATGCCAAGAAAAGCCTAGGATACGATTGCCAGAAGTTGGAGTCCACTGGAAAGCACATAACATTTAATTAATTACTCCAATACCAAAGAACTTGTCTTTTTTTTCTTCTCTTTTTTTTAAAGAAAAAGGCCAGATATCCCTGGGTTTGAGGATATACAGTGGGGCCCTTAGTGTCCACTGGAGTTTGGTTCCATGGATCCCAAAATCTGTAGATGCTCAAATCCCATTATATACAATGTCATAGTAAAATGATGTCCCTTATATAACAAACTCAAGGTTTACTTTTTGGAATTTTTAAATATATATATATATTTTTTTTCAAGCCATGGATGGACGAAACAGTGGATGGAAAATCTGTGGATACAGAGGGCCAACTGTAACAGAATTTGACAGGTTGATTCATGTACCTATTCTGATATATAGTTTCATGATGCTGTAAGCTGAGAGATTGTTGTTGTTGTTGTTGTGTGCCTTCAAGTTGTTTTCCAACTTATGGCAATCCAATCACTTTTTAGAATGTAAGCCTGAGGGCAGCAAACTGTATAATTAACTATCTGTAAGCCACTGAAGAGTGGGGTATAAACACAATAAATAAATCAAATAAATAAATACCATGTAGTTTTCTTGGCAAGTTTCTTCAGAGAGGGTTTGCCATTGCCATCCTCTGTGGTTGAGAGGCTGTGTCTTGCCCAAGGTCACGCAATGGGTTTCCATGCCAGAGCTGGATTCGAATCCCAGTCTCTAGAATCATAGTTCAACAGTCAAACCACAGGGGAAAAAATATGCTAAGTATAAAGCACAACAAAATGTGGGACTGGTAATCTATTCAACTAAGCACAACAAAATGTGGGACTGGTAATCTATTCAACTCAACACTAAAGTTAGAATTGTCCAAGCCATAGTGCTTCCCATCACCATGTATGGATGTGAGAGCTGGACAGTTAAGAAAGCTAAGAGAAGGAGAATCAACTCATCTGAGATATGCTGAGGATGCCATGGACAGCCAAAAAGATGAACAAGTTCTAGAATAGATCAGGCCAGAACTCTCAGTGGTCATCCAGTGGAAGGCAAGGCAACTAAAATTGAGGCTGTCATACTTTGGCCACATCATTAAAAAGCAGGATTCACTAGAAAAGACAATAATATTACAAAGGTGGAAGGCAGTAGAAAGAGTGGAAACCCATATGCCTGGTGGATAGACACAATCAAGGAGGCCAAGGATGTCTTGGAGGTGTCTCATTCACAGGGTTGCCATGAGTCAGAGTCAACTCGAGTGCAGTTAGCAAGAACAAACCAGATTTGAGGGGTTTTTTCCCCCCAAAGGGTAGAATAATTTTCCAACAGCTAGTCAGATTTTCAAAGCCAAAAGTGCCTTTCTGACCATTTTGGGGGCATCAGATTGGGTTTCCTAATTTTAAGAGCTGTCTTGAAGTAAACTTTTTCCCTTTAAAGCTCATATTTAGTGTGCTCCCTTGCTCTTAGGTGGGAGGCTGGCTTGAAAATATTTGGCACAGATTTTCCAGCTTCACTGGTGTCTTATGTTTACTTCCAATGCCCCGGTTTTCAAGTCAATATCTGATTCATGCGACTCACCCTGAATCTAAGCTGAGTTTTATCAAGTTACCTTGACAGGCTTAACTCCCTCCTACCTGTTATTTATGGACCAAGATGATGCTACACCAATTGATAAACAGAGATTGGGCACAGGCTGTCAAGACAGCCAAGAACATTACCTTCCCCCAATCTCTTTAAATATTCTTTTAGGATGGCTGACTACTAAATACAGGAAGGCTTTTTCTTTGGCAAGGCTAAATGTCCTCTCCTTTAATTTATTAAATGTCCACCCTTCTAATTTATGAAATGGAAGATTAAATTCTGTAGAGCTCCTTTCCCCTGCTACTTTTTCTTTTCATATTGAAACAGACCAACATGGCTATCCACTAAACCATAGGTGTTACTCCTAATAATAGCAAAGTGGAGTCTATATTGCATGTTTTCTTCCATGGCATTTATTACCAATGGGCTAGAAAAGACCTAATATATCTAATCATACAGCTTTTGCCAGATCACTTTCTTCTGATCATTCCAACATAACAGTCACTATCTGTTTTTAGATTTTGCTAGCCTCCCCATATCACATTAACTTTTTCGAGGTGCAAAGGCCAGCACACTGGCAGACCAGATTCCCAACAAAGTTACATAAATTGTCAATATACAATTTCTACTGTCTAAGGCACTAGGGACCACATTGCAAACATATGATGACTGATGGAGCATACAAAGGAATTCCGGGGGAGGGAAATCAGCATGTGTTTTATAGCAAAGCATTTGACTCCATGGATCGTTCAAAAACTATGGCTCTCAGGGACATGGGAGTGCCACTACAACTGACAATCCTGCTGAGGAATCTACTTAGGATAAGAAGCTATTGTTAAAACAGAATATGGAAAAACAGAATGGTTGCAAGTTAGCAAAGCTCAGGCAAGGCTGCATTCTGTCATCCTATTTTTTCACTTGTATGAAGAAAATATCATACGAAGAGCAGGCTTAGACTTGGAAAAAGGAGAAGTAAAGATAGGAGGAAGGAATATCAACAATCCAAGATATGTGAATGACACCATATCAGACTTGAAACAATTACGGTAAATAAGGTCAAAGAGGAAAGTGCAAAGGCAGACTTAATGCTGAACATACAGAAAACAAAAATAATGACCACAGAGGATGTACATACATTCAACATTTCTTCAAGATGTCTTCTATACTGGCATTTGGAAGTAAGGTAATTTAGCCCCCTTGAATACTTCTTGATAATATGGCGATATTTGTCTTGTATCTGCTGTGCCCTAAACACTGCACCATGTTTGTCTACTAATGTATAAATACACTTCAGTTTTCTTTTAGGATGGGGTAGCTTGCATGACCATGGCTTCCATTTGTATAACTTTCCCTTTATATTTCCTTCTATTACTACTCATGCTTTCTTCCATTTTTTGTCCTAATGTAAGGCTCTAGGAGCAGCCTGAAGTCCTTTGCATTCCAATAATCTACTAGTACATCTTACCCTAAAAAGCTAACGTAACTCTGAAGAAGCATACCTACTGGGTATACTGCACAGTGAGCACTCGTCCTTGTGCTTGACAACAGGATCTGACTGTAAATGAAACAGAAACCTTTATACTAATTCGATTGTCACACACCAAAACCCCAAGATGCATAGTGCTCCCTCTTATGCTAAAGAACCAAGAACTGAAACATCTGAAAAGAGGCATATGTTAATCTACGCACACTTATTGGTGAATCATTGCCTTTTTCATTCCAAAGTCTGATATGTTAGGGGCTCGCTAGAAAAAACCATTTCTCTGTGGTTACAATGAAGCAGAGTGAACCTCACAGTTCCAGGTAAAAAGCATTTTACACTACAAAATGCTCAGAACATGCTACTAGATCACTGAATAAAAAGAAGGAAAAGCAGTGTACTTCTCTACAGAACAAGTGCGGACAATTTGTGGTCTGTTACAAGTTGTTGGACTGCAATTTTCATCATCCCTCACCACAGCCTACTGACTGATGGAGCTTCAGTCCAAGTATCCCTTTGTTGGTGTAAGAGTTTTTATACATTCTTCTGCTATGGAAACAGTTACTCCATCCCGTGTGATTCTTCCTTCCTCACCATGCTGTTATTTCCCACCGTAGTTCTTTACATTTGTCCACTGGCTATTACTAAGAGACTTTGCACACTGAATTCTGAGGTTTTTGGGGACAACATAAATATCTTGACCAAATGTAGGGCTATGACTAAGGTCTTTTTTTTTTCTTTCTTTATGATTTTAATACAGTTAGCCCTCCATATCCACCGATTTTTTTGTCCATGGATTCATGCATCCACAGCTTGAAAATATTTTTAAAATATATAAATTCCAAAAAGCAAACCTTGATTTTGCTACATAAGAGGCACCATTTTGCAGTCACATTGTATATAATGGTACTTGAGCATCCACAGATTTTGGCATCCACAGGGAGTTCTGGAACCATACCCCAGCGGATGCTAAGAGCTCACTGTACAGTTGCCTGATGAAGAAGCCAGTGGAGCTACGAAAGCTTGCAACATGTATAATGTGTATTTTGGTTCGCCTAATAAGGATATCATTGTTTTGCGGATTTTGGATGATATTGTACTTTTCATTGTATGCTGCATAAATTAATCCGTAACTGCAGATGCCAAAATATTAAGACAAAAGAGGAGCAATGAAAGGGATCTGTTTCTGTAACTGTATTATTGACATCCTGGCAGATATTTCTATTGTAACAAAGCTGTCTTCTCTTTAAAATATTTTTTTCCATTCTGAAATAAGTTTAAATTAAAAAATAAATCCAAGGAACAAGAATTTGAGGTGTTGACACTCACAGAAGACAGTGCACAGTAAACTACTGTGTATTCATGTACCAAAAACATGATAGAAACTATAATGAGTTATCTTCAGATTATTAAGCAGATGGAGTTCTTCAAGGATAGAATTTCAGTTCATTACAAATAATATATTGGTAGATGAAGTGGAAAATAGATATAAAATAGAAACAATCAAAAAACAGAATAAGGAGATCATTTTAACAACATCACACATCCTTCAGACTGTGATTGCATTAGTGATGAATTAATAGTTTCCATAAACGCACCATGTCCTTAGGGACAAATGTTAGTTCTCGAGGTCATACTCTTAGCGATGCTTTCCTGTACGATTAAAACGTTTGTACAAAAATTTAATCCTCTTGTTCAGGTTGTGGTAGTCCTCAACAAACATTCGGTCACCAACCATTTTCTTTTTGCGGATGCATCTTTGCAGCTCATTCCCCTTCCAGCCACGCAACCATTTTGGCCCAGTTATCAGGTCTTTGGGATGAGCTAAAAAGTCCCCTAAAAATGAAGGAAAAGGGAGGGGGGAATATGGCAAAAAGAGTGGTCAACCATGCTATCTACATACCCCCAAGGCATCCTCCCTTCCCTCTCAGAATAACAAAGTATTGTCCATCGGCACAGAAATGTGCCTTTCCCTGACCACATTTTACTGAAAGCCATCATATACTGCTTAATTGAACTGGAAAGCAAAGATTTCATATTGATCTCCTCTGAAACTGCCAAGAAAAGTTGCCCCTTAAACTTCTTTTAACCTCACAGTAGTATAATTGGAAGAGGGGTTTACAGGAGTAGCCACATAGGGAACACTGCTCAACCACCTTTATATGGTGGGGAAAAGGCGGAGAAGAAAAGGCACTGGAGGAGCCAAAAAAATCTCAGACCAGTCTAAAGGAAGGATTATGATTAGGAGAAAGGAGGAAAAGAACTTGAAACAATGAAAAATACAGTTAAGAAGAGGAGAGACAAATCATTCTTACCATACTTTTTTTAAAATACTGCAACAAGCAATGTTTCTTGTTGCCTCTGAAATGTTCCCTGGGAAGGATTTAGGCCATTTTGCTATCTGTGATTTTTGGTATGTTTTCAGTAACAAAAAATGGCAACTCTTTATTTTGGATTACTTTTTTAAACTATTGATTTTTTTTTTTTTAAGTAGAGTTGTAACCTCTACTTTCGTTGCTTCTTTATAGCAGAAAACAAGGCAGTTGGGCTGAGATCCACCAAGCACTTGGGATTTCTGGCCTGGATATGCAGACATGCAGGCAAGGGAAAACTAGGATTGGTAACTGGTTTTGTGAACTGGCCAAACCAAATAGATGCTGACTGGCTGGCATTGCTCTTGTTATTTTTTAAATGCCCAGGTCATCAAACTACCATTTCTGTACATCTTATTGTTATGCACAAAACAATGCAGAGAGCGGGGTTTCCCAACCTGTGCTCTGAGGAGCCCTTAGGGCTCTGTGTGCACTTCCCAGGTGCTCCACAGCCGCTCCAGGACAATGAAGGAAATAAAAATTGAATGACATTAAAAAATAAGAATATATTCTTATATATACTCCTAAACACCATTAACTTGTAAGTCATAGAGTAGGCCTCTTAGGGGCTCCGCGAGTCAAAAAGGTTGGGAACCCCTGGCAGAGAGTGCAAACATGAAGGAAGGCACACTCCGATCTCTGCCTATGAGCCAGGAGGCTATTACACCTCATACAATGAAGAATACAATGGCAGGCAGGAGACATACCTAGCCCCATGCATTGATCAGTGAAGATGAAGATGGTCCTGTGTTTGCCTTTCTCTTCCCTCCCCATTTCTTTTCTCTTTTGTACCTCTTCCATTACTCTGTAAGCCTACAAATAAATGCACTTTTGTCCTCTGTCAATAAATGCCTCTCTTGTTACAATACCACATCCTAGTACTAATTCCCTGCTATCAGTTCCCATTGATTTGCAGTGCCCATCCACTGGAAAAAAATATTGTCTCCTATCTGTTTTTTAAAAATGCCTGCCAGATACAATACTTACCCAGAATTCCAATGTTGTCATAGACCCCAAATAGTGCTCGTTTCTCTGTCCATCGGTCAACCTCTTTGGGGCGGGGGGGCTCCCTCACACGGAAGGAGTTAGGAACTCCTAGAAAAGATACACCAAGTTTAGCATAATTTCCAGAAATTATATTGGAAAACCTGGCCTAGGGTCAATCTCTCGGGTTGCTTGTAGTTGGAGTTGATGATTTCTAATAGGGAGAAAAGCCTTTATACAAAATCAGTTTGTATATGGGAGGTAGGTTTGCTCCAGGTACACTGCACTGAAAGAGTCACTACCCCTAAAACCTTGCACTGCTATTTCTATAAATAAAGAGGGATACACCTCACAAATTTGTTTGCAAACCAGACACAAAAAAGGGACCATAAGGCCTATTATATTCTATATAATGAATAAAATAACATCGACAATAGATTTCTTTATATAAATTGAACCTTCTCTCTCTGATAGCCTGGAATCACTATTAAGAGGGGCACATATTCGTATCACAAGTAGGTAGCCCAAAAAGATACCATGGTTAACAGCATCAAAGGCAAAAAGAGTAAGGGTCAATGAAATCACTTACAGTGTGTGTGTGTGTGTGTAAATAAATGTTCTCCACTGCTGAGGCCTCATCTGGAGCACTGCATCCAGTTTTGGGAACCTCATTTTGAGAATACAGGGCCAGAAAACACTGCAGAAATAATCCAATATGAAACTGCTTTAACTGCCCTGGCTCAGTGCTGGGGAATTCTCGGAACTGTAGTTTATTGTGGCATCAGAGCTATCTGACAGAGAAGGCTAAACGTTTCACAAAACTACAATTCTCTGAATTCCCTAGCATTGAGCCAGAGCAGTTAAAACAGTCCCAAACTGGACTATTTCTGCAGTGTGTTTTGGCCTATAGACATGTTGGAACAGGTTTAGAGAAAGGCAACAAGGATAATAAGATTTTATATGGCGAATCAAACATATGAGCAAAGGTTGAAGAAACTGGGCACGTTCAACGTGGTGAAAAGGGGTAACAAGACTGCACTCTTTAAACACCCCAAGGGCTGCCACAAAAAGGAGAGGGCAGGCTTGTTGCATGACATCCCAAATATACGATCAAGTGTAATGATTTTAAGTAATATGAGGGTCAATTTTGATTTTAACATTAAAAGGAACCACTTTATAGTAAAGAGCAGTTTGGCAATGGAATCGCCTGGAGAATTGGCGGGGTCTCCTCTAAGGGTAAAGGTTTTCCCTTTGATGTGATTGTCTAGTTGTGTCCGACTGTAGGAGGTGGTGTTTATCTCCACTGCTAAGCAGAAGAGCCAGTGTTGTCAAAGACGACTCTGGTGGTCGTGTGGCCAGGAGAACTAAACAGAAGTGGTACCTATTTATCTACTTACAATTTTACATTCTTTTGAATGGCTTGGTTGGCAGAAGCTGGATCTAATGTGGAGTCGAAGGCTTTCATGGTTGGCATCCATAGTTTTTTGTGGAGCTTTCGGGCTGTGTGGCCAAGTTGTAGAAGAGTTCCTTTCTGATGTTTCGCCAGCATCTGAGAAGCTGGCGAAACGTCAGAAAGGAACTCTTCTAGGACATGGCCACATAGCCCGAAAGCTCCACAAAAAACTATGGAACTAATGATTGGAGCTCATTCAGCCACACGGTGCTTGGGCCTCGAACTGCCGACCATCAGAACTGGCGTGTTAGCCACTAAACTACTGCATCCCTATGGGGTCTCCTCTAGACTTCTTCAAAAAGAAGCTAAAAGCTACCGGCTGGTGATGGTTTACCGTAGTTGCAGATCATGCACTGAGCAAAGGGGCTGGACTCAGTGGCCCATGAGACTCCTTCCAACTCTATGATTCTGTGTTGCGACAAAAAAAAAAAAAAAGCATCTTTGTTGTTGTTGTTGTGTGCCTTCATTTCCAATTTGTGGTAAACCCTAAGGGGGTTTTCTTGGCAAAATTTGTTCAGAGGAGGTTTCCCCTTCCCATCCTCTGAGGCTGAGAGAGTGTGACTTGCCAAAGGTCACTAAGAGAGTTTCTATGGCCAGGAGGGGATTCAAACATTGATAATGTATACAGTATTCAGTTTTCATTTGATCATCTAATTCTTTAATATTATGATGAAAGGCCTCATGGATCAAATATTCAGATGGTTGGAAAACAAAAAAAGTGGAGTAAGCTTATTTATTAGGTGTTTGTGATTGTTGCAGAAGTTCAGGCTAATATAATATAATATAATATAATGTTGGAGTGAGCCAGGTGTAGCGGTTTGAGTGTTAGACCATGACTCTCCAGGAAGGGTTTGATTCCCAGTTCTGCCATGAAACCCATTGGATGACCTTTGGCAAGTCACACTCTCTCAACCTGAGGATAAAGGCAATGGCAAACCTCCTCTAAACAAATCTTGCCAAGAAAAAAACCCATGAGAGGTTTACCTTGGGGTTGCCATAAGTCAGAACCGACTTGATAACAAGCAGAAACAACAACAACAGGGTAAAAGCTCAGGGTGACTAGATGTCCTCACCACAAAGGAGGACAATGCACCGCATAATGTAGGACATTCTAGAAAAATGGAGGTCATCACAAACTAAAAGCTTGAACGCTCATGTAAACATAAATTCACGCTTCTTAGTGATGCTCCAAATGGAGATCATTTTGGAATTCCTTCTGGGCAGAATGTTGAAATGGGTCCTAGAGCAGATCAAGCTGGAAACCTCCCTGAGAGCCAAGATGGCCAAACTAAGGCTGTCGTACTTCGGACACATCATGGAAAGGGAAGACTAAATGGAAAAGACAATAATGCTGGGAAATGTGGAGGGAAGTAGGAAGAGAGGAGGAAGGCCACATGCCATATGTATGGACTCTATTAAGGAAGTCATGGGTTTTATGGGGTTGCAGGGATTAAGCAGAGCAATGGAAGTTTAGGGGGTCTTGGAGAGGTCTCATCCATAGGGTGGCCATGAGTTGGGATCAACTCGAGAGCAGTTAACAACAACAAAAGGACACGTCCTGGAAAAGGAGGGCATGTGGTAACCCTGAACGGAGAACCTATTGGAATTCCTCCTGGACAGAAGTTTGAAAAGGAGGACAAGTCCTGGAAAAGGAGGACGTCTCTGGTCCAGGGCTGGGGAGTATGAGTAAAGGAGTAAGAAGTTTTACAGGAGTAAAAGTAACATTTTTAAAAAATTAATTAAACTTCAAAACTGAGTTAAAGACAACGCTGTTCAGGAAAACGTCCCTGGGCATTACATGATTATCATCTAATGTTACTTTAATTTGTTGTCTTCTTTATTTCATTAACATGTACTCATATGCATATATTTAATTATTTTCGTAGAATGTAGGCCATAGGCAGGTTCATTTTATCTATTCTAATTGATTCTATATACAGCGCTGTGTAAATTTACAACGCTATATACATAAAGCTTGATAATAATAATGTGACGATGAAGGCTTTCGTGGTTGTCTTCCATAGTTTTTTGTGGGTTTTTCAGGCTATGTGGCCATGTTCTAGAAGAGTTTGTTCCTGACGTTTCGCCAGCATCTGTGGCTGGCATCTTCAGAGAATGATGGTGTGGAAGAGAATGGTGTCTCTCTCTCTCTATATATATATATGTGTGTGTGTGTGTATACATATATAATAATAATAATAAAAATAATAAATCTTTATTTATATACCACTCTTCCAACTATCAGAGTGGTGTACACATACAAAAATTAAAACATATACAAAAGTTAAAAACAATTAATCAAAGAAACAATTTAACAATTTCGGCCGAAGGGGTGGCGGTATTCCGATCCGAGCCATGGTGGGGGAAGAATAACGGCAGGGGAGAGTCAGGGGTAAGCCTGCTCAAATAAATACGTTTTTAACCCCTTCTTAAACTGGGTAAGGGAGGCCGCCAGGCGGAGCTCCGTGGGCAATGAGTTCCAGAGGCTCGGGGCAGCGGTAGAAAATGCCCTCTTCCTAGTGATTGACAATCTGGCCTCTGGAACTTTAAGTAATAGTTGCCCAGAAGATCTAAGTGTGCGGGGCGGATTATGTGAGGAGAGATGGTCCTTCAGGTACTCTGGGCCCAAGCCATTTAGGGCTTTATAGGTAATAACCAGCACTTATTGTATATGTATACTGTGTGATCCATGTCAGCATTTTCTGAAGATGCCAGCCACAGATGCTGGTGAAAGGTCAAGAACAGACTGTTTTAGAACATAGCGACATAGAATCATAGAGTTGGAAGAAACCCCAAGGGCTCTGATCCAGTCCAACCCCCTGCCATGCAGGAACTCTCCATCAAAGCATCCCCATTGACAGATGGCCATCCAGCCTCTGCTTAAAGACCTCCAAAGAAGGAGACTCCACCGCACTCTGAGAGAGTGTGTTCCACTGTCCAACAGCCCTTACTGTCAGGAAGTTCCTCCTAATGCTGAGGTGGAACCTCTTTTTCTGCAATTTGTATCCATTGTTCCAGGTCCTGTTCTCTGGAGCAGCAGAAATAAAGCTCACTCCCTCCTCAATATGACATCCCTTCAAATATTTGAACAGGGCGATCATATCACCTCTTAACCTTCTCTTCTCCAGGCTAAACATCCCCAGTTCCCTAAGGCGGTCCTCATAGGGCTTCATGGTTTCCAGACCCTTCACCATCTTAGTTGCTTTCCTTTGGACACATGGCTCCAGTTTCTCCACATCCTTTTTGAATTGTGGTGCCCAGAACTGGACACAGTGTTATCCCAGGTGGGGCCTGACCAAAGCAGAATAGAGCGGCACTATTACTTCCCTGGATCTAGACACTATACCTCTATTCATGCAGCCTAGAATCGCATTGGCCTTTTTAGCTGCTGCATCGCACTGTCGGCTCATGTTCCCACCTGTCGTGAAGAGCCGGAGGGCCTCGGGAGGAGCGAGGAGGCCGCGGCCCAACAAGCTGCGCCCGGTTGCTGCCAACAACGCGGCCGCCATCGAGATCTGATCGCCGGAACTGTTTCAGGGTCGAAGCTGCACTGCCTCAAAGAGCCGCCATTTTGGGAGTTGGAGCCTCGCCTTCCCACAATGCACCGCGCGCGCCTTCACTGAATGAGCTACGTAGAGCTAGGAAACATATAGAGAGAGCTCGGAGCGAGCCTTCCGGGTTCCTTCAGGAGTCTCCTGCAGAAATAATCCAGTGGTTTCCCCAAACTGTGCCTTTAAGAGAATTTTGGACATAATCTCCCAGAAGGCTCAGCGACGTTAGCCAATAGCCTGGGATTCTGGGAGCTGAAGTCCAAAATTCTCTTAAAGGGCACAGTTTGGGACCACTGTTCTGTTAAGTCCCCACAATGGTCCACAAACTGTGTCCTTTAAAAGCCGTTGAACTACAGCTCCCGGAAGCCTCAGCCATGTTGGCCAATAGCCTGGGATTCTGGGAGCTGAAGTCCAAAAATCTCTTAAAGGGCACAGTTTGGCTGCCCCCCTAAAGCAATTCTATCCTGGGGTTTTCTGGTCAAGATTTATTCAGAGGTTTGCCTTTGCCTCCCTCTGAGGCTGAGAGAGTGTGACTTACCCAAGGTCACCCAGTATGTATGTATGTGTGTGTGTGTATATATATATATATATATATTATATACATGTGTCTTCAAGTCCTTTCTGACTTATGGTGACCCTGAGGCAATGGTCCCCAAACTGTGCTCTTTAAGGGATTTTGGACTTCAGCTCCCAGAATCCCAGGCTATTGACCAACATGGCCGAGGCTTCTGGGAAATGAAGTCCAAAAGCTCTTAAAGGGCACAGTTTGGGGAACACTATTTTAAGGAATTTTGGACTTCAGCTCCCAGAATCCCAGGCCATTGACCAACATGCCCGAGGCTTCTGGGAAATGAAGTCCAAAAGCTCTTGAAGGGCACAGTTTGGCGGGGGGGGGGAACACTGTTTTAAGGAATTTTGGACTCCAGCTCCCAGAATCCCAGGCTATTGGCCAACATGACTCAGGCTTCATGGAGCTGAAGGCCAAAATCCTTTAAAGGGCACCGTTTGGGGCAGTTTGACACCACTTTTAGCTGCCATGGCTCCATGCCATGCAGTCCAGGGGACTGTAGTTTGTTGTGGCACCAGAGCTCTCTTGACAAAGGAGGCCAACTGTCTCGCGAAACGACAGTTCCCAGGATTCCATAGCGTGGAGCCGTGGCGGTTAAAGCGGTGTCAAACTGGATTATTTCTGCAGTGTGGACGCACTCTTTTTTTTTTCTTGTGCGCCTTCCAATTATTTTAAATCATGGTGACTCTAGGGCAGTGATTTCCAAATTTTGGTGCTCCAGATGTTTGGGACTTCAGTCAGAACCTCTGGGAGCTGAAGCTCAAAACATCTGGAAGACATTTTGGAAACCATTGCCTTAGGGCAACCCTATCACAAGGGGTTTTTTTTTGCAAGATTTGTTCAGAGGCCTGAGGCTGAGAGAGTGTGACTTGACCCAGATCAGCCAGTGAACGAAAAGCTCAGAATTAGTTTTAACAACCAGCAATAATAGGGTTATACGCATTTCATCGGAACTGGTTTAGTTCCCAAATGTAGCAGTAAATGATGCACCAAGCAAAGGGAGACATAGTTCTTAGCAGATTCAAAGCAGCTTCAACAGTATCTCTTCTCTAAGGCTGCATCATGCGCATTGCAGAAATAACCCACTTTGATACCGCTTTAACCTCCACGGGTCAATGCTGTGGAATTCTGGGAACAGTAGTTGTCAGAGCTCCCTGACAGAGAAGGTTAAATGGCTCGGCAAAAGTGCCATTCCCAGAATTCCACAGCATTGATCAAACCAGATTATTTCTGCAAGATCAGTTCCTACTCTTATTATTGGTCCCAAACACACTGCAGAAATAATCCTCTTTAACTACCTTGGCTCAATGCTATGGAATCCTGGAAAATGTATTTTTTGTGGTATGGAATTCTGGGATTTGTAGTTTCTTGTGGTGCCAGATAAAGCTCCCTGACAGAGAAAGTTAGAGTAAGATGTCCCACAAAACTACATTTCCCAGAAATCCATAGCATTGAGCCCCTGGTGGTGAAAGTGGGGTCAAACTGGATCATTTCTGCAGTGCGGATGCAGCCATTATCATTTTTCCTATCTCACAGCGCAGCCATTGTTTTGGTATTTGAATATTCAGATCCTTAACGTGATTGGCTGCTGAGGTCTGAACTAGGAACCTGATTGGACGAGCCCTCACGATTTGAAATGCTGGGCGCCCTTTTTTTGGTCCCCCGCTCAATGTTTCCAACCGTTCCCTCCTAATCAGCATACGAAAAAAATGTGCGCGTCCTGATTGGTCAGCCTGGCGTTCCGACGTCTGTGATTGGCTTCTCCCTTTCCCGGGCAGACCGCCTCTCTCCTGCGCACAAAGTGGTGTTGGTTCAGTCGACTTCCGGTCACGGAAGGGAGAGGGTTTCAGCAGAGAAAGCATGGCTTCCTCGCCGCCGCCTTGGGAGTTCCACCTTCCCCTCTCTCCGGCTGACCTGCTTCGCAGCGCTGCTCCTTCGCAGTACACGGTCCAGGAGGTGCTGCCCCTCCAACAGATCCCAGGGCGGCTGGCAGGTCGGTGGCCCATAGGGAATCATTGGGGAATACTGGCCCATAAGGAATCATTGGGGAATATTTGCCCATAGGGAATCATTGGGGAATACTGGCCCATAGGGAATCATTGGGGAATACTGGCCCAGAGGGAATCATTGGGGAATACTGGCCCATAGGGAATCATTGGGGAATATTGGCCCATAGGGAATCATTGGGGAATACTGGCCCATAGGGAATCATTGGGGAATATTTGCCCATAGGGAATCATTGGGGAATATTGGCCCATAGGGAATCATTGGGGAATACTGGCCCATAGGGAATCATTGGGGAATATTGGCCCATAGGGAATCATTGGGGAATACTGGCCCATAAGGAATCATTGGGGAATATTTGCCCATAGGGAATCATTGGGGAATACTGGCCCATAGGGAATCATTGGGGAATATTGGCCCATAGGGAATCATTGGGGAATACTGGCCCATAGGGAATCATTGGGGAATATTGGCCCATAGGGAATCATTGGGGAATACTGGCCCATAGGGAATCATTGGGGGATACTGGCCCATAGGGAATCATTGGGGGATACTGGCCCATAGGGAATCATTGGGGAATACTGGCCCATAGGGAATCATTGGGGAATATTGGCCCATAGGGAATCATTGGGGGATACTGGCCCATAGGGAAACATTGGGGGATACTGGCCCATAGGGAGTCATTGGGGAATATTGGCCCATAGGGAATCATTGGGGAATACTGGCCCATAGGGCGTCATTGGGGAATACTGGCCCAGAGGGAAACATTGGGGAATACTGGCCCATAGGGAAACATTGGGGAATACTTTCTCATAGGGAACCATTGGGGAACACTGCCCCATAAGGAATCATTGGGGAATACTGGCCCAGAGGGAAACATTGGGGAATACTGGCCCATAGGGAAACATTGGGGAATACTGGCCCATAGGGAATCATTGGGGGATACTGGCCCATAGGGAGTCATTGGGGAATATTGGCCCATAGGGAGTCATTGGGGAATACTGGCCCAGAGGGAAACATTGGGGAATACTGGCCCATAGGGAAACATTGGGGAATACTTTCTCATAGGGAACCATTGGGGAACACTGCCCCATAAGGAATCATTGGGGAATACTGGCCCAGAGGGAAACATTGGGGAATACTGGCCCATAGGGAAACATTGGGGAATACTGGCCCATAGGGAATCATTGGGGGATACTGGCCCATAGGGAGTCATTGGGGAATATTGGCCCATAGGGAATCATTGGGGAATACTGGCCCAGAGGGAAACATTGGGGAATACTGGCCCATAGGGAATCATTGGGGGATACTGGCCCATAGGGAATCATTGGGGGATACTGGCCCATAGGGAATCATTGGGGAATACTGGCCCAGAGGGAAACATTGGGGAATACTGGCCCATAGGGAAACATTGGGGAATACTGGCCCATAGGGAATCATTGGGGGATACTGGCCCATAGGGAATCATTGGGGGATACTGGCCCATAGGGAATCATTGGGGAATACTGGCCCATAGGGAATCATTGGGGAATATTGGCCCATAGGGAATCATTGGGGGATACTGGCCCATAGGGAAACATTGGGGGATACTGGCCCATAGGGAGTCATTGGGGAATATTGGCCCATAGGGAATCATTGGGGAATACTGGCCCATAGGGCGTCATTGGGGAATACTGGCCCAGAGGGAAACATTGGGGAATACTGGCCCATAGGGAAACATTGGGGAATACTTTCTCATAGGGAACCATTGGGGAACACTGCCCCATAAGGAATCATTGGGGAATACTGGCCCAGAGGGAAACATTGGGGAATACTGGCCCATAGGGAAACATTGGGGAATACTGGCCCATAGGGAATCATTGGGGGATACTGGCCCATAGGGAGTCATTGGGGAATATTGGCCCATAGGGAGTCATTGGGGAATACTGGCCCAGAGGGAAACATTGGGGAATACTGGCCCATAGGGAAACATTGGGGAATACTTTCTCATAGGGAACCATTGGGGAACACTGCCCCATAAGGAATCATTGGGGAATACTGGCCCAGAGGGAAACATTGGGGAATACTGGCCCATAGGGAAACATTGGGGAATACTGGCCCATAGGGAATCATTGGGGGATACTGGCCCATAGGGAGTCATTGGGGAATATTGGCCCATAGGGAATCATTGGGGAATACTGGCCCAGAGGGAAACATTGGGGAATACTGGCCCATAGGGAATCATTGGGGGATACTGGCCCATAGGGAATCATTGGGGGATACTGGCCCATAGGGAATCATTGGGGAATACTGGCCCAGAGGGAAACATTGGGGAATACTGGCCCATAGGGAAACATTGGGGAATACTGGCCCATAGGGAATCATTGGGGGATACTGGCCCATAGGGAATCATTGGGGAATACTGGCCCATAGGGAATCATTGGGGAATACTGGCCCATAGGGAATCATTGGGGAATATTGGCCCATAGGGAATCATTGGGGAATACTGGCTCATAGGGAATCATTGGGGAATACTGGCCCATAGGGAATCATTGGGGAATACTGGCCCATAGGGAATCATTGGGGAATATTGGCCCATAGGGAATCATTGGGGGATACTGGCCCATAGGGAAACATTGGGGGATACTGGCCCATAGGGAGTCATTGGGGAATATTGGCCCATAGGGAATCATTGGGGAATACTGGCCCATAGGGAGTCATTGGGGAATACTGGCCCAGAGGGAAACATTGGGGAATACTGGCCCATAGGGAAACATTGGGGAATACTTTCTCATAGGGAACCATTGGGGAACACTGCCCCATAAGGAATCATTGGGGAATACTGGCCCAGAGGGAAACATTGGGGAATACTGGCCCATAGGGAAACATTGGGGAATACTGGCCCATAGGGAATCATTGGGGGATACTGGCCCATAGGGAGTCATTGGGGAATATTGGCCCATAGGGAATCATTGGGGAATACTGGCCCAGAGGGAAACATTGGGGAATACTGGCCCAGAGGGAAACATTGGGGAATACTTTCTCATAGGGAACCATTGGGGAACACTGCCCCATAAGGAATCATTGGGGAATACTGGCCCAGAGGGAAACATTGGGGAATACTGGCCCAGAGGGAATCATTGGGGGATACTGGCCCATAGGGAATCATTGGGAAATACTGGCTCATAGGGAATCATTGGGGAATACTGGCCCATAGGGAACCGTTGGGGAATATTGATCCATAGGGAATCATTGGGGAATACTGGCTCATAGGGAATCATTGGGGAATACTGGCCCATAGGGAATCATTGGGGAATATTGGCCCATAGGGAATCATTGGGGAATACTGGCCCATAGGGAATCATTGGGGAATACTGGCCCATAGGGAATCATTGGGGAACACTGGACGATAGGGAATCATTGGGGAATATTGGCCCATAGGAAATCATTGGGGAATACTGGCCCATAGGGAACCATTGGGGAACACTGCCCCATAAGGAATCATTGGGGAATACTAGCCCAGAGGGAATCATTGGGGAATACTGGCCCATAGGGAAACATTGGGGAATACTGGCCCATAGGGAATCATTGGGGAACACTGGGCCATAGGGAATCATTGGGGAATATTGGCCCATAGGGAATCATTGGGGAATACTGGCCCATAGGGAACCATTGGGGAACACTGCCCCATAAGGAATCATTGGGGAATACTAGCCCAGAGGGAATCATTGGGGAATACTGGCCCATAGGGAAACATTGGGGAATACTGGCCCATAGGGAATCATTGGGGGATACTGGCCCATAGGGAATCATTGGGGAATACTGGCCCATAGGTAATCATTGGGGAATACTGGCCCATAGGGAATCATTGGGGAATACTGGCCCATAGGGAAACATTGGGGGATACTGGCCCATAGGGAGTCATTGGGGAATATTGGCCCATAGGGAATCATTGGGGAATACTGGCCCATAGGGAATCATTGGGGAATATTGGCCCATAGGGAGTCATTGGGGAATACTGGCCCATAGGGAATCATTGGGGAATACTGGCCCATAGGGAATCATTGGGGAATACTGGCCCATAGGGAATCATTGGGGGATACTGGCCCATAGGGAATCATTGGGGAATACTGGCCCATAGGGAATCATTGGGGAATACTGGCCCATAGGGAATCATTGGGGAATATTGGCCCATAGGGAATCATTGGGGAATACTGGCCCATAGGGAATCATTGGGGAATATTGGCCCATAGGGAGTCATTGGGGAATACTGGCCCATAGGGAGTCATTGGGGAATACTGGCCCATAGGGAGTCATTGGGGAATACTGGCCCATAGGGAGTCATTGGGGAATACTGGCCCATAGGGAGTCATTGGGGAATACTGGCCCATAGGGAGTCATTGGGGATAATCATTGGGGAATACTGGCCTAGAGGGAATCATTGGAGAATATTGGCCCATAGGGAATCATTGGGGAATATTGGCCCATAGGGAATCATGGGGATTACTTTACTATAAGAAAGCATAGGGATTACTTCCCCATAGAGAATAATGGGGAAGTCACACTCTCTCAGCCTTGTTCCACTTTAGCTGTGACTGCTTCCTGTGGAATCCTGGGATATGTAGTTTGGGGAAGGGCATTTAGGACCCTCAGCCATAGAGCTCTTTTGTTGTTGTGTGCCTTCAGGTCCTTTCCAGTTTATGGCGACCCTAAGGCAAAGTTGTCACAGAGTCTTCTTGGCAAGAATGGTTCAGAGGAGGTTTGCCATTGTCATCCAAAATGAAATTCAACGCAGAGAAGTGTAAGGTTCTGCACTTAGGGCGGAAAAATGAAATGCACAGATATAGGATGGGGGACACCTGGCTGAACGAGACCACATGTGAAAGGGATCTAGGAGTCCAAGTAGACCATAAACTGAACATGAGTCAACAGTGTGATGCAGCAGCTAAAAAGGCCAATGCAATTTTAGGCTGCATCAATAGAAGTATAGTGTCTAGATCAAGGGAAGTAATAGTGCTATTCTATTCTGCTTTGGTGAAGCCCCACCTGGAATACTGTGTCCAGTTCTGGGCACCTCAATTCAAAAAGGATGTGTGGAGAAACTGGAGCATATCCAAAGGAGAGCAACTAAGATGGCAAAGGGTCTGGAAACTGTGCCCTATGAGGAACGACTTAGGGAGCGGGGTATGTTTAGCGTGGAGAAGAGAAGGTTAAGAGGTGATATGATAGCCCTGTTTAAATATTTGAAGGGATGTCATATTGAGGAGGGAGCAAGCTTGTTTTCTGCTGCTCCAGAGACTAGGACGCGGAACAACGGATACAAATTGCAGGAAAAGAGATTCCACCTCAGCATTAGGAGAAACTTCCTGACAGTAAGGGCTGTTTGACAGTGGAACACACTCCCTCGGAGTGGTGGAGTCTCCTTCCTTAGAGGTCTTTAAGCAGAGGCTGGATGGCCATCTGTCAGGGATGCTTTGATGGAGAGTTCCTGCATGGTAGGGGGTTGGACTGGATGGCCCTTGTGGTCTCTTCCAATTCTATGATTCTATCCCCTGAGGCCAAGAGTGTGTGACTTGCCCAAGGCCTTGCTAAACTACAAACCCCAGAATTCCACAGGAGGCTGCCATGGGAGTTAATGTCTGTATTTGTCTGATCTGATATATCATAACAACTTTCCGAGAGTATTTCCCAAATGAATGTTTCTTGGAGGAAGTGGACTGAAGCTTCCAGCACCCCATAGTTCTGCATTAGCCTAAACCTAAAGTGGGTGTTGTGTGCCTTTAAGTCACTTTTGACTTATGGCAACCCTAAGGCAATCCCCATCATGGGGTTTTCTTGGCAAGGTTTGTTCAGAGGAGGTTTGCCATTGAACGGGACTCGCCCAAGGCCTCTAAACCAAAAGCAGCCATAACAGTTAAAGTGGAATAACAGTGCTGAAACAGCGTAGTTTGATATTGTCCTTAACACTACTAGTGAGTCTAAGGCATTGGTGCAGCCAATGTTGATATACAACCCTTCCTCCTCGTATAGCCATATCCCTAAGGAAAATCCCAAACTATAGAGAGATAAATCAATACAAGTCTCTGACATGTTAGGCATATATGTGCAATTCTGGCAGTTTTCATCTCTGCCAGAAGTAAGTCTTCCTTAAAGTAAATGGATGATGCCTATTCTAGACCAACGTTAAAACAGTGTTTGTTTAAAGTTGCCAGTGCTAGAGATCCCGATTTGAAACCATGCTCTATAGTTGTTCTTTCTCAGCAAGAAGAGCAACCAAGTCTACCTGCTAAACACAGTTCTACCTCTAGTCATGGAAGCTTTGCTCGTGTCCACTGATCTCTTTTTCCATGAATATAACAGCATATGACATTTTCCTTAGAGGTAGGCCTAATAACTTGTGTGGAATTTGACCCTAACATATTGACTTTCTCTCCTTTTGCAGCATTTCGGACAGCACTCCGCCCAGAAGGAGCTCTAGCTATCCTGCAGCATTTTGATACCTTATACAGTATACTACAGTGAGTATTCATATCTGAGCGCACTAGTGTTAATATTATTATTATTATTTTATTTATATCCTACCTTTCTTCCAGTATAGAGACTCAAAGTGGCTAACAAAATTTAAAACAGTGCAAGTTAAAAACAATATGAAGTATAGAACGTAAATACAATGTTTAAAAACAATTGAACAATTTTAAAAAGTTAAAAACATTACATATTGAAATTAAAATATATTAAAAACTCTGTACAAACCGTGCACATCATTTAAAGTCCAACCCATCTCAGTTTGAGGAAGCCTGGCAGCATAAGAATGTTTTTACCTGGCACTGAAAGGATTGCAGGGATGGCGCCAACCTGGCCTCTCAAGGGAGTTCCAGAGCTTGGGAGCAGCCACTGAGAAGTCCCTCTCTTGTTCCCACAAAACAAGCCTGAGAGGGTGGTGGGATAGAGAAAAGGGCCTCTCTGGAAGACCTCGACACTTTAATGAGCTTGTAAAGGGAGACAAGATCCTTCAAATCACTTGGACCCAAGCCATATAGGGCTTTATGGATCAAAACCAGCACTTTGAATTGTACCCAGAAATGGACCAGCAGCCAATGGAGCTGTTGCAGCAAGGATGTTGTATTCACCCTGTAGCCTGCTCCATTTAAAAACCTGACTAAAGGTCTTTTGTGTATGTACCACTGTGGCCAGATCTGAGTTTGCCCGGAACAGGCACATTTGGCACACTAGTTTTAACTACGAAAGCACTCCTGGTCACTGCTGATATCTGTGCCTTCATGCTCAGTGCTGAATCCAGGAGTCCTCCCCAACTGCAAAGCTGAGTTTTAGGGAGGATGTAACTTCATCTAACATAGGCTGATATTCTTTGAAGAGAGCTTTTCTCCTTGAGATGTAGGTCTTCTTGGCTGTGCCTTTTTTCTTTATGATGCTTATGTTAGTAATAGTAATAGAAAGTAGAAATATCAAAGTATATAAATATTTTAAAAACAAAGAAAAATAGCATTTTTCTTTGACATGTTGATGCTAAAGGGCTGAGACTGAAAGGCACTGAACAGTATGTCCCATGCCAGCATAGCTGTGCCCAATTAAGAGATATTCAAAACTGTTCACAGTTGTTCTTCAAAAGACACAAATTAAAAATGTGTGAGAAAAATTCTAAACTTGACTATTACCAAGCTTTAAGTCTTCTAAGATGTATACAATTGTATCTAAACTTTGGTCTGTGTGTCCAAATGATGATCTGTCATATAGAATAGTTTACCTACTTTTGACATGAGTTACTTTGTTTTAGGTCATGTACTTAATTTGGCAAAAAAAAAAAAAAACCACCCTATATCAATTCTTAGATTTTCTTAAGATAGGAAAGAAAACATGGTTGAAGTAATCCTTAGAGATGTCATGAATGAAAGAGCATGTGAAATCTTATTTGTATTGGCTCTACTACAGTGTTTAGATAATTACTTGTTTTTTCTCTAAATCATGTGATTTGATTTATTATCATACTCTCTTTCTGAGAGCCAGCATGATGTAGTGGTTTGAGAGTTGGACTATGACTGTGGAGATCAGGATTTAAATTCCCACTTGGACACGGAAACTAACAACTTCAGAGAAAGACCAAAGCAAATCTCGGAACAAGTCTTACTGAGAAAATTCCATGGTAGGGCTGCCATAAGTCAGAAACAGCTTGGAGGCACAAAACAACAACAATGTGCTCTTTGGAAATACTTTTTTAAAATTGCCCAGAAAACTGTTTCTCAGTTTCATTTTCATGATATCTTATGGACTGATAATTTTGGACTTGGTCTGAGGAATGTTGTTGTTGTTGTGTGCCTACATTTATTTATGGTGACCCTAGAACAGGGTTTTCCTGGGAAGATTTGTTCATAAGGGGGTTTGCCTTTGCCTTCCTCTGAAGCTGAGAAAGTGTGACTAGCAGAAGGTTACCCATAGCTGAGCGTGGATTCAAACCTGGTTTCTAGTGTCTTAACCCACCATTCAAACCACTACACCACACTGGCTCTCCTGGAAGATGCATAAGATGCTAAGAAAAGTTTGTGCCAGCAGTTACTCACAGGTTGTGAACAGAGTCTCCTTCCTGGTTACATTTTTTAAAAATCCATGCTTCTGTCCTGTAGCCACTTCAGAACGGTGGAGTCTACTGTTAAAGAAGATGCTCTAGAACTGATAATGAAGGGTGAGTAAAATCTTTTGAGGTCATATGATATGTTACTACTTTTTGGCAGCTTAATGATGATATCAAGGCGAATGTGACCTCATTGGCAGGCTTCTCCCTCAATCTGTTCCTCATATAATGGTCTGTAATCTTGGTGGTCAATACAAAGTAATGTGTGTTTGCTGTAAGGGCAGACCTACAGGATACTCCATTCCCTCCTCCTTCCATTTTGAAGGAAATTGTCGTTCCTTTGCAAAGCATTACAAGGAATGCTAATGGGAATGGGGACAGGGCTAGCTTCGTGTGCCTGGGGTACAGGTTGCTGGGTGCTGCCAGAGTTTTGGCTTTTGGGGCACCATGAGCACAAGTCTTTGGTAATCTGAAAGCTGCAATGGTTTTGTATATAGGTCAAAGGCGCACAAAGAGCAGATCTGTGATCATATTTTCTTACTTGTCTTTCCAGCTGTGACCAGCCATTCAAGTGATTTGACATCCATCTTGAGCAGTGCTGATCTAGCATCCTCGCTTCGTGCTCTTCACCTTAATGTGCTGAAGATGAACTGTTATATTCTAGTACGACTAGTAGAGGCTTTTGAAATGGAGTCTGGGAAGAACAATCTGGTGGCACTGGATTCCAAGAGAAAGGTAGAAGGGTGACTATGTAAATTTACTTGGCTTGAAATGACATTTCTCTCTAAAGACATTTGCCCCAAAAGATATTGCCATTCTTGCAATTTATATAAAAACTATAAAGTGGATACTTCAGTCTGAGTTTTCTTGGCTGTCGAAGGATGCTATGCTTCTGAATTAATCTTTGGTGCAATATTAAGTGGTGGATTGTTTTCACTTCTTTTTGCCTTCTTCATCTGACACTCCTATACCACTGCTTTTCCTTGAATACCCTGTTGATTGAGAAATTGTCTTTTAGTGGAAGATGGTAAATTTGAGTGGCTTATTCATCCAGCTTTATGTAATAACTTAAGGCTATCTTAATTGGGGCTTTTTCTAGTACCTTTTTATTAGAGAAGTCATTTCCCTGTTGTATTCCTGCCTGCTCCAAGGCAATACAGAGCAGTTCTGGCATTTTTCTCACTTTGGACTTGGCTCACCTCTGCTCATCAGCTTTCACCACTAGACTGGGTTTTTCCCCCCTTCACTGGGAAAGTTGTGATGTTGAGTCTTTCACCAGAGATCATTGCTGGGCCCAGCATAAGAATAGGTCTTTCTTCTTTTGCAATATGTTTGCTCCAAGCAGTCTCCTGTACCTCATTGTCTAAGTACTATCCCTCTTTATATGCTGTGCACCACATTTTAAAAGAATGGTGGAGGAATAAACTGTGCATACTAACCCACCCCAACACCCTTTTCCCGGACATTTCCACTCACAAGCCTTTATACATTGTGTGGAACCTGCATCTGTTGTATCAGCTATGTATACAAGTTGAGTCTCCCGTAACTGACCAGAAGTGTTTTGGATTTTGGGGTTTGTTTTTGTTTGTTTGTTTGTTTTTTCTGACTTCATAACATTTGTATATAAATAATAAAATATTTTGGAGATTGGGAGCCAGCATAATATTTTTAATCAGTTTGTGCATGAAACAAAGTTTGGGTACACTGAACCATCAAAAAGCAAAGGTGTGATTATCTCACCCACTCATGTGGATGATTTTGGTGTATTTTGGATTTCAGAATTCTGAATAAGGGATACTCAGTTTGTAGAGACTTCCGATTTCTACTTCTGTTGAACACGCAAAGATCTGAGGGAGGGGCTTTCAGAACCATTACAGTTTTTGAATGCATGGAAACTAATTTTTGAAGGCGACTTCCATATACTAAATACATAAATCAGTAAATACTTGTTTTTCCTCAGTATTCATGCTTTTCAGAAGTTGACATTCTGTACTTTCCTTACAGAGTAAGAAAAGCCAGTCTAACGGCTTTATGTGGGAAGACGAAAGGCAGTCCGTCTTACAGCTCCTCACACAATTACTTCAGCTGGACCTCCATCAGTTGTGGAGTGGCTTAATAGTGGAGGAAGAGTTTGTTAGGTATGCATATTGAATGAGACTTCATAGGAAGCTGTTTTCCAAATGTGGGCCCTTAAAGCGTGTATTGCTGCACTGAAGGAAACTGGAACGAATCAATTACAGTGGTCCTCCGGGTTGCGAAAGTAATCCGTTCCGGGATTACTTTCGTAACCTGGAAGTTTTCGCAACCCGGGGGACCGCTTTTTTTGGTTTTAAAGGGCCCGGGTTGCTTCTTTTTTGCAACCCGGGGATTTTTTCGCATACCGGGGCCGATTTTTCGGCCCCGGCTGTTTCGGATCCCAGAGATTTTGTTCCCCAGGGGATTCGGATCCCGGGGGACCACTGTATTTGAAAAGAGAAGGGTCTTGTTAAAGGAATGTGGTGAACATCAAGTTGTAGTAGATAATAAGAGGTTTAATGCTTAAAACTGGTGGTATCCAAAATCATACCACTGCTGTGACCCTAAAGATAATATACAACGATTCTAATACCTACTTTGTTTTTTTCTTTAGTTTAATCACAGGCTGTTGTTACCGCATGCTGGAAAATCCTAGCATTGGCCATCAGAGGCATCAACCAACACGAGAGGCAACCATCCATTTACTAGGAGTTGCTCTACGACGATATGACCATATGCTCAGTAAGTCTGTGCTTATTGCTTCGAATTATTCCAGTGTTTGATGCAATGTGACTTAGCTGCCACTGTGTACCCCTACCCTAAACCATCCTACCTACCATCCCACTGAAAATGGATATTCTCTTATGGCAGCTGTCTTTGGTAGGTGCCACACTGAAGGTCGTGCAAATGCTTCAGCACTTTGAACATGTGGCTCCAGTCTTCGTGGAGGCTGTGTGTGTTTGGATCAAGGAGTATGGCATGAAGAGCATTGTGGGCGAGTTGCTGAGGTGAGATAAACTCTTATAGTCCTACCTGGTTTCAACAACTTCGGCTACTGACTCTTGGTTCACTGTTCAGGGAGATTGGACAGAAGTGCCCTCAGGAGCTGGCCCGAGATGCTTCAGGGGTGAAGGGCTATGCCACCTTCCTTGCAGAATTAGCGGAACAAACACCATCCATTGTGTTGGCCAACATGAGTGTTTTGCTGCATCATCTGGATGGAGAGGTAATGTTTATAGGCACTCTATCTTTAAAATATCATTCAAGGCACAATAGATCCTTGCTTTCACATGGCATATATACTTTGTTTGACATGAGCATATGAGAAATCTGTAGCTGAACCAGATTTTAGAATGGTAAAAAAGAGAAAAGTGCTTCATGGTATAGCTTCAGCTGTCCATGGTCTAATTTTTTTTTGTCCTTATAAAGGATGCATAAAGGGCCACAGATGCCAAAAATAAAAAATGGCTAGAATTCCACTTCTGGTTTTGAAAAGGAAGTATTCAGTTGTTGAATTGAGTTGAAGAGGGGGCTGCAACTTAAACATAGTTTTGTTCTCTGATTTTGCTTGGTATGTTGTATTTCCATGTTACTGCACTTTAGAAGGCACACAACCAGCTTTTACCTTCCTTTTCATGAATCTCCACTTTTAATCCTATGTTCTAAGGCAAAAAATAATAAGCACTCAGACTTTAGACACTCTTTTTTTACCCTTAATTGTAATTTAGCACTCTGAGCAAAACTTTCTGAAGTCACATTATAGACTGTTGATGTTTCTGCTCGATTTCTTACAAGAAAGAGCCTGGCTCAAAATACAATTCAACTTTATGATTCCTAATTAATGAAGTTGTCTGTTGGTAAAATATCAGTTCTGATCTGATAGTGCTTATTTGCGAGTTGAACACTGGGATTTTCTCCTGAGTAATCATAGTTTGGATCAGGAATCAATTCTTCCTTAAGCTTGTAGTGCAGGTGGAACAACAGGAATGCAACTGTGCCAGCACTGAAATGCCTTTTCCTCTTGTCTGAAAAGGAGGGTGGGTGACTTCTTAATTCTCTGAATGTACATCTATGTTATGACTCATCATTAATTCCCAAGAATTACATCAGCAGATTCCGAATTTGGATTGCCTTTTCCTGCAGTATTTGGCAGTTCATGACAAATTGGCCTAGCTTGGTACAGAGCTGCTATTATAGAAGGCATTTGGCCTGTGATTGCTGAATAGATGATGCAACTCATTCTGTTTCAAATTTGAAGCTTCTTTGAGACATTTGCCTCCTGAGCATTTTGTCATCTCTGGTTTGCAAGATTTGGAAACTACCAAGAAAAGTACCATTCTAAAAATATTATTGTCCTACAGAGCTACGGGATGCGGAATGCCATTTTGACTGCTATAGCAGAGGTATTGCTGCAGGTCCTGAATGGAGAGCAGCTGGAAGAAGCTGCAAGAAATACAAGGGATCACTTTCTGGACATGCTACAGGCACATATGTGTGATGTCAATGGATTTGTTCGCAGTCGTGTGCTGCAGCTCTTCACACGTATTGTGCAACAAAAAGTGAGTTCCAAGTGAGGGTGAGCCTTTTTTTTTTTTCCTTTTAATTGGCCTTTAATTCTCTTACCCAAAATGTAGGAGTACTGTTTGGTTAAGAAGTGCATTTGCTTTTAACTTTGAGGCAGGCTTTGGATAAGTAGGTCCTTGGTATCCACTTATCATCCCATTAAATACAACATATCCATATTATCATCCCATTAAATACAATGGCATAGTAAAATAGTGTTCCTTAAATAATCAAGGATTGCTTTTTAAAAATATTCTCAAGCTATGGGGATATGGAGGTCTGACTATATTATTGAGAACAGAGGTTCTGAAAGAAAAGGCTGTGTCCTGTATGTGGGCTGCCCTGTGTCTCTGAAGGGGTGGGAGTACAGTCATCCCTTTGTTTGTGCAGACTTCAAATCCACGTCCCTCACTTAATCATGAGGGGCAAATGGAAGGACTTAAAATGGTATACAGTCAGCTCTTCACATTTATGGACCTGGCATTGACAAATTTGGCTATTTGCAATCAGAGTGGCCAGGGGAGCCCATGTGAAAGCCCCTCCTCCTCCTGTGCCTGGGGGCAGCTGACGTCTTGTCTCACCCTATTCCACCACTATTTTGGAGCCTGTGCCATGTTCTCAGGAACCCCCAATGACCAGGTGCCTTTGAATCGTGGCACAACTGTAAGACTTTGACTCTTGGGACTTTATCATACACAGGTTATATGTGCTTCCATCCCAAATATGGTTAAAGTGCTGGCATCCCAGAAAAGCAAGCCCATTTGCTATTAGTTATCACACACAGAGCAGAACAAGGGGTTAAAAGCACATTAAAGTGGGCCCAATGCGAATTTGGCTATCAAAAGGAGACAAATTCTCATTGCCTGTGTGGAAATATCTTCTCTGTGCATGCTCCAAAGTGTCATTTCCACAAGTGCCCCCCCCCACATGCACCCGGGAGGGGAGGGGAAGGGATACAGGAGGGGGGCTGGTGGTGCAGTGGTTAAATGCCTGTACTGCAGTCACTCACTCAAAACCATAAGGTGGCGAGTTCAATACCAGCAAATCAGGCTTGCATCCTTCCGAGGTCGCTAAAATGAGTACCCAGATTGTTGGGGGCAAGTAGCTTACAGTGGTAAACTGCTTAGACACTCCTTAGGTGGTATGAAGCGGTATATGAATGAAGCTATTTGTTTGTTTTTTGTTTTGGAGGGAATCCTCTTTGCCACAGAAGCCCCAAAGGGTGTTTCAGAGAAAGGCAGAATGAGGCTGCCCTTTGCAAACTCCAAAACCACACACAAAGACACACATACGAGAGAGAGAGAAAGAAGGGTGCTGGGTCTATCTATAAACCTGCCTGATTCCAGTGAGGGCTGATACTTCCCGATGCCCTCCTTTTCCAGGGTATGTCCTCCATTTCTCCCTCCTGTCCAGGAGGACTTCCAAAATCTCTTTGCCTTCTCCCATGAACTGTTCCCTTAATTAGAGAAGAGGAGGAGAGAGGCCGGGCGAGGGAAGTGTGTGTGCATCCCTTTAAGAAGGGAGCATTCTCCCTCTCTGGCACAGCAAGACAGCTTGGTAAATCAGATAACTGGATGCACCTGGAGGCTTAGTATTTCACACAGGAGCCATTACGTTAGAGGAGTCAGTTCGCAGGCAAAATGGAAATGTAAATCCGGTAATTTTGGGAATTTGCTTATTTCCTGATTCTACTCACATTCTCCCTAGATTCTCTTCTGATTGCATGCAGCGTCATGTGATAAGCAACTGCGATTTTGGCCCTAAGCCCTGGGTGGCAGCTTCACTGAAACTTTGATGTAAAGAGTCTTGTGTGGGTGGTGGCTTGGGACTTGGGAGGTTATGCCCCTGGCACTTAAGATTTAGATTAATTAATTAATGTATTAATTAATTTCCTAGTGGAAATATTTATTTTCATAAATTCTTTTAAAAAACACATTTTGACTTTTTGATTTTAAACATCGCATCCACAGATTAAGACCCACTTGAAGGATGGGCTGCTTTTGGCCTCAAAAAAGACTTGTTTTTAACACTGAGATTCATTTATGGCTATAGTTACAGTATTTGGGTCATAAGGTTTCTGTGGGCCATACATAGTCTTTAGATGGACAATAAGGATGCATTAGTCTAGTAAGCATTTAATTTGCAATGTTTATACCAAAAACACATTTTCCTGACTTTAAGAAAATGATCAGATGGGAAAATGGTGAGATGTCGTCCACCAGGGTCAAACGAGTGTGTGAAAATGGTGCCTCGACCTGTCAGAGTGGCCCATTCTTGATCTAAAGCCTTTTCTAGATCCAGTAGGAGGACGATTTGAGTAGATGTTGCATTGCTGCTGAACAGTGTCTGAAACCTGGGTTTGGTAGCATAGGTTCTGTTACTAGAATCATTCCTTCTACTGAGGTCCCGGTTTTGCATCCCTCTTCCTATTTATTTGTTTCTTTATTTGCCATAGGCTCTGCCTTTGACTCGATTCCAAGCTGTAGTGTGTCTGGCTGTGGGTCGGCTACAGGACAAATCTGTAACTGTGGTTAAAAATGCTATTCAGCTGCTGGCTACCTTTCTTTCCAACAACCCTTTCTCCTGTAAGGTAAGAGAACTCATTAAGAAGATTTTAAAAACAACAAATTGTATTATAACATTTCATGCAAATATTAAATCTTATCTATTTTTAATTCTGTATAAGACAAATATAATTGATTAATTGCAGCAATTAAATGTAAATGATAACATTGCAAATAAGTATGGTTTAAATGGTTTGGATTTTAATCTCCAAGGACAGAAGTTGAAAGTTAAAATCATGTTGTTTAAAATACTTAAAAGGAGATTTTAAAACCAGTTAAAAGTAGAAGTTTATCTAGCAGTGTTTTGGAGGAAGTAGAATTAAGCTGTCGCCAATAGTTGGCAAGTTGTGTAGTTCCTTTTATTAGTTAAGTTTGTCTTGTAATGTTACCTGTGTTTTATGCTGTGTTTTTAGGTTTTTTCCCCCATATGTGATTTTATACAATAAAATTGTGTGTATAATCAAGATTATTATAGTGTTCACTGAGAGGGAAATTAAACACAGTGAAACAGCATGAAATGCCATGTATGACAAGATTAAAACAGCAATAAAAAGGTTCAGCATAATGTCATGTCCAAAGACAGCTAGTCATACTTTTTTTCATAAATAACAATACGTCTTTTTCATTTGGAACCATAGAGTACTTGGATATGCCAATTTAGTTAGCAGCTTAATATTTTATTTTTATTTGTGAAGTACATTAGATATGAGGAGGCAGGATCCATAGCTGCTGTATTTTTGAGCTGCTTGTGCTCAGGGAACTGGAACTCAATCCAGTTTTTAGCTGATATTATTTTGAGTCCCATAAAAACCAGGGCACAGAATTTGGAGAAAAGAGAGCAAAGGAATATTTGACTGGAGCCATGAAAGTGGCTGTATTAAAAGAATTCTTTCACCCACAGTTAAGCTGCACAGAGTTAACTGAACTACTTGGAAAGGAGAGGGAGAAACTTCAAGAAATGAAGAAATGCCAAACCACAGCTGGTAAGATTCTTTCTCTTTGTATCAGAAGGAGCTAGATACAATTCCCATTCCTATTCTGCTACCTCCTGTGTCCTGACACATAAAGTGCCCTAGTTTAGGCAAATTGAGAAATGGGAAGGAAATGGGCATGGATTGCCAACAATGAGACCAAAGATGGAAAAGTAGCTAGAGGGAAGGCATCCCGAAAGCTATATTAGCTTCATTTTATAAATACATGGCTCTCTCAAACTAAATGTTCTCTATTTCGAGTATTTATTAAGCTGGTCCTCAGATTTTTAATAATTTAAGGTACAGTTTACCATAGTATGATTTTATTTATTTCACAAAACCTCTAGAATAATTTTTACAGTAATATTGGTGTGGAAGACTGGTGAAGTGTTTTTATCCCTATGGAGATGGAAGGCTATATCTGATTCTGTCTTTCACCTCATAGCAGTGGTAATCTCTCCAGAGGAAGAATGGGAAGCGATGCAACCAGAACTCCAGGCTACTCTGAATTATTGCCTTAGCTCACAGCAACAGGAAGATACAACGCAAGAGTTCAGGATTGAGGACCCAGCACA
The DNA here is from genome assembly GCA_034509955.1 of Urosaurus nigricauda. Classification (NCBI taxonomy): domain Eukaryota; kingdom Metazoa; phylum Chordata; class Lepidosauria; order Squamata; family Phrynosomatidae; genus Urosaurus; species Urosaurus nigricauda. Next base: position 125,133,940 of record JAOEGL010000002.1, read on the forward strand.
ACTATCCACCAGTATTGTCCAGCTGTTGAGAAAATCCAGTTACAAGTGAGTAAACGGAGGAAGGGTATGGGTGTTTCTTATCACAGTAGGAGGGCACACATTCCATAATTACATTTCCAAGTGATTCTTGAAGTAGTTTACACCTTCTATAAATACATGGATGAAGTGGCAGGGGTGGCTGAAACATGTTTAACCTTATTGTGCCTGTTGTCATTGTAGAGATGCCATCCGTCTGACACAAGAAGGTATACGCCAGTTCCAAGGGGTGGAACCCTTCAACACAAGTGCAGAGAGTGATAATGAAGATCTTATTCAGAGCCTGTTGAGATCATTTTACCTAGGTACAAAGTACACAGCTTTCTTTCACATAGTTTCCTTGTTCTTAGAAGTCAAAGATTCTGTTTTCCAGGGCAATATTGGCAGCCATATGTGTTTAATTACATGTCTTTTCCCTTTGTAAATAAAGCAAAAAAAAAAATCAGTCCTCCCATCTTATATGGCCCTTTGGAGGAAATTAGATCCACCCACTCCCAATTTTATATATGATTAAAATGTCTTCCATAATTGGCCCCTGATTCTTTTCCACATTGGTTGTTTGTCTCAAAACACATTTTTCATTATTCTACTGTAATGGGTGAAAATTCCACCATTTCAATATAGATTAAATATTAGCTTCCCTATTCCTTCTGTGTAGGTTCCCACATTGAAGATGGTGTCCAAGAATCTACAGATGCTACACATTCTGCTAGGAGTCAAGAGGAAGTACAAGATGAAGAGGAGCTACCAGAAAAATTAGTAAAGCAGGAGATGCTTGTACAATACTTACAGAATGCCTACAGCTTTTCCACAAAAATCACAGAAGCCTTGAGCATGGTCTCCAAACTGATGTATGAAAGTTCAGTCTCTGGTAGGTACTGGGTCCTTGTTATCTGCTGGGGTTTGGTTCCAGGATCCCCCGTGGATGCTCAAGTCCCATTAAATATAATAGCATAGCAAAATCGTGTCCCTTATATCAAATGGAAAATCAAGGTTTACTATTTGGAATTTATATTTTTTTTGGAATATTTTCAAGTCATGGATGCTTGAATCCATGGATTAAAAAATCAGTTGATAAGGAGGGCTGACTGTATAATGAAGAATTCTGCCTAATGGACCAACAAGCCCTCACACCTGGAAAGACATATGACATTAGTAACTTAAAATATGCACATTCTAAAATCCATTTCTGGGGTTTTATGGGCTCTCCAGACACAGTTCATCAGGTTGAAAAACCTTTTGGACAATATAACTTCAGAGTATATGTGAGTATTTTATATGGTGCTTCCATCCACACCTCTCAAAAACTTTCCAAGCTACAAAACTAGATCTCAAAAAATATCCTGGCATAGTTTGTTTGATATACAGTACTTAATTCGTAGAGCCCAGGAATAAGGACAGAATTCTTGGAGAAGTGAGCGATACCATGCGTATTGTTAATGCTGGCTCTTCCACAGTTTATAAAAGCTATCAGCAAGAGAGCGGTTGTGAAGCTGTCAGAACAGTTTTGCGTGTTCTCTGTGATGGCTTTTGGTCTGGAGAGCCTCAAAGTTACATATGACAGCTTTGATAGGGCCAACTAGCACTGCTTTATATAAGCACTGCTGCCTTACATTCTGAATGTTCACAACACAAATGAATAAAATTATATGACTAACATACGGTGTTCACACTACTATTTAAAGAAGTAGCTGCATTTTAGAGAAACTTCAGCTTCCCTAATTTTTGCAGAAACATGCCAAAAAGTGAACAGTCTGAACATCTACAATGGGAGTAGCTTCAAGACCAGTTGATTGATGCAGGAGCCAAAGATCTAAAATGTTTAAGAAAAATCTAAAATCCAGAAGCTTATTTCAAAACCTAGAAAACACAGTACAGAACAAAACAGTGCATATATTCCAAAAAAATCACACAAAAACTATTTTAAATTTATGATTATAAAGAAAGCTTTAAAGTACAAATTTTTAAGATTCTTTTAAAAATTACAGTCTAGATAAAAGTGTGACTACTACAAAAAGTTCAAATACCGTACGTAAATGTTAGTGACATAGACAAACATAGTTAACAAAAAAAGACCCAATAAGAGTCAAAATATTTTCCTCACCTCTAGTGAGGAACTGTAGGCCAAGGAGGGAGTGAATGGAGAGGCCTAGCAACACCATCGGACCTGGCCTCAAATTGAAGAGTCCTCCTTCCTGACAACACCATCTGGCCTAGGAGGGAGTGAAAGGCAGGTCAAACTCCATTGGGCCTGCCCTAGATCATGAAGCAGAGCCCTCCCTCGATGTCATCTGCCTTGGTCCAGGCATCAGAGAGAGAAGAATAACTGCTGGACCTGCTCCCCTTCCCCACCACCATTCCCTTCTCCTTTTGTGTCATGTCTTTTTAGATTGTAAGCCTGAAGGCAGGAAATTATTAGACACAACTTTGTTCTTCGTAGTCGTTTCTGCGAATCATACAAATGGATTATTCTGTGCCTGTGCAAAGTAAGAACTATTAGAAGTGAGTAGCCCCACCCCCTCTCCAACTCCCTTACTGGCTTTTTTCCAGCCAGTTCTCCCTTCTTAGAAGGAGATGGTAAACCACTTGCTTGGTACGAACCTCAGCAAGGACATGGTTATGTACACATACACATGGAATATGTACACATACCTTTGATGATGTGCTTCTTCCTCCGTACTGAAGACCATTTCATGTCACTCACTTCAGACAGCCGAATTCGATGACATAGTTGCTCCCTATGCCCCTATGGACACTACTATTACGTACTTGTTATGAATATTACTGCTGTTGTTATACTCCCTCCATGTCAAGGGTCAGTATGGTCGTCTACTCTATATGCGTGGCTCTGAGGATGTTCTTGTTTCCCTCCGTATCGAGAGACTGGACCCTTGTTCACTGAATGCGGACATGTCTCAAGCATGTGGCCATCCCCTCTGTACCGAGGACTGCTAACATCACTTACTCTGCACAGTCGAATTCAATGACGGGTCTTCTCCCTTTGTGTCTAGAAGCAGTACCATTATGCACATTGTACCAGCATGATGGTGATTGTCATACTTCCTCCAGCTTTATAGCTGATCCCAGACGCATATCAGTTTCAAAATCTCAGGCTTGAACCTCTGTTTCGAGGTTCCATCCGACCCAGGATTGACGTTTCGGAACAAACAAACCTGTCCCATTCTCTTCATACTGATTCCTTTAGACTTCTTGTTTCAAGGCCTTATTCTGCTGAGGTGGCTGTGTTTCTAGTCACCACCTGCAGCCCTGATAACACTCTGTGCACTCTGCAGTTTTTCCTGTGCTGCATTGGGTTCCTTTCTGAGAAGGGAAGCCTGTGCTCTCCCATGTCGCTAGGCCCTGACATCACACTTGCTCAGGGATGTCCAATAGCTGCCACTACAGCAAAAGCCCCTTGTATTCCGATATCTCCCTTTGCAATATATGGTCTTTGTTGCATTCTCCTCCTTACAAGTGGACCATTACATTTTGTTTGATGGGCTGCTTCAACTAGCAGTTAGCCCTTTTGAGACCAACTTGAAACCACCAGCGAGATGGTGTCCCTTACATATGAAGTATTTCATGATTCATTATGTTCCCAGGGTCAATATGACAGGTTTTCGTTCACTGCTGTATGGTGTCTAAAACTCATTAGGAGGAACTTTCTGACAGCAAACCTGTTTAATGTAACACACCCTTTCCCAGTGTTGTGGCCCCTCTTTGCTTCTTTGCCTAGCTTGATTACTGTTTCTACTACATCTCTGTATTGGATTTTTCTGCTTGACTTCTGTGGAGTCATCATATGATCGAGACTGCTCATTCCTATGTCTACATGTCCTTTGACTCAGGTTCACAAATGGTGATTCTATTTGGGAGCAATGTACCTTTCTTGTATGGCATAGTACTCCCTCCTCCTCTAACTACAGCTTGCTAGTCTAACCTATTTGTGTGATTCACAGAGACCACAACAAAGAAGGACAGGTTGCTTACCTGTAACTATTTCTTCGAGTGGCCATCTGTGAATTCACACAAACCTGCCCATCTTCCCCTCGTCATGCCCTTCCTCCTTAGATCCTGGGCTGCTGCATTAGTGTCCACAGAACTGAGGGTTTAGGCGGAAAGAGAGCCAATAAGGCAGTTGAGGAGTGGGCAGGGCTACTGCCAAAATGCTTCTAATAATTAAGTTCCAAATATACTCTGTGCATGTGCAGAATAATCCATTTGTGTGAATTCACAGATGAGCACTCAAAGAATTACAGTTATAGGTAAGCATCCTGTCCATACATGTATTACACTAAATGGCAGTGTAGAACATTCGACTGGAGAAAATAGGAATGTGGTCATTTTTTCGCTGTTTGGCTAAAAGCATTGATCTGAGCTGCAATATAAAATCACCATCTTCTTTCTTTCCAGTGGTACAGGAAGCCATTGAATTCTTTGTGATAGTCTCTCAGTTTGGTGTCCCTCAAGCTGTTCTAGGAGTCCGCCGAATGCTTCCACTTATATGGTCTAAGGATCCAAAAATCAGAGAGGCTGTGTTGGATGCTTACAGGCGGCTCTACCTCAACCCTAGCGGAGACACTGAAAGGTTTGGATGACCTTCTACTATAAACCATAAAAGAGGAGAGTGCATTCTCTTAACTGGGGTATTGGTGATTATGCCACTCAAGAGAATGCAAAATGTGATTATCAGATACTGTTGTCTTTAAAATAGGCTTTTGATTCTGCAGAATAAAAAAATGTAGATCCAGCAAATAACTGGCATGGGCTCCCAAGATACCTTCTTCCCCAAATGAATCCTTGACTATGGGCCTATGCTAGGTTTCTTGTTGGGTATAATCCCTGGTCTCATTTTTAATAGGTTTTACAATCAAGATAGCTGGCTGTAGAGTAGAATCCCATAATAATATGTCCTTTAAAATAATTCCTAAACATTTTGCTTTTTTTTATATATAGGAATAGAGCTCAGAATTTGGTACACTCTCTCTCCCTTCTTATGGTCGATGCAACACTGGGTACAATTCGGTGCCTTGAAGAAATTGTGAGTATGCTTTCCCTTGTAACACACCAGCTCACAATCCTAGTCACACTTAGAATGTCTTAGCTTTGTGATTAAGAATCTTGCAGGTCCTGAAATCTGTTTTACTTGACTCGGGTCAGAGGGGTCTCAGACTGGACCGCTCCATCTGTACCTCCAAACTGGCATCATTACTGTCTGTCTAGGACTTTTTCCTGCAGTTATGTTAAACGTCTGTTGCAGGTGTTTGCTTCTAAATAACAGGTGCTTACCTCTTAATTCTAAATGATATTTTCAAGATGCCTGAGTATGGTCTATATTGATAGGGGACAGGAATTTGATGGGAGCAACTTAAGTTGATGCTAGCTTGGTCTTCCATCATTGGAAACTAAGGAGAGACATGGGAGTAGAATATAGCATTATTGACCACATGGAGAGAAATTTTCTTATGGGCCTGGATTGTAGAACTAATTGATGAAATGCTACAGTCTATTTTCCACAATGCATATTTTATTTACAGAATGTATTATTACAAGTTACAGTGGTAGCCACTGACTCAGATCCTTTTAAAAGATACAAGAAAATATCACTGGCAGCATGGTACTCCAACATTAAGCAGAGTAAAAAAATTTGTAAATCACTCCCAGAGCTATGATATATGTTAAATGCAGTTTCTAACTTCAGCGAATTGTGTTCCTCTGAATACCAGCTGCTAAGAGCAAACAACACGACCATCTATATTGTACGTTTCCTGAAAGCTTCTTTCTAGAACCGAGAGGCAGAATGGTTGACTAGATTGGTCCTCAGGCTGATCCTGCAGGGCTCTCAAATTAGGTGGTGTATACACAATAAGCATACCACAGAATAAAAAGGTAGTACGTATGGATTAATCTTGCCATTTGCTGCTGTTGGCAGAGCCATTCAGATTTGCCTTGTACATTCTGCAAGTGGAGAGAACCTCCAGCCGTTCATCTGCAAAGCAGGGACATTTGCAAAGCTCAAGTTTTACATCAGAAAAGGAACAAGTCCTTTGAAATCTTGTTTCCTCAAGCCAGGGTGGGTTAGTGGGTTAATCCGTACAAAAACTTGATCCACATAGTGGATCTTATATTGACTTTTACGGGAAGAGTGTGCTCACTAACTTTCATTATTGCTTTGTCTTTAAATAAATGCTTGATGCTTCCCTGATGAACTTTGTTGTTTCCTAGATCTCTGAATTTGTTCAAAAAGATGAGATAAGACCTACTGTGATCCAGTTGCTCTGGGAGCGATTTACAGAGAAATCACACTGCACAGTGTTGGAGCGCCATGCTGCTATCATGCTTTTGGGGATGATGGCAAGGTGAGTCAGTAGCGCAGTTTCCTGTCCAGTTAATAAGCTGACGCCATACAAATGACTTAATAATAACTATATCATTTACAGCAGACACTAAAGAAGAGTCAAAATGGCAATGTTTCCCAGAAAAGTGCAGAACACATTTTCTTGCATCCATACAAGCCTTCATTCTTGAAGATTTGAAAATACATGTATGCTTCAGTTAAGAAAGCCTGTCACAAAGAAGCTCATTTTAAAAGTCTTTTTATGCCCATCCAGCCTTCCTTTCTTCCTTGTTCTCTGTTTAACTGGAAGTTTTTAGCAACACTGACATTGGGAACATGGTGAAGGGAGCTGGATGAATATAGACTTTTGGTAGTATTCTCTGTAGTTTAAAAAATGAAATAAAACTTAAGCTGGGAAAGAATGGGATTCTGTTCTTGCTGACCCTACTGGTGCTGTGTTTGCCAGCCTGCAAGGTAAGGTAAACAGCAGCTGCCTCCAGAATCCTTTTACTTGGTCATATGTGAACAAGAGAGACCGGAGAAGGGGAAACAAATAAGCCTACCTCACCTGCTATCCCAGCATTTTTATAAAGTAGAAATCCATAAGATTGATTTCCAAAATAGACATCATTAGAAAAATGAAGGCTAATGGAAGAAAAAGTTATCCCAGGGTGCATTTTAGAAGTAGCCATCAAATAAACAAAAACAAACAGCTTCATTTATATACCGCTTCATACTGCCTAAGGAGTGTCTAAGCGGCTTACAACTGTAAGCTACTTGCCCTCAACAATTGGGGTACTCATTTTAGCGACCTTGGAAGGATGCAAGTCTGAGTCAAGCTTGGACCCTTTTGCTGGTCTTGAACTCGCCACCTTTTGGTTTTGAGTGGCTGCAGTACAGGCATTTAACCACTGCGCCACCAGGGCTCTAGAAATGGTCTTTAGAAGCTTCAAAATGTTTTTGTGTACTTAGGAAGGCTTAACTGGCCTAGTTGTCTCATTTCACATATGCATATAGTTTCCTCTGAATAAAAGTTTGCAGAAGCATGTTGACCTCCTCTTTTTTGTGATAGAGGAACCTTATCCTATTTTTCCATGTTATTTCTGCCTCTGATATCACATTTTCTGTTAAAAGTAATCCATGAGAATATCTACTTTGTTAATTGAAGTATACATGTATAGGATGTTGCCTTGGACACTGATGTGCTTCCGGATTTCTACAGTATGTTGAATCTAATTAAATATATTCTTGCCTGTACCAGGGGGAAGCCTGAGATTGTGGGGAGCAACCTTGATATTTTGGTATCAGTGGGACTGGATGAAAGAGTGCATGAAGATTATCGCCTTGCCCTGGAAGTGTGTAATGCCATCTCTAAAATTGGCAATAATCAGAAGGTTAGAATATGCCCATGATCACCTGTATTGTAACTGCCACACCATGTGTACCCAGTTTTTTAAGTCTACAGGTAACTACAAGGGCCTGCATAATAGATACAGTGGGACAGTTTACAGATAGAAATAGCTCCAGTATCATTTGGAAAGAGTCTTAACTGAGCTGCCGTCTCCCATACAGAACCTGCCAAAGAAGGAGATTAGATTAGCTACTAAAGGGGAAAGTTCATTAAGTGATACCTTTATGGGGAAAACCAAAATGCACATAATACATGTTGCAAGCTTTTAAAGCTCCACTACAAATATAATATCTTGACCAAATGCAGGGCCATGACTAATATCATCAATATTTTTTCCTCCTGTATCATTTTTAACACCTCCTGATAAAGAAGTCCGTGGAGCTTCAAAAGCTTGCAACATGTATAATGTGCATTGTGGTTGGCCCCATAAAGGGTTCTGTTTTGTGATTTTTGGATAATGCTGTACTCTGCTATATGGCCAACACGGCTACCTCTGTTAAATGGGAAAGTGGTTAGGGTTGCTACATGGCTTCTTTAGTAGAGTCTGAAAAGTTAAGATCACTTTCTCACAGACATTTTCCAGCCAGCTGGTTATACCAGCACCACTGGAGGCCACTAGATGTTACTTATTTTTATAGGTGAGAGTAGCGGATCAACTAAAATTCATCCGTTTTCTCCACCTTGGCCATTCTAGCATAGTGGCAGCCTTGAGAAAATGTTCTCTCCTGGAAGTTCCTGGGCTAATCTTTATTTCATGTTAATTTCCACGGATTTAAGCATCCACGGCTTGAAAATACTCAAAGTATAAATTCCAAATAGTAAATTTTGATTTTCCATTTTATATAAAAGACACCATTTCGCTATGCCATTGTATTTAATGGGACATGAGCGTCTACAGTTTGTTATCCACAGGGGACCCTGGAACCCCCTTGCGGATTGTATTTGATTAAGTTCATGAAAAGTTTGCTCTTCAGCCTTCTTTTCCTCTGCAAATTTCTCTCCCCTTCTGTAAAACCATGTATGGCATCTGTCCTGGCCAGAACAGTTGGGAAAGGCAAGACTCTTCTGATTTCAACCCTTTCTGTAAGAACATTCCTGGTGAACATTGGTCATAGTTTAGGATTCAGGTAGGCCCTTTTCTAGCAGTAGAGGCCACATCCCCCCCCCCCAGCTGTTGCTACCATCAACACCTCCTATACTATCTTTCTGTTGTACTGTTGCTGGAATAGTATATTTTCAGTAGGGCCTATGAGTGGCACACAACTTATGTGCAAGGAGAGTTGTGCTACCACTGAAACCATGGTTCTGCTGGGAAGCAAGGTATGTACTCATGTACAGTTCTTTTCCAACAGAAACTTTATTGGTGACTACAGGACCTTGATGAATAGGATATTACAAAAGTAACAAAAGGCTGCACATTGCCCACTTCCCATTTAGGAGTATGAATCTGTTCTGTTTTTGCTACATCTACCAGTTTTTGCTACATCTGCCAGCCCTCCGCATCCACAGATTCAACTATCCACAGCTTGAAAATATTTAAAAACATTTTTAAAATATATAAATTCCAAAAAGCAAGGCTTGATTTTGCCATTTTATATAAGGGTCACCATTTTACCATGCCATTGTATTTAATGGGGACTTTAGTACAGTGGTCCCCCGGTTTACGAATCCCCCAGGGAACGAAATCCCCGGGACCCGAAACCAGCGGGACCAAAAAATATCCCCCGGGATCTGAAGGATCCCCCGGGATACGAAGGAGAAAAACCGCGCGGCCCCTTTAAATCGGCCGCGCGGTCCGTCTCCTAATGCAGTCCCCCGGGAAACGAAAACTTCCGGGTTACGAAAGGTAATGCGGAATGGGGATTACCTTCGTAACCCGGGGGACCACTATATCTCCAGATTTTGGTATCCCCAGGTGATATCCAGGGCCCACTAGTATTTCTGAGACTTGAAAGTGCTATATTTAGTTTACCATTAATTAATCCTTATAACTGCCCACTCCTATACTGTACCTAGTGTAAGTATAGCACTTGCACTTTAGCATCTTTTAAAATCTATAAGCCAATTTGAGCTGCAAGTAAAACTAGGAGGCTTGCAGCTCATGTTCTTGGTCACTTCACCATGCTTCACTATCCGAAAGCTTCCTGTTCCCAAGTGCCACATCTCAATCACACACAGCATACACTGTCAAATAATCAGAGGTGGTGTGAATTAGAATACTGAACTGGCATATCAAAATCTCAGTATTTCTTCTGGTTAAGTTTTCTATGTAAGTAGAAGCTGCTGTGTTTGCCCCTGCTTTCCATAATGTTCAGGGAAGTTGGAATTGTATGTTTTTATTGCCCTTGTTGGTATTATTACTAGGAGAAACAAAAGTTTCTGCTGTGCAAAACTAGAGTAATCTCCCTCCTTACAGCCTGGCATTGGGAAAAGCAGCGCCCCGTTCCGGCTTCCGCAGTCACACCTGCTCTTCAAACGCCTGCATGAGGTTATTACTGTGGGTAAGTTATTGGACCTGAAAGCTGGAGTTAAAACTATTTACAAGCTGTTTGCCTTGCCTGATTATAGGTCTGTCCTCTTGACTTTCCTTAGGCTTTGGAAGACCAAGCGCACACTGGATCCCTTTCACTCAGGTGGCAATTACTCTCATCTATCAGTTGGCAGAAGGGCCTGAGGAAATATGTGCCCAGATCTTGCAATCTTGTAGCCAGCAGGCCTTTGAGAAGTTGCAGGAGTCTGAAGGTGCTGAGGCAGGTGAGCTAAAGGCCGCAAACTGTTTTTGATAGAACTCCCTTTGAAGTGGGGATGGGTGGGCAGTTGGCTTGGAAAAGAAATGACCATGTGACATCAGACTCTAAAAACAATAAATATTTGTTCCAAAGAAATGACTAGGTAAAAAGACCAAAATATATCATACACCAGTTTGTTTGTTTTTATTTGTTCTTCAGGGCCTGACTCTTCCCCATGTGAAGTCGCTGGTGACGCGAGCACAATTGATACCACAGTGTTGACACGTTTGGTCTCCCTTGCGGGGGATGTGGCCTTGCAGCAGGTCGTACATTTGGAATTGTCAGTAAGCAATGAGCTACGAAGGCGCCGGCTCCTTGGGGAAGAGCAAGAAGCAAAGGAACATGCAGCAACCACTACAAAAGTACAGAAAGACAAGGTAAGGGCTGGAGTTCTCTTTACTGTTTTTCATGCCTCCTATACCTGGATACCATACAGCACTGGTTCAAAAATTCTGTCTCTATAGCTCAGTTGTCATTTTAAAAAAAAACTTTTCTGAACTAATTCTTTAGAAGCCTTGCTAGGAGCACTTGCGTGTTGCAATGTTATCTGGTGGAAGAATGGAGAAAGCTGACAGGAGTTAGCAGTGTCCATGGGCTAGGGTTAAGTACTCAGATATAACAGATGAACTCTATTCTAATGAATAAATCGTTGCTTCTTCAGTCCTGAAATTGATGTTGAATGCAGTTGAAAAGATCATAAGGCTTCTCTTCCTTCTTGTTGTGTGCTTTCAAGTCATTTTCTATTCATGGCAACCCTAAGGCTAACTGGGTTTTCTTAGCAAGATTTGTTCAAGGTTTGCAATTACCTTCTTCTGAGGCTGAGAGTGTATGATTTGCCCTGGGTTTCAGGGCTGAACTGGGTATTGAGACATGGTCTTTAGAGTCATAGTCCAACATTCAAACCACTCCCCCTTACAACACCTCATTAAACTACAATGTTCATTTCTGAGTTGCTTTTAAAGTCATATTTATATTATTAGCTGTCCTTCAGAAAATAAATAAAAGTTCATTCTTCAGAGTTGATCCCCAGTATCTGAGCTATAGAAACGGCCTCATTTCCTAGCAGTGTTACTTTGGCTTGAATGACAACAGGCTGAGATATTACTTGCAAAAGTTATGAGTGCCTTCATCTTTCATTCTGTTGACACTGCTATGCTTCAAACTAGGCACTCAAATGGGGATTAATTTGTGGCTTCTTTTCCTCTGCTTAGGGTACTGGGAATGACACCACCATAGAGGAGGACCTTGGCTTGACTGGGGCATCTGCTGAGGACACTGAAGCAGAGCTCATCCGCAGTATATGTGAGACAGAGCTGTTGGACGGTGAGCATGCTAATCTGAGTGGAAATTTCTCTTTCTGGTACATGTCTTCCATATTACCAAACATCTCTGTTACCATTATTTTTGTAGCACAGTGGCTAAGAAATCAAACAACAAATTGAAAAGTCCAGTTGGCATCTTGCCTTTGCTAACTGTTGTCTGTTTTCTCTGTAAGATCGTCGTTTTAGTTACTATTTATTTCAGTGATCTAGGAAGCTAAGCTGCCTTAGTACTTGGATGGGAGATCACCAATGAATATCAGGTGCTATATGTTATATTTCACAGGAAGGAACTGGCAAAAAGAAAACTCTATGAAATTCATGGGGTCGCCATAATTAGACAGGCAACTTGAAAGTGCATGTACACCCAAGTGGCTTACAATACAATCAAATAACATAAAAATAAAATCTGGTTAATATGTGATTATTGTAGTAATACAAGGCTGCTATTGCGTTCCTGCATGACTTGTGGGCTTCTCATCATAGGTGGGCCACTGTGAGAAATAGGATACTGTACTGAATAGGTCTTTGTTCTGATCCAGCTTGGCTGTTCTTATATTAAATTAATTTAAGATTTTGAATTATTCTCCCCATTTTTGCCACTTTTTATAAAAGCTAATCTCTTCTGAGAAGCTGAAGACAGCTCTAATGTGGCTAAGCTTAAGTATTTAAAAACATATCTTTATGTATAACTTTTTGCTTATATTTACTACAGGGAATCTTTGACATAATATTATTTTACTGTGTTGCATCTAATTTTGTTAAACTCCATGAGAATTTTAATTTGCAATTTTAGACATAAAATTGAGTTGGTTTTTAGCACACGTAGTAAAAGTATAGACGCTTGATATTATTAGACTAGGCATTGGCCCTCCTCCCCACCCAGTGAACAGGTTGTGTGGTTGTTCTTGGTATGATTGGAAATGACAGCACATCACTGAGGATAAGAATGGTTTATTTCTGCAGTTTTTTTAGGGTTTGGGGTTAGGGGCAAAGATACGTAAATTATCATATTTGTTTTGGTGGGTTATTTGTGGGTGCCCAAATTAGGGGAGGAGGAGTCTGAGGCCTTGGAGGGGTCTCCTGGAGACTACATGTAGCTTGGGGATCACTTTTTTCCCACCTGTGCCCTAGATATATCTACCACTTATTGTTTATAGGGAAACAGCTGCTTTCAGTCTTTATTCCACTGGTGTTGAAGATCTGTAGCAACCCAGGACGCTATGGTGATCCAGCACTAACAGCATCAGCTGCACTGGCCCTTGGAAAATTCTGCATGATCAGGTATTTATGTATTGCTGTCTTCTCTTCTTAGTCTTCATTCCCCCAGGGAACCTCTCACATTGTTGTGTATTTTCTGCCAGGTGGAGGCCACTTTACTGATATATACCTGAAATTGATTTGGTTTCCTTTTCCATGTAGTACAGAATTTTGTGGTGCTCACTTACGACTCTTCTTCACAATGATGGAAAAATCTAAATTCTCCAGTGTGCGTGCCAACCTAATGATTGCAGCTGGAGACTTGGCCATCCGCTTCCCTAACCAGGTGGAACCATGGACACCCCACCTCTATGCCAGGTAAAGCTTTGGTACGGCAAATGGTGGGTGAAGGGCCTGAGTCTGGACAGTGGCAGGCTGTAATGGTCTGCAGTGTGGTTAATAGTAAGGACAAGACATTTGGAGGCAACAAAGCCTTCAAGGAATCTTGACAGTACAGCAGGTGATGTGGCTTTGATAGGGAGCCCTGGTTGTGGCACAGTGGTTAAATGCTGGTACTGCAGCCACAAGATTGTAAGTTCGATCCCAGGGGCTCCAACGTCCACTCAGCCTTCCATCCTTTCATAGGTTGGTAAAATGACTCCCCAGATTGTTAGGGCAATTAGGTTACAGAATACTGATAAGCAGTACAGAAATGTACATGCTATTGCTATTTATTGCCACTTTGGATGTCTTTGTTCCACAGACTACGTGACCCTTGTCAGCATGTGAGGAAGACAGCTGCTTTAGTAATGACTCACCTGATCCTGAAGGACATGGTAAAAGTGAAGGGACAAGTGAGTGAAATGGCAACTCTCCTCATTGATCCTGAGGAGGACATTGTAAGGCTGGCTCTGAACTTCTTCACTGAACTCTCCAGCAAGGTAAGTCAGCATGCTTGCTCACTGCTATGCTGCTATAGTTCCAGTGTTGCTGTATGAAGCAGATCACTAAAGCATATTTGCTATTTAAAAATTCTATTTAAATTTGTGACGGCACTAGGTAATTTAAAACTAAAACATGAGGCACTATCTTCTTTAAGAAATAGTCTAAGAAATGGGACGCCAAGATGTGCATTGAATCTCATAATTTTATAATCAAATTATCTGGACTTTTATTCTGTCTACACATTCGTTTGCTACTGGCTAAAGCCTGTATTTCCTGTAGTTTCACTTCCTTTAGTAGGATCTGAATGAAGTTAAATTTGAGTTCCTATTTCAGCAAAGCAGTGTATACCATATGAGTGGTTAATGAGGATGACAGCACATCCTCCTTGCCCCCAATTCTCCCTGCGCAATAAGCAGGTAATACTTGAATGCATTAGGTGTTTTGACTTAAATGTCCCTGTTAGACTGAGGCAAGAAGCACTGAGAAATATAGTATAAAGTCCCTCTTATGGGTGACAAACCTGTCCTTGACCTTACTACTTCAAAAGGTGATTGGGATATCAGGTAAAAATAAATACACCCTACAGATAGAAAACCAACTTGTCAAGAGGCCAGATGCGCTACAATTGTCCCTATCTCTATTTGGGAAAGGTTTTTGTTTTTTAAATGTGGGGAGCCTCATTGTGCACCCCTATAAGTCATGAAAGAGTGGTCAACAAAGCTTTCACCTTACAATTGAAGATTTCCTGCTTCCTTGTTATTATCTGACTTTAGGAAATATAAATATCAGGTCACTTCCTGCTCCAGGTCTGTGTTTCTGCTTCCAGCTTAATAGAGACCCCAAGATCTAGTGTTCTCCAACTCATCACCATCCTCTTTAGGAGTGTATAGGGCTTGGCATTTGCTTGATGCAAAGAAAAAGACTAACCACAGAAAAACTATTAGACAAACAGGAGACCATTTGGGTTCTATTTCAGGCAGCAAAATGGGCTTGGCACTGGTTTCAGTGTGGCAACTGCAATGTGTAGATCCACCTTCACATAGGTCTTTCTGAATCCATATCTGAACTGAGAGGGGACTGTGATTGATTCCAGATCCTGCTGAGTGATCCAGGCAAATCACCCCTGTTTCTGTATGTACCTAAACTGTTCCCAGTTAGTGGTACATATTTTCCAAGGGTCTCCCCAAGTAAGTTAAATTGAAGTTTGACATCAAAGCCTGAATTCTCCAAAGTGAGAAAAGGAAATATCTCTGCATGCCTAATTGAGGGGAGGAAATAGTATCTGTATCTTAACTGAGAATCTCTAATGTTGTAGGAACTATACCCCACTCCAAGCCTGGACCCCTAGAGTTTATAGTATTAGCAGTTTTTGCCCTTTTGTCTACATAGGATAATGCCGTGTATAACTTGCTGCCAGATATTATCAGCCGTCTTTCAGATCCAGATTCGGGCATAGAGGAGCAGCCTTTTCGTACCATAATGAGGTAGCCTTGGTTTTTTATTTTCCCTCTGAAAGTTGCATGTCTGAGACACAGAGCTTCTTGAGTGAAATTCATGGTAAATGAAACAGGGGGTGCATGACAATGTGTAAGGCTATGATACATGGAGTATCTCAAACACAGACAACATCATAACATATCATGAAATGTGTATGACTATGATACATGGAATATCTCAAGCACAGATGACATCATAAAAAGTCTAATTCTGGGTATGGAGTATTCCATTCTTGAAAACTGTGCTTTTGTATAGTTGATCAGTTTTGTATAGTTAATTGTATAGTTGATTGTAGCTTCTGCATTTGGGTAGATGTGGATATGTTTCTGTTTTCAAGTAGTTGTAACTTCAGCTGATCTGGAAGGTGCAGTAGGAGAGGCTAAAAATACTGATCATTGGGGATAGATGAAAGAGACAGTTTTGCCTTCCTGCTTTTTAACAATTTTCTTTTTGTAGGAAAGATTAATTTTAGGTCAGTTCTCTATAGTTACATTTCTGATTCCATCCTGACAAAAAATCTGACATTCTGTGTAGCCTGCTTCCAAACTCATCATCATAGTTTAATTCACTCCAATAAACCACAACTACCTTTTTAATGCTTTCCTCCCTCCTTTCCTCCAGGCAACTTTTTTCTTATATTACAAAGGACAAGCAGACAGAAAGCTTGGTGGAAAAGCTTTGTCAGAGATTCCGGACTGCACGGTGAGTAAAGGAATTCTTGAGGAAATTGGTATATCTGGGAACAAGACTCAGCTTCTTAGAATCTGAATTTGGAAGCCATGAACTTGATGGAAGAGTGCTTTTTTGCAGAAGCAAGGTGGTTCTGATTCAGGAAAACAGGCTGTGCTATTGTAAGATGATGCAAACCATAAAGCACACATATCAGCTAGCAGCACTTGGCTACCACTGAGGCTGTACAAGGTGTAACAAGCAACTGGACAAGCCTTGGGAACTCTGGCAGAGGGGCAGACAATTCTTGGCTTTTCATTCCTAGTGGGAGCAGGACTTCTATCAAAACTACTACTTGTTTGGGTTGTATAGTTTGTGCTTGCATTGGAACTGCTGCTAGAATTACTGGGAGAGAAACCCCCAGCAGCAATGTGTGTCTTGGAATTGCTGTATTAGCTGCACTGAGGATAAGTTGTGCTATAAATTATATTTTCATACTAGAGGATTGCCCCTCTGCCACAACTGTTCTGAGATTAGTAGAGGCAAGTCAGCTGTTCCTGAAGTTTAAAATCAAGCCCTAGCTTTAAGAATTTCTATATCGTGCTCTCTACAGCACTAGAAATGATGTGTGCTTAAATAACAGTGTCTACAGACTTTTTAATTTGTGTATTTGCAAAGATTATTTCAAAAAGAGGGACTCATTCAATTGAATGGAGAGCCAGAAACTGAGGAGTCAGTTACAGCCATCCAGCAAACCAGGATGTTATGTAATGCTTCCTTTTATTAGAGTGAATTAGCAGTCGAGCCTCTGATAAATTTGTGTGTAGTGAGCCTTTCTCCTGCTCCCCCTCCTTTAGTTTTTTGAAAATCTGACTTGCCTCACACCCATCTTCCTTGAATGGTCCCAACTCCTTATTCTTCCACTTACCATCTACCTTTACAGAGGCTGTCACTGAAAATTACTTGAGATACTGGTGTAGGCAGTACTTTGTCCCATGTTCTTTTACCCATTGTCTCTGGATTTTGCTGTCTGCATCCTAGTTCTTCACGGGAAAGCATGGCCAGCCAGTGTCTGGATTATACTACTTTAGACTGCAGATGGGAACTCACAGGATGGAAACACTCTTTTTCTTAAATAATTTGTAAATACAGAAAACTAGCTTGTGAACTGGTTGTTACACAGAGAAAGCCAGATCCTGGTGAGCAAGGTGATTCTGAGGCTTCCTCCAAGACCTGGAACTACAAAGTAGAGGGCATGAACTCCACCCTATCCCCACCTCCCAAGTTCACCCTGGTTCTGTGTTTTTGGTGCACATGGACAGCCATAAACAACCCTTCATCTTGTATCCTTTCCTACAGACTACAAGGGGAGGCACAAAGGTAGCTTAGAGCAGAATCCCAACCCACCTTCTGGTAACATGCCTAGAGCTGCAGATAATCCTTTGTGGTATCTTTCAGAGCCCTGACAGGAGGTTAAGGACACAACTCTGACACTTGGAGGAGAGAGGATCTGATAACAACAGCGCTTTCATTAGCCAGCCAAATGTTCTCATCCACTGATATGGCCCCAATATTTATAAGCTAATATCTTGCAACCTCTCTCCTTTAGTAATGGTCTTGACATCTTCCTCTTTTCAGTACTGAAAGCTTTTTTTTTCTTCCTCTATTTTTAACGTGGATTTGTGCAAACCTTTAATTGCCAAATGCCCACTAATATTGGTAATTTGAGTGGAGAACAGTTTTGTTTCTGATCTTACATAAATCTGCTTACCTCACTATTGAGAAATTTAGACATTTCCTTTTCTCCTTTTTCTGATACACATCATTTAAATTATTTCAGACTGAGCACATCTAAAATAGCTGAAATGGAGCATTTTAAAATATCTTGAGAGTCTACTGTCCCAAATGAAAGAAACACTATTGAGTCCAGACTAAACAGTTGAACTTAAGTGTCATTTGAAGTCAGGGCAGCTATCTTACTCAAATGTGTACTCAAGAAACACATTTTCCTTTAAAAGAGAAAATTTTTGGGATCTCAAAGGTGCTGTAAGATCCCTTTGCATAAGGACCTCAGCAGTCCTCTTTGCAGCAAATCCAGGTGATGAGAGACTCTACAAAACTCCAGCTGTCAGCTCCAGGAGCTATATGAGTCCACAAAGTTCCATCTCCTCAGTTTTGGTGTCGCTGTTACCAATGCATAGCCAGTTTTGGCTGCCGTGTCCACAGTTGCCAAGGCTCGCTCACTCCTTCTGCTAAGGGAGAAGTATTAGTGGCTGGGGTGGTTGTACAGGTCTTTCTCAGAGCATGTTTGAGAAGGAGATGGAATCTGGGGATAGAAAAGAATGAATGGAGCCCTTCAGGCCATTTTTTTGTCCAGGAAGGTGAACTCTGGTGGCAACAGCTGAAGTTCCTTTCCCCTTCCTGGAGTAGCAAAGTAGCAACATCAGGCAGACATTGTAAGTGCAAGCTGTGCCTCTGACTTTTCTACTCCCATTTATTCCTTTCCTGTATTCAATAAGGAGTGCTTTATAATACAAAAAAATTATACCTGCCCCGACAAGTAATGCTCGTCTGGTGGCCTCATCTCATCAGGGAGTTAACCTCCAGTTAAACATTCCAGACTTTCTTTTACATGTTCCCTTTCTCTGTCCTCTCCAGCTCTGCTGAGAAAGCCCCTAGGCCTCTTCATTTTCTGCAATAAATAGGCAGACTAATCAGTGTTATCTAAGTCTGTTTCTGAACAAGCACATTCTTCTGATGACAAAGAAGGCACGTCATCCTCAGAGCCTAGAGAGTTGGTGAAAATGTCCAAGGCAAAGTGAGTTAGGGATGTAAGTGAAGTTTCTCTTCCTTTGGCATCAGTTAAGAGTTGATCTTATGACCAGACAAAGGAATGGTCTGATTCAAATCAACAGGAAGAGTTTACAAGTTTTTAGCAGTGGGTATTTTCTTCTCTTCGCTAAGTCTGCTGCTGCATTAGCTAGTGAATGAGGCAAATGGCTTGGAGGCCAACTAGTTTACATCATGCCGTGCCTCTTTTTAAGCCCATGTGCCCTGTGGAGAGCAAAGCCATAAAATGAACCAAAAGGAGCAAAGAATGAGCCTCTTCAAAGCTGCCCTCATCAATGCTGTAATAGGAACACACTCTTTTAGTTTCAACAAGCAAGGAGGATTTTGTTTGCAGCCAAAGCAGATTTATCTATCTGTTTATTTATTTACTTATTTATATCCCACTCAATATCCAGGTATCTCAGGTCAGCATATAATGAAATCAGTTTAGAACACTAAATAACAATAACAATAATTTTGAAAAAAATATGTTAAATCATTTATCACTTAAAACCAGAAAATCAAAACTGGTAACCATTTAAATAATGCCATCCATAACACACGTGAACATTGAATGAAATCAGTTAGGTCCCAGATCAAGTCTCCAAAGAAAGTGTATTCCATAACTGGAGTGTCACCATAGAGGATCCTTCCACAATGTATTGCCTCCACCACTGGGATATAATATGAGCCTCTCCCCAACAGGTCCTGATTTTCAAATAGACATACTTAAGGAGAGGCAATTCCTCAACCATTGAGTTTTCAAGCCATTTAGGCCTTTATCAAAAGCACCTTTAATTTGGACCAGAAGTTTGGCCTGTCCTTTCACTCCCTCCTAGGCCGGATGGTCTTGTCATGAAGGGAGGGCTCTTCTACTTGAGGCCAGGCCCGATGGTGTTGCTGGGCCTCTCCTTTCACTCCCTCCTAAGTTAGTGATGCAAGAAGTACAATGGCTAAGTCAAA
Organism: Urosaurus nigricauda; assembly: GCA_034509955.1. Taxonomy (NCBI): domain Eukaryota; kingdom Metazoa; phylum Chordata; class Lepidosauria; order Squamata; family Phrynosomatidae; genus Urosaurus; species Urosaurus nigricauda. The sequence goes on from JAOEGL010000002.1 coordinate 125,153,935, forward strand.
CTGGAACTCAGTGGCACTCCTCAGTACAATCGCTGTGGAGTTGAGCAAGAGTCCTTTAGCACCACTTTCTGGAAGCTAGCCTTGTGCATAGGACCTGAAGTGCAGTAACTCAATGTCTCCTACTCCCATCCAGTGGAATGGGTCCAGTAGAATACAAAGATCAATGGTATCAAAAGCCACAGAGATCAAGAAAATTACTATGCAGGGGGGGCTTCAGGCTGTTCAATAAGGAGGAGAGAGGCTTTGGGTATTGTGGCAGACGGAAGGGAATACCAACTCCTGCAGTGCCAAAAAAGCACATATGCACTTGTAAGGGACCATGCACATGTGCATAACCATGCACATGGTTATGTCCCTAACAGGATGTCAGTCATAAAGCATTTCTTCAGAGGGCCTTGCCTGTTAGTCATTCAGTGGAGCATCACTTTCTCACTTGGAGCCTTCATAAGGTATTGAAGACATTGACTAAAAGTAAGCTGTGTCACTCAGATTTTTTTCTTTTTAAAAGGTGACCATCACCTCCGCAAGGGGAGTGTCTGAGCTGGAGGATCAGTCAATGCTCCCCTTTGTTGTTTTGATGAGAGTTCATTTACCTTGCAGCTTGATCCTTGTGTCTTGCAAAGTGAATTCCATTTTCCATACATCATACTTTATTCTGCCCTCCTTTGGCCCAAATCCCTCCCATTACTTGGAGGAAGAATGGTATAAATTAGATATGAAGGGATTTCTTCCTCACCTTAGCAAGATGGTTGAGAACTTGTATCTTTTTTTTCAGCATATGAAGTGCTATGACTGTTAAGCCTTCTGGAGTTATTACACAGTGTACTTCCTTCATTTTTCACAGTTTTATTCACACTGCTCAAGAAAGTTTTGCAGAACAGCCTTGTGAACTTTTTTCCTGATTTTTCAAAACATTATAAATTACATGTTTGCTTCATCTAGTACCACCACTGACAGGAGTATTTTCGAGAGTGTTCTGCCACCTTAGATGTTACACACAGATGTGCCACTATGCCTCCCTGGGTAGTTTTGTCACATTTTGGCATATCCTATGCTGGAGAGCTTCTTTACTGCAGAGAGAAAATGATGCATTGGGCACTTTCCATGAAGTTTCATTCTTGTGTGTTGAGGTGACATCCATGTCACCCTAATGGTGGTAGTTATGCTCCCTTTCCACTATTCTGTTGTGTGGGGTTGTCTCCTTCATTTGTATGTTTCTTACCTCTCACTCTCTTTATGTTGTCTTGGCTATGTAAAGAACTGAGGGAGGAGCAAGGGATCTCTCTCTAGAAAAAAAAACAAGCCTTATAGAGCATGTGATCCCTTGTCTTACCTGGGCAGTGGTGGGACTGTCTCATGCTGGATTCTTTCTGCAAACAAAAATAAATCTTCTTGGTAGGCGCCCAGTGGACTAATCTCTGATGTGTCTCATCTGTTTAGTAGTAATAAGAAGGTCAGACTTCCAGACCTAATTTTGCCTTCGTGAAATTGAAGGCAGTTTTATTTTTCCCTTTTTTCTCCCTGCAGAACAGAGCGTCAGCACCATGACCTGGCTTACTGTCTTACATTGCTGCCTCTCACAGAACGAGGTCTCCGTAAAATGCAAGACAACTTTGATTGCTTTGCTGACAAACTCCAGGACTCAGAAGTCTACAACTGCTTCCTGGCTGTGTTGGGCCGACTCCGCAGGGTGGGGACAAAGCCTGAGATGAAGGTGAGGCTCTCTGTTTCTCCCCAGACTACAAAGGGAATAGTTCCCACTCCCTACTCTACCCAAACCCCCTTGAATTAAAGAAAAATCAGATCAAAGAGTTCTTATTTTTGAACCCTAAGCGTGCAATATTCTCTTCCTCTGACATGTAGTTTGCATTGTCTTGTGCTTGTGGTGTCTTTTATTAGGCTATTACTGAAGAATTTGAGCAGAAGCTCCAGATGTGTCACAACAAGGGTCTGGACTCTATCACTGAAGCTCCTGCGGAGTCTGTATGCCCAGAAAGCAAGAATACACCTGTGCTGAAGCCAGTAAAGAAAACAGCAGCAAGTATGTTTTCCCCCCTAAGTTTATAAATGTTTAGAAATCACTTCCCTTCAAACAACAGTATATATACCCTATTCCCATGCTAGCATTCTCTGAAGATGCCAGCCACAACTGCTGGCAAAACATCAGGGAAAAACCCTTCTAGAATGTGGTCTCGTAGCCCAAAACCCCCACAAAAAACTGGATGTTGGCCATGAAAACCTTCAACTTCACGTTTTCTAAACTTTTAGTATAAGAGGAATAAAGCTTAGTACCATAAAGGACAAAGAAATTATGCAGAGTGCATCAGACATTTGGAAAGAAGTGAAAGCATTGTCTTTGTTCACTCACTGATTTTGTAAGGGCTTATTATAGAAAAACATAATAGTTTTGTTTTTGTTTGAGGTTTTTTCGTTTGTTTGTTTTGGCTCCTCCAAATGTTCACTTCCTTTCTACAGGCTCACGTCGGCGGCCTCTGCGAGCTGCCAACAGAGATACAGACTCTGCCTTCATAACTCCTGAGCCCCGTGTTACCAGATCCCACAGAAAGACTGTAAAACAAATAATTTCTGTTGTCTTTTCAAGTGATGAGGAGAACAGTTTGGAGGAAGGTGGGAATATGTTCTCTGCTTTGCTTGACTGTTGTGCCGTTTGGAATATATTGGATGATTATCATTTTTCAAGGTCATTTTTAGGGAGGAAGAGAGGCTAGAGTTACCTTTTCGGTGTTTCCTTCATCTGTTCTCTGTTCACTTGGCTGCCCTACTGATGAATAGGCCAAACAGCTATAAAAGACATAATCACACATGCAGAATTAGAGCAGGATAGTAGCATCTGTGGCTGTACCTTATCCCATAATGCTATGTCTGCTCAATTTCTTTGGGTTTTTGTTTGATTGCACTAAAAATAAAAATAAATACTGTACAAAAAGACATGCTGGGAAGGGCATAGGGCAAGAAGGAGGGGTTATGGATGCCGGCATGCAGAAAACAGTCCAGGACAGAAGCAGCACCATGGCGATCTGGAAGAGCTGTATGATAAAGAAAGTCCTCAACTTGGTATTTTTGTGTTTTCTGGGCTAAAACAATTGTGGCACCTTATGAGCTTTGTGTGATAAAGTCCAAAATAAATTTAAAAGGAACAAAAATATTATTATTTGAGGCTAGCTGCAATGGCTGCTCTTTGCTCTGCTCTCTCTGCACATGCCAGCTTTCCCCTAAAGCCACCTGATCTTTCCATTCTTTTGCAGAACTCTGTGCTGAACTGACGGAAGAGGAGACACCTAGCAAAACCACACCCATTCGCCGTAAATCATCCTGTGTTCGGTGATGTTGCCTTTCTCCGTCTGCAGTCAGTTGGGCACATGTTATTTCCCTGTGCCACCAAGCAAGGCAGGAGTAATACTGGTGATCCTCAGCTTCTCCCTCTGTTTGTTTTTCCTCACCAGTAGCTCTTTGCTTTTTGGCTTGCTCCTTTCATGTATTTTGTATAGTCCTACCTTCTCCTTTTGTAAACTATAGATTTGTGGGAAATAAAGTCCTTTGGGTTTAAGATGTACTGCTTTTCCTGGTTTTGTATGTTAGCTTGGATATCTTGCATTACAGCATGAAAACTGCATAGCTTCTCTGATCATGAGCTGTAGCAGAGTTGGGTGCTGGTATAAACTGGCATGTAAATAATGAAAAAAGCTACATAAGCATACAGCTTTGCCTACATTTTGTTCTGCTGTTTCACAGGAAGGTGTGAAATGATCATAACTGAATACAGTTAGGTGCTGCTTGGCTCTGCCTCTGCCCTTATCCAAGAAACTACCTGAGCACTCACAGCAGGGGAAGAAGACAGAGCTTGAATTAGGCTGACTGTACCATTTTAAAAGGGAACAGTCCAGTTTGTTTATTTTTGTTTGTTTGTTTTTTCGTATTTCCAAGCCATCCCATCATTTTAAGATAAATGTCAATTTTGACCCATTTTTAAAAAGCCAAATGCCCTGTTATGTTGCAAAAATAAAATTACTTCATAGGAGAAATATTCATGGTACAATCATGAAATACCACCCTCTGCATCTGCCTACATTTTGTATGAGTTCTGTCGCTGAAGAGTAATTATTAGCTCAATATGTTCATGTAATAAAACTCTGTTATCATCTTTTTCATGAATATGGAATATTACATAACCCCGTCCCATTTTTGCCATTCCAATGTCCTGTTTTGTCTCAAGGAAATAAGGTCAGCCTAGCTAAAATGGGAAAGAGCACCAACTTGTTCTGCTGTGCAATCCAACAGTTATAACTACACATGAAGTAAACAACAGTTGACAAAATGAAGGCTGGGAAGCAAGGGCATATATGCACCCCAAATCTTCTGAGCTGTGATCAAGATCATTTAAGATGCACCAGTGACATCATTTCCATTAGTGCAAGCCCACTTCTTCCTTGAATAACTTTGCATTGATTAGGACAGTGCTACTTAAAGTGGTAAGAAGTTCCTGGAAGAATTAAAACAAGAGATTGTTTTCAATCCTAATTGCAACATCAGTTGAGGAATGGTATTTTTTATAGACAAGAAAGAAAAGCACTAACCTTTCCCCTTGTGGTATGAGCTCCATGAGGCACCACCACCAGGTATGCACAGCAACTTTTGGCTTGGGGAAAAATGCTTTCCATTGATGTGCAGATGGACAGTCAAGTGGAGTGTGTGAATGTATGTAGAAAAATAGGTGCCTCTCTTATTTCCTCAGGGAGCAAAAAATTCCATAGTATAGAAGAGCCTCTAAAATACTACTGTCCCCTTTTCTACCCATGCTTACACCCTCTAGCTGTTATGTGCCTTCAAGTCATTTCTGACATGGTGCCCCTATCATAGGGTTTTCTTGGCAAGATTTGTCCAGAGGAGGTTTACCACTGCCTTCCCCTGAGGCTGAGAGCAGGTGACTTGCCCAAGCTCACCCAGTGGGTTTCATGGCCGAGCTGGGAATTTAACCCTGGTCTCCAGAGTTGTAGGCCAACTCTCAAGCCACTACCCCACACTGGCTTTCTCTACAACCCTCTCATTTGAAGACTTTTTTTGGACTTGCATATTTGTCTACATCGGAAAGCTGAGCTGGCTGTAGTACAACTGTAGATGTGTTACTGAAAGATCTACCCTTGTGTGGCTTTAAAGAAAGGTGTTAGAATAGATTATGAGAGATGATGACAGTTGTCATAAGTACCTGTGGTCTATAAACATCAGGATTCCTCTGAACCACATAGCAAGCAGGATTTGCTGGCAATATCCTTTTCCCATTTAATCCTCAGTAACTTGAAGCTCTGTCACCCATGAGTACAGTGAGTTACATTGTATCCCTACTACTGCTTATACATTGTGTAGTATCAAGAACAGCTTGGCTTGATCCTTGCTTTTCCTAACTGTTGCTCTCTGTGCATGGTTTTACAAACTGCTGACAATTGTTTCTTTTTTAACAAAAACTCGGATGTCAGCTGTTGCCACCAGTTCCTTAAGCCTCCTCATGTAATGATACTTCCAGTAATTTTAAGGATTAAACTACACGGTCTGTTAAACAGCGACAATACAACTAAAGATCTTGTGCTTTCTTATGTGCATATAAGCGCATGTCTTGATCTGGATTTGACCCAACCTCTGTATGGCTGGTTCTGCAAGATGTAAACCTTCCCTTGCCCAGCCCCTTTTTTAATTAAAAATTAAGAGCCCTTGTTCAGGACCTACCAAAAAAGGGAGAAAAACGTGTGTATCTGATGGTCTTGATCCAGGACAGGGCCAGTCTTTTGCAAAATTTTAAGGTGAGGCAATCCAAAACTACCCAAAACCTACAACTGAGTGTATTGTATATGAATAGTTTTCACTTCCCACATGAAATCCTGATGTAGTTGTTTACTTTATTTACTGAAGCAGTAGGAGAGTGAAGATGCTGTGCCTATTGCTGTAGTCTTTTTCAAAACCTGAAAAAGGGAACAGCTTCCCTAGCATAGCTTAATATCTAGTTTCTCTGGAAAGGGAGGGGGAGCTGCAGGTGGAGGGGGGATGCAATTGTAGAGGAGCCGTAGCTGCCTTGGGATTTGACAGTTTTGGAGGAAGTCATGCTGGAGTGAATACCGTGGGCCCTTGGTATGTGCTGAAGTTTGGTTCCAGGAGCCCCCATGGATACCAAAATCCATTGATGATCGAGTCCTATTATATTAAAGCCAATTGTTTATTATTATTTCTACTACACTAGGACCAACCTCAAGGAGCCAGTGTGGTGTAGTGGTGTGTTAGACTCTGAAGAACAGGGTTCCAATCCTGGCTTAGCCATGTAAATGCACTGGATGACCTTGAGCAAGTCACACTCTCTCAGCCTCAGGGGAAGGCAATGGCAAACCTCCTCTGAACAAATCTTGCCAAGAAAACCTCATGAAAGGTTCAGCCCAACAGTAGCCTTTTATAAATAATTAAGTGTAAACCACAGTTTCGCTCAATGTAGTTTTTAGTGTAAATAGTATTATTTTATTATCATGCCTTCAGAGCAATGTGCAGCCAAAAATAAATGTAAAAATAGGAAAAAAAATAGCATAAAGGAAACTGCAATCCAAAGCAAGTCTACAAACAGGGTAAGGGAGACTTTTGCTAACAGGAGTTGGAGTCCAGCAGTATCTGGACATCTACAGATCACCACCTTAAACTAATAGAAATATTTGGCAAAGAGGGTCAAACCAACCTCAGTAATAACCTTCTAAAGTCTTCCTGAACATGGCAGAGTTACCTGGAAGAAGCAGCACAGAACCAGGGAGGACACGGTCCACGCAGGCCCTGCCTTGAGGCGATGTAAACATGTTTGTTTCTTTCTAGGTATGTTTCACTACATGCACAGGACTGCAACCTTGCAGCGACATCTGCTACATGTTTCATGCCCACGTTCTATTGTTGTGTGCCTCCAAGTCATTTTATACTTATGTATATTGTAGTATATTGTAGACCCTAAGTATATTGTAGAGTTTTCTTGGGAAGTTTCTTCAGAAGGAGTTTGCCATTGCCATCATCTGAGGCTGGGAGAGTGTGACTTGCCCAAGGTCACCCAGTGGGTTTTTTAATGCTCAAGAAAGGTATTGAAACCTGATCTCCACAATCTAGTCCAACACTCAGACCACTTTGTTGTTGCTGTGTGCCTTCAACTCATTTCCCACTTATGGTGACCCCCTATCATGGGGTTTTCTTGGCAAAATTTGTTCAGAGGAGGTTGCCATTGCTTTCTGCTGGGGCTCAGAGCATGCAGAGAAACCCCAGTGGGTTTCATGGCTGTGCAAGGAATCATACCCTTGTCTCCAGAGTTGCAGTGCAACACTCAAATCATTGGGCCATGCTACCACACTTAAACACTACTTTATCCTATTTTTCAGTTCTTTTTGTATGTTATGTGTTATACAATTACCTTTGTGTGTCATAGAGAGTCAGTGATTTGTAGTGGTTTGAGTGTTGGATTAGGACTCTGGAGACCAGGTTTTGATTCCCAGCTCGGCTATGAAACCCACTGGGTGACCTGGGGCAAGTCACACTCTCTCAGCTTCAGGGTAAGGCAATGGCAAACTCCCTCTGAATAAATCTTGCCAGGAAACCCCTTAGGGTTGCCATTCGTTTATTCAAAAGATGTATGAGGCAAGAAAACCCCATGATAGGTCAACCTTAGGGTTGCCATAAGTTGGAAATTATTTGAAGGCATAGAGCAACAACAGCAGTAATTTGTGTGTCATTATTTTGTAAGGAATTTTGGGCAGCAGGCATTTGCCAGCAGATGGCAGCAACCCTGCCAGCGTCTTCATGAAATGTCTCTAGCTGTTCTCTCTCTCATTTTCCAAAACTTTTTCCTGATCAAAAGAGGAGGCAGCAGACATTTTTGTAGTGCCTTTAAAAACAAGTCCTGCCAAAGTGTTTTCTATTGCTGCCACTAGGCTTAAGGGGCCACAGGCTAGGCCAAGTCTAGTTCTGTTGGCATGCTGTTAACTGTAGACATTATTTCACACAACCTCACAAGAACAGTAGCTGCTTGTGCTCCCTGTGATGGTTGCCAGGTGCCCTCAAACTTTCTCTGGCCTATTTTTTGGGGACATGGTAGAAATGTTAAAAAGTGTCTGTCTTTTAGCATGGTTATTGTTAGGATTGTTGTGTTACTCTTTTTTATAAAGAGGATGGATGGGAATCATGAAAGTGTGGCATAGTGGTTTGAGCGCTGGACTATGACTCTGGAGACCAGAGTTCATTTCCCATCTCGACCACATAAGCCCACTGGGGGACCAAGTCACACTCTCTCAGCCTCAAAGGATGGCGCGCACACACACACACGCACACACACACACACACCAAAGAAACTTACCAAGATAGCCCCATGATAGGTTCCTCTTAGGATCACCATGCCAAAAATGACTTGAAGGCCTGCTGTTGTTGTTGGACTGCAGCTCTCGTCTGCAACACAGCTAAGGATCAGACATGCTGGGATTTGCTGTCACACACCATCTAGAGAACTGTAATTGGCATCCTTGTTCTGTAAAAATCACAAAATCCTGTGTGGGAAGAAAGTGGAGAAGGGAAACTTGAGCTCTTTAGCCAGGTTGCCTACCTTCTAGAAATCCAACATTTATCAGTCAGCTTTGGAAGTGGTGATCATACAGGCCTTGAAGTATCTGCACAGAGGAATAGCTCTATGGTACATTTTAGTACAGGGACAAGGGAGAAAGTGTGTCATCAGGGGGCAAAGAGCATGTTTGGAGCTCTGGAGGATGGAGCAAGGGCAGCAGCATGAGCTGGCCTTCTGCCATGTGAAGATTTTTATTATGCTGAACTTAGGCTTCTGGCAGCAAACTGGCCTAGTGCTAAAGGGCAACAACTTTCCAGGGAGATAGAGATACCATTATTTTCATCATATAGGCTTTGCTTTGGGGACTTCTGCCTTAGGCATGAGCAACATCCATAGATGGCTCTAACCAATGTACATCCTCGCCATTACAGAGCACACACTCAGTGGCATAATTCCCTGGCATCGCCAAAAAGGGCTGAGGAAGGCAAATTTAAATTCAAATACAGTGGGGCCTTGGTATCCACTGGGATTTGGTTCCAGGATCCACTGTGGATACCCAAAACCATGGATGCTCAAGTCCCATTATATACAGTGGCGTAGTGAAATGGTGTCCCTTATATAAAATGGCAAAATCAAGGTTTGCTTTTTGGGATTTATATCTATTATATCTATTTTTTAATATAATAAAACCACAGATGCTTTAATCCATTGATAAAGAATCCATGGATATAGAGGGCCAACTGAAGTAAAATTGCAAATGCAATAACATCCAAACATTGATACCTTTATTGGGTCAACTGAAATGCACAATTACTCGTTGCAAGCTTTTGAAGCCACACTGGCTTCTTCATTAGGCGCAGGAATAAAAAATAGAAGATTGTAATAGGCCTGCATTGCTGTTTCTGGTCTTAGTTCAGATGGTAGGGAGGACAATTTGCAGGCAGGATGGTGCCTCCTCCTTTGGCCATGTGGTCACTGGGAGATTCTCAAATTTAATGTCCATTTGCAACTCAAAGAAGATGCTTTCTTTGGAATCCAGCATGTCTCCCTGCAACATGTAATTGTGCATTTCACTTGGTCCAATAAAGGTATCATTGTTTGGACATTATTGGACTTGCTATATGGCCAACAGGGCTACCTCTGGGTGTAGTAAAATAGGTGAGGGACACGGTGTTGTAGTAGTCTGAATGTTCGGCTAGAGTAGAGGAGAGTGTAGTGAAGGAGACTAGGGTTCGAGTCGCAGCTTGGTCATGAAACCCACTGGGTGACCTTGGGCAAGTCACATGCTCTCAGCCTCACAGGAAGGCAATGGTAAGCCTCCTCTGAACAACCCTTGCCAAGAAAACCCTATGACAGGGTTGCTTCAGGGTTGCCATAAGTCAGAAATGCCTTGAAGGCACACACAACAACAGCAAAGTAAGGTGTACCAATGCCCTGACTCTGCATAAGGCAGCTTCCTTTGTTTCTAGCCAATGTACATCCTCCCATCTATATAGATGCTGTCAGTTCCCTTTGCAAAGCATCAGGGTCACCAAGGTGAGTGTCCTAATTCCAGTGAACTTAGGGAAACATTGGTACCTAGTGTTCCTCTCTCAACTTGTCCTCTGTCCCCTGCTCAGAGTCCTCACTGGCAATTGTTTGCTCATCTAACAGAATGCTCCAATTGTGCAAACTGTCTCATTCTGAACTTTCTGTCCCCTTTCCTTTATAGTAATCCTGAAAAACCTGTGGCCACAAAGAGAACGCAGAGTAGAAGCAATACGCTTGTCAGAGCCTCCGTTAAGTCCCCTCTTTTTGCTGCCTGCCTGAAAGTGTAGTGGTTAAACACCTGCAGGTATGCCTAATGGTCTTACTCAGACTTTCCGTCACTTTGCCATGTACCAGGGGGGAAGCAAGTCAGTGCGACAGATTTAGCCTCCAGAAGCCCACATGATACACACATGGCTTGGTGGTCAATGGTTGCAGTGCTTACCCAGTAGCCCATATCCAATCCAAGAATTACCGCAAATGGTGGGGTGTAGTGTGGTGTAGTGTCTTGAGCATTGGACTAGGACACTGGACTAGGGTTGAAATTCCCACTAAGCCATGAGCAAGTTACACTCTTTCAGCCTCAGAGGAAAGCAAGAGCAAACCCCTCTGGCCAAATCTTACCAAGAAAACCCTGTGGTCTTTGGGCTGCCATAAGTTGGAAATGACTTGAAGGCACACAACAAGTGCATGGTAGCAAAAGGGTCTCTGTCACCCTCAAACCACCCCCCAATCTTTTTAGTATCAAGTTATAAACCATCCTTCTGGCCTTTCGTTAAAGGTTATAACCTCAGCCAGGGCTAAACTTAGTGTCTTGGTCCTTCAGTAGCAGTGGGAACAGCAGCTGGGTTATAAGAATCAAATTACATCCTGAGCCAAATGAACTTTCTCTGGAGTCTCTCTTGGTATCTGCTCTGCAACCCATCCTCCATCTCCCTCCTGCTGGCTCCTCAGCTCTTCTCTCCTGTTTTGCAAAATCAAACAGGCCAAGGAATAACAATGGGTTCTATTATAAAGGCCAACATATTTTAATAGCAGGTTCTTTAAGAAAAGTTTTCTGCTTCTGGTACTGCTCAAACTCCTACATGGAAAGGTCAGTTTTATTCTTTCAAACTGACATTTGGGGAAAATTGAGATTAGTGCAAGGAGCACAAGGTAAGAACCGGGGCAGGCACGAACCACTCCAGATCCCATGTTCCAGTTGCCTTTATCTAGCCACAAAGGCTAGAAACTAATACTGTATGCTAAATCTTAGTGGCTGTCAAGTCTCCTTTTATTTTGAAGCACTAATTTGTACTTCTCAAGAGTTAATATTGTAAAAATATTAATGTTATGTTGCAGTACTGTACTCAGGAGTTAACATTGTAAAAACCACTATTATGTTGCAGTTTTTCAAGGCCAACAAGGGTGTAGCCTTGTTAAAGCAAAAGAAAAAAAAGCCTTACAGCCAGATTTTCATGAAGACACAGCCTACTTCCTCAGGGATATAAAATCATCATCACACAAAGGTAGGCTCTTCTGAACTATAATCACTGCTGGATTTGTTATGAATGCCTGTACAGTGGTCCCCCGGGTTGCGAAAGTAATCCGTTCCGGGATTACTTTCGTAACCCGGAAATGTTTCACAACCTGGGGGACCGCTTTAGTTAATGCACAGTGCGCCTGTTTTAAAGTGCGCTGTTTTAAAGGGCCCGGTTTGCTTTTTTTCTTCGCAACCCGGGGATTTGTTCGGATCCCGGGGGCTTTTTTTTGGCCCCGGCTGTTTCGGGTCCCGGGGATTTCGTTCCCCGGGGGCTTCGTATTCCGGGGGACCACTGTATCTCATAGCCATGGACCAAGCTTCTTCCTCTTGTGTGCCTTCAAGTCAAGTTTGCAACTTATGGTAACCCTAAGGCAAACCTATCTCAAGGTTTCTTTGGCAAGATAAATTCAGAGAAGGCTGTCTCAAACCCCTACACCACACTGGCTATGCAGACAAAAATGGCTTCTCTGAAATGACCTACTGCTTCTAAGGGATTACAAGTCAGAATGGTGCCAATGCTCCTTGGCCTTTGTCGGTGTCAGATACCCTCATCTGTGTAGAATTAAGAGGACACTTGATCTGGCTGCAGACATTTCACCCCAGTGACCACTCCAGAAGGATGCAAGCAGTCCTGCTAGAAGACGTATCTTGCCCATTTATTTTTCTGGGTACGGATGCTTAGACCAAAAGTACAATATGGGCCAGATGCGTCATGTACAGGCTTCTTAGGATGATGTCAAGAAAGCTATGGGGACTCTGTCACATTAATTATCACAACCCATTCATAGAGCCTTATAACAGATGGGGCTTCAGCAAAACATCAATTCTCCCACTTCATGTTGTCCAGATCAAACTATGTATGGCAGTTAAAAATATCGAGGTGCCACTAAGTCTGATAGTCCTGTTGAGAAATCTGTATTTAGGACAGGAACAGAATTTGGGGAAGCAGAATGGTTCCCAATTGGCAAAGAGGTCAGGCAAAGTGGCATTTCATCATCCTGTTTGTTCAGTTTATATGCAGAAAACATCATAAGGAAAGCAGGGTTAGACTCAGAAGAAGGAGGAGGGAAGATTGGGAAATGGAACATTAAATGTCAAAGATATGTGGATGACACCATACTATTAGCACAAAAGCATCCTAGATTTGAAACAGTTACTAAAGAAGGTAAAAGAAGGAAGTGCAATGCCAGGTTTAATGTTGAACATAAAGAAAACAAAAATAATGACCGCAGGAAAACTACATAAATTCAATCTAGACAATGAGGAAATTGAAATACAGTGGTCCCCCGCCTTACGAATCCCCCGGGTTGCGAAAACCCCGGGATCCGAAAGGCGGCAGACCGGCTTCTTATCCCTCAGGATACGAAATATCCCCCGGGATACAAAGGAAAAAAAGCCGCACGGCCCCTTTAAATGGCCGCACGGTCCATTGAGTTTAGCAGTCCCCCGGGAAACGAAAGCTTCCGGGTTATGAAAGTAATCCCGGAACGGATTACTTTCGTAACCCGGGGGACCACTGTAGTTAAAGAATTCCTGTACCTTGAATCAGACATTGACCAGAATGGAGACTGCAATCAAGAAATCAGAAGATTAGAAATGGGGAGGGTGGATATGAAAGAACTAGATAAGATCCTGAAGTGTGAAGGTAGTCAGCTGAGCACTAAAGTTAGAATTGTCCAAATCCCATAGCCATGAATGGAAGTGAGACCTGGACAGTGAAGAAAGCAAATTGGAAGAAAATAAACTTGAGATGTGGTACTGGATAAGCGTGCTGAGTATACAAAAAGACAAACAAATGGGTCCCTGAGCAGAATAAGCCAGAAATCTCTCTGGAGGCCAAGATGATCAAACTGAGACTGTCATATTTTGGCCACATCATAAGAAGGCACAACTCATTAGAAAAGAGAAACTTGGGGAGCTGGGTATGTTTAGCCTGGAGAAGAGAAGGTTAAGAGGTGATATGATAACCTTGCTAAATATTTGAAGGGGAGGAGGGAGTAAGCTTACTGGAGAGGGAGCAAGCTTTTTTTCTGTTTCTCAAGAGACTAGGCTTGGAGCAATGGATGCAAATCACAGGAAAAGAGATTCCACCTCAACATTAGGAGAAATTTCCTGACGGTAAGAGCTGTTCAACAATGGAAGATGCTCCCTCAGAGGGTGGTGGAATCTCCTTCTTTGGAAGTTTTTTAGCAGAGGCCAGGTGGCCATTTGTGTGGAGTGGTTTGATTGTGTCTCCCTGCATGGGAGAATGAAGTTGGACTGGATGACCATTGTGGTCTCTTCCAGCTCTATAATTCTGTGATTCTAAGGAGTTTATCACACAGGAGGAATTTCTCTCAATTTCAAAAGAAATGGAAGTGAGGCCAGTTCGGAATTGAGTAAATTAGCTAGTTCAGCGAATTTACGTGATTGTGTATTGATGCTGCATTGCATTCAGAACTGCCTGAAATTGCCTCCCAGTGTCCGAGATTGCATGTGATAGTTTCCCATGCAATCACGTGAAACCCCATGATTGCGTTCGGAAGAACTTCCCTTTGCCCAATAATGTGTGTGATCAGCTTTCACGCAATCACACGAAACCCCATGATTGCATTCAGATTGCCATTGGATTATACTTCCAATTCCCTTCGTGTGATAAACTCCTAAGACAGTGATGCTTAGAAAGGTGGAGGGATGTAGAAAGAGAGGAAGGCCACAAGCTGGAAGGATGGACTCTACCAAGGAGGTAATGGGGATGAGTTTGTATGACTTGAGGAGAGCAGTGGACAGGGGGTCTTGCAGGTGTCTCACACCCAGGGTGGCCACGAGTCAGGGAGGACTGGAGGGCAGTGAACCACAAGCCAAGAATCCTAGAATCCTACAGTTGGAAGAGACCCTAGGACCAGCCAGTCCAATCCCCTTCTGCCATGCAGGAACTCCCAGTCAAAGCATCCCCTGTGATAGATGGCCATCCAGCCTCTGTTTAAAGACCTCCAAGGAAGGAGACTCCACCATCCTGCAAGAGAGTGTGTTCCACTGTCGAAGAGCCCTTACTGTCAGGACGTTCCTCCTAATGTTGAGGTGGAATCTCTTTTCCTGGAGCTTGCATCCATTGTTCCGGGGCCTGTTCTCTGGAGCAGCAAAAAACAAGCTTGCTCCCTCCTCAATATGACACCCCTTCAAATATTTAAACAGGGCTATCATATCACCTCTTAACATCCCCAGCTCCCTGAGTCTTTACTCATAGGGCTTTATGGTTTCCAGGCCCTTCACCATTTGGGGGGCCAGAGGCCCTAGTGTCCCATCTTTCTGGAGAAGCCTCAGGGACCTCTGGATTTCTTGCACAGTCAGGAGTCTTGTGGGGCGGCCCCTTTCGAGCTTTTTCCCCAGGTTGTAAAGCCCCACAGCTGCTGAACCCCAAAGCGGGAGCTTTTTTCCAGGGGTCTCTTTGTGTCGCAAAAGGGAGTCTGGCTGTGGTCTCCTTCTCTTCCCCCCCCCCCCCACTCTCCCCATGGCCAGGAGAAGGCAAGACTTCCGCTGTCACGTTCCTGGAGTACAAGCCCAGTGGGGGGCGGAAGGAAGGGGGACTGACCCTCTTGTTGGCAGCTGAAGGCAGGGCAAGGGGGATGTCAGACCCAGGGCCCAAATGGGGTTGGGGGGGGGACTTACTTCCAGGGTGAAAAGGGGCCAAAGAAGGCCCCCAAAGGGAGATGGGAGAGTTTTGCAAAGTTTTTGCAAAGTTTTGCCTGGGGCTGCATCCACACCAGATAAATAACCCAGTTTGGTACCACTTTAACTGCCATGGCTCCATGCTGTGGAATTCTGGGAATGGTAGTATGTTGAGGCACCAGAGCTCAACATACTGTCATTTCCAGAATTCCACAGCATGGAGCCGTGGCAGTTCAAGCGGGGTCAACCTGTATTATGCCTTGCAGTGTGGATGCAAAGGCTTTGTGTGGATGGGTTTAAGCCTGGATGGTTCCTTCCGATGGGCCAAAAGTGGAAAATGCTTGGGAGGGAGGATACGGACAGGTTTCTTACCCGTACCGGTATTTTTTTGAGTGGATTATTTTGTGCCTACATTTCTTCTAACTTTCCAGCGGGTGCCAGCTTTTGAAGCGAGACTAGAGTTGAGTGAGACATCTGAAGTCAGAGAGCACTTTGGGGGCTTTCCAAATTCTGTGGGTCCACTGCCAAGGACCAGAAACTTTGGTCCAAAACACACTGCAGAAATCATCCAATTTGAGACCTCTTTAACTGGCCTGGCTCAGTGCTAGAGAATCCTGGAAACTGTAGTTTATTGTGGCACCAGAGCTCTCTGACACAAGCTTGATGTCTCACGAAACTACAGTTCCCAAAATTAACTAGCACTGAGCCAGGGAAGTTAAAGTGCTGTCAAACAGAGTTATTTCTGTAGTGCATTTTGGACTGTTGTCCCTGCTTAAAATGGCGTGGAAGAAGGAAAAGGCAGGATGGGGTGCACAGGCCTCTTTTAAAAAGGAGAGAAAGAACAACCCAACCAAAGGGAAGTCCTCCACCCCAAATCCCTCCTTGGTTGCTTGGGTGACATGCAGGCATTTTGGAGTTTGGGGAAGGGACAGAAAGTTTTTGTTCCTGGCTGGTCTGGGCCTCCCTCCTGTATTCATTGCAAGAAAGAAAGATCTTTCCTCTGAGCAGGGGATGGGGAAATAATTTATTTATTTATGGATTTATTTATTATATTTCATTTCTGTGCTGCCTTTCCCCCAAAAACGGACCCAAGGAGATTAAAAAAAACATTATTGAAACGTCGTAATAAAAATTGTAAAACGACATCTAGTTAAAATAGTTTCTTTCAGTTAGTCTCAAAGGAGCGGCAAGATGTCTTTATGTATTGGTAAATCAAGGCCCACAACAACAGGAATGCAATGTGGTTGAGGGTCAGGAGTCCCACCAATGTGGGGGAAAGGGGGGCTGAAAGTGGCCCCATCTCCATCTGGTTTGCAAAAGCTTTTCTCTCTTGTTAATTCAGATCCATCCTTCCTGCCCCACTTCCTGCTCTACCCCAGAGAAGTTGGCAGCAGCATGAGCTTTTCAAGGCCCCCTTTTCTCTCCCCAGACGCCAAACTTCTTTCTAAAGCCACCTTGCCTAAATCCCAGCAAGACAGACTGGAGGGGAACCATTTTGGTTTCCAGTGGTCCTTTTTTTTGCCCCCATGGGGTTACTGGATGCAGTCCTTGCAAATTCCCACCCCAAGGAGTTTATCAGATGTCAGAAATTGGAAGTATTATTCAATGGCAATCCAAACGCAATCATGGAGTTTCACATTATTGCGAATTAAAGTATCTCACGCAATTTCGGGCAAAAGGGAAGTCATCCTGAATGCAAACATGGGTTTTACATTATTTCGTATTAAAGCATCTCACGCAATTTTGGGCAATGGGGGATCATTTTCGGGCAATGGGAAGTCATTATGAACACATTCCAAACGCAATTGGAATTCACGTGCATTTGCTAAACTAGCGAATTTGCGTGAATTCCAATTGGCTCCATTCGAAATAAAGAGAAATTCCTCCCGTCTGATAAACTCCAAAGAGGAAATTCACCTTGGGTCCCCTCAAGCCTTGCTCTCTTGGGCAGATAGGGACAAACAACACCATTGTCAGGACTGTTGTTGTTGTGTGTGCCTTCAAGTATTTTCTTACTTATGGCAGCCCTATCATGGGGTTTTCTTGGCAAGATTGGTTCAGAGGAGGTTTGCCATGGCCTTCCCATGAGGAGGCTGAGAGAGCGTGACTTGGCCAGGATCACCCAGTGGGTTTTTCATGGTCAAGTGGTGCATTGAACCCAGGTCTCAAGCCTTGGAGTTCAACATGCAAACCACTATGGTATACTTTCTCTCAATATTGTAGGGATGCAATTTTTGAAAAGATTATAAAGGAGAAATTCAGAATGAGAGGTTTGGCTTAAGGAAGTATTTCCTAGAAGGAAAGACAAATTCAGCACCTACAACCGTTGTGGAATTATGGCCTCTCTGTTATTAAATAGAGAGAGGTGGCATGAAGTAGTGGTTTGAGCGTTGGACTGAAGAGCTGGGTTCAAATCCCGTCTCGGCCATGAAGACCCATTGGGTGGCCTTGGGCAAGTCCCACTCTCTCAGCCTCTAAGGATGGCAAGGGCAAAGCCCCTCTGGACAAACCTTGCCAAGAAAACCCTGTGATAGGTTTGCCTTAGGGTCACCAGAAGTCTGAAATGACTTGAAAGCACACAACGACAAGAAGCTTGGTCCACGGCTACGAGATACAGGCATTCATAACAATTCCAGCCGTGATAATAGTTCCTGCTTCTGTGTGACAATGATTTTACGCAACAACTTTATTAAACGGTGTTGGGGTGTCTCCGTACGGAGCTCCTTGCCTCGATCCCTGTGTTGCCAACTGGGTTGGGCCCTGGATTTGCCGCCAGAGATTTGTCTCCAAACATGGAAATTCCACTTGGTTATATTACAAGGGATTATACAGGAGTTGTCCTGCTGGATCATGGGAGCCATAAAAACAGAGTAAATAAATCTCTGGAGGAAGGAAGTCTATTAAAAAAGGCTTGAAAGATGGGAAGGCTCCTTCCTCCTTTGGGCCATGTTTGGAATAAAATCATATTATTCTGTCTCTAGGGGCCAGAGAGGACCCATGGAGCTGGCGGGGAGCATGGAGGCCCCAACAACTCAAAGCCAAAGCAAAAAGTTGTGCAGAAACCCCCTCAAGAAAAAAAAAAGGAGGGCCCATTGAGAAAAGGACCTAAAGAGGTCTGAGGGGGAGAAAATAGTGGTTCAAGGGGAGACCTAAACCAGCCTGGTGTAGTGCTTTTGGCATTAGGCTAGGGACCTTATCAGACGTCGGAAATTGGAAGTATAATCCAATGGCAATCCGAACGCAGTCATGGGGTTTCACGTAATTGCATATTAAAGCATCTCACGCAATTTTGGGCAAAAGGGAAGTCATTCCTAATGCAATCGTGGGTTTTACGTTATTGCGAATTAAAGCATCTCATGCAATTTCGGGTGATGGGGGGTCATTTTCGGGTAACGGGAAGTCATTCTGAACGCATTCCGAACGCAATCGGAATTCACGTAAATACGCTAAACTAGCGAATTGGCTCCATTCGCAATAAAGAGAAATTCCTCCCGTCTGATAAGGTCCTAGGAGGACTCTGGAGAGCAGGGTTCGAATCCCAGCTCAGCCATGGAAACCAAGTGGAAACCCCTTGGTTCCAGACTAGTTCTGCTGCATCCACACTGGAGAGATAACCCGGTTTGGCCCCGCTTTAACTGTTTTGTGGCTCAAGGCTATGGAATTCTGGGAGTTGGAGTTTGTTGTGGGGCCCAGAGCGGAGCTTTGCTCCGCTCTGGGCCCCACAACAAACTCCAACTCCCAGAATTCCATAGCAATTGATCAGACAAAGAGTTAAAGCGATGCCAAACCGGGTTATCTCTCCAGTGTGGATGCAGCAGAACTAGTCTGGAACCAAGGGGGCCAGTGAGGAGGGAGCTTGGAGGGATGTGAAAGGGAAGACTGGTCCAAGAAGCTGGGAGCCGCCCCGAAGGGCTGTGATTCGGTGCCTGGGCTGAGGGCCGGGCTGGGCCTTCCCCAAAGGGGCCCTATAAAGGCCCAGCTCTGGGCCCTGGCTGCACCTTCCTCCTCCTGACTGCACGCGGAGCTGAGCCCCAGGGTAAGAAGAAGAAGCAGAAGCCCCAAGGGGAAGGACAGGGCAGAGGGGGAAAGGAGAAGGAGGAAAAGGAAGGAAAGAAGGAGGGAGGGAGAAGGGAAGGAAGAAAGAAAAGGGAGGGAGAGGAAGAAGGGTAGAAATGAAGAAGAGAAAAGAGGAGGGAAGGAACGAAGAACAAGGGAAGAAAGTAAGACAAGAAAAAGAGGAGAGGAGGGAGGGAGGGAAGTAAGAAAAGCGGAGTGGAGGGAAGGAAGGAAGAAGGGAAGGAAGGAAGGAAGAAAAAGGAAAGGAGGGAAGGAAGGAGGGAGGGAGGAAAGTGAGAAAAGAAAGAGGGAAGGGAGGAAGAAGGGAGGAAGGTAAGAAAAGAAAGAGGGAAGGAAGAAGGGATGGAAGGAAGAAAAGAAAGAGGAAAGAAGGGAAGGAAGGAAGGAGGGAGGAAAGTAAGAAAAAAGAGGGAAGGAGGGAAGGGAGGAAAGTAAGAAAAGAAAGAAAGAAAGAAAGAAAGAGGAGTGGAGGGAAGGAAGGAAGAAGGGAAGAGAGGAAGAGTGGAGGGAAGGGAGGAGGAAAGAAAGAAAGAAAGAAAGAAAGCAAAAGGGAGAAAAAGTTAAAAGAAAAGAAAGAGGGAATGAGACAGACAGAAAGAAAGCGAAAGACAAGCCAATAAAGGCCCGAACCACAGGTGGTTTTAGAGAAGGGGGCTTTAAGAGGAAGGGAGGAAGGAAGACAGACAGAAAGAAAGAACTTATTATCAAGCCAATGCAGGGGGGTAAAAAAAAGTTGGACAAAACCCTTCCACAATAATAAAAGTTTGTTGAAACTAATACCAAGGGGGGGGGGAGGAAAGAGGCTGAGGGGGTGAATTGGGAGGGAAAGTGAGGAGGGAGGGAGGGCTCTGGTCCTAGTTCTGGGGGCCCTTTGGGAAAGGGGTTTGTGAGGATGATGAGAAAAGGGGTTTAATGCTGAGCCCTGGTGTGCCCCTTCCCCTCCTCTCTCTTTCTCCCCCCCCCCCTCCAGGAGCCTTTTCCAGAGAGACAAAAAAGATGGTGAAAGTCGGCGTGAACGGGTGAGTAGTGGGGCAGAAGAAGAATTATGGAGGGGGGGGGGAGGAAGAGGAAGGGGAGGAGGACGTGCGAGGAAGCAGCCCAGCCATGGAGGGGAGGGGAGGGCTGGTTGGGGGGCAGACTAGGGGCGGGGAGGGGCAGGCCCTCCTGGAGTAGTAGGGCCTCCCAGCCAATGGGGCCTCCCTCCCTCCCTCCTGCTTTGGGCCAGTTGCTATTTGGAGGAGGAGGAGGACCAGAGGGACAGAGAGGAGCCCTGCTTGCAAGGACATCCCAAGGTCACCCTGTCACCCCCCTCCCAGAAGGACCAGGCCTCCTCCTCTTCCTCCTCCTTTGCCAGGACCTGGCCTCCATTGCAGCCTTCTCTCCAGCCCAGGAGGGATTCCAAAAAAACCTTCCACACACGTCCCTCCTGTCCCCTCCATTTCAGCCTTTTCTGCATCATAAGAGCTGGAAGAGACCTCAAGGGTCATCCAGTCCAACCCCCCCTTCCGCTGCCGTGCAGGAACTCTCCGTCAAAGCATCCCCCATTGACCAATCCAGCCTCTGCTTAAAGACCTCCGAAGAAGGAGACTCCACTATTCTCTTCCACCAGCTCTTACTGTCAGGGCGTTCCTCCTAATGTTGAGCTCGAACCTCTTGCCCTGCAGCTTGCGTCCATTGGGCCGGGTCTTCCTGGCTTCCCTTTGGAGCAGGGCTAAGCAGCAGGCAGCAGGAGTGTTTTCAGCTTGTTTGTTTAAAGGTTAACTAGTTTTGTTTAAAACTTAAATGTGTTCATAGCTGATCTTGTTGAATTCAACGCTCTTACAGGCTCAGCACCCTACATTTTCCTGGGAACGTGCCACATTTTGCAGCTCCCTTGCCCTCTTTTGCAACAAGGGCGTGTGGCCTCCGGCAATGCCAGCCACACAGATGCTGGCGAAACCATCAGGAAGAAACTTTTCTAGAACATGGCCACATAGCCCAAAAAACCCACACAAAAAAAACTAGACGGTGTGGTCACCTTGTACCCCCCCCCCTCCACACATACACACACACACACCAGGCAGCTGTTTCTTTCCAACAGGGTTTGGCTTTGTGCGGCCCAGCCTTTGCAGCTGCCATGCCCTAAGCCTTTCTTTCTCCCCTCCTCCTCCCTCCTGTCCTGGGGCAAGGAAAGCACATGGGGAGAAGCTGCTGAGAAAGATGTGCAGAGAGGAGCCTTGCGAGGAAGAGATGGAGGAGAGGCATCAAGGATGGTGGTGATGGTGGTGACTCACTTTCCTGTTGGTTGCTGAGTCACACCCAACCGGAAGCAGCAGCGGCAGCAACGTGCGCAAGCATAGGCCTCCTTCTCCTTTCCTCCAGCCCCACTTGCGTTTCCATCACCCAACAACTTTCCCTTACCCCTTTCCAAGAGACAAGGGCTGGGAGGGCTGCATATCTGTTGGTCTGGAGGACCTACAAAGAATGTGACCTTCTGCAGACTGAAAAGTGTAACCAGATCACTGTAGCATTTCCAATGCCTGGGAGAGAGAGACAGCAAGCGAGAAATCGGGCTAAAGTTAGTGCTTGACCTTTCTGTAGCAGGACTGGAAGGGGGTGCAAAGGAGGAGAGGTTTGCAAAGAGGAGGATGGCCTGGTAAGAGGCAGAGATGGGCAGTCTAGTCCAGATGCCACTTAAAAGGAAAGGGGACTGTATCCCGAAGGCCCCCTCCCTCATTGAAGTATCAGGGAAGTAAGAACTCCCATTGCGAGCCCCCTTTCCCTGTTCATTGGCAGCAGGCATACCTCCATGTAGGAGGCCCTGGTCTCAGGCCCTGGCATCTCCGGGATCTCAGGTTTCAAGGCTGATATAGACATCTTCAAAGCAGCCCTGTGAATCTGTAAAAGGAAGCAACTGTTCAAGCAGACGCAGAAGTTTTAAACTGATGTAGCAGGGGGCAACTCTTTGCAAGTGAGGGGGAAGAAAGGTTTTCAGAGGAGAGTGACTGGAAAAAAGAATGGTTAGCAGTGGGTGCATTCACTTTTCATGTGAAGGTGCTCTTTGAACTCAAGCACAAAGCATTCCCCAAATGACTGACCCCCCCCCCCCCCCAAAAAGAAAACAGTTGCCAAGACGTTCAGCTGTCTGTAGCTGTTGGGCACTGGAAGATTTGCCATCCTGCAGGGTTGAAATTTCTCCTTCTTTTTCCCCAGCAGCACTCAGTGGGTGATGGATGATTCTGTGTTAAAGGCAGCCCCAGCCTGAGGCAAGATAATGGCTGCTTCTGCTTTGAGCCTCTGGTTTGGATGATCTTAAGGTTGTCAGAATAGAACAAGGTCTAACATGCTGGCACAGTCTTCCAGGAAGGTCTTGGAATGAGTGGGAGGAAAGAAATTTTTGGCTCCCAAGGTAGAGACAGTCTGTCAAGGCCTGCCTTGCTTTGTCCAGAATGGGATCAGATTCCACAACTTAAATCACTACCTTAGTGTTTGCCATTTGGTTGCAAGTTACATTGTGACATAACTGATTATCTATGGGCCCAAACAGGCAGGCCAAAATAAAGCTGCTTCAAGTCACTTTGGAGGTATGCTGTTTAAATGGTGCATGTGTCTTAAGAGGCCAGAAGCTGCACCAAAGCTGCCCTCCGGTCCTTAGGACTGGAGCATGGCTTTGACGCAGCTTCCGGCCTCTTAGGATGCATGCAGCATTTAAACAGCATACCTCCAAAGTGACTCGGAGCAGCTTTATTTTGGCCTGTCTGATCAGGCCCTATTTCACACTACCTGAAGTTTGTCTTCCTTGGTTCATAACCTAAGGCTTTTTCTGTCGTCTCCTACTTGCAGAATGGTGAACAGTTAGAAAGAGTAGGTTTTATTTTTCATCATGGAGATTATGACTGTGTTAACTGTTCTCTATTTCTGTAGATTTGGCCGTATTGGCCGCTTGGTCACCAGAGCTGCATTCACCAGTGGCAAGACCACGATTGTGGCTATCAATGACCCCTTCATTGACCTGAACTACATGGTGAGCACCCACAGTTGTCCTTTGTGAAGCCTGAATATCTGTCTGCTATTTGAGGCAAAACTGCACTATATTTTACCTTGCAAACATTCTTGTATCACTGTACTATTCTCCTCTAAAGTTTTCCAGGTTTATTGCTCCTGACATTGGGTGTGGCAGGGCATTTAGGACACTTGCCCCCAAAAACTTTAGAACCCACCCCAGGTTGAAAATTGTCAGATCTGAGCCAACTGGCATATGCTAGAACTGATCGTGCCATCCTTGTATAAATGAATTTGAAGACAGTCTCTAGGTGTAGATTTCAAATGGCCAGTTAATACTCCTTTTGACACCAAAATGTGTGTGTGTGTATGCCTGCTAAGTTGCATGTCAACTTAGGGCGACCCCATAAATTTCATAGGGTTTTCTTACACAAGGAATCCTCAGAAGTGATTTTGTCAGTTCCTTCCCCTGAAATATAGCCTACAGCACCCAGTATTAATTGGTAGTCTCCCAGTACTAACCAGGTCTGGGCCTATTCAGCTTCCAAGATCAGACAAGGTCTAGTGCTTTTAGAGGAGAGGCTCTCAACCTTTGATCCTCCAGCTGTTTTGGACTTCAGTCCCAGAAGCCTTTGCCATCATGGCCAATGATGAGGGAATCTGGGAGGTGAAGTCAAGAACATCTGGAGGACCAGAGGTTGAGAACCACTGTTTTAGAGTATTTGGTGTGACACCGAAATAGCTCCATACAATTATCCTTGTGCACATTTGTGTCTAAGAGTATGAGGAGAAAATACTGTTTTAACTGTATTTAGATGCCTTTTTATGGGACTTCTGGGATAGCAACTGCACATCCTTTATTCCCAACCACAGTAGTACCAGACTGTGTAATTATAGTTACCATCATAACTTTCTCCATGCAGTTGTTTGTATGTATGTATTTACGTATGCTAGGTAGTAAAACTGGCTTTGGAAGGGAGAAGGTGCACAAGAATGCACAAAGTGGAACCAGATAATAATGAACAAAATTAATTTTGAGTATATTGACTTCAGGTGTACATGTTTAAGTATGACTCCACTCATGGACGTTTCAATGGCACTGTCAAAGCTGAGAATGGAAAACTTGTGATCAATGGAAATCCAATCACAATCTTCCAAGAGTAAGTGACGTCCCTTTTACTCCAGGTGTCCCTTTTGGGTCAGGGTTGGCTCTGTCAAAGTGCATAGGTTATTTACTGCCTCTTTTCTTTTTCTTTTCTTTTCTTTTTCTTCTTTGTTAGACGTGACCCTGCCAATATCAAGTGGGGAGATGCTGGTGCGGAGTATGTTGTGGAGTCCACTGGTGTATTCACCACCACAGAGAAGGCCAGCGTAAGTGGCTGATGTACCTGGGAGAAGTCTCCGGGTGAGGGAACAGATAGCAAATGGAGGCTGACAAAAGGAGAATTTATGACTGCTCTGAAGCAAAATGTTGAGACTTGAATGCAGCTGCTGTTTAATCAACAGAATAGTCAAATGAATGAGAACCAAGCATTTGTTTAAAATCCAACAAGTCACAACTAGTACTTAGAAAACTTAGTTTTGAAACCCAGGTGTGAGAGTTCTTCAAGCCAATGCAGCCACTGACCATGCTGATGTTGGGTTCTGGATAAATGTTGTCCAAAAAATTATGTTCCCATGCTTTGCTACAACCCAGTGAAGAATATGTGAGTCTAATGACTCTACCAATGTTATTCTGTTCATAGGTTCTTACTTCTTGGGAGCAGCACAGTTCCTCTCCGCCATTCTTTCCCACTCTAGAATCTCTATCTAACTACTGGCATTGATCAGGGCTGAAGGACTTGCACAATGTGCCTCTGTCTCTGGTCATAGGCTTCCAAACATAACCATGGCAGCATCGGGAGGAAAATATTAAAAAGTGGTTCATAGCCTACTGCAGCTCTAATTGAGTAACATCCTTTTTCATGGACCAACCTGTCCTGGTTGTCTTTGTGTCCTGAAGCAACCCTTCATACATAATGCATCATGTAGTAGGAGCTGTCAAGAAAAGTTTTTTTCTGGTGAAGTTGAATAGCTAGAGATCTGGGGCAGAGAAGAGGAAGTAGTTATTTACACAGCACATAGAAAGACTGAACCAAAAGATGTAATGATTAAATGTAATTTTAAGAGGTAATAATAATATAATAATAAATACATGGAGGAAAAGTCTGCATATGGCTACTAGTCATGGTGGCCCTTGACAGTAGTAGTCTCTCAGTAATAATGCCCTGCACATGCAGTTCCCTAAGCATCTGGTTGACCACTGTAGAAACACAATCCTGGGTTACACAAGTGTGTGGTCCAGAGTAGACATATTCATTGTATGTTCTTGACATTTTGAAAAGTACTAAAGTTCCTGTCCTCCTTCTCTTTCTAGGCTCACTTGAAGGGTGGTGCTAAGCGTGTTATAATCTCTGCCCCATCAGCTGATGCTCCCATGTTTGTGATGGGTGTTAACCATGAGAAATATGACAAGTCTCTGACAATTGTCAGGTGAATATGCAAGTGAAACTGTAATAATAGAAAATAGAATAATAAGCCCTGGTGGTGCAGTGGTTAAATGCCTGTGCTGGAGCCACTCGCTCACAAACCACAAGATTGTGAGTTCAATACCAGCCAGAGGCTCACCGTCGACTCAGCCTGGCATGTTTCTGAGGTTGCAAAAATGAGTAACCAGCTTGTTGGGGGCAATTAGCTTACACATTGTAAACTGCTTAGGGAGTGCTTTAGTGCACTGATAAGCAGTATAGAAACATACTTGCTATTGCTATTTCTATAGAAGCAGAGTATCCTATTAACATGGACCTGTGGGTTTTCCTAGAAGGTTTGTGTGTGTGGGGGGGGGAGTGTATGCTCATGGGTTCAGCTATTGATGATCTCTTTCCTTCCAGCAATGCTTCTTGCACCACCAATTGCTTGGCTCCCTTGGCCAAGGTCATCCATGACAATTACGGCATTGTGGAAGGCCTTATGGTAGGTGAACTACTTCCTTTAACTTCTCAGCCTCCTCCCCAGCACTGCCCTCTGGCCCTTCTTGCAAAATACTAGTGCAATATTTAACATGAGAATTGAGAGGCCTGCTCCCCTCTGGTCTCTTCAAAGACCAGCATTGAGAAAACTAGCTTCTAAAGATGCATGCATCCACCTCTCTTACTTGTGTGGAGGTGTAAGGAAAGTATGCATGCAACATTATTCCTGTCAGTTGCTCACGTTAATAGCTTTATACCTAAGAAAGTACCTACACCTAGATTTAAGATTATCTGTGATCTATTGCTTTGAGCCCCCTTGCCCACCATGATTTCTGGCTATATCTCCTGAGGAGGTTCAAGAACTAGAGCTAGGGGAATTTCCACTTTCCACAAATTTGCCCTGGTCACAGTGATGACAGGAAAGGGGGCTGAAATAATAAAAAGTGGTACAGTTCAGTGTGCCCCAGGCTGTCAAGACAACTGTTGATGTAAAAAATGTATCTTGTGCTTGGTAACACAGGCTAACCTGCTCTCTCTGCTCTAGACCACAGTCCATGCCATCACAGCCACACAAAAGACAGTGGATGGTCCCTCTGGGAAGCTGTGGAGAGATGGCAGAGGAGCTGCTCAGAACATCATCCCAGCATCCACAGGCGCAGCTAAGGCTGTCGGCAAGGTCATCCCTGACCTGAATGGGTGAGTCCTCAACTTTCCCAGTCTTTATGCCTGAGGTGTAGGATTTAGAGAGGCTACTGAAAGGAAGTGTATGTTCACTGTAACCAAAGTCATCTTGTACATCCACAGGAAACTCACAGGAATGGCTTTCCGTGTCCCTACTCCAAATGTTTCTGTTGTGGACCTAACATGCCGCTTGGCAAAACCAGTGAGTATCTAGAAGCCTCTGAGCCTACTGTTGTGTAGACTATCTTTCCTTTTAGCTATGAAGATGACTTGGTAATGTAGAAAGCTTATGCCCTTCCTCCCAACTAAACAAGGTTGCAGGTTTGCATATCCACCAGATAAACATCGGCAGTGTGAAATATACCTGTATATTGCTTGTGCCTCAGCACTCCAGCCTGATTTTCATGATCTTTCCACCTTAACTAAGAAGGACTGCAGCAACCGAAGCTTGAAAAAAATTACTTTTGGGGACTGCAACTCCAATCACCCAGCCAATATGACCACTGATTATGCTGAGGCTGGGGAAATCTGGAAGTTGCAATCCCAAAAGTAACTTTTCCAAGCTCTGTCAGGAGCTCTGTATATGTCCTATACCAGGCAGGCTCTTCTTCTCTCCTTCAGAAGTCACAGCAGTGGAAAATGGGGGGAATTAGCCTGTTCTGTTGTGATGATGGTGGGAGGTAGCAGTGATAAAGCCCCTTGAAGAAAAAGCTAAAAGTACAAGATGAGAAAAGGACTAGGAAAGCAGCATGCCTTGACTGGTGTAATGGCATCAGGAACCTTCTCGAGCCTGTCAGTGACATAACCATTCACTACTACACTTAGGCATCTGGCTTCCAGAGTTTCACACTTCTGTCTCTTTTTTCCTCATAGGCCAAATATGATGACATTAAGAAAGCTGTGAAGACAGCTGCTGAGGGACCCATGAAAGGCATCCTTGGATACACAGAAGATCAGGTATGCTGAATTCTCCAGGAATAACAAAATTAGGAATTGTTCATCCCTCCAGATATTGTTAAGACTCAAGTCCCAGCAGCCTGAGCTAGCATAGCCAATGGTTGAGGAATGCTGGGAGTTGCATTCAACAACAGCTAGAGGGCAACACTTCTTCTGCCACAAGCATTGAGACGCTTTAGCAATTTCTGTTACTGTAATGAAGATATAAAAATATGTGGATAAATAGAGTTCAAAGGGAACGTGGTCCCTTTTGCTTTCCCTGATGTGCAATGAGACCTGGCCACTATGTTGCATAAGCCATCATCTTGCCTTAACTTGGATAAATGGATGGGTTGTTCATGGCCAACACCTACCTGATGGTTGATCAGTCTTGTGATGCTATTCTGTTTATCCCCAAGGTTGTCTCCTGTGACTTCAATGGCGATACCCACTCTTCCATCTTTGATGCAGCTGCTGGCATTGCGCTGAATGATAACTTTGTCAAACTGGTCTCCTGGTAAGAGATGGGGCTGGGTGACTTTTCTAGAGAGTTAGACAAACTGGGAAATACCTGATATTTGAGTTATTCTGGTCATTGCTTCATTATGGGGGATAGGAAACAGCACTTGGAGTGGATATAAGAATATATGAGGAGATAATGGTGTTGCATTCCTGCTCTCTTTATACCAATGTTTATCTTCTGATGGAAACTACATGCTGCTTACTACTACGATTTCTTTTCCAGGTATGACAATGAATTTGGATACAGCAACCGTGTGGTAGATTTAATAGTTTACATGGCATCCAAGGAGTAAAGATGAGCACTATTTTTTGTCAACTCAGCTCTGTATAACTTGCAGTAGAGGCTCCCTTTGTTCCATCTGCCTCTGAGGAAGTGGAGAGGCTGGAAGAAATGTGGGTTTCAGTAACACCTCCCCTCTCAATAAAAGTCATCACTGTTTCATGTATTTTCTCACTTGCTTTTTATTGTGGGGAAAGTGAGGGTGTGAAGACAAAAGTCACTTTTCAAGATACGGGTTTGATCATGTTTGTTCATTCTCTTCTCTCTCTTTCATACACACACATGCACATACAACACACACACACATGCAAGCAACATGACAGCTTCCACATGAAAATATCCTGTTAGAGCCTACCTTCATTGCCTGGTTGCATTGTTCAGTGTCCTCTTTTCTGCAGCATTTTCACTGCTTTGTTAAAGAGTGTGAAAGATCAGTGGGATGTCCATTAAGGCTGCACTTTTTTGTGGGTAATTAATGGAATGAACTGCTTTAAGAGTTCACTCTGTACAAGGCTCCCTGCCACAATAGTTATTTTCTTTTGGGGGAAGGGTGAGGGAGAGAAGGAGGTTTAACCACACTAAAGTTTTTTTGTTTTGTTTTGTTTTGTTTTTTGCACTACACAAATCTAGCACTCATTCCACTTACAACTGTCATAGCTGCATCCTGTGGAGCACTGGGGTTTGTAGTCTAATGAGGCACTAGAGCTCTCTGACAGAACTCTACATCTTCCTCTTCAAACTATATTTTGAGACCTAGTGGCACAGTGTTTAAATGCCAGTATTGCAACCACAACATTGCGAGTTTGATTCTGAGGGGCTCAAAGGTCAACTCAGCCTTCCATCCTTGTAACCTTGTTACACATTGTAAACCCCCCCCTCCCCGCAAGGCAAAAAACTATGGGGGCTTGCCATCTGTGTGACCGTGAGTTCACATATGGCAAGCCTATGTGTGGCGCAGGCACACTGTAATGTGTATACCCATGGAACAGAATCATAGAGTTGGAAGAAACCACAAGGGCCATCCAGTCCAACCCCCCCTGCCATGCAGGAACTCCTAATCAAAGCATCCCTGACAGATGGACATCCAGCCTCTGTTTAAAGACCTCTAAGGAAGGAGACTCCACCACCCTCCGAGGGAGTGTGTTCCAATGTCGAACAGCCCTTACTGTCAGAAAGTTCCTCCTAATGTTGAGGTGGAAACTCTTTTCTTATTAACTGAGGGATGCAACTTAATAAAAATATTAAAATAATAAACATGAAGTCCTATAAATGACAGGATTTTTTCCCTTTTTTTCACCCTATTTCTGTATGGTAAATGTCTATATGAAACCAAAGGGAAAATAGCATTAACTTATTGGTAGCCAACCGAAGAGAAAGCAGAAATTTGTGTTCTGTATTTTTGCTAAAACAGGTGAATAAGCACAGCTCTAATTTTCATCATGAAAGCTATCCAAGAAGCAGCTGCCAACATAAGCAGATGTCCTGGGTATCTAGTCTATTGAACATTGGCTCTTTTGTCTTCTTTAATAACTGATGACAACTGTGGCATGTTCAGCTTCCAATCCTATCCTCTGCTGTATGGATAGTCTGAATTTGGCTAGTCCCACCCTAACGTTCAGTACTTTGTGACTGTGCACTCTGCCCATATGTTCCCTGAGCTGGGTACAGAGCTGTTTTAAAGCAACATCTCTGTACACTTGCAATGGTGCCACTAATAACAGTTGAAGGTATATGGATACCCTACATAGGCAGGTGCAATACTAGCACCAATGGATTGTGCAGCAGAGCTGCTTGCTGTAGTTTCTGTATCTTAATTAGCAAGCTAATTAGTCCAGTTGCAGTTTTGATGTGGAACCACTTGTGACTTCAAAAAGCTCCCCGACATCTCTTTTTGATGGGAATAAGCATATGGCAGTGTCTTTCTAGACACTGAAATATACTTTTACCAGATGTAGGTGCATTTCAAAATAAGAATTCCTTTTTTGCCTGCCGCTGTTGCAGCAGATAATATTGTAGCACCAATACATGTGCTTTTACAAAAGTGTGCTTTTATAATAACATGCTATTTTATGTGTTATATAAATAGCTAGTTCCAGCAGACAGCAGCCTCCTCTGCAATGGAGCATGTGTTGTGTACCTTCAGGTCAGATGAAGCAAACCTATCATGGGGTTTTCTTGGCAAGATTTGGTCAGAGGAAATGGGGAAATTGGTCATAGGGGCTACCAGTATCCTCTCAGAGAGGGAGCTAGAGAACCATCTAATTAAAAAGATTGTAGGTACAGTGCTGTGTAAATTTACAATGCTAAATAAATAAAGGTTAATAATAATATTGCTGAATCAAAACATGCTTGAGGGAGCCACTATGGGGAAATGGATTTCTACCTAACCTTAAGTCAGAAGATAATAGAATCATAGATGGTGAGTGCATTTCCAAATGTGTAGCAAGTACATTTCAGGACAGAAAGAATCTTAATAGCTAACACTACTGTCCTCCACATCATCTTTGATCCTATTTAAGAAAGCTTTCACAAGGCACTTTTACAACATCATCTTTGATCTTCCCTCCAGATGGCACTCCAGTCACAAAAGCAGTCAGAGGCTGGATCTCTATTGCTAATGGATTTTAAATTTTACTGCCTGGATTTTATGACTCTTTGTCTCCCATAGCTTGCACCAATATACCTCCAGGTCATCTTGACAGAGGGAAAAAAGTCTTGACAAACTGTAGGCCTCCCCCACCCCTGTGATTCTTGACACCTTTGCTTGAGGAAGAAACCAGTGGTACTACGAAACCTTGCATGATGCATTTTGTGCATTTTTAGTTGGGCCAATAAAGGTATCACTGTTTTGTGGATTTGGGGTGTTACATAGTCTAGGGTGGTGGTTGCACATATTTGTGCCCACAGGATCCATTAGGTGGTTCTAGACCAGTGGTCCCCAAATTGTGCCTTTTAAAAGATTTTGGCCTTTAGCTCCCAGAATCCCAGACTATTGGCCAACATTGCAGAGGCTTCTGGAAACTGAAGGGCACAGTTTGGGGACCACTGTTCTAGACTGCAGAGCAACACATGTGTTTTGGTTTGATGACAGTTAAAATATAGAGCAACACATGTGCTTTGGTTTGTTGACAGTTAAAATATGCATCCCAAAGATTATACCACTGAACCAGTATTGTCATTTTAAGAGAAAAGAGACACTATCATGAACTGTCAGGCCAGAAGGCTATCCTGAAATGGTCTGGGGTGATGTAGAAATTCAGAGCTTAAGTCTAGAAGTACATGTAAGCATCCATCCTGTTTGAAAAAAATGTAAAATACTGGGAATAATACCCAAGACTAGTACCCTGTGGGGGACTAGTTCAAGTGCTTCCCTTTATGAGAGAGAAACACATTCTGAAGCAGAGGGGATGGTATGATATAGTTTGAAGGTGGCCTACCAGTGCAGGAGATCAGAATGCTGCTTTGCATCCCTGGCAGATAATGGCAATAATCCAAAGGTCTGCTGTGACAGTTTGCTAGGCTGCTTTGCAGGGCCTTAGTGAATTTCTAAACCTTAGTGCTACTGTGGTTGGCGCTGGGAAATTGGGGAGGGAGTCAAAGGAACCATTTTGAAGAGTCATTGGTTTTATGCAGGGGGTACCCCACCCTCCCCAGTCCCCTCCACATGATTCTCCACACGAAAGAGGAGGTGTTTGGTAACAATAAGAGCACAGGCAAAACCAAGAAAGGGAATACAAAGTAACCTCACCACCGAAGACCTTAGCATGGCAATAAACTCTGTGCTTGGCCCTAGTGTTTTTAAACCACGAAGGCCAAAAGCAATCAGAAGCTAACAAATCCTCTCACAAGAGAAGATAACAAGCAAAACAGGAAAAGAGGGCAGTACTAAAAGCTACGGGCTAGAAGACAAAAATATACCAATTACCAGAAGAAAAAGAATGCTTATAGGAGAACATTCTTTATGTCACCAGGGCAGAAATTGAAGAATTGAGTGAGAACAGCTGGGACTGGACCTCTGGGTGCACACACTGCACAATAGGAGAGGAGGTCCAAGGAGATCCCCCTGCTTTTAAAAATTACTTTAGTATGTGGCCAAAGGGAATCTTGCACAGGAGCAGAACCAACCTGTAGGATGCAGAAAGAGCTCAAAGAAATAGTAACTAAGCAATCCGGTATTGGTGACATAAACTAAAGCTGAGCAAAATGAAATATATGACATCTGTATCACCATATTCCAGAGAGCGCTGGCAGCAGGTGTACTGCGTCAGTGAATGACAATATTTCCCCAATGACAAAAAAGCTCTGTTACAAAAAGTATGGAGAATGTGTGGGCACTTGGCAAGTACTGAAAACATTACTGTGCAACACTCTGCTGCTTAAACTACGGAAAGATATGAAATACGGTTGCTAGCTAATCTGGACCTTAATGCAGCAGCCACTGAGAAGGAAAGAACCTCTCACAACTGTCCTTAGCAGAATGATCATCCTGGTCCTGACACTGGTTGCCTAGTCTGGAAGCAAAAAGCAACATCCACTTTGTCCAGAAGACATTTTGGGAGACATTTTGAAGGAGGAAAAAGTCCTAATTCCTTCCATGTAAATATTATATGGATAATGCAAAAACCAGATCGATAAACAGATTTTAATTGTTAAAGGCAGGCTTGTTCGTTTTCCATGTGAACTTTGCTGCATACTTTAACCACTTACCTGGCAGGTGGCAATGGTGCTTCAGAGACACTGAAGTGGCTGTGTAGAACTTGTAAGTTGTTCCTAAACAACTTACAAATTTTAAAAAATAATTATATTTAAAACAAATAAATCATGAAGTTAGTGATTTTCATTAATTAAAACAAATACTGTTTTTCCCTTCTTAAACTTTACTGCCATCACACAGAGAGGGGTGCCTTTATAACTCTGGTCACAGCTGGTACCAGGCTTGAGTGGACATTTGGCAAAGTATTGCCACTGCCAACCAACCATCCCAGGAGTATGATGTCTCAGACATTAAAGATTGTGCTGGCTCACACCAGAAGTTTACCTAGGCCAGACTCCTGTTTTCCTCTGTGGCCAACCAGCTGCCTTGGGGAAGGCCATGCCATGATCAGGCCATAAATGAGACAGTCCTTCCTGCTCTTGCTCACTGGTCAGTGATACTACCATGCTGGCTTCAAAACCTGCAAGTTAGACACAGCCATCTCAATTATCAGCCTTCCTATAAAGCTTTCCCCCAAGCCAACTAATCAAGCAACCTACCTGAGCAACTTGAAACCCAAGATTACATGTATTACAGCATGTGGAAAGTAGTATTCCTTGTCTGTCTTGGGTTTACAGTGTCACAATCACATCAAATTTTATAAGGGAAAAAATCCTGTCAGTTTTCTCCACACCATGCATAAGCCTTTACATGTCCCTGCTTAGTGTTCCTTTTCTAGATTAAACCCAGCCCCAACCATTATGGAACGTGCAGCAACTTCATTTGAGTTTCCCTTTTCTGCCCCTTTTACATGCAATATTTCAAGTTTTGCTGCATTATAGATCTGTACAATGCATCACAATACTAGCAGTTTCCTTGTTCAATCTCTTTCCTAATAATTCTTGGCAAAGGATTTTTCCTTTCATAGCTGAAAGACTGGGATGAGGTTTCACTGAAAGTTTACACACACACAGCAAGTTCTTCCCTTTCCCTTTCCTCAGATCCCAAAATTAGTTACTTACAGTTAGCTGAAATTTCCACTTTATTGTCTTTCACATGGTTTTTGTTTTGTTTTTTGGAGGGGGGTGGAATCCTGTTGCGAGTGCTTTGCCTTTGATTTGCTTTGACTGTCACAAGTCTTCATAAATCTGAAAGCTTGATCAACCAAGTGTTCCACAGCGTGTCAGGATTAGAACTCATGCACCAAGAGCTTCTCTGCCAGCAAGACCCACAAGACATCCCCCCCCCTCACACACACACACAGAGTAGCTATAGAAAAGGAACTTTTCTCTTTAATGTTCTAATTTCCAGACATAGCACATCACATAGGACTTTTCTGTGCCACAGGTGCATGAATAAGCAAACTGCAAGGACACAGCTGGGGTGAAGGAGATGGCAGCTTGTTCTTCATCCCCACAAGGAGAGGCTCTTACGGTTGTGGCGTACGGTGTGGCCTGGGCAGGGAGAGGATACAGAGGTCTTCTAATGAGTGGGCAGAAATCACAGAGTCCAGCCTTCAAGCCCACATGGTACCCAGAGTAGGTTCAAGTTTTGCAGAGGTAAACAGATCCCGTTCTGTTTGAGTGCAGCATGAGGAAGAGGAAGTCGCATACACTAGGAAGCAGCAAGGGTGGGACATCATAAGGCAAACCATGGGGAGGGGCAGCTACAATAAGGCAGGAGCCTCCCCACTAAACCCCACAAAAAGTATGGGGGACGGAGCAGGTGAAACATGGGGAGGCAAGGAAAGAGGCAATTGGAAGGAAAGAGATAAAGAGAAGTCCTGGGAGACCAGGTTCCCCTGGGCCTCTTTATCTAGCCCACCTGTCAAGGGTGGAGGGATTTGACATGGCAGAGTGCCAGGGGTGGCTTATTGCCCCCTTCTGCCCCTCATGGACATGGGCTCCCCACAACCATGCTCACACTCCTGGGCCAGGAGGCGGGAGATGTAGATTGGGCAGAGCCTCCCCCATTATCTTATGGAGGCATCACTTGGGAGGTCGTGATCGGACTCCTCGGTCTCCTCGTTTGGGGCCGATTCATTGTTCGGTACCGGAGTGAAAGCAGGAGATTTTCTGAAAGAAAAAAAGGGCGTGGGGGTCACATGGGCACCAGGGCTTGAGGGGGGGGAGGTCCAATGGGGGAAGGCAGATACAAGTCTTACAGGGCACAGCAATCACGAGGCTTGAGGAGGCACTCTGATACCATAAAGCAGAACAACACTGTTGGAACACAGGAAGGGTCACTTGGCGGCTACACTGGGAGCTTGTTGGTGGGCATGGAGAGAGACTGAGGTGGGCAAGGATGCTTCCTTGGGATCTGGCCAAGCCTGGGGTTGCCTGGGACTGAGGATCGGGGCAGTGTGGACATCCTCCCCAGCCCACGGCTGCACTGAATTCCTTGTCCCATAAGCTAGTGCAAAAGCCCAGCAGGTCAGCGATGCTTCTTTTGTTCAGTGGCGAGTCTCTTTTTCAACAGCAATTCCATCACCTTCTATAGACACATGGCACGAAACACAACTCCTGCGAGTCTGCAAGGGGTGGGGGGGGGGTTACAGCCAATCACTTGGAATCCAGCCTCTGATGCACACACTCTCTCCCCCCAAAATGGAAAGAGGACCCACAAGCCTGAGGCCAGCTCTTCACACTTCTTGGCTGACCCCATTGACTTTCCTAGTGCTAGAAGAAGAACTTTAATGGTTGGAAGCCCACACTGCCTCCCCACAACAAGCACTCACCTATCTCCAGATTGGGTAATGAGCCGCCGACAAGTCTCCATCTGCACATCCAGCCCACGCTTCATACTACACATCTCCATGTACTCATGAAGATGCCGGTTCATGTCATTCTTTGCTGTTGCCAATTCCAGCTGGGTCAAAGAGGAGCGACAGAAGGAGTTATCCTGCTGGCTACATCCAATCCACCTCACCAAGAACATTACCACCTCCTTGCCTCCACCCTGCCCTCAGCAAATGTTTTGCCAACCCCACCATGATACTTTGATACAAGGTGGGAGGAGGCCTTGTTGTTGTTGCCATTGTGTGCCTTCAAGTAGTTTCCAAATTATGGCGACCCTAAAGCAAACTTATTATGAGGTTTTCTTGGCAAGGTTTGTTTAAAAGAGGTTTTCCATTGCCTTCACTGAGGAAGTTCATCTAGTAGGTTTCATGGTCGAGCTGGAATAAAACCCTGGACTCCAGAGTCATAGTCCATAGTTTGAGTAAACCACTATGCCATCCTTGCTCTCAGGCCTTCCTTCACTGTAATCCCCTCCACTCCTTTGCTACATGTACAAGCTAGTTCTCAATCCTATCACACTCTAGTGTAGGTGTGGGAATTGGGTGGCTCTCCAAGTATCCCTGAACTCCAAGCAGGTCTAGCCAACATAGCCAATAGTGAAGAATGCTGGGAGTTGCAGTGCAATAAGATCTGGGAAGTACAGCGTTACCTCCCTTGCTCTTGTGTGACAAAAGGAAAACCCCAAGAACTAAGACTGGGCCTTGCAAATGAAGGAGCTGGCACAATTCTGAAAGGCTGGAGTGACCAAAGAGGAGGAGGGCACGTCATCCCCAACCTAAAAGTGTCTACAGGTGTGCCCTTCATCTTTTCTCACATCAGCAAACAGCTACCATTTATCCTTATAGGAAAAAGTAAAGCCCCACAGCAGGTGGGGAGAAACTAGACAATGTGGATTTGAAGGCTTTCATGGCCGGCATCCATAGTTTTTTGTGGGGTCTTCGGGCTATGTGGCCATACTCTAGAAAAGTTCCTTTCTGACTTTTCACCAACATCTGTGGCTGGCATCTTCATTTTCTGAAGATGCCAGCCACAGATGATGGCGAAACATCAGAAAGGAACTTTTCTAGAACATGGCCATATAGCCCAAAAACCCCACAAAAAACTATAGAAACTAGACATCTTTCCTGGAAAACCAATTTTGTACTCCTCACATACCTTGGCATAATGATGGATAAAAATGTTAATTAGCAGCTTAAAGCCCAAACAGTGAGGTATTATATAATCAAGGAAGAAGGACACAAAAAATCCAGAGTGGTGTGTTTCTAGTCTAAGCTGGACATGCACTTCACCAGGGGCTTGTCTCAAGTCCTTCTTTATTCCTTTCTGTTACTCTTTTCTCACCTCAATTTGATCGATGGTTTCCTGATATTCCTTCTCTCTGCTCTTGAAGAGTGACTCGGTGTCCTTTATCACTTTTTCCAAACTGTCATCTGGCTGCTGTCAGGATAAGTAGCAGTGCCCCAAAATAGG
The DNA here is from genome assembly GCA_034509955.1 of Urosaurus nigricauda. Classification (NCBI taxonomy): domain Eukaryota; kingdom Metazoa; phylum Chordata; class Lepidosauria; order Squamata; family Phrynosomatidae; genus Urosaurus; species Urosaurus nigricauda. The sequence continues at coordinate 125,191,656 of JAOEGL010000002.1, forward strand.
GAAGAAGGAGAGAGAGAGAGAGCAGGTGTCATTTGTTAGAAAAAAGGCTACAGAACTCTGCACTGCCATAGCAGGACAGAGGCAAAAGCAGAGGGGATGGCAGAACAACTCAGGCCAGAAACTTAATTTATAGCATATTGATCCAGCCTGTAATCTTAGCTAAGTTAACCAGTCAAAATTAATTCTGATTAACTATACTGTACAAATCACAGTATTCCTGGCTTGAATTCTGCATCTAATGTCATCTTAGTAAATGGATTTAGGGAACCCCCACTCTCCTATTTAGCTGCCCCAAATATGTGAATAACAATAGTGATTTACCAGTACCTTACAGTGGAAATGCATGTGAAGTCCTTCAAACATTCAAACATGCCAATCTCTCTCAGAGTTGGCAAACTGAGACATTTGCAGTGTTTGATAGACTTTTAATTTTTTATCTTTTTGCCTTCCCTGTTTTCTGTCTTCAAGTGTTTCTTGAAACCTGAAGAGTACTGAAGGAACTACTTTACTCTTGAATCACTGAGCCCTCATCTGTAGGATAGTTTTCAATCATGATTTTATTTCTTTGTAAGAGTATAAAAACATTGATTCCTTCAATCGGCTTTGTGTGGGGATGTCCTTGAGGACAATTTACAAGCTTTAGCTGTTGCAAAATGCTGCTGTTGCTATACAATATATACCACTCCTAGTCCCAGTCCACATCACTAATGGTATTGTGTGCTGGCATCACTTGTAGCACTCTCTCCCACTTTAGGTGTTTTTTTAAAAATATGCATATATACATATGGATGAAATCCTTTTATTTACACACATAAATGTTCTTTCCCAAACTTCCTTTACTTCAGAGGAATAATCTAGGATGACTGGGCAGCCCCAGTATTAGGACAGCTATGCTTCACTGATTTGTAAATCATTTACTTTTTTAAAGGGTTAAAATGGCCTCAAATTCCCCTGAAATTCCTTCCAAATAACACTTTAGGGTACAACAAAGGATGTGTGTGGGACAGGTTGTCCACGTTACATTTTAAAAGTAATATTACTTTCCCTTGTTATCAAACCAAACCCAATCCATTGAAATATAAAGGAGATCATTGCATTTAAGGTAACATTATTTGTAGCATCATTATTTCAAGGCTCCAAGAATCTATACTCTGTCTATGCCCAACTTTTTCCTGGCCCAGTATTTTCCCCACTATTTTGTTCTGTTTTGTGGGACACAAAGCTTCTGTTTACAGGAGTGTAACTAATAATATATAAGCAAGGAACACAGCCCAAGAGCTCTTTAAGCAACTGGGGAAGAAAGAGCTCTGCAGCCATGTACAGGGCTTAAGGGTGGATCTGGCAAGGTGGACTTGGAAGACAAAGAGGCTGCCTGTTACCTCCCCTTGGGCTTCAGCAGCAGCAATAGCATAGCCGGAGAAATCCTCCCACAGGAGCAGTGTTTCTTCAGTCTCCTCCCAGGTGAGGCTGTCGCAGTCATCTTCAAAGTCATACTCCCTCCTGAGGACAGAAGGAGGAGCCAGATATCCCCATTACATTTTACAATGGTCCCTCCACATTCACTGGGGTTAGGAGTGAAGGATCCCCATAAATGTGGGAAAACCGCAAATTAAAGAAACCCACTATTGTTTTTACCTGAGATAACACCTCTCTAAGAATATCTCGATCCCCCAGTGCAACTCTATGGTCAACATCTGCCAGAAGCTGGTCACAGAATCATGCTGGAGGACCTACAAATGCCTAGAGAAGTGTTGTCTATAGGGATTTCTAGGTTCTCCAGCACAACTCCATGGTCAACTTCTGGCTGAGTTGGGCTGGAGGACCTAGAGATTCCCAGAAAGAACATATTAATCAAAACTGCAAATAATCAAATCTGCAAAAGTCAAAGCCGCAAATGTGGAGGACCAACTATATATACAGATTACATATTACATTACTATCCAGAGGAGCAGTAAGAAAGGATGGGAACATGCAAAAAACAGGAGCACAAGCACCACTGGCAACTAGGGAAGATCAGGTTAGAGGAGAGGCTTTCAGACATCTCTTGTTCTGGTATGTCCATCATTAGTCTTCCTGCTAGCCCGACCCTAGTCCAGGGGCTGAAATAGTTGGAAACATTATTGCCACCACCATAGCCATCATGCAGACAACTGGGTGACTTCACTTAACAATATAAATCTGATGTAGTCAGTAGGGATGGGAAGTCTGAAGGTACTATAATGTTTCCAGAATGCACATCAGATAAGGTAAGTAAGTCTATAGGAAATACTCTCAGAATCATTCCTTCCCTTATTTACCCAACCCCTCAACAAAAACTGCACAATGAACAAAATTGCTGTTGTTGTGTCATTTCCAAGTTATGGTGACCCTATGGAAAATCTATTCTGGAGTCTTTTTGGCAAGATCTATTCAAGAGGGTTTATCATTGCTGTCCTCTAAGGCTGAGAGTGTGCAGGGTGACCAGAAGTCCTCCTTTCCCAAGACATGTCCTACAGTTCCATCTTCTGTACAGGAAGAATTTCAAAATGTCACCCATTTTGAGTATGACTAAGCAGTATGAATTTATATTTATATTTGTATTTTTAGCTTTTATTTTGTCTACATTTTTCTAGAATGTCCTGCTTTTTGTGGTGCCTTGTCCTCCTTTGCAGTTAGGACATCTGTCACCCTGAGACAGTGTGACCTGTCTAGGGTCACCCAGTGTATTCCCATGTCTGATTGGGGATTTGAACCCTGGTCTTCTAAAGTCCTGGTCCAACACTCAAACCACTACACCATGCTCGCTCTTACAAAATTATAACCCATCACATCTTAAAATTCAGAAAGGCCACTGTGAACCAGTTAAAATTTCTCTATAGGAGATTAGCTGGATTAGCAAATCCTTGACCAGCAGTTTGTCTCATTCCTCCCCATCGCACATGATGCTGGCTACACTCACAGCTGGTTGAGCATCCTTTGCATCTCCTCATTTATGCTCATGGCTGTGGTCTCATCTTCCTCCTCTTCTTCAGGTTTTTTGGAGGCCTCGCTCTCAGACAGGGAAGTGTCTTCATCACTGACCAGCTTTCGCTCCCGCTTCCGCCCCACTGTACTTGGGACCTTAATGGGAGATAAGTGCAGAGACTACAGAACAAGGTTGGGTTGGAGGTCAGAAGTGGGGGGGCAGGTGAGAAGAGATGTGAGGGAAAGTGGGATGATGTGGAATGGTATGGAGAGAGGGAAAGGGAGAAAAAGAAAGAGGAAGAGAAAGAAAGCAAAAAGGATGGGGTGGGGTGGGGTGGGGAGAAAGACAGAAAGTGGGGAAGGGACAAGAAAGACGGGCTTATTATGACCAGGTTAAAGATGGTATGTTGGCTTAAATGCAGTTTTAGAAACCTCTAATTTTAAAGTAAAAACTAAGCAGCTGAAGATGGAATCTGATGAGGGTTCACAACAAGGGAACTCAAATCATACACCAAAGATGGAGGCAGGAAGACAGAAAGACGGACGTATTAAGTAGTAGAGGGAGAAAAAATGCCAGGATTTACAGTTAAGTTCCATTTTACAGAAAAGCTTCTAACTTGCATATTTTTCCAGCTCAAAGAAAAAAACAACAACTAACCAACTGCTTCTGTAGGGAAAGCAAGAGAAAGAAGACAGCAAGTGCAAGATTGTGAGCAAGTGAATAAGACAAAGAGAGAGAAAAAAGGGGGTGGGGAGGAGAGGGGAGAGACGGTGTTAGAGAGAGACACCCACAGTGAACTATGTCTCCCTCTCCAGCAGTGGCTTGCCTGAGTGGGCCAGCCAGCTCTGGCTGCAGAGATAGTATCGGGGCCTCCCTACAGCCTCATGGAGATCTTATGCAGGCTGTTCTCAGACACAAAGACTTTTGTGTTTTGTGACTCCCATTAGAAACTGAGGTGGGCACATGAAATAAGGTGGAAGCAACAAGATATTTTCCCTTGGAAGGGATGCATGTTGGTTTTTCAGTATCTCCCTTCTGCCCAATGGGAAACACATCTGGTGACTCTTACCTGAAACATTTTGATCATGTCCTCACAGTTCCGCTGCTGGGCCACATCACAAAGTTTAGCTGTAATGTCTATGCGCCGGCAGATGTCCATGTCCACTTTCATGGCTTTCTCTTGAATCTTGGTATCTAATTCAGTAAGGTTCTGATCCAGCACCAAGTAATGAAGAAAGGATGGAAATTAGATAAGGGCCTAAATAAAGTTTCCAGTACAAATTATGCCCACCATGAATAAAATTTCACATTGAATGTGAAATGTATTCTTGACATCATATTTTACAGCTAGGAACTAAAGCAGGGGTGGGCAAACTGTGGCCTATAGGCTACATGTGACTCCTAGGGCTGTTTATGTAGCACCCAGGGGTCATTTTTCTGTGTCAAAATGAATGCATTTTTACCAGGTTTTGGAGGTCCCCTGGATCATTTTGGGCTTCTGTTTTACAAACTGGAAATGACTTCTGGCTACTTGTTTTGAAAAATGCCTTTGCCTAGGCCTAAAATGATCCAGCGGTTCTAACAAGCATGTCCTCCCACAGCTCCAAGAGTGCATATAATGTGTGTGTGTGTGTGTGTGTGTGTTGTTGGGTTTTTTTTGGGGGGGGACGCAGTGGGAGGTTTGTGCCTCAAGGTCTCATAAAATTATAGATCTGGAAAAGACCACAAGGGCCATCCAGTCCAAATCCATTGTGCCATGCAGGAAGATACCATCAGAGCCCTCCCAACAAATGGCCATCCAGACTCTGTTTAAAGACTTCCAAAGAAGGAGACTCAGCCACACTCTGAGGAGTTTTTTCCACTGTTGAACAGCTCTAACAGTCAGGAAGTTCTTTCTAATGTTTAGGTGGAATCTCTTTCCCTGTAGTTTTCTAGTGTTCTCGGTCCTAACCTCTGGAGCAACAGAAAACAAGCTTGCTCCATCCTGTGACACCCCTTCAAATACTTATACAGGGCTATTATATCATCTTTTAACCTTCTCTTCTCCAGGTTAACTATACCCAACTCCCTAAGCCTCTCCTCATTGGGCTTTATGGTTTCCAGACCCTTCACCATTTTGGCTGCCCTCCTCTCAACACATTCCAGCTTGTCAACATCAAAATGTGATGCCCATTGTTGTCTCCTATGGAGCTAAAGTGCCCTTTCCAGCCTTCCACATCCTGTTTACCCTGCACTAGAGTATCCTCCATGCCCTATGTCAGTCTACTGTTACTCAACTGCCATCTCTCTCTGGCCCTGAAATAAGGTTGCAGAAGTATGCATGCACATGTTGGGAAGGATGTATACTCACATTACTCATCAGCCCCTTGAAAACAACCAGTTCTGCCTTTAGTTGTTCCACCTTCATAGCCAGCTCCTCCTGACATGCTTCCGCCTCTTGAGCCTCCTAGATGGGAGGCAAACATACAAGTAAGAATGTGGAGAGAGAAAGGACGAAGCTGCATGGAAACAGAAGAAGTGGAAAGGCCCTCACCTCATTCAGCTCAGTCACTCGGTCCTGGAGCTGAACACGCATGGTGTATTCCTCTTCCCACCTGGCAAGACAAATGGATGAAGGACATGGCAGTCATTTTGAAACCTGAAGGATCCCTCCCACTGTGTGAAATCTGGCCTTGGTGTGAGAAGCTTTGGTCAGATCCAAGAGAAACTGGCAAGGACAGTGGAACACCCTTTGGAATGTGTTGCAATGACAGGTGGGAGGCTTTGCCATACAGATATAACTCCTCTTGCTCTGAACGTGATGCCTGTTATTCACATCCTACCAGGCGTAGAGGGAAAAGAGTAACCACAGCCTATGTTTAGCAACGGCAACACTCCCTGGCCCAGAATAAACCACACTGATAGATGACTCCAGCCTCTCCTCCCTGTTATGCTGGATCAGGCCAATGAGAATGTCTATCTTCATCAATTTTGGAACAGCCATAGGTAGCATTCCCTCTTTCTTCCTACACAACTATGCATGGACCAGCTGTCTTTGGCCTATGGAGTGGCATTTTCCTATTGCCAGATAGCTAGATCCATCTCTCCGCAGACCATTGAATCAATAGCCTTTGCCACTGTTCAAAGTGACTCCACCACCTGCACTGCCATCAATTTTATTTTATTTATATCCCGCCTTCCTCCCGGTATATGGATTCAAGGCACCTAACTGAATTTAAAACAGTACAAGTTAATAATAACATAAAGTATTAAAATGCAGATAAAAAGTTTAAAAAACAATTAAATGATTTTAAAAAGTTAATAACATTATAATCAATCAATTGTAGTACATTCAGCCCTCTGTACCCCCAGATTCTGTATCCACAGATTCAACCATAGGAAAATGTTGAAAATGTTGTTGTTGTTGTTGTTGTTGTGTGCCTTCAAGTCATTTCCTATTTATGGTGACCCTAACCTATCACAGGGTTTTCTTGGTAGGTTTCTTCAGAGGGGAGTTGCCATTGCCATCCTCTGAGGCTGAGAGTGTGTGACTTGGCCAAGGTCATCCAGTGGATTTCCATGGCTGAGCAGGGATTCAAGCTCTGGTCTCCAGAATCACAGTCCGATGCCCAAACCCCTATACTACCCCTAGCCCTCTTTTGAAAAAATTATATATAAATATTTTATGTATATATGTTAATATTAATAGATATATATAATATTATGCACACACACACACTACAAAACCTCAACCTTGATTTTGTCATTTTATATAAGGGACGCAATTTTGCTATGCTATTGTATTTAATGGGACTTGAGCAGCCATGGATTTAGTGGGGGGAGGCCTGGAACCAAATCCCAGCGGATAGCAAGAGCTCACTGTAGTAGTAATAGTAGTACCGTAGCAGTAGTAGTAGTAGTAGTAGTAATAATAATAATAATAATAATAATAATAATATACCATTGTCTTTAATCGGACTTGAGCATCTATGGATTTTGTTATCCCTGTAGGGTCCTGGAACCAAACCCCAGTGAATAGCAAGGGCCCAATGTACAAAGGAACGCCATGAATACAGAAAATTAGTGCAAAGAGAATACAAGAACACCCCCTTGGATCAGCCCCAATTTTACAAAATGCATATCTCATCTTCCCATCACCATCTGCCTTGCAATGCTAATGGATTCATCCTTCCTCCCCACTAAGCTTAACAGATAAATAAAGCTCCAAGTCGGGAAACAAAGTGGAAAAAGGAGAACACTATCCACAGTTGTAGCTGAAGCGGGATAAGGCACAGTCTCCCTTTTCTACCTCCTTTTTAAGCCCTTGTTTTGTTTTGTTGTTTCATTTTCTCTTGCACAAAACAAAGCGCCCTTCCTTCCAGACGCAACAGCAATGTTGCCACCCTGCCTTGCCGAAAATAAGTGGAATTTTTCTTCTGGCAAGCCCCAAGCCAAACATTTTGTATGCCAGAAGAGTCAGTCTCCTTACCAGACCTTACAGGGCAAGAACAAAGTGGTGATTACTCATTGTTTGGGGAAAACACATAAAATTGAGCAGAATATGAGGGAAAAAAGGAATGACTCAGGCAGTGGGTGCGTGGAGGGAGTGGCAGACTAAACGTTAGCATCCTCTGGAGAGAAATGTGTCACTTCTGCAAAATAAAGTTACCTCCCTTCAGTGTCCCAGCATCCCCCCTTCTTTAAAAATCTGTTTTTGGGACTATGTACCAAGTTATTGTGTGCTTTCAAGTCGTTTCTGACTTATGATGACAATAAGGTGAACCTATCAGACCATTTTCTTTAGAAGATTTGTTCACAGGGGTATTGCTTTTAGTCTCCTGTGAGGCTGAGAGTGTGTGACTGTTTGAAGGGTACCCAGTGGATTTCTATGGCTCAACAGAGATTCAAACCCTGGCTTCCAGCACTGTAATCCAGCATTCAAACCAATACACCACGCTGGCTCACAGCAGGCACCCTAGAATCTAAGAGTTGGATGGGACCGTAAGGGCCATTTCGTTAACCCACTGCCATGCAGGAAGAAGAATATCAGATATCAAGTATCATTCCACATATCCATTCTGAAGTATGGATAGTAGTCCAATTTGAACTATCCTTGCCTTTAGGCGAAGATCATATTGTACCTGTGACTTTGGTCCAAATCACACTACAGAAATCATCTGGTTTGAGACCACTTTAACTGCCCTGGCTCAGTGCTAGGGAATCCCGGGAATTGTAGTTTATTGTGACAACAGAGCTCTCTGACAGAGAAGGCCAAATGTCTCACAAAATTACAGTTCCCAGAATTCCCCAGCACTGAACCAGGGCAGTTTAAATGGTCTCAAACTGGATTATTTCTGCAGTGTGTTTTGGACCTCTGTTTCATTCTGACAGACCACCAAACCTGGGTGACTGGGACCTGAGTGAATCCACATCCCAGTGATACTGGGAAGCCTTCCAAGGTGCTTCCAGATGGGTATTGCTCCTCTGTTCTAAGCCGCATGCAGAATTCCAGTTCCAGCATGCAGAGTCTTCCACACTGTGAAGGACTGTTGCATTTTGTCCATAATGTCATCTTGTCCTGTTCCATCCACGTCAGAAGCTCTGACGTGGCTGCTATAGGTGGGGAAGGAGAAGGCCCAAATCACTTGAACAGCCATTTGAAAACACACACACACACATACACAAATATCTAAGCAATCTTTTAACAAATCCCACACCATTATTTAATGCTCACTACTCAAGCATGACCATTCATTACCTCTGTGAAGTGTCAAAACAAAATGTCCAGCAACACACAGCAAGCAGAAACCCCCACCTACCCACCCAATTTTGGTCTTGGCTCGTGTTTCTTGGTCACGTACGGAATGCTTACTGTATATACTCGACTATAAGTCAACCTCATGTACAAGTCAAGGGCAAATTTTGGGGCCAAAATTATGGATTTTGCTATGATCCGTGGATAAGTCGAGGGCAAAATTTAGGGGCATATAGGAAAGGATCTAAAGGATGAAGCAAAGTAAAACAACGTGAAATAACTTCTAAAATTCCATCAGACATAACTCTTTGTGTTTATTCTTAAGACTGGATGGATGAGAGAGTAAAGGGGGTTAGTGCTTCCAGGACAGATTATACTCTTGCTTTTCACTAGGGGATGGTTCCTTCTTTTAAATAAGAGTTAAGATACAGTACTTACATTGACCCGTGGATAAGTCGACTCAGGATTTTTGGGTCAATTTTTTGACCTAAATTTTTAGACTTATACATGAGTATATACAGTAAGCTTTCCTAAGCTTAAGACAGAATGCTCAAGCTTGGGGGATGGTTTTCTTATGCACAAAATGAGAAACCCGGTTGAAATCAACCTTTTTCTTCCTTATTATCTCCATACCATTAGCCTTTCAGATCTAACCCTGCATGGTGTTTTGAGCTATACCGTCACTTTCCTTCCCCCCTTCCTTTCTTGCTAACTGGTAAAAATGAATTAAGTGCTGCATAAAGAGCAAGGCTGATGTGACTATTGGGAACTATGGAAAATCCAAGGCCTCCTTCCCATCCTTTTCACACTAATCTGCTGCCTTCTCTGCCCTCCCCCCCAACCTGGCCAACATCTTTCCCTTCTCATCTGCAATGCACCATTTCCTAATAATAGGCTCCCAGCTGCCAGAGTCCCTCCTCCTCACTCCACAGCTCAGGCAAGCAGACAGCATCTAGCACAGTTTCCTTGAGTGACCCCCATAGCTCTTCCCACCACCACTGCCGTCGCCGCACAAGTGGCTCAGAAGATGGAAGACAACAAAGGGAAACAAAGGAAGAGATGCAACAAGGCCAGTTCCAAAGAATCACAGAAACACCACCAGGCCAGCAGCAAACCTTCCTGCCATTCTTTCCGCAGGGCAATGAACCTTAATTCCTTAAAGTAAAGTAGGAGTAAAGTAAAGTAGTCTTAAAGTAGGAATGGGAGTCCTGAAGTCTTCCAAATACTGTTGGACTGCAGCTCCCAGCATTCCTCATGATTAGCGAGAGATGCTGGGAATTGCAGCGCCACAACATCTGCAAGGCTGTATGATTCCCACCCAACCCTGCCCTAAAGATGAGAAATGATGGATAAAGAACTCTCGGAGGTCTTCAGAAAGCAGCTCGATCCAGCCTAGATCACCTAAACAACAGTTTCTCTGGGAGCTCTTTCCTAGCCCCCAACTCAACCTGCTTTTAGTGTTAACCGTCAGGTTTCTAGTTTGGAATCAAGAGTAATACCCACAAAGTATGTATACACTGGTTCAAGTTCCACTATACAACCTATATCCACAGCAAGTGTGCCCACGCTGTCCCTACCAAGACATCTCTGATGTGCCTCACTGACATAGATGTGATAAAACAAGGATGGGCATCATGTGGCCCTCTAATGTTGCTGAATTGCAAGTCCCAGCATCCTTAGCTACTCTCTACGCTGGGTATTGTAATCCAATACTATTTGGAGTTGCATGATTCCAACTCCAGGCTAAAGAGAATAATTTTCTTGCTGTATCTTGTTAGGGTCTACTTTTCTCTCTCCAGCACATGCCTCAGGGAAGCTCACAACCAGAGCATGAAAGCAACAGACCTCCTTCATTCTTAATCTGCCCTGCACACACAGATCCACTGGGAGGAATCAAGGGAAATACTCTCAACCTTATTAATCCAACTGCACTTAGGACCACTGCAGCGAGGAAATTTATGTACATGTTGACTCACATAGTTGGGACTAACCCGTAGGCTTCTGGCTTGTTTCTACCCTGGAAGCTGCCCTGCTAATTCCCCCAGCCATACACCTGAGTATTGTAGTTCTATACAGGTCTGGGGGATATGAAAAGAGTTCAATGGATTCTCAGTGCTTTCAGCAAACAATTCCTAATTTTGATTTTAGAACAGACCTGCACAACTTGGCAGTAGAAAGAGGACAAAATTAAAATAGGTTAAACTTCTTTGGGCCACATATAGGTTTTAATTAAATATTAATCAATTAATATTAATTATTATTAATAATAATACATATTATTATTAATATTAATTCCATACGCATCCTCCTCTGCCCGGCCCACTCCTCATGAGAAAGCCAAGCAGTGGAGGAGCCTTGCAGGGACAGATGTTGCCTGTCCTCCTCCACCACATGTCCCTCTCCTCAGGAGAAGGCCAAGCAGCAGAAGAGCATTGAAGTCGTTCCACATCTTCACAGGCTGCCCAAAATCCTTTGGCGGGCCCTTGCAGCCCCCAGGCCATATTTTGTGCAGGACTGTTTTATAAGACACCATGATAGTAAGACTGGAATAAAACTAATACAAGTTGGTAGTGCAGATGCACCTTCCACTGGAAAGAAAAGCCAAAGAACTGATGTCTCTTCACTCTTGTCAGATTTCATGCACTAATGACTAAAGAGGGAGCAAGTGTTTAAAACATATAACAAATGTGTGTTTTAACTACATCTGGCATAATTTACAGTTATGGAGGCTGACCAGATGGTCCTTGCAAAACCCTTCCCAGTCCCCGAAACTGTGTTTTTCTGCAGCCATCAGTGGGGCTCAATAAACTACATAGTCATCTTGTCTCTGCATTTGCTACTTCAACACCATTTCATTTCTGAGAATTCAAGCCCTCCCTCGAACATTTATTGATTCCTGCCATTAGGCTCAATTATTTCTCAAGATATCAATGTTGGGTGTGTGTGTGTGTGGGATCACTGAGAAAAAGAAAGGAAGGGGGAGGAAACATTTCAGTAATGAGGATCCCCTTCTACTTCAGGAGCCACTTGCTCCCTGGAATGGTGATGGGGTGTTATTTAGTGCTGCCACCAAATGCACAAAGCCAAATTCATATACCACAAACATCCTCTCTTGTGCACCCACAAGGCACAGGCAGCTGAATTCCCCACATACTTGATTCAGTACAGTTGAGAACTTGCCCTGTTCCTGTATTTTACTAAGAGCCAGGCACAGGGGACTCAAAACAAGTGGAACATTTCCCATGACTTTCTCTCCCTATCAAGAAAAGCTTCAGCCACTACCTTAACAGTGAAACAGGCCGCTCTGAAGGACATAGGAAAACGGAGAGTCAGGGGTTTGTGGATGGGGAGCAGGGAAGAAGGAAAAAGAAATACTATACCACTCTCTACGGGCCTTCTCTTTCCTGGCAGAATCTGCTGAATATTCACTAGTGGAAAGGAAGATCCAATTTGATTTCTTTCTTGCCTTTTGTTCCAAAATGCTTTGGTCTGCTGGACCAATCTTCACATACTATGATTAAGAAGATACTAAAGACAGAAGAGTTTAAAGGAGTTTTGGTGGGCTAGGAACCTCCACTGGAGTAGGTGGTGGTGATGCTTGATCTTTTCTTCATCTGCCACTTTTCCACTCCAGTCTCATACAAGAGAAATGTTTACAATAGCAGACAGAGATTTAGAAGCATCTGGAGCAGAGAAGCAGCTGGGCAAGGAAAGGTAAAAGCAGCAGAAACCACTCTGCCGTCTACAAGATTTATTTTCCCCTCAGATGCATCTATGCACATTAAAGAAGAAATACAGTGAGCCTTTGGTACCAGGACCTCCCATGGGTACAAAATCCATTAAACACAACAGCATATTGAAATGGTGTCATTTATATATAATGGCAAAATCTAAGTTTCCTTTTTAGAATTTATTTTTTAAATATTTTCATGAAGTGTGTGGCTAAATCTGTGGATACAGAAATCCAGATGCACCCAAGCACTGTCTTTCTAGAACTAAAAGTTGTAAAGGCAGGTGTAAGGACCTAACCAGTATGGCTCCGAGAAAAAAAGTACTCTGGTGTTTTACAGAGCTCCAGGGAGAAACCAGGGTGGCTCAATGGTTGGGACTTGACTCTACCTCATCAAAACACTTTTCTGACACAGCTCCATCAAGAATGACTATCCACTGGCTTTTCACTTATCTTGGATGATGATAAGGCAGAGGGAGTGGGAAAGAAGCTTCATTGATTTTTTTGAAAGTCAGGTTATGATCATAACTGTAAGAGACAGGACAGTTAGATAAGCATTAAAACAATCAATGAGAGAGACTCACAACATTGATCCTACAAATATTTGCACATTTGTGTAGTCTTGCTAACAAGCAGCAGCAGCGACAGTAAAAAACACACAGTGACAGGATTAGGATCTGGATCTTTTAATCCTGCATTTGTAGTTTGCTTGCGTACTTTGTAGGAGAAGGTCTTCTAAGGGCTAACTAGACAGACATCTCCAAAAATGAAAGCAGCATTCAGGGAATGAAAAGCAACTATTTGCACATAGTCCACCATCTATTATTAGCCACTGAAAAAGCGCTGATGGTCATTGACAGATCTACTCTGTGAATCTGTCTACTCTACTTTAAAATGCAGTGGTCATAACCAAATCTCAAGGCAGTGAATTCCAGATCTTAAAAGCACTTTGTTTTGCCTGTGCTGAATCTGCTGCCCATCAGTTTTATGGTCCCACGTTCTTGTATGGAGAGAAAGAAAAAATTATCCTCAAGGTTGATGGTTCTTTCTCTTAACTCCCTCTCCATCCGTCAAAAGAGCTGTGACAAAGGAGATGCAAGGCCAAATTTTTGAAAAAGAAATTAGAAGTGGCCTAACTGGTATTGGGAGGGACCCACACCAATTTATTGTTTGTTGTGTGTGCCTTCAAGTTGTTTGTGACCATCAGGCAAAACTTTCAGAGGGTTTCTTGGCACGTTTCTTCAGAGGGGGGGTTGCCATTGCCTTCCCTGAGGCTGAGAGAGTGTGATGTGCCCAAGGTCAAGCTGGGATTCAAACCCTGGTCCCCCAGTGTCATAGTCCAAACCTTCAAACAACTATGATACACTAGCTCTACACCAATTTAAGCCATCATCCCAGTCCACTGATGGTTTTAAAGCTCCATTGGATGGGGAAAAGAGGACAACCCAAAATACATCACCTGTGTTTTTTCTGGTTAATAGTAATGAGGACTGGGATGTGATTTCAAACAACCCTTCACTTAATCTGATTGATCTGCCTACAGCTACATTTAAATTTTTTAAAATTGAGATTCAGTTATCAACTTTACATATTGCATCTGTTTTAGTGCTCGTCTTTTTCCACAAGCAAAGAAATTCTCCCAATACTTCATCTTTTCTCCGTAGGGAAGACAGTCCAACTGCATCATTGCTTTGGCTTTCCTCTTCTGCATCATTTTCAGCTCCAGTCATGGACAAGGGCAGGGAGATCTGCAGCACTGCAAAGCCCTGCTATCTTCCCTCCATCTAGGTCCAAAACACACTGCAGAAATAATCCAGTTTGAGACCGCTTTAATTGCTTTGGCTCAGTGCTAGGGAATCGTGGGAAATGTAGTTTGTTGTGGCATGAGAGCTCTCTGACAGAGTAGGCTAAATGTCTCATAAAAATATGGTTCCCAGGATTCCCTAGCACTGAGCCAGGGCAGTTAAAGCGGTCTCAAATTGGATTATTTCTGCAGTGTGCTTTGGACCCTAGTCACACACAAACCACTCATTTCTGAGATGTCACCAGAAATTTTTGTACAACACACTCCCAGAAATTAAAGATTGATCCTACATCTAATCTTATGATCCTACATGAACCTCATCATCCTGCCTCTGACCTCAAATTCTCTACTGCATTTAGTTACAAAACAGCAATAGTGGCTTCATTTTAAAATATTTCATTCAAAATACATACAACTTTTTGTTTCCTGCTCTACCATGACTTTGGCTTAGTATTAATGGTGACTTTGCATGTTTCAAGGAAATAGCAGCAGCAGAAATATGTGTGACGTGCATCTTCTCTTCACACTTGTGCAAAAGACAGATCTTCCCTGTGGCAACATGAGTAAGATCCACACACACACAAGGAATTCCCATATCTTGCTGTCACATGTGATACCAGGAGGAAAATGTACACGTACTCTACACATTATGTATACATAATGTACATGTTACATATATAATAGATTACATTATATTCAGCGCCAAAAGAATATTCAACCATCCTGAATTCTTTTCAGGCTCAAATCAGATGAGTTAGCAACAGCCCCAAGAATCACAAAAGTGAAGAGTTAAAAGAGATCCCAAAAGGCCACCTATTGCAATTCCCTGACAAGGCAGGAATCTTACACTAAACAGAATCTGTGGTCCAAAACACACTGCAAAAATAATCCAGTCTGAGACAGCTATAAATGCCTGGCTCAATGCTAGGGAATTCTGAGAACTGTAGATTTGTGAGACATAGGTGTTTATCATACAACGGAATTTGGGGGTATAATGCAATGGCAATCCAAACGCGATCATGGGGTTTCACGTTATGGCGAATTAAAGTATCTCACACAATTTCGGGCAAAAGGGAAGTCATTCCGAATGCAATCATGGGTTTTACATTAATGCATATAAGAGTATCTTACGCAATTGCAGGCAATGGGGGGTCATTTTTGGGAAACGGGAAGTCATTCTGAACACAATTATATTTCATGTAAATTTGCTAAACTAGCGAATTTACATGAATTCAAATTGGCTCAATTCGAAATTGGGAGAAATTCCTCCTGTGTGATAAACTCCATATAGCTTTATGAACTACAATTCCAAGGATTCTCTTGCACTGAGCCAGGGAAGTTAAAGCAATCTCAGACTGGATTATTTCTGCAGTGTGTTTTGGACCTTTGCTCACAAATCTCCAGTGAAGAAGAAGAAGAATTCACCACTTTCAGAGATAGTTAGAAATTCTTCCTAAGGTTTGGTCAGTATTCATTGCAAATACTGTTTCTTGGCAGATGCTCATTCTCTGTCCATCTCACTGGTAAAATTTCTCTCCACAATCTCAGATTTTCATTAGCATGTATATGATTATCTTACAAGTGCTTTGGATCTATATCTATATCTATCTATATATTCAAAACCTTTCCCACTTAGACTGCATGCCATTTCTTACCAACCAGATGCCTGAAAAATATGAATAATGAGACAACTGGCCCACCTGGTGAAGTTCAGCATAAAGTCCACATTTGAGGACAGCTGCACCCTCAGAATACACTTGTCCCTCCATATTTGCTAGTGGGTTAGGGGCACAAGACCCCTGTGAATATGGGGAAAATGCAAATAACAAAAACACCATGTTTTTACCTGAGAGGACACCAACAGGCACTGACCACAGAACTGCACTGGAGGAGCTACAAATGCCTAGTAGAGTATTCTCTCTAGGAATCTCCAGGTCTTTCAGCGCAACTTTTAGTTAAGATTAACCATAGAGTTGCACTGGAGGACCTAGATATTCCTAGAGAGAATATATTAAAATCGGCAAATATCAAAGCCACAAATATGGAGGGATGTGTGTATTTAAAATGCCCTGAGTTTTGCACACACCACAGATCTTCTTGCCTTTCCCACCATTCACATCTGTATTTCCTTTAGGCACTTCATTTTCTATTTATTTATTTATTTTCAATTCTATATTACCTTTCTCCTGGAGAGCGACTCAAGGTAGCTCACAAGAAGATTTGTTTTTTTTTTTAAAAAAAAATCAGTTTTATAGTGTTTTGATGTGACTTTTTTTTTAAAAAAAATCTGTCTTAAAACTTTTTGTAAACATTTAAATGTGTTATGGAAGCTGCCTTGGGTCCTGGCCTGGAAGACAGCGGCATATAAATAAAATAAAATAAACCTGAATAAAAATTAAATAAAAATTAAAACAATTAACATAATTATATGAAAACAGTATAAAACTATTTTAAAAGCATACAAAAGATAGATAGATAAATAGATAGGCAGATGGATGGATAAACATATAGACAGACAGACAGATAGCACACACTCCAATAAGTTGTCTCCCTGCAAGCGATTACATCTTAAAAGTCTGCTAAACAAAAAAAGTCTGCTTGCAAGCAAAAGGAAAGCAGGGAGTGAGTCAGCCTAGCATATTGTAGAAGAGAATTCCAAAGGGTAGGAGCAGCCACCAAGAAGGCCCTGTCTCTCTTCATCAAGTGAGCCTAGGATGGTGTCAGGACTGAGAGAAAGCCTATTGGTCTAATAGACTTTCAAAATCAGTTTATAAATTCTTCCGATGTTTAACAGCTGATATCAAAAAGGAAGGGAGAGCCATTATAGTGCAGTGGTTTGAGTGTTGAGCTAGGACTCTGGAGACTAGGCTTCAAATCCCAGCATGGCCATATTTTGCAGACAGTGCCATCACTGAATTTGATTTCTCCCAGTGCAGGGGTGACCTTAGCCAAGCCACTCTCTCAGCTTCAGAGGAGGGCAACAGCAAACCTGTTTTGAAGAAATCTTGCCTAGAAAACTCCATGATGGGGTCAGCATCAGTTGGAAATGACACCACCACCACAAAAAAGGGAAAAAAATCAATCAGACTACAAAACAGATAGAAATCTTGAAGGCTTCTTGGGACATTTTAACAGCTGGGCAGGTTTGGAAGTGAGAATCTCTCCTCAAAACTCTGCCTTAATCTCTTATGGTTTAAGGACACCTTTTATACAACTCCATACCTCTCTAAAAAAGTGAAAAAGGGCCCCTGAGGTTGAGATTTCCAGGAAGAAACAATACACAAAAGCTACTTTGTTGTTGTCGTGTGCCTTCAAGTCCTTTCAATTTATGGGCAATTTTTTAAAAGCAAACTTTTCATGGGGTTTTTCTTGGCAAAATTTATGCAGTTGGGTTTTGCCATTGCCAGCCTCTGAGGCTGAGACAGCGTGGCTTGGCCAAGGTCACCGAGTGAGTTTGATGGCAAAACAGGTATCTGAACCCTCTTTTTTCTAAAGTCATAGTCCGATGCTCAAACCACGACACCACGCTGGCTCCCAAAAGCGACTTCACCCTACATTTGTCCACATCCTTCCCTTGTCACTTCCTGCAACCATCTAAATGGCTAGTAGTTTCTCAAACTGAGAACCCAACTTTTGCTTAGGCAGACCAAAACCATTTTTGTCTCTAGAGCGCAATGTGCACTGACTGCATTACAAAAATAAGACATTACCGCTACAAATAATATTTTTTTTGCATAGGCAGATCTTTAAAGGGCTTGGGTTTCTGCACTGCCTCCCCCTCCAAGTCGGCTGAGTCAGCCTTTGCTGGCGGCAGAGATGTGGCACAGAAGCCACCCAAGATGGCTCTCACATCAGAGATCCCGAATAACAGAGCAATGAAATAAACTTAACAAAATTCCTTGTAGGAGTTAGATACACATTTCACAGCTCAAAAACCCAACGCTTTTTAATACCATGTGATAATACAATACAACCAATTACAGTTGAATAATTCCATATTTGCCATCTCTGTGTGATCTCTGGACAACATAGAATCCCTTCCACACATCCCATGTCAAATGCATATGTGGAGGCCTTTTTCAAGAATTTGGAATAGCGGTTAGTTACATTGCATTACCACACAATATTAAAAATCTGGGGATTTTGAAATGTGAAATTATATCTATGTTTGTAATATGGTTTTGTAAGCATACAAGGAGTTTTATCGGTATTATTCCATTGCTCTGTTATTTGGGATACTGTCCTTGAGGTGGGTGATGACTTTTTTTCTAGTCTCACATCAGAGACAAACAAGAAGATGCTAAACAGATAGCAAGGTGGGCACCGCGCATGTTTCTGTAGGTGTCCCAAAATAAAGGGCTGGCACTATGGTCTCTGGAGGGCCCATTTAGGGTCTGGTGTGGCTGCTGGGCAAGTAGGAAAGTGCCCCTTTTTGTTTGCCCATTAGCCATGTCAGCATCCCCAGGTGCACTGCCCCACTGGATGTACCACCGGTGTCACCCGGAGCTGTCCGCACCCTCCTGATGACACCACTGGTTGCAGACTTTATATATTTCTCTCTTACTCTTAAGCTGGGTTGGGTGGCAACATTGCTTTGTTAGGTCAAGATTCCTGACAGCAGGACCTTTGGAAACTTCCCAATTCTAGAGCACAAAGGGTTTTTGGGTCACAATGCTCCCTTTACAGAAAAGGTTGCCAAACTTCCCAGATCACAACAGGACCCTGCATCTGCACTGCAGACATAATCCTGGTTTGACCCCACTTGACCTGCCATGGCTCCATGCTGTGGAATTCTGGGAAGTGTATGTTGTGGCACCAGAGTGCTGCAGGGGGGAGTCCTTTCAGAGCTCTGCTCTGGGGCCACAACAAACTACAAGTGGAGGTGGAGGACAGGTCCTGGAAAAGGGGGATGTCCCTATTCCCCCTGAAAGGAGGGTCTTATAGAGTTTCTCTTGGGCAGAAGGTGGAACAGGTCATGGAAAAGGAAGACATGTCTGAATGGTGGACCTTTTGGAGTTCCTCCTGGAGAGAAGGTGGAAATGGAGGACAGGTTCTGGAAAGGGATGACATCTGGTCACCCTGAGTGGAGGACCTTTTGGGGTTCCTGTTGGACAGGAAGTGGAAAGCTGGGCCAGATCCTGGAAGAGGACAAGTCTGAATGGAGGACCTTACGGAGTTTCTTCGGGAGAGAAGGTGGAAAAGGAGGACAGGTTTTGGAAAGGGACAACTTTTGGAGTTCCTCCTGGATTGAAGGTAGAAATGTGGGACAGGTCTTGGACAAAGAAGACACGTCTGGTTACCCTGAATGGAGGACCCTTTGGTGTTCCTCCTGGAGAGAAGGTGGATATGTGGGACAGGTCCTGGAAAAGGAAGACATATCTGAGTGGAGGACCTTATGGAGTTCCTCCTGGAGAGAAGGTGGAAGTGGAGGAAAGGTCCTGGAAAAAGGGGATGTGCTAGTCACCATGAATGGAGGGCATTGTTTTGGGGGTTCTTCTTGGGCAGAAGGTGGAAAGGTGGGCCAGAACCTGGAAGGGGAGGACCTGGCTGAGTGGAGGACCTTTTGGAGTTTCTCCTGGAAGTGGAAGACAGGTTCTGGAAAGGGATGGCATCTGGTCCCCCTTGAGTGGAGGACCTTTTGGGGGTTCCTCTTGGGCAGGAGGTGGAAAGGTGGGCCAGATCCTGGAAGGTGGGCCAGATCCTGGAAGGGGAGGGCATGGCTTTTGGGGGGGGGGCTGTGTGTGTATGTGTTGGGGTGGTTGTGCCTGTGTGGTTCTCCCTCTCACCTCCTCTTGTAGTCGTCCCTCTCCCTCTTGACCTTGGCCAGGACGTTGTAGAGGGCTCGGATCTCGGGGGTGATGGTGTCGATCTGGACCCCGACCCCATCCGGGTGGTGGAGCCAGGAGACCCCGGGTGGCCCATGATGCTGCTGGACCAAGGAAGAAGAAGAAGATGATGATGGTGATGATGCTGAAGAAGAGATGGCCCAGATGCTGCCAGGGAGGAACCTCGAGGAGGAGGAGAAAGAAGAGGAGGCGGAGGAGGATGGGTGCTGCAGTGATGTCTGGGAGGTTGGGGTGAGGGGTGCCCCAGGAGGGTGGCTCCTGCTGGGGGAGCCCAAGATGATCCTGGGAGGAGGTGGAGGGTGAGGATGGTGATGGGCCAGGCTCAGCCCCAAGGGCCGGATGGGGGCCACAAAGCCAGTCTGGACCCCTTGGCTCCTGGTCCTGGGTTGCTGCTGATGCTGATGCTTGGCTCCTTGTTGCTGTTGTTGGGTCACTTCTTGGAGCTGCTTCTCCAGCTGCCGGTTCCTGCGCTCCAGCTCGTGGACCTTGGCCAGGAAGCATCGGAAGCGGAGGTTGAGGGTCTTCAGGACGCTGATGTTGGAGCCCAGGTCGTTGCGGAGGGCCATGGCTGCAGGAGGAGGAGGTGGAGGAGGGCCAGATGGAGGAGAGGAAGCCAGGTCCCAGGAGGAGAGCAGCAGAGGGTCCTCCAAGAAGGAAGAGGAGGAGGAGAAGCCCCTGCTGCTGCTGCTGCTGTTGTTGTTATTATTATGATGCTGGGGCTCCAGTTGCTGCTGCTCTTGCTGCTGCTGCTGTTGGAGAAGGAAAAGGCTGGGACCCAGGAGCAAAGGGTTCATGGCTGACTCTGGTCTTTTTCTGGCCCAAGGAGGAGTGAAGCAGCAGCAGGGAGGAGGAGGGCCAATGGCAGCAGCCCTGGCCTGGCTCTGGACACAAGGACGCCGCCGCAGAAGGAGGGGCCTCCCTGGGAAAGATATAGAAAGAGGAGGAGGAGGGAAGGAAGGAGGGATGCTGTGGAGGAGGTGGGCCAAGGATGCTGATGCTGATGTTGCTCCTCCTCCTCCTCCTCCTCTTGCAAGGGCTGTGCCTCACTCATCTCATCTGCCTCTGGGGGTAATTGAGGACATGTCCTCCACTCCTGTCCAGGAGAAGCAGAGAGAGAGAGAGCCCTCCCTCCAGTCCATCTGGTGCCCTCCAAGGGAGAGAGGTGCAGGGCCAGCTCCATCAGGCAGAGCCCTCCCTCCAGTCCCTTTGATACCATTTTGACTCTGAGGAAGAGAGGAAGGCCCAGCTCTTTCAAGCCTGGCTTGGACTAAGGAGCAGAGCCCTCCCTCCAGTCCATTTGACACCATTTTGATTCTATCAGGCCCTCTATCAGGCCTGGCTTGGACTAAGAAGCAGAGCCCTCCCTCCAGTCCATTTGATACCAACCAGCCTTAGAGGGAGAGATGAAGGCCCAGTTCTATCAGGCCTGGCCTGGACTAAGAAGGAGAGCCCTCCCTCCAGTCCATTTGACACCATTTTGACTCTGAGGGAGGGATGAAGGCCCAGCTCTATCAGGCCTGGCCTGGACTAAGAAGCAGAGCTCTCCCTCCAGTCCATTTGATACCAACCAGCCTTAGAGGGAGAGATGAAGGCCCAGTACTATCAAGCCTGGCCTGGACTAAGAAGGAGAGCCCTCCCTCCAGTCCATTTGACACCATTTTGACTCTGAGGGAGGGATGAAGGCCCAGTTCTATCAAGCCTGGCCTGGACTAAGAAGGAGAGCCCTCCCTCCAGTCCATTTGACACCATTTTGACTCTGAGGGAGGGATGAAGGCCCAGTACTATCAAGCCTGGCCTGGACTAAGAAGGAGAGCCCTCCCTCCAGTCCATTTGACACCATTTTGACTCTGAGGGAGGAATGAAGGCCCAGTTCTATCAAGCCTGGCCTGGACTAAGAAGGAGAGCCCTCCCTCCAGTCCATTTGACACCATTTTGACTCTGAGGGAGGGATGAAGGCCCAGCTCTATCAGGCCTGGCCTGGACTAAGAAGCAGAGCTCTCCCTCCAGTCCATTTGACACCATTTTGACTCTGAGGGAGGAATGAAGGCCCAGTTCTATCAAGCCTGGCCTGGACTAAGAAGGAGAGCCCTCCCTCCAGTCCATTTGACACCATTTTGACTCTGAGGGAGGAATGAAGGCCCAGTTCTATCAGGCCTGGCCTGGACTAAGAAGGAGAGCCCTCCCTCCAGTCCATTTGACACCATTTTGACTCTGAGGGAGGGATGAAGGCCCAGCTCTATCAGGCCTGGCCTGGACTAAGAAGCAGAGCTCTCCCTCCAGTCCATTTGATACCAACCAGCCTTAGAGGGAGAGATGAAGGTCCAGTACTATCAGGCCTGGCTTGGACTAAGAAGGAAAGAGAGCTCTCCCTCCAGTCCATCTGACACCATTTTGTCTCTGAGGGAGTTCCTTATATTAAATGGCAAAATCAAGCCTGGCCATTTGGAATTTATACTTTTTGTTGAATATTTTCACACCGTGTATGCTTGAATCCGTGGATAAAGAAAATCAGTGGATAAGGAGGGCCAACTGTATATTTAGGTTGTTCAAATGATATAGCCATTTGAAGGCATAACGCTCATTTCACTAGTTGTTTCTGTCGCAAAAATTAGCATGACATTCAGTAGCATATGGGACTGATGACTGATGAGTAGCATTAGGGCAAAAAACATGAGTAAGAAGTCTGTATGGTGTGAAATGGGAGGAGAGCAACAGGGGGGGGGTGACACCATGAGTTCCCACACCGGGTGACACCAATCCTAGAAGTTTATCACACAGGGGAAATCCCATGCATACACTGGAGGTTTAAATCGGAGAAAAACCCTGCCAAAATGGGTTGATTTTCAAACAACGTTGTTGTTAAAGTGGTGTTAACCCAAACAGAAAGCAGACGGAAAGTAGACCAAAGCTACTCCTTTTTATTTTCAGAAAATCCCGAACATAAAAAGGAGTGGCCTTTGTCTACTTTCTGTTCAGGTTAACACCACTTACAACAACAACATGTGTGAAAATGAACCCGCTCTTGCTGGTTTTCCCCAGCTTTTAAATCCTGTTTTTGTACTTTAAAATGATGCTTGTTGAACTTGTGCATAAGTAACTAGGAGTTATCTAACTGTGAACAAACAATAAATGAACTACCTTTCCCTAGATGGAAAACTCACCAGAGTATGTGAACAAGCAATGCAGCAGCAAGAGCTGTTCCCAGTAATTTTTTTCCACATAAGAAGCTAGACTTTCTTTTTTTCAATACTGGCCCAAATACAACAGTGACAGAACCACAGCGGCAGCTGCCCAGTGCCAGAGTCAACTTGTTACGTAACAGTTAAAATGAAAAACTGGTGGTAGGGATTTAGTATGGGAAAGGGATGAGAATAAAATTTGACAGAATGTTTATGGTAATACAGTACTGCCTTGGAAGACCATGGACAATTTATCATCCAATCTCAGCACAGATAAGGTTGACACAAGGTTGGGGCATTATAAAGAAGAAGTGCATTTTAGAAAGAGGATTGGTTCAGGCAGAACGTTTCACAAATCACTCTTAATGTGAAGAAAGTGAGAACTTCCCCCCATTTCATAATGCCAGAACTGAAGTTATCCAGTTCAAACAAACAAACTGGCAGGAGGTTCAAGACAGATACATGCTTCTTCCCCTAGTGGATAATGTCTAATGACTACTAGCATGAGCAGCTTTTTAAAAAGAGGCTAGACAAAAGTAAGAAAAGTTATTTTTATAAAATTTCCCTGCCCTCTAAAAAGACATGAATCCATCTGACACGATCCAGCCTGGGAGGGAGTGAAAAGGGAGGCCCAACTCCATCAGGGCTAGCCAGAACAAGAAGGCCCTCCCTCCATGTCATCTGCCATGGTCCAGGCCTCAGAGGGAGGGAACATCCACTGGACTTGGTCCCTTTCCCTACCACCTTTCCCTTTCCCTTCCCTTCATGTGTCATGTCTTTTTAGATTGTAAGCCTGAAGGCAGGGAACTGTCTAATTAAAAATAATAATTGTAAGCTACTCTGAGAGCCTTTAGGGCTGAAGGGCGGGGTATAAATACTGTAAATAAAATAAAATAAAAGACCCAAAAGGAGAAGAGTGGGGAAGGGGAGTAAGTCCAGTGGTTCTTCTCTCCCTCTGAGGCCTGGACCATGGCAGGTGGACTGGAGGGAGGACCCTATCTTCTTACTTTACACTAGGCCTGATAGAGCTGGGCCTTCATCTCTCCCTCGGAGGCCAGGTGTTATCAAGTGGATTGGAGGGAAAGCTCTGCTTCTTAGTCCAGGCCAGGCCTGATAGAACTGAGCCTTCATATCTCCCTCAAAGGCTGGTTGGTATCAAATGGACTGGAGGGAGGGCTCTGCTTCTTAGTCCAAGCCAGGCCTGATAGAGCAGGGCCTTCATCTCTCCCTCTAAGGCTGGTTGGTATCAAATGGACTGGAGGGAGGGCTCTGCTTCTTAGTCCAGGCCAGGCCTGATGTTCTCCTTCAGAACACAACCCAAGACCAGCCTCATGAGGAACCAGTAACTACGATTGAAAGCAACCCCCATCACAGAAGTGGTATGATTACAAAGGTTTAATAAATGATAAAGGACTTTGGAGAACTCTTGCATTAAATGATAAATATACTCTCCTTATCACATCCTAAGAGACTTGCATTTATAACACACTTACTATAGCAATGGTATCATTTTAGAAACTTATCAAGAGCTGAGATTCTCAGATTTCAAAATCATCGCAGCACTTAAAAAAGCTCCTGCTCATGCATTAAACTATTTATAAAATTAATTGATATTCTTTTTCAGGTGTATTGAAAATAGTTATATCAGGAATGGGAAACAAGCAACTTGCAGGCCACAGGAAGTGTCTCAAAGCTATTTGAGGGAGGGATTTTTTCATCCCAATTTTTTGTTTAATTAAAAAATGACAATAACCAGGAGTTACTTCCAGTTTACTTTTTCTTTAAAAATAAAAATAAAAATCTGGGACTAAGACAAGTCTGCTTTTCCATGGCAAATTGAACCTATGTCCCCACACCAAAGCTTCAGGAGGGTTGAGTTAAATTTTTAAAAAAGTAAAATACCAGGGAAAACGTAGTGTAAAACTGGTACAGTGGGCCCCTTTGGATCCACTAATTCAAGGGCCTGTAGATCATCATGGCCTGTATTATTAATTGGTGGCAACAGGAACACAGACGCACTTGAGCGTGAATTCAATAACACCATTTAATAATATGGATGGTGCATTCATCTGCATTTTTTGGCATCCACGGGGGAGGAGGAGAGTCTAGAACTAAACCTCTGTGGCTCTGAAGGGCCCACCAGATATGATGTTACACACTTTACACAACATTTTGCCAAAAATGAACCACAATCCAGCAATGGAAGCACACCAATCTTTCTGCCTGTCTTTCCCATCCTCACAATGTGGTAGAAAAGTCAAGAAGAAGTTGGCTCCAGAGTTTGGAGGGGAGAGCCAATCCATTCCTGTGGGGAGGGAGGGTATGAATGGTACCTTTAGTGAGTATTTCTGGTCGAACGCTGCCCAGTGTTATTCGTCTGAAAAATGGTTCATCTACTCTACAGCACAAATCAGTCAAACCCTATCCTGCTTATGAATGTTGACACTCATGCCCAAAGCATGGCTTCTGACACCAGCCCATACTGCTGCCTTCCAGATTAGTTCTTAACTGAGTTCTCCCCTACCCCAAGATTAAATAGAGAAAAGAAGTGGATGATAACACCACTGCATGGAACAAACTTCCGAAACATGTGCACCTGGAGAAGCCCAAGGCCAACAATATGCACTAGCAGGTAAAAGTGAGAGCTGAAAAAAAAATCCTGTGCCAGACACAAGAGAAAGAACACGAAGTAGGAAAAATTTAATGACTGATAGGTCTCAACTTGACAGTCTCTGCCCTTAAGCAGGGCCAAAAGTAAATTAAAAATCTGGTCAGCCCGTCATGTCAAAGTGCCTAAGCACCAACCCTGTAAGTGTCTCTCCAGGGCAAGTGTCCTCCTGGATGGGATCTCCCAACAGACTTATTGGCCCTGGCTAGTAGATGCCAGAGAAGCATCAAGCAAAGGAGTCCCCCCAACTACTGGTGGCTTCTGTGCAGCTTGCGCTTCTTGTTAGGGGTTGGGCGAGCCTTCAGACCCCCAGGAGAGAGCCGAGCAGCCTTTGAGGGCCTGGTCCGCTTCTGAAAGGAGCCTTGACGTGAGGCCAAGGGCTGTTTCTTCTGCTTATCTCCTTTTGGGTCTCCTTTAGCCTGTGCTTTAGCTTCTGTTGCTGCAGAAAGTTCCTGTTTTGCTGTTGGTTTCTTAACAGCTTTTAAGGTTACGCGTTTCCTCCCTTGAGGCAAAGGCTCAGCTGGAGCAACGTCTGCTTGCTCTGCCTGCACTGCTGGCTCGCCATTAGTCTCTTCATCTGCAAAGAGAACTAAGCGTTAGGCCAAAACAGGGGAGACAACTGTGATGTGAGAAAGGAAGGGAGAAAGGGAGGGCACAGCTCACGCAGGGAGAACATCCTGTTTGGGACCTTTGCCTGCTTTCACAGGAGTGCTCCAAACTGCAGCTCCTCACTTCATAGGAGGCATTCGGGGCAAGCATCACAGTCCTGATGAGAAATTGTGTGTGTGTGTTGCAAGAAAGAATGTGTGAGTAGGGGGGGGATTGATAGATTTACCATGTTTTTTAAAAAAGGGAGCCTTTGGTCCCAGCTGCTACTAAATCTGGGGTCAGCAAAATGGGGCCCATGGGACACATGCAACCCCTACACATTTTTAGAAATGGAGGAAAATGCCACCTTGGGCTCTTACTGCGAAGGTGCATTATGCGTTATTGAGAGGAGGAAGGCCTTTTCCCCACAACGCAGGACAAAGATGATGGCAGCCATTTTGTGTGTCAGTGCAGAGCCCACCATCTTGAACAGCTGTCATCAGCTTTGTCCTGCTCTATGGGGAGAAGGTAGGAAAACTGATGTGTGGATTCCTCCTCTTACCAAACCAGAGAATTGTCCCAAGTTTGCTGAAAAAGTGCATCAACTGGGCTTTATTTTATCTTATAACCTGTATTTTCTTTTTAAAGTAAAAAAAAAAAGATCAAAAACAAAGAAAAAAACAGTAAGTGACTTCTAGTTTTGCTCTAGTTTCATTTTTCACATCACCACAACCCAATGAGTGGCTGAGACATCCAGGGGTGAAAATTGGCTCCTACCACTGAGGTACGGTCTGCAGCATCTATTCAACAAATTTCAACATTAATCCATTTGCTTCTCCTTCCTCAACAAGGTCAACCAACACAAGAATATTCTGTTCTCTAATCTACTTTAGCAGATGGAGTCAACTGAAAGACATTTGCATAATAGCCCCGTTCAGTTATTTTTTGCCTGTTTAATTTTCTACATGGGGAGTGTAGAAGGCTCTTTCCATTCTGGAGGTTTTCCATGCACCTCCCCTTCCTCATGTGTTTGTTTTGCCTGTTTCATAGTGCCTGAAAAGAGCTAAAGTCGAATTAAACTTGTTGCCTTTTTTGGAGCTGCCTCTCAGCATTAAAGGCAACAGCCAACTTTATCCCCTTCTACTACTGATTATATTAAAACCAGAACTAACAGTCTCAAAACGTAAGACAGCTGTAAGACAGGTGTTACACTTAATGCACAATCCTCTCCCAGACTACCTAAACTGCAGTCTGGTTTTGACCATAGTTACGTGTAAGTGAGCCACACTAAATATAAAGGACTTCTTTCTCATAAAGACTAGGTTGATTTGGGTTTCAAAGTATACGGTCTTTATGACCACAGTTAGTGTTAACCAGAATCTACATCAAGCAAGGCCCCATGGGCCCCACTTTGCTGACCCCTGGTGTAGAAGAAGCTGGGACCAAAGAAACTGAACATTTCAACAAAAGTGTGTATTTTGTGTTTACAGAATGCTTGAGAAACTAGTGAATTCTGGCAGAATCTGTTTGGTAGCCAAACAAGGTTCCCGACAAAGCAAACCCTCTGCATACCTTTCACAGGCTTGGGAATGGCATTAGAAAACTTCTTGAGTTTAGCAACAAAAAAGCCATCCATGTTGTGGGTATGAGGGTAGAAACGCCGTGTAGATTTCAAAGACGGATGGAAACGACGCTCCTTAAACCTAGATGAATGCAAAGAAAGTTTTGAAAAATCAACGGCACTCCTTAGAATGCTGGCCCGCCCTCAATTTTATGGTTTTGGATTAAGAGTTGCATACCTGGTGAATCCTTCTTTACCAAAATCTAGCCCTGTTGGCACCAAACGGACATTGCGTTTCTTCAGGGCATAATCCACAACCCATTCATTTTCCTCCACCTGCAAATACAGAACATGGGCTGTCAGCTTTCTCCAAGTTCCCAACATAGCATAGTCTTTCCAGTCTAGACCAGTAGAAACCAGAGACAGACAGAAAGGCAGACACTTACCATGACTGAACATGTGCAGTATACAATGTAGCCACCAGTTTCTGAGGCAGCATTAACTGAGTCAATGGCACTAAGTATTAGTTCCTTTTGTAGGTGAGCACAGCGTAAAATGTCCTTCTCATCCTGAAACAGAAAGGGAGACTGATCTCAACAGCAAAGCTCAATATGTACAAAATGATCAAAGTACACCAAGCACTGAATAATACTGCTACTACTGTGTTTCCCTGAAAATAAGACACTGTCTTATATTAATTTTTGCTCCCAAAGATGAGCTAGGTCTTATTTTCAGGAGATGTCTTATTTTTCCATGAAGAAGAATTCACATTTATCATTGAACCAAAAAAAAATTATTATATACTGTATATATATTCAAGGTAAACAAGTCAATATTCATCAACCCATCCATATGGTCTCTGCTTCTCTCACCTCCTTCAGATATGCTCAAAGATGCTCCCACCTCAAGATGTTGACAACAATAAATGAAAACAAGGAAGATATGTAGTTGCAAGCTTTTCTTCTCTTCCTTCCCCCACCCCATCTTCTGGGTGCAAATTCTTTGGTATAACACCTTCTCTAACGTCCCACTATAGTGATTGCACCAAACTTACCTTATTGGTTTTAACTGTGGGATCCTTTGAAATAACACCTGTACCACTGCATGGAGCATCCAGCAGAACCCTGTCAAAACCGCCCAGTACCTTAAGACAGAAGAGAAATTATTACTGTTTTATTCATGTTTATCCCAGTCTTTCCCCAGTAATGAGACTCAAGACAGTTTATTAATTATTAAAATCAGAATAGATTAAAAACCATACAAAAGTACAATTAACTATATATATATATAGTCTTTCCAGTATATATATATAAATTAAATTATCTCTATAGGTAAAACCACTAAAAACCAATATTCAAAAAATCAATAAAACATAGAGAGTTCCTCTCTTGGTTGCACATAATATCCGCTCTCAGGTTGTCAACTAGAACTCAAAAAAATCAACCTTAAAACCCTCACAATGTAGCAAGAGACAAGGCAGCAGCATCTATCTTTAGCTGTCCATGAGACATGCACAGTCCTGTTTGACAAATCAGGAGAAGGATAAAACAAATGACAGAACCGAGTGGCACTGCTAGACTCTATGGTTGGAAACTGTGCTCTCAGTATCAAGAGAGACTTGTCCCTCAGAGACTCCCTGGAAACATCTCCAACACCTTTCCTTGATGTCTCAACTATGTACCTTGGGAAACTGTCGCCCATCACAGTGGCTCACAACAGTGTTCGTGACGCCTAGGCGGTGGAGGTTTCCCACCACACTGTGCAATCGCTCTGCATTGCTGTCATTAGCCAGGATCACACCAGTATTCTTCATCAGTTGGGCTGTCACAGTGACAAAAAATGGGGTAAATCAAAACTGTTAGGCACATCCCCCAGCCCAGATCACAAAATACTTAAATTCATTTCATATGTCTTTGCTACTCTCTTTTTATGCAGCCCCTGCTTTTCTTGCCCAGTAGACTGGAAACTTAGGTCACCTGTGGGTTCTCCATATAATTGTTCATTGGTTCCAAAAGACTAGGGTGCCTTTTCCCCCCAACCAGTAGGAGACAAAAATCTTTGAAGAAAGATTCAGCTAATGGCTACAAGATATTAAGATATTCTTAATATCTAACTCCCAGTGGATGGCTTGCTATAAAACTGGAATGAATTTCCCCCACAGTATCCCAGATGGGATAAAAAAGATAGCAATCTGGAAAAGATGGTAACCACTGTTGGCTGAACAAATTGAAGGACAATTCACACTTAAGTCCATGTATTAAATTATCCTACTTGCCATTTCACAATGGTCCAAAAGACACTGAGAGGGATGCTGGCATTGAAGGGTGGACCTGGTTTCCTTGAAAAGCCCTTTGGAAGTTACCAAATCCCCAGGAGCATTTGCATAGCTCCCTGCCCTATGGTGGAGCCAAAGGTGTGGCCGAAAACCTATGGTAAGACTTCCCCCTCACACTTCTTACAGCAAGGCTGGAAGGGGAACAATGCCTGCTCGTTCCCAAAGGAAGCTGTGTGGTCTTGTTCCCTTTAACTGCTGGAATGTTCAGACTGAACTGTGGCCACTCTGCTCGGCTTATTATCTTCTAGACAAAGTAACTCCTTTAAGCCTTTTTAGGCTGTATAGTGCACATTCCATGCACCATGTAGGCACCCATGACAATCTCTTCTGATGACTACTGTCGCTTTCACTACGGGGTAGTTCCATAAGGATGAGATGTACTGTATATACTCATATATAAGTCTAGAAATTTTAGCCAAATAATCAACCCAAAGAACTTGGGTCAACTTATTCATGAGTTAAAGTTGTTGTTGTTGTTGCTATTATTATTATTATTATTATTATTATTATTAACCTTTATATAGTGCTGTAAATTTACACAGCACTTAACTTACCATCTTTTAATTAGACAGTTCCCTGCCCTCAGGCTTACAATCTAAAAGACACGGCACAAAAGGAGAAAGGAATGGTGGTGGAGAAGGGGATCAGGTCCAGCAGGCCTTTTCTCTCTTTGAGGCCTGGACCAAGGTGGATGGACTGGAGGGAGGGCTCGGCTTCTTAATACATAATTATAAGGAGGCATCCAGGGGCAGACAAGGCACACATCTGGGAACGCTTCCCTAAACAATATAGTCTTTAACTCAATTTTGAAACTGGTTAGAGAAGTGATGAGGTGCGCATGTGGGGGAAGAAGGTTCCAGGAGTGAGGGGCAACAAGTGAGAAAGGACGAATCCGGGACGGGGCAGTGGCAATCCTATGCTGGGACAGGAGAACTTTACTACCAGAATGGAGGGTATGAGTAGGAATTTAAGGAGAAAGAAGTTCATATAAATAAGGAGGGGCCAGTCCATGGAGGGCTTTGAAAGCCAACAATAAAGCTTGTATTGGATGTGGAAGGGGAAGGGGAGCCAATGAAGGGAGGACAAAAGAGAAGAAACATGGTCAAAGCAGTGAGCGGATGTGATAATACGTGCAGCTGAGTTCTGGACAGAGATTAAAGGATGGAGATGAGAGAGAGGAAGCCCTGTCAGAAGAAGGTAACAATAATCTAGTCCTGATACCACCAGGGCATGGACCAGAGTCTTAGCAGTAGAGGCTGAGAGGAATGGACATATTTTAGCAATGCTGTAAAGAGGGAATCTACAGGCCTTGGCAGTGGCCTGGATCTGAGGAATAAACGACAGAGAAGAATAAAAAATGAAACCAAGACCATGGGGTTGTTGAGTCGTCAACAGAAACAGAAAAGGAGTATTGGAGGGTGGGCTTAGGTGGAAAGACAAGAAGCTCTGTCTTAGAGCTTCAAGCGCTGATGCCGCATGCACTGAGAGATAGAAGTCAGACAAGATGAAACTTGCTGTTCAAGCCCCAGCAAAAGGTCAGGGGTGGAAAGATACAGCTGAGTGTCATCGGCATACAGATGATAGGAGAAACCAAAAGAACTGATGAGTTTGCTTAGGGACAATGTGTATAGAGAAAACAAAAGGGACCCAGGACAAAGCCCTGTGGAACTCCAACAGATAAGGGAACAGAGGAGGAAGTGTGACCACCAGTGACCACTGCAAAAGATCTATCTGACAAGTAAGATTTAAATCAATCAAGAACAGGGTTGGAGAACCCAAGGTCAGAAAGTAAATCAGTCAGGAGATAGTGGTCCACGAAGGCCGCAGACAGATCAGGAAGAATGAGAATAGAGGCCATTCACCTTGGCCCACAAGAGATCATTTGAGATCTTGGTGAGGGCCGTCCATGTATAGTGCTGTGGGTGGAAACCAGACTGAAAAGGGTCCAGAATGGAATTGGCTTCAAGAAACTCAAGACAGTGAAAATAAACAGCTCTTTCCAGAACCTTAGAGAGAAAAGGAAGAAGAGAAATTGAACGACTGCTAGACAAAGAAGAGGGCTCGAGAGAGGGTTTCTTGAGAATTGAGGAAATGAGAGCATGTTTGAAGTCTGAAGGGAAGGAACCCGCAGAGAGGGAGAGATTACAGATATAGAGGAGCGAGAGCAGAAAAGAAGGGGTTATAGAGATTAGAAGACAGGAGAGGATAGGATCAAGAGAACAGGTTGTAGCTTTGCAAGAGTTTAGCAGCATAGAGTTCGTTCAGTGGAAGTGGAAACACAGAGTTTATTAGTAGAAGATACCAGGAGATTAGAGGTAGGGGGCAAGTCAGGTGGAACTATTTCAGATCGAATAGTAGTGACTTTTGTGATGAATTAGTTTATGATGAAGTGATGAAGTCAGTGGAAGAAAATGAGGAGAAGATGGGGGAGAGGAAGGTTTTAGCAGTGAACTGAAGCAGGAGAACAAGCGTTGCAGGTGCCTCTTGTTGGCGCAGATCAACAATTTATAATAGTTCTGCTTTGCCATAGACAGTGTGTGTGAAAAAGATAAAAGGATGAATTTATAAATGAATGAAATCAGCCCACCTCCTGGACTTTTTCCAAAGATGTTCAGCTGCTTGAACATCTTTGGAAAAGTACTGTACCTTATCAAAAAAGGAACCATCTACATATGTGAGTAGAGTGATGAAAGGCAAGAGCTTAGTTCATCCTGGGAGAACCTAAATGAAGCACCAACCCTATCTATTGTCTCCACTGTGGTTCCACTTCTGGCCTTTTTGAACATCTGGGTGGGAAAATAGCAACATGCTTTGGCATCCTTTTCCTTTTTGACATCCTTTACATCATTTGTTACATGCCCCTTAGTTTTATCCCCAATTTATACACAGGTTATATAAAAATACGTAGCCCCAAAATCTGCCCTCAACACTGATGCTGCCGAATGTTACATATAAAGGGAGAAAAAACTTGGTTTACATGGCAAATACCCAAAGTCCCACCTTTGTGCTCATTTTGGAAGCACAAGTATCACAGGAAGGAAGGCCACAAGCCAGAAGGGAAAACTATAAAGCACCAACCACTTTGTATGTGTGTGTGTGAGAGAGAAAGAGAACTGTGAGATCCATTCAAGAACCTGGGAGGATTTGCCCAGAAGCAAACTTAGCCCAGCAAAGTCCAGCTTGCCTTTTCACTTCTTTGGATGCCAGCAAAACCCTTACACTAGTAACAGATGTTTCAAAATGGGACTCACTGCATTCATTACAGAGTCAGAAGAATGAAAGGGGGAGTGGATAAGCTTCTGCCTAGTCAACCTTGTGACATTTTTCTCAATGAAAATTCCTATTAGCAGAAAGAGGAGAGCCCTCCTGCAATGTTTTGGACCATTGGAAGGAAGAGCACAAACCAATAAAACCCACCCCAGGCCTCCACTAGTACCTATGTAACTGGTCTTGCCTCCTGGGGCACAACACATGTCCAAAATCCGCTCGTTCTCCTGGGGGGCAAGAGCCATTACAGGGAGAAGGCTGGATGCTCCTTGCAGCATGTACTGGCCAGCCAAGTATTCTGGGGTGGCACCTAGGAAAGAAAGGGAAAGCACAGACAAAACAGTGAGAAACTAGCTGCTGAATAGTATATTGTGAACGTACTGTGAAGATCCATTCTTGCCAAGGAGAAGGAGACATCCATGAATGGGTTAACCCAGTGGTTCTCAAAAAATGACATGGGATTAGCGGGGAGAGGAGACTTGGAGGCTATGATCCGTCCCTTCCTAAACATTTTAAAGTGTAAAATCTACACATGCATTGAATTAAATATTGAATTTACTTAAATGAAACTGTTCAAATTGAACCATGTTATTTCCTTATAAAATGTTAAAATATAGATATGAATGTGCAAATGAAAATACACATAATAAACAAAGTATTTATATACTACATTGAATGGGGAAGCACAATGTCCATATGCACATGTAAAGTGAGGGCTAAAAGAACAAATTTAGCTTTTTAGTCCAAGGCTAAAAAGTCTGAGCATCACTGGGTTCACCAACTCTGCTGCCCAGTCAAGACAAGGGATGCCATCATATAAACTGAGACTTTTTTGCCACAATGACATGAAGATAGAGGCAAAAGCTGAAATTTGCCTACACAGAATGTTAGGGTTAAGGCTCATCTCTAACTGCAAAAATTCCAAAATGTCCTTCATCTTCACCGAGGACACACCTAGAGGTTTTCTACTGCCCACTTGTGAAGTGCTCTTCAAGTTAACTCATAAATCCTAATTGTGGGTTTATGATGAGAAGAAAGGACAGTATGAACTATCTTGGCTGAATAACCTAATCTCTTCTAAGATTCCGATTTAGAGGCCAGGTAGAGCCACTCTGGATCTAGATGTAGAATTGGCCCTTTGTCAAAAGATAAGGGAGAGATGGCAGAAACCAGAGGTAGCAGCTGTAAGAAACATGGCTGTCTTGGCCATTTAGGAGCAACTAATACTATGCAAGCTCGCTTGTTCTCAGAACATTCAAGATGAAAGGAAAAGAAAGGTATATAGGTGACCTGGAGGCCAAAGAGAGAGAAGGGCATCCTGTGCTTCCACCCTGGGGAAAAAGAAGCAAGAAAAGTGGGGAAAAAATCAAAAACATAAAAAAGTTAAGAAAACAGGAGAAATCTGTCCCACATGCACGGAAGAAAGAGCTACAGAAATTATTTGATTTGCTACACTCTCGGGCAAAGTTTCCACCAATTCTACTGAAAGGAGGGAATTCCCAGGAAACAGTTGTTCTTGGATGACCTGGAGACTCTTCATCTAGGGCATCCTGTATCTGATGGACCTGTTGAGGAATTCCTGATCCAAATTGGATGAATCCCCCACACACACTTCAACACCACCAACCCCCCCCCCTCAAAAACCCAAACTCAAAAAACTGAATACGTTCTTGTGAATCTTTCTTTTTGAGGCACTAGTTTTACAGCATTCTGCAACAGAAAATGAGACATGGCCTAATGAATTCTTTGGTGATTTTGAGGCTAGAGACTGGATAGAGCAGGCTCTGGGTGGAAGAGAAAATTCTATCGGATAAGCTTGTTCTATGCCTCTCAACACCCATTGGTCTGGTGTGGAAAGTTGTCAGGTTTGTAGGAATCCAGACAACCTTCCCTCTATCAACAGATGGTTTGAATCACAGGTTGGGCTTGGAACCCATTAGGCTGATTTCCTTTCTGGGGCTGACATGGTTGACTTCTCTGGTTGCAGAAGGGAATGTGAGCTCTATCCACACTGGTTTGAAGGGAGTCACTTCTCAGCCAAGAATGGAGTCTGCTCTTTTCTCACTGGGTTCTTTTAAAGAGGAATCTCCCTGTTAAAGCACTAGAGTCCCTATGTGGAGAGCTGAAATGGAGCCATAGATCAAAGGCACTTTAAATAATTCCATCTCCTGGAGAGAAATAGAATAAAGTTTTTGAGCCAGGTTAATGCCTTTCAGTTTGACTCTAGTTTATCCAAATTTTCAACGTAATAGGGGAAGAGCGCTATTATAGAATCTGCTTTCGGCTGTGGAAACATGGAAACTATGCAAGAAGAGGTGGTATCTATCTTTAAGGAAGATGAACGAACCTCCTTGTCTCTATTAGACTGTAAATCAAAGGTAGATAAGGCCTTAGTCAAGAGGAGACTAAAATGATCTGGACCAAAGTGCCTTTCTATGGCACTTTCATTCAGTTTCTTATAGTCAGCCCAGTCCCCTGATCTCTCATCAGAGGTATCTGACATTCCCAAGAAATATGATTGTTTAGCCCCATCAAATATTTTGTGTCAGGATTGGAAAAGTGAACATGGTCATGCTCCTATTCCCTCAGGGAAGTAGCAGGTGCCACTTTTTAAGCTGTTTCCCTCTTCAGAGGAATAGAGAGAACAGAGTGGGCAAGTTGAGGGAGAGAAGTCATTCCCTCAATGGGGGTAAAGGGAAACAGGCTTGGAAGGTGAGGGACAAAATCTTTTGGCAGGAGGGTGATGAAGATGGAACAAATTTGTTTTCTGCAGCTCCAGAAAATAGGAGATGGAGCAATAGACTACAGGAAAAGAGATTCCATCTCAACACGTCCTGACAGTAAAAGCTGTTTGACTGTTGAAGATGCTCCCTTGGAGAGTGGTGGGGTCTTCTTCTTCGGAGGTTTCTAAAAAGAGGCTGGATGGTAATCAGTCACAGGGAGGGCTTGGATTGTGTATTCCTGCATGCGACAGGATTGGACTGGATGGACCTTGAGGTCTCTTTCAACTATGATTCTACAAGGAGACAGCTGGTTGGCAAAAATGATCCTGTAAGCAACTAAATTCAAAATCATTTGAAGCCATTTGTTTTGATCAATCACGGGAATTAGCATAGGCCAGTTATATGGGCAAAGGTGGGAATAAGGCACTTTGCCAGCTAAAATCGCTGCTGTCATGAGTCTGAGTCACAAAATGGCCACCATTGCCAGAGCCATGCACTTTTATCTTACAAAGCTGCCCAGACAGTTTAGATTTAGCACAAAGAGAATCACTCATCTGAGGAAGCAAACTAGTTAAGCTGCTAGAATGGATGGCTGCTTCTATTGGTGGCATGTCCTCTCCCTCCTCCACTTCAGGATCAACATTTAAAACAGTATCTGGCTCTGGCGTTGCAATCTTAGGTCCCTCAACTGCTTTAGTATCAGAGGACAAACTGAGATCCAGATGCTTTTAAAACCCAGCAAAAGCAGCTCTTGAGGAGGCATTCTCAATTATGGGAGAAAGACCAGGGCCTGCAACGTCCCCAATTCTATCTCTTCATGATTGCAGATTGCTCCAGAGGAGACAGCCATGTCACAGTGACAGATAAATGGACGCTTCTCTTTACAACTCCCAAAGAAGGCAATTAAGAAAGCACTGATCTTCTTAGAGATGTGGACAGGTTTGGGGCTTTTTGGCCTCAAGCTTCCCAGAGGAGCATGAATGTTTCCCCACAGTGTATAGAGAACTGAAGAGAAAGGGAATCATGATTAAAAGCAAAAGGTGAAGGAAGATGAGCAAGGAGGAAACCAGGGTGGAATCAGGATTGGAAAATTTACTTATTTATTAGATTTATATTCCACCATGGGATTCAAGGTGCGTAGAAAGAGAACAGAAAGGCTTAAAAGTGAGAATGAAAAAGAGAAAGAGAAGTTAAGACCAGAAAAAAGGCAGAGGAACTCTGATATGACCTGTTCTGAGTGAAAGAAGACAAGGCAAGAAACTAAACAAAAGATCTAGGAATCTAGCAAAAAAGTATGTTTAGATTACACCATTCATTGCCTTGCCTGAGCAGCAGAAGAGGTTAACCCATTCCTGGATGGCTCCTTCTCTACCAACTGAGAACTCCCCGTACCAGACAAGCTTAGGGGCTGGAATTTAAAAAAAGAAAGAAACAAAAAGAGTAGTTTCTTACTCACCTATAGGCACAGAGGAATCATATACAACAAGCCCAGTTTTTGACCACTTTCCTAAAGGATCAAGATTTACTCCACGATTTATCAGGGCCTGCAGGACAAAGGGTAAAAACAGTGATGAAATATCACTATGAAAGGAGAAGGGTGAACAAGAAATGGGGTGTAAAACCAAAGATGTAAGCACCTGTGCCAGGTCACGTCGCCGTGTCTTGAGTGTGTTGGTACGGAGGGTCACAGGCCGAGGAACCTCATTAGACTCCAAGAACTCAACCAGCTAAAAGCAGGAAAGAGGGAAAGAAACCAAAACAAGAGGTGAAAAACTTTCCCAGCATGTACGGGGGAGTATCGTAGTTTTAATTATCACTTTTTAAAAATTTTGACAGAAAGTTTGTTTCGATTTGTAGTTAACTTATCTCTATGTAGTCACCATCCAGATTTACACATTTCCCCCAGCATTTCTTGACCTTCTGAATACCTGATATTATAGAAGTTTGCAGACTGCACTTTACCAGGAGGTATCGTAAAGTAATAATTATCCCCCAGAAGTTATTATGGTATAATAACTTGAAATTTATCATTGGTCTCTAAGTGCACAATGCTCATTGTGTCCTTTATATTTGTGACAGGTTGTGCCAGAAGCGACTAAAGTATAAAATCTTCATAAGGCGCAATCTGCAGATCTCTGCAATAATGGTATTCACAGGGTCAAGAAACTCTAGGAAAAATGTGTAAATCTGGATAGTGACTACGCAGAGATAAATTAGCAACTATAAATCAAAACAAACTTTCTGTCAAAAATTTTTACAGGTGATAATTAAAACTTTACAATACCCCCTCATAAGTGTTGGAAGATTTTTTTTTTTGCACTCCCTTATCTTCTCCATAGATAGATTTTCCTGCCTGCAAATCCTGCTGTCTCCCCCTCATTCAAACATTTAATTTGCTCCTACTGAATCACAGGCCAATAACTTTGCAAATTGGTAAACAAACCATGTGATTCAGTTCACTCCCCCTTTCGAAAGTACTCTCTCATACAAATATTTTCTCCTGCCCTGTCAGATTCCCCATCTTCCTCCTCTCTCAAATTTCTTTGGAAAGATGGTGAGATCAAGTCTTCTTCTTTACCTGAACTATTCATTAGCTAGGTTAGGATGTAGTCTCTATGCATATGTAGATTCAAGGCATTAGTAAACTTTTGTTTACACTGTAAGGTACTTGTGTTGTTTTTGAGTAAGTCTCAGTTCTTAAAGAAACATAGGTTTCTGCTACTCTGCTGATTTAAAGCTAGACCCTAACAGGCTTGGCTTTGATATTTTTGATATTTAAATATTTTTTGTCTCCTTAACAAAGGCTGAGGCCTTAGGAAACTTGAATTGCGCTACAGTAAGTACAGGGAATGGGATTGAACTCAATTCTACCTCTGGAAAAGAGATCATAAGGTTCTCAAAACCAAGTTACATAGATCCTAGTTGATTAATTTTATTAACTTTTTCTAAACAAGTACAATAATATATAAGAAAATGTTGTGAATATGACACATAAAAACACATAGCATAATGTAGCAACCCCACTGCACAAGATGAGTGCATATCAGCAACATCTGGAAAAATGAATCAGCTGTGCCTCTTAGAGTTATGGATAAAGCAAGGCATTTTTTGGCGTATATGGTGACCATATTCAAGAACTGCAGTCTCTTGGGAAAAGATCTGTTATATGATTAATTAGCTGATTTGCTTTATGGTTTTAGACACCCTGGTAATGCTCTTAGAATCTTTGAAGATATATATATATATATATATATGACTACAAATCTTCAACAGATTGACCGGGCAAGAAACTCTGATCTTGTCCAGCGAGACTGCTCCAGCAGGAAGGTTACTTCACAGCAGTTAGAGTGAGATGAACATTGAAAACAAAAAAATTCCAAAATGGATTTGGGAGAGAGAATGTTAGATGTTGGGACTAGACTGGACTTTTGTCTAATCTAGCAAGACGTCTTATGCACCCTTTGACTGAAGCATGAGTCAATCCAGACATCCCATCAAGCTGGTTTTACCAAAGTTTAACATAATTATATATGGAAATAGCTTCTTTCAACTTGTAATGGCAAACAGATTTTGTATAAACTGGGACTGGTATTTTCAATCTGAGCCTGCTTGTAGTGTTGCTGCTGAACAGGTTACAAACAGGGGAAACAGGCAAGAAAAAATTCTATTAGGCCACCAAAAATACCTCAGATAGTGGGAAAAGGTCCATCATCTTCTCAATTAAGAAGTCACTGTAAGAATAGTAAGCAGCAAGATCCCGGCGCAGAAGAGCCAGATACTCCTGCCGCGAATGCCCCTCCTCTCGCTTGGTGCTGAAGTCCTGTAGTACTTCTATGTTGTCTTTTATACGCTGATGAATAAGCTGGAGGTCAGGGGGCTGACCAGGTGATCCAGGAGTTAAGGAACAAACAACAAATATGAAGCAACCTAATGACAAGTCAAAGCACTGGTCCACGCAGCCCACTACTATTTCCTCAGTTGAAGGTCTTTCATAGTCGTAACACTAGAAATCAGTAGAAAACAAACTTTCTGACTACTGCTGGTTTTAATTTTCAGTGCACAATGTACATTGTGAAGTAACACCATGGGCTGAAAACTATGCTGTGTTATGAACAATTCTAGGCCTCTCTTCATCGCACAACCATGGATGGGCCATGCAAGCTCTGTACTAGACAGAAAGTGATTTGACACAATATTATGGAGCTGCACTCTTTAAATCAGAGACTGACAATTGCCAGGGCCCATCATAGGACCTAAGAGGTCTGCAAACCCAACCTTGTTTTTTATTTAAAGAAAATTAATAAAAATGCTCCCCCCTCCCCAAAGTGTGGTGACTTTTGTCATATCGGGCCCCAAATAGCCCTTCTTAAAACCAGGAAGCAAATTCGAAGTTTACTTCTTGCTTTAAAAAAATCTCTCCTGGGTCCAAGGCCTAAAATTGGGGGCAGGGAGTGGGGAATGATGAAATTGTTACCCACAACTCCTGGAATGATGAAAAATTTCATAAACATAGTTTTAAGGAGCTGAATGCAACCTGTAATTTGCATGTTGCCCTCCACGCTAAAGAGAATAAATATTCCAAAAATTTACATACAGTGGTCCCCCGGGTTACGAAGGTAATCCGTTCCGGATTACCTTTCGTAACCCGGAAGCTTTCGTTTCCTGGGGGACCACTAAAATCAACGGACCGCCATTTAAAGGGGCCGCGCGGCTTTTTTCGCTTCGTATCCCGGGGGATATTTCGTATCCCGGGGGATAGGAAGCCGGTCCGCCGCCTTTCGGATCTCGGGGTTTTCGCAACCCGGGGGATTCGTAAGGCGGGGGACCACTGTATATATATAATCTCAGCGATGCTTAAAAGAATGTTGTCAAATTAAGATAAAACCCCCAGCCCTTTGTGACAGAGAAAAAGCTTTAAGTGCAAGGCACAGACTAGACTACAGGTAGCTACCAGACTCCTAAGCAAGATATAAAAACAAGACACTTGTTCATTACATTACAGTGTTGCTCTGCCATACCACAAGGAACAGCAAAGGGACTTAAAAGGGAAGAATGTGATTGCCATCCAAGTAGAAACAATCTTCCCCCCACCACACTTTACAAATGTGTTGGCAGTCCCATCACAATGTACACCAAGCAGGAATTGGATATCTTCTTTCTCTATCTCCTGCCCACTGGGGAGCACAAAGTGCTCATCTGTCTCTACATTGAGCTGCAGGCCAGCATCTTTGTCTGTGACCACTTCCGGCTTCTGCGGTGGGGTCTCCTCTTCATCCTCGCTGTCATCCTCACTGAAATCTCCCCTACACATAAGAGAGCCATTTAAGTAACAGAGACTTCATCATACAATACAGGAGTAAGCAACCATACGCACCACATGCACAGCCATGCACAAATGCAAACATTCTTCCTACCTCCACCCCAAAGTCCTGCTAAAGATGGCCAGGAAAAATGATTTTAACGTCCATTTCCAGCAGTACCGCTGGCAGGAAGAGGGAGAGGTTAAAGGCACAAAGAAGTAATTCTCCCCTTTCCTAGCATTCTTAATTCTCCTGGGATATAGAGCATGCAAAGAGACTGTCCCATCCAAAAAAACTAGCCTCTCCCTCCCATGAAATAGAAGAAATAGGCTCTTCTTATCTATCGAAGGCTGTTTGCTCGACACACAGAGTGAGGTGGGATGATTCTCTAAGGAATGGCATCAGCAGGGTGGGGGGCAATTGGACTGGGGAGCAGGGTACCTGTGGTGGGCCAGAGGGGTGGGCTGTCCCTGACCTATCAAGGGGCAAAGGTCTCAGCAACCAAATCAAATCTCTTAACTTACCCTTCCAGCTTGTCTTTTTGGGCAGCTTGTTCTATAGGCAGAAGCTGGATTTAAAAACAAAGAAAGATACAGAAAGAAAATGCATCAGCTTATTCAAACGCTAGAATTCACACACATTCTCCTAGTTAACACAGATCCGTAACAAAATGCATGGGAAAGGAAGAGGTAGTAACATGAGATTGCCAAGTTATGCTTGTGATTATAAATATATTTTTTCATTCTCCAAGTGATATGTGTCTTCTTCTTCTTCTTCTTCTTCTTCTTCTTCTTCTTCTTCTTCTTCTTCTTTTTCTTCTTCTTCTTCTTCTTCTTCTTATTATTATTATTATTATTTATACTTTATTTATATAGCCCTGTAAATTTACACGGCACTGTACATACAATCTTTTTAATTAGATGGTTCCCTGCCCTCAGGCTTACAATCTAAAAAGACATGACACAAAAGGAGAAGGAAAAGGTGGAGGGGAAGGGGATCAGGTCCAGCACTTCATCTCTCCCTCTGAGGCCTGGACCATGGCAGAAGGACTGGAGGAAGGGCTCTTATTCTTTCAGGCAAGACCTGATGGAGCTGGCCTGCCTCTCTCTCTCCCTGGATGGTGGTGGAAAGATCAAATATCCAGTAACAGATCTTACAAGCAGAAATATCTTCCACTGGAATGTGTTCATAATTCCATGAACTACAATATTTTATAAATACTATCCTCCTTTGGGACTAGTCACTGATTCTAGGGGTAAAAGACGACATTCAATAGCAGTACTGAGAATCTGGATCACTATGAGCTGCCAATGTGTGTGTGTTTTTTCCTACAGAGGAGCAGCACATGGGAAAGAAATAAATGTTAAGTGTGAGGTTGTTATTATATACATAAAGCCACAAATATATGAAACTGGAGAGGAGTGGGAAACTAGGAAGCATCATGTACTCTCCTTCAAATTATATTCACACACACAATAACCTGCATCTGTTACCAAGCCAAACTTGTTCCCACCTCCCCCAAGGTTTGCACCATGCTGGCTCTCTTCTCAAATAGCCTGAAAAGAATTGATCTAGATTACAATTTCACTTAAATTATTCAGCTAATACAGAGATCTGTTCTGATTTGTACTTGGTACAGCATTCTTAGGAAAAGTGGAAGGAATGAGAAAGAGTGGAAGACCAAAATGTTAGATGGATGGATTCAATTAAGGAGGTCACGGGTATGAATCTGCAGAAAATGGGCAGATTAGTGGAGGATAGAAGGTCTTGGAGATGTCTCATCCACAGGACCACTATGAATCAAGATCAACTCAAGGGTGGTTAATAACAACAACAACAACAGCATTCTTGAGAGTTAGAATGGTGTAGTAGTATCAGCACTGGATTACAACTCTCAGCCATAGAAATCCACTGATTGACCTTGAGTAAGTCACACTCTCTCAGCCTGAGAGACAGGCAGAGGCAAACTCCGTTCTGGACAACTCTTGTCAAGAAAAACCTATGGAAATGACTTGAAGGTGCACCACAACAGAATTCTTACTTTCCTAAGCATGTATATTAGCACAGTAGATTAACAATCCCCATTTTACTGGGATCTGTATTAAATAGGAGGGTGACCTGTCTAGGAATCTTAATAGGTACAAGGCATTCAAACTGGGAACCTGCAAACTTTTACCTTAATTGTACAAGACCACATCTGAGCCCATCAAGTTAAGAAATATTTAAAGCCGTTCACAATGGCACTGACTAAAATTATATGCCAAGAGTCCTTTACCTCTGCTTCATCACTTGAAGACAAAGCCCCATAGTCATCAACCATTCCATCCTCACTT
Source organism: Urosaurus nigricauda (assembly GCA_034509955.1). Lineage (NCBI taxonomy): Eukaryota > Metazoa > Chordata > Lepidosauria > Squamata > Phrynosomatidae > Urosaurus > Urosaurus nigricauda. The sequence goes on from JAOEGL010000002.1 coordinate 125,235,668, forward strand.
CCATCATCTCCATCACTCTCCCAAGGACCCTCACTACCACTGCTTTCATCTTCCTTAGTTTCTTCAGATCTTGCTCTCTTTTTCCCAGAAGCAGACGGAGTAAGCCATAAAGCATTGTCATCGCTGAAACGAGCTTCTGTTTTCTTCTTTGTTCTCTTCAACAATGGATCTTCTGCAGCTGCAAAGCAAGACCAAGGAGCAATTTGGAACAAATATGAAAAAGCCATTTGACCTCCTATGTATCAGCACTTCTGTTTAACTTCTAAAGAAGTGTTTAAGATAAAAGAAAAGTCAAGGGACACCCCTTAGCCTAGGCAACAAAGTGTTTTACAAAAAAGCCTACAGGGATGAGATTTGATTGGGAGTCAGATTTGGGAATAAAAATAAAGGAAGTCAATTTGGAAATGCTACCATAAAAATCAGTATCTGCCCAGATCAGAGAAAATGCATTAAAAATTATTCATATATGGTATTACTATCTACTCAAACACGACCCACCAATTAAACTCTAAATCAATAATGAATTGTCAATAATTGTCAAAGCTATATCAGAGCCACAATGGCAAAATAAGTTATCGGAATCTTATGTTGTTAACATGCCAAAAATATGTAGATTCTGTGAGGACATATTAAAATGGATAAGTTAAATTTTAGGCCAAAAAGTCCATTTCTGATGAGCACTACGGGACATTCAAAAGTGAAAATGAAAACTTGCCTAATAAAGATCTAACAGCACCTATGTTAAGAGCTGCAAGACTAGGAATAGCTATAGTATAGAAAACATAAGAAAATCTCTTAATGTAAGAGTGATTAAATAGGGTATGGTCCATAGCTCTTTGAGAAAAATTAACATACAAAGTAAGAGCAGCAAGAGGGGACATAAAAGAAAGTATGATTGAGAGTACTTGGAAGATATTCACTATCTACATCAATGAAGGTGATGCTGGACTTAATTTTAGTTTAAAAATTAATCCCCAAAACTGATTCAATGTAATTACTGTGTCAATTGATCAATATCAGTACTGTATTATATTTCTTATAAAAAAAGGAACCATTCCCTGGTGACAGACAAGAAGCACCGACTCTCCTCTACAACCTCATCTATCCAAGTTTTAGTATGAGCACAAACAGTTATGCCTGCTGGAATTGTGTTAAGTTTTTTGACAATGACCTAAAACATACCTCAGAAATAATCCAGTTGGAGACCTCTTTAACTGCCCTTGCTCAATGGTAGGGAATTCTGGGAACTGTAGTTTTGTGAGACATTTAGCCTTCTCTGTCAGAGGACTCTGGTGCCATGATAAACAACAGTTCCTAGGATTCCCTAGTACTACCCTGTTTCCCCGAAAATAAGACATCCCCATAAAATAAGACCTAGTAGAGGTTTTGCTGAATTGCTAAATATAAGGCCTCCCCTGAAAGTAAGACCTAGCAATGTTTTTGTATATAAATATATATATACAGCATATAATAAATGCTTGTTTTTTTCCCAACAATAAATGTGAATTCATGGAAAAATAAGACATCCCCTAAAATAAGACCTAGTGCATCTTTGGGAGCAAAAAATATAAGACATTGGCTTATTATTCGGGAAACACAGTAAGCCAGTTCAGTTAAAGCAGTCTCAAATCGGATTATTTCTGCAGTGTGATGTGGACCCATGTTTTCCTTTGCTTTGTCCTTTAGATCCTTTGTTACATGCTCTTACATTTTATTCTCGACCTCTCTCTGGCTTTTCTTCACTATCGAAGATTCAGGAAGGACTCATCCCACGCTTTCTACAAACGCGTTGATGACTAAAAAGGCCGATTCGAGATAAACAAATCCGGTTACAGAAAGCACAGCAGAAAGTCTCCTTGGGTGATGTTTCCAAGTTGTAGTTCTTTCTGCGTTATCGTTTCTCTTCGAGACTTGTTCAGTGTGAATTCTCGAAAGAGGCTGCAGCACCGTGGATAGTGCATCTCCATGCCTCCCAAGGTGAGGCCAGGGCAGACCATTGTTGGTGATCAATTTGGCCGAGCCTGAGATGTTGTTTTAGCAAGTCCTTGTATCTCTTCTTTGGGGCGCCCCTCTTTTGCTGGCCCGTGGCGAGTTCACCATGAGTTATATCAAAATCCCTAACTCTGGCCTCAAAACCTGCCCCCGACTTATGCATGAATATTCTAGTCATATTTATAACTATTTGGAAAATTATTCATATGTATGGTGATGAAGAGGGAATTATAGTATTTATCAGAATTAAAATTGTAAAAGAAAAGAAGAGAAAAGAAAGTTAGCTAGCTCCTGGACCCTACAGTAGGCATCATCTGTAGCACTTAGCACTTCAGCAGTCACTGTGTTCTCCCAGCCCCAATGAAGAGACTAGTATGAATGACTTCAGTGCATACCATGCTCTCATCTGCTATACTCTTACCTTGAGTCTTCTGGAGAGCGAGAATCTTCTTGTCTGTTTGAAGTTTCGCAGATTTGATTCGTCTCTTTGCAGCTCTAGAAATAGGACACAAGAATAAGCAAAAAGCAACAGAGTCTAAGATGATGAACATAAGCAGCTCTGTTTTTAAATCAAAGCCTTACAGCGTATCCACACAGTACATTTAAAACAGCTTGACGCCAATTCAACTGCCATGACTCTATCCTACAGAATTTTGAGATTTGTAGTCTGGTGAGACACCAGAGCTCTCTGACACGCTGAATACTTCACCAAACTACATATCCAAGGATTCTGTAGGATAGTCATGGCAGCTAAAGTGGTGTCAAAACTGCTTTAATTCTGTGGTATAGATACACCCTTGGATGACTGTTCACTCAAATTTAAAGCTAAGTTTACTTTTAAACCCCATTCACCATGGCTGCATCCATATTGCAGAAATAACCCAATTTGGCACCATTTTAACCACCGTGTCTCGGTGTTATGGAATTCTGGGATTTGTAGTTTTGTGAGATATTTAGCCTTCTCTATCAGAGATCACTAATGACCACAACAAACCACAAATCTCCAGATTCCATAGCATTAAACCATGGCAGTGGTGTCAAACTGGCTTATTTCTGCAGTGTAGATGCAGCTCATGGCTATACAGCAGACCCTCTAGGGTTTGGTTGTAGTACCCCTCCCCATGGATACCAAAGTTCATGAATGTTTAAGCCCCATTATATACAATGATGCAGTAAAATCATGTCTCTCACATAAAATGGCAAATTAAGAATTGTTGTTTGTAATATATATATTTAATATTTTCAGGCTGTGGATGCTTCTATCTGTGGATATGGAGAGAAAGGAAAGGGGGTTCAAATAGCAAATGAAAATGTGAATCTGCCCAAGTCTTGAAAATGGTGACAGGTTTATTTACAAACATCTTTGAAACATAGTTTTTTGTGGGGCTTTCGGGCTATGTGGCCCTGTTCTAGAAGAGTTCCTTTCTGATGTTTTGCACACATTTAATACCAGAGATCATAATGTGCCTTTCTTAAAGTATCCAAGTTATTTACAAACATATGGGCACAGATGTCTACATTATGTGTCTTACTTGTGGCCAGACGTACTGTAAAACAATGGCAAAACCAAGAAAAACAGAATGCCATTGAAATATTCAGGAATTATTTTTGGCGGAAGGGTAGTGTATAAATGCACTAAATAAATAAATAAATCCCTGACAAATCTCATTAAAGACGGCCAGACATGATAAAAATAATATATTATATAATATAAATATATTATTTATTCAGTTGTAAATTCTCATTTTTGCTCTTAATCTTCAGAGAGACACTTTACATAATGCCTTGATATTGTGCTTGCTTTGAATTTAACTGCAACTGACAAATTCAAAAGTTTTGGGCAGCCATATTTTTTAAAAAAAAAGGAAGGAAGAGTTATCCTGAACAAATAACAAATACTGGTGACTCTCTTACTCACCTTCGTCGAGCATGACTGGAGAGCTTCCTTGCACTATCATCTGGGTCTAGGGGAAAAAACAAAAGCAGACCAAGAAATGAAGGTGAGCAAGACATCAAGCATGGCTAGGACATCAAGGTATCATTTAAAGAAAAACAAAAAAAGATATAGAAGGTAGAGTTGCTAGCTTCCACCCGCTGCTGAAACAAGCTTCAGCAGGTAGTCGGATGGCTGGACCTGGCAAATTTCTGTCCATTGAAAGTTCTGAATCTTTTCTCCCCAAGAGCTAGAAATTTTACATAGACGGAAGTCTTTCTTCATCTTCCTTTATCCTGCCCCCACGCAAAACAGTTTGCCATAAACCAGGATTAGAAGTTACTGATCACTATGTGTGAGGGATGGAGCCCAAGGAATGTCTGGCAACATAGCTAAGGGTACTAACAATGCGTAAACAAGGGCTGGAGAAAAACCATCCAGCACATCTTTCAGTGCTCCATCTTGATGACTTCAGGAACCGTGTCCCTGGGAACAGCTCTTTCCTTTAATCTGGCTGTCATCTCTACAAAGATAGTGAGAAAGGAATAGAACCCTAGCTGAGAATGCAAATTACATAAACTGGCTAGGTATTAGAAAAACTGAAGGTAATGATTGCTGGTTATGTGGATGACAGATTAGGTTTTGGAAAGTCTGGGAAAACCATAATATATTCTGTTGTTCTAAGAAAAGTACTTCACCATGATTTGAAAATATTTAACTATTCAACCAAAACTTTTTTTTTTACCAAAATATTCAGCTATTTGCAAACACCCTTTGTTCAGAACTGTTGTAGCATGGTGGATGGAGCACTGAATGTCACCAAGGGAGATGAATGTTTGAGTCTCTGGAAAGTCATCAAACTTACTAGTTGGTCTTGGCCAACCCAACACTATTCATTCTATCTAATTTACACATCTGATGGAAAAATGAAATGAGACATTCATTGTCCCTGCAAAGAATGTGTAGTAGTGTTCAAATGGAGGAGTGTGTGAACTAATTCAAGGATTAATGGGATTAAGCACTATATCTGGACTCAGGAAGGAAAGGTTTTTATGTTCCCTTTGCCAATGAAGGATATACCTTGGATTACGTATACGGGTCAACGATGTTTATAGAGGTGTGTCAACCAGCCCTGGGGGTGGGGGTGACACTGTGTCTGCAGCCCGAGTGTGCTTCCATCACTCCAAATGACATCCACCACTCCAAACGACAGCTCAGACAGATGACACGATCGGGCCTTCCTTTCGTTAGGCGCGGAGGCCCAGCCTGGCTAACGCGGATCGGGCCTCCCTTTCGCGTCAGGTGTGGAGGCCCAGCCTGGCTGGGGAAGCCAGGCTGGGCCTCCGCGCCTAACGAAAGGAAGGCCCGATCCCGCGGATCGGGCCTCCCTTTCGCGTCAGGCGTGGAGGCCCAGCCTGGCTGGGGAAGCCAGGCTGGGCCTCCGCGCCTAACGAAAGGAAAGCCTGGCCTCGGAGGAAAAGGGATGGGAGTCTGTCCCTTTTCCTCCGAAGCCTGGCCTCGGAGGAAAAGGGACGTCCCTTTTCTTCGGATCCCGGGGGATCCTTCGGATCCCGGGGGATAATTTTTGGTCCCGCCGGTTTCGTATCCCGAGGTTTTCTTAACCCGGGGGATTCGTATCCCGGGGGACCACTGTATGGTGAATATTCATTAGACCAGTCTTTTCCAGAAGGCTTATCCAGATAATTTTTAAATTATGAATTTTAAACAATGGACTGTTGTTCTGCTCTTTAAATCTGGTAAGCGAGGTCTTTGGTGTCGATCGCGACCCATGGCAACCCTGTGGATGAGACATCTGCAAGATTCCCTGTCCTATAATGCTCTGCTTAAGGAGCCCTGGTGGCACAGTGGTTAAACGCTGGTCCTACAGCCACAACATTGTGAGTTCGATCTTGCAGGGCTCCAAGTTAACTCAGCCTTCCATCCTTTTGGAGGTCGGTAAAATGAGTACCGAGCTTGTTGGGAACAATTGGCATACACATGGTAAACCACTTGGAGACTGCTAGCTCACTATGAAGTGGTACAGATATGTAAATGCTATTGCTATTTGGTGTCCAGCTTAGATGTGAGAATCCCTGCTTTGGGCCAGGACAATTCATGCATCACTGACCTCAGAACAATTACAAAATGACAACAGAAAGTCTCAGAAGGTAGTGGACTTCTCTTATTTCAAAGTCTTTAGACAGAGTAGATGACCATCCCTCAGGAGTAGAGTGGGCCCATGGTATTCCCTGGAGTTTGGTTCCAGAACCAGTGTAAAATAAAAAACGTGGATTCTCAAATATCATTAAATACAATGGCAAAGTAAAATGGTGTTTGTTGTTGTTGTTAACCACCCTCTAGTTGATCTCGACCTATGGTGACCCTGTAAATGAGACATCCTCAAGACCCACCTGTCCTCCACTGCTCTACTTATGTCCTGCAAACTCATACCTGTGACCTCCCTAGTAGAGTCTATCCATCTCCCATGCAACCTTCCTCTTTTTCTTCATCCCTCCACTTATGCCAGCATCATTGTTTTTTCTAATGAATCCTCTCTTCTCATGGTATGTCCAAAATACGACAACCTAAGTTTTGTCTTGGCTTCCAGGGATATCTCTGGCTTAATCTGTTCAAGTACCCATCTATTTGTCTTTTTGGCTGTCTGTGGTATCCTCAGCACTCTTCTCCAGCACCACATCTCAAAGAAATTTATTTTCTTCCTATCTTTCTTTCTTAACTGTCCAGTTCTCAGATCCATACATGGTAATAGAGAATAAAAAGGTTTGTATGATTCTAACTTTTGTGCTCAGCTGCATATTTTTGCATTTTAGGATTCCCCCCCCCCCCCTAAATCAAGGTTTGTGCCTTGGATTTTTTTTAACAACACCCCCCCACACACACACACACATTCAAATTGTGAATGGTTGAATCTGTTGATAGTTGAAACTGTGAATATAGAGGGCCAACTGTACATTAGCTTTGTATTCCTTTGTGGTACTGTGTTTCCCAAAAATAAGACTGTGTCTTAATAAATTTTGCTCCCAAAGATGGGGTAGGCCTTATTTTCAGGGAATGTCTTGTTTTTTTTCCATGAAGAAGAATTCACATTTATTGTTGAACCAAAAAAAATGAACACTTATTATACAGTATACTGTATATATATTTATATGCAAACACTTTGCTAGGTCTTACTTTCGGGGGAGGCCTTATATTTAGCAATTCAGCAAAACCTCTACTAGGTCTTATTTTGGGGGGATGTCTTATTTTCAGGGAAACAGGGTAGAGAAATGAGCTAGATGGACCCTGCAGTCCCAGTTCTATAACACAGAAGTCAGAATAGATTAAAGTGCCCATGAAGGAGAAGAGACGACTGGGGGGCAATGCTGTTTGGAGATTTCCTGGAAGATTTTCAAATGGAAAACCTCAGCACCCTACTTCTATGGGAATCTGACAGGCAGGATTCAATAACCCAACTGCCACTTTTACCATGGCAAGAGGGGAGCCAAGCTCTAGCAAGGGAGATAAACCAAGGTTTCAAGTAATACAGAACCAAAAGGAAAGGGTATGAATTCTGTCCTTCCAAAATCCATGCTTCTAATAGCTTGAATCACTTTGGGTTTCACACATACCAGTTTACACCTACAGGGCCATGAGATCTCTCTCTCTCTCTCTCTCTCTCTCTCTCTCACACACACACACACACACACACTCAAACTCTGAGCTTGAGAATAAGACATAGGGACATGAGCCAGTACCCCAATGATGCTTCCACCTCTGGTCATACACAGATGCAATTCTGCTTTTCCTTTCAGCATTAAGCCAGAGAGGGACACAGACATACATTTGTTTATCTGCACACTCAACTAACACTTGGAGCACCAACCAGGCACAGAAACACAGTAAGTGGATACGACTCTGACTGTCTCTACCAGATTAAAGGGGATCAGCAAAATTGGAAAAATTCAGAAAATCTGTTTTTTGCCTATAAGGCCCACTTCACCCTCCTCAGTTTTTGTAATAGAGAAGTTGGAATATTTGGATAACACTAAAAAATATTTCCAGGAAATATTTTCCTTTTTGCAAAAGGCAAAATGTTACTTCCTCAAAATGTATAGCACAAAGATTTTCACACAATATGACCCACAGAAGGACTAAGCAACATGTGGCTTTCTGATGTTCTGGGATAAAATTCCAACAAGCATGACTGTATGATTTGTACTGTAGTCCCAAACATATTGAGGGTAATAGGTTGCTTAGCACTCATCTGCAGCATTGGAGAATGATTGCTCCTGTTGATACTACACGTATGCACAACACACAAAGGTCTGTAAATTTGAATGTGATATCCAGATATCTGCTTTGGATAGATCTCACCTGGAATACTGCATCCAATTCTGGGCATCACAATTCAGAAAGGATGTGGACAAGATGGAACATGCCCAGAGAGGGGCTACCAAAATGGTAAAAGGTGTTGAAACCATAAAGCCCATAAAGCTCTGAGGAGCAACACAGGGATCTGGGAATGTTTAGCCTCGAGAAGAGAAGGTTAAGGGTGGATATGATAGCCCTGTTTAAGTATTTGAAGGGGTGTCATATTGAGGATGGAGCAAGCTTGTTTTCTGCTGCTCCAGAGACTAGAACCCAGAACAATGGATGCAAACTACAGGAAAAGCAATTCCTACCTCAACATTAGAAGGAAGTTCCTGATAGTAAGAGCTATTTGAGAGTGGAATACACTCCCTTGGAGAGTGGTGGAATCTCCTTCTTTGAAGGTCTTTAAGCAGAGACTGGATGGTTATTTGTCAGGGGTGCTCTGATTGTCTTCCAGCATAGCAGAAGGGGTTGGAGTAGTTGGCCCTTGAGGTCTCTTCCAACTCTATGATTCTATATAGCACTTGTTCTTAACATTGTGACAATCCAAGTTTGCTTTCTTTCCTCCAAAATGTGTGTTTTCCACTTTCTTCCCACCTACCTCATACAGGCAAATGTGTGCTGTACTATATGTGAGTTGGTATACTGTGGAGGCCCCAATTCTGTGATGGGGGGGCATACAATCATAAGGTCATGTGAGAGGGAGAGAATCTCATATGGACCACTGGATTTTTTTCAAACAAAACACCAATTTTTTAAGCAAAACAAAACATCTGAGGGGCACAAGTTTGTCATCAATTGCTTTTTCAAGGCCCCCTGACCCTAAAACAGCAGAAAAGTGAAAAAGAAACAGTCTGAAAGCCAGCAAGAAGAGCCTCTAGTCTCCAGAACATGGCTTGTGGTGGCCACTGAAACTGGTCTACTGACTATCAGCAGTAGTCCATCTGTTTTATCTAATCAGCCAGGAGCAATATTTCCCTGAACAGACGGTATAGCGTTGTTCGTTAGCATTTTATGGGCCTTGCGGGCTGAGAATGATGCGAGCTTTAGTCTAGCAGTGGTTCCCAAACTCTGGTCCTCCAGGTGCTTTGGACTTCAGCTCCCAGAATCCCAGACCATTGGCTAAATTGGCAGAGGCTGCTGGGAGTTAAAGTCATGGGGGCCTATCACATCCAGAGGGTACTGAGGGGATGAATCTTATAATAAGATGTAAATCCGATGCAGGACTATCCTGGGGGTGGTGGAAAGCCCTAAGCAGACCCACGGGCAAATCCCAGCAGAGGATCTGTAAACAGAAGCCTAAGACCATATGAATAATTCAATGATTTTTCTATAAGTTCAAACGAAGATTCCCAAATTCCCTTTTAGCTGGGGTGAGACTAGATGCTCTCAAGGTCTGAGTTTCTATAGATAAAGAAAATTTTCACATTTTAAGGGCCAGAATTAATTATCATTAGCAAACCAGAGTTCAGTCATATTGACAGTCGGGTTGAGGATCCTAAGAGAGGGAACAAACCCTGGCCTACCTGATATTTTAGAGATACCGTCGAAGCTGCTGTAAAATTGCTAAGAACTATTACTCCCACTACTGGCCTATTCTAGATTGGCAAAAAGAAGTGTGTGCATGGCTGCATGAAACTCTAGCCTTTAGATGAGAAAAAGGGAAAGTGTGCCATGAAAACGCTTTATTTGTGTTTTAGGGGAGAAGAAGCGCCTTTAAAAAGGTGCTGGTTTTCCCAGCTTCTTTTTTAAAAACTGTGGAACAGCGCAGCTCCATCTAAAGGCTGTGGTGCAGCTGCTAAGCATTAAGGAAAAGGCAACTTCATGTCACACTTTCCTGCCAATCTAGAAAGCCCTACTGTGTCATTAACAGTTACACTTGTGTAACACGAACTAATACATGCTGATGAAATGAATACCCTATTGTTGGTTGTCTATTTCCGAATGGGTACTTTTCACCTAACCAAGTCATGAGAAGCGCTCTCTACTGAATGTGTGAGTTTACACCTTTTTGTATCATCATAATGCAAGCTTATACATTTCTGGTTTGTATCAATAAAGTAGTTGTTCTTTGCTCTGGAAGAGAGGGAATCTCTGTGGCCAAGGATAATCATCCTTCCACACAGATTCAGGGGCTGAACCCCTATCCAAGTACACTTGGGGCGGTTATGGTGGGGACAAATACCTCAGTTCTCTCTCCTACTTATAGACTTGGAGGGCTTGTTCTAGGGAGGCAAGAAAGGCACTGTGAGGGGTCATTGGGCTTAAACAAACAGGTTCAGTGGTCTCTCCACATTTGCTGGGGTTAGGGCTGAAGGACCCCTGTGAATGTGTCTTCACTGCCAAGACTCTGGTCCATGCCCTGGTGGTCTCGCGACCCGATTATTGCAATCCTCTTCTGACAGGGCTTCCTCTCTCTCACCTCCATCCTTTAATCTCTGCCCAGAACTCAGCTGCACATATTATCACATCTGCTTGCCGCTTTGACTATGTTTCTCCTCTCTTATCCTCCCTTCACTGGCTCTCCTTCCCCTTCCGCATCCAATACAAGCTTCTGCTGTTGACTTTCAAAGCGCTCCACGGACTGGCCCTTCCTTACTTGTCTGAGCTTCTTTCTCCTCACACTCCTTCTCCTACCCTCCGTTCTGGTAGTCAAGGTCTCCTGTCCCAGCCGAGGATTTCCACTGCCCTGTCCCGGATTCGTCCCTTCTCACTTGCTGCCCCTCACTCCTGGAACCTTCTTCCCCCACATGTGCGCCTCACTTCTCTAACCAGATTCAAAATTAAAAACTATATTGTTAGGGAAGAATTCCCAGGATTATGCCGTCTGCCCCAGGATGCCTCCTATTAACTATGTATTAAGAAGCTGTGCCCTCCTCCCAGTCCATCTGCCTTGGTCCTGGCCCCAGAGGGAGAGAAGAACTACTGGACCTCATCCCCTTCCCCTCTTCCTTTTGTGTTGTCTCTTTTAGACTGTAAGCCTGAGGGCAGGGATCTGTCTAACTAGATTGTATGTACAGCACTGTGCAAATTTACAGCGCTATATAAAATAATAATGATGATGATGATGATGATGATGTGGGAAATCTGTAAATATTTTTTTAAAAAACTGTTCTTTTTACCTAAGATAACACCTCTTTAGAAATCTCCAGGTCTTCCAGTGCAACTCTATGGTCAACATCTGCCAGACATTGAACACAGAATCATGCTGGAGGACATACAAATGCCCAGAGAAGTGTTTTATATAGGAACTTCAAGGTTCTCCAGCACAACCCTATGGTCAACTTCTGGCAGAGTTGCACTGGGGGACCTTGAGATTCCTAGAGAGAAAGTATTAATTAAAACCACAAATCTGCAAAAGCCACATATGCAGAAGGCCAACTGTAATTAAAAAGTTATACCTTGAGGCTTCCGCAAGACCACTGACCACCTTCCTGGGATCCCTTGACGCACCCCGGGGTGCAGTTTGACATCACTTTAAGAGTTGTAGCTCCATCCTATGGAATCCTGGGATTGGTAGTTTTACACAGTTCCCAGAATTCTGTAGGATGGATCCAGAGTAGCGAAAGTGGGTTCTACTCATGCTGACTGGGTCTTTTTCAGTTTTCTTCAATTAAAACTCCTGCCCTCTTGTCTGTACCTGGCTTCCACTCCACCAAAAGTATATGAGGAAGTAGGCTAAAGGTCTCAAACGCACTGCAGAAATAATCCATTTTGAGGACACTCTAACTGCCCCCCCCCGGCTCAAGGTTAGGCAATCGTGGGAACTGCAGTTTATTGTGGCAGCAGAGCTCTCTGACAGAGAAGGTTCAATGTCTCACAAAACTACACTTCCCAGGATTCCCTAGCACCAAACCGAGGCAGTTAAAGCAGTCTCAAAGTGGTTTATTTCTGCAGTGTGTTTTGGATCTGACAAAAGCTCATGCTACAAACTTCTTTCTTTTTTTCCTTTTTCCCAATTAGTCTCAAAGGGGCTCCACAATCTTCTGCAGGCTAAAACAGCTGTATCTCTAAATCCTTACCATTTTCAGTGCTGCAGCTCCATCCTAGGGATTTATTTGTAGCTTTGCAAGGTCTTTAAGCTTTCAATCAGAGCTCTGTAGTATGGCTGCACTAGGGGACCCGATCTACCTTCTGTCAGTCTCATAGATATTCATCTGCTTGTTTTATTTTGATTCTGCACTGCCAGTTGTTGAAAATAGTGGTTTGATTGGGAGAAAATATTAGTAACTTTCACTATTGATTGTAATTGGGGCAGGGTCAGGTTTCTACTTTCACCACAATAAAACTACAGTTCTCAGGGGGTGTAATAAAACAAATGAATGTCAATGGTTGCCCACAGTAGAGAAATCATACTTGCCTATAGAGAATCATTGGCGAATACTTGCTCCTAAGGAATAATTTGGGATTATTTGCCCATAGGGAAACATAGGGAATACTTGCTTATAAGGAATAATGGGAATGGGGGGCGGGGGAGGTTTAGGGTTTGATTTTATTGTAACTTCAGTGTATTTTATTGTCCTAACCCACTCGAATTCTTTGTGATTGGGCGGGCTAGAAATAAATCTATTATTATTATTATTATTAATGATTAATTATTATTTGCCCATAAGGAAACATGGAGATTACTTGCCCATAGGGAAACATGGGCAAGTAATCTCCAGGTTTACCTATGGGCAAATAATAATAATAATAATAATAATAGATTTATTTCTCATTGTTTTAAAGGAATAATTGGGGATTACTTGCCCATAGGGAAGCATTGGGGAATATTGGCCCATAGGGGAACATGGGGAATACTTGCCCACAGAGAAACATGGGGATTATTTGCCCATAGGCAAATGTTCTCCAATGATTCCCTATGGGCAAATATTATTCCCTGATGATTCCCTATGGGCCAGTATTCCCCAATGATTCCCTATGGGCCAGTATTCCCCAATGATTCCCTATGGGCCAGTATTCCCCCATGGTTCCCTATGGGCCAGTATTCCCCAATGATTTCCTATGGGCCAGTATTCCCCAATGATTCCCTATGGGCCAGTATTCCCCAATGATTCCCTATGGGCCAATATTCCCCAATGATTCCCTATGGGCCAGTATTCCCCAATGATTCCCTATGGGCCAGTATTCCCCAATGATTCCCTATGGGCCAGTATTCCCCAATGATTTCCTATGGGCCAGTATCCCCCAATGATTCCCTATGGGCTAGTATCCCCCAATGATTCCCTATGGGCCAATATTCCCCAATGATTCCCTATGGGCCAATATTCCCAATGATTCCCTATGGGCCAATATTCCCCAATGATTCCCTATGGGCCAATATTCCCCAATGATTCCCTATGGGCCAATATTCCCAATGATTCCCTATGGGCCAATATTCCCAATGATTCCCTATGGGCCAATGTTCCCCAATGATTCCCTATGGGCCAATATTCCCCAATGATTCCCTATGAGCCAATATTCCCCAATGATTCCCTATGTGCCAGTATTCCCCATTCCCCAATGATTCCCTATGGGCCAATATTCCCCAATGATTCCCTATGGGCCAATATTCCCCAATGATTCCCTATGGGCCAATATTCCCCAATGATTCTCTATGGGCCAATGTTCCCCAATGATTCCCTATGGGCCAATATTCCCAATGATTCCCTATGGGCCAATATTCCCCAATGATTCCCTATGAGCCAATATTCCCAATGATTCCCTATGTGCCAGTATTCCCCATTCCCCAATGATTCCCTATGGGCCAATATTCCCCAATGATTCCCTATGAGCCAATATTCCCCAATGATTCCCTATGGGCCAATATTCCCAATGGTTCCCTATGGGCCAATATTCCCAATGATTCCCTATGGGCCAGTATTCCCCAATGATTCCCTATGGGCCAGTATTCCCCAATGATTCCCTATGGGCCAGTATTTCCCAATGATTCCCTATGGGCCAGTATTTCCCAATGATTCCCTATGGGCCAGTATTTCCCAATGATTCCCTATGGGCCAATATTCCCAATGATTCCCTATGGGCCAGTATTCCCCAATGATTCCCTATGGGCCAGTATTCCCCAATGATTCCCTATGGGCCAATATTCTCCAATGGTTCCCTATGGGCCAGTATTCCCAATGATTCCCTATGGGCCAGTATTCCCAATGATTCCCTATGGGCCAGTATTCCCAATGATTCCCTATGGGCCAATATTCCCAATGATTCCCTATGGGCCAGTATTTCCCAATGATTCCCTATGGGCCAGTATTTCCCAATGATTCCCTATGGGCCAATATTCCCCAATGATTCCCTATGGGCCAATATTCCCCAATGATTCCCTATGGGCCAATATTCCCAATGATTCCCTAAGGGCCAGTATTTCCCAATGATTCCCTATGGGCCAATATTCCCAATGATTCCCTATGGGCCAATATTCCCCAATGATTCCCTATGGGCCAATATTCCCAATGATTCCCTATGGATCAATATTCCCCAACGGTTCCCTATGGGCCAGTATTCCCAATGATTCCCTATGGGCCAGTATTCCCCAATGATTCCCTATGGGCCAGTATTCCCCAATGATTCCCTATGGGCCAATATTCCCAATGATTCCCTATGGGCCAATATTCCCCAATGATTCCCTATGGGCCAATATTCCCAATGATTCCCTATGGATCAATATTCCCCAACGGTTCCCTATGGGCCAGTATTCCCAATGATTCCCTATGGGCCAGTATTCCCCAATGATTCCCTATGGGCCAGTATTCCCCAATGATTCCCTATGGGCCAATATTCCCCAATGATTCCCTATGGGCCAATATTCCCCAATGATTCCCTATGGGCCAATATTCCCAATGATTCCCTATGGGCCAGTATTCCCCAATGATTCCCTATGGGCCAGTATTCCCCAATGATTCCCTATGGGCCAATATTCCCAATGATTCCCTATGGGCCAGTATTCCCCAATGATTCCCTATGGGCCAATATTCCCAATGATTCCCTAAGGGCCAGTATTTCCCAATGATTCCCTATGGGCCAGTATTCCCCAATGATTCCCTATGGGCCAATATTCCCAATGATTCCCTATGGGCCAATATTCCCCAATGATTCCCTATGGGCCAATATTCCCAATGATTCCCTATGGGCCAGTATTCCCCAATGATTCCCTATGGGCCAATATTCCCCAATGATTCCCTATGGGCCAATATTCCCCAATGATTCCCTATGGGCCAATATTCCCAATGATTCCCTATGGGCCAGTATTCCCCAATGATTCCCTATGGGCCAATATTCCCAATGATTCCCTATGGGCCAATATTCCCCAATGATTCCCTATGGGCCAATATTCCCAATGATTCCCTATGGGCCAATATTCCCAATGATTCCCTATGGGCCAGTATTCCCCAATGATTCCCTATGGGCCAATATTCCCCAATGATTCCCTATGGGCCAATATTCCCCAATGATTCCCTATGGGCCAATATTCCCAATGATTCCCTATGGGCCAGTATTCCCCAATGATTCCCTATGGGCCAGTATTCCCCAATGATTCCCTATGGGCCAATATTCCCAATGATTCCCTATGGGACAGTATTCCCCAATGCCCCTGAGCTGTCGTGGGCTTACCGGGCGGCAGGAACCCGGCCAGCTCCTCCTCGGCCCCGCGCTGCTTCCGGGCCTTGCGCCCAGGGCCCCGCTTCTCCTTCCGCGCCGGGTCCAGCTTGCGCCCCATGGTGGCTCCTGATCTGAGTGATCTCCTTCTCCTCGACTGTAGTTGCACACACGTGGTGGAACACGTGGCCAGCAAGCACTTCCGCTTCCTCCCGGAGAGAGCCTTCCTATTGGCCACCCCGGTCGCGTTCTCCTCTTTGTGATTGGAGGGTTCGCTCTACACTTTTGTCCATAGACTCATGTTTAATAGAAGACTACGATACGAAGGCGCTTCCGAGTATCGCGCAGGAAGAAAAGTTCAAAAGGAAAACTGGGGGGACTTTGATGATGATGATGATGATGATGATGATGATGATGATGATGATGATGATGATGATGATGATGATAGCAGCAGCAGCACCAGCTTCATTGCAAACTAAGGTCCAAAACACACTGCAGGGATAACCCAGTTTGATACTTCTTTAACTGCCCTGGCTCAGTGCTAGGGAATTCTGGGAACTGTAGTTTTTGTGAGACATCTAGCCTTCTCTGTCACTGAGCTCTGGTGCCATAATAAACTACAGTTCCCAGGATTCCCTAGCACTGAGCCAGGGCTGTTCAAATGGTCTCAAACTGGGTTATTTCTGCAGTGTGTTGTGGATCTAATATGTGTGTTGTGTGCCTTCTTTTCTGATTTATGTCAACCCTAAGGTAACACTATCATGAGGGGTTCTTGGCAAGATTTGTTCAGAGGAGGTTTGCCATTGCCATCCTCTGAGGCTGAGAGAGTGTGACTTGGCACTTGACAATGGGTTTCCGTGGCCGAGCTAGGATTTGAACCTTGGTCTCCAGAGTCGTAGTCAAAATACTCAAACCACTAGGCCACGTTGGCTTTTTAGAGCCCATTTAATGTGAGAAATGAAACCGAGCCAAATTATTTAAACAGCCAGACTTACTGAAATTTGGGGGTGAGGAGCGGGCGGTGTTTCTTTTGGGAGGATTTGAGTTTGGCATAGTGGTTTGAGCCTCGAACTAGCACACTGTGAATCCAGGGTTTGAATCCTGGCTCGGCCATGAAACCCACTGAGTAACCATGGGCAAGTCACACTCTCTCAGCCTCAGGGGAAGGCAATGGCAAAGCTCCTCTGGACAAATCTTAACAAGAACAAAAGCCTGTAAAGGTTAGCTTTAGGGTTGTCATAAGCTGACTTAAAACAACATGAAGGCCCACAACCACCACCACAACACTCTGAGCCAGACTCAGACCCACATCAGGCAGCAATGCCAGCTACAATGCCTCCTTCTGCTTCTTAGGCTTGAAAATAAATATTTTTGCTAGGAAAGTCCCTGGTTAGAAATGGCAGGATGGTGGTCTTTTTCAGGATGGCCAGCCTACTGCCCATCCATGGTCAATTCCTGGCCTCCCCTCTGGGTTCCCACCAGCATCTCTCTGGGGCCTAAAGCTGGACCAGAACCTTCCATCTTTTTTCCTCTGTGGCTCATCCACACTGCAGAAATAATCTAGTTTGACATCACTTTAATTGCCACGGCCTAGTGCTATGCAATCCCAGGAATTGTAGTTTGATGAGACATTTAGCCTTCTCTGTCAGAGAACTCTGGGGCCACAACAAATTACAACCCCTGGTGTTCCACAGCACTGACGCATGGCATTTAAAGTGGTGCCAAACTGGAATATTTCTGCAGTGTGGATGCGACTTTTAACTGCCATGGCTCGATGCTGTAGAATGCCCGGATTTGTGGTTTGTTGTGGCACTAGAGTTCTCCGACAGAGGCGGCTAAATGTGTCACAAAACTATCATTCCCAGGATTCCATACCACTGAGCCATGACAGTTAAAGTGGTGCCAAACTGGATTATTTCTGCAGTACAGATGCCACCTATGTCTCCGAGCAAACAGCACCTTCCACCCAATATAGCCCAACTGTCCTCAGATCTCACCCTGCCAAGTGTGTTGTAGTGGATAAGAATTTAATACATACTATTTATAAAAATGCCTCACCCTGCCAAGTGTGTTGTAGTGGATAAGAATTTATTACATACTATTTATAAAAATGCTTTCTATTGGCCAATCTTAACTCTAAAGAAATGAATCTCAAGCAATCAGACAAACGAACGCATGAATAATTAAAACCCACTTATGACTCAATCGGGACACTTCACAAAAAGTTACTTTCCCTATAACCTTTACATATAATTTCACAGTTGCAACTCTAACTTATCTGGTGTTTATGTTTTGACTTCACTGTGGTGCCTCTGCTCAATTTAACAGGGCACTTTGTACCAAAACAATTTCTTGTTTTCTCCTGTTTGTTGAACTTAGTTGAAAGACCTTCACTTAGCCCTAATTTCAGCCATTTTAAACTTTGGTTCAGGCAGCCATGTTTGTTCACTCTGCATAAGAATAGCATTAACTAAATATTGAATATAAAATCCTATCCACTACAATTCCCCCCTTTTGATTAAATCATCAAAACTTTTTTGTATTATTTTTATCAACTATCTTGGGTTTTTTATAATCAATATTTAGCCATACAATTTCATACACACAATACTCTCTAGTTCTCCTGGTTTTTACACACTTCAACATCTGGAAATCTAAAGCACAACATTCATTTTATATTATATTCTGTTATTAATTATAAAAGCTAAGACCAAAAATCAATAACAGAATATAATATAAAATAAATGTTGTGCTTTAGATTTCCAGATGTTGAAGTGTGTAAAACCCAGGAGAACTAGAGAGTATTGTGTGTATGAAATTGTCTGGCTTTCAGGGGGCTCTTTGTGCCCATAAATGGAGGAGCCTCCTCTTGCTATTAAGAAAACAATTCATTTGCCGACATGCTCACTCCAGATTGGAAAGCCCCAGTCTTGTTTACTTCTTCGTTCCTACTCTGCATTAAACTGGTCCCAGTACCAGCTCTTACTGGAGCCTACCAGGCTCCGACTACACATGGAGAAAGAAATCCCAGAGGTCCAAGTGGGGCTCAGGAAAGGAAGAGACAGTAGGGACCACATTGCAAACGTATGGTGGCTAATGGAGCACACCAAGGAATTCCAGAAGAAAATCAGCGTGTGTTTTATAGACTACAGCAAACCCTTTGACAGCATAGATCGTGACAGACTATGGAATGCCTTTAAAGACATGGGAGCGCCAACACATCTGCTAGTCCTGATGAGGAATCTGTACTTGGGACAAGAGGCTACTGTCAGAACAGAACATGGAGAAACAGAATGGTGCCCAATTGGCAAGGCTGCATCTTTTTACCCTATCTATTCAGCTTGCATGCCAAAAATGTCATAGGAGGAGCAGGCTTGAACATAGGAAGAAGAATCATCATAGAAATGTAGAGTTGGAAGAGACCAGAGGAGGAGGGAAGATAGAGCTGCTATTCCACTTTTACTGCTCTGCCTGCTTCTTGTTGCATTTAGGGATTTGCAGTTGAGGGAAGGCCATTTAGAATTCTCAGCCGTAGAGCTCTTAGGCCTCACTGAACTACAAACCCCAGAATGCAATAGGGGGCAGCCAGAGAAGTTAAAGTGGAATAGCAGCACTATAAGAGGGTAGTGCGGTAATCTACTAAGATATGCAGATGAACCCATACTATTAGTGGAAAACATTGTGGACTTGGAACAACTATTAAAAAGATCAAAGAAAGTGCAAAGGCAGGTCTACAGCTGAACATTAAGAAATCTAAATTATGGCCACAAATCTACATAAATTAAAGTAGATGATGAAGAAATTGAAACAGTCATGATTTTCCGTACTCTGGCTCAGTCATCAACTAGAGACGGCAGTGAAGAAATCAGAAGACTAAGACTTGGAAGGGCAGCTCTGAAGAAACTAGACGAGATCCTGAAATGAAGAAATATATCCTTGAATACGAAGGTCAGAATGCTCGATTCTACAGCGTTCCTCCCGTCTATGTAGGGTTGTGAAAGCTAGACAGCGAAGAATGCTGATGGGGAGAAATCCATTTATTTGAGATGTGGTACTAGAGTAGAGTGCTAAGGGTACCATGGATTGCTAAGAAGACCAATGTATGAGCCCTAGAGCAATTGGGCCTGAACTCTCCCTGGAAGCCAAGGTGACTAAACTGAGGTTGTCATACTTTGCCTACATCATGAAAAGAAAGGACTCCCTAGGAAAGACTATAATGCTTGGTAAAGCAGAGGATAGTAGGAAAAGGAGGCCATATTCCAGATGGAAATCAGAGAAGTCATAGCCATGAGTCTGCAGGAGCTGAGGGCAGTTGAGGAGAGGATCAACTCCAAGGCAGTTAACCAGCCATTTCATGTGCAAAAGTAAAGAAATATCAGGCTTCTTTGTGTTAACCATACTGCCTTGTCCTATGCATGTGTATGTGGAAAGCAATATCCCAACACAGAATCACAGAATTGTAGAGTTGAAAGAGACCCCCAAGGGCCATCCAGTCCAACCCTCTGCCATGCAGGAACTCTCAATCAAAGCATACCCGACAGATGGCCATCAAGACTCTGTTTAAAGACCTCCAAGGAAGGAGACACCACCACACTCCGAGGGAGTTTGTTCCACTGTTGAACAGCTCTTACTTTTTGGAAGTTTTTAGAATAATAGAATCATAGAATTGTAGAGTTGGAAGAGACCCCGTTGAGGTGAATCTCTATTCCTGTCCCTTGCATCTACCGTTCTGTGTTCTAGTCTCTGGAGCAACAGAAAACAAGATTGCTCCATCCTGAATATGACACCCCCTTCATATATTTAAACAGGGCATTCATATCACCTCTTAACCATCTCTTCTCCAGGCTAAACATACCTAGCTCTTTCCACATAAGGCATGGTTTCCAGACCCTTCACCATTTTAGGCATGCTCCAATTTGTTCCAGTTTAGAAATATTACAGCTTATTCCTTAATTGTGCTACCATATTCACCTTTATAAGCAGTTCAGGAATGAGAAGTCAGTTCTAGGGTATGTCACTATTAGTAAAACACATGTACATAAACTAAAAGAAACATTTGGCTAAATATGTTATTTGCACATCCAATACTTGGCTCTATCACAAAACTAAAAGGCACGAACTCAGCCTTTGCAGAACCGTTTAAAGCTGTAGATGCTCTTTGTATTTTCTGCTTGTCTCCCACTTTTTTGTTAACTGCCAGTGACTTAACTATGAACAAGTGACCTCCAATTCCTCATCAATTCTTGCTTGGGTCCTGTAGACTCAAGGCTGTGACTGATTTCAGTCTAGTTACCTGTCTGCCCACTCCCAACTCCAAATATTGTTTAGGTTGAAAACTGTCCTGGAATATGCACAGATTCTAGTATGTAGCAGAACATTAACTGTTTTGTAAGGACCTTCCCAGCTAAGCCACTGCCTTCATTAAAAAAAAATACTATTTTCTCTTGACAGCACAGGTTGTAAAACACCTGTTAAATGTTATGGTGATTTTAAAACAAGCTGACAATACATTCACAACTTCACACTCAAAATACCACTCTGGGAGTAAAGCAGTGCAGTATGTTGCTAAGTACATGTACCTATAAATCAACTCTACTGTTACAGTGATTTCACCGTGCAGAATTTAGAAGGGGTTCCTGCAAACTTATTTTTCCAACTTCTGCCTACAGTAACCCTGAAGCTGTTTGGTGGAGAAAGACCACAGCTCATCTTAAAGACAATTGTACAGTGAGCAACTGATGCTGCCTCCCATACTCTGATCTTCCACATGTATAAGCACAGCACATAGAAAACAACTTTTTTGGTAAAGCAATATATATTTGATTAGTCCTTTTGAGAACTGACCTCATATACTCGTAATCCCCAGAAACCATCTGAGATCTAATCACAGAACCACAGAACCCTAGAGTTGGAAGAGACCACAAAGGCCATCCAATCCAACCTCCCTACCATGTAGAAATTCACAATCAAAGAACCCCATTTTAAGCTAAAAGCAAAGCATGACCGCTGTTTGTATGATGCCAGGCCAGTAGGCACATACAATTGCAAAAGAAAAACTCAAATATTTGTTTTCCCCAAATATTTTGACAGAGGCAAATAAAATACAAGGAAACCTTTATTTTCAATGTTATCAAGATTTTTTTGTCTTTTTTTCCAGCTGTTTCAGAGGACAAGTCCAGTCAGTTTTTGTATTAAAAGGATCTTGATGGAGGTAGCTGTGTCTGTCCTGACTTTTGCTTGCACTCGTCCTGGTAAACGAACTCAAAATAAAATTAAAATCAAGGAAGTGTGGGCCATGGTGGTGAACACTGCAGCCAGGTCTGTGTAACAGATGTGGTGCTGCAGTCTCTAGTCACTATGTACAGAGTCCATCCAATGTCCCCTGTTACCCAAGTGCAATCCAAATGCAACTGGCAGCATATGGCAGATTGTACTTCCTCCTTTCTCCAGTCATCCCCCCATGCGGAGAGGACACCATCTGATCAGGAGTGCCAGGCAGACGGGGAGTGGGATCACAATTCAAACAAGGATGAGTATGTCACTTCAGCTGTATCACTGGGCTGGCAGCACTGGACAGGTACTTCATTGCTGCTGTGCCACCTATGAAGAAAGAGACAAACAGCTCACTTAGTACAGTGTCCTCCAAGCTGAACCCACCCAGCTGGGGCAGTCGCCATGGGCCCCCTCCCTCCAGTTCATGGCAAGGGTTCAGGTGGAGAGGGGAAAGGCAGGCCTAGATGCTTACCTGCTGGGGTGGTGGTGGAGGAGGAGGTGGAGGAGGAGGTTCACTGCTACGGTTTGCCAAGCGGCTGAGGATGTTGCGCTCCGACATCTGGAGACGCACAGCCACTGGAGGAATGCGGGCAATTGTGGCAGGCAGCCGCGTCACATCGGCCTTCATGTCGCTCAGCAACTCCTCCAGCTGCTTCAGCACTAGAAGAAAAAAGGAAATTCTGGACTTACCTGTGAATTTCTTCTCCTTAAGGGAAAGAGGGAAACTAGTCTTGGGAAAGATCTATCCCCCCCCCCCTTTGACCAGGATGGCAAACTCCAATTCTGAACAGGAGAGAAGGGGTGCAGCCCTCACTTCCCAAACATCTGATGTGAGAATGCCTCAGGCCCAAATCATATCTATAACAACTATAAAGAACTGTTTCAGATGTGGAGAGAACATGATATACATAAAGAAAGGGTGGCACTACCCTTCCTAAAAACTGTTCTCCCAAAATATTGCATTACACTAGAAGCTACTCTATCGAATGGCACCTTTCTCTGAGGAGAGCAGAAACTCACAGGCAAGTCCAGAATTTCCTTTTCTCCTCCTTTATGAGGAGGAGGGCAGCCAGCACTAGGATGCTAAACACTGGTATACCTTGAAAGTAGTGCATTCAATAGTGCTTCTCCCAAAGTGTTTTAAAGCCATAACTGCAAACTTCTCTAAAGACTCTCAGCTCAAGCAATATATATATAAATCATAGTGCCTGATGACAATATATGCCTATGTGACTATTTTGTGAACTCCTCTAAGGATACAGAAATAATAGTATCTTTTATAAAATGTGCAAAAACCTTAACCACTTGCAGGTTGCTTTAAAAAAAAAGCTGCTTGGACTTCTAGATCTGTTGTGCAGAAAACTTTTGCCCATTTTAGATTTTCTTGACAGAAGCAGACAAAACCCTTCTGCCTAATAGTCAGGATGCCATATGGCCCTGCGGGCATCTTGGATATGCCATAATAGGTCATGCACAAGAAAGATGAGTACTGTAATCTTTTGTACTCCGAGAAAGGCGGAACTTATTGCCTGGTACAAAGATGCATTTTTCCATCTCTATACAGATCCTAACCAAGGTAAATACCATTAGAAACCATCTTCCAAGTCCAACACTGAAGGGATGTGGCCTCTAAAGGGTTCAAATAGAAACCTAGCCAATGTGTTCAAGACTCCAGGGGTGAACCTTGTACCATCAGAGGAGGGAGCAAGGAAGCTGGTATCAAGAATCTGACGAGTAGCTCAAGAAGGAGAAGATGAATCTTCCAAGATTGGTTAAAGCAGAAACGTGCCTGGGCAGAATGTTTGCTCTGAGTCTTAAACAGGCCACCTGGAAGTACCTCAAGCCTTCCAACTAAAGTCAACAGCAAGGTCATTTCAAATGTCTGACACCAGCCAGAGAATTTCCAGGTAATGCCAAACTATTAACCAAGTAATATCTGGATTTGTCCTGAATATCGGTGGATACTAAAGGTGTCCTGAATATCCATGGGTTCTAAAGATGTTCAGTTCTGTCTCCAAACAGCTAGCTGCAACATCCGGAGTTTAGATTAATGAGAACTTGGGAATAGGAGGTCCAAACTTTCTAGGAAAAGGCCAAACAGTATGGACATTTTGGCCACAGGATTACCTTTCAGAGGTCTTTGAGAAGGGGCAAGAAAAAGAATGATTGCATCAACCATTTCTGTTCATTCCTTCCCGTTATATCAAATCAGGCTAGCACTGCGTTAGTATAAGAGGTGAAAGATCCAATGCTGAGCTCCTAGATCTGGTTTAGCAGAGACCCTTCAAGCACTCAATTGAAAGAATATGCTCAAGATTCTTTCATATGTTCCATCTATACAGATATCAGGTGTTCATCTACTTAGAAGATTTTTAATGAATGTTTCCTTGCCTGTTTATGTAGGCTTTTAATCACGATATATATGCAACAATAGACATTGGGCCTCGATCAAAAACAGTGAAGTGCAAGGCAGATCATCTTTCTCCATTTGCATTCTATTCCCTTTTCATTTATTGACCATGTTTCTTGGGCCATTAACACCAGCACTGTTCTTGCTGTCTTTCTGCGGCTCCTTAAAAGTCATTTCACAGATGAGATAATGGGGTGAACACCATGACCAGAGGAAGGAAAAAATTCTAATTCCTGAAAATGGATCCTCCAGATTCACTCAGTTGCCAGTCTAATTTTCAAGCTCAGAAAGAAGGCTGGTCTGGTGGTAAATTCTTACCTGCTGATATGAAATCAGTCCTAAAGAGCTGCACAGAGCACTGGATGTGGGTCTGAGGCAGTAATAGAGGAATGTTACTGGGAAGCTAATAAAAGACCCACTTTCTTGCAGGAAGAGATTCATTCTAGAGATATTCACTTGCAGGTGGAAAAAATCTATTCAGCTTTAAAAATTGGAATTACAGTTGCTACATTTCTCTGACATTGTTGCCCAGGATGAAGCAGAGACAAGTCAGTCATCTTTTCCTGCCTCAAGATCAGCAGTATCTTGATGTGGTCTCTGGAGAAGGATTGGCACAGGATTGCTGTTACTGAAGTGTGAAGCCTCCAGATATGTTGGACTTACAACTACCAGAAACCTCAGCCATCATGGCCAATGGCAGGGGACTATGAGAGCTGTAGTCCAAAACATTTTAAAGATCTGAATGTTTCCCAACTACCATAGTTGGAACAAAAACATATACAATGCCTGCTTCAAATGTAGATGTTAAGGCAGGACAAGATGATAACAAGTTTGGCTATGTTAAGTCTGCATGTGGAATTTCAGCTTGATCACTGCCATGCTATAGATTAATAACATGCAGTGTTTCAGCTTTTCTTTTGGAGGGTAGTAAAATCTATTTCCCCTTTCAAGGAAGAGCATTAATGTGACAGGCAGTCTTGAGTTATGTCATTGTTCTACGTACTGGAAAATTCCTTTAGGTAGCTTCAACTGTAAGAATCTTGCAAATGCACCAAGAAGGTGAACGGCTGAGACATGAAATATGGATGCCTTTCCAAAATACTGAGGAAACCAGGCTTGGGTCTCTTATTTCTATTTTTGTTGCCATATTGGCTTAATAGCCCTTTGAAGAAATAAAAAGCAATAGCAAGTCTGAAAGAGATCTTTTCTTTCTACAGTAGAAACAGTCTTGGTTTTAGTTTCTGCTAAAGACTGTTTTCAGAGTGCTTTTCCTAATCTAGAAAAAGAGTGCCAGCTAAATTTGACTTAGATTTGCCATCTTCAGTTTAGTTGCTTACCAACAGATGCCATAGGCAGTCACTGTAAGAGACAATGGATTTGATATTTCACTCTGTAGCATCTAAGTGTGTTATTATTATATGAATACATGCAAAGAGCAAACAGCATTATTTTTCTGTCAAGGACATCCTTGTCTAAGATTTCTACTGGCTGATGTGAAAGCAATTATGGCAGAAATGGATTATGCAGATACTCTTAAGAGCCATAGCTGAGGAATCTATGCTGGTGTACTGGCAGCTCTTCAGATAGAGAAATGGTGTCTTGAAAGTGGAGCTTCAACTCTGAGAACAATCTGGTTTTATTTGCTGCCTAAAGTAACTGGTAGAAGTTGTGTCTTTCCTGGGAGATCTAGTAAAGATCTTATTAATTGTGCCACTGCTTATTTTTTCAGCAGTGACAAGAGCACGATCTGCAGTGGCCGCAGGAACAACAGTGTTTCAAAGATTCAATGCATTCTTTATATCTGTAGGCGAGAATAACTCTTGGAAAGCTTCCTTCTCAAAAACTACCCCTTAGAGTGGTTGTGACAGAAGATTTTCATTTCTTTTGTGAAAGGAATTCTGCTCCTATTCATTGTTATAGTAAAAATATGGAAGAGAGAAGCCTTAAAAAAACCTGTGTGGTGGCTAAGTTGGTGGCATGTTGGGGAACACTATGCCAAAAGCCCAAATGCATTCACTTTGGGCATTCCTGCTGACAAGAGGCTATACAGAAGAATTCCCCTTCAGTCTGAATGCCACAAGTAAGCTTGAGTAGGGAATGGCTGATAAACAGATATCTGTCCCACTCTGCCTGCTGTTTCAAACAGTTCCTTCTCCTTTAGGACTGTACTGCTCTGTGTTTATCAGGTACCAAGTCCTATCAGTACCTGCCTAACTAAGGAGTAAGAAGAGTAGGACCCTCCTCCACATTTTAAAATTGGAGTCAGTCTTCCTGGCCCGAAGGAGGAGTTTCTCCCCACTAGATACCCTCTTCCACTTGAGGATAAAAAGAATATGCATTTGAAAGGATGTAGGGCAATATGGTGGGGGGAGATGGGATGGGGGGGGGGGAAGGGGCCAGTGGCAATACGATACAAGTCTGCCCTCACTCAGTGTGATCTTGTTGACTCCTCACCTTTGTGAAGCACTGCATTAGCTGGTTTGTTGCCAGCCATAGACTCCTTGGACAGATGCTGGTGGCTTTCAGCTAGGCATTCCACCTCAGCAAAACGGGTATTCAGGGCCATTGAAGGATGAGATGGGTCTTCTGACATGTTCAGATATGCAGCTCTCCGTAGCTGCTCTTCAATCACCAATGCCTGTTCCAGCAGCTGCAAAAGAGCATGCAAGCCTATGTATGTGTTCAGCACTTCCCAATGATGCTGCAATAACTAACCACTCTCTCTCTGCATCTACTCAACATTTTTGAACACTCCATTCTGAATATTAGAATGTTCTTGCTAAGTAAGAGCAGCAACATGAAATCTAACACATTTTACTTATCAAAGATTCTATAAAACCTACATTCAATTTTAAACAAATACTTCATCTATTTCAAACTATGTACCCACCACAAATAGTTTATTGCAAGCCTGTGTAGATTAACTACTCAGCTTATACCATCTCAGAGTGGCCTTGAATCAAAAGATAACTAACGTGCAGCAGCAAGTAACACATATGGAGAACTAATCCCCAGTGCCAACCCCAGCTACAGCAAAGACTTGCACTGGTGCTTAGAGGTCAAAAAGACAGAACAGATTTATCCCTAAAACATTTGTTTGGAATAGACTGAAAAATGTAAAATTCTAATGGTGAAAATTAGGCTCAAGGTTTATTTGGAGTCAGAGAATGGCCAACATGTTACTGCTATCCACAGGATTCTAATATCAATGTATAGCTCTAGCCATACCAAATACATAGAATAAGGCTAGGAGATATGCCTGCATGCTTTTAGAAAAGATGTACCCTTGCATGAACAAGCACAATGCTCCATAAGGAAAACTCCATTCATTTATTCTGCTGTTTAGATACCCTGTGCTAGGAAATGTCACCTCAATCCACATGTTGTACAAGATACAGCTTTTAATTTACAAGGAAGTCCAGAAAGGAAAATAAAATTCTGATTTCAGTAGAAACCCAAGCAGATCTATATCTTGCAACTAGTCCTCATTGCTGCAATATAGTAACAGGTTGCTCACCTTAAACCTCCTGGCCAAGAATTTGTTTTTTATTTCCAGGAAGTTGCCCCTGTTCATTTCACCCTTGAAGGGTTCATTGAGGATGGCGTACCGAGGATCATTCTGGATATCTTGCCAGCGAGCATAACCATGACTGAAATTGGTGAAGATCAGGAGAAATAACTTGGGAAATCCTTTAAAGACTTAGTAATGAGATCAGAACTCCACTCAAAGTGTTCTCTTTAAAACAGGAAGAATACCTTTATAGCATACAACCCTACATTTTCATCCTCAGATCTTTTTAAATGATGCAAGTCATGTTCCATTTCAGATCTGCAAAGTAAGCCTTAATACAGGCACTCTTTTTGCTGCTCATACCCCTAGGTCAGTTCTCATTTTATTACACTTCCAGACCAAACTACTGCTGCAGGATTTGTTGGAACATAGGCGACACGCAACAGAGATCACTTCTGCTTGGATAGAGTCCCTACACTGAGAAAGAGCATTATGCCAGTCAGAGCAGGAAAAGGTGCCACTGTAGGTAATAATGAAGAACATGAACTCCTACAGCAGACACAAAAAAAAGCATTTGAAAGTTCACTAGAATCTAACAAGCAAGTGCACAAAAATAGTCTTGCAAAAAATGTCAATGCATACAGCACCAGGAGACAAGACCTGGGTTCAAACTCCAAAACCACACTCCAAGTTCCAGCAGCCCTAGCATGCATAGCCACTAATGAGAAATGCTGGGAGCTGAAGCCCAGCAAAAACCAAATGATTCATCGACCTGATCTAAAGTGAACTAGATCATCATCTTTAACTGTGGTGTCACCATTGTTTTCCCTATAGATTTCTTCCAAATACCAATGTTTTAGTTCATTTGGCATCAGGCAAACCCCTCTTTAATTGTTTCCATCAGTCTTAATTTTAGTTCTATTAATTGTTTATCAATGTAGAGCCACCACTGTGTAGTGGTTGGAGTGTTGGAAACTGCAAGTCCAGGCTTCAAATCCTTGCTTGACCAATGGAAACCCACTGGGTGACCTTAGGCTATTCACACTCTCAGCCTCAAAGGAAGGCAATGGCAAAGCCCCTCTGAACAAATTCTGCTAAGAAAACCCTGTGATAGGATCATCCTAGTCAGAAATGACTTGAAGCCACAGAAAACCACGGTTTGTATTTGTAAGTTGTGAACCTGTTGTCTTTTTAAGTCCTTGTGCCTTCCAGTTTAAGAAAAATCACTCTCAGTCTAATCTACCTTGTAAAAATATAGACTGAAAATATGACAGAAGAAAGCATTTGCAGTGAATATATGCAGGCAGAAGCACAAAAGCAATAACAAAGCCTGTGGAATCCTTTTGTTGTGGGGCAAACTCAAAAATCTAGGACAGATCAATCTTGAGAATTCTGGAGAAAGGATACTTTATGATTCCTGCCAGGAGCCAATAGTCATGACGCCGGTGCCAGATCTCATAGGTCTTCTTAGTAACAGTAGCTGCTCGCTCCTCATTTTGCCACAGGGAATGTAACTCTGTAGGGGAGCAAATCATGTCAGAAAGTCGAGAATCAGTCAAAGATAGTATCTGAATATCCCCATGAAAATGTTGTGATGATGGGTGATTGGAACAGGGTTATAAACCCAATACAGTGGTCCCCCGGGTTACGAATCCCCCGGGGTACGAAACCCCGGGATCCAAAAGAGCCAGGGCCAGAAAAACGGCCCCGGTTTCCGAAAAAAAACCCGGGTTAAGAAAGAAAAGCGGCGCGAAATTCAAATCGCGCCAAGTCTTTTTCTATACTTACAGTGGTCCCCCGGTTTGCGAATGTTTTCAGGTTACGAAAGGGGTGCTGGAACGGATTACTTTCGTAACCCGGGGGACCACTGTAATTGATAGAAAAGACCAAAGCAAAACATATGTAAAACAAGGGAAATTGCCAAAATCCTTCTTCGACTTGATCAATCTTCATGGACTGGAAAACACATGGAGAATATGGAGATTCAAAAGAACATACATTCTATTTGAACTCACATGATTCATGGCCCACGTTGGACATGTTTTTGAATTCAATTCCGATTAACATTAATGTAGACAGAATTGATTTTTTTTTTAAAAAAGTATGTCTTACACATGTATAAACCACACTTTCCTAAGCAGCAGGTACAAACATAACAAACTATTACCAGTGAAGCCACCATCAGCAATGTTGAACATGAATCTTTGCTTCATGGCCTTCTTATGGCGGTCATCACTAGGGTCTCTAAGCGTTTCTCCATTCTGGAGCATCACTACATCTTTCTTTTCATCCTCTTTCTTCTCTTCTGCAAAGGGGGAAAATGAACTTACATGAGGCTGATCAGACCTTAGCATCTACAATAGCTGCATCTAGAGCAGAGCAGAATACATTCTAGCATACTAACCAAGCCTTAACATGCTTACCTTTCTCGTCTAGGTTTATGATTTGAGGCTCTGTGGGTGGTTCTGCGGGTGTCTTCTCTTCAACTTTTTCTATATCAGCTATATAAAAGAAACATTTTTCTTACTGGTATCTTATATTGCAAGCGGAAGCTAATTTAGTACCAAAGCAGGCTGACTTTGATAACCCTCAAGAGACCCCCTATGCTCTTTCAGGTCCCATCCAATTCCAAAGCACAGCTTATATCAATTCATACCTTTACTTTCTGTTTCCATTGGCTCCTCTTTTAGTTCTGGTTCATCTGGTTTCTTTTCTTCAGTATCCACAGCATTCACAGGAGATTTAGCTTCCTGTGAGTGGATCTCTATTGGAGGCGGAACACGCTATATGGGAAGAAGGTTGATTTATCACTCAGTGCCCTTCTCATGCACAGATTTCACACAAGGTCAGCTAAAAGAAGTGAAACCTATCTTCATCAACACTATTCACTGTTTTAATATGTTTTATGCTGTAACACAAAAGTATTTCTTGCTATTATGGCATTTTGTCTTAAG
This sequence comes from Urosaurus nigricauda, assembly GCA_034509955.1. Classification (NCBI taxonomy): domain Eukaryota; kingdom Metazoa; phylum Chordata; class Lepidosauria; order Squamata; family Phrynosomatidae; genus Urosaurus; species Urosaurus nigricauda. The sequence goes on from JAOEGL010000002.1 coordinate 125,266,705, forward strand.
TTTTAGTGGAATAAATGGTTGTAAGACACATTCGTCCCTTCAGCAAAGACAAGGGAGACAATACAGCCAAAACAGGACAAAACATGAAAACAGAAAACACTTCAAGTGTTAAAAGACTGAGAGAAGGAATTTCTACTCTTAACAGCAAGAAGTGAACCTCACCTCAGCTGGGACTTCACTTTCAGCAGCAGTAGCAGTGGGACTTGTCACTTTCTCAGATTCTGTTGACTCCCCTTGATCCTTGGTACAGGCACCCTCTTCCACTTTAATACTCTCATCTAGAATTGGCACAAGGAAAAGAAAAACACATTTTCAGTCAACTCCTCCTCTCAGAAACTGTGTTTTCTCCCTATCTGGAATTCAAGCCTCCAAATAAAGCAATATTCTAGCATAAGGCCCACCACAAAAATATCCCATGAAGATGTGTTCTTGTGCCTTTGAGGTCAACTCAGAACTCTGAGAAAGCCTCCTATTTTAAGAGTCTTTTTAATCTATGTCCACTCCAAGCCCTCTTCCAAAGCTTTGGAAAGAGAGGTGAGAACTGGAGGCTGGACGGAGCTCATTAAGAAATATAAAACCTGAAGGTTCTTACCAAGCGGGGGAACAGGGGCGGGTGTGTTAGGCTGTGTGTCTCCTGGTGTAGAGGGAGTTGGGGTTTTGGGGGAAGGTGAACTGGGTTGCAAAAGCTTCTTGTTCTCCTCTATCTCCGCTAGTTCTGGCATACTCCAGCGTCCATTAACGTGTTCAAACTCTTGCACCTATATAATGACAAAGTGCAAGTTCTTCATTCTTTAAAATCAGAACCAGTGAAACATGACATTTTTTTAGAAGCTGTTCATATGCATAAATTGCCCAGAAACTTCCAGCCACCCCCCAAACACAATCAATGTGATGTAGTGGATTGAGTGGAGTCCAGGGTTCAAATCCATGTTCAGCTATGGAAACCCAGTCGGTGAACTTGGGCAAGTCACACTCTGAACAAACCTTGCCGGAAAAAACAAAGCAAAACAAAACAAAAACTCGTGTGATATGGTGACTAAGTCAGAAAAAAAGGAACAAAACAAAAAGAAACTTTCTTGGCCTTACAAGATGCAAGTTTTTCTGACTACCTACCTTCTTTCGTATGAGAGACATGACCCCTATCCGGGTAAGGACATGCTGTCGTGACAGGCCCTCTCGTGGGACCCCATCAGCAAATGTTTCTGCACCATCAGCTCCTGGTTCACACAAGTGACGCATGAAGAGTGAGACATAGGCCCTGTGCAAAGGAAGAGGAAAGCCTTAACACCTCTTTCAAGGGATTTAGCTACCTTTTTCCAATCTGTAGCAGCATCACTATCACAAAGTTATTCCCCAGCAATAGCCAAAGAAATTTGTGTAAGTTATTTAGCACCATATCATTCCTTTATGTCTAGCATAGTTCCTACCACTTTCTCTTCAGGCACTGCTTGTCAAATTCTGTCATTTCTTTCCCATACTAAATGGAATTTGTTATATATTTGTTTTATATGCTGTCTTTCTCCAAAATTGGACCCAAGGCAGCTCATAAAAGATGCTTAAAACAACAATTTTAAAAGCACAATTAAAACATCACATTAATATAAAAAGTAAAAAATGTAAAATCTTTAAAAATAAGTTTAAAATCCAGTCAAAGCAACATCACAATAAGAAACATCCCCATGCACAATTACATACTAAAAGCCTCCTTGCAAAGTTTTTGTCTGCTGGGAAAAGGAGAGCAGAAAAGAGGCCAGTTTAGCCTCCAGTGGAAGGAAGTTTCAAAGGGTGGGAGCAACCACTGAGAAGGCTCCTTTTTGTGTTCTCATCAAATAAGCCTATGGTGGTGGGACTGAGAGAAAGCCTTCCCATGAAGATCTTTTAGGTTTTGGCAGATTCTTATGGGGAAATACTATACAGTCTTTCAGATAATCTGTTGCCCATATTTCACCCCTCCCTTTCTCATGTGCTTATTAAAGTTAATTCTCATCTGTGCTTGCACAAACTCACTTGAACTCCTTCTCTGACTTTCCTCGAAGGTCCCGCACCAGCCACTGAGTAGTAAAAGCATCCTGAGGGGGCATTCCATAGCGCATGATGGCATTTAGGAAGGCCTTCCGCTGGCGAGCATTAAAGCCCAGAACCTGAAGGGAAACACAAGGCCAGGTGAAATAAAAACAAAGAGATTCAGTAAGAGCATTGATTTGCTATTTGTTATCAAGTTCATTTTAACTAATGGCAATCTTATAAATGAGAGACCTCCAAGATCCTCCATCATCAACTGCTCTTCTCAGGTTTTCTAAACTCATGAGCATAGCTTCCTTAATTGGCAATCCACTGATGTGGCCCCCCTTCTTTTGCAAATATTACTATTCCAATTTCTTTACCATATTTTCCAGTGAGTCACATCATTTCATGGTATGGCCAAAGCAAGATAGCCTCAGTTTAGTTAATTTCACCTCTAGTTAGAGTTAAGGCTTAATTTGCTCTACAACCTACATGAGTTTCCCATTGTTTCATTTATTTAAAGGTTTTCTGTACCATGCTTTATTACAAAACTCCCAGAGCAGCATACATTATGATTTACCTCTATGTTTCCTCCAACACGGGCAAGCAAAGGCGGCAAGGGCTTGTCTTTGTCATTCCTTAGGCCTTTGCGGCTAGGTCTGCGAGCAGCTGGCAAGACAGAAAAAAGAGCAGGAGTAGTACAGTTTAACACAGCCTAACATAACTAGGTAAGAAACTTCAAAACATTATACACACACAAAGAGTGGGAAGAATTAGACTAAGTGTATGAAAAGTCTCCATCCTATTTCTCTGATTCAATTTCTAAAGAGCTTTTCTTCAAGCAGCTCAAGGCAATGTACATACTTCTCCCACCTCCACCAGTTCTCTCTTCATAGCAAGCCTCCTGAGGTAGACTAAAATATATAGACTACTTCAAAATCAATCAGTGAGGTTCATGGCTGAATAAAGTCTTCAGTCTGGACTAGAGATGTAAAATTTCTGGATATTTTGAAGCCACAGAAAAAAACCATTTTTTCCCCTGGAAAAAAATGGAAGTTTTCAGAAAAATTGAAAAAATGCAAGATTAGCACTTTTTACAGAATGAAAGTCACTCTGTTACTTTAAGAACATAAAATATGGCTATGTACAATTTGATTTGGCATAAAATTATCATAACAACTGGTGTATTAAAATACAGTGTATTCAAGCAAATATTACAAACAGAATTTACTTTTATTTATTTTTAAATTTTATTTGTAACAATCCCCCATATGGAGCAGGAAAATAAAAACAGAAGAAATAATCATTAATAACAAACAAAAATATTTATATTTCCTCTCCAAAGTATCAAATACATAAAACAACCATTCCCATAAAAATAATTGTGGGGGAGGACAGTGTGCGGAAAGAAGGAGGGACTAAGATTTAATGAATAGGCATGAAATTTAATCAGACTCATTTTGTAAGCTATAGTTATCAGTATCAGTTTCATTCTCTGCTTCTGCTTCGCTCGGTTTGTGATTATCACAGTTATCATGGATTTCTGAAAACACAAGATTTGAAATAAATTTCTTTACCCTTTTAAGTGTCAGTTTATTTTTTTATTTAGTGTGTGCATTTCCAAACACAGATCAGATTCTTTCACATGCTGCAGAAGATGTAGGAATTTGAAGACAGCAAGAAGCAAGAGGAGTCAGAGGTTGCATTGTGCAAAGACCTTGCCACCATGTTGAAGGAAGGATATGTTTGGCAGAATCCCAGATTGCATTCCTGGACCAAATCCCTGAAGATGTTCAATATTCTGCAACATTTGCAAGTACAGTACTCTCCCAACATCAAGTCCTATGTATGATGCTTGTTTTCTGTAACCCAGTCAAATAGCAGTGCTATCATCACTTACGTTACCACTTTGAATCTTGGCTCTAACAGATTTGCAGCAGCATGAATCAGATGGCAACAAAATTCTTCATTTTTGAAAATAAAATGTTTCACTTTATTTTTTCCCTACAGTTGTAAGTGGAGATACAATGAAATTCTAAAAAATAGCTGTCATTGTCTTGGCCATCTGATGAGGAATTTCTGACAGAATGAACTGTGTGATTCAGGTGCAATGATTGCAGCAAAAACTGGCTTTAGAATCGTCAGGGAATTCTGCAGCTGAATCCAGAAGACATCCTCATCAAGAACAGTGTTTCTTACACTCCTGTGTACTTTAAGATCTTCAACTATTATACTCTTTTTTGAAGAACTGCTTTATTTTTCAGCAAACTTTCAAGGGAGATCACAACTCCACCACGAGTTTTACTACAGAGCTTCAGAGTCACTATTTTATTCTTTGCATTTTTTCTACTTGCTTCTTCTTAAAAACTGTGGCTACAATATGAGTAGCTTTTACATTTTATAACTTCTTTTGCGTGTCTATAGATCATTTGAGGGTGTCCAGTTTCATACCATTAAGAAGCAAGTTTAGCCCATGAGATGCACATCCTATTGCAGTAATATGTGGATACTTATCTGTTATGATCTCCCACGCTGCTTTCATACTGCTGATATTGTCAGTCAGCAAAGTGAATACTGTACCGCTCCCAATTTTCTGTAGGACTTCACATTATTTTACAACCAATATCCTCACAGTATGTCTGTTGTCTCCTGTTTCAATGCTTCTGAAAAAAACTGGTTGAGGTGTTATCACAAAATTTATAATTCCTTCTCTTCTTACATTTGTCCATCCATCTGTAAGTAGTGCAAGACACACTGCTTCATTAATTTTTCTTTGCACAGATTCCATTACAAGTTCATATTTTGACTCCAAAAGAGGCTTGCTCAAAGAATGTCGGCTGGGCAAACAGTATGATGGTCTTAATAATTTCAAAGTTTCCTGCCAGAATGTATTTTCAGTTATTGAAAACGGTGTTCCAGAAGAATGTATTACTCTCGTAGTAACTTTATCATTTTTTTCCTGATCTTCAGGAAGTGTGATCTTGTTTTCAAGTGAAGTTATGGAGTATTTTTTAGATGCAGTTGTTTTCGATATGTGTTTAGTTGAAGATGCTGCTGATGGAGCAGGAAGAGGACTTCTTGAACAAGAGCGTTCAGGGAAGCTATGTGCACTTTCATCTTTACGGTCCTCTTCACTTAGATCCATGAAGGATTTTTTAATATCTACAGGACACTTGTTACATACAAGAATGTGTTTTGTCATCCCGGTAGCATTTGGAAATGCGTATTTCATCTGACAGTATTCGCAAATCGCATTTTTCTTCCGAGAACAACTTGTAATGTGAAAATGCCTCCATATACTAAATGTTGGTCTCATCATTTTCCTGAGGGGAATAGGAAAGAAAAATAATTTAGTGGTTAGCTTGCAAGAAAACACTAAGCTATGGTTGCAGGTGGGGGAAGAAAAGAACCAGATTAGAAATAACTTAATTATTCTTTACTAAAATGTTATAAACTAATATAGCTATTGGGACATGGCTTCAGAGGGAGAGATGGGCAGGGTAAGCTCCACCAGGCCTAATCCAGAGGCAGAAGAAAGGCCCTCCCCTCCAGTCCATCTGCCACAGCCTATGTTTCAGAGAAGGACAGGCCCAGCTCCATCAGGCCTTGCCCAGAGAAAGAAGACTTTATCCCCTTTCCCCACTTTCCTTTCTCCTTCTCCTTTTATGTCATTTCTTTTTACATTGTAAACCTGAGGGCAGGGAACTGTCTAATTAACAATTTGTATGCTGCTCTGGGAGGTTTGTGGCTGAAAAGCTGGGTATAAATACTCCCAATAAATAAATAAATATTCAAATTTATTTTAAACTCTTACCTTTTAAAATTAAGTATACGTTCAGGTCCTTTTCGCTGCTGTACTTTCTTCCAATGGTTTGAGGCCAGTGAAGAGGACACCCCAGAACCAAACAGACCTTTTTCTTCTCTAGTGACAATAGCAGTGCACCCTACAGGAAAAAATGCATCTTGCTCTTGCATTGGAGAGTTCATTTTGTAATTTAGGTTTGTCCTCACTCAGTGCACAGAAATTAGAATAATCTGATACTGTACATAGCTTTCAGAAATGATTTGGAGAACATATGAACACCTTGTTTTAAAGATATTTTTCATCATGGTAAAATAAAACATTCCATGATTGAGTTTCCTCCTTTATTCTGTTTTTCAGAAGAAAAAAAATAGGCTTAGGGGAAAAAAACTTTTTTCCCCTGAATTTTTCCTGGTTTTTTCCAGGCTTTACCATCTCTAGTCTGGACCGCTTTATCCTGGTCTGACACTCAAATCATGACACCACATATGCCTTCAGCATTTCCTCTATCCAGCCATTTCATCTTCTATATTCCAGATTCAAAGTGCAAAAAACCTTATAACCTACCTTCTGACCTTTCATCAAAATCTTCATCCCCTTCCTCAGAAGCCACAGAGTAATCCGACTGATTATCTGACTGGTCATCCTGCCAATCTGGAAAGACAAAATGTACAACTAAGTTGTCAGGGGATGGGGAAGGCACTGCCTCAAACCACTTCACTTCCTGATCTCCACACACCTCTGTCCTCCTGTGAGCCATCATTGTAGTTAACTTGCTTGCGGATACGCTTGCCCTTCCCAAGATTCCTGGCCAGGTCTTCTTGCTGCTGTTCATAATGATGACGAAGCAACTTTTCCCAGTAATCTGGATCCACTGACTCTTCCTGTTTGATAATCTCCCGTTCAACCTCCTCCTCCTCCTACCACAGAAATATATTAAGAACAGACCATTCATATGCAGGCTTACTTAGAAACAAGCCCCCATAGACCTTGCTCCAGTTGGTTTAAAGAAAGAATGGGAAACTTTTAGCTCTGGTCTACAGCTCCCATTTGTCCTGTTCAGCATGGCCAACAGAAGGGACAGTGAGAGTAACAGTCTAACACATCTGGAGGGCTAATGTTCTCCATTCCTGTTATGGAGATCCTTTGCTAAGCAATCAGACCCAAGAAGCAGTAAGTAAATTCTTACTCACCCCCATTTCTTCTTCACGCACCACATACTGAGCAACCTTGAAGGAACTCAGGTACTCATTCATGCCCTGGAGCTCGGCATCCTCTGTCTCATCCTGGTTTCGGTCCAAGAGACGTTCAATTGCCTTATCATCATAATGAATGACACTGCTGTCCTCACCTTCCTTGTTATCACCTACAGCAGAAGTGCAGAAGCTTTGCTGTAATTCAGAGAATTAAAGCACACACAAGAACCAAAGAAGAGAAAGTTATTTAGTTCACTCACTTTGTGTTGCATTGCGCAGGTTCTTACTACTTTCAGTAGCTTCATCTTTGAAAAGTTCTTCAGTACCAAACTTAAGAATGTCATCGAGCTCTTGTTTTGACATAGAACCAGTCTTTGAGCCCAACCCTGGCCTCACAACCAAATGAGTCAGCATCATTTTTTTCTTGGCTACTTGTGTTATTCGCTCTTCCACTGAGGCTCTTGTGACAAAACGATAAATCATTACTTTCTTGTTTTGTCCAATTCGGTGAGCACGGCTGAAGGCCTGACAGAGACAAAAGAGATGGGAGAAAAAGTCTTCACATTTCTCTCTCTGGCTTTAGAATTTTTTATTTTTCTTCACCTTCCAATGACGTTTTCAACTTTTTCATCCTTATCCTTTTTGGAAATTCTGATATTCTTGTCTTGTGCTTTAAACTCACCTGGATGTCATTATGTGGGTTCCAGTCAGAGTCATAGATTATTACAGTGTCTGCAGTGGCAAGGTTGATACCAAGGCCTCCAGCTCTTGTAGAAAGTAAGAAACAGAACTGTGGGGCACCAGGAGCTAGAAAAACAAGACAAGACACTGTAATATCATAGACCTGAATTATCCAGTCCTTTCATTTTCAGAAGGTTCTCCAGATGAACCAGAATAATTTTAAAAGGTCATCCAACATGATTGGCAAAGAATGGGGCAGGGGGAGGAAGCCGTTCAAGGTAACTGAATATGTTATACATTCTTTTATATCCATACCATTGAAACGATCAATGGCTTCTTGGCGCATATTTCCTGTGATTCCACCATCGATTCTCTCATACTTATATCCTTCATGTTCCAAAAAGTCTTCCAACAGGTCCAGCATCTTGGTCATCTTAAAATAATAATAATGAATTAGAGTGAAAATGCACTAAATTCATTGGTCTAACGTACCACCATTTCAACAACTACTATGATACACAATCATCCATGGTCACTAGATGAAATGACTGCTCTTAGTTACCTGAGAGAAAATTAGCACTCTGTGCCCTCCCTCCTTGAGGTTCTTTAACATCTTCTGCAATAGAAGCAACTTCCCAGAGGCACGAATTAGAGCACTGCCATCATACATCCCATTGGGCATCTTTGGTGCTTCCTACATATAAAGAGGAAAATAAAAAGGAGGTAGCAAGAAGAGAGGGCATTCTTCAAATTGCTGGTCTTGGCTAGATTGTTCACAAATGTCATCTTATTTTGAAGGTATTCCAGCAGCCTTCTTGCCAATGCTGTTCTGGTACTTCACTAGTCTTTACAGTTGCCTATTTCTGTATCTTTTATCTAGAAAAAAAATCCTGGTCACTCCATGGAAGAGTTAGCATAGTGAGAAACAGATGTTCTGTTAGATAAGAAATGTCACAATTCAACCCATTTGAGATGATCATCAAGTGATAAATTCACCCCCATTAGTGATTGTAATACAAGACTGATAATGAAGTTAACAATCAAGATCCCAAGAGATAGTTGCAGGTAGGACTTAAATGTAAATTAACTGGAAAAAGCAGTAAGAAGCCATAAGGAAGAGTTGTTTTTTAACACAAGAAAGCAAACAGCCCAATTCCGCTAATGGAATGCAGTAAAAATATATGCTTGTTTTCAAACAAGCTTGTAGGGAAGATGGAACCTACCATAGCAGCTACAGGAAAGAGATATGGGTGGTTGCAGCATTTCTTCAGATCCATAACCACATTGAGTAAGGAAACTTGGTTGCCACCACCTCGGGCATTCAAGGCTTCAAAATTTCTTGTGAGGATATATTTGTAGTACTTCCTGTAAAAATATTAACATGCACTTTACAAACCTCTTTTCACATAACACTGATCGGTTCCAAACACATAGCACCAGCACACTGAAGCACAGCTCTGTTACCAAACTCCAGCCACATTGACCTCTGAGAAGTAAAAGTCTATTTTATATACCTGAGGACATGGAGGACTAACAATTGAAATCTGAGTATATCACATGTTTAATTCTAAATTAGCATCCCAAGACTAACCAAATTGGAGAGATGCATTAACTCTTATTTCAGGAATCTCAAAAAAAAAAAAAAAAGGGTTCAAGTCAATAAAGAAACAGACAGACCATGATCTGACACTTACTTCTGCATAGGACTTAGTTCCACTCTGACAATAAGCTCTGTCTTGGAAGGCATGTTCTTGAAGACATCAGCCTTCAAGCGCCTCAGCATGTGAGGACCCAACATATCATGAAGCTTTTTGATCTGATCTTCCTTGGCAATATCTGCAAACTCTTCCAGGAAGCCCTCCAGGTTGCTATGAAGGAATTCAGACAGACACTCAAGAAGAAAGAAAACAAAAAGGAACTGCTAAATTGCAAGCCAAGAAACTGTGTCCAACTGTACACTGCAGGACTTACTGAAATCTCTCTGGTGTCAAGAAGTTGAGGAGGTGAAACAATTCCTCCAGATTGTTCTGCAGAGGGGTCCCTGTAAGCAGGAGTTTGTGCTGAAGAGAGTAACCATTCAGCACCCGGAAAAACTGAAGACAGTGTTGGGAGAAAAAAAATGAGAGGTTTACTGTTACACACTTTCAAGTATTTAAACCAGAAGACAAACTGCTCATTTTGTCTATGCTCAGCTTTACATGAACTGTGCAATCTCTCACTTATGTAAAGGCATAACCCTGTAACATTTTGAAAAAGTATGTACTAATGTCACATTGTTTCATAAATCACAAGAAAAGAAAACCAACACAGGATTAAAATGAAGACTCCAGGTATTTTAGGATGGCAGTAGATGTGGAATGCTTAAACAAAGATTCTTCAAACAAATACTGTTTGTTCTTAAAGGCAGATACACTTGTGCAACACATTTGTGCAAAAGCTGTACTTACAATGCACCAGAGCTGCAAGGCATACCCCAAGCTATTATGAAGTGTTAACATAGCTAAATCTAAACTTGTACAAAGAGTATAAAAAAGTTGCAGGTGACATAGGCAGCTGAAAAGCTCATTAACCATGGTAGTTCAAGAAGAAAAAGATATAAAATCTAGGAAACTTCCTATAGCCTAAGGCATAAATCATGAAAAAAGGAATCATAAGGAGTTTTAAGTAGGCAATTTGTCCCCACCTTGGACTGATTATTCTTCAGTCTGTGTGCTTCATCCACTATGAGACAAGCCCAGTCAATAGAGCCCAGAATAGCCATGTCAATTGTGATCAACTCATAGGAAGTGAGCAACACATGGAACTTCACAGATGCTTCTTTCTGAAAGGATTAAAGGGCACACCATTAGTATTTTAAAGAAAATTAAGGAAAGAAAAATGTAGTCATAGGCAAGAAATAAGACTCCCAGTTTTCATCATTTAAATGTCACTAGGATCTACTCAGAAACCCAGAAAATTCTCAAAAGAGCACTAACTCAAGTTAGTCTGCCATAGTACCTTCATCCTGGAAGCTTTCTTTCCACCACGTATAGCGTTGTCTTCAAAGGAAAATTCGTTCTCACGGATAATAGCCCGGCTGTCTTTGTCTCCAACGTAAGTTACCACATACATGTCAGGGGCCCACATTTCAAATTCTCTCTCCCAGTTGATGATGGTAGACAGTGGAGCACTCACCAAGAAAGGCCCTTTAGAGTGTCCCTATGGTCAGATAAACCCAAAAGGTAAAACAACAGGAAACACACTTCTGGAACATTTATACATACATATTTCAAAATGTGTTTGAACCTCACCTCTTTGTAAAGTGAGTACAGAAACACTGCCGTCTGTACAGTCTTTCCCAGACCCATTTCATCAGCCAGAATGGTGTCTGTGCCTTGGGCCCAAGAGAAACGTAGCCAGTTCAGGCCTTCCAGCTGATAAGGATGCAGTGTTCCTCCAGTCACATCAAGGTAATCAGGTTGTCTATCATACTTTACGGTAGGCTGCAGAGATGTAGAAAACAAATTCAGAATGGCCTCAATCCTGCCTGGCAATACTGAGACAAGCCAGCTACCAGGAACTGCTTCACTGGGTAGCACAGAGTTTTCCAGTTCAGGGCTTAGCATAACAAGCCTGGTTTGTAAAACCTGCCACTGCTAATAACTTTAGATTCTGAACCAGAGTTAACAGATTTCAGCCTCTTTCTTCTTCAATAACCTCTCCATCTCTAGCATTAAGTGAGCATTGTGTAAAACATTTTATTCGGAGGTCTTATATGCACATTCCAGCAAGTACAGATCCTGAGCATATGCACGCAAACTCCCATTTTATTTAAGGACTGTCTATATTCCCCGCTTGTGAAATGTATTTGATAAGGAAAGGATAGAGAGAGCACAGCTATTGCTATTGCTATGAACAAGGGACATAACTACAGGGGAAATGGTGGTATCTATGAAGAATAAAAGGAAACTGCAATGAACAGAACAATCAGAAAATTTCAATCAGGCAAAAACCTTGCACATCTTTGATTCTGTGTAGATCAGGTAGCAATGTGAAGCCCCGGAAAAAGACTTTTTCTCAAAGATTATTTTCCTGAAAAAACTGGTTTATGGAATATGACGAATAAAAAGTTTGTATGCAAAGGTGTTCACATAATGGTGAATTCCATTTTGAGAGAAAGGTGGGATATTAATCCCATAATCTCCCCCAAATTATTTCAAAAAACGTGGCAAGAGGAAAACTTTTTATGTAAGCCTTCCCTGCTTTCTTTTTTTCTGTTCTTTTTATGGAAATATATTTGTAATGCCTATTTGGCACTATAAAAATACAAAAAGGAACAAAATAATTATCTTTGTTTTACTATGCTGATGGTTTCTTCTATCTTTAATGTTTTTGCCAGCTCCCTAAAAACCCTGTAAAGCCAATAAAGTTCCTTGCAGCTCAGGACAACATAACTAAACTGTAACCAAAAAAAATATACCAGAAAGGTTAACTCCATTTATAATAATTGTCTCAATAAACTGTATTTTTAATATATGAAACAAGATACTATTAAGACAAACAACTTTATATGTCATACACTTTCATTTTCATAAAGTAACAAAGTGACTTCCAATCTGTAAAAGATACCAATATTGCATTTTCCCCCAAAATATGAGAATTCTTCACCCTTCCCTTTTCAAAATTCCCAGAAATTTTACATTCTAAAGACCAGCCTTACTCAACCTGCTGCCCTCCAAATGTATTAAAACTCCAACTGTTTTGGACTTCAATTCCCATTGACATGTTAGCTAAAAGTGATGGGAATTTCAGTTCAAAATACCAAGACACCTTAGAGGACTGGTTTTGTTTGTTTGATATACTGCCTTTCAGCCAGTACAAAACCCAAGGCAGCTTCCAACCACCTAAAACAAAGTACAATTTAAAAAGAGTAATACAAAAGTAAAAGAAGAATTAAACCAGAGTTCTATTTAAAGCACACAAGTTTAGAAGTATTAAAAGCATGTTTAATAGAAAACAATAAATTAGAAACAGAATACCCCCATTAAAAGCTGCATTAGCTACAACAAATTAAAAACTAAATGAATGCCTAAATAAGAAGGCCTTTAACTGCCAGTGGAAAGACAACAGGGAGGCCTAACCAAACCTCTCATGGAAGGGAGAGTCACAACTTTAGAGTAGCTACTGAGAAGGCACAATCTGATACAGACTACAGATTACTGGAAATGGCTGGAATCTCATCAGAGGAGATCAACTGTTGTGGTAAAGTTTATTTCCCCATTTCAGAGAAGCAAATTCCCCTTTACACAACTGAATTGTGTTCCTTCATTCTCCCATTCTACAACAGAAAGCACCAACTGCCAGAGGGAGCATCACTTGCCCTTTCTTCCACAGCCTCATCTTGCTCTGACAGAAGATGGGTACTTATGAAATAGTGAACTAACCTCACCTCACTAGGTGCAGCGTGAGATAAAATTCTACTCTGCTTCTACCTAACAACAACAAAACTGATTCAGAGCCAGGTTTGCTAACTACAGAAATTATACAGGCTTGCCATGGTGACATTACAGAAATGTAGCTCATGCTTTAGCTACATGTTTTTCCCCAGCCTGACCGTGCAAGCTCCAATGCACTTCTACTTTCTTGTTTCCCTCACCCCCATCTCCACAATTAACTCACATCAACTGTTGGTGTTTCTGGAGGCCTCTCTAATTTCCGTAACTTCACTTTCTTTATCTTTTTGCCAGGTCTTCCTTCCTCACCTCTCATCAACTCCCTGTGTAAGAAAACAACCATAAAGTCATTAGACAGGTTCTGAAATACAACAGAAGGTAGGTGGGAAACATTTTCCACTCAGAGCAAAAGGTACAGGGCCGATACAGAGTCATAATACTTTCAGGAATAAAGCAGCAGGATACCCATACCCCATTCATATTACCAACTCGTCTTTCTCTGTCCAATGTTCAATAAAGAATTAAAGCTATGCCATCACCTGTGATTCCAATATGCCTGCTTGAAGATATCATAATCCTGCACTTCTGCCTCCTCATTTTCCCAAGAAGCTTGGTCATATGGTAGATCTCTCCATTTAATAAGATAGTGAACATTCCCCTTCTTATCCACACTAGAAGAAAAACACAATCTTGATAGTAATCTAAAGGCGATTGCCACAGCAGTGATACGCATACACTAGTGAGACATAGAAGCAGTCTAGGTGGGACACAGAATTTTCATAAAGAATACACTCTCAAACTGTATGCCCTCTGACAAGTTTGACATGCGATCTTCTGAACCCAGAGCATATGTGACTTTTCGGCATTCTATTAGTAACTTTGGACATTTTGTGGTTCATCTCCATTTCCCTGCCACTACAGTATTAGAAATGATAAATATATTAAAATGTATCACTCTTGGAACAGGACGAACAAAGTTTTTTGTGTCTATCTTTGTGGGACTAAAGTTCTTTGACAGAATGTTTGGTTGATGAAAAATCACAAAAGATCAGTATAATATTTTAGACAAAACAGTGAACAGGCTTCTTATTCCTGTTCTTTCCAAAAGCCCACCACTTTTGGTGTGCAGAGTTAGTAGAGTCACTAGCATCAAGAATCAGGGGCTCCATAGTGTAGTTGATCCCAAACCACAATATACGCTCTTCCTCCTTTCCTGCCTTCCAGAAAGAAAGCACATTCTGGGAAAGCATTTGGCCTGCTTAGTTTTGGTTTTCAGGCAATCCCCACTGTTTTCCTCACCTGTGGTTGAGAATCCGATGGATCATCATCCACTCTGGCTTGATTCCATAACGGTAAAAACGTTCCTCCATCTCTGCAAACTTGGGGTCCTTGTTTTTGCGCTTGCGGCTCTTCTCTTCTTCCCCTCCAAAGTCTCCTGAGGGGGGCTCATCCATATCATTTTTACGTTGGTAATTACGAAACATTACCTGACAATGCAGTTCCAGCTGTGGCACAAACAGATGCAGTTACACACCATCTTAACATGGAGTTAGCCAGATTCCTTCCTTTGACCCAATAAAGACCTCTTTCATTTACCTGCAGCTCAGAGACCCAGGAGCAGTGCCAGTAGGACATGCCCTGCCATTTGACAAAGAACTGTCGTTCAGGCCTTCCTTCCAATGGCTTAGGAGAAGGTGCATTTGGATCTGCATCAGCTGGTCGTGGTACTGGCGTAGGTAGTGGGGGCTGTCCCCACTTCCAAGTCAAAATCTTCTGCACCTTGCCTTTCAGAGGTGGACACTAGAGAAATTATGCAGAGGTATTAAAGATTGCTCCCCCATAAGAGTTTCCTCCCCTGTGCCTCCACTCCTTCGTTTGCTAGAACTTCCAATTATTTTCAAAACCACTTATAATGCCATACAGCTCAACCACAATTTGTTCATGTATTACCCTGAAAGGCTCTAATATTTCTGGCTCTAATTTGCAATCTACAAAGAAAGAGTGAAAATTTGTCAGGGGTATCTCTCCAATTATCCAACAGGCTAGGCCTGGAATTTCTGCCTACTATGAAAGCAGCAGAAACACTCTATTTAGGCAGGAAATGGAAAATCTTGCCAGGTCTAGTCTGGAGAAGGACAGTTCTTCAACAAACTAAGCTTTTTGCTGGGTGCAGACAGCAACAAAATGCTGGGGCAGCTGGGAGCTAACAGAGATTATAGAAATATCTGCAAAAGTCATAGTAGCTTACAAGTGATGAGCCATTTTAATTGGCAGCGTTAATCTTTAGTTAACCCTAACTTTTGGAGTTTCAAATGGTCTGAAACTTATCCATGGTTAAGAGCTTAGCCTGAATACCTGTCTTAGATTATATTTTATACATAACCCAATCTCACTATACATTCCTCATATCACTGAAGCCTTGTGCCAGAAATCACAGTAGTGCATTTTATTTAAACATGAAAAATTGTATCTGAATCTAGCTGCTTTTACCAAAAAGCAGTAATCAAATTCACATCCAAATATGTTTTTACTTATTCATTTGGGACAAAATGTTCTCTATGGCAGCCATGTATGGCACTCCCACAGTCACTAACCCAGCTTAAACTCCCCTTTTATGAAAGAACTTAAGAACTCACAGTACAGCGTGGGCAAAGCCACTCTCCATTGGGAATCTCCGGCAATGGGGGATTCAAGCAGTGGATATGGTAAGAAGAAGGACAAGCATCACAGCACAGTAGCTCTCCTCCATCTTTACAAACACGGCAGAACTCCATGTGGTGATCGTCCTCCTCTTCTGCATCTCCTACAGCATCCTCCATTATTTCCTCACCCTCAGAATTATCTTCTTTGGCCTCCCATTGGATACCCTCTTTCTCCTAAAGGAGGAGAAGAAGTTAGATCAAAATGCTAAAAATTCCAATAGGCAGTCTACCTAACTCTACCTTCCCAGTCTCCTAACTTACATAATGTAACCCAAAACTCACACAATGCGGGCAGCTCCACTTGCCCTCTGGCGCTTTCTCCATATCTGGATCCAGACAAACCATGTGATAGGCACGAGGGCAAGTGTCACACAGGATGATCTCTCCCCCCTGTTGGCACACCTCACAGTAGTCCTGGTGGTCTGTTTCATAGCCATCAACAGTTGCAGCAGAATCTTCTTCTCCTAGCAGAGCAAGAGTGGAGAAATAATTACATATGACAGCAACAAGTTCTTCAAAGAAACTACTTAAGCCTAACACATCAATACACTATCTAGATTGAAAAGACCCACAGTTTAGGAAACTACAGCTGCTGAAGTGGTGGTCTTGAATGCCATCACCAGATCCCAAGATTGGAGCAGCAAAACAGTCACTTTATAGAATGAAAGGTCCAAAAGGCACTACGATTTCTTGAAACTGTCAATCTCAAAGCAGGCTTTCTTGCTTGGAAAAACCTTTATACTGTTCATGTGCTCTCAGCACTATAAAGGTAAAGATATTACCCACTGACAAGGTTGTCATGTCCAACCATAGGGGGCGGTGCTCATGTCCATTACTAAGCCAAAGAGCCAGCATTGTCAGAGATTACTTTGTGATCATGTGGCCAGTACAATTGCACAGAATGCTGTTTATCTTCACACTTATTTACTACTTATTTATCTACTTGAATTTGTATGCTTTCGAACTGCTAGGTTGGGAAAGCTGGGTCTAGTGATGGGAGCTCATCCCATCATGTGGCAGCCAGGCCTTGAACTGCCAACCTGCCGATCTTGCAACCCACAGAGTTAGCACCTTAACTACACTCTTCTAATAATAAAATCTGCATTCCCTAACTCACATACTCTACATATCACATTTCTTTTCTGAGCAAGTTCAATACCTTTCTTTTTCTTTTTTCCTGCTTTTAGTTTCTTGCGGCTGCGGCTGCTACGACTGGTTGATCCATCTGACACAGAGTAGCTGTTAATGCTTGCATCATCAAAATCTGACTCAACATCCAGGTCATCCTCCTCACTCTGAAAGAAAATCAAAATAAAAACAGGTCACAGAACCTAATGTGATGTCTATACCACTCATATAGTATCTTGAAGGATGATCAAGTGGGCAGGAGCAAACTCCCACCCCTTTTCTTAATAGGAAAAACTCACCGATGATCTTTTACGCTTGGAACCAAATCCACCCAGCTTGATTTTCAATGGTGCCACTTTCTTCGTCTTGGGTTTTTTGATATCAGGAACACGAGGACTGGCCTTGGGCTTCTTCCGGGCATTAGGCCCTAAAAGACACCATCATCAACCCCATTATTAACTAGCACCCTAGACTACACCTGTACTCAGCATTGCAAAAGTAGAAAACAAGCAAGATGAAGAGTTTTGCCAAAGACCATGTAAGAGATTGCCAGAATTATCTTGGAAGCATAGCAAGCTAGAACTGTTCAGAGTTGCCAGAATGAAGTGCTACCCTTAGACAGTGACTGCCCCACATAAGCCAGCAACCCCCATATAAGCCCTTTACCTTTGCCTTCCTTGGTCTTGGCCTTTCGAAGTGGCACTTCAACTGGAGGCTGAGGAAGGACTGCATCCACATTAGCCACCATGCTTTCTACCACAGCTACTGCAGCTGCTGCAGCAGCTGCCACAGATGCCCCAGAGCTCCCTTTAAAGGGGTTGTTTGTGCTGAACTCTCTCCACTTGGCCCCCAGAACCATCATCATTTTGGAGACAGCAATTTTGGGATTCTTGGCAGCAATAAGTGGCCTGGGGTGATGGGGCAGAAGAAAAAGGAGAAAAAGAACACCATACTGGTCACTCTGGATGTCTTGGAAATCTTTACTTATCAATCTCACACTAATACCACTAACGTAAAGCAGCAGCAGATGAGAGAGGAAAAACTTTTCATGCATTAGCATAAGGAAAACATGGGACCAGAAAGACCATTGTTTGTGGCCAGTTACTCTAAAAACCCTATTTCAGTATCTCCCCTTCTACGCAGAATAGTGAAGCCATTTCTCAGAGCAATCCAATATATTTACATGCACACACACACACAAATCTTCAAGTATACGACGGTGACAGTTCATTTAATATCTTTCTGTGATATTCATATTTTACGCACATTATCTCAGTATGTCTTATGAGAGTCCTTTAAGGCAGATACTATTATGTCATCCTCCCCTTCATTATCACAGATGAGATGCCGAGCCAGAGCTACAACACCATTTCTGCTGACTTCCAACAGATTTAGCAGTAAAACTGAGGCTAGTGATTCATGTTCGTCAACTTTATATCACATTAGTTCACTGACCATTCATCTTCTCAAACCTATATTCCTGAAATGAATGCAAAAAAAACAGAAGAACATACCTGACAAATTGGCTAAAAGCCTTGTAATTGGTAAGAGTGCGATAATCCTCCTCTGTGAAAACATGATCAATATCCTCCATGCCCCAGTCCTCTAAAAGCTGGGCAGAAGACTTAGGTTCCTACCGAAAGGGACAAAAAAAGAAGTTAGAGAGCGCCACACTAAACAGACTTCATCCCTTTCCTGAACAGATATTTACTAGAAATGCAAAACCATAGAGAATGTTTGTAGAGGACCCTGCAATAGGCCAGAAATAACTACTCTGAAGAAACAAGTCTAGTCATTCTTTTAGACCCTAAGAAGGAAAACATCACTCTCATTTAGCAGTACATTTTGTTTAATCCACCTGCTCCACCTCCAGCTAAATCGAGAATGAGGAGGAATGAGGTGTGTAGAAGGATAACGGGAAAACTAGTAGTAATTTAGTTGGACATTCAAGTATCTCCCCATTCACCTTGGAGTCATCATCCTCATCTTCTTCCTCCTCTTCTTCCTTGCGCTTGGCTTTGCTCTTCTTCTCCTTCTTAGGCCCAAGTTTCTTCTTCTTCTTCTTGCCAGGGGTATAGTCACTTCCCTCACTGTCTGAGCGAAGCAGCACTTCCTCTTCCTCCTCCACAAATTCATTTCCCTCACCTGAGCTGTCACCAAGCTGGAGGGAGATAGACGAATCCAGGCATATAGTTAGCACTCAAGCCCGGTCATTTCCTAAAAGATTAGTATGCAGACCCACCTGTGCAGCAAGTCCTTTTTCTTCCAAATATCTGTGGGTCCTGCTCTATTCCTTACCTCTTTTTTCTGGCGTTTACTGAGCTTGGGCACTTTAGGTTCTTTCGTTTTTTTCGGCTTCTTCTTCTTTTTGATTTTTGGTATCTCTGCTTCTGATAACAGCTCTTCCTCCGGCTCTTCTTCTGGCTCTGAACAAAGTTAGAAAGGCAACACAGAAAGACAGCTCAGTTTCCAAAGCTTTAGATTTGAACTGATTCCCACCACTCTTTCATTGTCCTAAATTAGATCCCACTTTTACGTTTCATCACTATAGACAGCTTCTTTTCATATGCATTTAAAACTTAAGACTCTTTCTTAATTTCTTCTACCTGTGTTCCTACCTCCACATATATCCAATAACGCAACTGTGTTCTGTAAGTAACATTCTCATGTACAGTTCTATCCAGCCTCCTGCTTTTGCATTCTGAGAACTATGGATTACTAGTCCAACACTAGCATTACATGATTAAGTGTGCAGGACAGGTAACTGATGCTGTCCTAAAAATCAGACACAAGGAGCTGAAGACAAAAAGGGTTTTCCTAAATATATGTAGACAAGCAAGAGAATCTATCCGCCAACAGTCATCTGCTAAATAATGATCAAGGCAGTCTCAAAAGCCCCAATATAATCTCACTGCTTCCAACTAACTCTATAGGCAACTGTTTGGACTCCCTCATCATGCCTAGACTGCTACTATTCAGAGGTTCCATTTCAACCACCAGGTGCTTAGTCAGGTGCCAGCTCCTTCTAACTCACAATTACCTCTTCGCTATGCAAATGCAAGCTTTAC
Source organism: Urosaurus nigricauda (assembly GCA_034509955.1). Lineage (NCBI taxonomy): Eukaryota > Metazoa > Chordata > Lepidosauria > Squamata > Phrynosomatidae > Urosaurus > Urosaurus nigricauda. Next base: position 125,286,718 of record JAOEGL010000002.1, read on the forward strand.
AATTCCACCCCCCCCCTTTTGCAGAGGCAGATGCATGCGCGCACGCACACACACACAAACACAGAGGCACACACTTAACACATCACTCCTCACTCTGACAGACCACATTCCCATCTGTTCTTCCAATCCTCCACCCCCCAAAAGCCCAGAGGGGCACAGCCAGCCGGCAGCTTCCTTTGTGACAAGATCCACAGTAACCCAGCCACTCTCCTTCCCTCCCTCCCTCTCTCCTTCCCCCTCCCTCCGCCACCCCCGCCCATTTCACGCAGCCAGAGTCACTAGCTCTCCCTCCAAGGGAAAATGGCCTCCTAACCACAGGCACTGGGCAGGATGAGGGAAGCCACAGGTCACAGCAGTTGCTGCAACTGAAGGACAAGGATCAGCGGGGAGACTGCTGCGGGTGGAGTCCTGCATTCCCAAACTAGCAAATACATCCTGGGCCAGAAGTATTTTCTTTGCATCCCTTCCTCCAGCATAACCTCCTCACCCTCCACACATTTCAGGGAAACTTAAACTCAGCTCCAAAAAGCCTGGAGGCAAGGATCCTCCACACACTTTCTCTAGGCTTTCTAATATCCACAGAAGACAACCATCTCCCTCTTTGGCCTAGGGGCCCAAACAAACCCTGAAAAGACAGGTGACATTCTTGAGGTAACCAGGACTGCAGTTCCCAGGGAACCAAGGCATCAGGGAGATTCCTACTGTATTCCCCTATGTTGCCAAATCATTTGGTGGCCCCTCCATAAGTCAAATGATGCCAAGATCTGTACTTCAGAATAAAAAAATATGACAAACCACATCATTTTCACCTCCCCACTGTATTTTGCAGGACAACTCAATCTTCAGGTGAGCAGCAGTGGAGCAAACTACACTGGGTGTGGCTGGGAAGTAAAATGGGTCATGTAATAGCTCAAAGCACATCTCATTTTAGTCACAGACATATATGAGCTCTCCAGTGGACAAGAGAGGCCAGGTACACTTCCACCTCATAAGTCCTCCCAAGTTGCCTGAAACATATTTTATCAACAGGAAACTCTGTCCAAGCTCTTCCTCTTTACCCCCACTACTCTACTTTCAAGACTTCCTCTCCCCATAAACAGGCCCAAGAAATTAACTCCACCACAGATTCAGCAAAAGGAAGGCAAAAGGTAGCAACATACACTCTGATAATAAACAGGTAGGATTCTACTAAAACAAAACATTCCCCTTATATCTTTTGTATCCAGTTTTCCACATTCTTGCAAACACACGTTCAGAAATCAGAGGCTAAATATTCAAAATGATTGAGGAGGAGCCACAGGAAGTTGAGGAAGCAGGCAAGCAAGCAAGGCATCCCATGTGTTAGCAGCCAGAGCGGCAAGGGCTTTATCTGAAAGTTATGAACAATTTTTGCTCCCTGCTCCATCCCAAGGTCCTAACTTCCAAGTTAGGAACCAGAATGACACAGCAGAGTTATCAGAAAGCAGAGAAGATTTGATAGGAGGGCAATTTGCTGCCTCCAAGGTAAACCCATTAAGGGGAGGGAAGGCATGGATTAAACTCAGTTTTCTCAAGTCCCCTCCTTTCCTTTTGCAGATGGATGGATGGGAGGGAGGGTTCTCATGGCCTCCCCTGGTTGAAAAAGACAATAGACAAGCTCTATACTCCTCCTTCTAAGAAGAAGCCATTTCAAAACATGAAATTCAACTGCATCGCATCAGTGCATCAGTCTGTCCGTCCATATACCTTGATGTTGGTGGATACTGTTGTTCAACAGGATTTCCATCTCCTCCTCATCGCTGCCGGCAGAGCAGGGAGATGGGGATCCCATGCCAGATGCCATGTCCTCTGATTTGGAGGACAACCCTGGAGCTCACACAGTTCCTGCTATCTTGGCACCTCCTTACTACAAATGCCAGAGAAGTGCTGTACAAAGAGAAAAGAGTGAGCGGTAAGGGACGTTATTATGACAACCAAAGGGATCTGACTCTCCATAGGACACCCTGGAGGGAAAGAGAGAAAAACCTGTGCAAAGGAGGGCCAAGCAATCAGCTAACATCTTGGCCGGGCAGCCATACAAGATGGCTTTTAGGTAATGGCCCGTTTGTCCCCAGTCACCATCCCATTGTAAGCAAGCTGAGGGGGACGTCAACTTTGGGGTTCCAGTTTTTTGGAGGCTGTTTTTAAACAGAGGCTGCATGGCCATCTGTCTGTGCTTTGATTATGTCTTAATTGATTATGATTATGAATTTGATTATGTCTTATGTCTTCCTGCATGGCAGAACGGGGTTGAACTGGAAGACCCTTGAGGTCTCTTCCAACTCTAGGGTCCTATGTCTTCCTGCATGGCAGAAATGAGGTTGACCTGAAGACCCTTGAGGTCTCTGATCTGATGTATTCCTGCATGGCTGAACGGGTTGAACTGGATGATCCTGAAGGATCCACTCTATCTCTAGGATCCTATGTATTCCTGCATGGCAGAATGGGGTTGGACTGGATGATCCTTAAGGATCCCTTCCAACTCTAGGATCCTATGTATTCCTGCATGACGGAAGCAGGTAGAACTGGATGGCCCTTGAGGGTCCCTTCCAACTCGACAGAAGGAGCAGCAAAACCCTGAACCCACCAAAAAACCAAGTTTTATGAACCCTCATCCTCTTAATGTGGAGAGGAGGCGGAGCACTCCTTTACCTGTGAGGGGTATACCTTCCCCTAGTAATACCTTCCCCCATTTGTGTTAGGAGGGCCAAAATAAAATAAAAATGTTGAGTCACTGATGTGTGTGTGTTGTGTTGGGAGGGGGAGGAAGGACACAATGGGGGTTATCCGTTGTTGGAACAAAACCACCACAACAAACAAAAAAACCGGCGAACAAAAGGGAGGGAAGAAACTACTTGCCCCCCACAGCAAGGCTACCAACCCAATTCCCAGCATTTGGAGGGAGGGATGGAGGGATGATTGGGATTGGGAAGAAGCCAGGAACCCGACGGCTATCGTGAACTCAGGCTCTGGAGAAAGAGGGGGAGGGAGGGGGAAATATGGCAAGAAGGCGGGGAGGGAGGGAAAGAAGAGAGGGAGGGAGGGAGGAAGAGGAGGATGGCTGGGGGGGGGGGAGAGAAGGAAGAGATATTTTGAGGGTCCCCTTTTTGGCTCAATACGTCCAAGGGGGGCGTTGGAAAAAGGCAATGAGCCCCCCAATAATAATAATAATAATAATAACAACAATCTCCTCCTTCTCCTCTTCCACGTGTCTGGGTGGAGTGAGGAGCTTTTGGGGAAAGAAAGGGCCCATCTTCCCAACCCCTTAATCCCCCACATAAGAGACCGTTGGGGGGGGCGTGGAGGGGGTGCCCTTCTTCGCCTCAGAAACCCCCCCCCCACAACAACAACGAGGGTCCTTTTTAGACCCATAGCTGCCCCCCCCCTAAACCCAACCCCGGTGTCTATATCTTCCTTCTTTTTTTTTCTTTCTCTTGCCCTCCTCCTCCTCCTCACCCGAATCGGGGCGCCCGGCTTTCTCGACGCCGCCGCCGCCGCCGCTGAAGGGAAAATGGCTCCGGCTCCAGCGCCGCCTCTTAAAGGGGAAAAAAAAAAAAAGAAGACGACGAAGAAGAAGACGAAGAAGAAGGGCCCTGCCAAGCCCCTCCCTCTCTTCCCCCCCCCCGCGCGCGCACTCCCGCCTCCATCCCATAATAAGCCCCGGCGCCCTGGAGACGGGACTGGCTGGGACCCACCTCCGTCACCTCAGCCACCCCCCCCTCCCTCCACTCCACTCCACTCCACTCCACTGGGGCATCCCATAATACTCCACCGTCTACTAAACTAAAGAAGAAGAACAACTCCAGTCCCCGGCAGCAGCAGCAGCAGCAGCAGGGCCATCCCATAATAACCACCCTCCAACTGTGTTTTCCCCCAAAATACATCCCATAATAATAACACCCACACACACACACACACACACACACCCATCCCATAATAATTAAGGTCCAGTTCCTAGTTCCAACTCCCTCCCTGTGAGGAAACATCCCATAATAATACCCTCTCCCCTCCCCTCCCCCCCCCTTTAGTCACCAAGGTGCCATCATTGCCGCCCTTCCTCCCTTCCCCCACCCCAGGCATCCCATAATAATAACCTCCACCACTGCCCAGAGAAGGACATCCCATAATAGTCCCCCCATCCATATCGCCCAAAAAAACTGACTGACTGACAGTATGACATGACTGACAGACAGAGCACACACATCCCATAATAATCATCATCATGGGCTCTCTTGTTGCCAAGCTTGGCATCCCCAACATCATCATCATCATCACTGGCCCTTCCTTCCTTCCCTCAGAAACATATTCCATGCTGATACTTGGGGGGGGGGGGGGTTGTTTAGTGACATGACATCCCATAATAGTCCCCCACCACCACTGGCATCCCATAATAGTTCCCCCCACACTGGCATCCCATAATAGTTCCCCCATACACTGACATCCCATAATAGTCCCCCTCCCTCGCTCAGAGAGAGGCATCCCATAATACTCTCTCTTCTTTTTTTCCCTTTCTCCCTCTTTGGCCCCCCCATCCGACCCCACCCCCTCCGTGTCCAGTGAGACATCCCATAATACTCCTGCTGCTGCCAGCAACTCACTCTCCCTCACACACACACACACACACACACACACAGAGCCTTCCATCCTCCTCGCACTTAACACTGACTGTGGCCCCTCCTCCCCTCACAGCCCATAATAATCACACACACAGATATATACATATATACACCACCACCACCACCACACACCCTCTTCTTCTTCTAGTCTTCTTCCTGCTGCCCAAGAGAGGACTGAGCCCAGTAGGGCCTACAAAGACTACCACCACCCCCCAAAATAAAAAAGCTTCCCATTCAGAATATATATATATATATTTTATATATATATATATAAAAAGAGAGTGAAACACAATGGCCACTGTGAGGGGAGGAGAGGGCCATAGGGCCAGTGGCACACATCCCATAATAGTATCACCACAAGGGCTGCCAGGACTAGGCTCTCCAGTCTTTCATTCTGCCTTCGGAGGAGGATGCCAGCTCTACACATCCCATAATCTTCCTTTCTTCAAACATTTACACAGGGCTATCATAATCATATCACCTCTTAACCTTAGCCTTCTCCAGGCTAAAACCTATCCAGCTCCCTCAGTCTCATCTCAGAGGGCTTCATGGTTTCCAGACCTTCCACCATTTTGTCCGCCCTCCTCCAGAGTCTCCACATTGTGAGGTCTGCCCTCAGACTGAGGCCTCCTTCTCCTCGGAGTACAAGGGCCTGACTTCTTCTGGCATCTAATTGGAAGTTCATATTCTTATACACCAAGTCAGAAGCTGGTGGAAGGTCCAGAAACCATGACACTCCTCAGAAGGCTAAACCTATCCAGCTCCTTATGTCTCTCCTCAGAGACTTAAGGAGCTGGATAGGTTTAGCCCGGAGAAGGCTAAGGCTAAGGTTGAGAGGTGATATGACAGCCCTGTGTAAAATGTTTGAAAGGTCGTCATATTCAAGTTCTTATACGCCAAGTCACATCCTTGTAGTCCAAGCAGAAGGCCTCTGAAGGCAGACTTCACAGCATGTGTAATAAATATTCAGAAGAAGGTGGCCAAAATGGTGGAAAGTCTAGAAACCACTAGGAGCAGCGTATGAGGGAGCTAGGGAAGTTTATCCTGGAGAAGTGAAGGTTAAGGGGTGGCACGATGTTTAAATGTTTGAAAGCACGTCAGACTGAAGACAGAGAAAATTCTTATATACCAATTTGTGTACAACAATTGTATACAACATTTGTATAAAACATTTGTATACAAATAGGTCAGACCCTTATCTGAGCAGAAGGCCTCTGAAGGCAATCTTACAGTTTGTGTCTGGAAGACAGTAGCCAAAATGGTGGAAGTCTGCAAACCAATAAAGCCTCTGAGTAGTGACTTATGATTTTGAAGGAGCTGAGGATGTTTAACCTGGAGAAGAGATTATGAGGTGACACGAGAGCCCTGTTGAAATATTTGAAAAAATATTGTATTCAGTGTGGAGCATGTTTTTATACTCCAAGTCCAAGGAGAAGACCTCTGAAGACAGACCCCACAGCGTGTCCGAAGGAGGGTGGCCAAAATGGTGGAAACAACAAAGCCCTGTGGGGAGTGGCTGAGGGAGCTGGGAATGTTAGGCTGCAGAAGAGAAGGTTAAGGGGTGATGATGATGATTTATTTTTATTCTGCCTCTCCCAATATGACAGCCCTGTATATATATTTGAAAGGATGTCATACTGAAGATGGAGCAAAGTCTTATACACCAAGTTAGACCCTTGTAGGAGTTTATCACATGGGAGGAATTTCTCTCAATTGCGAATGGAGCCAATTCGCAATGACGTGAATTTGCTAGTTTAGCAAATTGACATGAAATCTGATTGCGTTCGGAATGCATTCAGAATAACTTCCCGTTTCCTGAAAATTACCCCCCATTGCCCGAAATTGTGTGAGATACTCTAATACGCAATTACATGAAACTCCATGATTGCGTTCGGAATGATTTCCCATTGCCTGAAATTGCATGAGATACACTCATTCGCAATTATGTGAAACCCCATGATTGCGTTCGGATTGCCATTGCATTAGACCCCCAAAGTCCGTCATATGATAAACTCCATAGTCTGAGCAGAAGGCCTCTGAAGGCAGACCTCACTGCTCCATCATCTCTGACACACCAACAACATAGGAGCAATGTGGCATGGGCCGGCATCCCCAGATAACCCAGTTATCCACATTAGTGACATTTAAGGAACCGCATGAGTGATATTTTATTAAATGCGTTATGTTAGCATGAACTTCTGTGACAGTCATCCCACCAACACCTAAGGAATTTAGTTGGCCCTCTGTATCCACAGGTTCGAGCATCCACTGCTTGAAAATATTTTTTTAAAAAGTATAAAATTCCAACAAACAAACAAACATTTATTTTCCATTTTATATAAGGGACAACAATTTACTGCACCGCTGTATATAATGGAACTTGAGCATTTTGTTATCCATGGGGTGGTGGTGGCAGAAACCAAATTCCAGCAAATACCAAAGGTACTCCACCATCCCGGCCACACCGACAGCATAGGGGGAATCTGCCCCATTATCCCCATAAAGGACTTTAACCACATGAGTAACATTATGTTGTTGTTGTGTGCCTCCAAGTAATTTCTGACTAATGGCGACCCCAAGGTGAACCTATCACAGGGTTTTCTTGACAAGTTTCTTAAGAGGTCACTCAGCAGATTTCCGTGGCTGAGCTGAGATTTGAACCCTGGTCTCCAGAGTCGCAGTCCAACAGTCAAATTGTCTCTAACGCTATATTATACGCATTATATCATACGCATGAACTTCGGTGACACTGGCCCCATTAATATCTAATGATATTTACCCCACTTTTTCTTTGTTTTAAGTATCTGAAAATTTGTTCCAGTCAAAACATAGGCCTTCCATCATAATATTAAAATTAGATGATCAGATGAAAACTGAAAATTCATTATCAATACATGGCTTTATTCTATAATGCTAATATCCTTTTGCAAGTTTACTATATTATGCCCACTTGTGCTCAGCCTACTGTACTATCTGTCCAGATCACAACCCAGAAAAGTACTAAACTGAACTGACTGATACAGGCATAGATTCTATCATTTTAAATGTTAGTCTGAAACAGAAATTCCCCAGGAGATGTTCTGAAATACAGGTGAACTATTCCTGATTGTGAGGATTTTCATTAAAACATTCAACACACTAACCTCCTGCCATTGTTGTTCTATGCCTTCAAGACATTTCTGACTTATGGCAACCCTTTTTTCTTGTCCAGTTTCTTCAGAGGGGGCTTGCCTTTGCCTTCCCCCGAGGCTGAGAGAGTGTGACTTACCCAAGGTCAACCAATGGGTTTCCAGGCTGAGCAGGAGTTTGAGCTCTGGTCTCCAGGGTCCTAGTCCAACACTCAAACCACTACACCACACCAGCTCTTACACCACACTAACCTCCTACTGGTCCTTAACATGCTTGAAGAGCAAACCACCAAACTCTCCTCTCTTGCTATGCAGTCCAGTGGTGTATAATGAAATTATAATGGATAATTGTATGGAGTGTTTCATGGTTGCACAGGATCAGGACAAATTATGCCTTCAAGTTGCTTCCCATTTATGGTGACCTTAAGCCAAATCTATCACGTTTTGCTTTTTTGCAGTTTTTGTTCAGAGAGGTTTGCCTTCTGAGAATGAGAAAGCGTGACTTGCCCAAAGTCGTCCAGTGAGTTGCCATAGCTGAATGGGGAGTCGAATCCTGGTCTCCTGAAGTCCTAGACCAGCACTCAAAACATTTCATGCTGACTCTTAGGACAGCTATCTGTGTGTATGTGTGCCTTCACATCAGCTGTCAACTTATGGTGACTCTATTAATTTTACAGGATTTTCTTAGGCAAGGATTTCTCTGTGGAATCCTTGTCAGTAGACCCTGCTTAGCTTCTCACTCTCATGGATGGACAAGGTTGTACAGTACTGTGTATAACAATCTAACATTCATACATACAACGAGTACACATGCTAAAAAGTGTAAAAATGTGGGGGAAAGCTGTTTCCACTTCTGAAATTGCTTCATTTTGGATGTTACTCTTCAAGCTGTTATTTTTAATTTTAAACATATGTATCTAACATTGATAGTATTTGAGTGCAATTATATGCCCAGGTTATGCCAGCTGGAGAGACTGATGTGTGTTTTAACCCACATGTTTTAACTGATGTTATTTGTTTGTTAACTGTTGTTGTCCCCTGCCTTGATCCATGGGGAAAGGTGGGTAAGAAATGATGATGATAATTTAGGATTTGTTTAAGTCTCTTGCACCAGCTGATCTTGAATGATATGACAGTACTGGAGACCTGATGCCAGTGCAATGTCAAGATTATGTTGGTGTTAGTGTACCTCCACAACAAAGCAATAAGTGCAGAATGGTGTCAAATGGGGGTCGGGATTTACAATAGGTGCTGGAGACTTGCTAGGTAGTTGGATCATGTGTCTGACAATATGCCATCTTGAGAGTGTGTTAGCACACCCTGCATATCACGCTTTTGGGGTCCCCATATTTCATATCTCATATCTGGAGATAGCATGTTTTTGAGATGAGGTCTCAGGAGAAAAAGGGCATGTCCCGAGGCATTTGCACCTCAGATAAATAAGACAATCCGGATGAGTGTACTAACTGCGCCTTCCTTCTCCCAAGTCATCGGCATTTCCTCTTGCAGTTTGAGACAAAGGACCTCCTCACACCCAAAGCAGTATACCAACTTTTTTGCCTACTCCCTGTTGTGTTCCTAGCCAAACATCCTCGTCCATCCATCCTGGGGATATTCTGATCCAATCAATGTTTTTGCCATACAATAATTGAAGCCATCAACCAGTCTGGAATCCCATTGTAAATTCCTGGGAAAGGACATCCAGCCTTTGTTACCTGACAAGACAGCCCACCACTTGGAGCTATATTTTAGGTTTATGTATGGTTCCAAACGTAACTTCTGCACACACAGCTGGCATACAACTCTGTATTCTGTGTTCTGAATCACCCTCAGACCTCCCAGACTCCAGCTTTCCATGGTCTACTCATCAGATAGGTAATTAGTCACCCCACAGTAAACCCCTAAAACTCTGCTGTCACCTTCCCCTATTTCCATTTTGTGTCTATGTGAACTTCTATCATGTGTATGTGATTGAACTCTGCATATTTTCTAAATAAAACTCTCTGAATTCACCCTAAACCTGCAGTTCTCTTCAGTTAGTACTGGTATAAACAGGTGCAAATCGCCCAAAGGTTACTCAGCCCTCTTCCAAAAGCTAATTTCCCCAAGATTTGAGGTAACAGATAGTTGGTGAGAAGCCTCCAGTTCCCTCACCTGTCTTTGGGTAACAAAGATGTAAGTTGAAACACTCTGGTTGAATCCATTAAAGAGCAAAAATGCTTTGGCTCTGCCCTAACTACCACAATAGAAGTAAGGTTTTAACTATGAGCATGTCAGAACAGAGGGTTCCTCTTGCCAGCAATTCCAATGCACTATGAAGTTCTTCCATCTTCTTCTCCATAAAAAATATTTCTGAAATTTAAAAAAAAAAATGTCTGAAACAGCAGAAAAACAAGAGAGAATTGCAAGTGGAAGACAAGATGTCTGCTCTGTAAAATCCAGTAAATGAGCAGGGTGATGGCATGATAAAAGCTTCATCCAGAATTGCAGCCAAAGACGGCACAACCAGAGCACTATAAAACTGTTAAGGAGCCCATTAGCCAGATTATCAATTATCTGATACATGGTTGTATCTTAGCTCATGTCGCGCACATTTTGAGCAAGCAAAGAGAAACTTTGGTGGTAGAACAAGAGGGCTCTTTGTATAAAAAGGGAGCAAGTTGCACAGACAACCTGGCCCCAGAAAAAGATATAGGAAGACCAGATTTCAAATAGTTGTACTGAGAAAACAACGTATTTGAAATCTGTTATTCCTATATCTTTCTAGGGCCAGGTTGTCTGTTACAGATATTCAGTATTCATAGATTCATATAGTAGGAAGAGACCTCAAGGGCCATCCCTTCAGTGGACTCTTTCAAATGGGAGGAATTTTTCCCAATTCCGAATGGAGCCAATGCGGATTCATGTAAATTCTCTTGTTAAGCGAATTTACTTGAACCCCTGCTCCGTTCGGAAGGCATTTGGAATTACTTCCCATTACCCGAAAATAACCCCCCCTTGCCTGAAATCGCGTGAGAAGCTTAAATTCGCAATAACGTTAAACCCATGATTGCATTCGGAGTGACTTCCCTTTTGCCCGAATTTGCGTGAGAAGAATTAATTCGCAATAACGTGAAACCCCAGGATTGCGTTTGGATTGCCCTTGGATTATACTTCCAATTTCCCACGTCTGAAAGAGTTCAGTGACTCCCCCTCTAGTCTTGCAGCTGATGGTGTTAGTTAGGAGAATGTAGCCCACACAGATCATGAAAGAGCAAAAGAGTGGGGTGGTTTGCCATGCCTCAAAGTGTGAAAGCTGCAGAGGCCTTCCTTCTGCCCTTCCCCCAGATATTGTCAATTAGGTTTTGGCTAAAAGGTTTACTGTAGAACTACATGTAACTGCCCTGACTCCCACACAAAAAGTACAAGGGGAAAAATCCAGCATGTGTGTGTGTGGGGGGGGGGGGGGGCAGAGGTGGGGAAGAATCAGTGATTGTGGACTTCCCTCATGCAAGTAAGGACTTTCTCAGTGAATGCCATGCACTCCTAACCATTGTTACTGTTGGCTAAACAATTTTTTCTTTACAGGACCACATCTGAGTGACAGGGAATAAAATAGTCACTGCACACATAGTGTTCCACAGCAGCTCCTTACCGCTCTGTTTTAAATATTTTTCCAATTCCTGATTTTTTACATCTGAGAGTTGTAGACCAACCAAGGAAACTTTCCCAATAATAATTTTCTAACTTTGCTTTTAATTGGTTGCTCCCATTAACCTGTGTAACTCAGTAACCATGCTTTATAGGAGCTTTCCACAAGTCCAGTTGTGGAATTCTCCCTGATTTCCCCAAATCATTTTCATGATCACCATTATGATCAGGCTGCTCATAATTCCAGTGATAATTGTGATAATGATGACAGGACTGATGATAAGGAAGCTGCACAATAGGAACCAACAGGGCAAACCTATCTCTTGCATGTCTATTTAGAAGCAAACTCAGCTGAGTATAGTGGGACGTACAACTATAAAATGATGAGAATCTAATATATTCAGGAAGGAGCAAATGAGAAAAAGTGGGAGAAAAAGAAAGAAGGCAGGACCGAACAAACAAACAAACAGCTTCATTTATATACCGCTTCATACTGCCTAAGGAGTGTATAAGCGGTTTACAACTGTAAGCTACTTGCCCCCAACAATCTGGGTGCTAATTATAGTGACCTCGGAAGGATGCAAGCCTGAGTTGAGCTTGAGCCCTTTTGGTGGTCTTGAACTCGCAACCTTATGGCTTTGAGTGAGTGGCTGCAGTACAGGCATTTAACCATTGCGTCACCAGGAAGAAAGCAGAAGGGAGGGAGGGAAGAGAAGAAGAAAAATTAAGCCAAGCACCCCGAAGAATTGGGTAGGGAGTGAAGCAGAAAGAGGATGGGGACTTAGGAATTAGGAAGAAGATGAGTTCGAATAAGAGAAAGAAAGAGAAAGGAAGGAAGGAAGGAAGGAAGGAAGGAAGGAAGGAAAAGCAGAGGATGTTTAACCAGGAGCTATTTGACAGGGTCTGACAGGGATGGGCTGCTGGCTGAGTTGGGGAAAGGAGGTGCTGGTGGCAGTGGCAGCAGTGGCAGCCACAGAGTCCTCCCCTTCCTGCTCCCATTGTCTCCCTTTCCTGCCCAACCAGAAAGGCTGCTGAGCAGCAGCAGTAGCAGCTTTCCCAGATGCCTGACACACTAGTGCCCAACTTGTCATCCTTTCCCTTCAACTGCTTTGCCCTGTGCTTCCTTCTGGGAAGATGGGAAAGGGTGGCAGTGGTGGTCATGGACTCCTTTACCCCTTTTCCATCCAACCAGCAGGTCTGCTGCACCTGGGAGGGGCTGCTGGGTGGCAGCAGCAGCACCCCATCCTACTGGCCACAGTGGACTACCTTGTTCTCTCTTCCCCTCCTGCTCGTTTGTCCTGCACTCTCTGCCCTAGAAGGAAACACAGGGCAAGACACCAGGAAAATAGGCAGTGGCGTGACAAGTATCTGAGAAAGGTGCTGCTGCCACCTGGCAGCCCCTTTTGAGTCTGGTGGAGCCGCCAGGCAAGCAGCAAAGGGAGGCAATGGTGGCAGTGGCGGCAGGGGCGGCCACCATAGACTCTTTTACTTCTCATCCCTTTCCTGCCTGGCTAGCAGCCCTGCCAGGCCTGAAAGGAGCTGCCAGGAAACAGCAGCGCCCCAACTTCATCACTGGCAACAAAGGGCAAATGACAGAGGCGCCCTGGCTGGCAGAGGATGGGCAACTTGGGGATGTGCCAAGCAGCTTGGAACAGTGGGTGCAAGTGAGATGGTCAGAGAGGGGGAAGGTGTGTTGTCTCTTTCCATGAAGCATGGCAACTTCTGGTGAAATAACACGGGCTCCCCTTATTAACCCAACTTTACTCCAGAGTCAGAAAAGTCATGGGAACCCTCCGTGTTTTCCCCAAACCCTGGAGTTAGCATGGAGTTTTGCAGTTTTGCGAACAGTTGGATCTGGCCCAGTTGGGGCCAGCCAGCTGTCTGCCCACCAGGTGCTGTACCATCCCTTTTCCTTGGACTGAAAAGTGCAGGAAAGAGGGCATGACCTGTCCCTGGAGCAGCTGCTAATGCATCCTTTACTTCCAAGAACTCCAGGGACAGCCTTTCCAGTGTGCCAACACTACTCCAGATGGTGGGCTCACCAGTGCTACAAATGAGGAGATAAGGCACATGGTGGGGTCTTCTGGAGACCCCGGGAATATGATCAGGGGGTCCCTCTATCCTCTCCTCTCTTTGGTTGTACAGGGAAATGCACCCTCTTGAGAAGCAGTGGTGCACTGGGAGGCCTGTCCATGGAGCTCCTGCAAGCAAGGGAAGCCGTGGCAGTGGTTCTGGGAACAGGTGACGGGCCATGTGTATTGATGCAGTGTTGGACTGGTTTGACCACACAGACAATGCTGCATTGCTGCACCTGGTTTGGTCCAGTGCGAGTGGCCACTATCATGACCAATCTAGAGCCATTTCCAGAAAATAATGGTCCAGACTGGCCCCAGACTTAAAGCGAATGCAGACAAGACCTGAAACTACTATATTCATCCCTCCACATTTACGGCTTTGACTTTTGCGGATTTGATTATTCACGGATTTTATTAATATGTTCTCTCTGGGAATATTTAGGTCCTCCAGCACAACACTATGATCAACTTTAACCAAAAGTCGCACTGAAGGACCTAGAAATTCCTGCAGAGAACACTCCACTAGGCATCTGTAGCTCCTCCAGTGCAATTCTATCGTCAATGTCTGGCAGATGACCACAGAGTTGCACTGGAGGACCTAGAGATTCCTAGAGAGGTGTTCTCACAGGTAAGAACATGATTTCTTTTTATTATTTGTGGTTTTTTCCATATTTACAAGGGTCCTGTGCTCCTAATCCAAGCAAATGTGGAGGGATGAGTGTACTTTCATTTTACCCCTTCCCAAGACCCTAACTGCTGCTGAATGCATTTGTGCTGAAGCTCTTCTGTGTTAAATTTGGTGCAATCCAATGTCAGATCAAGCATTCCTACGGAATTCTTTTAAAAATTTAAAAATTAAACAGTCAGTTTACTATCATGCCCTAGTTTTGAACTCAGTGTAGATCTCAATCCATCTTTAAAAAGAAAATCCCCTGCCTGCCTGCCCCCCCCCCCCCCCCCGGTAAGAAAAAAGACAATTAGGAAACCAAATAAAGAGCTCCCATGCCTTGGATCGGAATGGAGACTAAACATTTATCAGAATGGAGACTGCTGGTCAGAAGAAGACCAGGAATGGGAAAGGCAGCCACAAAAGAACTAGACAAGATTTACAACTGAGCATTAAAGTTAGAAACGTGCAAACCACTGTTTTTACCATTTATGCATGCAAAAGCTAGACAGTGAAAAAAGTGTACAGGAAGAAAACTAATTTGAGATATGGTGCTGGAGAAGAGTACTGAGGCTACTGTGGATGGCCAAAAAGACAAACAGTTGGGTCTTTGAACAGATCAAGCCAGAAATTTCCCTGGAAGCCAAGATGACTAAACTGAGGCTGTCATACTTCAGTCCCATCATGAGAAGTCACAACTTGTTAGAAAAGACAACAATGCTAGGAAAGGCAAAGGGTGGCGGGAAGAGAGGAAGACCAAAGGCCAGATGGTTGGTTAGACTCAATCAAGGAGGTCATGGGCATGGATTTGGAAGAACTAAGCAGTACCGTGGAGATAGAGGGGCTTGGAAGTGTCTCATCCACAGGGTCGCCATGAGTTAAGCTCGACTTAAGGGCAGTTAACAACAACAACAAGAAGAAGAAATGAAAAACAAAGTGGAAAAACAAGTGAGGGTTGCTGGTGGAGAATGAGAACATCTTGAAACCTGCACTATCCCCAATTCTGTGAATGAGGGCAACAGTGTGATAAAACTCACATCTGAAACCATTCTACTATAATAGCAGATGCAAAACTGCACTCACCAAACTTAACGGGAGTGAATTAGTGCCTAAGCAGTGATGACTGGTGCAAGAATAAGGGGGTTACAAGTATGCACTAGTGTTCCTAGTTTTAATTTGTGAGATGTAGAAGGATATGGAATGGCAATTTTGTTTTGTCACAAAAACAAAATGCCAGGACATTACTCTTCTAGCACAAGCCTCTTATCTTAAATGTGTGAATGCAGTTTTGTTGTTGAAAAAACATTTGCAACTCCTATTGGATCAATAATGGAATTAAACATCACATTAAGGGTGTTAAGTTTCATTTTTAAGTATCAAGGTCAGTTAGAGTAGTTGATTTAAAACATTATGCCCCAGTTAACCAGGTGATAAGTTTGTGGGATGGGGAAATTGTGATATCCAGCAGCATTCCTGCTTTTTTTCTCTCTGATTGGAGGGAATGTTTCTTTAATGGATGTGTAGAGATGTTTGTTACCTTACAGAGTTCTTTTAAACTTCCCTTTGATTTCTCAAAAAGACATCTATACAAGTTTCAGCAACACGTAAAATAATTTAGCACATTCGTTTTGTAAAGAAGAGCAGATACTTCAAATTGTTTGACTGGCTGACAGTTCAATTAAGGTGAGATACTGCTATTGTAAAAATATTACTACTAAACATTAGACAAACCATTCTTGTGCTTGAGTGATATAGTTGTGAGGTGCATATCCTCAAGTTAATTTTTAAGTGATGAATTAGTAAGAAAGTTAGACAAATCTGCACCAGTCATCTCAATTTCTAAAAATGTACTGTATAGCTTTTCTTTCTGCTCAGTGTGAGCTCTCAAGGACACAGTCATCACAAGCAGTATCCGGTAGCCAGTTGTGATACTTAGAATAATAGAAACTTGGAGTTAGAAGGGACCAAAATGATCATCTAGCAAAACCCCCTACTTGTCATAACTATATGTCCCATACATGAAAAACAATAGCATTAACTGTGTCATTAACCAGAAGCAGAACATTTCCCAGGTACATAATATAGGTTTCTTTATAGGTAATGACTATAAGGCATGTCATTGTTACTCCGTTGTTGCAAGTGAAAAAGCAACACCAAAAGGTAGCATTAGAGTGGCAGAGAAAATGTATTTCTTTTTCAGCATTTTCTGGGTGGAAGATTGCTCTCAACACTCCTCTCCGGCCAGTGCACCTTTTGAGATTTGCTGTTACTGTGTTCCTTCAAGTCATTTCCGACTTATTTTCTTGGATTTTCTTGGCAAGATGTGTTGAGAGGTTTGCCATTGCCTTCCCCTGAAGTGCAGTGGGTTTCATGGCTGAGTGGAGAATCGAAGCCTGGTCTCCAGAGTCGTAAGCGTAATGCTTAAACCACCACACCGCACTGGCTCTCTCCTATTAAAGCATATTCTTTTCAATTTCCACTCTAGATCAAGTATGGGAATCACATATTGGCAGAATTCAAAGATATAGCTGTGTTAGTCTGTAGAATCAGTACACAGAGAGATCTTGTAGCTCTTTTGAGACTAACTGGAAAGAAATTGGCAGCTTTTGTACACTACACTCTACTTCCTCAGGTGCATTGTGGACTGAAGTCTACGAAGCTCCTGCTGCCAACTTCTTTCTTTCAGTTAGTCTCAAAGGGGCTACAGGATCTCTCTACATACTAGTCCCCACATGTTGGACTAAAGGCCCCAGTAGCCCTAGCTAGCATTGCCAGGGGTAAGGAATGCTGGGAATTGCTTTTGCACTTAGAACTCAGTTTGCAACAATTGAAGTAAGTTGAGGAGAAGGGAAGTAGAATATCTTTAAAAGCAGCTCAAAAACTGGGATGACAGAAGATTAATTGGAACTGGCCCTGCCCAATCTGGACAGTTGGAGGGTACGCGCACCCATAAATATGCATAGATCTGACTCAATTGCCTTGGTAGCTTGGGCAGCAACTGGAAACAAAGTCATCCTGATGTTTACAATTATCTTGTCCTGTTTTCTTCCATCTCTCTTCCCTTCCTTTTTGCATCTTGAGCCAGAAATGGCACATGCTGAGAAGAAGAAGAACTGGGTCCCTGAACATGAACAACAATCCTTCTGGGCTGCAGCTGCCCCACCCAGGAAAACTGGGCACATCCCATAATAGTATCTCCAACAGGAGACATTGCCTAGCAACTATCCCCACCCCCACTTCCCCCCCCCCCACCCTGCAGAACAGCCATCCCATAATAGCATGCCTGCTTTACAGGTTCTGACAGTGGAAACAGAGGAGATTAAGAAGAGACTAGTCTTGGTTGGGGGAGGAAAAGAGGGAGGAAGAGGTTGGTCTGGGCTGGTGATGAAGAGGAGGGGGCCCCTTGGTGCTGGTGGTGTTGGTGGAGCCACAGGGAAAGAAGAAGAGGGAGGAATGAATCAATGGAGAAGGAAGAGAGAAGAAGGGCAGCCCTTTGGACACAGTCCCAAACAAGGCGGCCAGACACGCCGCCGTCTGGCTCTGGCATGGCATCCCATAATAGCAACCCACCCCTCCTCCTCTCTTTTGTCCACAGCATCCCATAATGTTCTCCCAAAGTCACGTGCTCCGACTCAAACTGCTGAGGTATCCCATAATACTCCCCCAGTGGACACCCCCCCTTCCACCACCACCACCACCCTCGCCATCCCATAATGGTCCTGGCCTCTCGTGGGGCACCATGCCATAATATTTTGCACCAGCTGCAGCAGAGGAAGCAGCAGCAGCAGCAGCCACCACATCACACCCCACAGTGCTCTCCATCATCATCATCTCCATCATCATCATTGTGCAATGCACCCACCGCACATGCACACAGCCCCTCAAATCTCTGGCCGCAGAGCCCTCCCTTACCCTTCCGTCCCATCATATTAATTTCCTTTCCTCTGGCACGGGGAGCCTCACCATCCCATAACAGCACCAGAGGCCTGACCTTGTAGGCCAAAAACCTCAGGGCAGCCAAGCCAGATTGGTGGCGCAGCTTCCCTGTGGCTGGGCCAAGGCTTTCTCCTCCCAAGGAGCATGCAGTTGGGGACATTGCCTTTTCCACGTCTCTTCTTATAGTTTCCTTTTTGTTTGGATGTTTTAACCCTGTGCACAATCTGCCTCACTTTCCCTTGGATAGTGAGCAGCTAAATAGTACTTTGTAGAGGGGGGTGGAAAGTAAGAAGACGAGCCCTCCCTCTGTGCCCTCTGCAGGGAGCTGGATGGCCGTCTGTCAGGGATGCTTTGGTTGTGGGTTCCTGCATGGCAGAATGGGGTTGGACTGGATGGCCCTTGAGGTCTCATCCAACTCTATGATTCTGTGATCATCCTGCCGCAGAAGAAGAAAGGCAGGCCCAGTTCTTATCAGGCCTAGCCTAAAGTAAGAAGAAAGAGCCCTCCCTCCAGTTTATCTGCCATTGTCCAGGCCTCAGAGGGAGAGAAGAACCACAACTCGATCCTTTCCCCCCCCTGCCATTCCCTTCTCCTTTTGTGTCTTGTCTTGTGTTGTTTTAGATTGTAAGCCTGAGGGCAGGGAAATGTCTAATTAACTATCTGTAAGCCCTTCTGAGGGATATAAATACAATAAGTAAGTATATAAATAAATAAAACTATCTTCCTGGGCTGTGATACTTCAAGATACTCTTTTTTCTTCCCCATTTTGGTTCAGTGGGCTTGGCAGCCAAAAGATTTTGTGCCACAGTTGTAACATTTATTCCTTATCCTGTTTTGTATTGTAGATTTCAAAGATATAGCTATGTTCATCTGTAGAATCAAAGATCTTGTATCTTTGAGACTAACTGAAGGAAAGATATTGCAAAAATTTTTTAGTTAGCCTGAAAGGTGCTACAAGATCTCTCTACAAGCTGTTTTTAATGGGGCCAGGAAGATGAAAGAAGCCGTGGGAAAACCTGGGGTTTACATGTGGAAGACAACTCCGGTCTCCTGTCAAATTCCATGAAAGGCCGTACATTAAGTCTTACCTGGAAGCATGCCTGAGTTCTAGTTTTAGTGATTTTTAAGGCAAATCAGAGCGACAAGGTGCTGAAAACACATATCTATGGAGTCTTTATCCACAGATTCAAGCATCCACAGCTTGGATAAAAATTCCAAAAAGCAAACCTTGATTTTGGCATTTGATATAAGGCACACCGTTTCACTATGCTGCTGTATATAATGGGACTTGAGAATCCATGCATTTGGGTATCCACAGTGGGTCCTGGAACCAAATCCTAGAGGACAGCAAGGGCCCATTGTACAATAAAAATGGACATTAAAACATAATCATCACTGCTGCAGTAACATTAGCAACAATAGCTAATGTCTTTCTGAGCTCAGGTTCTGTAATGCACATTACAAGGAGCTATCCTCAATGCAGAGCTGGCACAAGCTATGAAACATCCCCTTTCTGATGTGAGTGAATGGCAGAAAGGACATTAAACCTGTGGTCTGTAGTATTTTGTGTTGTTGTTGCTGTTGCTGTTCTGGGTAAAATTGATGTGCATGTTTTAGCCTGCCATGCCTTAAATGGCCATTTGTTGTTGTGTGCCTTCAAGTCATTTCCAAATTATGACAACTCTAAGGCAAGCCTATCATGGGGTTTTCCCGGCAAGATTTTGTTCAGAGGAGGTCTGTCATGGCCTGGCTTTTCCCTGAGGCTGAGAGCATGTGACTTGCCCAAGGTCACCAAGTGGGTTTCTGGCCTCTCTCTTATCTTCCACAGAATACCTTCTTGAATGGATAACCTTTCCCCGCAATGTACTTTGTGCAGATGTTGATATGAATCACAGGATATCAAAATGAAATATGAAAGCAAATAAAATAGGAGAGGCATTAATGGGCTCTGCTCTCAAGGATATAACACTTTTCATTAATTAAGAACTTTTCATTAATTGGATTTTGATTGACCACCTGCTTCCAGATCTTCAGACTGGGAAAAGTTAAGAAATGCAACTCAATATATATTATATATAATTAAATATGTATGAGAATGAAAGTGTGTGTGGGGAGGCTGTGCACACTGCCCCTAAGGGGCGGCCCAAAGCCACCTCCAGCTGTGCTGGAGCGGGGCCATGGCAACTGCATGCTACGGCCCCATTCTGGCCTTTCCAGGGTGCAATAGCCGCAGCAATGGTATATGTAAATGCAGCACCAGAGGAGTGCCGTGATGCCGCATACTGTGTTGAGTGGTGCACAACAATATGCCACCATGGGAGTGGAGTCGGGGAGTGCGTTGTTTGGAGACAACACCCCGACTCCGCCCCCGGGCCAGTCTTAATAGTTGGTCTGCACAGGCCCTGAGTTCCAAAGAACACAAAGGTTTATCCATCTCCCTTCATCTTCTCTGAAAGCTTATTTTATATTTTTCTGTCTTTGCAGTTGATATTTGCAACACATCTGTGCAATTCAAAGGATCTTCCTGGGCAGTGAAGTATTCTTCGGATTGGCTCTGTCCATTAAAGCTGGACATTGGGCCTTCCTAGATTGGAAAGGCCATAAAAATCTTCCAGTTTGGGGTAGAAATATCTCAGAGCGAGGGTGGTCTTGACTATTCTTGCATGGTCCTCCACTCTAATATACTGTGACTCAACCTGAGAAGAGGCTGTTTGCCACAATCCCCAAATATTGATAATCAAATAGCAATAAAACAGGTGGGCAAGCTGCAAACTTTTAATTAGAAAGAACTTTTCCTGAAGGGCACTTAATTGTGAGGAAAAATTACTGAAAGATCTTGGCAACATTGTTCATGTAATGCTTAAGTACTGTGAACAAATATTTTGTTGTTGTTATTTGCCATCAAGTCTTATGGCAACCCTATGAATGAGAGACTTCCAAGATCCCTGCCATCCGCTGCCCTGCTCAAGGCTTCCAAATTCGGGGCCGTGGCTTCCATTTTTTCAAGTATTATCAACTTTTGCAATGAGTCACATCAGCTCCTTATATGTCTAAACTGTGGAATTTATCACACGGGGGGAAATTGGGATTTTAATCAGTGATTAACCCGAGAAAATCTTGCAATTGACATTAATACACGATTAAAATGAGATTAGCACAAGAGCCATTATCCTGTGAATAACCAGGCAATAAACAGCAGTCATTCATGGGAAAATCCTATGAATGATTTGCTGCTGTTTCTTGCCTGGTTATTCATGGGTGAATGGCACTTTGTGTTTCACCTTGACGTCTTGTGAAAACCATTAGTGCAACTGTGCAAAACGAACGGGTTGTTCACAGGATAATATTACTTTGAACACGATGTCATGTAAAAACCATTAGTGCAATTGCAAGGTTATCACGAGTTAATCACCTTTTATACTTCCAGTTGTCTCCTGTGTGATAAACCCCATAGACGGGTTCAGTTTAATCGGCTTCACTTCTAATGAGAGTTCAGATTTGATATGCTCTAAAACCCTTTCATTTGACTTTTTAACAGTGTATGGAATCCCTAGACCTCTTCTCCGACACCAAATTTCAAGTGAGTTGATTTTCTTCCTGTTAACTTTCTTTACTGTCCAGGTTTCACAGCCTTACGTGGAGACCATGTCTGGAATGTTTCTAGTTTTGGTATTTCATGCTGTGTCTTTACTCTTGATGATCTCATCTAGTTCCTTCATGGCTACCTTTCCAAGTCCAAGTCTAAGTCTTTTTCTGATTTCTTGACTAGAATCTCAGTTGTAATTAATGTGTGTGTAAAAAATCTTTCCTTAACTTTCATCAGTAGTTGTTTTGCATTTGCAAATAAAATTGTGTCATCTGCATATCTAACATTGTTGATGTTGCTTCTTCCAGATTTCACGTCTGCTTTCTTTGAGTCTAATTGTGCTTTCTATATGAAATGTTCCGTGCATAAATTAAGCAAATAGGGTGATAAAATGCAGCCTTGTATGTTCCCCCTTGCCAGTGGCAAACCTTTCTCCATATTATGGCCTGACAATGGCTTTTGTCCAAAGTGTAGATTATGTATCACAATAAGCAGATGTGGCACTCCCATTTCTTTTAGCATGAACCATAATTTTTCATGATTTACACAGTCAAAGGCTTTGCTGTAATTTATAAAACACAGACTGGTTACCTATGTTTGTGATATGATCCCTGGTGGCAGTTCTTTGTCTGAATCATATCTTTTTAATAATAGTAATAATATAATTACAGAAAATCAGTGCCTCAGTGGCATCCCAGTAGACAAAATAGGAAATCAGTGACATGACCTGTAACAATTTTCTCAGTGCAAATAACAGCTTCAGGGAAAGGCCTGCAGTTTGGTTGGGACTGCACAGTTTTAAGAGCACTCTTTGCCCTGCACTTTTCTGCATCTGAATCTTCTCCGAAAGGCTAAAGGCTTTTTGCCCCAAAGGATTTGGAGAACATCTTGAGGAAGATAGAGTTAAATCTCTGTTCCACAGTACTGTAAACTGATTCAGTTAGCACCCCTATGCCTCTTACTGCTGCTGCTGCTACTAATACAGCTGCTGCTGCTGCTACTGGTGATATTCAAGTGGGAGGTTCCTAATCATCGATATTTTATATTGCATCTTGTGGTCCAATAGTGTCTTTAAAATTTGGGTTGTGGGAGTCCTTTGAACCTGCCGGCAGTTATTCAGATCTGTCTCTAGACCTGAATCTTGGAACAAGAGTAGAGTAAGAATCTTCCTGCAGAAAACCCTTCCCAAATCTGGCTTGACTGCAGCCCCCACCATTTCAGAGCTGTGGGTTCTGACTGTGTCATTGTTTGTCTGGACACTTACAGTATTTCATGATGAAGACAGGAGAGCAGGAGCACCTATAAATGTGGTTGTTTTCATTTGTTTTCAGCTTCTATTTATCCCTTTCATCACGATTCCCTATCTCAGAGAAACCCACCTTGAATGAGAAACAAGGAAACAAATTGACCTCAGAAAAAATGCACTGATTATTTGTACTGTACAAGCAATTAGCCAGAAATGCTGCAATGGCCGGATGTTGTAATGCCTGAGACAGAAAATCCAAATCTTTCTCCCTCACATACCCAGACCTTAGCACAGTGCAGGTTGACTTGGATGAAGGAGCAGAGGGCCTGCTTATCAAATTTGCAGATGACACCAAGTTAGGAGGAGTAGCTAATACCGCAGAGGACAGGATCAAAATTCAAAACGATCTTAATAGATTAGAAAGCTGGGCCAAAACTAACAAAATGCATTTCAACAGGGAGAAATGTTATCAACAGGCTTGCTGTCCGCAGATTTAAGCATCCATGGATGGCAAGCCCCTGTTGTCTCCAAGGGGGTCCAGAATGGATCCCCCATGGATACTGAGTTCCCACTGTACTACATTTAGGCAGAAAAAAAATTAGATGCACAGATGGGGGACACCTGGCTTAAGAAGACTACACATGAAAGGAGTCCTAGTAGGGCACAAACTGAACATGAGCCAACAGTCTGATTTAGCAGCTAAAAAGGTCAATGTGATTCTAGGCTTAGGCTTCATTAATACATGTATAGATAATGTCTAGGTCAAGGGAAATGATAGTATCACTCTATTCTGCTTTGGTCAGGCCTCACCTGGAATCTTGTGTCCAGTACTGGGCACCACAATTCAAAAAGCATGTTGAGAAGCTGGAGTGTGTCCAGAGGAGGTGTCTGGAAACCAAAATGGTGAAGGGTCAAGATACCATAAAGCCCTATGTTTTTAGCTTGGAGAAGAGAGGGTTAAGAGATGATATGATAGCCCTATTTAAGTATCTGAAAAGATGTCATGTTGAGGATGAAGGAAGCTTGTTTTCTGCTGCTCTAGAGACTACAACATGGAGCAATGGATTCCAACTACAGAAAGAGATTCCACCTCAGCTTTAGGAGAAACTTTCTCATGGTAAGAGCTGTTCAACAGTGGAAGACTCTCCCTCAGAGTGTGGTGGCATCTCTTTCGTTGGAGGTTTTTAAACTGAGGCTGGATTGTGATCTGTCAGGAGGACTTTATGTTTTCCTAAATGGCAAGGGGTTGGACTGAATGGCCCTTGAGGTATCTTCCAGCTTTATGATTCTAGGAAGTTTTCCACACGACTGTCCTTGAAGTGAACACTGCAACAAGCAGACCTCAGTGCTGCTGTTCAGGAAGATGACCAGCCCAATGTTTAGTGAGGGAACCATCATCGACAGCAGCTGTTGGGCTTGAGGGCATGGGAGGCAGAAGTGGCAGCCACCAGCCATTCCCTTGTGTTGGGATAGAGTCGTATATGCCCCATGGACTATCCTGTGCCCTCCAAACTAACCTGCTGACCTCAAGGGCAGGGGAGGATACTATCCGTTTGCCAGTCATGAAGCAAAATTCAACCAGCAATCCTGTTCTTCTCTACATCATGATCTGGGGGAGATGGGGTCTTGTGTTTTGATTCAGGCAGTGAAACATCTTGGGATGTCTTTCCAAGTTTGGAGACTGTATACAGATGAGTGTGAAAACAGAATAATGGTAGAGCCTGCTTTTTAGTTATGCAAAAGTATTTTTCGTGCTTTCTGTAGTGTAGCTGACCTTTGATAGTGGCCAGGCAGATCTTGAGTAAGTGAAGGCTACTCCAGGTGCCGGAGTGATGAGCAGAGGGCTAAAGAATATTTATAGACTGAATGGAAGAGGAAAAAAAAATTGAGCCCAATATTTGCTGGGAAAGTGGGACTGATAGATGTTGGGTGGGAGGAAAGACTTGCCCATGATATTTGGGTGCTTCTGGAGTGATGAGTAGTATTGCCTCTCAATATGAGGATGCACCTGCATGTATGCTTCAACATGCTTACTTTCCATCTACTCAATCTATAAATACTTGAAAATATACATTTTGTTGGAAAAGGCACCATAAATCTTCAGTATTCTGTCTTCTCAATATTTTTCTACCTGGAGCAACCAAAAACAAAGGGATTAAAAATGGGCAGAATGGTTATCTATGTGACTTTTCATCCACCGAACAGGAGAAAATAAGAACTTTTCTGGAACCTACTTGATGCATCTGGTGTCTCAAGCTTTACTCTGCACAAGGAGGACTTTGGGTCTCCTTCCACTTGCTAGTCTTACTAACTAACTCCCTCTCAAAAAGATGACAGTAGTACCAGGCAAGTGTCTGGGTTTTTTAAAAAAATAATTTTATCATTACAATTTTATAAAACTACATGGAAGTACATGACCCTGTTTTACGATGGGGGCTGAGCCTGCGTTGTACAAGGAGTTTATCACATGGGAGGAATTTCTCTCAATTGCAAATGGAGCCAATTCGCAATTACATGAATTCGCTAGTTTAGCAAATTTACATGAAATCTGATTGCATTTGGAATGCGTTCAGAATGACTTCCCATTGCCCGAAAATGCCCCCCCCCCATTGCCTGAAATTGCGTGAGATACTCTAATACACAATAACGTAAAACCCATGATTGCGTTCGGAATGACTTCCCTTTTGCCCAAAATTGTGTGAGATACCCTAATATGCAATTAAGTGAAACCCCATGATTGTGTTCAGATTGCCATTGCATTATACCCCCAAATTCCGTTGTATGATAAACTCCCAAGATAGCTGTTTTAAGGGGTAACAAGCAAATAGATGCCTGATTGTAAGCAAGCACTCTGCTGCAGACAGTGGGACAGCAGGTGGCAGCAGAGGAATAGGCCAGGATTCCTGCATTGGCTGGAGAAAAAAAAAAGACAGGGGCAGAGAGAAGCAGAAGGATGCCCTAATACACTGATTACTTTCAAATGACTGTTTGCAGCATCGATGGTATATCTAGGAAGAAACTAGGATGCATCCACACTGCAGAACTAATCCGGTTTGACACCACTTTAATTGCCATGGCTCAGTGCTATGGAATTCTGGGAATCGTAGCTTGTGGCACCAGAGCTCTCTGACAGAGAAGACTAAATACCTGACAAAACTACCATCCCCTGTTTTCTGGTAGAAATATGAAGATTCCTATTGCGATTCTCTTTATAGAAATGTATGGGTTTTTTTCCGTTTTAAGAATGATAGGAGAGCAAAGGTGATAAAATCATAAAGGAATGGATGGATGAATGAATGATCTGCATAAGTTAAGTCCAAGACACCCTCTAAAGGAAAAAATGTTTTTCGTAATGAAGTAGAAACTGCTCATACTGCAGTTTGAAACTGTTTACTGGAAAAATAGGGGGTGGATCTGAGTCCAAGTTACATCACTACATCAGTGTGACCCATATTTAGACCCCTTATTATGCTCAGTCATTTTATGACACTTTCCCCTAAAAGGGATTTATTTGTGTCACAGAGGTGAATCTCCCTGTGCTCCCTTCACCTTCTCATCTCTATGACTTCTTCCTAGCTCAATGATCTTGTAGATGGCCTCCTCGGCACCTCTATTCTGAAACCTCAGTGACATTAAATAGTTGCCAGAGAACATCAAGGAGAAGATTTTTTTGTTTTTGTTTGTGGACTTCAGGCTTGTGGACTTCCTAGAAGCATCTGCTTGGCCATGGAAGGGAACATGATACTAGATTGATGCCAAAAACAGATTGGCCAAAAGATGTGGTTTCCTGTTTGGAGTATAGTGTTTAGATGATGCACGCTCCGAACATGGCAGGAAACCGCACCGGACCCGCATCAATGGAAAGGAACCAGGCTGAAAAGTAGTGGCAAATTGCTGCTCCTTTTGCCGGCCCAGTTTAAAACTGTGGCAGTGGCCCCAGTGTGAACAGGGCCGGTGCAGTTCCACCACCGTTTTTTTGGCCCTTCTGTTTGGGGCCTAAATGGATCTTTGGTCTGATGTTCCAAATGGTCTCATGTTCCATTCCCAGAACTAACTTCTTCAAACAAGCAACACAATGTGTGTACCACGAACTAATGGATCTCTGTTTTCAGGACCTTTGAGATTGTGGAAATTTTTTGCATTTGAAATTCAAGAGTCCCTAGTTCTGTAGCTGCAGAAACCTAGATAATGTAGAAAATGGCAAAATGTTGACCACCATTAAAATGCTGTCAAAATGATGTTGTGCAATATTTTCTGTTCAGAATGGAATATCTGAGCAGGCTTTTGAGAGTTTCAACGAAAAGCCCCTTTGCAGTTTGTGCAAAGGCTTAGTAACAGCAGCAAGTGAGGAAGAGTGACAGTCCCCTACTTATGGATAAAAAAATTATGGAGGGAAAGCATTAATGAAATCCACAACAAGCCCAACCCTCTGGCTTTCCAAGCTTTAACCAAATAACACATATTTCTGTAGCTTTAAAATATAGCTCAGGCCACTGTCCCCAAAAGATAAGAGCACCATGCCTTGTTGTTGTTATGTGCCTTCAAGGTAGCTCCTGTTAGCACACCCTACATACTCCACAATGTATTTGGAGTATAAATATTTTCATATTTTATATCTGGAGCCAGAATTTTCTTAAGAGGTCATGATGACCTTTTGGAACACTAGGTGAAGTTCCCATGAAAAAAGGAGTGAAGACAAAAGGACACGTGGATGATCTACTTCCTTCTTCCCCCAAGTCCTGCATTTCCTCTTACACCAAGGGACTAAGGAGGCCTCACTGCACCAAAGTAGTAAGCCAGTTCTTTCTGCTTACCCCATACTGTGCTTCCTGCCAACCCCAAACTCTGTTTTTGGTCACCCTAAAGTTAAAGCCATCAACGGTCTGGAATCCCATTGCTGATTCCTAGGAAAGACCATTCAGTCTTTGTTTTCTTGCAAGATAGCCCATTGCCTGACGCTAGATTTCAGGCATATATATATATATATATATATTGATCCCCAAAACCTAGCCTCTGCACACACATTACACATATAGTTGTTTCGGTTTCTGTTTTATGTATGAGCTGTTTTGCCTTTAGACCTCAGTCTGCGCCACTTCTGCTTTCTATGGTCTACTCTTTTGACAGGTAAATATTGCCCTCTTTAAACCCTTCCAACTGTGCTATTCAGGTCCCATATTTCCATTTCAGTTAGTTCTGTCTGAATGCAGTGTCTGTCTGAATTGCTATTGTATATGATTGCATCTTGCATTTTTCTAAATAAAATGCCCTTAATTTACCCAGACTTAGAGTTCTCTTCAGTTATTACTGGTATATACAGGTGTCAACAGTCCTAAGGGTAACCCAG
Organism: Urosaurus nigricauda; assembly: GCA_034509955.1. Classification (NCBI taxonomy): domain Eukaryota; kingdom Metazoa; phylum Chordata; class Lepidosauria; order Squamata; family Phrynosomatidae; genus Urosaurus; species Urosaurus nigricauda. Next base: position 125,314,967 of record JAOEGL010000002.1, read on the forward strand.
CCTCTTGCAAAAGTAATTCCCCCAACATTTAAGTTAACACTTATATACTTTGTGGGGATCCCCTAGTCTTTCTTTGCGTAACACTCCTACTTATGGCAATCCTATCCTAAGGTTTTCCTGGCAAGATTTATTTACATTGCCTTCCTCTTACATTCAGAGAGTGCAACTTGCTCAAGCTGATCTCCTGCAGTTCCATTTCTGAACAGAGATTTGAACCCTAGTCTTCCAGATAGTCCTAGTCCAACACTCAAACTCCTATACCATGCCCCTTATAATTTGAGTACTGCTGCAACATTATTTTCATTTTCTCTTTGTGGGAGCAATAACTTAAATCTCATTCAGCCAGTGAAAAGTGTTGATGCAAAAGGCTGCTTGGTTCGTTGGTTGGACATAAAAACTCCCAAACCACTATAAATATGGGATGAAAACAGAGAATAGTGAAGTTAGATCACAGGTTTCTAAAAGATGGGGCTGGATGACCTGATAGATCTTGGAGTAATCTGCCATAGATCAATGAGGATTTCTGACTCTCAATTGTTTAACCAGAGCAACAACAAAAATAATATCCTTCCATTAGACCTTTAAATACACTGCACTTGGAATACAAAACCACAAGCAGATAAAACATTGATTCTCTTTTAATAAATGAAAGAAATCTGCTTGTTCTTTTGTATTTTTATTATGTATATAACAAATAGACTTTGGTCACAAGAAATAAGATGGTATCACTGGAGTAATCAGGAATAGATTTTTGTATAGAAAGAGTATAATCAGCCTATGTGAGCAATAAGAAGTTTCAGTTGAACAGCAGTAGCAGGACCCTTAAAAATCCTCAGCCTTTTTTAGCACATCCAAGTGGCAATTTTGCAGATAGTGCATAAAAAACAATGGGAGATTCAGGTGGGTATAGAAATGAATAGTTACACCACTGGTATTACAGCTTAATATGATAATTTTTATGACATCATAAACTGTTCCAACAAATGGGGAGATTTTAATGTCTGAAACAATCTTTGTTTATCCTAAGATATTTTATATTTTTGCTTCATCACATTTTCAGAAAGCTACAGCAAACAATGTTTGTAATGACTGTTATCACCATTCTGACAGTCCATTTGTTCTTATATTTCAGAGTCTTCAATGGGGCTGTTCAAAAACAACTTAGGGGGAGCAAATGGCAAGCCTTCACAGGGAAGGATCAGGTCCTGAACTGGGAATTTTTTGGCTCCTGGCTTAGCATGAGCTGCAGCCTTGTAGGGCTTCTCTTCTGCTACCCGCATATGAACTGTTCCAGTTTCAGAGTCCCAAGCTTGCCCCTTTCTCAGTTTCTTTAATGTATTTCGGAATCCCTCTGTGTTGAAGTAGTAGATCAAGGGGTCCAATGTGCAGTTCATACTGGCCAACAGCACAGTGACAACAAGAGCTTGGCGCACTGAATCACGCATTTCTGTCTCAGTCTGGATTACACGAGCCTTTATCAGCCCATAGGCTGCCAGGATGACATTGTAGGGTACAAAGCAGATAATAAAGATGACCAGGTTGACTACAAGCATGCGGATTGTCTTCTGCTGGCGCACACTCTGTATGCTATCAACCTGGCATAGTTTCAGAAAAATTCGGATGGAGCAGTATGTCACAGAGGTTAGAGGCAGGAGAAAGCCAAGGATCTCGGCTAGAATGACCAGGGGAAAGAGCCCTTTCTGCCACCGGCCATCACTGAAGCTTTCAAAACACAGAATGATGGAGGTGTTCTGTCTGATACAATTAGTTGTTTTGTGGACCCCAGCAACTGGCACAGAGCCCATCAGGATAAGGACCCAAACCACAAGGCAGACCAGCCGAGCAACTTTGGGCCGCCGGAGATGGCGCCAGCGTAGTGGATAAACGATAGCAACAAAGCGGTCCAGGTTGATGCATGTTAGGAAGAGGCAGCTTCCATACATGTTTATTTGAAAGACAGAGCCAGAGATCTGGCAAAGAATTGTTCCAAACGGCCACTCTCCAATGTAATAGTAGTAAATACGGAAGGGCAGAGATATTGTGAAAAGAAGATCACTCACAGCCAAGTTCAACATATAGATGCTCACTACTGATTTGAGTTTCAGGTAGTACAGGAAGATCCAGATCGCAGCAACATTAAGCAGCAAACCAGCTACGAAGATCAGGCTGTACCCAACCAAGTGCAGTTGGTGACTGGCACTATGATCCTTGCACAGAGTGATGTTGGCAGCTGACATCCCTGCAAATCAGCTGAGGGCTTCAGTATTAGCATTTATGCAGCTGGGAGAAATAAACAGAAGAAGGAGCCACTCTAGCTGCATAACACTCAAGTCCACGTTCATTGCTTTACTTCTCCATTCAGTCTCTGTAAGGTATCATCCCAGTGTTCTTACTTCAGTCTCCAGGCCTCAGGAGCTGTCGTAGCTGAGGATGCAAATGGTAGCTCCATTCCAGATAGCAGGAGGATAAGCCTGGAAGGAAATTAGATAGACTGTTTTTCAGAAGGAAAAATGAAAGTTGAAGTCATGCGATGGGACTGGTAGTAGCATTACCAGAGTGAAAACTGGAGATGACTCCTGCACCTTTAATGGCCGTGTAGAAGGAATTTCAGCCGTTATAGGTACAGGAGCCATATCATGTTTTCAGTCTGGCAACTGTAGGGTTGGGTGATGTGGAGAAAAATGCACAAAAGATGGAAAGAAAGGGTTACAGATATGATACAGGTGTCAAACATGGCACAATACGTTAGTTACGAAAATGTTTAGAAAAATGTAGAAGTTGCTGAGGACTTTCCAACTAAGAAAAAACTGTAAAAGTGTTGGCATAATTTTTAAAAAAGTGTACAGTTTTATTTTTTCAGTGGGTGAATTTGATTTGAGAATTCGACTTCATCTTCCTCCTCCCAGTTACCTGATCCAAATGGTTGCCTGGGAAATGTTTCCCTGTTAGTGGAGGTGACATCATTGCCCCCAAAACATCTGCCTTTGGGCAGAAATGGGCTGTGGTGTTTGCCTTTATCCCTTTAAAGTGCTGAAGAGATGTTGTGAGTGGGATGAGGTCAGTGGGAAAAGAAAAGAAAAGCCCCAGGTTTTTAAATTTTTAATTCATTTTTTAAAATTAAATTAATTGAAATTGATTTTTTTATTTTTTAAATTCTTTTTAAAAATTCTTTAAAAGCACCACATCTTACCAAATGTTCACTTTTACTATCTGAAATGTTGTACATGTAAATAAATTTAGGATGTCCATATGATATTGTAATTTAAAGGTATAATTTTAATTTTGCTAGTTGTTTATGTCACAAGTATTGCCATTATACTGAGTGCCATACGGGAATTACAATTTATGAGTAATATTACTAACATAACAATTTATGAATAAACATTATGAAGGATTCTGTATGGTGTGGTATAGGAGGAGGTCACTGGGTGTGTGTGACACCATGAGTCACCATGTGACATCAACCCAACTCAGGCTAACCCATAGACAACAGAGGCCATGGCTGTCTTGCGGAGCCCTGGTGGCACAGTGGTTAAATGCCTGTATTACTGCCATTCACTCATAAGCCAAAAGGTTGTGTGTTCAGTCCCAGCCAGGGGCTCAGGGTCGATTCAGCCTAGTATTCTTCTAAGGTCACTAAAAAGCTTGCTGTGGGCAATTAGCTTACACATTATAAACCGCTTAGTGACTGCTTAGGCCATAGACTGCTTAGGCGGTATGAAATGGTATATAAATGAAGCTGCTAGTGCTATTACATTTGTACTTCAAATTATGCTTTTTGATATTGGGTTTCCAGCCAGAGGCAAACCATGAATTGACAACTGGAATGTTGCCCAAATCACAGTTCACCTTTCTTAAACGAGGGTAATTAATAATAATAATAATAATTTCTTACCCGCCCCTCTGTCGAAACAATCGGGGCGGGATACAACAGATTAAAAACAATTACAGTTAAAATGTCCCAAGAATCACATCCCCAGCCACCCACCTCTTAAAATAGAATTAAACTAACAAGAATTAAAATCAAGTTACTATTAAATAAAAATAAAAATAGGTGTAATCGCTGCATGATTTTTTGTTCAAGTGGGGAAAAGAGCAAGTAAACTATTAAGTGCTTGTCAACATATTTTTCAGTGGCAAACCCCTGCTAGTAAATCTCCAGTCTGGAGAGCCTATCCTTTTTATGCAGTTCATTGCAGCTTTCCAAGCCAGTTCACTGTGATAATGCAGTTCTTTTAAGGAGAGCATGTACATTATTTTGGTCTAGTAGTGGTCCTGATCCCAATAATTATCTTGGCTTTGGGATTTTTCTCTCATAGTAGAAGCTTACTGCTCAGTGCATTTTTAAATGACCAGATTTTGTTATTCTTTTTATCATTATTTACCACCAACAGTTGATAGAAATATTAATACAAAATAAATTATACAATTCACCAGAGCATAACTTACTTGTGAAGTAGCTTCTGTTTTTCCAAAGGCATAACAGAATACGCTGAAATATCTGCTGCTCCTTTTAGAATCCTCTAGTTGATACCATGGATAAGAGAAATTTAAAAATCTTTCTTTAATGTCCTTTCTTGTTGCTGTTTATTTGTTTTTTATTCTTGTATAAAAAGACTGTTTCCCTGTTAAGAAAAACAGATGTTTAAAAAAAGATAAATGGCCTGAAATAAAATTAATATGAAATATGGTTTATTTTCTTTGTCACTTAATGAGAGCTAAGGGACATGTAAAAGTAGGGACACAACACTTCAGTGGAGACTGCTTCAGAGATGACAATTTTTATAAGGTATGTGTCCATATATGATGTTTTAAGCTAAAAGTTGGAAAATATAAAAATGCAACAAACAGATTTTAATTCCGGTATGTTGATCAGGGAACCATGATTCTTTGCATCTCTGTTTTGAATGGTCACTCAGTACTGTCAAATGTGGGGTTGCTTCTGCATAATGTACAAAATGGCCCAGCCTTCAGGCAGTGAGGAAGTTAGCCCTATTCAGGAATATCAGTATACAGACAGATCTTGTAGCACCTTTGAGACTGTGCAAAAGAACTTGTAGCATTAGCTTTTGTTAACTTGGTCTACTTCCTCAGATACAACTGAGGAAGTAGGCCAAGTCTATGAAAGCTTACACTACAACTTCTTTCATACAGTTAGTTTCAAAGGTGCCACAAGATCCTTCTGCATACTGATAGTCCAGAATAACATAGCTAAGATCCAAAACACACTGCAGAAATAATCCAGTGGGCCAGCTAGGCTACTATTGGCAGATGCAGCTTTTCTCCTTTCAGCATGACAAGCTGCATTACAAGAAATTCCTACTTGTACACACACAGCACTTTCTCTGCTGTGAAGTCAGTACCCTCTAAAGTGTATGGCATTGGCTACTCTCACCTCGGTATAGGGTAAATCAACAATGATTTTCAGTTTGGAAATGGTGGAACATAGGGGAAAAAAGGTAAAATTGTATCTTTTGGTTTACGGCTATTTGAGCGTAGAGGTTGCTTATGTGTTTTTGGCCATATGCTAACTTAAAGCTTGGAACACATGGTTTAAAGATTGGGAGCTAGAGGGCTGCACACGCACCCCCTAAGCCCCGCTTTCCTCACCCCAGATACAGATCATTACTCAATACTATCCCAAAGAAACATGTAGGCACCATGACTCTAAAACTGTCACTTTCCTTCTCTTGCAAGCTTTTCACCATCTTTGCCTGATTGGCTTTAATGTATTTTTAAAACCTTTTGTTTGGTCTAAAAATCTATAGCAACAAAATAAACTAGATTTTGTTTTGCAGTCATCATGGCTAGCTCTGCATTCCCCAAAACCTACCCCCATTTTTGTGGTATCTGCTGGATGTCTAGCTCTGCATGATTAAATAAATTCCATACTTGCTTCTCCTATTTTCTGCAAAGGAAATCAACTATGCTATGGTATCTTGGACCTGAGCTTCACCAAGTGAGAAAAACCAGCCACCAAGGTGGAAGTAACAGACTCTTGGGTGGAAGTAATTACATCCCTTTAGGATTCATTATTGTCCAGAAAAGAGTGTACCATCTTGGGGTGGGGGGTATGAGTGCATTGCCTCCAATAAGAATTCTGCCCCCCTAAGAAATTTTCCTTCAGTACCAAAATGTCTAGCATCTAGTTGAGCAATTAAAGATTCAGTTTAAACATCAAAAGAAAAAAATATGGTAGGATCTTGCAAAAACCGAGCACTAACATTTCATGAACTTACTAAAACACTGTACACATACGAGGGGGTATCCAAAAGTTTTAATGATCACCTTTTAAAAAAATTGACAGAAAGTTTGTTTTGATTTGTAGTTGTTAACGTATCTCTATGTAGTCGCTATCTAGACCCTCCGAATACCTGATATTGTAGAAGTCTGCAGATTGTGCCTTACAAGGGGTATCGTAAATTATCACCCAGAAGTTATTGTGGCATATTGATGAAATTTTGTCAGTGTCATCATTGGTCCCTAAGTTCACAATGCTGAGAAAATCAGCTCATTGTGTCTTTTATTTTTGTGACTGGCTGTGCCAGAAGTGATTAAAATTTAAATCCTCATCAGGTGCAATCTGCAGGCTTTCTTTTTAAGAAATAAGAAAACAACAACAACTAGGGGATCAGGTTTCTTGGGAATAGAGAGAGGTAGGAGGGACAGGGGGGAAGATGGGACACTGGTACACATGAGTACCAATCGCACAACTGCCCCAGAGCAACATTTCACACCAGGGGACTTGTGTGATTGTGAGGTCATTGACAGGTTTCCCCCATCAATGAAAAGGGACAGATCAGAGGCAGAACAGATGTGTGTCAGAGGTGGCATCATGATTAGTATCATCAAAGCCACTTTTTTTACTGTTGTAATTGCATGTTAAAATCCATGTTTAGTAATCTCCTCTAATGCTTAACTTAGCAAAATAAATATGATATAATAGGCATTACTGAAACCTAGTAAGATGGCTCTCAGGTCTGGAAGATAGTAATGGAGGGTCATAACCTACTTCAAAGAAAGAGCAACAAGAAAGGAAAAAGAGGAGAATAATATACAGTACCAGGGAAGAATATACCTGAGAGGAGATCCATGACTCAGAGCATGGAAAACAGATTGAGAGCCTTTGGGTGAAAATTAAATAGTGACATCATTGTGGTGGGTCTACTGTAGGTCCTCATGCCTACAGTAGTGTCTTGATTATCTGACATAAACTGGACCGGCTGATAGTTGGATAACCGAAAATGTTGGATAATCCGGAAGGTCCAAGAAAAGCCTTGAAATTACTATGAATTGCAAAAAGTTTTATTGCAATAACAGTAAAAGTAAATGTAAAGAAATCACTGATCATCATTGTGATGTACAGTATAAACAGTTCAGTCCTCTGAAAATTTAAAGAAATCACAGCAGCCGAGACGTTGGATAATCCGGAATGTTGGATAACCGAAGGTTGGATAATCGAGACTCTACTGTATAGCATTTGGATGATGACTTCCTAAAACAAATGGCCAAACATTCAAGAAGAAGAACGACAGTAGTAATGTGAAACCTCAGCCACCCTGATATTTGCTGGAAATCATACTGTGCCAAAATTTAATTAGGAAAAAAGAACATTCAGATGCGCTGAGATTTAAATGAGCCATGAATAGGAAATGGAAGAAGAGGGAAACCACCAAGGAAGAAAACAACAACAACAAATAGCTAATCAAATGCAGGGGGAAAGTCAGACAAGCTAAAGATCAGAATGAATTCAGGTTTCCTAAGGTGATTAAAAATAATAAGCCTTTTTTGCCCTGTGTTTGAAGCAAAAGTAAGAACAGGAAATGGTAGGGCAACTGCATAGGGAAGATGGTTAAGTGCTAATATAGGAGAGAAGGCCAAACTGTTATTTGTATCAGTCTTCTCCTGAAAGGAAAACAGTACTCTAACTGGTGAAAATAGAATAAATGTCACTGTATGGATGGACATATATTACTAAGACTAGAATTTCACAGGACAGAATGTGGCAGCTGCCTGAGGAAGCTGGATGAGGCAACATCTGGAAAGAAAGGTTGCACCATGGTGACTGACATGGAGTGTCATTGTCAGATCACTTGGAAGAGACACCCAGGATGACTCAACAGGCATGGTGCAAGAGGCTGATGCAAGTAGACAACTGCAGACACCTATGTGAGGAGATCATACCATGGACAATATGTTTAAATATGGGCATGACCTATGGACAGTTTGGGTTATTGATGTTAATTGTTGGTTGGTTGGTTGGATAGTAGTTGTCATGTATATAGTGCTGTATATGTAGTAAAGTTTTGTAAATAGAACTTAGAGACTCTGAATATTTCTTTGGCACCTTGGGCAGGTATAGGTGCTGGCAGCACTGCAGAGCCCAACAGAGAAGGACCATTAGTAATGTGCAGCTCCGACAATAAATCATGCAGTAGAAGGACTATGATCCAGAATAGGTGAAGAGGTAGTAGAGAAATACCTAGCCACTGTAAATGAATTCAAGTCTCAGGCCTGCATGAACCCAAGAATACAAAAGAAACTTGGAGGTGTGACTGAGCCACTGCTGATAATCTTTGAGAATTCATGGAGGACATGAGAAGACCCAGCACATAGGAGGAGGGCATCTTCAGAAAGGACATTAAAAAGGACCCAAAGCAACTATCAACCAGTCAGCTTGATGTCAATACCAGGAAAGGTTCTAGAACGGCTAATTAAACAGTCATTCTGTGTATACTTAAGACACAAATACTATGGGTTTCTTAAAAAGAAGTAATACCAAACTAATTTTATCTCTCTTTTCAAAAGTAGCATTACAAACTTGGTAAATCAGATAAGTGCTGTGGATGTAGTAAATCTGGATTTCATAAGACTTTCAGAAGACAGGCTGGGAAACCGTGGGCTAGATAGTGCTACTGTTAGGTGCCTCTATAATTGGCTGACTGACCAACCTCAGAGACCAAACTCAGAGACCAGTGGTTGCTCTTCATCCTGGAGGGAATTGACTAGCAGGATGTCTCAGGGTTCAATTCTGGGTCTGATGTTGTTCAAGATCTTTAGATGATGTCAAAGAATTTACAGATGACAAAAAATGGGGAGGTGCTTAGCCAATACCCCAGAGGAGAAGTCCAGAATTCAAAATGATCTTGACAATTTGGAGAGCTTCGCCATAGCTAACAAAATGAATTTCATCAGGGATAAATGTAAAATACTACATCCAGGTAAACAAACAAACAAACAAACAAGTAATAAGAAATAATATAAAATACTATAAAATATTAAATCTAAAAAATTAAATGCACAGATGTAGGATGCCTAGCTTGAAAGCAGTACATTTGAAAAGGATAGGAAACTTATTGGACCATACGCTTAACATAAGTCAAATGAATAATTTGGCAGCCAAAGAAGCCAATGCAATTCTAGGTTGCATCAACAGAAGTACAGCATCCAGACTGAGGGAACTAGTAGAGCCATCCTATGGGGCTCCAGCCATCCTGGACAACATCCTAACTACTTTTTTAAAGAAAAGCTGTTTCAGGAAGGGGACATATGGCGCTCCTTTCTGCTTCCCCTCTTGGAATTGCCCCAATCAATGCATCTTTGTTCTTATAGAAAGAAAGCCCTTGAGGCATAGAATCATAGAGTCATATGCTTGCAAACAATGTGTAAGTAAAGGCAGGTGATTTGTCTCAAGGCAGCACTCTATAATTTCATATCCCCAGTGTTTGACAGATGAAAACAAGGACACATTAGAGTGTGGTCAACAAGACAACAATTGCTAATGAGGAAGAACACTCAGGCTAGGAGAGGCTGCAGCGGTTTGCTTTTGCTTCAGACTACTGGGAAGGGCAAAATTCCACTCCCTCCTCTCCCCTGATGATTTAACTGAGTGCAAACTACTTTTCCATTTTGAACTCAGTTTGCAGCTACTGAGGTATGATGTGGACAAAAGGGAAAAGGGGGAGGAGGACAGAAAAGCTGGGACATGGTAAAAGCAGCTGAAAAAGTGGGATGTCAGACAGTTAAGGAAGATTGTCTCTACCAAACTGGGACAGTTGGAGGATAAGTAATTTGGCGGAGGGAGGTACAAAGTGTGTTAGTGGATGATAGATCCCTTCATCCTATACCAATTGCTGTTCAGGCTGATGGACCCAAAAACATCTGAGGGTTGCAAGTTAACCATTATTTCTCTAATTTCACTCCCCCCCCCCCCAACAGTATGTTGAGGAACACCACTTTGTACTTCCCCAAAGGTTTATAGCCATTCTTTCTCTTTATCTTCTCCTTTTTAAGACACTTTGATTGTATATAAATGAAGCTTGTTTGTTTAACAAATTGTAAGCCACTCTGATAACCTTGGCTGAAGAGCGGGGTATAAATAAAACATTATTATTATTATTAGGGATTATGATATTAAATAATAGCCATTAAAATCAGATTAATTGCAGTTACTTTATGTGCAACTTCAAACATTGCTTCTGCCTTTCTAATGGTGAACTCCTCTCTCTAAGACTGCATCTACACTGCAGAAATAATCCGGTTTGACCCCACTTTAACTGCCATGGCTCAGTGCTATGGAATTCTGGGAATGAAGTTTGTTGTGGCACCAGAGCTCTGATGAAAACAAGGTAAAGTTCCTCTTGACTGAATTCAACATACATTGAACATGATAAACAAATCAGAACAAAAGGGAGACAGTATGGAAGTCTCATTTAATGATAGACCGAGAGGAATTGTTATGAATTAGATGACACACAGAGAGGATGTCCTTTGACCTACGTTGTTAATGTTCTTCCAAATGTTTGCTTGGGAAGCAACTGGAAAGGTCATATAAGGTGGGCTCTGAAAACATGTTTGTCTTACTTTGGATCTCATTTCCAGGCATGTACCTATTTCTGGCACAGAAATAAACCCTTTCCCCAAACTCTTTAGAATCATAGAATAATGAAGCTGGAAGAAACCTCAATGGCCATCCAGTCCAAACCCCTTCTGCTATGCAGGAAAGCACTCCCAACAGATGGATATCCAGACTCTGTTTAAAAACCTCCAAAGAAAGAGACTACACCACTCTCCGAGGCAGCATCTTCCACTGTTAAACTGCTCTTACAGTCGGGAAGTTCTTTCTAATGTTGATGTGGAATCTCTTTTCTTGTAGTATACATCCATTGCTCCATGTCCTATTCTGTAGAGCAGCTGAAAACAAGCTTGCTCCATCCTCAATATGACACTCCTTCATATATTTAAACAGGGCTATCATATCGTTTCTCAACCTTCTCCAGGCTAAACAGACCCAACTCCCTAAGTCACTCTTCATAGGGCTTCATGGTTTCCAGAGATTTCTTCATTTTGGTTGCCCTCCTCTGGACATGCTCCAGCTTTTCAACACCAGGTGAGGTTTGTCCAAAGCAGAATAGTGGTACTATTACTTCCCTCAGTCTAAACACTATACTCCTGTCGATGCAGCCTAGAATGCCCCCTCCTGTCACCCATATGTGTGCATTTCATTTTTACTGCCCAAGACAAAACCAGGGGTCCTAGAACCAAATCAAATGCTAGCATTACATTTGTCCCTATTGAAATTTGTTTTGTTAGTTTTGGCCCAGCTTTCTAATTCGTTGTAGTCATTTTGAATCCTGATTTGGTTTTCTGAGGTATTAGCTACCCACCCTAATTCATTATCATCAGCAAATGTGATAAGTGTGCTCTCTATTCCATTGTCTTAACTCACTAATAAACATGTTGAATAGCAAACTGGGCCCAGGACAGAACCCTGTGGCACTCTGTTAGTCACTTCTCTCCAGGATGAAGAGGAGCCATCGCTGAGCACCCTTTGGGTTTGGCCAGTCAACCAATTACAGATCCACCTAACAGTGGCATTGTCTAGCCCATATTTTATTAGCCTGTTGAAAGAATATTGTGGGGGACTTTGTTGATGGTCTTCGTGAAACCAAGATATGCTACATCCACAGCATTTCCTTCATCTACAAGCTTGTGACTCTATCAAAAAAAAAAAAAAAAAAAAGAGTTAAGATTAGCCTGGCATGACTTGCTTTTGAGAAACCCACATTGTCATTTAGTGATTATGACATTTCTTTCTAAATGTTTACTGACTGTCAGTTTAATGATCTGCTCTAGAATCTTTCCTGGTATTGATGTCACATTCATTGGGCAGTAATTATTTGGGTCCTTTTTTCCTTTTTGAAGCTGGGGACAACATTTGCCCTCTTCCGGTCTGCTCAGACCTCTCTGATTTTCCAAAGAAATTGAAAGTAGTTCTGAGATTATTTCTACCAGTTCTTTTAATATCCTTGGATGTAGTTCAACTGGCCCTGGAGATTTGAATCCATTTATACTGAACATGTATTCCTATACAATAGTTCCTAATTTTCCTATACTGTGCTACATTTTCTCTACTGCATCTTCTGCTCCATTTTCCCCTGGTTAAGCACTGTTCTTCTTTTGGGAGAAGACTGAAGCAAAGAAGTTGCTTCCCTGTTAGCATTTTGCAATTTTCTCCATGCAGTGGCCCTACCATTTCTGTGTTCTTCCTTTTGCTATAGAGATAAGAAAGGAAAAGGATCTTTTTATTATTTTAACCTTTCTAGCAAGTCTGAGCTCATTCTATGCCTTAGCTTTTTTTGACTTTCTGCCTACATGAGCTGGCTATTTGCTCGAATTCGTCTTTGGTGATTTCCCTTTTTCCCCATTTCTTGTACATATGCCTTTGGATTCTTAGCTCTGTTGAAAGTTCTTTAAATATCCATCCTGGTTTCTTTAGACATCCATTTTTCCTTCACATTGGAACTGTCTGAAATTGTGCCTTCAGAACCTAACTTTTAAAAAACTCTCAGCTTTCTTAAAGTATGGAATGCATGTCTCAATATGCTTGGCTTCCCCTTTTCACTGTATAAAAACCTCAGGATAACATAGTCACTCCCATGTAAGGATCCTGACACTTCAACCCATCAACCAGGTCTTCACTGTTGATTAGGAATAGATCAAAATAAGGTAATCTTCTAGTTACCATCTTCAGAACAATGAGTCCAGAAGGCAAGTTAGGAACTCTTCAGACTGGCCAGGTCGTCTCATCCACATGACACATGCCCTGACGCCAGGACATCGTGACTCTGCATGCCACTCCACATGGTGTGTGGCATCATGGTGATCCTCCAGTGCTGTGTCCAAATGACGCAGTGCTGAAGGAGCATGGTATAGCTGCAGCACCACGGCTATTGTGCCCTTTCCAGGCTGCAAAAAAGAGCCACAGATTGGGGCTGCAGTGTGTGGTTGCTGTGGCCCTGGTCTGGCTAGGAAAGGGATGGCATCACACCGTCCCTTAGGGGCTGTGTGGGGAGTTCCTTAGTCCTTGACTTTTTGTTAGAGTTTGATTCCCAACAAATATCAGGATAGTTGAAACCCCCCATTACTACTTTATCTTTCCTTTTTGAATGTGTGATTATCTGCTACAGCAAGGCATCATCCAAGGCCTCAGTTTAGCTTGAGGGGGTTCTGTAATATAATCCACTATCACCACCACAACCCTGTTGTTTCTCTCCTTCTTACTTTTACCCAGATTTTTTAAACCTGACTTCCAGGATTTAAGTAATGAATCTGTTCACAGATATGGTGGGTCTTGGCATCTGCCGGGGTTTGGTTTCAGGACCCCCTGTGGATATCAAAATCCCTGGATGTTCACGTCTCATTAAATACAATGGATAATACAATGGCGCCCCTTATATAAAATGGTGAAAACAAGGTTTCTTTCTTTTTAAAACACTTGGAAGGGTGTGTTTGTTACTGAGGGGGTGGGCTTCTGGGAGTCACATCTGGGAGTCACTAAGGGATGGAGCTAGGGACCTAGCTATATATATAAAACTCCTCCCAGAGGTGAATTTTCACAATTCAAGGAAAAGCAACAGCACAGGCAGAAAGGGGAGCTAATAGCTTTGTGTTACATGTTATCCTTTAATTTTTTTCCCACTTTTTAAAAAGGGTTGGGGGGGGGGGTTGCTCAGAGGAAGTGAGTCAGAAACTTGCCTTCAGAATGAGCTAGCAGCCAGGAGATCTCTATAGAGTTATAACCCCAGTTGATTGAGCTCACTGACAGAAATTGATGAAAAGGCCAGGCCAACAGGGACCTTTAACATTGGTGTTTACCGGGGAATTTTTTTTAGGAGGAAGCCCATAGTCCTGTTTCATGATTACGTAAGACTTCTCAATATGGACACTGAGGGAGCTGCTACAGTCACTTGCAACACTTGTGGGATGTTTGTCTTCTTGCCTAGGGATGTGGGGAACTTCACATTTAACAAGTGCAAGTTGGTAGCCCTCTTGGAAGAGAAAGTCCAACAGCTGGAGGCCTGGGTAAGCTACACTTCAGCATATCAGGGAGCAAGAGGTTTTCCTGGATAGAACGAAGTGAATGGTCTTGGACGGGGACCACACAGAGGAAGTTGCTGGGAGGAGGAGGTCACTTCACAAACACAGGAGGTAAACAGCTGGAGGAATGTCACACACAGAAGTAGGGAAACCAGGGATCGTTCTGGGAGTCTGCAGCTATAGAATTGATTTGAAGCTCTCTCCCTTATTGAGGATGATAAGGAAGAGCAGCAGGGACAGACTTCAGGGACAGAGCAGGGGACCCTGGGAGTACCACTGCAAGGAACAGCCACTGCTAAGCCTTGGAGTAAGTGTGTGGTGGTGGTGGGGACTCCTTGTGAAGGGGACAGAAGCGGTGGTTTGTGGGTTTGACAAGATGCCTTAGGAGGTGTGTTATCTTCCTGGAGCAAAAATCAGCGATGTGACATTGAGGCTGACAAGACTTGTCAAGCCTACTGACTATTACCTTTTCCTTTTGGTCCATGTGGGAACCATTGGTATTTCAAGGCTCAGCCTTCAGAATATCAGAAGGGATCATGAGGCTTTGGGTAGGAAGTTGAAAGAAATGAATGCAAAGATTATCATTTCATCCCTTCTCCCAGTTGAAGGGCATGGTCTAGGAAGGGAGAGGAAAATAACAGATGTGAACAATTGGCTCCGCAGATGGTGCTACTGAGAATGATTTGAATTCTTGGATCATGGGCTGTGGAACACGGAGCAATGGATTCAAACTGCAGGAAAAGAGAGTCCATCTCAACATTAGGAAGAACTTCCTGACAGTGAGAGCTGTTCGACAGTGGAACATAGTCCCTTGGAATGTGGTGGAGTCTCCTTCTTTGGAGGTTTTTAAACAGAGGCTGTAAACCACCACTGTCGAACAGCTCTTACTGTCAAGTAGTTCCTCCTAATGTTGATGTGGAATCTCTTCTCCTGTAGCTTGCATCCATTGTTCTGTGTTCTAGTCTTTGGAGCAGCAGAAAACAAGCTTGCTCCATCCTCGATGTGACACTCTTTCAAAATATCTAAACATGGCTATCATAACCTTCTCTTCTGCTTAACCTTCTTTTCTCCAAGATAAACAGACCCAGCTCCCTGAGTCTTTCCTCAAAAGGCATGGTTTCCAGATCCTTCACCATTTTGGTTGCCCTCCTTTAGACACACTCCAGCTTGTTAACATCCTTTTTGAATTGTGCCCAGAATTGGGCACAATATTCCAGGTGAGGGATGACCAAAGCAGAATAGAGTGGCACTATTACTTCCTTTGCTCTTCGAGACTCAGTACTTCTATTGATACAGTCTAAAATCGCATTGTCTTTTTTAGCTGTCCCATCGCACTATTGATTTATGTTCAATTTGTGGCCTACTAGGACTCCTAGATCCTTTTCACATGTAGTCTCATTCAACCAGGTTAATCACCAGTCAATAGTGATGTGAGGTGAGAATGGCTCTAATCTCAAACCAGTTCTGCCCAATAGCTTCCTTCAGTTCAAAGGTTCAGGTAACAAAGGGGCGGTACAGACTGCCCCAAAAGGGCGGTCTGGCACCACCTTTATTTGCTACAGAACTTTGCCGCAGCACTTAGATGCTGTGCAGCAAAAAAAGAGCAGGGAAACCCCACTCCTTTTTAGCACTGCAGTTGCAGCACAATACACAGAAAAGGCGCCATTGGGCGCCTTTACTCCACCTCAACTGCGCAGTTCCATCTAGCAGCTGCACAGTTGCTGTGGCACCATTACATACACCGTCTGGACGGCATTACATAATGACGCAGGTGCCATTATGTGTTAGGGTTTGAGAGCATGCAAATGCTGCACGCTCCCTAACCCTAATCATGGCTCCAGGGTGCCTCTTTCTGCCCATCTGTTTTGGGCCAAAGATTCTATAAAGATACACTCGGTTTCTCCCATTCTTAGAGCTAAGTGTGAGAATATACAGTAGACATGTGAACAGTCTCTTCCTGACATTGCTTTTATAATGACAAACAGCTATAGGATACTGAGGTAAATGCATTTTAAAATTGTGACTATTTTGTACATATACATGCCTAAAGTCTCACAGCAAACTCTAGGGAACCTCCTAGTTACTTCTGCTTGGTGATGATGGCAGTAAATTTTGAAAAGTTTGTTTTTTTCCTGCTGGAGACTTCAGCAGGAAAAATTCTGGAGCTGAAGGTTGAAATAACCTTCCATGTCACTTTAATTCTCCAGCTTTTTGTCAGCAGATATAAAATGGATAAACCTCAGTTTAGAACAAGAAACGTTCAAGACCAAGAAATGAAAACTTCTTGAAATGGTACACTAAGGGGTTATGTAGAAATGGTACACTAAGGGGTTATGTATCTAGCACAACTATGCAAATAATCTTGCTCACATGTTTCAGTTTTGTTGTTCGCACTATTGAATCATTTCTCTGCATATCTCTGAGAGTTCAGTTGCTCACGCGTGTCATCACTTGAATAAAGATGGCATTCACAATGGGAATGGATTCGAAATACATTCAAGGCACGCAAAGTTTTATCCCCGTTTATGCTGGGTATATTCACATTGGTTAATCATACAGCTGACAATTATTAGATGATGGAAATTGGAAGTATAATCCAATGGCAATCCGAACACAAGCATGGGGTTTCACGTTATTACGTATGAGTGTATCTCATGCAATTTCGGGCAATGGGAAGTCATTCTCGGGCAATGGGAAGTCATTCTGAATGCATTCCAAATGCAATTAGAATTCACGTAAATTCGCAAAACTAGCAAATTCACATAATTGCAAATTAGCTCCATTTGAAATTGATAGAAATTCCTCCCATCTGATAACATCCATAGTGAATCTTTTAGGAAAATGTGGATAAAAACCTGAGATGGATTATCCCAGTTTAAGTGGTTTTTTTGGGAGCCCTCCCCCCCAACTTCTACCAAGATTATTTTCACTATATAAAAAACCTCCAACTCTGCTTCCATTTCAAGGGGAGCAAAACACTATGTCAGCTTTCCATCATGTTGTTCCCACCATCATCCATAGGCTCATTCCTCTGGTCTTTTTCCCAGTGACCTCTCCCCTTTTCCCCTGCACCACTGTTTTTCTAATTCAGGAGGGTCCTCTGACCCTCCAGGTAGCATTTTCTGGGGACTGGAAGGGCTTCTGTTGGGAGGAAGGCATGGGAATATGCCTTCTGGCAGTTCAGGTACATGCAGCTAAATCTAGCTTCAACTCTGCAACAGAAACTATTTTTATTTCTTTTTTTTATTACTTGGTATATTTACAGATTTCATTTCCCTTGGTATTCAGTAAAATCAATCAGTATATTGATATGTTTAATGGCCTGCTTTTACAGAACCACTTTTTGCAATTAAACAAATTGATACTAAACAAACAGTGGCTTAAACACTTTGGCCCAATCTAGATGGGCCTGAAGAGGCGCCATCGCAGCACATCATACACACGCTTCCGAACCCTAGCACGTAATGGCGCCGGCGCGATTATGTAATGCTATTTAGACGGCAGATGTAATGGCTCTGCCACAACTGCGCAGCTTCCGCGCGGAGCTGCACAGTTGCGGTGCTGCAAAGGCGCCAAATGGCGCCTCTTTTCAAAACAGTGCTGCAACTGTGGCGCAAAAAAGGAGCATGGTTTCCCAGCTCCTTTTTTGCGGCGCAACTGTGCTGCAGCATCTAGCTGCTGCAGCACAGTTACTCCTCAAAAAGGGGTGGTGCCAGACCACCCCTTTTGGATGGTCTGGAAAGCCCGTTTGTGTTTAACTTTGTGGATCAAGAACAAGTTAGCAACCTAGTGTGGTAATTCCCCCAGTTGTAAATCTAAAACAGAACAGGCCCATTGAATGGGAATATGATAAATCAACATTTCTCAAAATTGCATTGACTCTACTTTAGTTGAGACTCCAGGCATACGTTAGCTAAATATATAATGACAAAGAAGCTCCTTTTTACAAAGGAGTTTATCAGACAGGAGGAATTTATCTCAATTGAGAATGGAGCCAATTTGAATTCACATGAATTCGCTAGTTTAGCGAATTCACGTGAATTCCCATTGCGTTCGGAATGAATTCAGAATAACTTCCCATTACCCGAAAATGACTCCCCATTGCCCAAAATTGCGTGAGATGCTTTAATTCGTAATAACGTAAAACCCATGATTGCGTCCAGAATGACTTTCCTTTTGCCCGAAATTGTGTGAGACTTTAATTAGTAATAACGTGAAACCTCATGATTGCGTTCAGATTGCCATTAGATTATACTTCCAATTTCCAATGTCTGATAAACTCCAAAGTCACCTGCTTTCCCACTGAGTTCATCCTTTGACTAGCTAGACTTCAGCAGCATTGCCATTGAGAGAAGGGCTGAAAGAAAGAAACACCAACTTTTGGTGCTGGGTTGCACCAATACATTGGTAGTAAGCAGTGCAATAAACAAACTTTGAACTAGGAATGGGTGGGATTCTTCTTTAGCTAATCCTATTGTAACCATATGTGCTTCCTCAAAATAAGCAAGGTAAACAAAAGCTGCCAACTAAGGGAAAATGGGAAATAAGCCTAACTCACCAGCTTCCACCAGCAGATTAAACTATAGATTTATGTTTGGCCACCAAAATCAAAATCATTAGACAAGCAGAGACTGCTGAAAGAGGACATGATCCTTGGATGCATAGCAAAAAAAGATTTCAAGTGGTGTGTAGAATTTTATAAAATTGTTGAAACATGTTGATCTGTGTTTCTGTGCTATACAAAATACTGCTAAGGAACATATCTAGTTTGTTCACTGAGATATACCTGTAATATTTAATACAGGCCATGAACTTATTATTTTACTGCCATCCCTTTTCTTGTTTTTCATTGCTGTTTCACTATTTTTTAATCTGATCCTAATTTAAGGATTGTTTTTATTGTAGTGCCTTTTGAGTAATGTTGTTAATCCTGATACCTAATTTAATGTCACCTTGTGAAGGCTAGTTCCTGAAAGGCACCTTTTGCCTATTCTGACAAATAACAAATGAATAAATTCTGAGTCTTCATATTGCCAAGGATACTAGTTCTCCATGAAGAGGAGTTTTGCCAGGTTTCCCCATGCCTTTAATCATAATCTCTCTACAGCAGGCAAGAATTTCTGCTTGCCATGCTGCTTTTACAGACATGGGAGATAATATTTTTAAAAAGTTAGCAAGACTACATGAGAATTTTTTTTTAAAATCAGTATTCATGAGACTTCAGTGGAACCTCTTTTCTGTGCTGGGGCAAAAAAAGTGCATCAAAGAGCATATACCATATATACTTGACTATAAGTTGACCTCATGTATAAGTCGAGGGCAGGTTTTGGGGCCAAAATTAGGGATTTTGATATGACCCATGGATAAGTTGAGGGTAAAATTTAGGGGCATGTAACAAAGGATGTAAAAATGATGCAAAGGAAAACAATGTCAAAGAACATACAAAATTCCAGCAGACATTGTTTGTGTTCATTAAAGGCTAGATGGATGAGATAATAGAAGGGGGTCAGTGCTTCCAGGGCAGTTTATGGCCTTTCTTTTCATCAGGGTATGGTTCCTTTTTAAAATAAGTATTAAAGTATAGTACTTATATTGACCTATGTATAAGTCGACACAGGTTTTGGGGGTCAATTTTTTGACTAAAATTTCTAGACTTATACATGAGTATATACAGTAATTCACCACCAAGTAATCACAGCTCATGCTCACAACTTTGGGACTGGGACCAGGGCTTTATAGTCAGTAGAACTAGACAAACAAATAGGTCCTAGAACAGATCAAGCCAGAAATATCCCTGGAAGTCAAGATGACAAAACTGAGGCTGTTGAACTTCAGATACATCATGAGAAGGCAAGACTCACGGGAAAAAAAATGCTAGGTGGAGGGAATTAAAAAGAGAGGAAAGTCACATGCTAAATGGATGGACTCTATTAGGGAGGTCACAGGTATGGATTTACAGGACCTAGGCAGAGCAGTGGAGGACAGGAGATCTTGCCGATGTCTCATACACAGGGTTTGAAGTTTGGATATTTTATTATTATTATTATTATTATTATTATTCTATTTGCTTTAGACATTTTGCACTATTCTCAGTGGGGTAGTTACCCTTTTAGAAATTACAGTGTTTTTTCTGCTCCCTGGATTAGTTGTTTATTCCTTATAAAGTTGTTTTTTATATTGGGAAGTGGGACCACAGTATCCTGTTCATTTATTATTTTTGGCAGAACCCTTTTGCTTGGTGTTTTGGCCATCCACAGGGTTGCCATGGGTCGAGATCAACTGGAGGGCAATTAACAACAACAAAAGAACTCTAAGGCAGGTATGAGCACTGAGACATCTTGTTTTACAAATCCTGCACATGTTACATAACTTCTACTAACAGATAACTATAGTTATTGAACAGATTGTTCCTTTAATAGATGCCTGATGTGCAGAAATCTCTTTTCACATCATGGCAATGAATCCCATTGCTCATGTGCCAATATTAACACTCATGACATCCTTGCATACGTACACACACACACACACACACACACAGAGGTCTGCCAGTAATCTACCCATACCAAAGATTTTTATAGTTTCCATTCCAGCATCTAATCCTGTCTCCCTGCTTAATCCAACACCCTGCCCTTCACCATTTTACCTCTCCTCTTGTGTAGGTTTGGAGGAACAGCAAGTTTCTGTAGTTCTCTGCTTAACATTCACAGCAACTGCAAGAACTTTGACTCTCCAGAAAACTTCAGAGGCAGATCAGATTCTGCAGAGCAGCACAGGTTAAGTAGGAAATCCCTCAGTTGCATAGATTTCTCCAGGTTCACCCAGGGGTTCCCGACTACCATTTTCTCTCACACCACTGGAACACTGCTTCCTTCAAGGAGAATTCATCCACACTTCCTGCCAACCCATTTTGTTCATCCTCTTTCTGTGATACAACTTGTCATTTGACAACAGCACGTGAACTTTGGCTTTCTGAGTTGATAAGCCATGCTAGACACCGAATAAAAGCAAAAACAGGAGTAAAGGGGCAGCAACATCCTCTGCTGCCTGCGATACTTTCTTGCTGAGAGTAGTAAGATGACAAACAAGGAAGTGAGCTTGTGGTACATTTTCTACTCTTTTCCTCCCTTCTTCCCCTCTGAGACAATCACCCTGCCTTACACAGAGAAAAAAGTATTGAACAAGGCAGCAAGCAAGGCAGCAAGCTTAATCATTAGCCAGCATCTACCACACTGGAGATTAACAAAGCTGAAAGCAATCTAAGGGCTTGCCCAGTGCATGTGTCACACAAAGCAATCACACCAATGTGCCCACATCAGCACAGGTTTTGTACAGCCTTAGAACTTTGTACACCCTAAGGCCTGGTACAGACAGGCAAAAAGAGGTGCTTTCAGGCTGGCCTGAAGGTGTGGCATTTAGATGACACTTTTCTTGAAGCCAGCAGAAAAGTGCCCTTCTGCAGAGAAAAGCTGTTTCAAATAGAAGCAGCTTTTTCTGCTTCTTCCTGGCTTGAAGCCATGTCATGTGGTCATGACATGAGCACTCCAGCTACCTTGGGAGCTGGTGGTGTGGTTGGTGGGGTTCGAAAAAGGCAGCTTCAAGACACTTTTTCCTGCCCAGCTGTTTCGCCCCTAAGGGTCATCCACTCCAACCCCATTCTTTCATGCAGGAAGGGACAATCAAAGCCCTCCCTGTGACAGGTGGCCATCCAGCCTCTGTTTAAAGACCTCCACAGAAGGAGATTCCACCACCCTCCGAGGGAGTGTGTTCCACTGTCAAACAGCTCTTACTGTCAGGAAATTCCTTCAAATATTTAGGTGGACTTTCTTTTTCTATAGTTAATCCATTGCCTCGTGTCCTAGTCTCTGGAGCAGCAGAAAACAAGCTTGCTCCATCTTCTATGTGAAACCCCTTCAAATATTTAAACAGAGCTACCATGTCACCTCTTAACCGTCTCTTCTCCTAAATGTATGCAGTTCCCTAAGTCTATCCTCATAGGGCTTTATGGTTTCCAGACCCTTCACTCTTTTGGCTGCTCTCCTCTGGAAATACTCCAGCTTCTCAACATCTTTTTTGAATTTTAGTGCCCAGAATTGGGCACAGTATTCTAGTTGAGATATGACCAAAGCAGAATAGAGGAGAACTATTATTTTTCCCAATTCTCACTATAGAATCTCATTCGCTTTTTTAGGTGCCACATCACAGCCTTCCAATCCAATTAAAGGTACTGCTTTTGACCCAATGGATAGTGCCAGAAATATTTCTTTCCTTTGTATGACCATAATTAGCTGAGAGCCATAGAGGGTCCAAGACTAAAGCAGCAAAAAATATGAGCATTAATAGTAAGTATCAACTCGTGTGGGACAGTGCTTCATGGGAGGCCTAAATCCAGAGCCTCGTTCAGCAATAAAGCTTGGGTGATCTTGGGCCTGTTAGTGTCCCTCAGCATAATATCTAGAAGATGGTGATAAGAATAAAGGGGAAGGAGTGGCCTCTGGTTCATACATAAACTCACACAACAGAAAACTTCTGCCTCTATACCAATGGGCTGGTCTTGTCAAGAATGTGTTATTATTCAACCATGCTATCTGTACAGCAGGTTCAAACAACAAGGACATGTAGAGAAGTGTTTTGTGTGTTGTTGTTCTTGTTGTTGTTGTGTGCCTTCACGTTGGTATAATGACCCTAAGATTAACCTACCATACAGTTTTCTTGGCAAGATTTATTCTGAAGAGGTTTGCCATTGCCTTCCCCGAGGCTGAGAGCACGTGACTTGCCCAAAGTCACCCAGTGGGTTGCATGGCTGAGGACCAGAGTAATTGTGAACTCACTGATGGGTTACACCCATCAATGGAAAGCGATGCTGTAACCATGCATCAGGGACACAGAAGTTATGGGTCGGATGTAATAAGTATTGCCAAAGGTGTTTTTTTCTGGCTGTAATCATGGTTTGAAAGCTGTGTGTAGTAATCTCCTGAGAGTTCCCTTTTATTGTGTTGGATGAAAACTGGACATATGTGAAAGCTGAAAACTGAACATCCTGGAAATGAGGCTAGAGTATCCTTGCTGAATATTCTTGGTTGGGTGGATCCAGTGGCGTTAAGGCAGTGAATCCAATCTCAATTTTAGCCAATAATGGCTCAGATTAAAAAACAGTGTGGATTCACAGTCCCACTGACATCAAAGCCACCATCCACCTGTTGTGATAAAGAGTCCCAAAGAAAATGAACAATGTATAATTTAATAGCAACAGGCTGGCCAAAGACCAGCTAGCAATATCAGCCATTCAGGTGCTGGCTGGGGGAATTTGAACATTTCGTTTGGTAGTTGGCTGTGGATTCCATGAGAGTCAGTTGACTGTATGGCTTCTTCTGTTGATAGATGGTGGACTGTGTAGATGTTTGTAGATAGCTCTGTACAGATTGTAACTTCTTCTAAGAATAAAAGCCTCATCTGAGAGACATTTGTCTACAATGTCTCTTCAGTTCTTCTGGAAGAGGAGAGGTACTTCTCCAGCCCACAAACTATGGCCTACACTACAGTCTCGAAGGTGATCCTGGAGCCAAATGTAGCCATGGTACCTCATCATGGACTGTGCTACAAACGCTAACACCACCACTGGGCTTTGCCACACACACAGACACCCCAACTCACTTTTTTGGCTATAGATTTACTCATGATGGTGGAACATCCTCCTCTAAGATGGTACATAATATTCTGAGCCTGTATTTTTAATGACCCAGTTTCATCTGGTGTGGATTACATTAAGAGAGTATCTCTCAGTCTATTATGTTTTTAATAGTTATTTGGATGAAAGAAGATGGCAGCTATTCAAGAGACAAGACAGCAGGTGAATAGACAGGGCTAAGAAACAGCTCCAGCCCCATTTGTTTATTGCTTGAATTCCACATTTATCCTCTCAGCCTTGCTTACAGGATTTAATTTATGGATCTGTTTACAGGTATACACATTCTTAATGTATAGCACTACTCCACCTTCCTTCCTGTTTGGTCTACCTCTCTGAAATACCCCTCTATTGCTACATTCCAATCATGGAACTCACCCCACAAGGTTCAGTGGTGCCTTTTATAACATATTTGCTTCACTGTGTTAAGAGTTCACGTTCATTCTGTTTATTTTCTATGCTCTGTGCATTAATTTAGACATCTAAGACCATGGGCCATTATCCCTATCAGCTGTTTAAAATCCCCCCCCTTCCCACTGTTGGGTGCTTGTGCTATTTGCTTGTTCTTTGTACATTTGGGTTATTATTTCTAGCGCTTAAATCCTGTCTTCAAGAATACTGTTTCCCTCCCTCACATTAAAGCCCTCCATATCAGATCTTTCAGACTTTTAGCAAAAATGTTCCTGTTCCTGGAAGACTCTTTATCCATGGTGATCCCTAAGGTGAGCAACTGCACCTGAATTCACACAGAGTGCTGTGTAGTGGGGGAGAGGTTGGAGGGAGCAAGCAAGCAAGCAAATGTCTTCATCCTGCCCTGAGAAGGGGGTTGGATTTGATGGCCTATGAGCCCCCTTCCAACTCAATGATTCTATCATTCTAAATAAGAGAGGTAGGGGTCTCCTCAAGGTTTATAAAGCCATGGTTAAATATTGCCCTCCTATGCAGGAACTAACCCAGTTAGAATCCGGTCTGACTGGATCTTTGGTCATGGCTGCACCAGAACAAGTCAGCCTCCTTCCAGGATACATAACATCAAATCTGGCAGATATTTTCCATTTACTTTGATTTTTTTCAGTTTGTTCTCTCCATTTTTTATATTGATTACTTGTTAAAATATACTTAACACCTATATATTAGTTCTCATAGGAGTTTATCAGATGGGAGGAATTTCTCTTTATTTTGAATGGAGCCAATTGGAGCCAATTCGAATTCATGTGAATTCGCTAGTTTAGCGAATTTACGTGAATTACAATTGTGTTCGGAATGCTTTCAGAATGACTTCCCATTACCCAAAAATGATTGCCCATTGCCCGAAATTGCATGAGATGCTTTAATAGGCAATAACGTAAAACCCATGATTGTGTTTGGAATGACTTCCCTTTTGCCTGAAATTGCATGAGATACTTTAATACGCAATAATGTGAAACCCCATGATTGCGTTCGGATTGCCATTAGATTATACTTCCAATTTCTGTCGTTTGATAAACTCCTTTGTTTATATCAAGAGTATGAACTGTGTGGCCCTCCAGATATTGTTGCAGCTCCCAGGATTCCTCACTATTGCCTGCGCTAGCTAGGGCTGCTGGGACTTACAGCCAATAACATTTGGAGAGTGACAGGATGGCCACCCCTGTTCTACATGAGATGTAAAATTAGCTGGTTTACATTATATAGCTTTTATTGTGTGTGGGGTGTGTGTGCCTTCAAGTCACCTGTCAACTTATTTTCTTAGGCCAGGAATCCCCAGAGGTAGTTTTGTCAGTTCCTTCTTCTGAAATAGAGTCTACAGCACCTGGTATTCCTTGGCAGTCTTCCAGCCAAGTACTAACCAGGGCAGACGCTGCTTAGCTTCCTAGATCAGATGGAATCTGATGCCTTTAGGGTTTTTTTTTTTTACTACTTACTAAATCAGAAACCTGAAACTGATTAAATGTTTTGTTTGCCCAGGTAGATTTCCTGTCCCACAGTCTTGCAGTTTTGAATGTGTGAACATGCAACTCTTTTTGCCCTTGTTCATGCTACAAGGAGAGCCATTGGGAATTACAGACTGCACTCTGAGCACCTGTAATCCAGTGGAAGACTGGTAATGGTACTGATCATCCTCTTAGATAACTAAATATTACAATTCTCATGTTTCCTCCTCACCCAGACCCAGGTGGTTTTCAGAGAGGAAGTGGTGGTAGCAGCAGTTGTGCTTCTGCTTCTGAAAAAAACCACATTAGGTGCCTCCTGTTTCTGTTTTTGCCATCAGAATAGTGGCTTTTCTAGGTGCAGGTGGGTTGAAAGTCAGAGCTGCAGAGAAAACTGAAGACAGAAAACTAGCAGGATAAGAGATTTATTTTTAGAGGCTGGGGAGGTAAATGCATTTTAAAATTATGACTGTTTTGAATATATACATGCCTAAAGTCTCACAGCAAACTCTAGGAAACCTTCCTAGAGGTTGTTGGGAGAAGGACTCTGGGAGGGGGGGGGCATTAAATAGCCATAGTTAGAGACAGCTTGGCTTGAAGATTTGGCTGCTGAATGTCAGGGTGATGCATGACAAACCAGCAGCCTTCCTCCAGCACTTAGAATAATAGCTTCTATGGAGTTTATCACATGACAGGAATTGGAAGTATAATCCAATGGCAATCTGAATGCAATCATGGGGTTTCGATTTATGGCGTGAAAGCCAATCACACACATTTTCAGGCAACGGGAAGTCTTTCTGAATGCAATTGTGGGGTTTCATGTTATTGCATGAGAAACTATCACACACAATTTTGGGCACTGGGAGGCAATTTTGGGCAATTCCGAACGCGATGCCACGTCAATACGCAATCACGTAAATTCACTGAACTAGCGAATTCACTTAATTCTGAACTGGCCCCACTTTCATTTCTTTCAAAATATTGGCCTGGTAACTTGGAATCTGGATGGGGACGGGAGTGGATCTCTTGCAGCTTTGGTCTGCCCTCTTATAATACTTGGCCATTCTGTGCAGCAGCACATAAGACTTGGGGGGCAAGACGGGGTGGGGTGGAATTGCAGTGGTTTATCATGATTCTATAACTCCGACCAGGTGCAGTTTAATAGTTTTAATAAATCTTGAGTTCATGGTGTTATGGAGAGAACAGGGATTCTGCTGGTATATTACCTGTCCTACTGTCCAACTGTCTCCCTTCCTGAGCTAGTCAGGCCAGCCTTGGGCATGGTGCCTTGAGGAGCTTGGTTGCATAAATGTACATCATTAGAATAATTTGCATACTATACAAATTAGATACCCAGATCTGAGTAAGTGATCCCAAACACTGATCCTTCCTGGGATCAGTGCGGATGCTGCAGGTCAAGCCCAGTGGCACCAGGGCTTCTCCATGCAGGAAAACTGGGAGCCAGAGCTTCTGAGTTCCCTGAGCTATTCTCAGAAGGAATGGGAATGGTTTTGCTAGAGGCTGAAATTTTTGGCTGCAAATTAGAAATGGTGGCAGTGGTAGAAGTCAGCCAGGGAAACTGTGCTGACTGGCAAGAATTGGGCAGCAAGCTTCAAATGGTGACAAAAATGAGTTGTCCCCTCAAGAAAAGTAATCAGAAACAAAAGTCAAATTGGCCCAATCCCCTGCCTGCTTAAATCCTGACATGAGGAATGGATTTTTAAAAGGCAGTGGGAGGAAACCCAATAGTGCCTAAAGCAAGGTTGTTGTAAATTTTGACATCAGATGACGGAAATTGGAAGTATAATCCAATGGCAATCCGAATGCAATCATGGGGTTTCACATTAATGCATATGAAAGCATCTCACGCAATTTTGGGCAAAAGGGAAGTCATTCCGAACGCATTCATGAGTTTTACGTTATTGCGTATTAAAGCATCTCACGCAATTTCGGGCAATGGGGGGTCATTTTCGGGTAATGGGGAGTCGTTCTGAACGAATTCCGAATGCAATTGAAATTCACGTAAATTTGCTAAACTAAGGAATTCACATGAATTCGAATTGGATCCATTTGAAATTCCTCCTGTCTGATAAACTCCTAGAAGCAGCTACATAATCTTGCTATACTCTAGAAAGCAGAATTGAAACTGAGGGTGTTTCTTCTCAGAAGAGAAGTGGGCATTTGTTTTGGCTGTGCCTTCTCAAGCAGCAGGAATTAGCCCCTTCCACTGGGCTCCAGTTCTCCACTGATGGAGATTTTCTTCTTCTTCTCAGCCATCTGAAGATGGTTGTTTGTCTAGTGGAAGTCCAGAGGTCAAACACTTGGTATATATTGGTCCTCAACACATGCTACACACTCTTAAGCCTTAAGATCCACTGCACCCCCCCCCCCCCCCGTGATGATGCTGTCTCTTGGCATTGCAGAAAGGCTTAAGAATGTGTAGCATGTGTGTGTGTGTGGGGGGGTGTAGCATGTGAGTGGGGTGACACCACTGCTCCCCAAAAATCTGCCTTTTAGGAGACATGGGCTGTGGCATTTGCCTGTTTCCCTTTACAATGCTGTAAGAGATGGTGTGAGTGGGGTAAGGATCAGTGAGAGGAAAAAGGAAAGGCCTCAGGTTTTAAAAAAAATAAATTTTTAAATTAAAATTTTATTCTTTTAAAATTGTCTTTAAAAACATCACATTTTACCAAATTTTCATTCTTACCACATGAAACTATGTATATTTAAAGGTATAATTTTAATTTTGCTAGTTGTTTATGTCACAACTTTTACGTTTACTTTCAGAAATATAGGAGAATTACGATTTATGAGTAACATTATTAAAAAAAAAAGACTCAGGATTCTATATGGTGTAAGGGAGGAGGAAGTCAAAGAGTTACCACACCAGGTCACCCCAACCTTGTTGACGCCGCTGCCAAGAGAGAGGTAAATGTTCCTTAACCTCCTTCCATCTATACTGAATAGAAATAGTTAGCTAGGAGTTCAGCTGCTCACGCTTGGGCAGGTAGTCAGCAGCATCCTAGACGCTGAACCCTAGAGGTCGCAGCTGGCGATGTTCCAGACTGCAGTGATTCCCAAACTCTGGTCCTCTAGATGTTTTGGACTTCAGCTCCTAGAATTCCTTCCTGACAGTTGGCTGAGCTGGCTGGGGCTCCTGGGAGTTGAAGGTCCCAGAGGACCAAAGTCTGGGAACCACTGTTCCAGAGTGTGGCTCCAAGTGATACGTCCTTCCTGAAAGAGTACCCTCCTGTTTACCACTGGTGATGCAGCCCATCCATTTTATTTCTTCTTCTGGATCCAATCTGCACAACTGGCCCAGAGAGGAGAACATAAGGCATGTCGGTGATGGCACTGCTTGCGTGCTCACAGAGTGAATGGAAAGAAGAATCAGAGGATAGCCAGGATGTCTAAGGCTTGACAGAGGGGCTTATGTAGGTGTGTGGGCCTTAGCCCCTGGGCAACAACAGCAACACCCTGACACCAACCCTCCTTAGATGCCTAAGGCTCCTGAGATAAATGAATTGGCTCCTGAGGCTATTATTTAGAGGGCAGAACCAATGTTGCTGGCCGCACCACCCTTTCTAAAATGGTATAGGTGACTAGATCCATGTGCATGTTTTGCCCAATAATACAGCAACATTTTATTTTATTTTAGGGCTGGAAGATGAAGCTGCCTGGAAAAGAAATGCAAGGCTGGCCAACCTTGAACTGCCATCTCATTTTAGACATTTGGGATAGCAATGTCACCCTTTGGAACCAACTATTAGGTCACACCTAGAACAAGCCAAATATACTACCACTTTCCTTATTTAGTATTTTAGGCCATCTCTATGTATGCGGTAGATAGCAGAAGAGAGTTGTGATGTGTTAGGGTGGAGTATTGTTACTGGCTTTTCTTCAGCTGGAATTTCAAAAACTTCAGATTGCAGATGAAGATTGCATTTTTGAAAGTTTCCATAGAAAGACACAAAACAACAACAGCAATAACTGCAAGTGGAAAACATCAGGGAAAAATTCTACGCCAACACTTAGCACTGTTGCTACGGGGCTAGATTTCTACTCCCAGTAATTTATTTATTGCTTTATTATTTATTGAATACCCTGTCTGTCTCCCAGCATGGGATCCAAGGTGGTATACAGTGTTCTGTCTTTCTATTTGTTTGTTTGCGTAATTGTATGGGAGTTTTCAAAAACCTAACTCAGGTAGTTCAGCCCATTTTGGAAGCTGCCCTCAGTCAGAACCTCCTGATACAGAAAAGTTCCTCCTTGGTCAAACTGGGTTTCTCCAGGCTAATAATTCATGATCACTGAGGAAGAGTGCCTGCCCACCCTCCTTGCTGGCCTCTGCCTGTTGAACTTTCTCTCTTCATTCTTCTTATCTTTCTTACTCCCTGTGGGTTTCTTGTTCTGCTTATATTAACTCCTCATTCAGAGGATGACACTTCGTGGAGGGCATATATATGTCCTCACTCCCCATAAATCCTGATTGGATACAAAGGTATTTCAATCAGGGAGTTCATGCAATTTCATTTTAGTGCCTTCCCCCTTTTTTGAGCCAAGACCTTTCCTCTGCTCCTTGGTTGCTGGGATAGTTATTCTTCCATCTTGCGGTGCCCTTTCAAGAATCCAGAGCATTAAAAGCCTTGAAGGGGAAAAGCTACCAAGGCTGTACAAAAACAGCCAAGAAACTTTCTAAGGAATCTCATGAGAAAGCAATAATGGCCAAAATCAGGTCCATAGCTTCCATTGGCTGTGCAAGGCTTCTTCTTCTTCTCAGACATAAAGAAAATAAAAATAATGAGCACAGAGGAACGACATAAATTCAAACTAGACAATAAGGACATTGAAATAGATAAAGAATTCCTGACTGCAGTCAAGAAATCAGAAGACTAGGATTGGAAAGGGCAGCTATGACGCAATTAGACAAGATCCTCAAGTGCAAATATATTCAACCGAACACTAAAGTTAGGATTGTCCAAACCATTGAATTCCCTGTCACCATGTACAGATGCGAGAGCTGGACAGTGAAGAAAAGAAATACAGTGGTCTCTCTGTTTGTGAGTACTTTGAATCAGTGTTACTCGCAAGAGGCAAACGGAGGGACTTAAAATGGGGGGGCACACCGCTATTCAAGCCAATAGGGCTTGAAAATTGGTGGATTTCTGTTTTTGTGGAGGTCTGTGTGTCCAGAATGGATTCCCTGCGAGTACGGAGGGGCAACTGTAAAAAGAAAGTCAGCTCATTTGAGATGTGGTGCTGGAGAAAAGTGCTGAGGATACCGTGGACACAAACAAGTGGGTTCTTGAGCAGGTAAGTCCAGAAATTTCCCTGGAAGCCAAAATGACCAAATTAAGGCTCTCATACTTTGGCTACAATATGAGAAAGCAAGATTCATTAGCAAAGACAATAATGCTATGCAGTGGTGTCACTTGGGTTTGGTGTCACTTGAGTTGGAAGTAACTCATGGTGTCACCATCCATTGACTTCCTCCTATCCCACATCATACAGAATCTTTAGTCATGTTTTGATTATTAATGTTACTCATTAACCGTAATTTCCGCATATCACTGAATGTCATGGTAATGGTTGTGACATAAACTAGCAAAATTATAGCTTTAAATTATAACATCATCTGCATAGCCTCAATTCATTTACACATACATAGTTTCATGAGGTTGAATTGAAAATTCAGAAAATTGGGCAAAAGGTGATGCTTTTAAAGAAAATTCAAATTTTTTACATTAAAAAAATTCAATTTTTAATGGGACCTCTCTTTTCTCTTTTCACTGAGCCTCACCCAACTCACGCTATCTCTTCAGCAATTTAATGGGACACAAGCAAATGCCACAGCCCATTTCTGCCCAAAAAGAGATGTGTTGAGGAGCAATGGTGTCACCGTCCCTTAGGGTGTCACCTGGTATGGTCCACACCTCTTGCATCCCCCTAGTGAGGCCACTGATGCTGGGAAAGGTGGAAGGCAGTAGAAAGACAGGGAGAGTGCATGCCAGATGGATAGAGTCAATCAGGAAGGTCACAGGCCTGAATCTACAAAACTCAAGCACAGCAGTGGAGGATAGGGAGTTTGGAGAAGTCTCATCCACCAAGTCACCACGAATCAGGGATGACTCAAGGGCAGTTAACAACAACAACAAAGTACATTTTGGATATTTCAAGTGCGTGCATTATCTCAATAAACCTTAATTACAAATACCTCTGCTGGAAATGTAGTCCATCATTCTGCTTTTGCTCGTAACTGTGGCTGGCCAGATAGCACAGGGCTCAAAGCCCCCAAGTTGAAGAAATGTCCCCTCTCTCCATCTGCTGTGAACTGAGACAGGATGCTCAGACCAAGCATACTTGTCATCAGAGGCAGCATTTTATTGTGACTAATCGTCCTTGTCTGGCTGGTCCTACATATCTATGGACTCTTTCAGACGTGGGAAATTGGAAGTATAATGCAAGGGCAATCCAAACGCAATCCTGGGGTTTCACGTTATTGCGAATTAATTCTTCTCACGCAATTTCGGGCAAAAGGGAAGTCACTCCGAATGCAATCATGGGTTTTGCGTTATTGCGCATTAAAGGTTCTCACGCAATTTCGGGCAAGGGGGGGTTATTTTCGGGTACTAGGAAGACATTCCGAACGCCTTCCGAACGCAATGGGGATTCATGTAAATTCGCTAAACTAGCGAATTTACATGAATCCGAATGGGCTCCATTCGGATTTGGGAGAAATTCCTCCCGTTTGAAAGAGCCCTATGTCTAACTCTTTTAAAAAAAAAAATCCAACTAAAATATGTAACCAGCAGTACATCTTGTCCTAGTAAATTCCATAAATTTAGTTCAATGTTTTTGAAGAAGCACTTTTGCTTACTCTCAGTCTCAGGTCTACCAGTACATTTCACTTAATCATTCCATTCTAGTATCATGGGAGCGTATGGAAAATAAAAGTCTCCACATCTAATTTTATAAGCTCAGTTTATAACTCCCCTTTACAACATCCCTGCAAGACAGACCTGTATTATTACTAATGGAGCATGGCAGAGAGAACAAGGGCTGACAATACCTGTGTAAGGGAGCGTAACAAGATCCTGGATGGTCTCTCCAGTTCTTAGCTCCCACTCTATTATATCTAAATTATATCACTTGTGAACGACAGGACCCTGCCTTACATAAGTCCCACTCGTTCAAGGCCAAAAAAACTTTTGCTGGGGTTCTGAGTCAGCTGTGGGTGCACTTTAAAAACTCATCTTATTTGAGTAATGAATTCAAAATTCAGATCTACCTACCTCTCTTCTGTTTGGTCAGGCTCTGGGGTGTGCAGCTACAAAGCCCACAGCACCATGTTGTTGTCTGGTCTTAACTCTTTACAGAAAACAGCAGGAGTGCCCGTCTTTCCTCACCCCCTTCTTTGAGCTGGCAGCCGGTAGAACCAGACTACTGAGGTGTGTCGGGGTGTGTTGGGAGCTGCAGATTCCAACATGTCTCTGGGATTAGGTGTTTTCTAAAATAATTATCATCATCATCATATGGAGATAAATTCCCCAGCATTTCACTGATGAACTGTTGTCCACATGGGCCTCATTTTCCCTCCATGTAGACTATAACCCTTCATTAAAGGCTGCTGTCTGCTATTGAAAATGATCCATTTACATATTAAGGAACAGAGTGCCCTGTAACAGAATATCACAAAGATAGCTTGAAGTTCTGAAATGAACTCCCCTGAGTTGCAATTAGTCCAAGATATTGCATTATTCCTGCAACAGAATTGTCCAGCTTTTGTGTACTATACACCCTAACAAACTGGTATGCAAGACCAATAGTAACTCCATTATGAACTTAGGAAAGATACTACCCATTGACTAACAATGATAAATGACTGCATTACTTGACCCTGTGATGGTCTTCTATCCTGTTTGTACATTTTATTTCCTTGTACTAAGAAATACATTCTAAAAAATGAACCTTATTAACTTTAGCATACGAAGTGGCATGTTATTTGCTCCATGGTACTGTAGTATTTGTTCCATAAATGTGCATTGAAGACAAGATTATGGAACATTAATTCCATAAATGTGTATCGAAGTATTGAAGACAAGAAAGATGCATTCCTATCACATTGTGATATTTAACTTGTAGAAGCCTCTGGAAGTAGAGGCTGAACCCAGAGGGATGGTGAGAACTGTAGCAATTAAAATTAAAAGCCTCTAAAAACTGAACCTGTCTTGAGCAATTAGAGAACTACATAGCATATGATGCAGTGATGGTATGAAAAACAGAGGGCAATAATACGTGAACCAAGAGACAGAACTGTGATGGGTCTCCAGCCCTACAGTATGAAGATGTGGCAGAAATTCAGTACTCCTTCTCAACACAAAGAAGAACAATCAACTAACATGTTATTTTGTGCCGGTCACATGGAAGTGAATGGGAGATGTGCAAAGGTAGTTGTGCATACTGTTACAAATCTCCAAGTGTGATCCTTGATCAGGAGAATGCCTGCAAGCAGTCAAGAAAGGTATTGTGTTGTTGTGACATCTTTTCAAGTCAACTCTAACTTATCATAGGCTTTTCCTGGCAAGATTTAGTATGTGGAAATTTGCCATTGCTCTCTTTGTAGGCTAAGTAGAGGATGTGACTTAACCAAGGTCATAGACGGGTTTCCATGACTGAGTGGGGACTCAAACCCTGGTCTCCCAGAGTTCTCATCTCACTACATCAGACTGGCTCTCTAATAAAGGTGTGCGTGATTTTAAAAGAATACACTACACTAAAATTGAAAGGCCCTCCTTCCATCTTAATTGCCACCAGCCCAGCCTTGGAGGGAGAGAAGAATTGGCAGTATCTGCTGGACCTGATCCTCTTCTGCACTGCCATTCCCTTCTCCTTTTTATATTGTAAACCTGAGGTCAGAGAAATGTCAAATTAGCAATCTGTAAGATGTTCTGAGAGGCTTTGCGGCTGAACAATGGGACATAAAATTCTAAATGAATAAATAAACATAAAAATCAGGCAAAAGTTATATTCCTGTATCACATATTCTTTGGATCATATTTCATGGAAATGTATGCATGTGTGTGTATTTCTATACACATTCCCTGCAATCCTTGTAACGGCTTAGGAGTTGTCTTGACAGAATCATGTCTCACCATCATAGAGAGGGTCACTGGCAAAGACCTGGACCAAGTAAGGCAGGCAGAGAGGCAGCCTGATCAGGTGATGTAACCTAACAGGCCTTGCACATTTTTTCCCATTGTTCTGCTTATCTGGCACATGCTGGTGCTACTGGTGTTACTGGTGCAGGAGCTGCTTTATATTGCATCATTTGAGTGAGTGGGCCATTAAGAGCAGTGAGTAAGCTACATCTAAGCGTAGGAGGACAGAGCTGTATGAGCCACATGGGTTGCACCATGCCTCTTTCAAGTAGTCTGCTGCTCTCAAGTGCAGTGCAAGACATTGTCTGGCTCCCAGTGTTGTAATACAATTCAGCCACCTCACTGAGCCACAAGATAACCCATATTCCCTCTGAAAAATGGAATTTCTTTAGGGGTGCATAAATGCAAAGGAAAGCGCTCTTTATCTTCCAATGGCCAATTGAAAGACAAAACATGCTAAATGTAAACTGTATAGGTGAGGAAAGTAATTCTTGTTGTGTGTCTTCAAGTCTAAGGCATGTGGTTTTCTTGGCAAGTTTCTTCAGAGGGGTTGCCGTTTTCATCTTCTGAGGCTGAGAGACTGTGACTTGCCCAAGGTGTATGCAATGACAGATAAACATCTCCCACATCTTCTAAAAATATGATGATTATCATTAATTTGAACCTGTGACAATAGCTTCAGAAAGCAGGTATTAGTTTTTTCCCCTAAGCCTCCCAGCCTTCATTACATAGCCTTCATTACATGACAACAACCCCCTAAACTAAACCACTGTCTTGGGTATGGTGCAGATGCTAATTCTGTCATCACTGTATAGGATTCAGCTATCAGCCTAACTTGCTTCTGTATATGAAATGCCTGTATTATACATTGTGCCTCAGGCAGAACCATATATTTGGTGAATTAGCTGCTCATCTAGCAAATGTCCTCGACACAGAGAAGTGGGTAAAGGTGTCTTTTTGTCTTTCACCTCAGGCAGTGAAATAGACTGGCCCTGGGCATGATTAGTAAAACCCACAGGGAAAAATGTTTGCAAAAATGGGGATGTCATTGCAAGTGAATGAAATATAATACCAGTACGTGTGGACCCACAATGAACAAACAAGCTCAGTCAGAAAAAAAAAAGAGTCTAAAAGGGGGTATCGTAAAGTTTTAATTATCACCTTTTTAAAAATTTGACAGAAAGTTTGTTTTGTTTTGTAGTTGTTAATTTATGTCTATGTAGTCACCATCCAGATTTACACATTTTGCCCAGTGTTTCTTGATCCTCCAAATACCATTATTGTAGAAGTCTGCAGATTGCGCCTGACAAGGATTTTACACGTTAGTCACTTCTGGCAGAGCCAGTCACAAAAATAAAGGACGCAATGAGTTGATTTTCTCAGCAACGTTGCACTTACGGACCAATGATAACACTGACAAAATTTCATCAATATGCCATAATAACTTCCGGGTGATAATTATTACTTTACGATACCCCCTCGTAAGGTGCAATCTGCAGACTTCTACAATATCAGGTATTTGGAGGGTCAAGATACGCTGGGGAAAATGTATAAATCTAGATAGTGACTACATAGAGATGAGTTAACAACTACAAATCAAAACAAGCTGTCAATTTTTTAAAAATGTGATCATTAAAACTTTACGATACCCCCTCGTACTTGTAGCCATGCAAGGGGTAAGGGTGATCATTTCCCAAGGCTAATAATTTCTGATCAGATCTTGCCACCACCACCCCAATCCCTCCAGGGTCTAGAATCTTCCCTAGGGGGTTGTTCCCACTATGGTTTAAACAGAATCATGATTTGAAATGATCAGGTTTAAACCATCATGGTTCCCACTTAATTCGAATCACTGAAGCAATTCGGAAAGGGAGGCCATGATTTTTATCCATTTAACCTGTGTCAAAAAGATGCTGGGTTAAAGGGGTGCTTTTTGGGATGAAATGAACCACAGGCAGATTAGAATCCACCCCGGCCCAAGTGGGAACTAAGTGGGGTGGATTCGATTCTGCTGCCAGTGATTGGGGGGGGGGGGGGGCAGCTGCAATGGCACCGGCCATCTCCCTGTCACCGGCCTCCCTGCCTCTCTGTACCTGGGCCACCAGTTTCTCTTTGGCCTTCCTGCGATCTCCTTCCCACCCTCCCCAGGAACAGGGAATGAAAGAAAGTTGGGGGGGAAGGTGGGAAGGAGGTCGCAGAGAAGCCGGGGAGGTTTCTCTGCAAGCTTTCCTGGCCGCAGGGAATGGAAGAAGGCCACAGGGAAGCTGGGCCAGTTAGAGGCTGAAAGAGGCCAGAAGCCGGTAAGGAGGCTTGGCCAGGGACAATTGGGGCTAGGAGAGGCCAAGGTGCCTGATCCAAATTGGTAGAATCGGCGCAAACATAGTGGGAACCAAGAACTATTTTTGCGCTGATTCATCAATTTGGATCAGGCACTGAATTCTCTGGAAGTAGGAACAAGGCCCTAGTGTTCCCAGTCTTTGATGAGGAGGAAAGAAGAGTGATTTCACGAGAAAGAAATGATTTCTGTAAAAAAGAATGAAATTTATCCAAATGTCACCTTTTCTTTCCTACAGCAGCTGCCTCTTGGGTTCAAAACTTGTGTTTTTGGTGGGACTAAGGAGAGCTGTTGGGGAAGGTGCAAAAGCATCCAGAGAAAAGCACCATCAGCAGAGGCTGTGCATGTTTGCTGTCACCTCGAGGGCTGTAGGGAAGAAAAAGAAGCATCTTGAGAGAGAAACAGGACAGCCAGCCCAAGCTCCACTCTCCACTCACTTTGTTTCTGGAACCAGGTCAGTCTAGAGCATTATTTAATCAGGCTGATAGTTGGAAAGAGCAAGAGGGACCTTGAAAACGGAGACGAACGCAAAGGAACTGCGTTGCTGTGGACAATAGCCAACTGGGACTAGATAGATTTTGGGGTGCTTGAGAAAAATAATCAACAAATTGCTGGGCCACACACTGTTTGCAATAGTTTGCAATATGTCAGTTCTTCCTTCTTCTTCTTTTTCTTCTTCTTCTCCTCCTCCTCCTTCTCTTCCTCCTCCTCCTCTTCTTGAGGGTGACCTGATGAGACCTTGCCATGAATATGAATGCCTTCCAGCACAGCAAGGGAGTTGTCAGCAAGGGAGATGTACTAGTGTTCTAGTTGTGCCATCCCTGGGGTGAGGGCTTTCTCCTAGGTCTACCGGCACCTCATGGTTTCCACTCCAGCAAAGACTTGCTTTCCATTCTGCTGGACTGATTTTGGAATATCCCTCCAGCAGAACTGGGGAACTTATGGTGATCCTAAGGTGGCCCTGTCATGGGGATATCGTGTGGTTTTCTTGGCAATTTTTTTCAGAGGGGCTTGCCATTGCCATTGCCATCCTCAGAGGCTGAGAGTGTGTCTTGCCCAAGGTCACCCAGTGAGTTTCATCACTTGGCAGGGATTTGAACCCTGCTCTCCAGTTCTAGTCCAACACTCAAACCACTAAGGTACATTGGATTTCCTAGTGAGCCTGTAGTGGCTTTCATCTCTCCAAGGATCCTGACCACAAGCTCAGGATGTACAATTTTAAACATATCCAATAACACAGGACAAGCAGGAACCAAGGTTATATCCTCTGGACCTGTATCAACTGCAGCATCCAAGTCGGAGCAGATCCAAGCAATTTTATCTGCAAAGTGTCATGCAGATTCTTTACAGCAGGCTCCTCTTGTGGAGTGTAAAAGTAAAAGGCTTGTGACCACTCGAGATAACTCTGCTGGGCAACACTCCGCAGATGCAATGCTGCAGGAAATACAGCTTTGCTTACTGCCATCACTGCCACGGCACAGGCTTTCCAACGGGCTTTAGCCAGCATTTGGTCAACTTGCTCTGGGTTTTCTGCCATTGAGACTAGTCTCTAATCTGCTCATTTACTCCCCACCAGATCCCTGGTAAACTAGGAGACTTGTTTGGCTTAGGGAATGATTGTGACAACCACCATAGCCTTTTCCCTGTTCCAGAGATTAGCCAGAGTGTGGACTGCAAATTTTCAGCAACAGCTCTAACCAATGCAGCTGGTGATAGAGAATGCTAGGAACTGCAGTGCAACAACATATAGAAGGCTGCATGATTCCCACCTCTGAACTGAGGGATACAGCTGGGTAATTATCAAGCATATTATGATCATACAGTATCTGTCTCTCTCTGTATTTTGCTTCAAGAGACTAAAATGGCTGCTTCTCTAAAGAGGAACAATTAAACATTTCTGGCCCTTGTTGAGATAGTTTTATGATGTTGCACATATCGATTGTCTTTATATAAAAAACCATTTGCATCTTTATGCAAAACCATGCTGAAACCTTTTCCTTGTAAGGTACTATTCGGTGTATCTGACAACTAAAATTTGATAGCAGTCCAAGAATGCACTTGTTCATTGCTTCTATGCCATTCTGTCCCATATGAAAGCAGAGTGCAAGCACCAAGGAGTGCCAAGTGCCTGTGAAGTCCACACATGCTGGGAGTTCATGCACATTTCACAAAGTGGGCAACATCCCTAAAGAAAAATGTGAAGGTGTCACAGAAGCTGTTTGTGCCAGAGTGCCCATTTGAAACCCTACACTGCTCATGACTTGGGCTAGAATCATAGAGTTAGAAGAGACCACAAGGTCCATCCAGTCCAACCTACTTGGTGGCCAGCCCAATTTCTGCAACTAGGACCCACATGATCACTTGCACCTCAGGTTGTAGGTGCAACAGAAATTCCCCTGCCATGTGTTAATACAAGATCTAGCCTTCATGCACCCCTCCTCTCTTTCAACATCAATTTGATATCAAAGCCGAAAAGGCACCCCAGGGTAGGAAACTAGCAACGCCATATAAAAACATCCTTAACCGTATAAGGAGATCTGGGAGGTTCAGTGTGGGGGAAGCTGAAGCGCAATAGCCAAAGATAAATCAATCAAGATTAGAATTTGCATAATCCCTTCATTGATAGGAGTGGTGGTGGGTGACAGACCTTGTGATCACAAGTGAACAGAAACCCAACTACACTTCCTCTAGATCAGACACTATTTGTCCAGAGACATTTGCACTGCTTCTTCTCTCCTGCAAACTTCATTTTAATCCCAAAATCTGCCCTGGGAAACATTTTGCCCTATATGTATGCCTACTAAGTCACCTCCAATTTGGTTTCACTCGCAATTCAGTCAGATATTCTGCTAGTATCTTGCTTGACTCTTCAGCATTGCTGTCAGCTGCTGAGCTACCTTCATCTCACAGAATCTCCTAACTGGAATCTCTGTTTCTGGAACCAGTAAAGTATCGCTCCCTGCAATCCCTCAAGTTGCTATCTGCTACCACCTTTTATATCATTATGGCATTTTGGGTAACACATGGATGGTTGCGAATTACTATCTTGTGGTCAGGGATTCCAGACAGCTGAGGCTGAAGTTGTTGAGAAGTGCAGCTGCAAATCCACTGGTTTTAGTCAAGTGCAGCCACTGCTGACATCTGGTGGAAATGCACTACTGCCACTAGCTAGGAAAGGAGGAAGACACTCACCAGAGAAACTGAGATTGTGGACTGAGGGCAACAAGTGAGTCACAGGAAGGGAGCCTGGGAGACTCCTTCCTCACAGTCCAAGAGGTGGGGCTGGACACCTGAACACCAATTATTTATTATATATTAGGATGTAGCCAGCTATGTGTTTTGCATAGAAATGAATTAATTTTACTAAAGCAATGTGGGCTGCCCTGAATATAAGCTCTAGTGAGGTAGGTCTGGGCTGCTACATTCTCAGGGTGGATACAGATGTTCCTTTGAAGACGATTGGAGATCTTCTGCCTTCACTTTGAAACAAAACTAGTTTCCTCTACATCTGTAATACATTAAGCAGAACTATTTATCAGGTTTTAGTAAATGGATGAGAATTGTCTATCTTACTCCTCCCGACAAACTTAAAACAACAGCAGTATGCCTATTTATCATTTAAACATAGGTTTGTTTTGCTTATTGATGGAAGGACAAATGCTTTAAAAAGACCTTCAAAAGTACTCCAATAATGGGTGAATGGAGATGGGTTTTGATGTTACTACTAATAGCCACCCAGCTGACTTCTTCTGCAAACTGGAAGAACTAGTCCCACTAAAGATTAAACCAAGACTGGCATTTTATACAGCGTGATGAATGCCCTTCCACAGAAGGTTGTCTGCTCCAACAATACACATCCAAAGAGAAGCAAGAGCTAACTGTGCATGGAAAAGGCTCTTTATGAGTAAGAAGCCAAACCATATAAAATACAGAAATAGTTCATATATGAATACATTAATGACAATGAGGGATAATAAGGATCATAGGAGAGAGAACTAGGAGTGCTTACAGCTACCGTCCTCTTTTGGATTCTTTTCTAAGATGTAGAGTCTTACAGGAGCCCAGTTGGTAAAGACTATTACTGCTCAAAAGGCACAGTTAAACTGTGCAACCCTTGTGATGCAGATTTAACAGCTGGAGGGTCCACAGTGAAATCACCATGCAAAGTAAACAAAAGGGTATAGTACTTAAACAGAAGAGTCTGTGCAATATTCAATAGCCATAAAATGAGAGTCCTAGACACAAACTTTTTCCCTGCCCTCTCCATCCTCCCTGTCCAAGCTCTCACTTTGTGCAATCACAGATTAGCAAAGCTTGAAAATTTCTCGTGCCAGAGCTGCACTTCTTCTTCCCCTTCTTCCTCACTGAGCACATTGTAGGTCTCATTTTTTAAACATCCAACCCGAAACACCTGAAGACAAAAGTATGAAAGAATCAGTACCACCAGCTACAGATGATTATTTGACAAATCAATTTCCCCACAACTGGCCTAGTGAAATTCAGCAACTGGGCCAAGATCACAGATAAGCATTACTGGGTATCTGCTGAGGAAGCTCTCTGGAGATTACCACCCATCTTTATCCTGTTCGTGACCCGAGTGCATTTAATATGCAGT
This sequence comes from Urosaurus nigricauda, assembly GCA_034509955.1. Taxonomy (NCBI): domain Eukaryota; kingdom Metazoa; phylum Chordata; class Lepidosauria; order Squamata; family Phrynosomatidae; genus Urosaurus; species Urosaurus nigricauda. Next base: position 125,357,046 of record JAOEGL010000002.1, read on the forward strand.
GGCATTGCCCTTTTCAGCTAAAGCTAAATATGTCATGCTTGTTCACACTTTTCAGTTGCAGTCATACTAGAGCCCTTTCCATCTTGTCAAGATTTTTTATGATTGATTTTATTCTTCCTGCTGGTTCTTAGATTAGATTTTGGCTTGATGGGATTCTAATTTATTTGATAATGTGTACATTTGTTATTTACAATGTAAGTTTCAGATGCTGTTCTATTGTTGTCTCATTCCCTCCTTCAGCAAGTGTCCATGGGAAGAAAATCTTAAAGGCAAGATATGTAAGTCATAAATGAATGAATGAAAAAACTTGAGGATTGCAAATCGCAAAGCAATCATTAAAGCCTGCTGGGAAGTTCTCAGCAGGGATGGGTATTATGAGATTTTTATGCAACATAAAAAGGTGCCATTTGTTCCTTTTCTCAATTTGACCTTTGAAGATGTTCCTAGGGGAACAAAGAATTAAAAGGTGAGAAAAGGTGGCAAGTTGTCCCCCACCCCGGGTTGTGAAAGGGTTACTGAAGAACTATGGGGCTACCCAGGTAAAGTGTCTAGTTCTCACCTTCTTTTTATTGAGACTGTATTCTTGACACTGGTTGCTCTTGAAAGCACAATAAGTGGGATGTTGAACTTCTTCTGAATCACAGATCTGACAGGAATGAAATAACAAATATTAGCAGGGAGTAGGAAATGAGAGGAACAATCAGACCAGGGGCAAGGGAGCAGCTATTCCACTAATGGTTACCAGGTTTGGGAAATCTCCTCCTTTAAAGGAGGAATATTCTGATTGCAACCAGAGAGCTACACGATAGTCATCACAGCCGTGAGTAGCCAGGCGACCACACCAGTACTCTGTCTGCAAGCCTCCATATGCCTCAATCTCATAAAACTCAGTTTCGTCTGAGGAGACCTGATAGTAAAAAATGATGAAAGGAATAATCTGACACAGGGAAACTTGTCCACAAAGGAATCTTTCTTCAGTAACTCAGCAACCTAAGCTTTACCTTACCCTGGGGACCATGGCCTGGTGCTGGGCCAAGATCCCAGGATTGATGTAGTCTGTGAATTCGCCATCTTCACAGCTGACGCGTTTCAGATTGGAGGCCCCTTGGCACTGCTCTATCTTCAGGGAACAGAATGCACACTCGGGGCACAGATCTGTGTGGCGTCTACCTGAGTTGTCACATACCTAGAAAGTGATGGAGCAATAAAAAGAACCATAGCAAAGTTCAGATGGGGAGGAGAATACTTCAAACAGTTGGGGTATTTAGCAAGTTGCTGTTGGGTGTGGGTGGGCACTGGTCTTCCTGACATGCTAATTCTCATGTTCCACGAGTCTCTTGTACTCTGACTAAACCCCAAGTAGAGATTACCCAATCTATCTGTCCCCAATCTCTCATCTGCAGGTACTCCAGAGAGTGGCACAGGCATTTGAGGTGAGGTGAGAGATGTCCAAGTTCAGGACTCTGCTGGAGGGAAAGTAAGGCTGGCATCCAGAACTGAAGCTTACCGAATCCCCAAAGCCAAGGTTTTTTGCCTCTATTTGTCTCCAGGCCTTGCTAACAGCTGTGGCTACGCAAATATCTTGCAGGACTGAATAGCACAAAATCACCAGAGCTGCGTTCTTGTCAAGACCTAAGATGCTGATGTGACAAGGGAGGGAAGGAGAGAACCAAATGGTGAGAGTTGGTAAGGAGAACTGTTTTGATTTTATGTCTTCCCCTCTTCCCCAAAGTAGAGGCAGCTGATGTCTGGGTGATATGAGATTTCTACACCAGAGTCAAAGTGGGTTTTAGGGAAACATAACTTGCTGCTGAAAATGGTGGCCTTTCATATATTTCACTATCACCATGACTAATTATCATTCGGGAAACATCTCTAGGGGGACCTGGCTACTCCTGAAAAGGACTGGGAAAAGCCATGCATTCTTTTTCCAAGGGCTGCCATGGCGAGAAGGGCCAGGCCTGCTCTTTGCTGCCCCAGAGGGTACTCTAATGGTTGTAAGCTACAGTCTTCTCCTCTGGATGTCTTCCAAAAAGATGCTGGACAGCTACCTGCTGCCGAAGCTCTAGTTGGACTTCCTGCATGGGGGGGGGGGGGGGTTGCCTATGGGGACCCTTCTAACTCTGTGATTCTGTGATATCCGTCCCTTTCACACTGCACCATTATAGTATTTGTAGTTTAGTGAAGCCCTGGAGTTCCCTAGAAGAGAATTCTGAACACCTCATGAAACTACAAATCCATAGGATATAGTGGGAGCAGTTAAAGTAGAATCAAAATATTATAATTGTGTCTTGTGAAAGAGACCAGAGTTTCCCTAAGTAGATGCTAATATCAAGAAAATGAGATCCTCAAGGAGAAATTTACACACAGGTCCTTATTACCCACACCCCAATCTGGCATAACCTATCAGACCTGCAGTGTTTGTTATGTGGAAGGATTCTGAAAGAGATACCTAACCTTGTTATCAAAGGTCAGTTCAAGAACTATTTATTTGACATTTTGATATTGCCTTGACTAACATAATGTTTCCTGGCATCCTCATTCCTTGTGTCGGGGAGGTAAATACACCAGTCATTTAATTCCTGGAGCTCCTGATGGATTTTTTCCCCTTAACTTTTAAACAGCCAATTATTTAAGTTCACTTTTGTTCTGGGAGAAAGAGGAGGTGTGCGGGGAAAGTTTTCTGCTTTCCCTGTCATCTGGCTCTCCTTTCCTCCTCTGCCAATTAACACCAGTGGGGCAAAATCCAAAAATTATGTAAAAATTAGTACCACTTTATTTCCTTCAGCTACATAAAGCCTCATAACCAATGGAGATTGTACTTCAAAGGTACCTGTAAAAGGTTATTCACAGATAATTTTTACCATCAGAGACTGAAGGGAACTACAGTTCAACAACATCTAGAGAAGCACACAGATTCCCATCTTGCTCTCGAACGTGATGTCTTCTGAAGCTGCTCCCTATTTGTCCTTTTACTGGTAGGCAAGGAGCATTTGGTCTTTTTGGCAATTAAACTGTCTTGTTACCTGGTTCAAATCTCTTTTACTAATGCATTTTAAAACTGTGTTTTATATCTGTTTTATATTTGAATTGCATTTGTTTTAAATGAACTTGTTTTCATTAGCCCATCATGGCAGAAAGATTGGATATAAAACTAATAAATACAAAGGTAAGTCCACAGGGCTAATTTCCATCATCCAGCATGTTGTTTTTCCCAATTCAGTATTTGGGGTCTTGTGTGTGACCTGATTGAAGTCTTTGCTACATTTCTATACAGCTGATTGTATTATTATTACAGTATTATTATTATTATTATTATTATTATTATTATCATCATCATCTAAGGAATTCTGTTGTTTTAACTATCTTGAGCGACCTTCTAGGTGGGAGAGAAGGAGGCATTAAGGAACAAAGAAAGAAGTTGATCCAATCCATTGTAGGTGGAAAGATAGTTCCTAAAACTTAAAGTTATCATTGGTGATATGGCAGACATGTTACCTTTTTAATTAATTCCACAAGGAGTTTTGCTAGCCCGGTCACAGTGAGAGGTCACACAAAATAAAGCTAAAAGCTTTCAGTGAATACAGATGGTTCCCTGAATGAGCAACAGATCTACTGGAATGAATTGAGGCTGGTGTTTGGCTCATTGCTTTGAGCAAGTGCCAAGACACTATTCATGCAATTTAATAACTAGCAACTGCACAAATGCTTTTAAAGGGGGTATAGTAGGTCCTGGTTGTTTCTCACCTGTAAAAGCCCTGAATGGCTTAGGGGCCAGAGTGTTTGAGTAACAGGCCTGGGCCTCAGGACTGCAGCCTTTTTTCATGCTTATAGTTTTATTGCAAATTGCCTTGAGCACTCTGAATGGAGGGGTGATTCAGAAATATTTTAAAATATAAATAAATACAAATCAATGGGACTTAACAGTAACTTTGATTGAGCAGTGCCTTGTCTGTTTGGATTTTTAACTTCTTAATTTTGGGCAAAAGAGATATTGAAGGGGAGAACAACAAGGAGGATAAAAGAGAGTGGCATGAGGCATCTTCTTTCGGGCTGGACAATCTTTGGCCCTCCAGAAAGTAATAAACTACAATTCGCACGATTCATCATCACCTAACAGGCCCTGATGGGAAATGGAATCCAACACCACCAAAAGCAATGGTTCCCAAACTTTGATCCTTCAGATGTTTTGGACTTCAGCTCCCAGAAGTCCCAGCCATCCTGAATAAAGTTCAGGGATTCTGGGAGCAGAAGTCCAAAACATCTGGAAGACCAAATTTAGGGGGATCACTGACCTAAACGATCAGTCTCCCTTCTCCTCCTGACCTAGAATCTAGGTCCTCCCCTTCATGCTGTGGGGATTGTTGACAATGGCTTGCCATCCCCTTTATTCAGTCAACAGTGATTCAATATCCATTGATTGTTATAATCTAAGGAATCAATAAGTAATTTGGCTTTCCTTCCTCCTGCCACTGCTCCTAGTCTGGGAATGAGACCCATACATGTCAGCTGCTCTGTTAGCCTCCATGCTGGGCTTTCTCCTTACCTGCCCTTGGGAGTGGTCTCCAAAGCTGCTTCCTGGCCTGTCAGATCTATATTTGCACTTGTGGTTGTTTTCGTGTTGTCTGTACTCAGGGACTGCTCCAGTGAGAACGCCTTGCCAATTAGACGGTTGATGCTTTGGTGGAGCATTTGGTCTGTGAGCCCTGTTGTGGATTTAACTGTTTTGATGTCCGAGACGAGTGTTTCTGCAGTGACTGTGACAAGCTGAATGCTTGAATGCTCTGCCTGAGTTTGTTCTGTGGTGGTCTGGAGGGTTTCCCACTTGGTGTGTGGCGTCTTGGTCACAGGCTCCTCGCCTGAGACGGCAAAGGCGTATTTCAAAATGGCATCAATGTTGGAGTGAAGTCGTAACTCAGGAGGTGGAGAAATCTCACTCGTAGTTGGGTTGCTTGTAGCTGAAGTGAGCAGAATAACCTCTTCCACGTGTGGAGGCTCAGGGCATGGGATCCTCTATGGGTGGGGGAGGGAGAATTTGAGTAAATATGACTATATTGCTTTGCATATACAATTTCATTGCATAATTCTTTTTATTATCTCATACAGTTATGTCTCTCACATCTCTAGTACATTACTTAGTATCTGCTCAAACAGGGATTCCCAATTACCCCCTTCCTCTCTTTATTTAAAGAAGTCAACAACATGAGTCATCTTATAATCCCAGAACAAAATTTGCCCACCTGGCCCTTCCCTTACTGTATTGTTAATATTCACTGGAACCAGCCAACTATCTAAAATCATTGCAATATCAACCGACTTCTACCTAAGACAATAAAGCACCTGTCACTGTGGAAACACCCCTGAAGCTAATAGTCCCTGCATTATGTTAGTTGAGGATGAATTCCCTTGTTTGTGCACTGGTGCCCCTTGTGGTGACCCACTCAAGACTTCAAAAGGAATGGATGGAGAATAAAATGGCACTGTGCCTCTTTCAAGGTTCAGCATGATTCTGTCTCTCAGGCTGGCCACTGAGCAAGTCAATAATATCTTACCTGGCTTGCATTGTGCCCTACTTTGTTTCAGGCATCTGTTTGCCTGGCCTTCTGCCATTCCCTGCCTGCATTCTCATTCCAGCTCACCTTTGGGTGATTTCAGCTCAGAACATGCCCTATATCTGCCTTTGTACTGAATCTCCCCCTATGCACAAATCATGGTGTGTATGTGTGTGTGTGAAATTTATGAGGTAATCCCAATTAAATACAAAAGGCTTCACTTTCCCTACTTTTAGCCAAATTGTTTTCCTTGCCATGACTATCTAAAGAAGTCTCCAGGCCTTAACTCTTGTTCAGTGAAGCACTAACATCTTACCAGTTCTTTCCCTCTCACCTTGGCATAGAATTTATGATTTAAGCATCGAAACTGTGCAAATTGACAAAAGCTCTCAAAACGTGTGTCCTCAGGAAGATTAGTACAGATTGGACCTGGAAGAAAAAGATGAAAATGGTTACTATGAGAGAAAAGCAACAAGTTGATACCTAATACAGAGCACCTGCGTTTGAATTGAGAAAAGAGGTCATACTAAGGCAATGCACAACTAATTGCCTATTTTCACAAGCTTCCCTGGAGCATAGCTGTGTACACAACCAGTATTGAGATCCCTCCACTGGCTGCCTATTAGTTTCTGGGCCCAGTACAAGGTGTTGGTTATCACCTTTAAAGCCCTACATGGCTTGGGCCCAAACTATCTCAGGGACTGCCTTCTCCCCTACAATCCTCCCCACACACTCCGGTCCTCTGGGAGGAACTTGCTACAGCCTCAAAAATCTAGGTTCTCGGCTACCTCCCAGAGGGCTTTTTCTGTTGTCGCCACCAGATTGTGAAATGGATTGCTGGACGAGATCCGTCAATTGACATCTCTAGACAGCTTTTAAAAAGCTGTCAAGATAGATCTCTTCTGGCAGGCCTTTCCAGTATAGGAAATCCTGGCCTCAGGAACTCCTTCCTTAGGATAGTCCCCAATGCCCCCCCCCCCATGAAATTTAATTATATTGCTGCCATAGTTTTATTGCTATTATCATAATGTGATATCTACTGTTGTTTTAAATTGTTGGTTTTTAGATTTATAATTATGATTTAATAATTTTTTAAGGGGGGGAGTAAATGTGATGTATTATGTATTGCATTTTTATTATTGTTAGCCACCCCGATCGCTCTCAAAGGGCCAGGATATAAATAAATTATTATTATTATTATTATTATTATTATTACTATTAATTATTATTATTGAAATGTTAATTTCAAAACATTTCCTTAAAAAGGAGGATATTCAGATTATTAATATTTTCCTCCAAAATATTAAGAATTTTTGCTGCATACTAACAAAGTTTCCCAATGACAATTCCCAAATTATAAAACCCTGAGTTTTATAGGGTTGGGTGGAAGGGATATTGATAGGCATAAATTCTGCAAATATTTAAGCATCGAGCACTGGGAAGTTCTTTTATAAAAGACTTGTACAGGCCAGTGTCCTGGCAGCTATTCCTTTGTGCAGAGCCATGGAAGACAGTGAGAACTTCCTTCTTTGGAGGCTTCCAGAGCCCTGGTGGTGCAGTGGTTAGATGCCTGTACTGCAGCCACTCACACACCATAAGGTTGCGAATTCAATACCAGCAAAAGGGCTCAATCTCGACTCAGGCTTGCATCCTTCCGAGGTCGCTAAAATGAGTACCCAGGTTGTTGGGGGCAAGTAGCTTACAGTTGTAAACCGCTTAGACACTCCTTAGGCGATATGAAGCGGTATATAAATGAAGCTGTTTGTTTTGTTTTTTTCTTCTTTGGTGATCTTTAAACAGAGGCTGGATGGCCAGTGGGGCTTTGATTGTGACTTCCTGCATGGCAGGGGGTTGGACTCGATGGCCCTCGTGGTCTCTTCCAACTCTATGATTCTATGATTCTGTGAATAAGTTGATGAAAACACAACTTAAATTCTCAGGGTTCTACAGAGACAATTTGTTGCTGTTAACTGCCCTCAAGTCAAGCCTGACTTATGGCAATGCTGTGGATGGCACATCTCCAAGCCTCCCTATCCTCAACTGCTCTGCTCAGGTCCTGCAGGCTCAGGCCTGTGATCTAGTTCTTTCATAGCTGCCCGTCCCATTTTTACTCTTCTTCTGATCTCCTGACTGCCGTTTCTGTTCTAATCAATATTTGATCCAAGGTGCAGGTAATTATTAACTATTTTGATTTCCTCCTTACCTAGGTTGAATTTATATAGGTCCCCCATGGTTATTATTTTTTATTTCTTTATACTCAGCAGTGAGCCTGCCTTCGCACTTTCTTCTTGGCTTTCCTTTGTAATTGGGCTAACTCTATGATGTTTTCTGTTAGTATTATGATGTCATCTGCATATTTTAGATTATTAGATGTTCCTTCCTCCTATCTTCATTCATTCTTAGTCTCAAACTGCTGTTCTTAATATTTTCTACATGCAAGTTAATCTAATGCAGCCTTGTCTGACCCCTTTGCCAACTGGGAATCATTCTGTTTCTCCATATTCTGTTCTAACAGTAGCCTCTTGTCCTAAATACAAATACAGGATGATTAGATGTAGTGGCAGTCTCATGTCTTTAAGAGCACTACATAGCTCTTCTTGATCTATGCAGTCAAAGGCTTTGCTATTTTCTATAAAGCACATGCTAATCTTCTGGAATTTTTTAGGTATGCTCCACTAACTATTGTATTTTTGCAACGTGGTCCCTAGAGGCTCTTCCTTCCTGAACCCTACTTGCACCTTTGGGATTTCTCTGGCATCTATGACTATGCTATAGAATTTTGAGTGTAATTTTCCTTGCATGCTATGGGCCTATAGTTACAGCAGTGTTTTGTATCTCCTTTTTTGTGGATGGGGATGTATATTGATCATTTACTCTAAAACGGCAGAACATATGTGCTCTGGGAAAAACTGAATGAGAGAGTGAGAGGTGAGAGTGGGAAAGGATGCATATAAACTAACTCCCCTCCCCCAAAATAAACCGACTTAAAGTTAGGGTTACATATTAGTCCTATAAAAATAGAAGACTAGTTCCTTATGGACCCCAAAGACATAGGGGATTTTGTTTGACCACAGAAAACCTGTGGAAATATATACGTATGCATGAAAAAAGTGCAACCAGAGTCTCTCACCACAAAAGGGTGCTGGAGGGAATCTGAAGTGTGCACCAGTGATCTGCACATACCCACTGGGATCTGGCCATGGTTCTCAAACTGATCCAGTTGCATTATTCTAGGGTCATAGCAACCCTTGCTATGGCGGATCTGACACACGAGGCTCGCCTTCCACATGGGCTTCTGGGAAAAGAAAAAGACCATATACTCGTCCTCCGTGAGAGGGGTGCCTGGCTCTGAGGACAAAACACTTGGCGTTAACTGTATCAGAAAGACTGGGAGCCCTAAAAGAAAAACAGACAGAGAGGGAAGAACATTAATCAGAAAAATGCAAAGTGCCCTTGCTTTCCTGTAAAAGCAGCATGGCCCATGAAATGCACTTATACCCAAGGCTCTCTTGAAAATCACTGCCATAATTTGCTAACATAAATAAATAAATAACTAAACAAACAGCAGATTTAAAATGCTCTTCTGCAGAAGCTATTCTTCTAAACATTGTTCTAAAACATCTACACTATTCTTCTTGTAAAAGGGAGGAGGTAACAATGTGACACCCCAGGTCCTCTTTCTGGGAACCATCCCGCTGCACAAGCCCCAACTCCATGGCAATTTCTGCCTTTCAGGTATTGAACAGCCAGGTATTTTCCCTAGAAGTATAGTAGAAGAGGGCCATCTATCGTCCAGAACAGAAATTTAATTTAAAAAATAAATAAACCTGAAGCCACTGAATAAGCCAGGCTTCTCAGGCCTAAACCTCATTTATCAATAATTACTTCTACAATAGATTTAATATATTTTTACCATTTGATATGAAAAGGGGGAAGAATATGATATGAAAGTATAAATATTTCAAAAAAAGGGTTTGGAGATTAATTTCCCCTCAAAATGACCATTTTTTTGAGCCCTGTGCCTGACAGAAATGTAAAAAGACAAGTATTTTCTTAATACAAGAACATAATAGGAATGGATTTTATCCTGAAGAGGCTCTGGCAGGTAGCAGTATTGCAAAGGAAAAAATGAAGGGAGAGAACTCTGTATGGTGTCCTGGCTCAAAATACAGTTTGGTTCAAAAAACAGCAGGAATTTTGTCAGCGAGCGACATTGCAAAATCCCCACTTAGGAGGAGACATACTCATATCTGCGTGCAGACCCCAGAACTACAGCTCAGCTCTTAAAACATGGGGCTACATTCAGATTGGTCTTCTTGCTAGTACTCAGGGCAACAGCTTCAATCCCATAAACTGGTTCAATATTATGTGGGAAGTGCCTTTGGGATTAGATGAATAGCTCATCTGAGGACCTCCAAAAGAGCTTTATGAGCCCCGCCCCTGCAGTTCTATGGGGACATTTTCACTGAACGTAGAGTGCAGGTCTCAAACTTTCTGCCAACACAGCTGGGGCAATGGCATATAGAGCATACAGGTCAGTCACTCACCCACAAGTAGGGCCCAAGGCAAAGGCTTCAGTCTCAGCATTGTCATTCTGCCTCTTTTACTTCAGGCCATCCCACTTCCCCATCAACACACAATTCCATTCCAAAGACCAACAAAACAGAAGCTGTTGGAATGAGAACACAATGACCTCACAGAGAGAGAGAGTGAGTGGGTGCATGCATATAAAGGGACAACACAAATCCTATCAGATACTGGATTCTGGCTGCCATTGAGGGCAATAGCCAAATCTTACTAAGAGGCCACTGCTTATTGGGAATCCTTTGCTGCAAGCCCTACCGAAGTGAATGGGATGGAACTGTATGACACTATGGATAAGCTGTTGTTCAGCTCCAATCTATTTCAAGGGGCAGGGAGAATTAAGCAGAAGGCTTGAGGATTAACCCCATGTGAATTCATGGGGAAGCTGCATATTTGGCTTTTTATTATCTGGTATCAAGCTTTGGGGGGCTGGGTCAGCTATACTAGACATACAAAAGAAATTGAGAGGGCTTAAAAGAGTGCAGAAAAAGAGGAAAAGTAGCACGCAAGTGACATGGTGCAAGGGAGAAGCATTGTAAATCTGTAAATTATCTTTATTCAGGATAACATAGTCAATGCTTTCCCTGTATTTGGCAAGTATATATGTTTTCCCCAATAGGACCTGACATAATCTGCTGAACTTTTATCAGAGATTTGCACATTCCTCTTTCATTGTGACCTACAAAGTGCTTGCTGATGCCATTAGACCAGCTTTCATGTATAAATTTAAACTGGAAATGCATAAAATATGAAAGAGCATCACTTCAGCATAAAATGCCAGCCAGCAGATAGCACTGTTTCAATATCTGAGGATCCTTCAATATGCTAAGATGTAATTCGGCACAGAACAGCATGTAACAGAATCCAGAATGGATCTAGACAGAGACACATAAGGTTGTTTTTTTTGTTTTGTTTTTAGCCATCGGAATGACTGTTTCTTTTTATTCTTGCCCATTTCTGTTTACCTCATGATAAGCCATTCAGCAGTTTCTAGCTAATTACTGTACAGTATAACCAAACAGTTCACCAAGGATTGTTAAGGCAGCTGATACAGTAACTGGAAGACAGAACAGTGAGGCACTATTTATAATTCAAATACCCCTGTCTTCAGAGAGAAAGAGGCAAACACAGGCTGAACTCTTTGAGCTGTGACATTTGGTCTGTGGAAATCTTCCCCCATAAGTTTCAATTAATTCTTATCTTTTAAGGCACTAGGCAGACACTGAAGTTCTCCCTAGCCTTCTAAACAGTTTGTCACTTTATTTTTAGTGCCTGCTATTGTCAGCAGTAAAATATTGCTGTAAAATATTGTCAGCTGATGCTTTTTAAATGCATGCATATATTGCCACTAAATATTATCTTCATTGTTGGGAGTGGAAAAACAAACCCAATGCACTGCAATAATAATTTGACATACATCAGTTCCTTCATGACTTTCTCAGCTCATTCCCAAACGCTTAATTCTGCCTCATTTATGAATGCTTGGCACCAAGCTACTTCTCTTTTTCGTTTTTTAGTTAAAGTAATTCCCTTTTGCGTTCTACTTCTCCTTGTTGCTTATTGTGGTAACTTTTTCACAAGACTGTAGGCAAATGTAATGGAGATATTTGTAGAACCAAATTATCACAGAGTAAGGGACACTTCTTCTTCAATTAAATAAATAAGTGCTAATCATCAGTTCACGTCTACTCAAAACTGAGAATCACTCCAAAGTTTGTTGAATTGACTTTATTTATTTAATGCCATATGTTACAACAAGGGGTTTCCCCCTCAAAAAAGCACCACCAAGGGAGGAGGGAGCTGGGTAGGCCTCTGTTACAAAATCCATAAACATTTCATTCAGCAGGCAGCAGGGAACTCTCACCTCATAGAAAGTTTTCCCCATGAAGAAAATGAGCCACATTCCAGCTGGTTCTAAACCATTCCTCTCCCTTTGAAAAATGGAATGTTTGGGAGTGGAGGGAGAGAAAGAATAAGAGGTCTATCTTCTTAAATCACTTACTGGATAAAGGGCTGCCCTGGCTGCCCATCTTCAGAGACAATCTTAGGAAATCTGGAAGGAATATTTTGTTCTTCTATTAAATATTCAGACATCATTCCTTCTCCCACCAATAAGTCTTGGTTTCCTTTAGCAGATACATGCTCTGAAACCTGTGGAGGGTATAAGGCTGTAGAAAAGAAGAGGACTTACTCCATCTCCCCCTCAAGGGCAAGTAGTGAGTGTTTCAGGACACACACAAGGGGACCATCATATGGGTACAAACCACTCACAGGCAACTCTTCTCACCCAGGGTGAGACCCCCTAACTATGAGGCCCCAGCAACTGGGAAAAGAATGCTGAAGTCCAGGAACATAGTTGGATGTGCTGGCAACAGTTATCAGGGCCTTAGAAGATGTAAATTTTTATTTCTTCTTCCTCTCCTGGGAACAGCGAGGACAGAACCTGTAGCAAAGAGAGAAGGCAAGTAACTGGCAGACAAATCGAACTTGCATGCAGAACAGCATGTCATATAACTTGAGTGTAGTAAGCAAACAGAGAATATCTGCATTCAGAAAGAGCATTATCAGAAATGAGCATAAGACATCAATTCAGAGTTTAGGTACTGTTAAGAACAGCATGATGGGAGAGTGTTAGGCCAAAATGACAGAGCATACTCCACCAGACTCTTCACCTCCTACAAGAATGTGCTTTATTTTCAGAGAGTAAGAGGCTATACAGATTGGACTGAGGGTGTGGCGAGACACTGCCCCTTTTCCCCCTGGATCGGGGCCGCAACAACTGCATGCTGCAGCCCCAATCCAGACTTTGGAGGATGCAAAAAGGAGCAGCAAAACGCAGCTCCTTCTTGCCCCCTCTAAAGGGCACCACATCTGCCACGGCGCAGTGTGATGACCCCCCTGCAGCACTGCACCGTTTGGACGCAGCGCTGGAGGGCCACTCATCATGGTGCACGCTGTGTGGATTGGTGCGTGCCAAAATGGCACCATGGGGAGAAGTCACGGCGTCAAGTGTGCGGACGCTGTGCTGTGACTCCACCCAAAGGCCAGGACAAAGTGCCAGTTTGTTCCCCAAGGTGAACTTTAGAGCTGGAAGAAGATCATCATCCAGTCCAATCCCAGGCCAAAGCAGGAATCCATTGCCTTCCAACTCCAAGCTGCCTTGGAAGAAGCCGATTATCTGGACCCATTTCAAACCGGCTTTAGGAGGGGGTACGGAGTTGAGACGGCCATGGTCGCCTTGGTCGATCATCTCCGTCTGGGCATCGATAGGGGAAGTGTGACCCTATAGGTGCTCTTGGACATCTCAGCGGCATTCGATACCGTAGACCACGGTATCTTTCTGGAACGCCCGAGGGGAATAGGAATTGGAGGCACTGTACTCCAGTGGTTCCGTTCCTACCTCTCGGGCAGATTCCAGATGGTGAAGCTGGGAGACAGCTGCTCTCATAAAAGAGAGCTGACATCTGGCGTCCCTCAGGGCGCCATTCTGTCTCCCATGCTATTTAACATTTACATGAAGCCGCTGGGAGAGATCATCCGGAGACACAGGGCGCAGTGTTATCAATATGCTGATGACACACAAATATATTTCTCCATGTCTCTGACTGCTGCAGTGACCAAGGATGGCATCTCTCCTCTAAACACCTGCCTGGAGTCGGTAATGGGATGGATGAGGGAAAATAAACTCAAGCTGAATCCAGAGAAAACAGAAGTACTTATGATAGGCACCACCGGCCCAGGGATGGAGATTTGTCAACCTGTCCTGGAAGGGGTCACACTTCCCCTAAAGGACAAAGTTCGTAGTCTGGGCGTACTCCTGGACTCATCGCTCCAGCTGACACCTCAGGTGGAAGCGACAGCCAGGAATGCGTAGTACCAGCTTCGGCTGATACGCCAGCTGCACCCCTACCTGGGTAAGAGGGACCTTGAAACATTGATACATACACTGGTAACCTCTCGTTTAGATTTCTGCAATGCGCTTTACATGGGGCTACCTTTGTACCAAGTCCGGAAGCTTCAGTTAATTCAGAACGCAGCAGCCAGATTACTTATAGGGGCAACAAGATCTGAGCATATCACCCCTATATTAAAATCCTTACACTGGCTGCCAATTAGTTTCCGGGCGCAATACAAAGTGTTGGTCGTTACCTTTAAAGCCCTATATGGTTCGGGTCTGAGTTACTTAAAGGAACGCCTAAGATGAACCTATCATATGGTTTTCTTGGCAAAAATTGTTCAGAGGGGGTTTGCCCTTGCCCTCTTCTGAGGTTGAGAATGTGTGACTTGCCCAAAGTCAGCCAGTGGGTTTCCATAGATTCCAACCCATGGTTCCCAACCTTTTTTTTTCATGTGCATACCCCTTGGCAGCCTATTTCCATGAATTGTACCTTTCATGCTAACAAAATGTAATTAATATAGTTGCTGTTATTTTAGAGGTATATGTTGTAACTGTAAATAAACAGCCCAATAATGGGATTTAAAAGCAACTGAATAAAGTGAACATAGCTTTAAAAGCACACAACAAATGTTGTCTGCATAAAAAAACACACAAGAAGTATTTTATACACGACTAACATTTAGTGCAATCCTTGAGTTTCTTTTGTGGCACACAGTTTTTTGTAATCAGGTGCAACCGATGTAAGATACAGTCCTAAATAAGCATCCAGCTTATTACATTATTTATTTTTTTATGAAATAGTTTCTTCTACACTTTGTGTAAAAATATATGGCAAAAACTCAGGTGGTCTAACAGTGGACTACACCATGGTTAACATGAGGCTCCAGTACCTAGTGTGTCAAACTGCAGATTTATTGTGAGGAGAAATGGGGAGGGGGATACTTTGGTGGTGAGCAAATACTTTGGAGAAGGTGGGGCAGATACTGTGGGGAGAAATGGGAATATTACAAGGAGAAGGTTGGGTGATTCTTATAGGGACAAATGTGAGTACTCAGAACTACTGTGTTGCTCCAAACTGAATGGAATATTTCAGGTGAGGTCTGACCAAAGCAGAAGAGTGGAACTTCTACTTTCTTTTATCTAGATACTGTAGTCCTGTTAACTTAGCCTAAATTTGCATTAGGCTTTTTGTTTGTTGCATAATAGTGTTGATTGGTGTTTAGCGTATGGCGCCTTGCAGCAGCTTTAAGGATCCTTCTTGCTCCCCATTCCCGAAGCTGGAGGTTTCTGTGTCAATGGGCATACAAGAGTCCCCAGTTGCCCTCTCCTACCTTCCCTTTGCCTCCCCTCTTTTCCTTCCATCCCTCACTCAGCCAATCAGCACCATTATCCACAATCCAGCCATGAGGAGAAAAGAGGTGGCAACAGCATGGAGGAGGGACTGGGAAGGTGGGCTCCCAAAGAGGTGGCTGCTCAATGAATGCAATTGCATTGTGCCAGCTATCCATCCCACTCCCCCATACCCATCACTGGTTCTTATCTCTTTTCTTTCTCACACACACATGCCCATCGGCTGCTTCTCAATCTCCTCCAAGATTGATTATTCCACCATCACTTAAAAAAAATTCCACATACCCCTTACTGTCCTGCTGCGTACCCCAGGGGGTACATGCATCCCAGGTTGGGAACCACTGCCTTAGTCCAACACTCAAACCACACTGGTTCCCATACTTATATTACTTGTTCTATACAAATCAGTGGCTACTTCTAATACTAATGTGAGGAAGGAATGAACGGTACAGGAATGAAAAATGTTCCAGTAAGAGAACATGACCTCCAGCTCAGATACTGGGCAGCCCAGCGGTCAATAACAAGAAATCTGCAGGGCTTCCGATTGGCAGTGCACCCACCAGAGAATGTTGTATTATTAGATCTTCCCCGTAAGAATTATGCTAGCTCTTCCCAATGGCTAGCTAATGTCTTTTCCTCCGTCAAAGTCCAAATTCCTCAGAGAACAGTGGCCTGGGCATTGAAATCTTCCAAATATATAGTCACTCACCATTTCCCTCTTGGCTTTGTCGTCAGGCCCACACAAGCAAAATGGAACCATTCAATTGAGCACTAGAAAAGAACATAAAGACATTATTACTACTACTTCAACTACCACCACCATTGCTAACCTTACACCTTGCTTTCCCCCCAAAACTGGGAGTCCAGGCAGTTTAAAATGGAACTAAACTACTAGCACTGAAAAACATTTAAAAAAAAAGAGTTGAAAAGATAAAAAGTTTAAACAATGGACACAGTACTACACCCTCAACAGCCTGTTGGAATGAAAAAGTCTTTGCCTGTTGGTGAAATAACTGCAAGGAAGGGGCCATTCTAGTTTCCATAGGAAGGGAGTACCAGACCCCGGGCAGTCACCAAGGCGGCCCAATCTCACATCTTCACCAGTGATGGGACCAAGAAAGGGCTCTCCCCAGAATCTCTGAGCCCAGACAGTTTTGTATGTTGAGATACAGTCAGTCAGTCAGGCTTTATAGGTCATAAACAGCAAAACACAAAACACTATTTCCCTGGCAGGTTGCTATTATTACTCTCTTTTACAAATGGTAATTTATACCTTACTACACGGTTTTGATCCTCACTGACCTCACACTTTGTTTCTTCTAAAACCTCTCTTCCACCCATCCACCAACATGCTCCTCATCCCCCTTTAGAAGTTGTAGTTGTATTCTGTGGTTTTTCTCCCAAACACACACACATACCCCTCGTTATTCATTCAATACATATTATTTTTTTAAAAAATGGATGGTCAATCTGCTTGTCTTTGCCTGAATTCTTCAGCAGTCAATCAAGCAGCTTCTGTACTTCAGTAAAGAATTGAACCATGTTGGACCAGAGCTGGACTAAAGACCAGATGGATCAGTGGTGTCACTAGGGTTGGTGTCATCCGCTGTAGTATCTCATGGTGTCACCCCCCAATGACCTCCTCCCATACCACACCATACAGAATTCTTAGTAATGGGTTTTGTACTAGTATTACTCTAAACTGTAATTCCCATACATCACTGAATGTAATGGCAAGAGTAGTGATACAAACAACTAGCAAAATTAAAATTATACCTTTAAATTACATGCAGTCTAATGTATTTATAGGTACGTTGTTTCATGTGGTTAAAGGGAAAATTTGGTAAGATGCGATCCTTTTACAATAAAATTTAAAAATAATTTTGAATTTTAAAAATTCATTAAAAATTAAAAATTTAATTAAAAAACAACAACCAGGGGGCCATTTCTTTCTCTTCCCACTGAACCTCGCTCCACTCACACAATCTCTTCAATGTTTTAAGGGCATGTAGGTGACAGTCACAGCTCATTTCTGCCAAAAGGCAGATATCTGGGTAGCAGTGGTGTCATTCCTCCTAAGGGTATCACCTGGTGCAGACCTCACTCGCCAAGCCTCCCTAATGATGCCTTTGTATGAGACAGTGGGGCTTTAAGCTGCTCCTTTAAGCGCCGAGATGGGGCCAGGGCTGCCTCACCAGCAGCCCCAGAGGCCTGATCCCGGCGCTTCTCCAGGCTGCGGAAAAGGGGCAAAATGCCCCTTCCTTGCGGCCTGGAAAAAGCTGTCCTTGGGGATTCATGGCCCAAGGACAGCCCAAGCGGCTGGCCCCTTTCTCCTTGCCTTCATTCCCGCAGCAATCTAGTTGCCACGGGAACGAAGTGCACAATGGAAAGGAACTCCCTTCTCAAGCTCCTTTTGGCATCTCAGGGAGGGTGCCCTAGGTGTTCTCCCGCGGCGCCATTATGTCACGTGCACACAGCGTTATCTAAACCCTGCACGCGCCATGACGTTTTGATGGCACACCCATATGGATGCCACCATTTTAAAATGACAGCGTCCATACGTGCTAGGGTTAGGTAGGGTGTAGATGCTGTGCCCTCCCTAACCCTAATCGCGCCCCACAGACGGCCCTTTTGGGCCGTCTGTATCAGCCCAACATCTCCTTTTATTCTTCTATTATTTTATTCTGTGCATTATTTCACAACTCACAACTCCCACTCTTTAATTTAAAGTCTCTTACATCAGGGTTGTCACAACCAATCATCTCCCCATAGGAGACTTGGTGGCAGAGGCAGTAGGTAGGTTCATTGGGATCCACAGGCATGTCGAGTACATCAGAAGGGTGCACATTGCCAAAGGTAACAGAAGGCATTCCATACTCTGTGCTGCTTCAAGGGTGAAAACACAATTAAGAAAGTCACTGACAACAGGTTCTCCCCACTTGCACAGCAAAATCCTTGCAGTTGAAAACCTTTCCTTCCATCCCACCTTATCGCAGAATCTGCTACCTTGACCTCCCATGCAGATCAAGATTTTGCCAGGCTGCCATTTCTCACAACCTGACCTGTTAGATCTCAACCTTTCCCCCACCCAGTCCACCAGTTCCTAGACACAGAACACAACAACAAGCATGTGACAGCACTAGAATCAAGTAAAATGAATGACATGTGATCTTGGAAGAGCTCAGGCTGTAGCTATGAACAAGAACTAGTCAGGCTTATGCCTGCCATGTCTTCCCAGTCACTCACGTGCGGACTAATTTCAGCTTCTTTTGTGCTGTCTTTGGTGCCTCCTCATCAGAATTCTTCCCCTTGGAGCGAGCACGAGCAGCTTTCTTCTCTTTCTGGGCCCGTCCTTCTGTGTACACAATAGAGAGTGGGAGGCTAAATAAAATCTCTCTCTAAAGGATATATGGAATTTATTTGCTTCATTAGTATACCTTTACAACACACAATCCTTTTAACTCTCTGTAAGAAATATTAGATGCTTCAGATAACTTGTTTCTCTCACCTCTGTCATACAACTAGAAACAGCAGTGTGAACAGTATTGTGACCGTTGTGATGTTTGTATTCCATGTACCTACAAGCTGGATAAATTAAGCCAGGTGAACCTTACTTCAACAACCTATTTTGCACTGTGTATAGGAGGCTCCAGCTAGCTCACTGTTCTGCCTCCCACAATAGGTGACAGATACCTCCTGGAAGTCTACCATAGCCCTTGCCCTAGTTGTTCCCCCATAGCTAGTATTAAATGGCATGCTGCTTATAAACCAAATTACCCCATTCTCCTGCATTATTTCTATTGTCCTTTTCTGAACATTTTCCAGCTACAGGTTGAATTTCCCTTATCTAAAATGCTTGCAAGATGAAATGTTTTGGATTTTTTGAATTTTGGAATATTTGTATATACATAATGAGATACCTTGGAGATGGGAGCCAAGCCTAAACATGAAATTGATTTATGGTTTTTATGAACCTTATACACATAACCTGAAGGTAATTATATATACAGTATTTTAA
Organism: Urosaurus nigricauda; assembly: GCA_034509955.1. Classification (NCBI taxonomy): domain Eukaryota; kingdom Metazoa; phylum Chordata; class Lepidosauria; order Squamata; family Phrynosomatidae; genus Urosaurus; species Urosaurus nigricauda. Next base: position 125,376,448 of record JAOEGL010000002.1, read on the forward strand.
AATAATTTTGCACATGAAACAAGTGTACATTGAACCATCAAAAAGAAAATGTCTCACTATCTCAGCCACCACTGTGGACAGTTTAGCACTTTGGAATATTTTGGTTTCTGGAATTCCAGATAAGGGAGACTCAATGTATATAGGCTATCCTTTTTAAATGAAACATAGGGGCTTTCTAGATTGGCAGGAAAGTGTGACATGAAGTTGCCTTTTCCTTAATGCTTAGCAGCTGCACCACAGCCTTTAGATGGAGCTGCGCTGTTCCGCAGTTTTTTAAAAAGAAGCTGGGAAAACCGGCACCCTTTTAAAGGCGCTTCTTCTCCCCTAAAATGCAAAAAAAGCGTTTTCATGGCACACTTTCCCTTTTTCTCATCTAAAGGCTAGAGTTTCATGCAGCCATGAACACACTTCTTTTTGCCAATCTAGAAAGCCCCATAGTATTTTAAACACAGCCTCATCACAGATTTGTATACAAGAATTACAACATCAGCCACTTTTTTCAGTCCTAAGAAACCCTAATCCAGAAATTTTTTTTAAAATTGTCTTTGCACACTACATAAATATTTTACTGTACTACTCGTTATGGTCCCAAGATAAGTTTCTTTCTGACTCAATTAGTGTATGGATAGTTAAGGTTGTTGATGCCAATGTGCATCACTTTACACTTACACCAAATCTCACATATCTTTCAATGAAGTTTACAATATATTATCTGAGTAATGCACACTCTCTCAGTCTCAGAGGATGACAATGGCAAACCCTTTCTGAAGAAACATGGCAAGAAAATCCGATGATAGGGGCCTTTGGATTGCCATAAGTCGAAAACAATTTGAATGTATAAAATAGCACCAACAATATTCAAGTAATAATAGCTAGGAACAATATTTTAGCCCATAGGCTGAATTCCATTTTTGGGAAGCCTTCCCAGGGCTTCACTGCAACAGGAGGAGAGAGGATAAGAACACCAGGCGAACCACTGTTATAAGATAAGCACTAATGTATGAACTATTTTTCGTAAAACTTAAGGCAATGAAACCTAAATATTATGGACATAAGTGTGTTTGTATACGGAAGTAAGTTTTTGTCAGGGACACAGTGGCTCAGCAGTTAAGACATGGATGACTGCAAGATCAGCAGGTGGGCAGGCCCAAGCACCGCATGACAGACTGAGCTCCCATCATTAGTTCCAGCTTCTGCCAACCAAGCCTGTTTGAAAGTATGTAAAGGTGAAAGCAGATATATAGGTACCACTTTGGTGGGAAGATAACAGGTTACATGCAGTCATGCTGGCCATGTGATCAGAGTCGTCCTTGACAACCCTGGCTCTATGGCTTAGAAACAGAGATAAGCACCACCCCCTACAGTCAGACACAACTTAACAACCTTGTGAAAGGGGAAACCTTTACCCTTAAGTGTGTTTGTATAAAGTAAAAAATAGGATGTTTTTGTCTCAAGCAGCAAAATACTAAGAGTGCAGGCTTACCAACTAGTTCCATGCATGAACCAAACTGAATTCTCAGAAATGAATGAGTAAAAAATTAATAGCCTATAACAAAGAAATCTATTGCACTAGTACAAAAGGGTTACTAATACCTGATGGCTGATGTAATCTGGTGGCAGGCACCCAGGACACAGTAGCTAGTGACACTCACAAGTGATTGGCACTGAGTAGTCTCAGGCGCCTCAGAGGCCAGTAAATTCTAATCTCTGACTGAGACAATCTTTATTTACATTTACAAAGACTAGTGAAATCCATCTCCGGCAGAGGCTGGAGACAGTATAAAAAACAGCTCCTAAGAGTTGGCTCTTAACACAGAGTCCAATGAACCTATGCTAATAATGCTGTTCCTTGCTGATAGATACCCATAAAAATTGGTAAGAAAGAGGAAGAGAGAAACTCTGCTCTCAGGCTTTATTTCTTAGCTGGATGTATGTAATGGATACTGCTATTACTGCAATACCTGTGTGTTTTACCCACATATGACATGTTGAAGTTCCTCTATAAATTAAATCTAGAAATAGCTGCTAAAAATGAAGCAGATGATACGAAGCATTCCTGACAAATATTAGTCCATACAGATAATGTATAGTTATATAAGATGATAATTCCTTACAAATATGTGTCTGTGTTTTTCATCCACCGATGATGTAAGATAAATTATTCCTTACAAGGAAAACATTTACGAGGGGGTATCCAAAAGTTTTAATGATCACCTTTTTAAAAAATTGACAGAAATTTTTTTCTGATGTAGTCACTATCTAGATTTATACATTTTTCCCAGTGTATCTTGACCCTCCGAATACCTGATATTGTAGAAGTCTGCAGATTGTGCCTTATGAGGGGGTATCGTAAAGTAATAATTATCACCCAGAAGTTATTGTGGCATATTGATGAAATTTTGTCAGTGTCATCATTGGTCCCTAAGTGTACGTTGCTGAGAAAATCAGCTCATTGCGTCCTTTATTTTTGTACTGGCTCTGCCAGAAGTGACAGAAGTGTAAAATCCTCATCAGGAGCAATCTGCAGGCTTCTACAATATCAGGAATTCGGAGGGTCAAGATATTGAACCATTTTATTATAACCATTCTTAAATGGCCTTTCAAATTACATGCTCCTGAGCTTGTCAGTTTTCCTCTAGAAGTCAAATTTAACATCTTCTGTGCGCTCTTTCTGATTGTGTTCAGTGACTAAGAAAGGTTTTGGAGGAGCACAGAAAGAATATTAACGAAGGTGTCATCATATATCTGAAACAAAGTAGTCCTCCCTCCATTCTTGCAGTCTTCAGACTCGCATCCCTCACTTATGAACGAGGGACAAATGGAGGGGGAAAGAATGAGGCCAATGGAGCTTGAATATAAGCAAAACTCTGTTTTCACAAGTGGGTGGAATGGATCCCCCACAAAAAAGGAGGGGCAGTTGTACTTCAAGGAACACAGATCTCCCTTTCCCCCAAAGCAGACAGCAATATCAATTTATATCTTATTTGCCCCCCAAAGACCATCAGTACATCCCATCTACACCTTTTATGTACTCACTAACATTATAAATACAGTGGTCCCCCGGGTTACGAATACCCCGGGGTACGAAAACCCCGGGATACAAAAGAGCCGGGGCCAGAAAAACGGCCCCGGCTTGCGAAAAAAACCCGGGGTACGAAAAAAAAGCGCCGGCCCTTTAAATTTGCTGCGTGGCGCTACAAAGAAAGCGGTCCCCCAGGTTACGAAGACTTCCGGGTTACGAAAGGTAAGCCGGAACAGATTACAGATTACAGAACCACTGTAAGATTGTGATAAAAGTTTGTGACTGGTCCACTGTTACCGAATATCATACTGGAGTAAAGATTTGACACAGATTTTCTAACCCAAGCCAAATAGCTATCAACTTCATACCACTCTTTCTTTAGGTGGATACCTCCAAGCTCTCATTAGGACAATAAAATGTAGCCAATCTTGCTAAAGACCTCTTTTCTGTGTATCCTAAAGCCTGAAATCGTATCAGATGCCGGTCCTCTCACATATCCCCTAGTCTTCTCTCTTCCTGCCCTAGAGTCCAATCAAACTATATAAAAACCAGGAATCACAAACTCACTTTTTTTTCCTTTGCTGGATGAGCTGTCATAATCACTTGACTCAATTTGCTTCTCTTTCAGATCAGCTTCAAATCGGGCAAGATCTGTATCTAACCGCCGGATATGCTTATCTACCTGCAAATATATTAAAAGACAGAACAGACCTAAGATGTCCCGAGCAAGCAGGAGGACAAGGGGTGGGGGAGGCATTGAGGGCATTACAGACACTGGTAGCTTACCAGGACAAGAAGGATTAAACTAGGCCAAATATGATTTGAAGATTCTTGTAAGGAAAAAAAGACCACTAATTAAATCCCCCCTCACCAAATCCATGGACCCCTTCCTGCTGTGCCTCATACCATCTCATATGTTTGCATAGCAAGCTGCACTTTGTCATCCCCAAATTCCTTGCATTTCCCGTATGCTTCTTGGATTTGCTTCAGAAGCCCCAGTTTCTCCTCCGATGACAAGGTCCGTGCGTTGCTAATGTACTCAGTAGCCAATTTATCAATCTCTGATTTAAGATCTGAAACAAAAGGCAGAAAAATGAATAGTAATGGAGACAACTTTGGCACAACCGCCAACTCTTATGAAGAGGCGTGTATGCTGTTCTTCAAAGGTAATAAAGATGACACTACCAGTCATTCCAAATCAGCAGTTGTGCTGCTCCCAGTACAGCCTCCAACTCACCTTCTGTTCGTTGGTCAAGATCTCGCATAAGTTGAAAGTTTCTCTGTAGCTCAAATGGCAAATTCTCAATACCTAGAAAAGGAGACCATGAAACAATGAGGGTGGCCAGCCAAGTGGGACTTCCTAAACCATCATTCGTACCATTTTATAGGATGCTCAACATTAACGTGGCCTGAACTGTCACAGAGGTCCAAAACACACTGCAGAAATAGTCCATTTTGAGACCACTTTAACTGCCCTGGCTCATTGCTAGGGAATTCTGGGAAATGTAGTTTTGTAAAACATTTAGCCTTTAGTCAGAGAGCTTTGGTGCCACAGTAAACTACAATTCCCAGGATTCCCTAGTACTGAGTCAGGGCAGTTAGAGCGACCCCAAACTGGATTATTTCTGCAGTGTGTTTTGGACTAGAACTAGTTTTAGACTATTTAAATTCAAATAACTATGTGATAAAAGAAACAAATGTCTATTCCACACATTAAATGTCAGTAAACCCAGCTTTCCCACTATGTACATACTCTCCAAGAACAATCTGGGCTCTCTGTCTATCAAATTTATGTATGTTTTCTATATTATTTGGGTGTATACTTAGGAAAAGCCAGTGTGGCGTAGCAGCTTGAGTGTTGGGACTAGGACTCTGGAGACCAGGGTTTGAATCCCATTTTGCCATGAAACCCATTGGGTGACTTTGGGCAAGTCACACTCTCTCATCCTTAATGGAAGGCAATGGCAAGCCTCCTCCGAAGAAATCTTGCCAAGAAAACCCCATGATAGGTTTGCCTCAGGGTCGCCAGAAGTTAGAAATGACTTCTGCATCACATGCAGACGGCCATTTGAAAAAGCACCATTTGGTTTATAAACTCTTGAGTATCAGTAGTACTGTAGTGTTCAGAAATATTTTAACTGGAAGGAAGCAATTTTAAAGAGAGGTGGAAGAGGCAGGACTTTCAAACTTTTTGCACCTCTGTAAAAGTTTGTGGTTGTTTACGTTGTGTCCCTCCAAGACATTTTTGACACATGGCAACCCCAACTCTATGTGTATATATATCTTTAAAAAAGACAAATAATGTTTGTGTGTGCATATACAACACACATTATTTATCTTTTTTAAAAAAATTCAGAGATAGTACCAGGCAAGTCTCTAAAACCAAAATTCTCTTTCTCACCACACAATAGTGGTTTTTAAGGTGGGGGGGGGGAACAAAAGAGAGGGAAAGAATGAATGTGAAACAGGACATACTAAAACAAAAGACACTACTTGCCCATAGGGAAACCATACTTGCCCATAGGAAACCATTGGGGAATACCTGCCCATGGAGAAACCATACTTGCCCATAGGAAACCATTGGGGAACACTTGCCCATAGAGAAACCATACTTGCCCATAGGGAATCATTGGGGAATACTTGCCCATAGAGAAACCATACTTGCCCATAGGAAACCATTGGGGAATAATTGCCCATAGAAAAAGGACACTTGCCCATAGGAAACCATTGGGGAATACCTGCCCATAGAGAAACCATACTTGTCCATAGGAAACCATTGGGGAATATCTGCCCATAGAGAAACCATACTTGCCCATAGGAAACCATTGGGGAATATCTGCCCATAGAGAAACCATACTTGCCCATAGGAAACCATTGGGGAATATCTGCCCATAGAGAAACCATACTGGCCCAAAGGAAACCATTGGGGAATACTGGCCCATAGGGAATCATTGGGGAACGCTTGTCCATAAGAAATCATTGGGGAACACTTGCCCATAGAGAAACCATACTTGCCCATAGGGAACCATTGGGGATTACCTGCCCATAGAGAAACCCTTGGGGAATGCTTGCTCTGGGCAGGCATGGCTTCTCAATGGGCCAGTGCTGCTGCCATTGCCTGTGAGGCAGGCAACAGTGCCCATGTTCTTAGGTGGGGAAGGATGCCTCTGTTCCATGCACTGCCAGGTCCTCCAAAGCCTGACTCCCAACATGGAATGGTTAACGTGTGAGCCACCATCCCTTTATTTCCTTCCCCTCCCCATCCCTCCCTCCCTCCCATCCTCTGGGCTCTCTTACTATCCAGGTAGTGCTCCAGGTACATCCCCGCCGCCATTTTGGGTCCAGGCCAAGCGCCCAAACAGCAGCAGTAGCAGCAGCGCCCCTCCCCCTCTGCGACGACGTCACTTCCGCCCTCACTGAGGCCCACACTTCCGCCCGCTTTGTCTATGGCGTCTTTCCCATCCTTGTTGTGGTGGTGAAGGAGGCTCATAGAAAGGGGGAAAGAAGAGGCCCTGCCTAGCCTCTCCCTAGTCAGTGGTCCAAAAATAACACTACCGTCCAAAACACACTGCAGCAATAATCCAGTCTGAGGCTGCTTGAACTGCCCCTGGCTCAGTGCTAGGGAATTCTGGGAAATGTAGTTTTGTGAGGCATTTTTAGGCCTCTTGTCAGAAAGAGCTCTGGACCCATAATAAACTACATTTCCCAAGATTCCCTAGCACTGACCCAAAGCAGTTAAATCTCCCTCACACAGTACTGGATGATTTCTGATTTGGGCCTACATCAAGCTCCATCCACACTGCAGAAATAATCTAGTTCCACATCACTTTGGTTCCATCTGCATTGTAGGCATAATCCAGTTTGATACTACGTTGGTTCCATCTGCACTGCAGAAATGATCCAGTTTGATACCACTTTGGCTCTATCCACACTTCAGAAATAATCCAGTTCCACATCACCTTGGTTCTATCTGCACTGTAGACATAATCCAGTTTGATACCACTTTGGCTCCATCCACACTGCAGACATTATCCAGCTTGATACTACTTTGGTTCCATCTGCACTGCAGAAATGATCCAGTTCAACACCACTTTGGTTCCTTCTGTACTGCAGAAATAATCCAGTTTGATACCAATTTGGCTCCATCCACACTTCAGAAATAATCCAGTTCCACATCACTTTGGTTCTATCTGCACTGTAGACATAATCTAGTTTTGATTCCACTTTGGCTCCATCCACACTGCAGAAATAATCTAGTTCCACATCACTTTAGCTCTGTCTGCACTGCAGACATAATCCAGTTCGATACCATTTTGGTTGTATCTCCACTGCAGAAATGATCAAGTTTGACACTACTTTAGGCTCCATTCACACTGCAGAAATCTAGTTCATCACCACTTTGGCTCCATCTGCACTGCAGAAATAATCCAGTTTGACACTGGCTCCATCCGCACTGCAGAAATAATTCAGTTCGATACCACTTTGGCTCCATCCACACTGCAGAAATAATCGAGTTCAACACCACTTTAACTGCCCTGGCTCAATGCTATGGAATTCTGGGAACTGTAGTTTTGTGAGATTTTTAGCCTTCTCTGTTTGAGAGCTCTGGTAGAATTCCATGGGTCCAAAGCAGAAATCATCCAGTTTGAGGCCGCTTTAACTGCCCTGGCTCAATTCTATAGCATAGAGCCATGGCAGTTCAAGGTGGCATCCACACTTTAGAAATAATCCAATTTGACATCACTAACTTCCATAGCTCAATGGAATCCTGGGAATTGTAGTTTGCTGTGGCACCAGAACTCTCAGACAGAGAAGGCTAAATGTCTCACAAAACATCTACAAATACTAGAATTCCATAATATTGACCCATGGCAGTTAAAGCAGTGTTAAACTGGATTATTTCTGCAGTGCAGATGCAGCCTTTAACTGCCATGACTCAGTGCTATGGGATTCTGGGAATTTTAGTTTGTTGTGGCACGGCCAGGGACAGAGAAAGCTAAATATCTCACAAAACTACAAACCCCAGAATTCCATATCATTGAGCCATGCCAATTAAAGTGATGTCAAACAGGATTATTTCTGCAGTGCATATTTAATTTAAAAAGGTGTTTTTAATTTTTTAAAAAATCTCTGTACAGTTAGCCCTATGTATCCACAGGCTTTTTATCCACAGATTTCAAACATCCATGACTTGAAAATGTTTTTAAAATATATATATATATATTCCAACAATCAAACTTTGATTTTGCTATTTTATATAAGGGACACTATTTCACTATGCCATTGTCTTTAATGGGACTTGATCATCCATGGATGTTGGTATCCATGGGAAGTCCCTGAATCAAACCCCAGCGGATACCAAAGGCTAATAATAATAATAATAATAAAATACCCTATTGTATATAATAAGACTTGAGCATCCACATATTTTGGTATCCATGGGCGGTCCTGAAACCAAACCCAAACAGATACCAAGGGCCTACTGTATTATGGTATTTGCTTTTATTTGTTCATTGGCTTGAGAGCCCTTGTGGTCCCCGAGCCACAAGGCAGTCCCCTCACACACATAATTTTTCAGCCAGGCTTAGGGAGTAGAGAGATGCTCTCCTCACTCACAGTGAGCAGGAGAATATATCTCTGCTCATTGAGCACAGTTGGGGAGCAGTTTGGTCACCCAGTTTTGCACAACTAAAGTTCGAATCAGCCAAACCATCGTATTCCCCATCAACGTGTATGGATGCAAAGCTGGACAGTGAAGAAAGCAGATAGGAAGGGTATAATTTCATTTGAGATGTGGTGCTGGAGAAGAGAGATGAGGATACTGTAGACAGCTGAAAGGACAAACCAATGGGTCCTTGAGCAGATCAAGACTGAAATCTCCTTGGAAGCCAAGATGATCAAACGGAGACTGTTGTACTTTGGCCACATCAAGGGAAGGAAGAACTCATTAGAAAAGACAATAACGCTTGGAAAGGTAGAGGGTAGTAGAAAGAGAGGAAGACTACACGACAGATAGACTCAATCAGAGAGGTTACAGGCATGGATTTGGAAGAACTAAACAGAGCAGTTGAGGATAGGTGATGCTGGAGAAGTTTCATCCTCAGGGTCGCCATCAGTTGAGGTCATTTCAAGAGCACTTAACAATAGCAACAAAGGTACAAATCTCAGGATCCCTCAGGAAGCAACCATAGCAGTTAAAGTGGAATAATAGCTTTATAACAATAAAGTGTGATGTTGTCCTTGGTCTCAAAGGTGCTAAAAGATACTTTTGCGTACTGATATTTCAGACTAACACAGCTATGTCTCTGAATTCTAACCTCAGGTTAGTCATCATCAGCTTCTAGGGAGAATTCTTGCTTGAGTTGCTTTAGGACACATCCATTTCTCTTCTTATCATTTTTAGCAGTCCACTGGATCTGCAGAACTCTGTGGCAGCATCACATCTCAGATGAATGTATTTTCCTATCAGCTTTTTCACTGTCCAGCTTTCACAACCATACATAGATATGGATAATAGAAACCTGGGTTTATATTTAGCAAGGATCACCTCATATAATGATTATTAAAATCTACATTCATTTTCACCATGCCATCCAAACCTGAGGTCATGCCCTTCTAATAATAATTCCAAAAGTCTTTTCTTGCTCAGCACCATCTATTCTTTTAAGCATACCTAACAACAGGCATAATATCTTCAAATAAACCCAACCCTACTCTTTCCTTTGCATCTTGTAATACCTTATATTTCATTCTTGTTTTTTCCCCTTGCCATATAAACTTAGATAAGCCCTTCTGCCATTGTTCAAATTGTGAATCATTTATCAACACCGATATAGTCTGAAACAGGAAGAGTATTCTCGGCGAGACATTCATTTTCGTCACTGAAATTCTCCCTAACGCAGATAGGTCCAGTCTCTCCAGTTTCTGCAAATCTATTTTAATTTCATTCCACTTCTTAACATTATTGTTTTGGAATAATTTAGAATTTGGATTTGTCATAGTAATACCCAAATATTTCACTTTCTTCTCAATTTAAAACCAGTCTTCTTCATCAACTCCATTTGATCAGTTGTCTCCATATTTTTAATCAACATTGTTGTATTTTGTTTATTAATATTAAACCCTACCAATCCTCAAATTCTTTTAAGTTTCCCCTTAAACCTTTTGCAGACTCCAGTGGATCTTCTAAAGTAATAACCAAATCATCAGCAAATGTCCTTAACTTATACAATTCTTTTAAAACTCTTATACCTCTCATTTTCTCTTCTAGTCTTAGATCTATTCAAGACCTCAAGCACAAAAATAAATAAAAGTGGTGATGGTGCAAATATTTGTCTTGTTCCTTTTTGTATCTCACATGGATTAGATAATTCTCTATTAACTGCTATTTGTTTTTCGTCAAATAAATAGATCTAACCCATTTAATAACATTATCTCCAAAAGTCATCTCTTCCAAAATCCTAAATAAGAAAGTCCAGTTCAAATTACGAACAAACTATGAATTATCAAAGGCCTTTTCTACATCCAAAAAATATCATCACAGACTGCTTCTTAATATGTTGTCCTAAACAATTCCGTATTTAACACATTTCTGATGTTATCTGTCAATTGTGTTTTTGGTAAAAATCCACATTGATCTTCATGAATAAAATCATGGAGGAGAATATTAAATCTACTAGCTAAAATCAAGGTGAGCAACTCATAATCATTGTTCAATAGAGTTACTGGTCTGTAATTTTTCTTGTCAAAGTCAAATCTTGATCTTCTTTAGGTATCAATGTTATATTAGCTTCTTTCCAACCATTCAGAATCTTTCCAGTTAATAAAACAGAATTAATCGTCTGTTTCAGTAAAAGTAAATGCTACCCTTTAACACATTTGCAGTAATATGCTGACAACCTATCTAGTCCTGGTGTCTTCCCAGTAAGGTTTCAGATCACTAATATATCTTACTTTTATTGGTGTGCAGTCATGCAATTTCCATGGTTTCCAGGATAAAATGGAATGATTTTTAAATAATTTTAATTTTAAGAGGTTGGACAACAGTTTTGTATTCCAGATATTTTGGACCATTTCACAAAATTCCTGATCATTGGCCATGCTGGCTGGAATTTCTGGGAGGTGAGGAGATTGAAAGGCACTACATTATGAGATACTCTGGATGTAACTTTGTCAAAGAGGCAACAGGCGTCATGAGAACTTCTTATTCCTCTCACATTACCAGCTCACTCAATGTTTTGGATTTCCACTTTCAGAAGTTGTCTCTCCATTAGGAATGTGCACATTTTCTAGTTAGTGATTGCAAGCAAAATCTTTATCTCGTTTGAGATGAAAATGCAAAAGATTAGAAAAATTTTTGCAGTGATCACATTGATGCCAAATGCAATGATTCCCTGAGTCCAAATGAAACCTCTCATGTGTGATTTTTACAATTGTTTATTTTACTAACAAATATTAAACACTATAGTCACTGAATTTTTTGTGACATTATGTACATTTAAAACATATGAGCAATGTTAAATTCAGTGTGAAATAGCAACACATGAAGAAACACAGAAAAACATACTTATATGCACACAAATAGTTGAGCAACAGCAAAAACAAGACGCACATGCTTTTTTCCATGGAGCAACACAAGACACAACATAAGAGTTTCTGATAGTATGTTCCAAATACTAAATAAATTAGACGTTCCAGTATTGGGGAGATACTTCCTCTATCCCCTTCTTCAGTCATGAGTTTAAAGGATAATAACAATGAGATTCAGGTAGACCAGGGCCTCCAGAAGACCTGAGACCCAGTTCTGCTCAGAACCACAGAAGGGACTGGTCTTCTAGAATATGAGAAGCTGGGGCAAGCCTCCCGTTTTTCATTCCAGCTTGAGTTTTTTTCCAGGCCAGAGGTTGGTGGAGAAGTTACAAGTGAGAAGGTCTCATAATTGGGAGTTGATTGACTCAGAGCTTCTCTCTGCTGTCTCTCTGAGATGGTGGGTTGAACAAAGGAGGCACAATATGATGATCCTGTGCTGAAGCCCTTGTCTTCTGCCACTGTGTGAAGAAAGAGCAAATACAAAGGCACTGCTCAGCTCCTTATGTCTTGTAAGAGAGACACTTGACCAGTACTAATGTAGAGACCTTATCAGATGTTGGAAATTGGAAGTATAATCTAATGGCAATCCAAATGCAATCATGGGGTTTCACATTATTACGAATTAAAGTATCTCACACAATTTCGGACAAAAGGAAGTCATTCCGAAAGCAATCATGGGTTTTACGTTATTGCGAATTAAAGCATCTCACACAATTTTGGGCAATGGGAAGTCATTTTTGGCTAATGGGAAGTCATTCTGAACGCATTCTGAATGCAATGGGAATTCATGTGAATTCGTTAAACTAGCAAATTCACGTGAATTCGAATTGGCTCCATTTGCAATAAACAGAAATTCCTCCCGTCTGATAAGGTTCTTAGATTATAATATATATTCAGGAAACAAGGAAATGTGAATTTGCCTGAGATTAATCCAATTATAGAATTTGAATGAGCAGTGGTTTTTACTTACTGAACAAAGTCCAACAAATTTACTTGCGTGCACAGTCAGCAATACCCATGGATTCTTTATCCACAGATTCAACTCTCCATGGCTTGAAAATATTCAAAAAATATATAAGTTCCAAAAAGCAAACCTTGATTTTGCTATTTTATATGAAGGACACCATTTTATTATGCTACTGTATATAATCGGAATTGAGCATCCACAGATTTTGGTATCTATGGGGGGTCCTAGAACCAAACCCCAGCAGATACCAAGGGCTAACTGTATGTTTTTGTCTTATGAAGCACTAAATGTACATCCAGTTTCAGTCTCTCACACTGCCAGTTTTAACCTGATACAATGTATTACAGTTTGGCCATTATAATAATTCAGAGGTTTTACATTCACATACCTTAAATAAGCATGTTTTTATAAAAGTTCCATAATAGGTTTAGGATTTCTTCAGACCTACTCCCAGAAAGAGTGCTAACAGTACCATTTCTTCTAGGAAGATCTAGTCTCTTCTCAGTGTCTTCAAAGGCTGAAAAAAAGTTATCAGCTTTCCCAAAGTCAGAGGAGAGAGCAGATCCACATTCTCAGAAGATGAAGGAAAATTACTAGGCATAAAGAAAACTGGAGATCTCTTTCAATCTAAAACTTAGCTTCCCATATGAAACAGCTCTCAGCGTAATTATTCTTTGCTGTACGGCACATTCTAAAACAAAAGTGAAGAATGTATTTCAGCCCATGGACCAAATTTAATTTCAGGAAAATTCAGAGTGGCAGAGCTTTCTAGTGGCTGGCGGACCAAACCTCTGCTGGTAACTAAACCTTAAGACAAGCAGTTCAGCCTTTTAGGACTGGGTAAACCACCCAACAATAATTTTCTGGGGAAGGGGAATGGTTGTCTGGGGAACTTCAGAGGGATAGATTGGGGACCCAGGATCTCCACCCTTGTTCATACCATTCCCACCTTTAACTCTCACCTTCTTGCTGCAAGGTTTGGATCCACTTCACAGTCATTTCAAGAAGAGATGCCTTGTCCATGCGAGAAGTGGGGAGAGACTTAATGGAAGAAAAACAGACTTTAGATGGGGAGGAGAGTTGGAACTGCAACAAAAAGAAATTCAATCACTAAAAGTAATTCCAGGTTAGAGATTGTTCAGTGGGCCTGGAATGTGTTTCTGCTGCAGAATTAATCTTGTTTTAATAGTTTTCATGTTAATAACCCCCAATTTAAGCAATAGGGAACTATTGCTCTCCTGAGGAGGTAGGAGGTAGGAATTCCCAATAAGAAAATGGGTGGAATCCTATTAAAGCCTTCTCCTAAAGAAAAAAAAAATCCATCAAGGATGGAGACGAATTCTCTTGCAGCACTACCCAGAATAAAATACTTTCCACCTACACACAGTAGGTGGGTGCATTAATAGTAACCAACCAACCAATAATTCTTAGCATAGCCTTTCTTAACTTTTTTATCTTGGAAGAAGCCTTTAAATAATTTTCAAGTCTCAGGGAATCCCTGCATAAAAACTGCTCTATTGACAAGTTTTAAAAGTTTATTTTGTTTTCATCCACAATCTCTTTTGGAACTCCCAACTGCATCTTGTGGACCGCTAGGGAAACCTTACCTTAGAACAAAAGCAAACCTTGATTGTGTCATTTTATATAAGGAACAATCATTTTCCTATGCCATTATATTTAATGAGACTTGAGTGTCCATGGATTTTGGTATCCATGCTGGGTCCTGGAATCAAACCCCAGCAAATACCAAGTCCCCACTGTATGCATAAAATTGCCCTGTTTCTGTAGCCCATCTCACAGAATTACAGGTTTCAGGGATTTCTGGATTGAAGAAAGGTGGCTAAACCACTTTAAGCCTAGACATTTACAGAGGGCCGATATGAAGGACTTCTCATCCTGGTTGGAAGAATGATGGGGAAACAGCAGTCCAATTCTTACCTTGTTGCCTTGGTTGGGCACATCTACCAACAGAGCCTTTAGCTGATTCAGAGAATGGGCAATGCGATCCCTTCGCTTTTTTTCCATTAGCGGTTTAACGATCTGCATATGAATAATTTCTGTATTAATAGAGGAACTGAGAAGGTGTTTGTCATGCTGAATCAGAAAAGTTGGGAATAAGAACAGTAGAGGAGTTTGCCCTGTCCAGTCCAAGATATTGGGGTGTGAGAAATCGGAAAATCCAAATACCTTTCTCCTCCCCTTCCACTAATTAATATGAGCCCCCAATCCAGGGGATATTCTCCTGGACATGCCCCATGGAATCAAATGAGAGCTATGAAAGATTATCTTGGCCAGTTAATTTTTCTCTCAACAGAACTTGCAGAAGAGGAGTTAACACAGGATCCTGTCTGATAAACCAGACTGGTTTTCTTCCATTCTTCCATCCTTAATGATGGCCCACATCCACTACTTGGCAGCATCAGGATGACGCTAGCTCTGAAGTCAAACCATATCAAGAATCTAGTTTCAATTCCCCTCCCAGTTTTTGCTTGCAAATGATTTTAACAGAAATCTTACCTTTTTGTAAACTGCAGGTTTGGCCTGCTCTAGGTTTGGCTTCCTCCAGCCATATGCCCTTGGTGCTTGCATCCCTGCCTGCAAAGTCTCCCTGTCTTCTCTCTCAAGGCTCATCTTCCTGTTTCTCCAATGATATTTTCAAATTTCCCTCCTTCTTCTCTCATCTAATGTATAGGACATCACCAGTACAGCTGTCACATTATCTGCAAATCCTGTTTTGCATTCCTTTCCCCTCAATGGGAGCAGCCAATGAAAAGCTCCAGGATTCTTTTTATGTTTCTGAAGGGGGAGTGTGGTGGTCTGTAAGAGGTTGCACACCAATAAAGAGTGGGAAAGGCAGCCTGGAGGGAATTTCAAAAGGGGATCATTATTTCAGGCTGGCCAGCTGCTCCTTTAGGGTAGGGGATAAAGAGAGTAAAAGAGCATGAACAGGGGTGAATGGAAAGGAGATAGAGAAGGCATTGAAATGGAAATTAGAGCAACAGACTGTGTGTGTGTGTTGTGGGGGGGGGGGGAAGGTGTGTTGTGTTTGTGCTTAGGATAAGATAGAGAATATCAAATACCAATAGAACTCTGTGGAAGCAGAACAACTGGACCCTCCACTTAGCTTTATTAGTGGGTTAATATAAAGCAGACTCTGTGTTTTCAAGTAGAAAATTTGGGAAAGGAAAGCACTTCAGTATTTCATCGCCCCTCAATCAGACGAAGAAGCAAAGCAGACAGAATTGGACTGATGACTCTGGAGACCAGGGTCTGATTCCCAGCTCAGCCATGAAACCCACTGGGTGACCTTGGGGAAGTCACACTCTCTCAGCCTCTGGGGAAGGCGATGCCAAGCCAATCTGAACCAATCTTGCCACGAAAGAGCCGCCATAAATTGGGAATGACTTGAAGGCACTCAACAATAGCAAAGGGGGAAAAAAGAATATCTAGTATTATGTTTGAAATATAAAATGCCACAATATTCACTTACCTCCTACCAACACAGAATTGGAGAAGCGTAATTTTTGTAACATTGGGTCAATGAAAACTTAACGTTCAGCCTCTTATCTCCCCTTCCTCAGAAAGAAATCTGACAGAGGCCTTGAAGAGCTGGTCTCAGATAAAACAGACAGCTCTTGGTCAAATTATCATTTGATTCAGGAAACATCATGATATCAATCTAATATTTAAAAAAAAAGAATACTGTACTGAAAAACGGGAGTCAGATAACCAAAGAAAGCTACTGAATATGAATGACTAGTGAGAGGAAATTGAAATAGTTAAAGAATTCCCATATCTAGGATCAAACATTGACCAGAATGGAGACTGCAGTCAAGAAATAAGAAGAAGACTAAGAATGGGAAGGGCAGCTATGAAAGAACTGGAAAAGATACTGAAGAGCAAAGACAACTCAGCACTAAAGTCAGAATCGTTCAGGCCATTGTATTCTCAGTTGCCATGTACAGATGTGAGAGATGGGCAGTGAAGGGAGCAGACAGAAGGAAAATCAACTCATTTGAAATGTGGTGCTGGAGAAGAAGACAAACAAATGTATTCTTGAACAGATCAGACTTGGGCTATCCTTGGAAGCTAAGATGATCAAGTTGAGACTATCGTACTTTGGCCATGAGTTTGTATTCCTCATATTCACAAAGGGGTCACCAATATTATCTCTAAATCCCCTATAGCTTTTGGCTATGGACCTTATCACACCAGACCAATTCGGATTGAATCTGAAGTGACCTTGGAACTGATTTCTGTGAATTCAGTTGTTTCTGAATTCACTGAATTCTGGGGTGACTTTGGATTGGCTTCATAGTAACCGCATTCACGTGTGATAATTCAATGCACATTCACTGAATTCTGGGGTGACTTTGGATTGGCTTTGGGATGGCTTCATAGTAACAGCATTCACATGTGATAATTCAAAGCGCATTCATGTGAATTCACTTGGATAGATGCAGAGTGACTCTGGATTGGGACTGCAAAAACCCTTGTCTGATAAGGGCCTATGAGAGACTTCCCTCCAAAGTCCTAAGACTTTATCACACGGGAGGAATTTCTCTCAATTTTGAAAGAAATGAAAGTGTGGCCAGTTCAGAATTGAGTGAATTCGCTAGTTCAGTGAATTTACGTGATTGCGTATTGATGCCGCATTGTGTTCAGAACTGCCTGAAATTGCCTTCCAGTGCCCGAAATTGTGTGTGATAGTTTCTCATGCAATAACATGAAACTCCATGATTGCATTTGGAAGGACTTTCCATTGCCTGAAAATGCATGTGATCGGTTTTCACGCAATAACGCGAAACCCCATGATTGCGTTCAGATTGCCATTGGATTATACTTCCAATTCCTGTCGTGTGATAAACTCCCTGGTCTCAGGAAGTCTGTGGCACAACTGAAGGTTCCACAGACTAGTGCTACACAATGTGGTAATCCATGAACTATCAGCTGCTGGTCTTTGGAGAGTTTTCTGGAACGAAACAATTGTAGATAGTAAACACAAAGAGGGTACTGGTTTTTCACAGACTGAGGGGAAAAAATTACTGCCCCCCCCCCAACCTTAAGAAGCACTGGTATATATAGACAATTCCTGTAGATTATCAGTTGGAGGGAGTTAGACAATGCTGCATCTCATTAGGAGTTTCTACTTTTGATTCACCACTCTGATGGCTAGCTCTTAACATGCTCCATTGCCTCTAATGCTGCCTTCTACTGCTCTGATTGTGCTTTTGGCATAACTTTTGAGGGAACACTGCATCCCAGCTAAAGACACCAGTAGAAGAAGACTGGCATACATATTCCGCAACATCCGATTGTTGAGAACAGTGCCATTCTTGAGCAAGAATACAACACTAATTCTCCTGCAAAGGATCCCCTCTTTCCTTAAAACCTATTGCCAAGAACACTTCTCCACCTGAGGGACAATGTATTCACTTATGATGTAATTTGCCCACCCCATACTGGCTTTAGAAGCAGTTGCACAACAGGACCGCAACACTTTTCTTTAAAATCAATACTTTAAGAAAAATAGAATGTCTCATCTGACAGGGGATCCAGTTGTTCTTGTTTCAGAATAACTGCAACTCAACCCAATGTCAGCAGATGTGCTGCACTTGCGCAAGAAAAATCCACAAAAAAGCCAGGAGTGCAGGAAGGAAGCAGGGAGACACTGGCTGCCTGCATTTAGGAACCTCGTATCATTTGGAGCAAGGCAGCAGGGTTGCTCTGACTCATGAGTGCTGTCAGTAACAATTCTAAAACAGATTCCCCATGGAGTGGTGGTAAAACATCCAGAAGTCCCACAAGCAGTGCAGGGAGGAGGGATGTAAGCCCTAGCAGGGATGGCAGAAACCAGTGTACCTGCTGGGCACATTTTGTTCCTGGCTCTGGGTTACCATATTACATTACATTACATACATTAAGACAAGTTTTAGAATCATAGAATCATAGAGTTGGAAGAGACCACAAGGACCATCCAGTCCAACTCTTGCCATGCAGGAACTCATA
This sequence comes from Urosaurus nigricauda, assembly GCA_034509955.1. Taxonomy (NCBI): domain Eukaryota; kingdom Metazoa; phylum Chordata; class Lepidosauria; order Squamata; family Phrynosomatidae; genus Urosaurus; species Urosaurus nigricauda. The sequence continues at coordinate 125,395,035 of JAOEGL010000002.1, forward strand.
GATCATAGAATCTAAGAGTTCCTGCATGGCAAGAGTTGGACTGGATGGCCCTTGTGGTCTCTTCCAACTCTATGATTCTATGATTCTAGAACTTGTCTTAATGTATGTAATGTAATACATACATTAAGACAAGTTCTAGAATCATAGAATCAATCAAAGCACCCCCGACAAAAAAACTTAAACAGGGCTATCATATCACCTCTTAACCATCTCTTCTCCAGATTAAGCATACCCAGATCTCGAAGTCTCTCTTCATAAGGCATGGTTTCCAGAATGTTCATCGTTTTGGTCACCCTCCGCTGGACCTGCTCCAGTTTATCAACATCCCTTTTGTACTGTGGCGCTCAGAACTGGATACAGTATTCCAGGTGAGGCCTGAACAAAGCAGAATAGAGTGGCACTATTAATTCCCTTGATCTATTGATGCAGCCCAGAATTGCATTGGCATTTTTAGCTGCCACATCATACTGCTGATTCATGTTCAACCTGTGGTCCACTAATCATTTGCCCAGCCCCCAGTGCCGGCTTAATCTCATCTCTACTTTCTGTTTTCTACCACTATACTCTGAGAAGTTTATTCCTCCACACATCTGCACATTCGTGCATCATGGCATAAGCATCCCTTTGAGCCACCAATATTATTTCTACTAGTACTATGCCTCCCATCACTCTAATCATTTCCCAATAAAAATATAACAACCACACAGCTCTCTTATATATTTAAAACATTAAACATGCTATATATAAAAACAACCACAGCAACAATCTTATGACAGAATGTGTCCGATTCTGACACCTCTGTGGCATTACAAGGGGTGCATGCTCTGCTACCTTCCTCTAGCTGGCATGATGGATGCATGCACACACATCTTGGGGCTTGGCTTGAAAATTTCAGGGGATCTAGGCGACTGACTTGGCAACCCCTGAGGTAACCAAGGACGGGTGTGATGCTTCTGTCCTACTCAGATTTTGTGTGGGTATTGTGTTATCAGCAAGGAAACATTGCATCAGCTACAGCGGCTGTATCCATATAGACATTGTGTTTAGTTTCAGCTCTTTCTCTGCGTTGCTCAGAATGGTTTATATGAGAGCCAGGTTAGATGCACCCAAGGGACCTTTAGATGATCTTATGTGTCAGCACATGGAAGAATGGAATTGACTTAAAAGTCACAGTTCTGGGAAAGGGAAACAAAATCCTACGGTCAAAATGGTGAAAGGTGTGGAAACTATTCCCTATGAGGAGCAACAGGGATCTGAGGATGTTTAGCCTGGAGAAGAGAAGTTTAAGGGGTGATATGATAGCCCTGTTTAAATATTTGAAGGGGTATCATATTGAGGATGGAGCAAGCTTGTTTTTCTGCTGCTTCAGGGAACAGGACCCAGAACAATGGATTCAAACTACAGGAAAAGATATTCAACCTTGGGAAGAACTTCCTAACAGTAAGAATTCTTTGACAGCGGAACAAGCTCCCTTCGAAAATTGTGGAGTCTCCTTCTTTGGAGGCTTTTAAACAGAGGCTGGATGGCCACCTGTTTGGCCAAAGATGGCTTTGATTGTGAGTTTCCTGCATGGCAGAGAAGGGTTGGACTGGTTTGCCCTTGAGGTGTCTTCCAAATCTATGATGCTATGATTCTAGTCCTAAGGCAAAAAGGAAACATTTTTTCTGCAGACTGCAATCCAAATAATAACCACTCTCTTCCCAGCCCCCTTACTGCCTCTGGTATAGAGAGTCCTCCTTCTAATAAGTGGCTGCCAGTTAGGATCATAAGCGGTGAAGAGAAATATGTTCAGGAGCTGTTCCCTACCACGAAGGGTTCTGCAGCAATGCTTTAAAAAGACATGCCTCAGATTAAGTCTTGATTCTAAGAAAAGCTATAGTGAGAGAAAAGGGATGAAAGGGGGTTATAATAAAACGGGAAACATCAAGGCTAAAAATAGGAAGGAGGGGGTGGCTGCAGGAAAATGAGAGAAAAAAATGAGTCTTTGATATCAGGATGGTGTGTGAGAAAAAGCAAAAGCAAAATCTGTATAAAATTAGAAGAACAGTAAAATAGGGGACGGGGAGGATGACAAGGGAGAAGACTCTGGGGAGAACAGAAGATGTTCATTTTTATCAGGGTGAGTGCCCAGGAGTGCTTCAGATTCAGCTCCTTGATAAAGGAAACTGATTAATGAGATTGCTTTTGTCTGAAATAAAATAATATTTTGTTTCTTATTTTTTTTTAAAAAATTATATCTCCACATTGATCTACAGATCAATGTTGTTGGCATGCAACATTATCAATTTATCTAACTGAAAATTGTTGCTGTTAACTGCCCATGAGCTGACTTTGACTCATGGTGACCTTGTGGATGAGATATCTCCAAGACTCACTGTTCTCCACTGCTCTGCTCAGGTCCTGCAGGCCAAGGCCTGTGTATTCCCTGATGGAGTCTAACCATCTGGCATATGGTCTTCCTCTCTTTCTACTGCCTTCCACTTTTCCTAGCATCATTGCACTTTCTAATTATTCTTTTTTCCTAATCGTGTGGCCAAAGTACGACAGCCTCATTTTAGTGATCTTGGCTTCCAGAGAGAGTTCAGGCTTGATCTGTTCTAGAAACCATTTGCTTGTCTTCTTTGCTGTCCGCGGTATTCTCAGTACTTTTCTCCAGCACCACATTTCAAAAAAGTTTATTTTTTCCCTCTCAACTTTTTGCACTGGGGAACAGAGTGGCTTCGATGTTCCTCACTTTAGTATTCAGAGTTATGTCCTTATATTTTATGATCTTGTCCAGTTCTTTTATAGCTGCCCCTCTAATTCCGACAATTCTTCTGATTTCTTGACTGCAGTCTCCATTCTGATCAATATTTGAACCAAGATGTGGAAATTCTTCTTCAGTTTTCTTATTGTCTATGATGTACAGATCTTATGTGGTCATTATTTTTGTTTGTCAGCATGAAAACAATACAGAGCAGTACAAATAACTGAAATGGGCTAAAAGCATAAGGATTTGACAAGTTATAACAAGACAGTTTTAAACCAGTTAAACCAGTGTAAGACAATTTAAAACCATGCAAATGTACAGATTTGTAAACTGGACTCCAAAAAGGCATGTTTTTACTTTATGCCAGAAAGATACCAGTGCTGGTGCCAATTAGGTTTCCAGAGGTAGGGCATTCCACAACTGTGGTGTCACAGCAGAGAAAGCCCTCTCTACTATCCTCCTATAGTGAATTGTCCCGGTTACATAACCCAGTCGTCCCCAAACTGTGCTCTTTATAGAATAAATAGGGGAAAAAAATTATTTATACCCCGCCCCTTTGAGATCAATCTTTAAGGGATTTTGGACTTCAGCTCCCAGAATCCCAGACTATTGGCCAACATGGCTGAGGCTTCTGGGAGTTGAAGTTCAAAATCTCTTAAAGGGCACAGTTTGGGGACCACTGACATAACCTCCAACTGTTTCGGTCTGGTAGGGTCAATCCCCATTAATCTTTTGTCATCCCACTTTTTGAGTTACTTTTAAAATATCTCAGTTTCTCTCTCCTCCTCCAACTTTCCCCCTTTATCATATGATTCTATGATTCTATGATACCACCCTGCCACAAATATCTACACGCATAAGAGTGTAGTGGCTGGGCAGCTTCAGATGTCCTTGGAGGAAATCAATTATTTGAACCCGTTTCAGTCTGGTTTAAGGCAAGAGTGGTAGTTCTCACAGCCCTCTTGTTTCAGGAGGCCTTCTTCAGGCGAGGCTGCGGGACAGCTTTCTTCAAGGCAGTAGGTACTTCCCACTGACATAGTGAGGTATTTACCACCTGGACGCACCTGATCAGTTCAACTCTGCAACCTTTTATCAGCCAAGATGGGCAAAGGTCAAGCTTACATATGGTGGGAGCCAGTGGTGTCTCTGAAATGGGTGTCACCTGGGATGGCACCCCCCCAAAATTGCCTTGCACTCCCACCACTGCCCACCTCCCCATACTGCCACAGACCCCCCAATTGGCCTTCAGGCTTCGGTGTGGCTGCAGCCAAGCCGGATCCTAAAGGCAACCCCCCTCAAGGCCTTCAGGGTCCAGTGTGGTTACTGTCTGGTGCTGCAGCCTCAGGAGGATCCATTTAGGGTCTGCTGCAGCTGCTGGATGAACGCAACAGCATCATTCTTCTCTTGCCCAGTAGCTGTGCCAGTCTCTCCAGGTGTACCACCTCGCCAGGTGACATCCCCCTCTGGTGTATCACCTTGTGTGATCTGCACCCTTTGCGCCTCATGAGTGATGCCACTGGTGGGAGGGACTGATTCAAGCATCTTCTCCTCATCCTCAGGCTGCAACTGAAACTCATTCCAAGGAAACCGACCAATGCTCAGTAGACTCTGTGTAGCAGCAATGTCTAAGCAAATGTAAGCAACGTTCTCCTCAAAGCGTTTGAACATTACCATGGCAGGCAGGCAACCGTTTCAATCCTCTCTAAGCCTGATCCGAATAGATTCCTTGCTGCTAGGACTTGCTCTGCTGGATGGTGTGTGTGGAGGAAAGAATCGTAGAGGCATACTACGGTCTTTTTGGATCACAGTGAGGGGTCCTCACGAATGGTTCGCTAGTGGTCCGAGATGAACCTCAGACTGGAGCAGTTGTGTAAAAATAGAGTGGTATAGGGAGAAATGCTCAGTCGTGCTGCTAGCTAAGGGAGCAAGTACTGCATCCCTGTTTATCCAACGATATCTCAACCCACCCCACCTCACCCCACATCACATGTGTATAGCATCATGTTTTGCTTCTTTTCTCTCTGCAATCATTTTTATTGATGTGGTGGGATACGTGTTCTCCATCTTCTAACAAGCCTCCTCTTGCTTGGCCAATCGCTTTCTCTGACCCCCTTCACCTGCCTCCCTCTGTTGCCATCACAGGATTTGGCAACAGCGGGAGGTTACCATGACAACCTTCTGGGGATGATGATTTCCATGCAGAAAATACAAGAAGCTGTTCTATAGCTTATATTCACGCTCGAAAACAAATGTGAATTGCAACACTTCTCTACATCCCCAACCACCCTATAAAATTCGACACACTCCCGTGACCTAAATTCTGAGGGGCCTACTGTTACCAGTTTGATAACATTTAGAGGTTGATCCCTTAACATCAGCAGTAACTGTGTTAAAATATTTAAAATCCATAACCATCTGGGAAATGGAACATTTCATCATGAAACAGTCAAAGTCTCAAGATTTGGAACAGGGCGTGCTCTTAAAACAAACCAAGGTTTGTTTTCTGCTGCTTCAGAAAACAGAACACGGAGCAATGGTTTCAAACTACAGGAAAAGAGATTCCACCTATATATTAGGAGGAACTTCATGACAGTAAGAGCTATTTGACAGTAGAAGATGTTCCCTTGGAGGGTGGTGGCATCTTCTTCGTTGGGAGGTTTTTAAACGAAGGCTGGATGGCTATCTGTCAGAGGTGCTTTGACTGTGTATTCCTGCATGGCAGGAATAACCCTTGTAGTCTCTTCCGACTCTATGATTCTATTATTTTAAAAGTAGCCAGTTTTACCACCCAAATTCAGAATGAAAAAACCCAAACAAACCCACAACTGATTCTGTATCTGTTCCCCATAATTTTTTTTTTGTTATTCTCTCCCCAAAAGGACTTTTTGCCACACAAATATTAAAGGTGTGTTTTGCTCCTTAAATTAATGTGAATAATTGGTTCTTTACCTCTGTCTGAATACTGTACGGAACAACAAAACAGAGGCCATGTTTCCTCTTCCCAGTCTTTACCACTGAGAATAGGAAGCTTCAGGCAGGCAGGAAATAAAATAGTGAATGCGGGAGCAGCAATAGTGGTTGCTATGTGCTTATGGCTGGCAGAAGAAAGCCTTCCTTTCTCTGCTTGCTGTACGTTGATGGGCTGCCCCTGTGGGTCTTCATAGGAAAAGATTTGCTTGCTCAGTTTCAGTTACTAAAGCAGGAGACTGATAGCAGGACTCACTGTCAGTTTCTGACAGTGGACTGATGGTGGTAAGAAAGATGTAGGAAGCATAATACTGGGATGCTCAGACAGGAGGACTGGAGTGAGGCATGTTGGCACAAACTCCCATCCTATTGTCACAGACATAGCAACAAAGTAAACGGGGTATATGTGGGGGTATCCAAAGGTTTTAATGATCACCCTTTTTAAAAAATTGACAGAAAGTTTGTTTTGATTTGTAGTTGTTAACTTATCTCTGTAGTCACTATCTAGATTTATACATTTTTCCCAGTATATCTTGACCCTCCAAATACCTGATATTGTAGAAGTTTGAAGATTGCGCCTGATGAGGATTTTACACTTTAGTCACTTCTGGCACAGCCAGTCACAAAAATGAAGGACGCTATGAGCTGATTTTCTCAGCAACGTGCACTTAAGGACCAATGATGGTACTGACAAAATTTCATCAATATGCCATAATAACTTCCGGGTGATAATTATTACTTTACAATACCTCCTCGTAAGGCACAATCTGCAGACATCTACAATATCAGGTTTTTTGGGGGATCAAGATATGCTGGGAAAAAATGCTGAGGCATCCTTGGGAATGGGACAATGCCAGCTAGAATCTCAGAACTACCAGAGAATAGATGATTAACCTTGCCAATGGCTGGCAGAGGGCCTTCAGGACTGTGCACGGTGCCTTGCCTCACTCTATAACAAATGAAATCAGAATTAGTTTTTTGTGGTTTTTTTGGGCCATGTGGGCCATGTTCTAGAAGAGTTTATTCCTGACCTTTCACCTTCATCTGTGGCTGGCATCTTCAGAGCATTGCACCCTTTCAATGCTTCCCTACCTTGTTTCTTGTATTCTGCAGCTGGCTCTCCTGTTTCTCCTAATCCTCTCTTTCCTTCCCTTGAACTCTTGCAATGCATCCCTTCCTAGCATCCTACTGTTTTATTCTCACCACTTGCTCTACCTTGTACTCTATTCTCTCCCTTATCCTTCCTTCATGTCTGAAATGAAGGGTGCATTTCATTTTGCTGAACTCCCCCACCTCCTGCACCATGCATTAGGCTTATACAAGGGCTAGAAACTTTAAAAATGAAAGCAAGGACTCTGGGTCAAAAGATGATGACCCAAACAGGTACTGTCTAGTATGCCTAGAATCCAAGTAAAGTTCAGTTGTCTGCATGATATAGCAACCCTTTCCACAACTGGTGCAAGGAAACCCTTGATGATCTGCTGTGATTTTATTGCTGTGCCATCCTTCCGGAAAAAAAAGATCACATGCATCTTTCTCAACATGGGATACCACCAGTTTTGCCATTCTGTTTATAGACTTGTCCAGAACATCATCTGATTCTGGGATTTTTTGGGGGGGGAGGGCAGGTGAATTTTAAATGGGTAAGCTCAGCTCCATTGGCAGCCATGTTTGCCAGATGCGCAAGGACCGTAACCATCAGCCCAGCATACATATCCCTTGAGGGTAAAGTATTTGTGCCATCTTTGCACAGACTATTGGATCTGTTCTCGGTAGCTTCAGTCCAACATCCAGCAATAGAACGGCCTTTGTGGCTCTGGTTGACCTAACAGGGACATAATGCTGTTCATATTACCTGCTGTCTTCACTACTTTCAATATTGCTGTGCATGGTATTCTTCTTAATTGTGGAATCGGGACAATGCCAAGGATCATATGCTCTGAAATGGCCTTGCTTGTAGATCAAGACCTTGGAAGATTCTTCTTTAGATATGCCTCCAAATGTAACTCAGTTTAGGCAATGACAGCCTCCCCTAGTCTCTCACTTTTGGAACACTCTCAACCATCAGGAGGGGCAATGCTCTGACACCTGCTGGTGCTACTGGGTTACAACGCTGGGCAAGGTTCTTTTACTATTGGTATTTCAAATGATCGCTTGGACAAGCTATCACTGTCTTTAGTTTTTAATCATATCCTATTTGCGTTGTACAGTATTAGTTTTACATAACACAGGTTTTCAAGTTCAGCTTCTCTCAACTGAGTTTGGATTGCTTTGGCACATAATGTTAATTACTATCAGGTTACACATAAAGCCTGAGTATTTCTTAAAGCTGAAAGGTAAAGGTAGTCCCTTGACACGAATGTCTAGTCGTAACCGGCTGCAGGGGGTGGTGCTCACCTCTGTTTCTAAGCCAAAGAGCAAGCCTTGTCCAAGGATTGCTCTGGTGGTCATGCGGCCAGCATGACTGCACCAAACACTATTACCTTCCCACTGTGAAGTGGTGCCTATTTATCTACTTGCATCTGCATGCTTTTGAACTGCTAGGTTGGCAGAAGCTGGCACTAGTGGCAGGAGCTCACCCATCATGCAGCACTCAGGCCTCAAAGTGCCAACTTTCTGATCTTCTGATCATCAGAACTGGCATCTTAACCATTGAGCCACCGCATCCATGAGTATTTCTTAGGAGCATCCAAAACACCCTGAAGTCAGAGACAGAACCAGTCTTTTTATGGATGAGAAAAGGGAGAGGAGAGACACCACCTTAACCACGATGACTCCATTTTGTGTTTGGTGAGGTATCCAGCCTGCTCTGTCAGAGCTCTTGTGCTTCACCAAACTAAAATTCCCAGGATTCCGTAGGAGAGTCATGGCAAGTTAAAATGGTGCCAAACTGCATTTTTCATGCACTGTGGAAAAATCTGAATGTTTCTTCCCAAACAGTATTTATTTCCAATAAAATAAAATAGTTGTGACTATTCTGAATTTCCAGCATACGTTCATTGTCATTTATGAACAACAATGGCTGTTACAAAGCAAATCAGATGAGTGCATCTGGAGGTGTGTCTGTGTGTGCCTGTGTGTGTCACTCGTGGGCTATTAAAAAGTCCAGTGCTTTCAATATTGAATTGGTGTAGACCATTCCACAATATTTCTAAACATGGAACTTGGCTCCAAACTACACTCTACCTTGGGGTATAAAATGTAGCAAATACAGTGGGCCCTTGTTTTCCACTGGAGTTTGTTTCCAGGACCACTCAGTGGATACCAAAATCCACAGATGCTCAAGTACCATTACATACAAGGGTGTAGTAAAATGGTTTCCCCCTATATAAAATGGCACAATCAAGCTCTGTTTTTTGGAACGTGTATCTTTTTGGAATATTTTCGAGCTGTGGATGGTTGCAACTGTGGCTAAAGAATCCATGGATATGGAGGGCTGACTGTATTCTTTTATTTAGTCTGCCTCCAATTTCGGTCTTGTTAAAAGAAAATTTAACCACACACAAACGCAGTTCCATGAAGGTTATGAGGGCTTTTGGAATTTATTTTTTTTAAAAAAGTAATGAAATTAAATACAAAAAGTTCTAATGCAATATTAAGATTGGAAATTTAAAACACCCCTCCCCCTCTAGGAAATGCAACATGAGAAGTTCTTAGGGTAGCTGAACGTTACCCATCCGGAACTGACGGGGTAATTCCAAAAGGGTATATAATAAGCAAACAGGAAACAGTCTTGGTAACATTCACCGACCCAAATTCCACTGGTACTTTTCTCTTTACTGAAGCAGCATCCAGTACAGCACAAACATTGCCTTAAAACATTTGGCATTTCTTGACTTGGTGTGTTTTTATTGGCTACGTTTTAACACTGTGTCTGTGGAGGAGCTTTAGACTCAGCATAAATGTGTGTTCTCTCAACGCAGTTCCCAGTCCATTCCCCCCTGCCCCAATCTCTCTTCTCACTTGGGTAGCAAAGAAGTGGGGATGGTGACCAGCAAAGCTTCAGATGAGACAAGGAAGGGTAGAAGAGGGGAGCTTGCAAAAGAAGTTATTTTTTCCCTATAAGTAAGGATTTTTAACTCCAAGTACAAAGAGGCAAGTGCCATTCTTGCAAATTTCCTTGGACACCAATGCTTGGGACAACCTGTGTGTCTCAAAATCCACTGAGAAGCACTAGGAGGTCAGTTCTCAACCTAAAGGGCCCACATAAGATTAAGGACTGTAGGTCAAATCCTGAACTTCTATCACCACAGCCAGCTTTTTGTAGCCTGAAAACTGAGGACAAACGTAAGGTAACTGTTGCTTGCATTTCATCCTAGGAAAAGAAACAGCAAGCTCACAGTTCTAAGAAGATTCATAACAGCTCAAAGCATGCAGGTTTGCATTCTCACAGTCACTCCTCTTTTGTCTCCGTTCCCAAGTCACAGTGCACATTTTTATTACTCCCTAAATGTGCAAGCAGCACAGAGAATAATTTTTCAGAAACCTGGCACTACTAGAAAGCCACCGATGCCAATAATACAGGTACTCTTTTCTGCCCTGTTGCGGTCCCACAAAAGCTTTGCAGAGTCAAAAACTGTTTGCCCAGGGACAGTAACAATAAAAACCAGGAAAGGGGCATGAATACATATATCAGAAAACTGAAGCCGTGTCCTCACAACCTCATTCAGAACTTTGAAACCGTTTTCATCTGTGCACACCCTTAACCTGGCATACGAGGGAAAGAAGTTTGCTCCTGATTCTGGCAAGAAACAACTCCTCCCACAAAAGAGAACCCACCACTGATGTTTCCGAAGGACATGAAGAAACATTGCTAACTGGACAGAAAAAGGAGGATTTGAAAATACAACTCTTGTGCCAACACACTGAATGAACGTTAGCACTACTTTAGTTTCCTCCCATTGTGACTAGCCCATGGAATCTGGTATCCAGTTCTCAAGTGCTGCATTCAAGCTTTGCGCATAGAGTAAGAGTAAGGTCACTGCTGTAGCTCCAAAAATGGCCACAGACACATATAGTCGGGACCAAATAATTCACACCCTGAGAGGGAGTGCAGAATTGTGCCAAACGAGTGTGCACATATGAAGCACAGGGAGACATGCACACACAGAAGTCATACCCATGCCTGAAACAGAAACAAGGCACACACACTCAAATTCAACTTAGTTCCTGCATCTAAATCACAATCTTGAAATGTCTATGCACCCTTTCATCTCCATTGGGCCTGTGTGATCTGGGGAGGGGTGCATGGAGCTAACAGAGGAAGGAAATACACATCAGTTCTGGTCCATCCCATGTACGCAGAATTATCAGTCCACTTCTGAGATTTTCTTCACTGAACAGCTGCTGTGTCTACACTCCAGGAAGTGGAGCGGGTGCATAGAAGGAAGTCCACAATGCTGCCACTAGGCTGGCTCTCTCGTGGATGAGGCAAGAACTTACATTGCTCACATTCTTGCTTTGGGCACAGGGCCACCAATTGCCAGTACCTTCATCCACAAAGAAAAAAATATCTCAACCCATTTATTTTTATGAACCAATATTGTAAAACAACCCCCACCCCAAACACATGCCTGCTAGGGATCTTTTCCCCACTGAAATCCCAATTACATTTTCTGTGCCTCCCCTTCTGCCTTGATGACCCAAGTGATAATCAGAACATTGAAATGATGACATAGAAACCACAAGATTCAAGAGAGAAGGTGAAGAAATGACTTGAAGATGAAAAGAGCAAGTGGGGGGGGGGGGAGAGGGAATAAATCAAGGATGGAAAAATAAAAAGTGTGCAAGGATAATGCATTTTTATAATCACAGATAGAAAACAGTTACAGCAAGGACAGAGCAGGCTGGATGGGGTTGGGATGTGAATAGATATATCTATCTATCTGTATATATATTTATATATATTTATATATAAATTCAATGGGGCTTGAGTCTGTTCGTGGGGATCTCCCCCTTCTGATTGGTCTCTCCAAGCGGAGGTGGGATTTGCACCATCTCTTCTTCTCCACTGTCCACCCTCTGGAAGATTCCTCTGATTCTTGCTCTCCAAGTGTCACCACCACAGCCACCTCATTCCAGTCTGCCTTGGCAATAAGGAGAGTGAAGGAAGCATCTGGATGATGGATAGAGAGGAGCAGATCAACAGTTCCCTTTCCCACTGGCCCCTCAAAAAGGTCTCCTTTAAGCCTGGGGTTGCAGCCTGTGGCATGGGGTGGGATAGTGGGGATAGGAACAGGGACCACCTCTTCTCCCCTTTCTCTGAGGGCAGGAACCATGTTCATTTTGGCACTCTTACCACTAGCTGCTTTTTTTTTTTTTTTTGGTTCAGATTTATATTTCTATGCCTGCAGCAGGCTTATCATTCTGATGATATTTAAGCCACAAAAGGGTGTCAAGCTGCAACCTACCCCACCCCCTATTTTCTAATTCCTCTTGCTGTGGGCTGAGAAAGAATGCTTCCTCCCCACTCCCACCCCCACCCCAGCCATTTCATTAGGCTGAGATAAGCCTCAGCATCATTCCCCACCTTCATGGTACAGCATGATGGCTAATATTTCATGCTTAGAATTGGAGCAATTAACTCTTCCTCCCCATTCATAGGAATCAAGGGAAAAGAAGAGCAAACATCCTCCACTACACACCGTACTGGGTGCCTTTAGTGGCCGGGAATCAGTCGATGCTGAATCCGCTTCCAACTCTTAGCTTCCCAAGTACCAGAGGGTGCTCTTTCCACCTTGTAAAATGAGATGGAAATGGGGGCTTACCCTTGATAAGCCAAAAAAAAAATGTTTGCAGAAGGGAAGAGCCACTCTCACAAGAAGGGAGTTATCCTCCTTCCCCAGTTTTAGATCAAGATGTTGTGCCATTTTGAGGCACTAATGGTGAAGCCAAGAAGTGGCCACAAAGTAGATATAACCCCCATTCCCCTCCCTGAAAGGGAAGCTGTAGAAGAGGCCAGAACGTGTTGCATGAGGAGAGGCCATCACACAAGAAACGCCCTTGGGCACAGACTATGTGCAAGAAGTTTTCCACTCCCCTCTGCCAAGGTCTCTAGGAGCTGGAAAGATGCTCCACTTGGATGGTGCTGGTGCTAACCGTGAGACAGATGTCTTTGTGATGCTCCGAAGTCTTGTAAGGGGTAAGGTCAAAGGAACACTGGGGTGGGGGGTTTGAAGGGTTGTCGCCAGATGGCCCCCCTGCTCCCCCACCACCCTGTGACTGGAAGTGCTGCTGCTGTTGCTGTTGCTGCTGCTGTTGCTGCTGCTGCTGTGACGCCTGTGTTTGAGCCTGGACTTGAGCCTGGACTTGGGCTTGCACTTGGGCTTGGACCACGGCCACCTGCTGCTGGGGGTCAGGGATGTTGTGTTTCCGCATATGTTTCATCAAGTATGTCTCCTGTGGGAGAGGGGAGATTAAAAATAAATTCAGAGGCACAAATGCAGACAGAACAACCAACCAGTTCCTTCAACTACCACAGAAGCTGTATGGACAATCCAATGGGAAACTGTCTCCAGGGGAAAAAATGGCCCAAGACAGAACTACCCGCCTGATTCTCCGATGCCGTGTGTGCTGCTGGAGATGCTCCCCCAGCACAGGGTGGTTCTTACCGAAGTGTAGGCCCGATTACACATGGAGCAATTGTAGATCTTGGCATGTTTCACCGTGTGGGTAGCCAAATGAACCTCCAATGAGGTGGCATCTGTGTATGCGCGGTGGCAATTGTGGCACTTGAATGGTTTGTCTTTGTTGTGCTGCCGTCTGTGGGACTACAAAAGTGGAGGGGAAAGAAGAGGTGTCAAGTGAAATAAGACTAAGTAATATTCCTTCAATCCCTATCCTCTAATATTATTCTTAACTTAAAAATCAGAAACAAGCATGAATCATAAGTTCTCCAAAACATGATCACAAGTTCTCCAAAAGCCTGTACACTTTGGATGTCCAGAGGTTAATGTGGAGCAAATGTAGAGAAACCTGCTTACCTGCAGGTTGGAGAGCTGTGTGAAAGCTTTCTCGCATCCAGGATGTGCACATTTGTAGGGCCGGTCTCCAGTATGGATCCTACCCATAGGAAGGAAAAGCACAAAGGCAAGATTAGGAGATGAAAAGAGCAAAAACAGAATTCCTCTCCCAAATGTTCTGAAGATGCCCTAAAGTTGAGCTAGAAATGCAAAAGCTGCACCACCCTCCACCAGCTTATTTATTCTTCTTCTTTGGTGAGCTCACATGCCATCTCCTTCCTAGTCCAACTTAGCTAGTTAAGCTAAGAAGGAAAGCATGCAAGACCAAAAGGAGAGGGCAAAGCGGCTCATGGGCAAAAGGCAAGCTCAGTTATTGCAGTCATCTGTGGCAGTGCCAGGGCAAGGAGAACAAGATTCTCAGTCCAAACTGTAAGTAAGTTTCCCCCCCTGCCTTCCACAATGTCAAAGGATGAGCCCAGTAGATAGCTTTCATCTGACTTCCCTCGACAAAGAATCAGCATGCACACATACACTTCTAACCAAAATTGCTTGAGGAAAGAATGTACCTTGAAATACCAGTGGAAGTTTCCACAGACTCTACATACAAATCCCGCTACCCCTTGACTTCCTCTCAGGCTTGGGGAACACTAACCCATGTCTGTCTGTCTCTCTCTCTCTCTGTGACCCCCTGGGGATGAGGAGAGGAAAAAAGAATTTCCCCAGGGCCAGAACATGCCCACCTGTGCCCTGGCACGGTCAGTGTCTCCTCTGCAGCCCCTACTCCATCCACTCTGGTGGGCCGCATCTTTTCAATTGACAGGGCTGTTCACAACCCCCACCCTCCCCCTGCATGCCAGGCAAGTGTGCTCCACAAAGGTGCATGCTGACGGCACGGGGGGCCAGGCTGGGCCCCCAGCCTCCTTGGCCCTTACCGTGTGTGCTGCTGGAGGTGGGAGAGCTGGCGGAACGCCTTCTGGCAGTAACGGCACGTGTAGGGTTTGACCCCCGAATGGATGCGGAGGTGCTGGGCCAGGTAGGACGTGTTGGCGAAGCTCTTGGAACAGTGAGGGCACTTGTGCGGCTTGACAATCGCCGTGTGGAGCTTGGAGTGGATCCTGCCGAAGAGGAGGAGCGGGGCAGCAGTTGGACATGACCGCCAGCTGGCTAGCAATGACAACATGAGGAACGGCACCATGCTGTCTGGCTACAATGGAGGAAAACCAAGTGGGATTCTTGCCCTGAACTCCACAAGAGGGAGTGAAAGACCCAAAGCTGAGCTGCACCAGGAGGCCAGAGAGAGGAGGAAATGGTGGTAGATGTGTGTGGACGGGAAGCTCAAGGCTGAGACAGTGAGGGGAGGACATCCTGCTACTCAATAAACTTTCTAGTGGTGTGGGAGGCTGTCAGTCATGCACCTACATATTTCAGTCTCCTTGTCTTTGGTAGCTGAACAGCCCTTCAACTTGTCTTAGACTGTCCTTTGTCAGAGGACCTGATACCACACACTGAGGGTTTCCTTTGCTTACTGTGGGATCTAAGGGTGGAACCACTGGCAGTAAATGGCAGACCTGCCCTGAGCAGTCTCTCCCATGGGCACTTGCATCATGCTATGATGCTGGCAGCATGCAGCGTGGATGCTTCCTCAGTACAATTTCCTTGGCCCTTACCGTGTGTGCTGCTGTAGATGGGAAAGCTGGCGGAAGGCCTTCTGGCAATAGCTGCAGGTGTACGGCTTGGCCCCTGAATGGATACGTATGTGCTGGGCCAGATAGGAGCTGTTGGCGAAGCTCTTGGAACAGTGAGGGCACTTGTGTGGCTTTGCCTCAGTATGGGATTTGGAGTGGATCTGCATCTCCGACTTAGAGTAAAATGTTAGGGAACACATCCGGCACCTGAGATCAAAAAAAGGAGGAGGAGGGGGTAGGGAAAAGAAAGGGTGAGCACATGCATCACACAAGGGTGGCCAGACATCAGTGCCCCCAATACTATCACTGTGGATCACCTGGGGAAGAGACTGTCCCAACCCTGAATTCCTTAGTTCACTCTTATTTCCTAAATCTAATAATGTACACAAAACTGAGGCAACCTACAATTCCAACATGGAGTAGCTCTACTGTTGCTGTGTGCCTTCAAGTCATTTCTGACTTATTACAAATTCCAAGATGACCCTATCATGGGGTTTGCTTGGCAGAATTTGTTCAGAAGGGGTTTGCCCTTGCCCTTCTATGAAGCTGAGAATGTGTGACTTGTCACCCAGCGGGTCTCCATGCCCAAGTGGGGATTTGAGCCTAGGTCTCCCAGTGTTCTAGTCCAACACCTAAATCACTATACCATGGTGTAGCTAATCATAGCATAGATTATCTGTAAGCAAAACAAATAAGAATGTCTTTAATGAATGCGAATTAAGCAACAGCTATGGACAACTAAGACCTGCTTATTTTCTAGACTTTAACGTCAACAACCATTGAAACTATAAAGCCACTAGGAGGAAACGGATTTTCTAGATCCATTTCAAACCGGTTTTCGGGCGGGCTACGGGGTTGAGACTGCCATGGTCGCCCTGGTCGATGATCTCCGTCTGGGCATTGACAGGGGTAGCGTGTCCCTGTTGGTGCTCTTGGACATCTCAGCGGCTTTCGATACCATCGACCATGGTATCCTTCTGGAACGCCTGGCAGAGGTGGGAATCGGGGGCACTGCGCTCCAGTGGTTCCGGTCCTACCTCTCTGGGAGGTTCCAGATGGTGCAGCTGGGGGACGTGTGCTCCGATAAGAGGGCCCTTACATCCGGGGTCCCTCAAGGAGCCATTCTGTCCCCCATGCTATTTAACATTTACATGAAACCGCTGGGAGAGATCATCCGGAGACATGGGGCGCGGTGTTATCAGTACGCTGATGACACCCAAATAGTCTTCTCTATGTCTCCGACTGATGCAGTGACCAGGGATGGCGTCGCTCCTCTTGTGGCCTGTCTGGAATCGGTAATGGACTGGATGAGGGAAAACAGACTCAGCCTGAATCCAGAGAAAACGGAAGTGCTCGTGATAGGTTCCCCCGGTCCAGGTCTGGAGGTGGTTCCACCTGTCCTGAATGGGGTCACGCTCCCTGTGAAGGACACTGTACGCAGCTTGGGGGTGCTCCTTGACTCGTCGCTCCATCTTACTTCTCAGGTGGATGCGACGGTCAGGAGCACCTGCTACCAGCTTTGGCTGATACGCCAGCTGCGTCCCTACCTGGACCGGAGGGACCTTGAAACAGTAGTACATGCTCTGGTAACCTCTCGGTTGGACTTCTGCAATGCGCTCTACATGGGGCAGCCTTTGTATCACACTCGGAAGCTACAATTGGTCCAGAACATGGCAGCTCGGGTGGTCACTGGCGCTCCCAGGACCGCCCACATAACACCAATTCTGAAAGATCTACATTGGCTGCCTATTCGCTTCCGGGCTCAGTACAAAGTGCTGGTCATCACCTATAAAGCCCTATATGGCTTGGGCCCAGAGTACCTAAAGGACTGTCTCTCCTCATACAATCCGCCCCGCACACTTAGATCCACAGGGCAACAACGTCTAAGAGTTCCAGAGGCTAGATTGTCAATAACGGCGAAGAGGGCTTTTTCTGCCTCGGCCCCTAGCCTCTGGAACTCGCTGCCCACGGAGCTCCGCTCAGCCACCTCCCTCAATGCGTTCAAAAAAGGATTGAAAACCTTCCTCTTTGAACTTGCGTACCCCTGACTTACTCCCCTGCTGCTATTCCATACCCCGAATTGTATTGTTGTTACTGTGACTGTGCTCCCCTGGCTGATAGTATACTATTGTGATATTAGATGTTTTTAATTTTTATATGTATTTTAATTGTTTTAACTGTTCACCGCCCTGATCTTGGGAAGGGCGGTATAAAAATAAACTTCTTCTTCTTCTTCTTCTTCTTCTTCTTCTTATTATTATTATTATTATTATTATTATAACCTATGAGCAGTCTTTCCCAATCAGTACCCTCCACATTTGTTGGTTTACAATTCTTATGCTCCCCAAGCAACATTTCCATAAGACAGATAAATTTGACCAACTGAATGTTATGGCATCCACTCCATTCGCAACCCCAGAGCTCATTTCTAGCCTATTCCCAACCACATTCCCTGTATAAAATATTTCCACTTGTCAGCATTACAGATGGCAACCATCCATCCAATCCACCACACTTTCCCAGGAGTTAATCACAATTCAAAAGATTAGGAAAGCTGAACTTCAGTTATGAAAAAGATTGCTTGCAAATTGTTCCTTTTCTAAAACAAATCCTTGGGTCTCTCTCTCTCTCTCCTCCCACCCCACTTCCAGTACTTTAGGTAACACCATACAATAATATATGTTAAGGAAAAGGCTGGGCAACTTTTTTCCTGACATATCATACCTATTTGGTAAGGCATTCTATCAGGTACCATCTTCTAACCTGAAGTACTGCACTATAGAAAAGGTTTCACCATTTAATTCTGTTGCATATGTAAACCCAGAATTTTCCCATTAGAAATCTTCTAGAATCTAGATCAATGACAGGCTCAGTAGGAGACAAAAAGAAGACTGGTAGACTATCAGTGGTGGGCTGGCCAAGATGAAAGAACAACTTTCTCTAGTTTTTTTCCCCATCAAAACACAGATTGGATTTAGTGATGCATTCCTGGACATTAATACAGGAGCTGTTTAGCTAGGAGGTTGTAATAGATCAGAGTGATAAGAAAAGGAGGCATAAAGTTCCAGGCAAAAGACGGAGAAGGATATTAAAAAGTGGTATGAAATTTTCGCCTTACCAAGGAGCATTTTAAGACACCTGAACTTGAAGAATAAAAACACTTTATAGGATGGTTCATGTTGATTTCTGAAAAGGTTGATTTCAGGAAACAGGATGTATAGTCTCAGCTCAAGGTTAAACATGATTTCATTTTCTGCACACAGGGACTAACATGTTTGCACACAAAAAGAATTAAAGTTATACACTGGCTGTAACCAGTGGTAGATGCTGAATTCTCTCTCCTTTTGGCCACTCTTTCATTTGTTTACTGCTCTTTTATTTACTGGTGCTGCAACTCTAGCTCAATCCAGCTTCCTTTTGAAAATCTGAATTCTCTAACTGTGCTTTTTCCAAAGGGAAAAATGTGGAGTGAGATTATAGGGTCAAAAATACATTTTTTTCTAACCTTCCTTGGACTACATTTTGGTGAAACACTGCTCATCCTCCATATTTCCCTGGGGGAAAATGTGAGCACACTGGTACTCTATTCGGGATATTTTTACAAGGAACAATTTTCAGTTTGCAGGACCCACTCCAAGCCTGCACTTTATAGACTACAGCAAAGCCAGCAAAGCAAAGCAAAGTTACAGATCACTCCTTAAAAAAAGGGTGTGCCATATCATATGTACAGCAAAATGTGTAAGATGTAGGCGTGAAAACTGGAGGAAGAAACGTCAACAATCTACCACACATAGATGATAGTTTTTTCTGGGTTTTTCGGGCTATGTGGCCATGTTCTAGAAGAGTTTATTCCTGATGTTTTGCCAGCATCTGTGGCTGGCATCTTCAGAGAATGCCATGAAAGCCTTAAAGGCATTTCCTTTAAGGAGGAGAAAGAAAAGGAGGAGGCTGTAGTCCATGTGCTTGGGTGAGATCTAATTTAATTTACACTTGAGCCATTGCATTCTGGGAGCCAGTGCTGGGAGGCTACTTAAGGCTACTCAAGGCTAGCAGAAGCTGCATTTCCTTTAAGGAGGAGAAAGAAAAGGAGGAGGCTGTAGTCCATGTGCTTGGGTGAGATCTAATTTAATTTACACTTGAGCCAAGGCTAGCAGGCTAGCAGAAGCTGCATTTCCTTTAAGGAGGAGAAAGAAAAGGAGGAGGCTGTAGTCCATGTGCTTGGGTGAGATCTAATTTAATTTACACTTGAGCCATTGCATTCTGGGAGCCAGTGCTGGGAGGCTACTTAAGGCTACTCAGGGCTAGCAGAAGCGCGCGCCTAACGGCGCGCGAATTTTGATTTTTTTTTAAATCTAGTCAAGGAGGTGTTTAGAGAATAGAAGAGGAGCCGGCCTGAAGCATCAGAGGAAGTGAATCAGAGACTTGCCTTTGGAAGGAGCTTTTAGCCAGGAGCTCTCTACATAACTATAGGCCCCGTGACTTGAACTCAGTGACAGAGCTTGGGAATAAAGGCCAAGTCTAGCAAGGGAAGCCCACAGTCTTGTTTCAGTGCCTCCTTAAGACTTCTCAGTATGGACACTGAAGGCCCTGCTGCAGTCACCTGCAACACCTGTGGGATGTTTGTCTTCTTGCCTACAGAGGTGGCGAACTACACCTGCCACAAGTGCAAGTTGGTAGTCCTCTTGGAAGAGAAAGTACAGCAGCTAGAGGAGCAGATATCTGCACTCCAGCATCATAGAGAGCAGGAGAATCTCCTGAACAGAACAGGCCAGAATGTCTTGGGTGGGAAACAGACAGAGGAAGTTGTTGGGGTGGAGGAGGTCACTCCACATACAACAGAGGTAGAGGCTTGGAGGGAGGTCACACACAGAAGTAAGGAAACCAGGGAACGTTCTGTGAGCGGCTTGCAGCTACAGAATCGCTTTGAATCTCTCTCTGTTGTCAGAGATGATGAGGAAAAGCAGCAGGGACAGACATCAGGGACAGAGCAGGGGAGCCTGAGAGTATCACGAAAAGGAACAGCCACTGCTAAGCCTCGGAGGAGGCGCGTGGTCGTGGTGGGGGACTCCTTGCTGAGGGGTACGGAAGCAGTGGTTTGTGGGCCTGACAAGATGTCTCGGGAGGTGTGTTGTCTCCCTGGGGCAAAGATCCATCATGTGACGGAGAGGCTGACAAGACTTGTCAAGCCTACTGACCGTTATCCCCTTCTTTTGGTTCATGTGGGAACCAATGATACTGCAAGGCACAGCCTTCAGAATATCAAAAGGGATTATGAGGCTCTGGGAAGGAAGCTGAAAGAGATGGATGCACAGGTTGTCATCTCATCTCTACTCCCGGTAGAAGGGCATGGTCCAGGAAGGGAGAGGAAAATAGCAGAGGTGAATAACTGGCTCCGTAGATGGTGCCGCCAAGAACAGTTTGGATTCTTGGATCATGGGCTGCGGTTCCATGAGGAGGGACTTCTGGCAAGGGATGGGCTGCATCTCACGCCAGTTGGCAAAAACGTTTTTGCCAACAGTCTGAAGAATCTGATCAGGAGGGCTTTAAACTGAGTTATGTGGGGGAGGGAGACATTATACTGGAAGACAAAAGGGATGGAGAGAATAGTCTAAGTGGCATAGAGGGAACAAGGCAAACAGTGCAAGGACCCAATAGTAGGAGGCAAAAAAATGTGCAAAAGCAGCAAGTAAAGAGGACACATGGTCTTAAATGTCTCTACACTAATGCACAGAGTATGGGAAATAAGCAGGATGAACTTGAACTCCTAGCACAACAAGGGAAATATGATATAATAGGCATCACTGAAACCTGGTGGGATGAGTCTCATGATTGGAATGTAGAAATAGAGGGATATAACCTTTTTAAGAGAAACAGGCCAAGCAGGAAAGGAGGAGGAATAGCATTATATGTCAGGGATATTTACACCAGTGAAGAGATCCAGGAAGTCAATACTGGAAGCCAGGTGGAGAGCATCTGGATAAAAATTAAAGGAGAGGGAAATAACAGGGATGTTACTGTGGGAGTCTACTACAGACCCCCGACTCAGGCAGAGGAATTGGATGATGCCTTTCTAGAACAGATGACCACACAATCAGGAAGGAGAGATGTAGTAGTGATGGGGGACTTCAACTATCCGGATATTTGCTGGAAGTCAAACTCAGCCAAATCCTCAAAGTCTAGCAAATTCCTCACTTGCCTGGAAGACAATTTCATTGTCCAAAAGGTGGAAGAGGCAACAAGGGGATCAGCCATTTTAGATCTTATCTTAACCAACAGGGAAGACCTAGTTGATGGGGTGCAAGTGGTTGGATCCTTAGGTGGAAGTGACCATGTTCTCCTGGAGTTTGTTATGCAGTGGAAGGGAGAAGCTAGGCATAGTCAGACACGCACTCTAGACTTTAGGAGAGCTAATTTCAATAAACTTAGAGAAATACTGGGAGTGATCCCATGGTCAGGAATACTAAAAGAAAAGGGAGTTCAAGACGGATGGGAGTTTCTCAAAAGGGAGATATTGAAGGCAGAATTTCAGACAGTTCCAATGAGGAAGAAAAATGGAAGATGTCTCAAGAAGCCAGGATGGATGACTAAGGAACTTTCAAATGAGCTAAGTTTTAAACGGAACATGTATAAGAAATGGAAAAATGGAGAAATCACGAAAGAGGAATTTAAACAAATAGCCAGCACATGTAGGGGTAAAGTCAGAAAAGCTAAAGCGCAGAATGAACTCAGGCTTGCTAGAGAGGTTAAGAACAATAAAAAGGGCTTTTTTGGATATGTCCGCAGCAAAAGGAAGAAGAAGGAAACAGTAGGGCCACTGCGTGCAGAAGATGGCAAAATGCTAACAGGAGATAGAGAAAAGGCAGAATTACTCAACACCTTCTTTGCTTCAGTCTTCTCAGAAAAGGCAAAAGGTGCTCAACCGAAGGATAATGGAGCAGAAGACAGAATAGGGGAATTTCAGCACAGAATAAGTAAAGAGATAGTACAGGAATACTTGGTTAACCTAAATGAATATAAATCTCCAGGACCAGATGAACTACATCCTAGAGTATTAAAAGAACTAGCAAATGTAATATCAGAGCCATTGGCAATAATCTTTGAGAACTCCTGGAGAACAGGAGAAGTCCCAGAAGACTGGAGGAGGGCAAACGTTGTCCCCATCTTCAAAAAGGGAAAAAAAGAGGATCCCAACAATTATCGTCCAGTTAGTCTGACATCAATTCCAGGAAAGGTGCTAGAGCAGATCATTAAGCAGAGAGTCTGCGAACATTTAGAAGCCAATGCCATAATCACAAAAAGCCAACATGGGTTTCAGAAAAAGAAGTCATGCCAAACGAACCTGATCTCTTTTTTTGATAAAATTACCAGCTTGGTAGATGAAGGGAATGCTGTGGATATAGTATACCTCGATTTCAGTAAGGCCTTTGACAAGGTTCCCCATGACATTCTTGCAAACAAGCTTGCAAAATGTGGGATAGACAAGTTAACTGTTACATGGATTTGTAATTGGTTGAGTGGCCGAACTCAAAGGGTGCTCAACAATGGCTCCTTTTCATCCTGGAGAGAAGTGACCAGTGGGGTGCCACAGGGTTCTGTCCTGGGCCCAGTGCTATTCAACATCTTTATTAACGATTTGGATGACAGAATTGGGGGCATACTTATCAAATTTGCAGATGACACTAAACTGGGAGGAGTAGCTAATACCCCAGAGGATAGGATCAAAATTCAAAATGACCTGAATAGACTAGAAAGCTGGGCCAGTGCTAACAAAATGAAATTCAATACGGAGAAATGTAAGGTTCTGCACTTAGGGCGGAAAAATGAAATGCACAGATATAGGATGGGGGACACCTGGCTGAACGAGACCACATGTGAAAGGGATCTAGGAGTCCAAGTAGACCATAAGCTGAACATGAGTCAACAGTGTGATGCGGCAGCTAAAAAAGCCAATGCAATTTTAGGCTGCATCAATAGAAGTATAGTTTCTAGATCAAGGGAAGTTATAGTGCCACTCTATTCTGCTTTGGTCAGGCCCCACCTGGAATACTGTGTCCAGTTCTGGGCACCACAATTCAAAAAGGATGTGGAGAAACTGGAGCATGTCCAAAGGAGGGCAACTAAGATGGTGAAGGGTCTGGAAACCTTGCCCTATGAAGAACGCCTTAGGGAGCTGGGGATGTTTAGCCTGGAGAAGAGAAGGTTAAGAGGTGATATGATAGCCCTGTTTAAATATTTGAAGGGATGTCATATTGAGGAGGGAGCAAGCTTGTTTTCTGCTGCTGCAGAGACTAGAACGCGGAACAATGGATGCAAACTGCAGGAAAAGAGATTCCACCTCAACATTAGGAGGAACTTCCTGACAGTAAGGGCTGTTCGACAGTGGAACACACTCCCTCGGAGTGTGGTGGAGTCTCCTTCCTTAGGGGTCTTTAAGCAGAGGCTGGATGGCCATCTGTCAGGGATGCTTTGACTTGGAGTTCCTGCATGGCAGGGGGTTGGACTGGATGGCCCTTGTGGTCTCTTCCAACTCTATGATTCTATGATTCTATTCTATTCTATGAAAGCCTTCGAATTCACATACATATATGACACTATAATACTAGCAGATAATAGCAAAGACTTGGAATGATTACTGAAGAAAGTCAAGGAAGAAAAGCTCACAAACGAAGCAAAAATAATGACTACAGATGATTTGTTGTTGTTGTTAGCTGTCTTCGTCAACTTCAACCCATGGTGACCAGGTGTATGAGACATATCCAAAAAACCTGATCCTCCACTGGTCTGCTTTAGATCTTGTAGATTCATGCCCGTGAACCCCTTAACTGAGTCTAGCCATCTGGTGTGCGGTCTTCCTCTCTCTTTGTACTGCCTTCTACCTTTCTTAGCATTATTATCTTTTTTAATGAGTCATACCTTTTTATGACTTTAAAGTAGACAATGAAGACACTGAAATAGTTCAAAATTTTCCATATGTTGGTTCAATCATTAATCAGAGTGAAGACTGCAGTCAAGAAATCAGAAGAAGACCAGTACTTGGAAGGGCAGCTATGAAGGAACTACACAAGATCCTGAAGTGTAAAGATAGATCACTGAATATTAAAGTTAGGATGGCCCAGGCCATTGTATTTCCCACTTCTATGTATAGTTGTGAAGAAAGCTAGTAGAAAGAAAATCAACACATTTGAGGATACCACAGACTGCTAAAAAGACAAACAGGTCCTAGAGCAAATCTGGCTTGAACTCTTCCTAGAAGCCAAGATGACTAAGCTGAGGCTGTCTTACTTTGCCATATCATGAGAAAACATGAAACAGATGGCTAGCCTTAATCAAGGAAGCCTTGGCCATGAGTCTGCAAGACCTGAATGGGGCTGTTGAGGATAGGGTAACTTGAAGATCTCTCAGTAATAGGGTTGCCATAAGTTGATGTTGACTTGACGTCAACTAACAAGGACTCTTTTCATTAAAAGAATCAGGATTATAAATCAGGATTATATGGCAATAGTAATTCCTTCTCTTTTCTTGGTGGGTGTGGTTTCCTTCAAGATCCAGCTAGAACTTGTTGGGAGAAGTTGATTGCTCTGTAAATTGAGTTTACAGAACATTATACTTCTTTAATGTTATGGCCCTAGTCACTATACAGGTTTTTTTTTCCTTTATAACTTCCAATGTAAATAAACACAAGAATCAATCCACTCTTTGATTCCCTAAAGAGCAAAACCCTCCAGTTTAAAGGCAGAATTAAGGTTAAAGTGCTCTACCCTCAAAAGCAAGAACATTTAGATCACATATCAAGCATATCAATGCTAAATAATGACACATTTACTGTTCCTGCTTCCACTCCAGTTTAGCTTTAAAGCACCCCAGTTGCTAATGTATTGTGGACTATTAAAACTTGATATTTTACACCTGATCAATTATCAAACATGAATAAGGATATTAGCAACTTATGTTGGAAGAGTAAATAAGCCAAAGGCACATTATACCATATGTGGTGGAGGTGTAAGATAGCAAAAAACTATTGGACATAAATACATGAAAAAACAAGAGAGGTATTAAAAACAGAAAACAAACTGAATCTGAATGCTTATCTATTAGGAATAACAGAATCATAAAATCATAGAGTTGGAAGAGACCACAAGGGCCATCCAGTCCAACCCCCTGCCATGCAGGAACTCTCCATCAAAGCATCCCCAACAGATGGCCATCCAGCCTCTGTTTAAAGGAAGGAGACTCCACCACACTCCGAGGGAATGTGTTCCACTGTTGAACAGCCCTTACTGTCAGGAAGTTCCTCCTAATGTTGAGGTGGAATCTCTTTTCCTGCAGTTTGCATCCATTGATCCGTATTCTAGTCTCTGCAGCAGCAGAAAACAAGCTTGCTCCCTCCTCAATATGACATCCCTTCAGATATTTAAACAGGGATATCATATCATCTCTTAACCTTCTCTTCTCCAGGCTAAACATCCCCAGCTCCCTAAGACATTCCTCATAGGGCATGGTTTCCAGACCCTTCACTTTCTTAGTTGCCCTCCTTTGGACAAGCTCCAGTTTCTCCACATACTTTTCGAATTGTGGTGCCCAGAAGTGGACACAGTATTCCAGATGAGGCCTGATCAAAGCAGAATAGAGTGGCACTATTACTTCCCTTGATCTAGACACTATACTTCTATTGATGCAGCCTAAAATTGCATTGGTCTTTTTAGCTGCCAACATCACACTGTTGACTCATGTTCAATGAGTATGGTCTACTTAGACTCCTAGATCCTTTTCACGTGTAGTCTTGTTCAGCTAGGTGTCCCCCACCCTATATCTGTGCATTTCATTTTTCTGCCCTAAGCGCAGTACCTTACATTTCTCAGTGTTGAATTTCATTTTGTTAGCTTTGGCCCAGCTTTGTAGTCTATTCAGGTCATTCTGAATTTTGATCCTGTCCTCTGGGGTATTAGCTACTCCTCCTAATTTGGTGTCATCTGCAAATTTGATAAGTATGCTCCCAATTCTATTATCCAAGTCATTGATAAAGATGTTGAATAGCACTGGGCCCAGGACAGAACCCTGTGGCATTCCATCATCCCTGATAATAGAGAAAGATTCAAATAGATTCTGTAGCTGCAAGCTCACAGAACATTCCCTGTTTTCCTACTTCTGTATGTGACCTTCCTCCAAGCATCTACCTCTGTTGTATGGGGAGTGACCTCCTCCACCCCAGCAACTTCCTCTGTGTGTTTCCCATCCAAGACATTCTGTTCTGTTCAGGAGAACCTCCTGCTCCCTAAAATGTTGAAGTGCAGATACCTGGGCCTCCAGCTGCCAGACCTTCTCCTTCCAGAGGGGTACCAACTTGCACTTGGGGCAGATGAAGTTCCCCACATCCCTAGGCAATAAGACAAACATCACACAAGTGTTGCAGGTGACTGCAGCAGGGCCTTCAGTGTCCATACTGAGAAGTCTTAAGGAGGCACTGAAACAAGATTGTAGGCTTCCCCTGAGCTCAAGTCACTCGGCCTATAGTTATGTAGAGAGCTTCTGGCTACGAGCTCCTTCCAGAGGCAAGTCTCTGACTCACTTCCTTTGAGCAAAAGTCTCTACTAGCCTCTTAAGGAAAAAAAAAAGTGAAAAAAAACCCCCCTCCAACAATGTTCTCACGTCAGCATCTCCTCTATTCTCCAAAACCTCCTTGACTATATAAGAAAAATAAAAATTTGCATGCCGTTAGGTGCACGCCTCTGCCAGCCTTCTGTGGAATTAGGGTTCTGGCTCCTCCTAGCAGTGACTCCCAAAATGCAATAGCTCAAAGTCTAAGTTTACATCTCACTCAAGCACATGGACAAGGGAACCAGCCTTTTCTTCCTTGAAGGAAATAGACAATGAATCCAAGAGTAAATATGGGAAAATAATTTTCTATCCGATAACAGTTGGAAGAGAGTGGTATTCCCTAGAAGATGGAAAGAAAAAACTGGTCCAGATATAAATGAGTGGTTTTGGAAAGTGTTAGATTACATGAAAATGGACAAACTAACCCAATTGATTAGAAATAAATCAGCAGACAAGTTCAAAAAGGACTGGTTAGATACAGCTGGAAAAAACCAACATTTATTGGAAAAAAAGGAAACAAGAACTAAATGATTATAAATATATTCAAAATTAAGAAAGAAAAAACAAAATGGGACTAGAATAAAAGTAGAGAAACAAGAGACACGCAGGAAAGATAATTGTTATGCGTATGAAAGTAAGAGAGTAATGTATGTAATGTTAAAGTGCGTTTTTTTAAGAAACAAAAAGTAAGGAGGGAATCTGACAGCTAAGGTCAGAATTACACATTGTTTACAAGGAGAATTTTTATAAATCATAAGCCCAAGGCTTCCTTCCCCCAAATATAGATGGATTGGCTCGGTGGCATCACTAGGGGGGTGCGGACCACACCAGATGATACCCTATGGAGGGATGACACCACTACTCCTCAATCTGTGTTTGGACAGAAATAGGCTGTGCCATCCCCCCTGTGTATCTTTAAAAAGATGGTGTCAGTAGGGTGAGGCTCAGTATAAGGAGAAAGGAGAGGCCCCAGGTTTTTTAAAATTAAAATTTCAAATTTCAAAATTTTCAATTTTCAATTTTTTAAAATTTTTCCTAATTTTTTTAAAAAAACATCTGCCTGAAGAATCAGCTGATGTTTCATAAAGCACTGAGACTTGAGGGGCATAAAGAAATAGTCTAGAGAGACCTAAGTAGCTTAACTCCTTGACCCAATGGATTACTGTGCTTTGTCTACACAAATGATGCCACTTGCACACATGACTGAGAGCCAAAGCCTCATGTTACCAGGACTTTTTGAAGTATCATCCCGTTTGCAGAATCACTTAAGAGGCACATTCAGCTGACATTGTTTCCTGAAAAATGCCAGGTAGGGTTTTACACATTCTCCTGAATAGGGAAGGGTTTCTTCCAGATTCCGCTGGAATATCTCAGGAAAAAAACTCAGATGCATCCACTTGGTGTTGGGGCCATGTTTGTGGGACATTAGCTGATGCATAGCACTTAGCAGCCTTTTTCAGAAGAGGAGAAAAATATACTACTTTGTTGTCTAAGTTTGTTGCTCTGTGGCTTTTCAATTTCACCTCTTTGTTGTGTGAGAGGAAGGAAAAGACAGGAACCTATTGCTGATCAGCTCTATGAGAATTAGAGAATGAGAACAAGGAGTCTGAAAATGGACTTGTTTGTAGCACTTGCACATGCACCTTCTAGTACCTATTCCTAAGTGATTGCTCTCATATGCAGTTTTTTAGTGATGGTTCAGCTTTGCCCAGTGGATAGTCTCAGTACCAGAAACTCTGGTTGAAAATGTTGCTAGTGAATGCCAGTTTAGTGAACAGGAAGACAGCTGCCATTCAGGACTTGATCCTTTCTCTCAGTTTTCTGGCTTTATCTGAAGCTGGGTGGCTGGGACTGATAAGGGACTCTATGGCTTTCTAGATTGGCAGGAAAGTGTGACATGAAGTTGCCTTTTCCTTAATGCTTAGCAGCTGCACCACAGCCTTTAGATGGAGCTGCGCTGTTCCGCAGTTTTTAAAAAAGAAGCTGGGAAAACCAGCACCTTTTAAAAGGAGCTTCTTCTCCCCTAAAACACACACACAAAAAAATGCGTTTTCATGGCACACTTTCCCTTTTTCCTCATCTAAAGGCTAGAGTTTCATGCAGCCATGAACACACTTCTTTTTGCCAATCTAGAAAGCCCCTATTTGTATACTGGCTACCCTGCTGCTCAACAGTCTCCCTGAGCTAGCTGGGATGGTCTTGAGGTTGATGTTGGAATCCCCTCAATTTGTAGGGCTGGGGGATTTCAAAATCCATATTGAGACTGCCCTGTCAGAAGCGGCTCAGGGCTTCATGCTTACCATGACAACAACCATGGGTTCTTCTCAAGTGGCATCTGGCTCGAGTGGTGCTGCTGGGCACATTATGGACTTTGTTTTCTGTAGCAGGTGGGGTGAATGTGATCTGGGAGTGGATGTACAATTTACAGTTCTCTTATCATGGACTACCTAGTGGGTTTTAGATTTACTGGGACTCAGAACATCTACAAGGGTGGGGGGCTTATTAAAATAGTCCACCCTAGGAGACTTATGAATCCAGATGGATTCTTGATGGCTCTTTGGGAGTTTCTTGCCTTGACAGGAAATCCTGTTGAAGTCCTGGAACACAACAGCACCTTACTGTCCCCTCTCAAAGAGTGGAGCCAAACTAGTCCCCTGGATTTCCAGGAAGCCGGTGCCAATGAAACAAGTGAGAAGGCAACTAGAACAACATTAGCAGAAAATCTGGAGCAGGACTGATCAAACACAGACTAAAGCTTGTCTCAGAAACTACTCTGCAGCAATACAGGCAGCAAAGGCATCTTCTCTACCTCTATAGAGTCTGCAAGGAACTCAGCTAGCAAAGATGTTTTGAGCATTCAGGGGTCTTTTACACACAGGGCCAAGAAAGGCAATCTGTGCTGGTTATTTTACATATAGGCCCAAGAAAATCCAGATCACATGACAGGTCTCTGCGAAAAAACTTGCCTGCCGATGAATTAACTCCAGTTTTATTTGGATGCTACAAGGGGGTATCATAAAGTTTTAATTATCACTTTAAAAAGAATTGACAGAAAGTTTGTTTTGATTTGTAGCTGTTAACTTATCTCTATGTAGTCACCATCCAGATTTACACATTTTGTTTCTTGACTCTCCAAATACCATTATTGTAGAAGTCTGCAGATTGCACCTGACAAGGATTTTACACTTTAGTCACTTCTGGCAGAGCCAGTCACAAAAATAAAGGACGCAATGAGTTGATTTTCTCAGCAATGTGCACTTAGGGACCTATGATGACACTGACAAAATTTCATCAATATGCCATAATAACTTCTGGGTGATAATTATTACTTTACGATACCCCTTTGTAAGGCGCAATCTGCAGACCTCTACAATATCAGGTATTTGGAGGGTCAAGATACGCTGGGAAAAATGTATAAATCTAGATAGTGACTACATAGAAACAAACTTTCTGTCAATTTTTTTAAAAGGTGATCATTAAAACTTTACGATATCCCCTCGTATAATTGATACAGGTCCAGTGGATGTAACTTTGGTCCATGCTTATCAAGTGACAATGGATACTTTTTCATTTTGTGCAACCTGAGGATGTGGATAGAATTCTTGGTGAGATGAGAATCACCACACGTGTGTTAAATCCTAGCTCTATCTGGCTTATTAAAAAAGCTAGACGAGGACCGGCAAAGTTCCATCTTGTCTGAAGGAAGCTGTTATAAAACCATTACTAAAACAGCCTTCTGTGGATCCCACCATTTAGGATAATTACCACCCAGTTTCTAAAATTCCATTTTTAGGCAAGGTCTTGGAGCACGTGGTGGCCTCCCAGCCTCAGAGGTTTCAGGGTGAGATGGGTTAGCTAGATCCATTTTAATCTGGTTTTGGGTGATGATCTTGGTTGCATTGGTGGATGACCTATGCCAGGAGCTAGGCAGTAGGAGTGAGTCCCTGATGGTTCTGGTGACCATCTCAGCAGCTTTCAATACCATCAACCATGGTAACCTTCTGGGCTTTGTGGGCCCTATAGTGGCTGAGGGACTCCTGCTTGACCTCCTGACCCTTTTAAGGTTCAGTTCTATCTCCCATACTAATGAACATATACATGGACCCTTTGTATATGCGTGGGATATATAAGTATATATATCCGGACACCACAGTGTATGGGAAAAAACATGAAACCTCAAGTCTAGTTGTTTGCTATGGCCTTGCGCTCCTGCACGTGCACCATTTTAACGCCCAGGGCTTGCAATCCGTGTGAGCTTGAGTCCACATATGGCAAGCCCACGTATGGGATGGGGGCACAGTACATGAAACTGCTGGTAGAGGTAGTCTGGAGTTTTGGGGTTTGTTGCCATGAGTATGCAGACGACATCCAACTCTATTACTCCTTTTCACCACAAGCCAGAATCTGTTTTGGTTCTAGATCAGTGCCTGGCATCAATAATGGGCTGGATGAGAGTGAACAAATGGAAACTTAATCCAGAAAAGATGGGAGTGCTCCTGGTCAGTTGAAAGGCTGGTCAGGGAATAGGAATTCAACCTGTGCTGGATAGGCTTATGCTCCCCTTGAAGATGCAAGTCTCATGCTTGGGTGTGATTGTAGATTCAACTCTGAGCCTGGAAGCTCAGGTTTCAGTGGTTGCCAGGAGTGCATTTGTACAGTTAAAGCTTGTGTGTCAGCTTTGTCATTCCTTGAGATGTCAGACCTGGTGTCATTGACATGTGCCTTAGTTACAAATGGATTGCACTGTACATGCAGACTGCGTTTGAAGAGTTTTTGGAAACATCAACTGGTCCAAAGAGCTGCAGCTATATTGCTAACTGGAGCTTGCTACAGGGAACATACAGCTCCCTTGTTGCAACAGTGTCAGCGATTGCCACTCTATTTCCAGACACAATTCAAACTGCTGGTTTTGACCTATTAAGCCCTTTACAGCTCAGGTCTCGGTTATTTTAAAGACTATATTCTCCCTTATGAACCAGCCTGTGCTCTGAGAGCTGCTGGGAAGGCCCCTTTTCCTGTCATCCTTCCAGGTACATCTGGGCCTTCTCAGTGGCTGCTCACTGGTCTGGAACTCTTTTCCCAGAGACGTTAAATTGGCACCCTCTCTAATTTCTTTTAACGGACAAGTAAAGGCATTTGATGAGTGACTATATAATGATCACCTCACCTAAACAAGGCACTGGATGATATATGTTTGAATAGCTGAATAGCATTCTCTTTTTGTACTGTGCAGGACATTGTGCTTTTTGTAAACTTTCAAAAGTCTGTCATCGGGCAGGCTATTTAACACCAGATTCCTTGCCACCCAAATGTGTAGCTGTGCCTCAAACTACCCAAGAAAGAAGAGACTCCCCTTATATGCATTCCCATTCTACCAATAGCTACTTCTAAGTATCTAAAGACAATGAAAGAATGTCCATTAAATTTATACTCCAACCTAGATGGGGTGATCCTAAATACACTTACAAAAGCAAGTATCAGCCAAACAGCATTGAATCTCTAAAAACTTTGTGATACTGACAGGGCAAGTTCAGAAACTGGATAGGGTTATTCTCCCATACAGATGCATGGTACCTTTGCAGCATAAAAACATGGAGTTGAGTATGATGAGGTATTGACTGTATATACTTGTCTAGAAGTTTAAAAATGTTTGCCCAAAAGTTGACCCTAAAATTCCAGGTCAACTCATTTGCGGGTCATTATGACAATGTGATAGCAGCTCTTTCAGATTTCCCTATGTCGTTTCTTTCTCTCTTGAGCCAAGCAGAAAAAGTCTTGGGTGACTGTTTGATATTGCTGTTTGGTTAAAGAGTCCCTCTCATGTCACCTTGCTGTCTGAAGGCTGAAACAAAAGCTGAATACTGAAGCAAAATGCTTTAGTCAGAGTCCCTTTTGCTGCATGCACATATACACACACTGAAGGGGCCTCCAAGTTTTACCCTTGATCTATCTACGGGTGATGGTAAAATCCACGGGTGATGGCAAAAATAATTTGGCCCAAAAACCCGCTCTTGACTTATACATGAGGTCGTCTTGTAGTTGGGTATATACAGTTAACTTCAGAATAGGACAAAGCTGTTTACTTGATGATTCAAATAGATATTTGCCTTCAGAGTTAAGGTCATAAAGAATTGTATTTCTTATTACCTTTATTTCCATGACATCTACTGCCCTTTAGATGTTTTAAGCAGCCTTCTATCATAGGAAATCTGATTTGTCAATTATAATGATGATGACAATGATGTACACTCTGAATTTTTGAAATCAAAAACTTATTTGTCAATGTACAAAGTAAGGAAGCAACCCAGCTGGTCTCTTAGAAAAAAATAGAGAGAAGAAAGTAAAAGAGCAGATAACTGCACAGATAAGAACGGGTTATACTGTATTTCTAATTCTAGCTGTGAGCCAGCATTTTAATAATAGTATGGTGAATTCAAATGGTTCTTACCCACAGATTGCATTCAGTGTAGAACAGTGGCACCCAAACTTTGGTCTTACAGGTGTTTTGAATTTCAGTTTCAGAAGTCCTAGCCAGTTTGGTTAACAATCAGGAATTCTGGGAGCTATAGTCCAAAATATCTGAAGGATCAAAGTTTGAGAACCAATGGTATAGAAAATAATGTATATCTTTGCATCAAGTAGATTGGCTCCTAACTTATGTAGTCCCAACAATTTTTCTGTCTTGTCACAGACAGTATCCATTTCTCAACCAATTACAACTTGGGAAACTTGGTTCTCAAAAGAGACTGTTTGGAGGAGCCAGGAATATCCATTCTGAACTCCTTTCCAAGGATGCTGTCTTTATATATTATTTTATTACAGTACCTGGGAACAGCATTTGAGGAATCAGAATTGTTACTTTATTTATTCAGCGTTGGGATTTGGCTGATGGGCAGTGTTCACATATATTCACAGTTTTGCTTACCTGCATCGGGGGGGGGGGGGGGGGAGGAGCTCTCTAGGCATATGGAGATCCTCCAGTGTGAATCTATGGTCAACTTCCACTAGAAATATAGGGTTTGCCATTATCTGCAATTTTTGCTGTCTGCAGTACATCTGGGAACCTTGGGAGCCCAGGTGTCTAGAATGGTGAGCTCTAAGAATTCTAGCTGGATACAGATAATCTTGTGCTTGTCAAAGAACTCTAGGAGAAATGGGGTGAGGGGACTATGCCTGTTTCGCTTCCCCAATCTAGCATCTTACAAAAGTATTGGGCCTACAACTCCCATCATCCACAGCCAGCCATTCTAAATACTGTCTCCCTATGTGGTAAGTAGTTTTATAATATTACTGTATATATCCATGTATAAGCCAAAAAATTGACCCAAGAAACCCGAGTTGACTTATCCACAGGTCAATAGAAGTACTATACTTTAACTCATATATATATATTGTGGAACCATCTCCAGGTGAAAGTCAAAAGCGTAACCTCTCCTGGAAGCAATGACCTCCTTCTATTTTCTCAACCATCCAGCCTTTAGTATAAGCACGAACAGGTATGCCTGATGGAACTTTGCAAGTTCTTTGGAATTGTTTTCCTTTGCTTCATCCTTTAGATTCTTTCTTACACGCCCCTAGGTTTTACTCTCAACATAACCATGGGTCATATAAAAATCCATAATTTTGGAACCAAAAGTTGCCCTTGGCTTACACATGAGGTTGATTTATAGTCAAGTTCATGGTATATGCTTTTTCCCTTTACTTCTTCCAGACCATTTAATATAGGAATAGAAAAACATGGGCCTTTGAGATGTTTTGAACATCAGCTCCCTAAACCCCAATGAGCACATCCAAAGTAAGGCATGATGGGACTTGCAATCCATAACATCTGGAAGAATAGAGATTCCATATTCTGATTTAAGATGGGGATATACCTAAAAAAATTGTTGGTTTTCTCTGCCCTGCACGTGGTTTTTATTGATTGCCTTTTAGATAACTGAAACACTTTAAAACTGATGCAATTGACACATTGCCTTTCATGTGCAACTGAACCAGGGCTTCAAATCTTTATAAAGTGGCTATACTACTGATGGTGAACCTTTTACAGACTGAGTGCAGAAACTCAGTTGCATTCCCGCACCAGGTGCCTGACTTCTGGGGTGAGTTGAGGCGGGACTTCTGGGGGTGGGACTTCCACCTTCCATGGCAGGACTTCTGGAGGGAAAACCCAAGGCAGGGTCTCTCAGCCTCAGGCTAGCAATAGCACTACCACCACCACCCCGGACGAAACTTACCAAGAAAACTCCATGATAGTTTCACCGTAGGAAAACAACGTGAAGGCACCACACACACAAGTCATGTTCTCTCGTCCTCTGAGGATGGCAAGGGAAATTCTTATCTGATGGAGGTTGCCCCATGGCAGTTTCACCTTAGAGTCGCCAGGAACTGGCGCTCAGAAGAGAGCTCTGGGCCCATAAGTTGGAAATGACTTGGAGGCACACAACGACAACAACAACAACCACAATGAAGTGCAGAAGGCACACCAAAACAACAAGAACAAAGAAAGCCAGCTGCTTGAGTGTGCAACTCTGGAGACCAGGGCTCGAATGCCAGCTTAGGTGTGAAACTCACTGGGAGATCTTGGGCAAGAACACTCTCTCAGCCTCAGAGGAAGGCAATGGCAAACCTACTCTGAAGAAACTCACATTGCCATGAAAACCACTGGGAGACCTTGGACAAGTCACACTCAGCCCCAGAGGAAGGCAATGGCAAACCTCCTCCGATAAAACTTGCCAAGAAAACCCCATGACTGAGGTGCCAGAAAGGACTTGAAGGCACACAACACACACACCTACCCAAGTAGGAAGTGCCGCTGAGCCATATGGCAGTCACTCTTGTGCTTTCTCTCTCACAGCTGAAGGGAAGGAAACAGAGGGGGAGGAAGAGGAGGCTTGGGCAGGCCCCACTGACAGCGGTCCAGGCAAAGAAGGTGGTGGTGGCCAAAGAATAGAGATGGAGCATGAGGCGTGGGGCGGGCAGTGGAGATGGGGGCCCTGTGCTTCCACTGGCCTCCTGGGGCTCCCATAGGACCTGTGCCCCTGCTCTCTCCACTGCCTGTCCCCACTCTGAGCCGCAGGTGAGCAACGGGAGGGGTGGGAGGACAGGGATCTTTTGGGCTGCTGGATTCGCTGCCCCAGTGTACGTCTCTCCCTCCCTCTGCCCAAGGCCCCTATTCCCAATCCTCTCACCTCCCTCGCCCATGTGTGTGTCTTCCTAACCCACATCTCCCAACAGGTTCTCACATGTGGCATGGGGCGAATGCAGCCAGGGCCCCCATGGCAGCAGGTGGGGGGGGGGGGGAGGCAGAGTTTCCTGAAGTTTGCTAGCATGAATTCATGCCAATTGCATGCGCCTCCCTGCTGTGGACATTGCATGCCCTCTGACATGGCTTCACATGCCACATAGGGCATGTATGCATACCACAGGTTTGCCAACATGGGGCTATACATTTTCTTCCCACAAAACCAGTCAAGTGACCCCCACCAACACACACACACACAAAGCAAGGTTTGTGTATAGGTCTAACACACACACACCCCTCTACAATGTCTGGCAAAATTCAACAGCTGGTTTTGATTACAGTATATAAAAAAACCCTACTTGAACTGCAGGTTTGAGTACAAAGATCTAAAAACAGGGCTTGCTAAAGAAAGAGAATTCTTGTCATAGTTAAGTTGTTAACTCATTTTCCTTTTTTAACCATGTAACAAACCCACAGCAGCACCAATGAAATAAAGTTGGGCTAATGGAAATTTTGCACAAACAGTCTTTTCTTTACATTTAGAAAGCTTTGGTTAGTTCTCAAATTAGCTTTATTTTTTAAAAAAATAACAAGTCCCTCAGACGCTTAAGTGGGCAGATTCATTGTCTGAAATCACAGTGACACAGAATGGTATCCATTTCACAACTGAAAAATCAAAGATTGATAGTGGGAGTTATGGGAAGGTTTTTCTTTATAAAACAGTGGTGTTTCTTTGGCAATTACCAAGGAAAGCAGGAAGAGTTTAATCTTAAAGACATAACACAACATACAGTTATATACTGATGTGGTTTCTTTTGGTTTTTTGAAAGAAAGCTGCTACAGGTTTCTTATCCTGGGAAAAATGACCTATGTATAGGCAGTCTGCCATTCTTTGGTGTGAAGATGGTTTTAAGGGCAGGAGTAAAGCAAACCACAAAGCTACCATGGCAGAGATGTACAATGCCATGAGGAGACTGGTCAGTCTTTGTAGATATCCACACTGCTATGCGTGAAAAGAGATATACTTACAGGCAGAGGCTGTCTCTGACATAAATAAGTGCTCAGTATATTTTAGTATCAAGTGTGTCCTTCTCTACCCATCTAAAGCTTTAGGACACAAAAAAGGTAACACACAAATATATGAATGCAACCATATGGCATATAGTGCAAACTGGTTGTCCTGCTGGAGGAAAAGGAGCAACAGCTTGATATCAATGACTCTATATTTTGACTTACTAGGGAGGATTAAGCTGTTTTGGAAAGAGTGGAGCAGACTCTTCTGTAAGGGAAACAAATGGGGGGAACGCTTCTAGGAAGGGTTCTATGGATGGAATAGCTACTGTCAATCTCCAGAGGAAGAAAAGACATGTGGTGGTCATAGGTGATTCCCTGTACTGCAGAATATATTCAGTGGTGTGTGGTCCTGATATGATATCTTGGGAAGCATGCTAGCTCCTAGGGTGAAGAGCCAAGATGTAAGAGAGAGGTTAACAAGACTCTTCAAGGCTATTCCTTCTAATTCATGGTGGAACAAATAAAACATCTTCAACATATTGCAAGAGACCATGAGGCTCTGAGGAGGAAGCTAAAGAATGTTGGAGCTCAGGTTGTTTGTGGCTAGCCCAGGAAGAGGGAGAAAAATACCAAAAATGAACAACTGGCTCCATGGAAGAAAGATTTGCCTTCTTGGACCATAATGTGAACTTCCATGAAGGAGGACTTCTGACAAGAAATGGGTTGCACCTCACAACAGTTGGAAAAATGTTTTTGCTAGGAGTCTTAAATCTGATCAGGAGGGATCAAAGGGAAGGAGACAGTATTCCAGGGAGCATGAGGACATCAAAGGAGAGAAAGAAATGAATTTGATTCCGTTTTGCTGTTTGCTTGTCCATGGTTGTTGCTGTTGTTTTATTGTTTGAATTTTTATTTTTATTGTGTACATTTTTATTGATTGTTAGCAGGTTTTAATTGTAAAATGTTTAATTCTGTTTTAAGGGAGGGAGGGTTGGGGGCTATGTTATGTATAATTTTAATGTTGTAAGGCGCCCCGATTGCAGATGAGGCAGGATTTATAATAATAATAATAATAATAATAATAATAATTATTATTATTATTATTATTATTATTAATGGGGACAATAGCCTCACTGATAAAGGAGGAATCGGGTCAACAAAGCAAGAGCCCAATGATGGGCAGAAAAAAAGAAGAAGAGAATGATCCATGGTCTTAGATGTCTCCATACAAATCCACAGATCCCGGAAAATAAACAAGATGAACTTTAATTCTTAACAGAGGAAGGCAAATATGATTTAATAAGCATCACTGAAACATAGTGGGATAAATCTCATGATTGGAATGTAGTAATGGAAAGATATTATTCCCAAAACCCAGATCATACAAAAAAGGAGAAGCAGTGTTACTGTATATATCACGAATGAATCCATCACTTTGAGCATGGAGAACAAGTTGACAGCCTTTACGTAAACATGAAAGGAGACAGAAACAACAGTGACTTCATTGTGGGCATCTGCTATAGGCCCTTCAGCCAGACTGAAGATCTGGATAATGCCTTCATAAACCAAATGACCAAATATTCAAAAAGGAGAGAGATGAGAGAATTCAACCACCCTGATGTTTGTTGGAAGTCACACTCTGCCAAGATTGTAACTTCCAACAAATTTTTCACTGGCCTAGCAGACCATGTCATTGTTCAAAAGGCAGAGGAAACAACAAGGGGACCAGCTATTTCAGGTTTGATTCTTACCAACAGACATGAACTGATCACTGGGGTGGAAATAGTAATATCCTTTAATGAGAATGACCATTTTCTCCTGGAGTTTGTTACAGAGAAGAAAAGGGAAGGCACTGAACTGTTCAATATTACAGAATGACATCGACATACCCCTATTAGTGCTTCTAAAGCGCTCACTAGGAATGGTAAGCTAGCTACACACTCTTCACTGAGCTGATCTTTCAGAGTCAGCAGAGCAAATGAACATGCCACTGATACAACATATTTGCCCCAATTAAACCTTCTACTGTACTATCACCTACATTTCAAGAATTGGGGGTGGGTCCAATTGTATTCTGAATGCAGAGGCTGTGCATATTTTGAAGAAAAAGGTGCTTTACCCATTATCCTCCCTCATCCAAATTTATGTTGACTTTTAAAACCAAGCCAAAGTCATTCAACCTAGTGGTGCATCATAAAAGCTGTCTTCCTAACTTGATAGGTATCTCATACATAAAATGCCCAACACAACACCAAGACACAATGGGGTATAGGGGCAGCATCCTATCAAAGTTGGTGGGAGAGCCATCACAAGAAGGGAAGGACAACTCAGACAAACATTAGTCTTTGCTACTTCCTGCACTAAGGACTCCAAGAAGAAAGGTAAATGTATGGTATTATAATACTAGTAGCCAGAAATGATAAGGGCCATAAATACTGAGCACTCAATAGTACTGAAATGAACAGACAGCACAATAACATCCATTTGGTAACTGGAGACAGGAACCTGCCTAATGTTATTCCTTTCCCCAACTAATGATCCAAACAGCTGGTCAATTAAACCTGACACAGTGGAGTAGTAGGAATCACCCACCCCCAGTTATGCACAGAAGTACTGTGTAGTGATAGTGTGCTTGTTAGCATCACAGTCCTTTACTCCTTCTCTTCTCAAAGGCCAGCACAATCACAACACCAGGTATCTTCATTTGCAAAGAGTAAACCTTTCTAGCATTAAGAAATCACTGCGATGGAACCAGCTCTTATTGCTGAAGAAATTTCAGTGCCACCAAGAGGGGTAACTGGATCCTACAGTTTGGGTATAATTGATACCCAAGATATAATAAGCAGCTCAAGCAGCTTTTTCCAGTGTACAGCTGAGTTTCACTGGAAATCACATTCAGTAGCAAAGGTTTAGACTCCACCTTCTAGAAAGGTATGCAAGGCTCATGTATAGGTAGCCAAGAATTTGTGTCTTTATCTCTACTGTCTATTCCCCCGTCCAAGTCATTAGAACAAGCCTAGTAAACCAGAATAACACAGCAAATAAAATGGTTCTCCTAAAATTCAAACTCTTAGCTATCTTTATGAAATTTCAAGTCCTGTACCCTCACCTGTATGTCTTGCCATCCTTGTGCTGATCTTCATCATCATCATTCGGCAACACAAAAGGATCGGTTATCTCTGGCAGGCCAGATTCCTGTAGCCGTTTCTTTTTTCGCCCTCGGGGAGCTTTCGGGGGCATACCTACAGCACCACTCACTGCCCCAACTTCTGAAAGTGCAGTAGTCCCCTTTTTGGAGAGGTCAGGTACTACTTGAAGAGCTGCCTGGGAACCAGGAGGAAGTGCTGAGACAATCATGGGTGCTGAGATGGGAAAGGTTTGCACAGAGGAGGCTGTGGTCACCAGAGACCCAGAAGGAAGGAGAAGTTATCACAAGACCAGGCCCTGTGAGAGAAGGAAGGTTCAGATACCAATCTCAGAAAGAATATTCATCCATCTATTAAAATGCTCTAAGAATATACTTAATGATTTATTTATATTTAATTTATACCCTACCTAGCACAAGATCCAAAGCAGCTGGCAAGTTAAAACAAAGCATAGCTAACCCACCCTTTATATAATGTAATTAGTGTAGCACAGGTTCTAATCCTAGTCATGAATCTAACCAGACAACCATGGGCCAACTATTCAGTCTAACCTACCTCACAGTATTATCCTAAGAATAAAATTGCAGGGGGGACTACTATGAACACAGGCTTCCACTCACGACTGCAAGATATGGCACTGTCTTATAGCAAGAAGCTACGCTTCCTTCCAATCCTGAAGATGTGAAGGGAGGAAGAAATAGTCTGATTCTGGTCCCTGCTTCCTAGATAGGAAGGCATACTAGAGTTCAGTAACTTCTTGGCCCCCC
The DNA here is from genome assembly GCA_034509955.1 of Urosaurus nigricauda. Taxonomy (NCBI): domain Eukaryota; kingdom Metazoa; phylum Chordata; class Lepidosauria; order Squamata; family Phrynosomatidae; genus Urosaurus; species Urosaurus nigricauda. The sequence continues at coordinate 125,436,160 of JAOEGL010000002.1, forward strand.
ACTGTCCTTCCTGTTCCAATACAACAAAGGGAAACATTTTAACAGTGTGCATAGGCACAGAGGGTGCTCAAGAAGGGTAAATTGTTGATTGCTGCTGCCTGAAGCTGCATTTGACCACTGGTTAGTGACAAAATGTCTGCCCAACCTTTCCTAAGGGTTTAAAGGTGGGGAACCTGATTATGTTTTGCCTGGCTAGCCAAGTTGGCTAAAAAGGGACAGGTCTGAAAGCCACATTCTTCTCTGAACTCCTCAAAGAAATAAAGGAATAAACATACAATAAATAAATAGTTTTAATAATACAGGAGTAGAACATTTACAGGGCATTTCTGGTGGGTAACATTTTTACCAATAGACATGAACTGATCACTGGGGTGGAAATAGTAGGACTCTTGGATGGGAATGATCATATTCTCCTGGAACATTTACCAGACTGGTACATAATACATGTCTGTCTAGACAGTTAAATGGGTAAGCAGAGATATTATGGTGTAAAGTCATGCTATGCTACATATATTTGGCTTGAGTGCTTTCCCTTTTTCATCTCAGACAAGGGTTAGCTACGGTCCCTTACCAAGGACAGCTCACCTCCCACTCAAACCAGCCCACCTCCCACCCTGACACTGACTATACCAGCCTTCAAATCCTCTCACCTGTTGTCATGAGCCCAGCAGACTGTACAGGCACCACAGTGATATTCTGCGTCACAGAAGCTTGGCTATGTGGGGTAAGTTGTTCTGGCTTGGTGTCAGAATCCATAGAAATGTTGGTGGGAAGGGCCACAGAGGTTGGCACAGTCAATAAGGTTGGATAGTGGGGAGGAGCAAGACCACAACCTTTTTCCGAAGGCAACAGCTGCTCCTTCATCTTGTTAATGAACATACTGTTATCAATCTAGAAAGAGAAGAGGTAAGTGGAAGAATGAGTTTTTAGAAGAGTTATTGCATGAACTTTGAATGAAACATGTTAAAATTCAGACATCTCTTACCTGCCCTGAGACAGTGGGCACTCCTGGCCAAAAATAGGGGGAGGAATTGAAGTGAGATTCTTCCATTCTAGCTGAGGGGGGAAAAGTCAAAAGGCTTGATGTTAAATTACATAGCTGTGAAAATGAAACACTGCATCTTTCTTATTTGAGCACTTCCAACTCTAGACCTCATCCATCTCTTCTAAATTGGTTCTGCTAATACTTTCTAATGCTGCAAATTATTCCCCAGATTCTGCAGTTATCTTCAGGAGGACAGGCTCTGCATGTGGTTATGATCTTCATAAGAACACAAAAGCTTTGTGCAAACCAAGCATGGGAAAGGCATATTTCTCCATGTTTCTCCTTAAAATATGGTCAAGGTAGCAAACAAAACAAATAATAATAGAGCAACTGTCACAAAAAATACACACACTCACAACAAATTACTAGGAGTCAGCATTTAACCAAAACAAAGTTACACTTTCATTGTGATGGCATTATTATAGATAAAATTCTAACAGCACAGGCATCCAGTGAAGACTCCTGTATTTCATCATTCTGAAACTGGTTAATAATTGTTGAATACTGGAAGTCTGAAAGAGCTAGTCTCATTTGCTTCAGCTCACTGGGATGCAATGAGGTAGGGCCAAACATGGTTCAAATGTTCAGGTTATATATCGCTTATGCTGATCAGAAAAATAAGAGTCTGTTCCCTTCGCCACATGCTGCAACAGAGTTCCCCAATGCTGGGTATAACCTCCCCAATTCTAGTGTCCCCCAGCAACCAACATTCATAAACAGCTCTTGAAAATAAATTACCAGTGTATATTTTGGACCAAAAGAACTCTGATCCAAATGCCTTACAGTAGGAAAATAAAATTCGAAGCCTCTAAGTTCTTATATTCCAGCTCATCACACAGCTTTTTCATAATATAATACAGATAATAATAATAATAATTTTATTTATAGCCCGCCCCTCTGAACTGGCAATACTAGGAACAGATTTTTTTTTTAAAAAAAGCTATATCTACAACAATTCCTCCTGTGTCTGTAATACACAGGAGTGAGACCTTGCCTAGAAATTAAGTTGGTTGGTCCTTACTTGAAACAGGAATTATAGCTATGTGACTAAATTATTTCATAGCACAGCTCAACGTAAGCATGGAGAAAAGATTGGTTGTTTCATCACCTTTCAGAAAAACTTTCACAATAGGAAATGTAATGACAGAAGATGCACAGCCTTCTAATACTGTATTTAGATTTCAAGCTACTCAATGATTAATGGCTAAAACCCTACACATCTTTTATTGGTAGAAAATCCCACTGGACTCAGTGGTACTTATGCTCAGGTAAACACAGTCAGAAAGGGTTTGTATTAAGCCTAACACACATTCATCCTAGGGCGTCTAATATTCTACTGAAAAATGACTGTTTCGGTTCTCAAAGACAAATCTAAGAAACTTTGTTTTCACTTCCAGCCAGCCAATAAGTGATCTGTGCAAGCTTAAAGAAAACACAAAGAAATCAAACCAAAAACACCCTACAGTATTACCAAAGTGTATATGCACTGACAGAACAAACCTTTTTAACGAATTGTTCTTGAATTGACACTGTACACAATTTCCCATTTCAAAATGTGAATTTCGAAAAGATAAAAACTGATTTGCTTCAGCATTATTTCAGAATGTCAATAACAAGTGACAGGGGTAATCTGTAGACAGTGTTTAGTTGGGCTTCTAATGAAGCCCCTTACCATATATACTCCTGAGCACACTTAGAAGTCAAGGGACAAACTGATAGGTCCTTTTAATTACTACTAACTCAAGGAAGAGAGTGGAACCAAATACAGAATTCTTGAAATGGAGTGATGTAAGCAGCAGGGTCCTACATTGTGAAGCATCCTTAAAACCAGTGCTTTATTTATGATCTCAAGTTATCAGTGGCTGATGACACCAAATTAATTAGGGTGACTGGAAACTGATTGCAAAAGGTGAAAAATATTCTCTTCTTATTAGTGAAATGGATAGCAAATAAACTTCAGCATCAACTGTAAAATTATACACTAGGATCTGAGCTGGGAGTGACTCTCCACGAAATGTTGTTGTGATAGAAAGCTTGATGAAACAGCTATAAAAATGGCACTGGGAGACCTAAATACAAAAGGAAATGGGCAGGACTGCCAATATCATACTGTTTTTATATACACCTGCAAATAAAATTGGAATGCTGCATACTGTTCTAAAAGGGATATTGCAGAACTGGAAAAGGTGAAAAAGGTCTGGAGCATGAGAAAATGCCTTGGTGTTTAGCTTGGAAAAGAAAACATATGAGATCAGACATGATAGAAAAACGCAAAGCTATACATGGTGTAGAGAAAGTGGATAAGGGGAAAAAAATCTTCCCTCCCTCAGAACTCAGGGTCACCTATTGAAAGAGAATAGTAGTAATAATCAGGTCAGAAGTACAGTCATCCCTCATAACTCGCGGATCTCAGATCCGCGTCCTCAAATATCCATGGAGGGGTGACCTCTGCTATTTCCTATGGCACATCCCCAGGGGCCTGTCCCACTCAAGCCTATGAGGCTTGAATATGCGTGAGCCTCCATTTTCGGGGTAGTGGTGGTCTGGAATGGATCCCCCATGAAAATGGAAGGAAAAGCGTATTTCAAATGTTGCATAGTTCAACTGTGGAATTCACAACCATATGAAGCAGCGATGGTTGCAAACTTATATTTTAAAAATTGATTGCTGGATGATAAAGCTATTACTAGCTAGTAATTATGATGGCTGTATACCACCTCAGACAGTATGTGTCTCAGTATTGAGAGGAGAACATGAGTGGGAAGCTGCTGTTGCCTTCAACTCCTGCCTGTGGGCTTTCCAGAAGCATCTGTATGACCGCTGTGGGAGCAGAATGGCGGACTATATTAAATGCCTAGTCTGATACAACATGGCTCTTAGATCCATGATATATTGATAAGAGTATGCAGCAGCTGCCAATACCAAGCATGCCACACAAGACATTACTATTACTTATTTAAACATTTTAAAAAGCCAGCTCCAAATTGATAAAAACACATTGAGGAACCTGGGTTCTGATTAATGATAAAAAGGAAAGAGTAATTAAAAATGAACACTGTTGACTTCACTGAAATCTTATGCTGAGCAAAACATATATGGAATGATTCAGGCACAGCTTTAAGTGCCAAAGGCAATGGAAGAAGACATCAAGGAGCAGTAGCTTGACTATCGAAAGGTTAAATACAGCTGGCCCTTGGTATCTTATGGGGTTTGGGTCCAGGACCCACCCCCGCCCCTGGATATCAGAATCTATGGATGCTCAAATCCCATTATGTACAATGGTTCAGTAAAATGTTATGACTTATTTAAAATGGCAAACTCAACGTTTGATTTTTGGATTAAATATATATATTTAAGCCATGGATTGTTGAATCCATGAATGCAAAATCTATGGATACAGAGAAACAACTGTGTAACAGTTACATGTCATTTTCAGCAGATGCAATTTTACTAACAGTTTTAAAACCAGCAACCCTTGAAAAATCTAATAAAACAAAAGTGATGTGGTTTGTTGTCGTTGCTTTTTGCAGGAAGACTCCAGTATATATGCCGTAATGCTGCAGATCAAAACACACTAAACACTCTTGTCAGCTATTCAACTGATGGGTGATCTCTAATCCTTACCCTTAGGTTTACATGCTATAAAATAATTTCCCCTTTTTAGGAATGTATCCTCCAAATCCACTGTGGGGTCTCCTCACCAATTTGACTTTTTAGTCTTAAGGCTGCTCCATCCTCTGCACTACAAAAGCAATTCAGTTTGATGCCGCTTACAGTCATGGCTCGATGTTATGGAATACTGGGATTTGTCGTTTTGTGGAATATACCCTGTGTTTAGCCTGGAAAAGAGAAGGTTAAGATATGACAGCCCTGTTTAAATATTTGAAGGGATGTCACATTGAGGAGGGAGCAAGCTTGTTTTCTGCGGCTTCAGATAATGGGACATGGAACAATTGGTGAAGCTTAAGAAAAAGTGATTGCAGCTCAAAATTAGGAGGAACGTATTGATGGTAAGAGCTGTTTGACAGTGAAACAGGCTGCCTTGGAGTGTGGTGGAGTCTCCTCCTTTGGAGGTTTTTTAAACAGAGGCTGGATGGCCATCTGTCAGGGTTGCTTTGATTATGAGTTCCTGCATGGTAGAATGGGGTTGGACTGGATGGCCCTTGAGGTCTTTTCCAACTCTAGGATTCTAGGCATTTGCCCAGGATGCCTCTGACAAGGAAGGGAAGTAAAGTACAGTCACCTCCTCTGCAGCTCTCACAAGAATACTTCTCTCTGGGACACATAGGCCAGAGGCAGTTAAGCACAAAGACATGAGGCTGAAGCAATTCCGTATTTTATGATGTGTGCTTTCTGAGAGAATATCCGGAGGCCACCTGTAACATTTCTTTCCAGGCAGTGTTCTGTATCACGGTGGGGTCTTTGAGGACAGAAATAAAGTTCAGTTACTACAGCACTATGACTTCCCTGGATCTAGACACTATACTTCTATTGATGCAGCCTAGAATCGCATTGGCCTTTTGAGCTGCAGCATCACACTCTTGGCTCCCTTTGCGTCCCGTGATCCGCCCCCATCCCCATCTCCGACGATTGACTGACCCCTTCCGCGGCCCCTGGCTCTCCTTCCCGCCCGGGCTGAGGCCGGGAACAGCGGCCTGGACGACGATGACGCGGGGGGGACCAGCTGAGGCGGAGCCCCTCCGGAACCAGCACCGCCGCCGACGCCTCCTTCGCCGCCTCCTCCTCCTCCTGCCGTAGTAGCGGCCCCTCCGCCGCTGGAGAGCCAGGCGGACAGCAGGCAGCCCTTGTCTTCCGCTTCCGGGTGGGGGCTTAACCCCGGAAGTGATCCTTGTCGAGGGAAGCCGCTCATCGTCTCTCTGCCGCTGCCCATCCTTCGCCGCAGCGCTCCCGGCTTTGGCCCAAGAGGCTCTCCGGCGGCGGCAGCGGCACCAACGGCAGCCTTTTTCCCTCACACCGGAAGTGGCAGCCCCCCGGGATTCGCTTCCGGGGTCAAGGGGGAGGAGTCGGAGGTGGTACTTCCGCGGCGCCTCCGGCGCCGCGGAAGTACCACCTCCGACTCCTCCCCCTTGACCCCGGAAGCGAATCCCGGGGGGCTGCCACTTCCGGTGTTGGCACACCGCTGCTTGGAATGCCCAACGCGCGCATGCGCACTCGAAGCCGTTCCTTGCGAGTGCGCAATGCGCATGCGCGGACTGGCTTTGAGTGACAGGACTCTTTTCAGCTCCTCTTTATCAAGGCTTCTGTCCAGGAGGAATCCTAACATACATGCCCTCCGTTCAGAGGAACCAGTCGTGGTCCTTCCCTTTTCCTGGACGTGTCCTCCATTTCAAGGCTTCTACCCAAGAGGGATGCTAATATGTCCCCCATTCAGGGTGACAAGAGGAGTCCTCCTTTTCCAGGACGCGTCCTCCATTCCTCCAGGAGGAGTTCTAACATGTCCTCCATTCAGGGTGACAAGAGGAGTCCTCCTTTTCCAGGACGCGTCCTCCATTCCTCCAGGAGGAGTTCTAACATGTCCTCCATTAAGAGGAACCAGTCGTGGTCCTCCTTTTCCAGGACGTGTCCTCCATTTTAAGCCTGCCCTGCAGGAACCCTAACATGTCCTCCATCCAGGGCGACAAGAGGAGTCCTCCTTTTCCAGGACGCGTCCTCCATTCCTCCAGGAGGAGTTCTAACATGTCCTCCATTCAGGGTGACAAGAGGAGTCCTCCTTTTCCAGGACGCGTCCTCCATTCCTCCAGGAGGAGTTCTAACATGTCCTCCATTAAGAGGAACCAGTCGTGGTCCTCCTTTTCCAGGACGTGTCCTCCATTTTAAGCCTGCCCTGCAGGAACCCTAACATGTCCTCCATCCAGGGCGACAAGAGGTGTCCTCCTTTTCCAGGACACGTCCTCCATTCCTCCAGGAGAGAGCAACCAGTCGTGGTCCTCCTTTTCCAGGACATGTCCTCCATTTTAAGGCTTCTGTCCGGGAGGAATTCTAATACGTCCTCCATTCAGGGCGACAAGATGAGTTCTCCTTCTCCAGGACACGTCCTCCATTTTAAGGCTTCTGTCCAGGAGGAATTCCAACATGTCCTCCATTCAGAGTAACCAGTCGTGGTCCTCCTTTTCCAGGATACGTCCTCCTTTTGGCCTTTATTAGGCCTTTTGTCCTGGAGGAATTCTAACATTTCCTCCATCCAGGGCGACGAGGCATGTCCTCCTTTTCCAGGACATGTCCTCCATTTTAAACCTTCTGTCCGGGAGGAATCCCAACATGTCCTCCATCCAGGGTGATGAGGCACGCCCTCCTTTTCCAGGACACTTCTTCCATTTGAAGCATTTTGTCCAGGAGGAATCCTAAAATGTCCTCTATTGAGGGCGAGGCACATCCTCCTTTTCCAGGACACATCGCCCATTTTAACCCTTCTGTCTGGGAGGAATCCTAACGTGTCCTACATCCGGGGCGGCAAGACACGTCCTCCTTTCCCCAGGACATGTCCTACACATCCGCCTTCCACCCAGGAGGAATTGGGAAAAAATCCCTCCATTTTGGGCGACCAGGCGTCCTCCTTTCCCAGGACACGCCCTACATTTCCGCCTTCGGTCCAAGAGGAATAAAAAACCCCAGGGTGGCTAGAGGTCCTCCTTTCCCTTCATTTTCAGCCTGTTGTCTCGGAAGAATCCCAAAATGTCCTCCACCCAGGGCGACCAGACACGTCCTCCTTTTTCAGGACATGTCCTACATTTCCACCTTCCTTCCAGGAGGAATTGGGAAAATTCCCTCCAGTTTGGGCTACCAGGCGTCCTCCTTTTCCCGGACATGTCCCGCATTTCACTGTTCTGTCCAAAATGTCCTCCATTTTGAGCACGACGAAGAAGCATTAATTTTCTTTTATTTTTATTAGTGTTTTAGCTCTTATTTGGTAACGTCTTTACGTTTTTCTGGAAGGTACTACGTTTTACGGTGACCTGTCCTCCTTTGCGGTTGTGACATCTGGTCACCCTGGTCCAGGAGCAATTCCAGAATGTCCTCCACCCAGTTTAACAAGGTGTCCTACTTTTCCTGGACATGTCCTCCATTTCCACCTTCTCTCCAGGAGGAATTCCAAAAAGTCCCAGGACTAAGAAGCCCATTGAGTAACACCATCTTTGCGGTTCCCCTTTGAGAAATTTGTCTATTTGGTCACCTGTCCTTGCCTCAAATAGAGAGAATAGGATAGATCCTTCTAAAGCTCGTTTTTTTTTTCCCTAGGAGCAGCAACAGGCAAAACTTGCACTCAGACCTTGGCGCAAATTTATTGCTCAGATGGGGAAAAGGACAGCCAGCGTGTTACGCAATGAGCACAATGCGATTTTTTTGTGGGTTTTTTGGGCTATGTGGCCATGTTCTAGAAGGGTTTTATTATTATTATTATTATTATTATTAACCTTTATTTATATAGCGCTGTAAATTTACACAGTGCTGTACATACAATCATAAATTAGACGGATCCCTGCCCTCAGGCTTACAGTCTAAAAGAGACAACACAAAAGGAAGAGGGGAAGGTGATGGGAAAGGGGGTGAGGTCCAGTGGTTCTTCTCTCCCTCTGGGGCCAGGACCAAGGCAGATGGACAGGAGGGAGGGCATGGCTTCTTAATACAAAGTTAAAAGGAGGCATCCTGGGGCGGATGGCACAGTCCTGGGAAAGCTTCCCTAAATAATATAGTCTTACTGGTATCCCTGACGTTTCGCCAGGAATAAACTCTTCTAGAACATGGGCACATAGCCCGAAAAACCCACAAAAAACTATGGATGCCGGCCATGAAAGCCTTCGACTTCACATTACACAATGCAGGTGTTGAAAAGTATATTCTTTAAGCCCAAAGGACCGATGAAAGGAATAACTTAAATGTAGAGTCAGTCAAAGGTTTGTTGTTGGTAAAGTAGAATTTCAAGCATTTGCCTTGCTCAGAGTTCTATAAATGTATTGCAAGCCAGGAAGGCATTTGAACAAAAATAAGTTCATCATAAAAATGGTGCTGAGTAACTAATAAAATACTGAAGAGCGCTGTCGTCCCCACGTCACCATCAGTGAATCTGTGGTTAAGTCCATTCAGCAGTTCACCTACCTGGGAAGTATCATCTCTTCAGATGCCAAGATGGATAAAGAGATCGATCACAGATTAGCAAAAGCATATAGTGCATTCGGAAGGCTTCACAAAAGAGTCTGGAGTAACAAACACCTGAGGCGAAGTACCAAAATCAGTATGTATAGAGCCATTGAACTGTCCATTCTGTATGGGTCTGAAACATGGGTCACCTGTCGCCAGCATCTATGACTCCTCGAACACTTTCATCAGCGCTGTAAACGCACAATCCTAAACATACACTGGACTGACTATGTGACGAATGTTGCTGTCCTGGAGCAAGCAGGGATCACTAGCATTGAGGCCATGCTACTGAAAACACAGCTTCGCTGGGCAGATCACATTTCTAGGATGGAGGACCACCGCCTCTCCAAAATAGTACTCTACGGAGAACTCGCCACGGGTCAGCGTAAGAGGTGCGCCCCAAAGAAGAGATACAAGGACTCCCTGAAACAACATCTCAGGCTCGTCCAAATTGATCACCAACAATGGTCTTCCCTGGCCTCACATTGGGAGGCATGGAGATGCACTATCCACAATGCTGCAGCCTCTTTTGAAAACTCACACCGAATGAGTCTTGAAACAAAACGACAACGCAGAAAAGAACCACAATTTGCAAACACCACTCAAGGAGACTTTCTGCTGTGCTCTCTGCAACCGGACTTGTTTATCTCAGATTAGCCTTTTTAGTCATCAGCGCGCTTGTAGAAAGTGTGGGATGAGTCCTTCCTGAATCTTCGTTAGTGAAGAAAAGCCAGAGAGAGAGAGAGAGGCTGCTATATCTAATATTGCAGTAAATAAACCATATGTAATGAATATTAGGGTTTGTTTTTTTTAGCTTTTCTTTTGTAACGTTCTACATTTTCTTTGAATGCCTTTTATGGTTAGATGTCCTAACCGCAAAAACAAACAGCTTCATTTATATACTGCTTCATCCTGAACTAGGCAGTCTCTAAGTGGTTTACGACTCTAAGCTAATTGCCCCCAACAAGCTGGATACTCATTTTAGCGACCTCAGAAGGATGCAAGCCTGAGTTGAGCTTGAGCCTTAACCAGTATTGAACTCTCAACCTTGTGGTTTGTGAGTGAGTGAGTAGCTGCTTCATTTACCCACTGTGCCACCAGGGCTCCTGCCCTGTGCCATAGTGTGTTGTCCTTTGTAGTTAGGACATATGGCCCCCTGACGGGAGTTTATCAGGCGGGAGGAATTTCTCTTTATTTCGAATGGAGCCAAATGGAGCCAATTCGAATTCACATGAATTCGCTAGTTTAGCAAATTTATGTGAATTCCAATTGCGTTTGGAATGCGTTCAGAATGACTTCCCATTACCCAAAAATGACCCCCCATTGCCCGAAATTGTGTGAGATGCTTTAATTCGCAATAACGTAAAACCCATGATTGCATTCGGATTGCCATTAGATTATACTTCCAATTTCCAACATCTGATAAGGTCCAGGGTAGATAATGTACTACCTTCAGCCCTCTCTCAAATTGGCGCAGGTGGGCTGGTTGGAGTTTCAGATCATACTTGAGGGCAACGAAAGGGGCTGTAGGTCACTGATGTTTATGGTGCGTGAAGGCACCACACAAACACATTTGGGAAAGAAGCCTGATTTGGTGAAGTATTGATACAAATGGTCTTTAAAAGAAATACTCTGCTCCAAGTGACAACTGTCTAAAATGAAACACGGAGAAATGTAAGGTACTGCACTTAGGGTGGAAAAATGAAATGCATCATCATCATTTATTTATAGAATGCTGTAAAATTTGCACAGCACTTTACCTAGCAGGAATCAAAATACAGTAAAACAGCAACAATTAAAAAAATGAAATACCTGCCATATGGCGTACAATCTAAACATAAACATAAAAGATTAAAACAACTATAAAATATACAACACGTATAGAATGAGCACATAAGCTTCATGAGAAATTAGCAATCAGTACTACAGAATGCCTCCCTAAACAAAGTTGTCTTCAATTTGGCTTTAAAATTGGCCAGGGAAGTGGCTTCAGATCTACAAAATACTATAGAGAGGGAAAGTTGGAAGAACGTAAGAGAAAGGACCAAAAAATTCACTAAATGTCAAAACCTCCGAGAAAATTATTGGAAAATGGAACATAGATGTTACTTAACACCAACAAGATAACAAAAATTTATAAAACAGATCTGGGTCTATGTTGGAAATGTGAAAAGGCACCAGGAACTTGGTTTCATGTTTGGTGGAAATGTCCAAAACTAAAGTTATATTGGAAAAGTATTCATAGAGAAATTGAATGTGTTTTTCAACTGAATTTTGAAATGAGACCAGAAATGTACTTATTGAATATGCTAGATAAAGCTCCTGCGCAAATCAAAATTAAACATGGGAGAACAATATTATATTTAATAACTGCTGCCAGAATTCTATTAGCTCAATATCGGAAAAGTCAAATAATACCCAATTTGGACCTTTGGTGGGTAAAAATTCTTGAATTTCGAGAGATGGATATTCTCACTGGCCGTTTATCTAATAAAGATGCTACACTAATAGAGAAAGAGTGGGACCAGATGATGAAAAATTGCAGGTTAGAGACATAGGAATGCAGACATGATAACCTGTAAGCAACTTATTTGTAATATAACATTTAAGAAACTGTAAGATTTGGGGGTATATACTTCAAGGCAACAGGAAGTAAAAAGAGAAAGTGACATAAAAAAAGAGAGAATAATGAAATGTATGGGTATAGTGTTTGGGAATTGTTTTTAAAGTGACTTTGGAAGTATCGATCTGTAAACTTCAATATATTTTCTGATACTATGTAGTAACTGGAAGCTTTTTAAAATTGTTTTTGTATATAAAATGCTTCTATAAATAAAAAAAGAAAAAAAAGAAAAAAAATTGGCCAGGGAAGTGAAAGCATGCATAGTTACAGGATGGGGGACAACTGGCTTAATGAGACTACATGTGAAAGCGATCTAGCAGTCCTGGTGGTGCAGTGGTTAGATGCCAATACTGTAGCTATTCACTCACACACACCACAAGGTTGGGAGTTCAATACTAGTCAGAGGCTCAGGGTCAACTCAGCCTGTTATCCTTCCAAGGTTGCTAAAATGAGTACCCAGCTTGTTTGGGGCAATTAGCTTACAGTTGTAAACCACTTAGAGACTGCTTAGCTGGTATGAAGTGGTATATAAATGAAGCTATTGAAAGCAGTTTTACAAGGCTTTATAATAAAAAACACAGAAAAAAGGAAAAAAAGAAATACAAGAGATATCAGAAGAAATTCAAGAGATCGAGAAGACTTTAATCACTAATAATAAGAGAAACAATAATAAAAATCTAAAAAAAACCCGCTTGGAATTATTAAAGAAAGAACTGGAAAATAAACTATCGGAAGACAAGGAAAGACAACTGGAAAATAAACTATCGGAAGACATTTGACAAGGTTCCCCATGACATTCTTGCAAACAAGCTTGCAAAATGTGGGATAGACAAGGTAACCGTTACATGGATTTGTAACTGGTTGACTGACCGAACCCAAAGGGTGCTCACCAACGGTTCCTTTTCATCCTGGAAAGAAGTGACTAGTGGGGTCCCACAGGGCTCTGTCCTGGGCCCAGTGCTATTCAACATCTTTATTAATGACTTGGATGACAGTATCGAGAGCCTAGTTATCAAATTTGCTGATGACACGAAATTGGGAGGAGTAGCTAATACCCCAAAGGACAGGATCAAAATTCAAAATGACCTGAATAGACTAGAAAGCTGGGCCAAAGCTAACAAAATGAAATTTAACACAGAGAAATGTAAGGTCCTACACATAGGGCGGAAAAATGAAATGCACAGATATAGGATGGGGGACACCTGGCTGAATGAGACAACATGTGAAAGGGATCTAGGTGTCCAAGTAGACCACAAGTTGAACATGAGTCAACAGTGTGATGCAGCAGCTAAAAAGGCCAATGCAATTTTAGGTTGCATCAATAGAAGTATAGTGTCTAGATCAAGGGAAGTAATAGTGCCACTCTATTCTGCTTTGGTCAGGCCCCACCTGGAATACTGTGTCCAATTCTGGGCACCACAATTCAAAAAGGATGTGGAGAAACTGGAGCATGTCCAAAGGAGGGCGACTAAAATGGTGAAGGGTCTGGAAACCATGCCCTATGAGGAACGCCTTAGGGAGCTGGGGATGTTTAGCCTGGAGAAGAGAAGGTTAAGAGGTGATATGATAGCTCTGTTTAAATATTTGAAAGGATGTCACATTGAGGAGGGAGCAAGCTTGTTTTCTGCTGCTCCAGAGAACAGGACTCGGAACAACGGATGCAAACTGCAGGAAAAGAGATTCCACCTCAACATTAGGAGGAACTTCCTGACAGTAAGGGCTGTTCGACAGTGGAACACACTCCCTCGGAGGGTGGTGGAGTCACCTTCCTTGGAGGTTTTTAAGCAGAGGCTGGATGGCCATCTGTCGGGTATGCTTTGATTGGGAGTTCCTGCACGGCAGGGGGTTGGACTGGATGGCCCTTGTGGTCTCTTCCAACTCTAAATTTCTATGATTCTATGATTCTATGAGACAAGTAAGAAACTTAAATTTTTGAGACAAAAATATTTTGAGCATGGAAATAAAGTGGGGAGATTTCTAGCTTATAAAGTAAGGGAAAAAAAGAAAAAAGTATGGAGTTACAGGAAGGACAAGAAAGACACACAGATTTGAAAGGAATAAAAAGAACTCTTTATAAGTATTATAAGGACTTATATAATATAACAAGAGAAGGAACACAACAGGAACGAATAGAAGGAATACAAGAATATTTGCAAGATATAATAAAAAACTAGAAATGACATAAGAGGATAAGGAAGCTTTCAGCAGATGTATAACTAAGATGGAGATAAAACAAGCAATCAACAATATGAAAAGTGGGAAGGCACCTGGACCAGATGATTTTACAATAGAATATTATAAAATCTTCCAGGAAGAGTTAATAGAACCAATGTTTCTGACATTTAATGATATCATATATGAGGGTATTCCAGATTTGTGGAAAGAAGCGAATCTAGTGTTGATCCAGAAAGAAGGAAAAGAAAAAAAAATCGGTAAAAAACCTTAGACCAATATCGCTTCTAAATAACAACTATAAAATAATTGCGAATATAATTGCGACAAGAATTAGGAAAATTTTAAACAAATGGATAAATCAAGATCAATGCAGTTTTCTTCCAAAAAGACATACAAAACACAATATAAGAGCAATACTAAATCTGATAGAATACTATGAGAAAAATCCTGGAAAGGAAGCGGCCCTTCTTTTTATTGATGCTGAAAAAGGTTTCAACCACTTAAAATGGGATGTTATGTTAGAAGTACTGGACAAGCTGAACTTAGGAGACAACTTACTAAAGATGATACAACAAATATACAAGGAACAGAATGCAAGGATTATTGCTAATGGGAGTAAAACAGAACGTTTTAACATTATAAAGGGGACGAGACAAGGGTGCCCCCTCTCACCTTTACTGTTTATAATGAGCTTAGAGATATTATGTGATAAGATAAGAGAAGAGAAAGGTATAAAAGGAATGAATATTAAAGGAAGCAAAATAAAGATTAAGGCGTACGCTGATGATATCGTAATAATAACGGAAGAACCATTGTTTAGCATACCTAAGGTTCTAGAGAAAATAGAAGAATATGGGAAATGGGCCGGTTTAAAAATCAATAAATCTAAATCAAATATGTTAGCCCTTAATATGTCGATAAAAAATAAAGAAATATTACAGGGGAAAACAAATATAGTCTTTCAGAGAAAAGCAAAATAATTCAGAGTGGTTTGATAATAACTATAAGGGGATATGGCACAAAATCAAAAGTAAAATGGCAAAATGGTCTAAGGTGAAATAATCACTAATGGGGAAGATAGTATGGACAAAAATGAATATTCTACCAAAGTTAATGTTCTGTTTTCAAAATTTACCTGTAATGCTAAACAATAAGATTTTTACATGTTGGAAAAAAGACTTGACAGAATTCTTGTGGTCAGGGAGGAAACCGAGAATAAAGTGGAAGGTAATGACTGACACGCATGAAAGGGGAGGACTCTCTCTGTCAGACTTTAAGATCTATTTCCATGCCAATTGTTTAGAGTGGGTTACTGAATGGATTAAATTAGAGAATAAGAGTTTATTGAATATGGAAGGATTTGGTTTAAGATATGGCTGGCACGGATATTTATGGTATGGGAAGCTAACAGTGAACAAAGATTTTAATGATCATATTATAAGGAGGGCTTTACTTAGAGTCTGGTTAAAGTATAAGAATAAAATATTCAGGCAAATACCATTGTGGGTTTCACCCCATGAGGCATTTATGATAAAAGGTGAAATAGAAGGGAAAGGATGGTTAAGATATAATGACCTGTTGGAAATCAAGAATGGAAATGTAAGTATGAAAAGTCGTGAAATGCTAGAAGAACAACAAATGCCACTGAATTGGTTTCCTTATAGACAGCTGTTTGAGAGGTTTCGGCTTGATATGAAACAGGAAGGTTTTGCAACATATAAAACAGAACTTGATGAAGCGATAACTAGTGAGAAGAGAGGAAGCATTGCAAGACTATATAAGATCTGCCTAAAACTGGAGCTTGAAGAAGAAATGATAAAATCTAATATGATAGAATGGGCAAGAAACATTGGAAGAAATATAAATTTAGAGAGTTGGGAAAGAGCATGGGGTAAGGGCTTGAAATTTACAGCATGTATAAATATAAGGGAAAATTATATCAAGATGTTGCATAGATGGTACCTTTCACCATCAAGATTATCTAAGATATATAAGGGAGTAAAAGATGTTTGTTGGAAATGCATGCAACAATATGGGTCTTTCTACCATATGTGGTGGACTTGTCCAGTAATTAAGAACTTTTGGATAGAGGTTCACAAAATCATAAAAGAAATCTATAAGATACATTTGAGTTTGACTCCAGAAATATTTTTGTTAAATGTTATAGACGATAATGAAGGAAAAACTTCAAACTGATTTTATATTTAGTGACTACTGTAGTGGCCAAAAACTGGGAAAAAAATGGAAAAATTGATATAGATGAATGGTTAATAAAATCTTTGGATGTTATAGAAATGGATGTAATGACAATCCAAATTAGAGAGGGAGAGAGATATACGAATGAAAAAGCAATGATATGGGAGCCATAAATTAATTTTTGTAAGAGAAGATGGAAGAAGGACTAATTCTTGGAGATATGGTTTAGATGGACAAATCGGAAATATCGAAATTTGAGAAATACCTGCTTTGATGAACAGGAAACCAGTGGAAATTATGTGATCTTAATTTTTGTATAAATAAGGAAGGATGATGTAGAAGAAGGAAATATGGCTGAATTAACTAAGTGGCTCTTTATTAACTTAGCTTTGGGGTATGTCACAGATCTGTTAAAATAGATATAAGCTTTTGTTGAAATGGGAATTGAGGTAAAGTGGTGTATAATAAGAGGAAAATGTATGCAGAGCTCTTGAATTTAGCCTTTAGAAGAAGAATCAGGATGGGAGGGGAACTTCGAGAATTTTTTAAAATGATAGGATTACATTCTGTACATGGTTGATTTATGATTTATGTGCTTGGTTTTTTTCTTCTTTTCTGTTATGGATTTTGATTTATTACAAGCTTTGTAACTCAAGTTTCTTAATAAAAATAAATAAATAAAAAACGAAGCTGCTATTGCTATTGCTATTGCTATTGCTAGACTACAATCTGAACACAAGAATACTGTGATGCGGTAAAAAAGCCAATGTGACTTTAGGCTGCATCAACAGAAGTTAGTGTCTAGATCAAAGGAAATAATACTGCCACTCTATTCTGCTTTGGTCAGGCCTCACCTGGAATAATACTGTGTCCAGTTCTGGGCACTACAAGAAGGATGTTGCGAAGCTGAAGCATGTCCAGAGGAGGGCCACCAAAATGATGAAGGATATGGAAACCATGCCTTATGAGCTATGACTTAGGGAGCTGTGTATGTTTAGCTTGGAGAAGAGACAGTTAACAGGGGACATGAAAACCCTGTTTAAGTATTTGAAAGGGAGTCATATTGAGGATGGAGCAAGCTTGTTTTCTGCTGCTCCAGAGAATAGAACCCAGAGCAAAGGATTCACACTACAGGAAAAGAGATTCCACCTCAACATTAGGAGGAACTTCCTGACAGTAAGGGCTGTTCAACAGTGGAACACACTCCCTTGGAGAGTGGTGGAGTCTCCTTCTTTGGAGGTCTTTAAGCAGAGACTGGATGGCCATCTGTCAGGGGTGCTTTGATTCTGTGTTCCTGCATGGCAGAAAGGTTGGAATGGATGGCCCTTGGGGTCTCTTCCAACTGAAGTAATAAATAAAAGCTAATACTTAATAGACAGGCTTTCTGCTGAAAAGGCAGTGATGACTTAGTAGAATAACGGCTGTTCTTCAGGTCTTAGATGCTGCAACTCATCTAGTGATTGTTCTCTGCAGTTGCTTTGGCAACCATAGACACTAATGCCCCTGGAGACCAGGGTTTGAGCCCCACCTGAGCCTTGAAAACCCACTGGATGTCCTTGGACAAATCACATGCTCTCAGTCTCAGGAGAAGGCAGTGGAAAAGCTCCTCTGAACAAAGCTTGCCAAGAAAAGCCTGTGATAGGTTTGCCTTAGGGTCACCATAAACTAGACATGACTTGAGGGCACACAACAACCACAACCCCATATGCATGGCCTATTAACCAAGGCCAGGTTATACCAGGTATTTTGGTTCCTTGAGAGGCCGGACATCTATGCACCTGGGCAGATGGACAACTTGCATCTTCTGGGTTTTCTCTATAAGGAATGTAGTTGATTTTGAGAGGGAATGATGGAAGGTGTCCACTCCCAGGACTTAAATCGCATTACACTCTTGAAACATTGCTATTTTTTCTTTAACTATTCTGGCTGCCTCCTTTTCTGGGACTTGTAGTTTAGGAAGGGGCATTTAGAATATTCAGCCAGAGAGCTCTAAGGCTTCACTCAATGACAAACCCCAAAATGCATCAGGTGGCAGTCAGAGCAGTTCCAGTGGAATAACAACATTTTAAGAGTGAAGTGTAATAATCTACCCAATCTTAGAATCTGAAACTGTTCTTTGTCCTCTTGGCCGAAAAAGTCAGCATCAATGTGTTCTATGGACTAGGGAGTTTATCATACGACGGAATTTGGGGGTATAATGCAATGGCAATCCGAACGCAATCATAGGGTTTCACATTATTGTGAATGAGTGTATCTCACGCAATTTCGGGCAATGGGAAGTCATTCCAAACACAATCATGGGTTTTACGTTATTGCGTATTAGAGTATCTCACGCAATTTCGGGCAATGGGGGGTCATTTTTGGGAAATGGGAAGTCATTCTAAACGCATTCCGAATGCAATCATATTTCATGTAAATTCACTAAACTAGCAAATTCACATAATCGCGAATTGGCTCCACTTGCAATTGAGAGAAATTCCTCCCATGTGATAAACTCCAATGTGTTGTATTTGTCTGGCCCATGCTTCTGTATCCCTTGTAACCAGTGCTGAATTTCACCACTTCCTGATGTTGAAATAAAAATGGAATGAAATGAAATGAAAAAGAAATGTAACAAAAGACAGGCTACTGATGTTTGCTTTGTTCCCATAAACCATTTCTTCTAGGCTATAAAAAAGTAAGAACAGAAGGCCCAAGGGTCCATCTTTGTCACAGTTCCTCACAGTGATCAGCCAGAATCCACTGGAAAACTCACAGACAGCACAAATGCAATAACACTTTTCTGCTGTTAGTTTTCAACATCTGACGGGCCCAAAACACACTGTAGAAATAATCCCGTTTGAGACTGCTTTAACTGCTCTGGCTCAGTGCTAGGGAATCCTGAGAATTTCAGTTTATTGTGGCATTAGAGGTCTCTGACAAAATATCTCACAAAACTACAGTTCCTATAATTTCCTAGGATTGAGTCAGGACAGTTAGAGTGGTCTCAAACTGGATTATTTCTTCAGTGTGTTTTGGACCATGTTTTGCCATTTGGAAGTTTGATTTAGTACTCTTGTGTGCATTGAGCATAACCTCATTTGCTTGAGTGCTGGTCTTTCTATGGCCAAACCTCATTATGCAAGCACAAGGAAAAGATTGAGGTAGGGGAAAGTAGGGTTAAATAATCAATCTAGGGGGGCAACGGTATGGAAAAGGGACCAAAAGCATTCCAATTAAGACCAAGAATGTTTTAGTGAACATGAAATGCTAACTGACCATTGAAGAAGTGAAGGCAGAAAAGCATAGGAGAACGAATAGAACAGAGCATGGTGGAAGAGGATGTGGCTGAGCTGGAGCACTTCATGCTACAACAACAAACCTAATCCAAGGAGTTTATCATACGATGGAATTTGGGGGTATAATGCAATGGCAATCTGAATGCAATCATGGGGTTTCACGTTATTGTGAATGAGTGTATCTCACCCAATTTCAGGCAATGGGAAGTCATTCCAAACGCAATCATGGGGTTTCACGTAATTGCGTATTAGAGTATCTCACACAATTTCGGGCAATGAGGGGGGGGGTCATTTTCAGGAAATGAGAAGTCATTCTGAATGCATTCTGAACGCAATCAGATTTCACGTAAATTCGATAAACTAGCGAATTCACGTAATTGCAAATTGGCTCCATTCGCAATTGAGAGAAATTCCTCCCATGTGATAAACTCCCAAGGAGTAAAAGAGCCCAGTAAAGACTTGAGATGCTAAGCACTATGCTGACTTCCCAGCTGGGGAAGAAAGGAGGGAAGGGATAGAATGAAATGAGGCTGGAATCCTCAACTGGATACACTGCAATAATTCTGTTGTGGGTTCCACCTCATAATATCTAATAAATTCCTCTTAATTTGTCTAACGCCTCTAAACAGCCCATTTCCATATCTTATGCAAGTCAATGTGTAGGAATGTTCTTGTGATTTCTTAACTCAAAAGTATCTGATTTTTAAAGTTTCACATATTTTTGGGAATGAAAGGAGGCCTCCACTCCACTAGTTTAAACAATTTAAAACAAGGTACAGCCAAAAACACTAGTTCAAATGTTTATAAAACAATGTAAAACTTGAGGGCAGTTAATAACCACAACAACATTGCTGAACTATTTCCAGAGGAAGCCGCATGTACAGTTTGTTGCAGTAATCCCTTGTCAAATTCCTTTTCACTGCAGTAGTCTGTTCCTTGTCAAGGTACAAATCTCCAGATTACAGAACACTTGAGATATCTTCCTGTTGGCACCTTTTCCAGAAGAAGGGAATCCCATATCAGTGTTGATTTGTTTATTAGCATATGTTTGGATGCCTGCAAATTTAAAATAAGCCATTGTCTAATTTGAGTAGCCAGAGAAATATGGAAAAATCATTATAGTTTCTTATACATTTACTTTATTGCGATCATAGATAAGCTTCTGCAGTTAGAAGTTAGATAATAACTCCTATAGCCCCAATTTAATTGCAAGACTTTGTTCATAGCAGTTTAAAAATAAGAAAACCAAACTCCACAACACCAATTATTGATGGTGATCAGAAATACATTTTTCCAACAGAAAATAATTGCATTGATACTTGCCTTTGTTTGTTGCGTTTGTATACTCTCTCTTTGATAATATGGTGATTTGCAATTTAAAAATAAAACAAAGAGAAGCAAAGGGATAGCTCAAGCCAACAGCAACAGAAGAATTGTCTCAGATGTTGGTAGAGTCTGCCTGCCATGTCCATGGATTTTTTAATCCTCGGATTCAACCACCCATATATAAATTTCAATGAGCAAACCTTGATTTTGCCATTTTGTATAAGGGACACCATTTCACTATGCCATGCATAATTTGGTATTCACAGAAGGTCTTGGAACCAAACCCCAGCAGATATCAAACAAAACAGCTCCTTTTATATGCCTCTTCATACTGCCTTAGCAGTGTCTAAGCGGTTTACAACTGTAAGCTACTTGCCCGCAACAATCTGGGTACTCATTTTAGTGACTTCGGAAGGATGCAAGCCTGAGTCAAGCTTGAGCCCTTTTGCTGGTATTGAACTCGCAACCGGTTTGAGTGAGTGGCTGCAAAACAGGCATTTAACCACTGCGCCACCAGGGCTCACAAAGGCCCACTATAGTTCCTTTGGGAGGTCCCTGGTCTGGGCATCCTCCTTGCCTTCTTTTCAAGGTACACAAGTCCTCCAATAGTCCCCTTGAAAGGTGTAAGTGGGAATTGTATTACTCAAATATCTTTCTGACTGTGCAGATCCAACTATAATTGTGGGTATTCTCTAACAGCAGTTGGCACTGAAGAGCAGGGATGGCACTAGGGGGCGAGGGATATGGGCCACACTGGGTGACAATCTAAGGGGGAGTGGCACTACTGCTCCCCAAATGTCAGCCTTTTGGCAGAAATGGGTTGCGGTGTTTGCCTGCTTCCCTTTAAAACCCTGAAGCCGAGCCGAAGAGAAGGTGTGAGTGGGGCTAGGCTCAGTGGGTAGAGAAAGGAGAAGCCTCAGGATTTTGTTTTCTTTTACAAATCACTCTTAAAATTTCCTTTCAATCAAAACATCACATCTTACTAAATTTTCACTTTAACCACATGAAACTATAAAGCATCCAGGAGTAGCCATGTCGGCCATTTAACAAATCCAATTTAAAAAAAAACCCACCAAACAGTGATACCTTTGTTGGCCAACCAAAATGCACAATATAAATAGGGGATGCATCTGATATTGTAATTTATAGGTAAATTTTTAATTTTGCTAGTTCTTTATATCACAACAATTTCCAGTACACTCAGTGACTTACAGGAATTATGATTTATGGGTAACATTAGTGCAAAAGGCACAACTAAGGATTCTGTATGGGAGGAGGAGGTCAATGGGTTAGTGTTACACCAACCCTGGCAGCATCACTGCTGAAGAGCTGTTTATTGAATGTTGGCCACAACTTTCTTCCGATAAGCTCAAGATCCTCTTTGTGCCCCCCCTTAATTCTGGCTCAAGAGAATTGTCCAAGTTCGTCAAATACAAGTCAAATCAGATTAGATATTATTGTATTCATTTGTATTGGTATGAATTTGTGCCCAAAGTACTTCTCACAATACAACACATAACATGTCCTCACTACAGTAATTTTTGCTTGACATTTATTGAGTATAATGACTATGACTATAAGAACAATCTACTATCTATTGATTTCATGGGATCATCAAAAGAGCATTAAGCTTCATTTCAAGAGAACAATTTGAAATAACTCTTCATAAGCTTGGGAGGGCTCTTGTAATTTTCTTTTCTTTTCAAGAGCACATGAAAATGTCAATACTAATCTCATATATCTAATAAAATGTGGTCTGACCTGCTATTTATTTGTTTAATGTTTTAATCTTGCATTTGCTCCTCTAAAAAGTTAAAGGCAGCATACACAGATCCCACTGTTCTGTCTTTTTGCCTGTAATGACATGTCACAAGAAAAGAGTTTATGACCGAAGCCCTTGCTGGAAGCTACTCTTCCAGAATAAAAACGTGGGTTTGTCACTCTTTCTCTCCACAAGCACCTATATTGTTTTTTTAAAAAAAATCTTGATAAATATACCTTTCCAGACCTGAGTTTGCTAAGGTAATACATATGGGGAGAACTGGTGGACAGGAGCAGGCAGTCTGTAATTGTTGGTTTTCATCTGCAGTCCAAGGTGATGGGAAGTTGTCTAATATCCCTTTTTTTAAAAAAAATTGCCCAATGTTCCTCTGCTTTCTGAAGTACAAAGGACACAGTCTCCTCAACTGTTATTTCCAAACCCAGGGATTCCTTTGTCAGGAATACTCCTTTAGCTCCCCCTCACCCAACCCTTAGGAAAACTGACAATATAGGAAGACTCATTTATTTGATTTCTTTAAATTTTCAGAGGACTGAACTGTTTATACAGTATGTCACAATGTTGATCAGTGATTTCTTTACATTTACTTTTACTGTTATTGCAATAAAACTTCAATACATTTGCAATTCATAGTGATTTCAAGGCTTTTCTTGGACCTTCCAGATTATCCAACATTTTTTATTATCAAACTATTAGCCGGTCCAGTTTATGTCAGATAATCGAGACTCTACTGTAATAATAATAATGGCTAAGGTATAGGACTAGAAGTACATAATCGGACAAAGGACATGAGAGTCAGTGGGCTAATCCCTTTTGTCCAGCTCTCAGTATATTACTGTATATGCTTTATATTGTGTTCTGATGTATTATAATGTATTATAAGCACATATACTGTACAATAATATTGTAGGAGATGCACTGCCTACAGTCTCAGAAGCACCATGGACTGAACCCAGACTGAAGGAGCAAAGTTGGTGCACAGTCACACAGAGAAGAAGCAAGAAGTGGCAGGGGACTGTTGAGCTTTTGGGTCTACAGTGTGGTAGTAACTTGAGGTCTTCAGGCTTTGAAGAAGGTGGGGCAAACACCTTGTTAATATGACCTCCCTGGGATCTGGTTTTCATACTTCACAAGATCTGGCTCACCATTTGTTGGAAATGAAGGACTGTGAACTAGATGGACTCTAGACTGACCCAGCAAAATAGTTCTTAACCTTTTAAATCCTCCCATGAATGGCCTTCCAAGCCCACACTCGGCAGTGGTTGCCTCTCCTTAATTTCCGATAAGGACCCCTCTGCTCCATCATTTTTTAATTTTCATCCTCCCCCCCCCCCAACCCCCATGCTGGAGCTTTTTATAACAAATACACAACACTACATTAGCAACAGCAGCTATATTTCTATACCGCTTCCTACTCAACTAAGCGGTTTACAACCGTGTAAGCCAATTGCTCCCAACATGCTGGGTACTCATTTTAGAAACCTCGGAAGGATACCAGGTTCAGTCGATCCTGGAGCCCCTGGCTGGAATTGAACTCACAACCTTGTGCCTGTGAGTGAGTGGCTACAGTACAGCCATTTAACCACTGCGCCACCAGGGGACATTAGATGATGTTTCCTGCAATGGTGGCTTGTGGATAGAATGCCTCCTCCTGGAAATGGGGACAGGAGGGAGATGCATCTCCCTGCCTGGTCCATGAGCCTCTGATGTTTTTGTGGACATGGGGTCAACAGAATACACTAGGTTAAGATATGGCGGTGGCACTGATGCTGTGGCATGCCATTGCAAACATGCTTTTATCATAGTACAGGATAGGGTTGAGTTTTCTGAATCTTTTTGGTCTCTTTTTCTACATGCAGAAAGATCACAGAGAAGCCCGTAGTCTCGAATGGCTGCTTGTAGGGATTTCTCCCTTCAGCTCATTAGGGCAGGCAGTTTTAGGCAAACAAAGCAATAGTATATAGGGCAGGGCTAGGAATGAGAAGCACACTTGTACAAGGGTGACATGAGCATTTCCACATGCAATCGCTGGCAGTGGGAATGCATTCAGAACGTAATCCCACATCAATCCAAAAGTAAGTAAATTCGGTGAACTAGTGGATTCCCACATCATACCACAAATCCTCTTTTCCCAGACTATTTTTTCTTTTGAAATTGAGAGGAATTGGTCCCGTGTGATAACCTTTCACATAAATGTGTTCATTTCTGAAATGACTGCTCTATCTTTTCTTTCGAAATTGCGAGGAATTCCTCCCGTGTGATAAAGTCCATGGTAAATCCTTCTGGAAACTGCAGGAGGGAAACTTGGGTTAAAATCCCTGCTCAGTGACCAGTAATTATATTTCAGTCTATGCTACCTGAAGGTTTGGCATCACCTGCAGCTCATTTTAGAAAAGCGGGATGCAAATATAATTAAGAATACACAGAGACTCTGTACATATCCCATTTCTGTGAGTATTGTGAAAGTGTTACTCTTCTTATGTAAAAGCAGCTGTTTGTATGCTTGTGAAATTAACAAATAATGAATGCTATAAAACAGGAAAATTGCATACGAAATATGAATAAAAACATGGGCAATGTGGTTTATATAAAACATAGCTGAAGGGAATAGAATTCTGCAGTGTGATGAATGGGGTGTAGAAGCTACCATTGACACTTGCTTCTCCTTTATAATAATATTTGAGCACGTGTGCGCATTCAATGAAATCAGAAAGAGAAAATGATAGAGGCAAATGCTTTTTTAATAAAGTGCATCTTTATCTTGTGACAACTGAGGCAAACAGCAATGAACAAAACAAAAAAAAGGAGATTAGACATTTTGGTATGAATAATGATCATATCAACAGTTGGAGGGAAGAAAAATGGCTGAAGAGATTGCTCTCTTTCAGAGCATAAGCCAGAGAATGATTGGTATTTTAGAAGGAAATTTCCTGTTAGTTTATTTCCATAACAGTCATCATCAATATTTTAAAGTTGTTACCTTTCACTATAATATACATAACAGATAATAAGAGAAAGAAAGCAAAGCCATAAATTTAACTATACAATGTAAGCATTAGGCCTGCATATATTGAATATTAATGTATCTTGCTACATAAAGAACCTGAAATTTAATTTATTATTACAACATTACTGAAAAGGGTACTGTTCAAAATCACTTAGATGATTAATGCAGCTGGTTGGTTTAAAATCAGAAAATAATAATGAAGTTAAGTGTTTCACATGTTTCACCAAGAAGGGGTAAAAACGTGAAGATTAATCCGTTTCTTTATGTTTAAGCTATAGCTACTGCATAGCTGAAGTGTGTTATCTGGACAACACACAAAAACAGCTATGTACAAAAACAGCAAAGAAAAAAAGAGAACCAGGATTCTAGAAAACAAAATGTATTTGGGATGCAGTGCCATACTTGAGTTATGCTGTTTAGGTGCGATAGGATTTTATAGAAGCCTCTCTGTACTGGTGGAATGCCAGCTATTCTGTGGCTGCAAAACAAATTAGGAATTTAGTAACAACAAGAAGTTTAGTAATTGGACTTCTCGTCTGTCGCACATCTGTTATAATGTAACCATATGTATATATGTTACCTTGGCTTAAGTGCCACTTTAATTCTTCCACCACTTTATTGTATCCAGTTTAAGCATAAAAATATATTGTCAAGGGAAGTAATAGTGCCACTCTGTTCTGATTTGGTCAGGGATCACCTGGAATACTGTGTCTAGTTCTAGGCACCACAATTGAAAAAGGATGTTGAGAAGCTGGAGCATGTCATAGAATCATAGAATCATAGAATCACAGAGTTGGAAGAGACCACAAGGGCCATCCAGTCCAACCCCCTGCCATGTAGGAACTCCAAATCAAAGCATCCCTAACAGATGGCCAGCCAGTCTCTGCTTAAAGACCTCCAAGGAAGTTGACTCCACCACACTACGAGGGGGTGTGTTCCACTGTCGAACAGCCCTTACTGTCAGGAAGTTCCTCCTAATGTTGAAGTGGAATCTCTTTTCCTGCAATTTGCATCCATTGCTCTGCGTCCTAATCTCTGGAGCAGCAGAAAACAAGCTTGCTCCCTCCTCAATATGGCATCCCTTCAAATATTTAAACAGGGCTATCATATCAGCTCTTAACCTTCTCTTCTCTAGGCTAAACATCCCCAGTTCCCTAAGGCGTTGCTCATAGGGCATGGTTTCCAGACCCTTCACCATTTTAGTTGCCCTCCTTTGGCCTCGCTCCAGTTTCTCCACATCTTTTTTGAATTGTGGTGCCCAGAACTGGACACAGTATTCTAGGTGGGGCCTGACCAAAGCAGAATAGAGTGGCACTATTACTTCCCTTGATCTAGACTCTATACTTCTATTGATGCAGCCTAAAATAGCAGTGGCCTTTTTAGCTGCCGCATCGCACTGTTGACTCATATTCAGCTTGTGGTCTACTTGGACTCCTAGATCCCTTTCACACGTAGTTTAATTCAGCCAGGTGTCCCTCATTTTATACCTGTGCATTTCATTTTTCTTCCCTAAGTGCAGAACCTTACATTTCTCTGTGTTGAATTTCATTTTGTTAGCATTGGCCCAGCTTTCTAGTCTATTCAGGTAATTTTGGATTTTGATCCTGTCCTCTGGGGTATTAGCTACTCCTCCTAGTTTAGTGTCATCCGCAGATTTGATGATTATGCCCCCAATTCTGTCATCCAAATCATTAATAAAGATGTTGAATAGTACTGGGCCCAGGACAGAGCCCTATGGGACCCCACTGGTCACTTCTTTTCAGGTTGAAAAGGAGCCACTGTTGAGCACCCTTTGGGTTCAGAGGAGGGTGACCAAAATGTTAAAGGGTCTGGAAACCATACCTAATGAGGAGAGACAAGGTTGCTGGGTATGTTTAGCCTAGAGAAGAGAAGGTTAGGAGGGGACATGATAGCCCTGTTTAAGTAATTAAAGGGGTGTTATATTGAGGCTGGAGCAAGCTTGTTTTCTGCTGCTCCAGAGAACAGGATCTGGAGCATTGGGTGCAAGCTACAGGAAAAGAGATTCCACCTAAACATTAGTAAGAACTTCCTGACAATAAGACCTGTTCAGTGGTGGAAGATGCTCTCACAGAGTGTGGTGGAGTCTCCTTCTTTGGATGTTTTTATGCAGAGGCTGGATCGCCATCTGATGGGGGTGCTTTGATCGTGTTTTCCTGCATGGCAGAATGGGGTTCAACTGGATGGCCCTTGAGGTCTTTTCCAACTTGACGATTCTATGAAAAGTAAATAGTGTAATTGTATCAGTCTTGGTGCTGATAAGTGTGGAGAAACACAGTAGGATAGAATGTTTGTGGCAGCCAACAGGAATCAGTCTGGAAAAAGGTGGGGGCTTCTCTAAGGACCAAGTATAAAATGAGGAGAAGTGTCAGGATGCTGAGGGATTTGCAGCTAGGAAGGCTGGGGGGACATTAGAAACCACCTGAGGAGCAGATATAAAATAGAGCTGAGCTGAGAGTGTTGAGCTTTGTGTATTGAGAGTGTAATAAGTAACCTGCGAGGTTAATAGCTGAGAGAGCTGGGTGTAGATTCTGTGTGAACCAAATCAGTGAAGGAACATACATATACAGTGAGGGAAAGTAGTAAATTTGCAACAACTGAATTAATTTGTATACTGTAGCACAAACTTGAGAACGATCTGCTAACAAAGATACAGTAATAAGTTCTGAATGACTATATATACTCGACTATAAGTCAACCTCATGCATAAGTCGAGGTTTGGGGCCAAAATTATAGATTTTGATATGGTCCATGGATAAATCAAGGGTAAAACCTAGGGGCATGTAACAAAAGATCTAAAGGATGAAGCAAAAGAATGCAATGCCAAAGAACTTTAAAAATTCCAGCAGAGTTAACTGTTTGTGCACACACTAAAGTTTGGATGGATGAGAAAGTAGAGGGAATCAGTGGTTCCACGACAGATTAGGCTCTTGCCTTTCACCAGGGGATGGCTCCCTTTATAAATAAGAGTTAATGTACAGGACTTTCATTGACCCATGGATAAGTCAATCCAGGTGTTTGGGGTCAATTTTTTTACTAAAATTTCTAGACTAATACATGAGTATATACAGTAAATAATTTTTTTTCTTTGTGTTCAACAAGGAGTTGCCTGAAGTAATTTACAGTTAACAACAAACAAGCTACCAAAAGTAATTAATAAAGACGCTTCAATTAGTGAGTAGCATTGTTGCCACATATAAATTTAAGAGACCTATTTTGCTGGCATCTGAGTTACCAGTGGTGTCACATAATTGGTGGCAGTGGGTGGATAGCTATCACAATAAGGAACACCTCTCTGAGAACCAGGTTCTTCCTCCTTCCTCTGTCTTGGGAGGAAAAGTGAATGGGGATCTATCGTCATATTGAAGCATCTAGAAAGCCAGCCCTACTATGGTACAGTATACAATTAGCCCTCCAGATACACGGATTCTGCATCGATGCATCCAATCACATTGCTTTTTAAAAATCTAAAAAACAAACCTTGGTTTTGTCATTTTATATAAGGGTCACCATTTTACTACCCCATTGTATACAATGGGACTTGAGCATCCACAAATTTTGATGTTCATGGAGGGTCCTGGAATCTAACCACAGCACATTTCAAAGGCATGCTTTATAATCCTGTCTTGGAGGAAACTGATTTTCTGGATCCATTTCAAATTGGATTCAGGATGGGATACGGAGTTGAGACTGCCATGGTTCCCTTAGTTGATGATCTCTGTCTGGGCATTGACAGGTGAAGTGTGACCTTGCTGGTGCTCTTGGACCTCTCAGTGGCCTTCGATACCATTGACCATGGTATCCTTCTGGAACGCCTGAGAGAGTTGGGTATTGGTAGCAATGCATTGCAGTGGTTCCGGTCCTACCTTTTGGGTAGGTTCCAGATTGTGTTGCTTGGGGACAGTTATTCATCAGGCATCCTCCAGGGCATGATTCTCTCCCCAATGATGTTTAACATTTACATGAAGCTGCTGGGTGAGATCATCCAGAAACATGGGGCGGGCTATTATCAGTACTCTGATGACACCCAAATTTCTCTCTCTCTGTCTCTTACTGATGCAGTGACTAAGGATGGAATCTCTCCTCTGAATCCCTGTCTTGGGGCTGTAATGGACTGGATGAGGGAAAATCGACTCAAGCTGAATCCAGGTAAGATGGAAGTACTTGTTATTGGAAACCTGAACCTGGGACTGGAGTTATGTCAGCCAGTTCTGGATGGGGTCACACTTCCCCTGAAGGAATCTGTCCGCAGCTTGGTCAGCGCAGGTGGATGCGACAGTCAGGAGCACTTGCTATCAGCTTTGACTGATATGCCAGCTGCACCCTTTCCTGGAGCCGGGGGACCTTGAAACAGTAGTACATGCACTGGTAGCCTCTTGTTTGGACTTTTCTAATGCGCTCTCCTTGGGGCTACCTCTGTGCCAAGTTTGGAAACTCCAGATGGTACAAAACATGGCAGCAAGATTAATCATATAACACCTGTTCTGAAGTCCCTTCATTGGCTGCCAATCAGTTTCCGAGCAAGATACAAAGTGTTGGTGATTATCTTTAAAGCCCTACATGACTTGGGTCAAGAATACTTAAAGGAATGCCTTCTTCTGTACTGTCCATCCCACACACTGAGGTCATCAAGTAAAAACCTTCTTCAGCCAATAAGAGCTAGACTAACTTCTGTTACTCAAAGGGCCTTTTCTATCGCTGTGCCGAAGTTGTGGAATGACGTGCCGGAGGAGATCCACCATATTTCCACTCTTACAGCCTTCAAAAAGGCTCTTAAGACAGATCTTTTCCGGCATGCCTTCCTGTGGATATTTATGAATATGACTCTAATTTTGTGATGTCTCTCTCTCTGCCTGCCAAACTGTTTTTATGATTATTTATTTTTTATTTTTAATTGCTTTTAATTTGTTTAACTGTAGGTTTAATATTGGGGAGGGGGGTTGGAAAGGGATTAATTTGTGTTTTATTGTATTTTTAATGCATTTGTCTTGTTGTAATCTGCCCGGATTCCTAGTGATTGGGCGGGCTATAAATAAAGCATTATTATTATTATAATCCAACCGATGGGATCTTCCTTCTGTCCCATTGTTGGAAAGGAGAACACAGGTACTCAGCTTCAAATCTTGAAGATCTGTTTCGAGCTGTGTAAAACACTGCTTTTCAAACTTTTTACCCTTGTGACCCCCTTTACATCTACATGTCGACATCACCTGCCTCCCTCTTGCCATAATATAGGAATAAAAATATTTTGTTTAATGTGTGTGTTTTTGTTCATACATTCATGCAAATTTGTATTTTAACATTTTTAAATGTTAAGGAAAAGGAAAAACATAATTTAAAGAAATATATAATAAAACAAATTAGAATAGTTTTATTTAAATTAATTCAGTACCTAACTCAACACATGTATAAATTTTACACATATTGTCTCACATACAGCCACGCTCACCTGCAATAATGTTCACAGATTTGTACAGTCATGCTCTCTTTCTCCCCCCCCCCTCTCTCTCTCTCTCTCTCTCTCTCTCACACACACACACACACATACTTATTCTCACACATGGAGTTATACTTGTGTATATGCAAGTAGACTCAAGTGCGTACGTGAGCATATAAAAGAAGATGAAGAGTGTGACTGAATATGTGCGAGACAGAGACAGAATGTGTGTGAGATACTGTGTGAATAAATGTATCTGAGGAAAAGAGTCAGAAAAGCACCCTCTTTGCTTTTGTCTTTCCCTTCAATGTAGAAAAAAGTTTAGAAAACAGAGGGGGGGGGGGATTCAGGGCCTTGTGCACTTGTGCTTTCCCCTTGGGGGGTCCTGCCCCACAGTATGAGAACCACTGGTGTAAAAGCCAATGGAGACCCAGGGACGATCTCCACCAGTGGACTCTTTCAGACGTGGGAAATTGGAAGTATAATCCAAGGGCAATCCAAACGCAATCATGGGGTTTCACGTTATTGCGAATTTGAGCTTCTCACGCAATTTTGGGCAAAAGGAAAGTCACTCCGAATGCAATCATGGGTTTCACGTTATTGCGAATTTAAGCTTCTCACGCAATTTCGGTCAAGGGGGGGTTATTTTTGGGTAATGGGAAGACATTCCGAACGCCTTCCGAACGCAATGGGGATTCACGTGAATTTGCTAAACTAGTGAATTCACGTGAATTCACATTGGCTCCATTCGGAGTTGGGAGAAATTCCTCCCGTTTGAAAGAGTCCAGTGTCAGCATTTGGCCAAAAGAATGTGAGAACACCTCCGGTGTCTGCAACCTTTTTCATCTATTTATCATCCATAAAATTATGGTTTCTACTCTCTGTGGCTGAGTGGAGCCTTTGAACTTAAATTGAGGAGAAATACCTATGAGAGAAAGTATACGGGGAGAAGCGCAATTATGGGGCGTATGCGGGGAGAAGCACAATTGGCTAGTGGCTTCCATGTCAGGGATACAGTGAATTTGCTTTGGTAGTTATCTAAGGTGCTGAGTTATTTCTCCCAAATAGGTTCAGCACACCGGATAATTTCTTTAAAGTGTGGAATAAAAGAAAGCAAGTTCTCTACACTACTGACATGGAAGACTCCCGGCACCCTTTGGAGAAAAGCTTTTCTCTTTTTCTCACAATACCTGGGGGTCATCCAATAAAAGGGATTCAGCAGGAATTCAGAACAGATCAAAGGAAGTGCTTCTGCACACAGTGCACAGTAAAACTGTGGAAATCATTGCCACAAGATGTGATGCCAAATTGTCTGGCTTTAAAAGGGGATAGGATAAATTCACGGAGGATGGACACCTCAATCGCCATTAGTGTAGTGACTATATATCACCCCCAATAAGACAGCCAGTATGCCTCTGTGGATCAGCTGATGGTGAATAGATGAATGAACAAATGGACAGTGCAGTTGTTCTTATCTCTGCTTTGGGGATCGGAGGCCCACTGCTAGAGGAATTCGGTAAAGGGCATCTAGACAGAGACGGTGTACACAAGGCTTCTCGACTGGCAGTCAGTTTGATGCTTATTGATTTTGCTGACATGGTATTGGCTTATGGCAACCTCTGTCTGGAAAATAACATCATCCTGAAGGCTCACGTAAATAAACAGGACAGCACATATTCCCAACCCCTCCATCACAAGACCTGTATTCTCTTTTAGTGTGGAGAAACATCCATCCTTCTGTCCTAAAAATATGTGAAAGAAAAATTGAATATAGA
Organism: Urosaurus nigricauda; assembly: GCA_034509955.1. Classification (NCBI taxonomy): domain Eukaryota; kingdom Metazoa; phylum Chordata; class Lepidosauria; order Squamata; family Phrynosomatidae; genus Urosaurus; species Urosaurus nigricauda. The sequence goes on from JAOEGL010000002.1 coordinate 125,468,977, forward strand.
AGTTGGTTGGATAAGCTGATCCACGATTCGCCAGAGCACATGTCCATTCTGTAATGTTCAGAAAGATTGTCTTGGGGTGATGTGTGTGTGTGTACATGTATACACGCACGCATGCATGCACGTCCATCTGTAGGGGGCTTGCCACATCACCAGGTTTGGAAATGTTTTTTCAGGAATGATTATCATTGTTACTTGCATTATCTAGGTCTATGCACATAGAATCATGGAATTGGAAAAGACCACAAAGGCCATCCAGTCCAACCCCCTGCCATGCAGGAACTCAAAGCACTCCCAACGGATGATCATCCAGCCTCTGCTTAAAGACTTCCAAAGAAGGAAGACTCTACTACCCTAAGCGGGAGCATGTTCCACTGTTGAAATACTCTCACTGTCAGGAAGTTCCTCCTAATGTTTAGGTGGAATCTGTTTTCTTTTAGTTTGCATCCATTGCTCCTTGTCCAAGTCTCTGATGCCATGGAAAACATGCCTGTTTCCTCTTCAATAGGACATCCCTTCAGATATTTAAACATGGGTAACATGTCACCTCTTAACCTTCACTTCTCCAGGCTAAACATACCCAGCTCCCTACATCACTCCTCGCAGGACATGGTTTCCAGTCCTTTTACGATTTTGGTTGCCTTCCTCTGGTCCAGTTTCTCCACATCCTTTTTGAACTGTGGTGCCCAGAACTGGACACAGTATTCCAGGTGGAGCCTGACCAAAGCAGAATGAGTGGCACTCTTACTTCCCTTGATCTAGAGTCTAGACACTCTACTTCTATTGATGCAACGTAAAATCACATTGGCTTTTTTAACTGCTGCATCATATTGTTGACTCATGTTCAACTAGTGGTTTTCTAGGATTCTTAGTAGGACATGGAAACCATAAATGCTCTTGCTCCTCCATGATCTCTAGGTTTCCTGTATGCCTTTTCCCAGTGGGGGCCCTTTCTGGAAAGTGGAGGCTGGAGGGTAAAGATTATAGTGGTTGTGCCACACGGGCTTCAGTGAACATTGTTCTCCAGTCTTTGGAACTTCAGCATTTCCACACCATGACAACTACTGACACTTTCAGACCATTGAGTCAAGGCCCTCTCTTTTATCTGGAATTCGAGTGGCTTCACCTCAAGACTTGGAAGAAGAGCATCAGTGATTATTAGTGGTTCATTGTCAAATGTAAGGGCTACCATTCCAGCCTCCAGATGGGTTTTTACCAATTAGATTTATCAGATAATTTGTCTGGACTTCCACCTTTAAAAAGCTAAAACATTAAACACAATGAGCTAAAACAGATTTAAAATATTACTTTAAAAAACTGTGTATATTAGTGTTTTAAAAATTGATCTTGGGGCCAAGAAACACTTTCTGAAGGAACATAGATTCATATAGTTAGAAGGGGCCTCATGGTTGATCAAGTCCAACCCACTGATCAATGCAGGAAATCCATCTAGATCATCCCCAGCAGGTAGGTGTCCAGCCTCTTTTTGAAGGTGTCCAGAGAAGCAGACCCCACCATCTTTGTAGGGCATTAGCTCCGTTGCCAAACCACTCTTTCTGCCAAACCCTGGTCTCCAGATTGGTAGTCCACTGCTCAAACCACTATACCATGTTGACTCCCAACTTGTCTGTATCCTTAAAATGAAGGGCTCAGAACTGAACACAGTACATCAGATGAAGTCTGACAAGCAGAGACTTCAGTGGAACGATTATTTTCCTTGTCTTGGAAACTACAGTTCTATTAATGCACGATAAATATATTATTCGCCTTTTATGCTGCAACATGACATTGCTGGGTGATGTTCAATTTATGAACAACAATTCCAAGGTCATTTTCACATTTACTGCTGCTAAGTGTGCATTTGGGTTTTGTCGCCTTAATGTAGAATTTTGGATTTGTCTCTGTCTAATTTCATTTTATTAATTTCTGCCCAGTTTTCTAGTTCATCAGGTTCCTTTGGAATTCTGTTCCTGTCTTCCAGTGTGTAAGCCACCCCTCCCACTTATTTATTATCTGCAAATGTGATAAGGGCCCTCTCAATCCCATCTTCTATGTCAGTTTGTACAACAGCCATTGATGACAACTGTTTAAACACAGTTTTCCAATTAATTATGGATCCACCTTACAGTATTTTCATCTATTCTACATTTAATCAGTTTGCTAATCAAAATATTATGAGGGACTTTATCAAATGCTTGCTGAAATCCAGCATCAACAGCATCCCCACCATCTACTAAACTAGTGACCCAATCAGAAAAAAGATATAAGATTAGTTTGGCAGGATTTGTTCTTGGCAAACCCATGCTGGCTCCTACTACCCACTGCGTTTTCATCTTCATACTTGCCAACAGACTCCTTCATAATCTGTTCTAATATATTTCCTAGTACAAAGATCAGGCTGATTAGTCTTCTTTTAAACTCTTTCCAAGAAGAAGGACAATGTTTGTTCTCCTCCAGTCCTTTGTTCTTCAAGATTTCTCATAAATGATGGCAAGTGGTTCTGTGACTAGATTAGAAAGTTTCTTTAGTACTCTTTGATGTAGTTCATCTGGGCCTACAGATCTGAACTCATTCAGGTTAACACTGAAATCTGTACATTGTTTTGCCTCCAAAGGTGGTCATAAGTGTTCTGCATTTTTTATCTGAATCTGTTTCATCCAGGGACAGATAATGATAAAAAAATGGATGCACCGAGGACTATTAAGGTGTACATTGTACAGACAGTTGACTCCTGCAGTCCTGACAGTCTATTTGCCTATTCAAAGCCAAGGGATTAGAACCAGGATATGTTCCATTGTAGCATCAGCCAACGTGTTACAAGGTGTCTGTCCCACTTACCTAAACTTTCCTGAGCAAGCCCATTTTGCTGAGACTTTGGTTTACTCTTATTTTAAGGGTGGGGTGGTCCCAGCTGTGGCTTCCTTCATTCTGAGGGTGCTACAATATGGGCCCAGCCACAGAAGGAATACTGTTCTTGGACATTCCCTCCCTATTAGATCTACTCCTCTTATGCCATGGCTCCATGCTATAGAATCCTGGAATCTGTAGTTTGTTGTGACACCAGAGGTTTCTCTAACAGAGGAGGTGAAATGCCTCACAAAACTACCAACCCTAGAATTCCATAGCATGGAATCATGGCAGTTAAAGCAATATGGAACTGGATTATTCTTGTATGGTGGATGCAACCTTAGGACGTTATCAGACAGGAGGAATTTCTCTCAATTTCGAATGGAGCCAATTCACAATTATGTGAATTCAATAGTTTAGCGAATTTACATGAATTCTAATTGCATTCGGAATGTGTTCAGAATGACTTCCCATTGCCCGAGAATGACTTCCCATTGCCCGAAATTGCATGAGATACGTAAAACCCATGATTGCGTTCAGAATGACTTCCCTTTTGCCCGAAATTGTGTGAGATACACTCATACACAATAACGTGAAACCGCATCATTGTGTTCGGATTGCCATTGGATTATATTTCCAATTTCCGTCGTCTGATAACGTCTTTAGTAATTTAGATTCATTGTGATATTTCTTCTGGTCAGTGGAGAACAGAAGCAGCAGTCCTCACTCTTGTTAGTGACTTTTACAAACAGACTGACAATCAAAACTACCAGTCTCAGAATATGTAAATTAATTCCATCAGGCTTTCTGGACTCCTTTCTCCTGCATAAGAAACTCCACCAGATGGCAAACTTCTAAGGCCCAATCTAGTAGCAAAACTACAGGAACCTGAATCTGTATCTAAGGGGTCTATGGGCCCCAGTTTTTCTTCTCTCTGTCTTTTTTACCCGAGGAATCTTACCAGCAATATCTCAGCTGTCTTTTTCCATTTTCCCTACCCTTTTAAATATTTCAGGAATATTTCCATTACCAGCTGTCCTTTTCCATTTTCCCTACCCTTTTAAATATTTCAGGAATTAGGAGAGCCCCTCCTGAATTATACTGACGCTGCTGGGATCTATGGCATTTCTTGCTTTCATGTCTCCTTTTTAATAATCTTTTTAAAAATAATCTTACCTTTACTCTCTGAGAGCCCTCAACCATTTCCTCATTTGAAAAACCTTTTGTATTTTAATTAAGTGCCTTAGCTAGCCCTCTTTTCTGTCCCAAGAATCATGTCAATCTCAGAGACGTAAAATGATGTGATGATAAGCTATGGCAGGCTTCCTTTCTTTTGCTTCTAGGAAGCCCCGCATTTGACATTTCAACTTGAGACTGGCCTCTGCAACTGGGGCAACATTGTGTCAGATTTTAAAGCATCTGCCGCGATGTTAGAGGAAGCTATGGCAGACCCTCTTTTCCTCTTTTAAAAAGCCAAGAATTCAGACTTAAAACTGGGCACTGGAACTTGCATGACAACTCTCTGTCAAATTTTGAGACATCTCTTTCTTTCTAGAGAACCCTCGCCCCTTTTGGAACTTCAACTAGAAACCACTCCACTTGGCACTTTTTCAAATTTTGAGATATCTAGCATAATTTCCTGGTGAGTTACAGCTGCTACCAAAATTTTGACATTCTCTTTTATTATTATAAATTATGGATAGAGTCAGCTGTCAATAACTAAAAATCATGAAGTGTCTGGTTTTAAGAATAAATTTAGTGCATATAACAGGAGCTGTGTGGTGCATTTATCTCGGGAAAAAACAAACCTCATAGGTATAACAGGGAGGTCATACTGGAGGTTGTGTGGCTTATGTATTGAGAATGGCATAATGTCAAAGGAGCTAGAAAGCTTAATGCACAGCCTTGGGCAGCAGTACAAGGCCTGGATAGAGCTTCCTTGAAGTAGGGAATGCAGCATCCAAGGAGCAGGACTACTGGCCGCTATTGCAGCCGTGGTGTGACACACAAAGGAGGGGGTAACACCATTGTTCCTCAAACACCTGCCTTTTGGCAGAAACAAGCTGTGACATCCACCTGTGTCCCATTAAAATGCTAAGGATAGTGTGAGTGGGGTGAGGTTCAGTGTGAGGAGAAAGGAGAGGCCCCAGGGTTTTTTTTAATTAAAATTTCAAATTGAAAAAATATTTTAAAGAACATTTTAAAAATTCTTTACAAACATCACATTTGATCAAATTTTCACTTTAAGCACATGGAACTATATATATGTAAATACATTTAGGCTGTGCACATGTTATTGTGATTTAAAAGTATAATTGTAAGGCCCCTAGACTTTGGACCTCCCTGCCCAGGAAGACCAGAATAGCCCCCTCCTTACTGGCCTTCTGCCGGCAGGTTAAAACCTTCTTGCATGGGCAGCCTCTTTAAAACAGAACATTCTTAAAGTACCAGCTAGGGTGTTGTATCATTTTAAGTGTTTTTAATTTTTTAATTTTTAACTGTATTTTTATTCTTTTAATAAGTAATCTATTTTAATGTTGTAACAATTTATTTCTGTTCTAATGTATCACTTTTCTATGTTTTAATTGTATTGTTTTTTTATTTTTGTGAAGCTGCTCTGAGCCCAGTTCTGGGAAAAGAGCATGATGCAAATAATAATAATAATAATAATAATAAGAAGAAGAAGAAGAAGTGTGCTAGTTGTTTACGTCACAACTGTTACTATTATATTCAGTGATATATGGGAATTATGATTTATGTGTAATATTAGTACAAAAAACATGATTAAGGATTCTGTATGGTGTGGTAATAGGAGGAGGAGAATGGGAGGGCGACACCATGAGTTACTATACCAGTGACACCAACCACTGTGTACAGGGCAGATTGTACGGGAGTAGGCTATACTGTAGGTAACCTGGACCCAAACCATGTAGGGCTTTAAAGATCATAACCAGCACTTTGTACTTTGCCTGGAAACTAACTGGCAGCCAGTGGAGTGATTTTAAAATCAGTGAAACATGATCACTCTTGGATGTACCGATAATCAACCTAGCTGTCAGGATGACCTGGCAACCCTAACTGTCCGCCTGACCACCAAGCTCAGGGTACTCTTGAGATGGAAAATGAAATCTGGGAGGCATCCAAAGGAGATGGCCTCTGTTTCATAAAGCTGCAAGTAGAATCTGACATTCTTAAAACTGCACGTGGACAACATCCCTAGCGATGTCACTACCTTCTGTGCCACCAGGGGACTGGACACTAGCCAATGCAATACCAGAGTTTAAAGAAATCCAATGGGAAGATTCAGGAAATTACATGCCATTTAATTACAGTAATTAAAATTAGAGAAGAAAAATACATGTAGAAAAAGCAAGCTTTGAAAAGTGTGTGTGTGTGGGGGGGGAGGGTCTTTTTCTTTCTGCTGAGGAATGGAAGATACAGGAAACTCATTTGGCTGCAAGTTCTGGTTTTGTCACCTGTGTGCAAAACCAACAATCGTGCTGTGCCAATTTGGAAGCAGAGAAGGGGAAATTAATTCATCACTTTGTAGTACCAAAGCAATTCCTTCTCTGGCTAAGAGTTTAAAGGATATTCTGAGTTAACATTAAGCAAAATTTCCTAACGATAAGAGCTTCTGGACAGTATAGTTGACTTCCTTGGAAGGTAATGAACTCTCCTTCATTGAAGGTTTATCCAGAAGAATAATCTGACAGAGATGATTCAGGTACAGATTAGCAGGATGTTGGAAGAGATGACCATTGGTATCTTTTCTAATTCTACAAGTCTGTGATTCTATTTTTAAAACTATTTTAAAAATTAAAGAACTTTTAAAAAATTCTAATTAGCAATCGCTATAGCAAGTACATTTCTATACCACTTATCAGTACATTTAAGCACTCCCTAAGTGGTTTACAATGTGTAAGCCAATTGCCCCCAACAAGCTGGATACTCATTTTAGAGACCTGAGAAGGATGCCAGACTGAGTCAAGCCTGAGCCCCTGGCTGGGATTGAACTCACAGCCTTGTGGTTTGTGAATGAATGGCTGCAGTACTGTGCCACCAGGGTTAAATTATTTTAATTAGAGCCTATTATATGACTCTATTCAACATTTACCTGTTTTCAGCATTGTTTTGGCCCTGTTAGACTCAACTGAGCACTAGATTAATGCTGCAGACTTTACAGCACTCAAGATGGATTAACAGAATTGTTGTTAACTGCGCTCAAGTCGCCCTCAGCTCATGGTCGACCCTGTCAATGAGACTTCTCCAAGCCCCCCTGTCCTCCACTACTTTGCTTAGGTCCTACAAATTCAAGCTTGTGACCTCCCTGGTTGAGTCCATCCATCTGGCATGCAGTCTTCCTCTCTTTCTACTTCCTTCTACCTTTCTTAGCATTAGTCATACCTTCTCCTGATGTAGCCAAAATATGACAATTTGATCATCTTGGCTTCCAGGAAAAGATCAGGTTTGATTTGTTCTAGGATTGATTTGTTTGTCTTTTTGGCCATCCACAGTATCCTCAGCAGTCTTCTCCAGCACCATACAGTACCTCAAATAAGCTGATTTTCTTTTTATCCTCTTGCCTCACCATCTCACATCCATGCATGGTGATGGGGAAATACAGTGACTTGGACGATTCTAACATTAGTGCTCGGTTGTATATCTTTACTCTTTAGGATCTTGTCTAGTTCTTTCATTGCTGCCTTTTCCATTCCTAGTTTTCTTCTTATTTCTTGACTGCATGCTCTGTTTGATCAATATTTGATTCAAAGCACGGGAAATCCTTGATTACATTGATTTCCTCATTGTCTAGGTTGAATTTGAGTAGATCCTCCGTAGTCATACTATATCAAAATGACTGGTACAAAAATGTGCTAAACAGTAATTATTCCTTCCTCATATGCTTTGCATATTTTTATTCCAGTTATGAAACAGACATAAGAGATGGTGTTGCATATACTGATGTTATTGATCAATGCAATGGGATGTTTGTTTTAGGACATAAAATGATTGCTTGTTCACCTACTAAACTAGCTGGTTCTGACGAAATTGCGAGGATCTACATTAGACTGATAGATATTTTATTTTCAGTGTGTTGTAGTGAAATAGTCTAAAACAGTCAGGAAGTCCATGACATGAATCATGATCCAGTGGTGTACTTTCGATATCCATATCTATATTGACATACTTCATTTGTCACACACAATTAATTTGTTTCTCTTCATCAAAGTCAGCTAATGTAATAGGAAAGAAATCCCAGGTGTCCTAGGTCAAATAGGGGAGAGACACAGATTTGTTTCCATTAAAATCTTAAATCTGTTTCCTTTTACACTTGTCATGCTTGCTAGGTTACAAAGGAACACATCTGAGCTAAGATAAGAGCATGAAACTAAGTAATCCCCTGTGACCCAGGTAAGCATGGATCGCGGCTTTGATTGGAAGCAAGTCACACAACTTAATATTGCAAAGTACTTAAGAATGTGAGTCTAACAGTTCTCAGTTCACATCTCGGTTCACATGCACTGGGGAATATACTATTTTCTTATAACTGGCACATCTAACAAGCTCAAGATCACTCTCCTTTCTGGAAATACATTTTTGCATTTTGTATGGACATTTAGTGGGCAAGTTTGAGAAGGAGGCTGTAAGAGCTATCTCATTACCTGTGAGGAATGATGACACAAGGGCACTGAGGGAGCTGCTGCAGTGACCTGCAACATTTGTACAATATTTGTTTTCCTACCTTAGATTGCTCTGTTGGACGATAAGGTGGAGCAGCTTCAGGCCCACTTATCCAAACTTTGATTCATCAGGGAAGATCAAGAGTTTTTGGACAGAGCAGAGCAAAGCAGAGCATAATCTCCAAGAAGGGTGATAGACAAGGCATATATCTTAGAAGAATGTGACAAACAGAAGAAAGACAATCTGAAACCACGCTGTGTCTTTAGAGCTACATAGTACAGTAAATTAGAATCCTTAGACAGTGATTCTGGGCTGTAGGTACAGGGTGGCAGTTAGAGGCTCTGGAGAACTTGGACATTTCCATAGAGAGTTTTGTCAATACTCATAGGAGTTTATCACACTGGAGGAATTTCTCCCAATTTCGAATGGAACCATTGCGTTCAGAATGACTTCCCATTGCCCGAAATTGCGTGAGATACACTCATGCGCAATTACGTGAAACCCCATGATTGCTTTTGGATTGCCATTGCATTATACCCCCAAATTCCGTTGTATGATAAACTCCATAGAAGGATTCCTACCCCTTTCCAGAAGAGGAGACATGTAGTGGTGGTAATCAGTTCCCTACTAAAGAGAACAGAGGCAGTAGTGTGCAGGCCTGACAGGATGTCAGGATGTTTTTGTGTGAAAGCAATGATATGGGATTTATAGGAAAGCCAGTGTGGTGTAGTGGTTTGAGTGTCAGACTATGACTCTAAAGAGCAGGGTTCGAATCCCCGCTCAGCCATGAAAACCCCCTACATGACCTTGGGCAAGTAACAGTCTTTCAGCCTCAGAGGATGACAATGGCAAACTCCCTCTGAAGAACCTTGCCAGGAAAACGCTGAGATAGGTTTGCCTTAGGGTTGCCATAAGTCAGAAATGACTTGAAGGCAAACAACACACACACAGACACACAGAGGATTTAAACAACATGAACTTGAAACATTATCACAGGAAGGCCAATATCATTTAATAGTCATTAGCAAGTGGCAAGTAAATTTCTATACTGCTTATCAGTGCACTTAAGCATTCCCTATGCTCTTTACAATTTCCCCCAACAAGCTGGGTACTCATTTTAGTGACCTCGGAAGGATACCAGGCTAAGTCAACCCACAGCCCCTGGATGGGATTTAACTCACAACCTTGTTGTTTGTGAGTGAGTGGCAGCAGTTCTGGCATTTAACCCCTGTGCCACCAGGGCTTCCTTACTGAAATCTGATGGGATGAGTCTGGAATGTAGTGATTCAAGGATATAGTCTATTCGAAACAATAAACTAAACAGGATGAAGAATACTATTATACACAAAAAACATGTACATGTGGAAGGAGATCCATGAATTGAAGCATAGAAGACATTTTCAGGGAGAATGAACAGCAGAGACAATATTGTGAGAGCCTGCCATAGATCTCTAAAACAGAAGTATAAACTGAATGATGCTTTCCATCAGATTATCACACATTAAGAAGGAAAAAGAAAGCAATATTGGGAGACTTCAATTACCCTGTTATCTGTAAGAAAGCGAATTCTGCCAAGGACGTAAGTTCCAACAAATTCCTCACTTGCTTTGCTACAGTTTCTTTTTCCATAAAGTTGAAGAAACTGGCCTGATCATTAATGGGATTTGAGCATCCATGGGTTTTGGTATCAACAGGGAATGGTGGTCCTAGAACCAAGCCTCTGTGGATACCAAGGGCACACTGTACTTTGTTTCTGTCTCCTCCCAGAAAGAAGACAGCATTCAACCTGGTGAAAATAGACTCAATAAAGAAGTGAGGGGCTACAGGCCAAGGTAAGTTTAAAAGAATGGTACAGGAACACAAACAAATGGGTCCCAGAACAGATCAAGCCTGAACATTCCCTGGAAGCCAGGACGACTAAATTGAGACTGTTGTACTTTGGCCACATCATGAGATGGCATGAATCACTAGAAAAGACAGTGATGCTGGGAAAGTAAAAGGAGATGAAGAGGAAGACCACATGCCAGATGGTTAGACTGAATCAAGGAGGCTCTGAGCTTGAGCAGAGCAGTTAAGGACATAGGATTTTGGAGATGTCTCATCCACAGGGTCACCATGAGTCGAGTCAACTCAAGGGTGGTTAATAACAAACAAGAACACCTAATTCAAGTTTCTAGGGCCAGATGAACTGCATCCACAGGTGTTAGAGGGACTTGCAAGTACAATCTCAGAGAGCCTGGCCAGAATCCTGTATGGAAGTTACAAATGTGTAACCTAGAGTTACATACTTGTCACTGCTATGTATTTATGATCCCTATGTAGCCCTTAGTTTAGGAACTACATAGGGACTGTGAAAGTCTCCCAGTTGTCCACTTGATCAGCAGCAGCTATTGGGATCAAGAGTACCCTATCCCCATATCAGTTTGGAAGCAGATGATTGGTGCCTGTCACACTAGAGAGATGATTCATGTGAAGGGGTGGAAACAGTATTCAGCAGCTTCCCAAGTGACAGGAGAACAGAATCCCATCAAACCCCCTCAAATGCTGCTCAGTAAATGAGGATTGGGGAGACTGGGCTGGCAGTCACTGCATACCACTGTAACTATGCTTATGGATGCATTTTTAACTGCCATACAGGATTCCAGTCTCTGTCTCTAATCTTTAAGCATTACTGGAGAACAGATGAGGTGCCTGTAGAGTGAAAGCAGCAAATGTTGCTTCTATTTTCAAAAAGGAGAAAAAAGAGGACCTGGTCAACCACCAGCTAGCTTGACAGTGATACACGGAAGATTCTAATCAAACTGACAGTCTGACACCTAGAAAATAAAGTAGTGATTACTAAGAGCCAATATGGATTCCTCAAAAACAAGTCATGAATCTTCTCTGTCTTGACCTACTATTATCTCTTGGCAGAACTACACTTGGTATATCTGTGATTTCAGTAAAACACTAGAACTCAGTGAGGTGCTACAGCTGTTTGGCTGAGAATTCTAAATGTGTTATTGTTGTGTGCCTTCAAGTCATTTCAAATGCGTGGCAACCTCAAGTCGAACCTATCATGGGGGTTTTGTTGGCAAGATTTGCTCAGAGAAGGTTTGCCTTTGCCTTCCTCTGAGGGCATTTGGACCCTGGCCTCCATAGTCATATGAGTTTATCATATGGGAGGAATTTCTCTCAATTTCGAATGGAGCCAATTTGAATTCACGTGAATTCACTAGTTTAGAGAATTTACGTGAAATCTAATTGCGTTTGGAATGTGTTCAGAATGACTTACCATTTCCCGAAAGTGACCCCCCATTGCCTGAAATCGTGTGAGATACTCTAATATGCAATTATGTGAAACCCTATGATTGCGTTTGGAATGACTTCCCATTGCCCGAAATTGCATGAGATACACTCATACTCAATTACGTGAAACCCCATGATTGCATTCGGATTGCCATTGCATTATACCCCCAAATTCCGTCGTATGATAAACTCCCCAGTCAAACACTCAAAGCACTACACCACACCGGCTCTTCATTTGTTTCACTAGTATATTCTTTCTAAAATACAAACTTTGATATATGCCTCCTTAAACTTTATGTTGCAAGATATAGGATATTGCCATGGCAATTAAAGGGGAAATATAATTGATTGAATTACACATATGTAGACAATGCAAAACGGCCCTAGTCATTGCTTACTCTCTAACTACCCACAGAGAAAAGGGAATATGGGACTTCATTTATCCTGCAGCATTCCTTCCCTCCAATGAAATGGATCATGAGGAGGCAATTGTTGGTGCATTTCAGTAAAAGGAGTTGACAGCCCCAATCACTGTCAAAATTAATTTCCTTATTAATTGCTGTTTTTTAAATTGCTTCCTGAATATTCATGAATTCTCATCACTTTCCCACTCTTCATCTAATATAATTTATTCCTGTGCTTGATAGATTAACCTTGGAGGTGACATTCTCCCCCAGCATCAAGAGTGAACAGAAGAGGGAGCAGAACTCAAGCAAGACGCAAATCCAGTTTCTCCATCACCACTACAGAGAGAATGACTCAGGCTTCTGAGGATCCTTCCACTGCAGGACGTCTGACCTAGTCTCTACTCAGACTATTTTGGTCACATCAGAGCCTCATACCAAAGGAAGGAAGGAATTTCTAGATTAACATTGCTATTGCACGTGATGCCATAACTCGGTAGTTTATGCTTTGATATTCAAAAAGGATACTCAAATGGAACACATTTGCTCAATCAGATTGCGATTGTGAAGGCACATTAGGGCAATATGGCCAAAGCTCTGTTTCATGCTGTCAATGCATAAAGCTGTGCTGGTGTAATTTTGCAGGAGGGCTGGATGGGGGAAGACACAATGGGCTCTCTTGATGCATCCCCTCAGCCTATCAATAGTCATTTGGGTTGAGAGCGCAAAGAGGGACTTAATGTTACCTGGCAGCTGGGGGACATTACTGCACATGAACGCTACTAGCTATCTCCTTGTGCAATGCTAGAACAAGTTGTTACAGCATTCCTGGTTAGACCAGTATAAATTAACAAGAGGGACCCTCCATAAATCTCTTTCCATCAAAAGCATATGTAAAAAACTGAAAGCTATTAAAATGAGCCACAGAGTTCTCAGCACCACATTTAAGGTTAATCTGAAAACTATATTTATAATACACGTTGCCTACAAAATGATATACGCTATCTAAAAGGAAACGTATTTTCAGTTTGGGAACAAACAGGTTGTATGATTGGTTTGTTAGCTGTACTTCACCAGAAGCATATGTGGTAATCAATTCTTTTACAGCGTGAAAGGCTCGGCAAACTCAACTATATCAAGCGATTCAGGTTTTTGCCTATGCACATGATGTTAAAATGTACCCTTTGTGGGGAGGAAAGAGTCATATCAAGAAATGTGTTGAAAGAGAAGAATAATCCATGCACCTGTTTGTCAAAGGTTGTATCTATTTTTCGAAAACATATACTAGTGGAATAAATGAAGAGATACAGATGTTGGAAAAAAGAAGAAAAAATGAAAATTGCCCTGAGGCTTTATACCATCACATATGTTTTTGATAGGAAGGCTAATGAGACCCTATTGGAGGGACAGAATCCTCAGTTAGGTTTCTCAGTGAGAAATATGAATGGGATGTTCTCTCTCTCCAAGCGGCTTATTCAACATCCCATAGTTATATTAACTGTAGGTGACATAATGCTCTTAATTATGATGTGCATGTGTTTGTTCTTGTTCTTGTTGTGTGCCTTCAAGTCATTTTCTAACTTATGGAGACCCTGTGTGCCATGAGTAAAATTGCTATTGCTATTTCCTGTCACTTTTGCTTCGGCTTATGGTGACACTATGAATGAGAGAACTCCAAAATCCCCAGTCATCAGCAGCCCTGCTCAGGTCTTGCAAACTCAGGACCATAGTTTCCTTGACTTTGAACCAATATATCTGTAAAGTGTAGGAAAGGCTTTTATCAAAATGGCAGCAATGACATGGCTATTGATAAGAATGGGTACATTTGGACTGATCACTGTGAAGGGTTCTTCGTGGTCTCTGTGCCTTGCACAACTGGGTTATCCTGCACCTGTGCACATCCTCTTTGGAGCTTTCTAGAAATGACCTAAATTGAATTTTGGTGATACCCATGCTCACCTCTTCCAGCCCTTTATAAGGGGCTGCTGCCAATGCTTGCCTGTTCCTTTCTATTTGCCACTGCAACAGCTTTGTTAGGAACAACATTTCCTTTGATTTCCAGGACTTAGGTTCAAGTAGGCTTTGTTGGATTGGTTCGATTCGATGGGAGAGAAGTGGGATGCTCCTGTCCTTATCGTGTGATTGCACAATGAGTGTCACACTCATCCCGTTCTTCTCCCATCAATGAGGTGGAATGGTCCTGTACCTTTCATTAATGGTAGTTTCCCATTAAAAGTAACAGGCCCATTCCATGTCATTGACAGGAGAAGGACAGAATGAGTGTGATGCCATGGGACGTTGTGTGATAATCTTCACACAATTGCATGATAAAGACAAGAGCATCCTGCTTCACTCCCATCCTTTTTCTCTGTGTGATAATCTGCCATTTACTCTTAAATCAGGATCTCTAAACACTGCACTATCAGATCTTGCCAGACCGTGTGACTGTCAGTGGTTTGGGGAATGCTTGGACATTCCTGATTGAACACTATTAAAAATTCAGAATGAGCATGAGAAGAAAAATGGGGGACAGAACACCATCCCTTCTTTCAGTGGCTCTTGATGGAACCTGAGCAAACAAAAACTTTCCCAATTCTTTTTCCTACCATGACATCCAAATGCTGTTATGAGCTACAGACCTGCTGTGAAAAGCGTAGCCACTAGACAGGCTGAAATAATAATATTAAAAAACACCCAATTACAAAGAGGCAATGAATTATTCTTTGTTCGGTACAGGCTTTGCATAGTAGGTGATAAATAAGGCCTGGGGACAGATATACAATGATATGTCTTAGAAAGAATACTGAAGAGATAACCATTCAGTTTCCTCCGTCTCAAGCTCCAGATGAGGTTTGGTCCTTTGTAAAAATAAAATGTGGCAATATAATTGAAGAGTCTACCAAGGGCCAAAGGGGCAGAAGCAGGTGGGTCTTTAAGCCTGATAGCCTTTTTTCCCCCCTACTCCCCGGTGTAATTTATAATGAGATTGATTTCTATAGCTAGGTTGTTGTCCAAATGATTCAGTGTGTCAGTAGCAGCTATGTTTTATTGTGTTTCATTTATATTCAGCTCGGCTTAGCATCTTTTAACACCGTGTCTGACTGCTTCCCTGCGCTTTCTGTGCATGCAGAATTTTTAAAAGACTGCAATTCTTTATCAATAAAAATTGCAAGTGGTAGGAGCAAGACCCTTTTCAGGCTAATCAAAGGCTCTTTGGCAGTGTGGTACTACTAGTGGATACACATCTGGGTACTTGCATTCTTCATGCTGGAGTGAGATTATTAGTACCATGCTGCCAGTGCTGAGCACTTTCCTTATTTTCAAAGGATAGCATGGAAAGATAATATGTAAGAAATGAACCTTAACATCTGTTTTCAATCCTTAAGCTCCTTCCTCTGATATGTTTCCATCGCCCTTGCTGCATGGACAGAAATTTTGACTGTAGCCTAGGTATTTCATTGAATTCTAAGCCTTACCAGGCCACTTTGGATTTGTGAATCATAGAGCTGGAAGGGACCAAGGGCCATCAAGTTTAGTTCCCTGCCATGCAGACTTTCCTCTATAGTGACTAGAGCTTCCAACATCATGCTGGTATTGGGCTGTGAATGTGCTTAAAGCAAATCCTAAGATTGCACATGATGACCAACATACATGACCAACACATTAGCTATAAATAATTCATTACACAAGACCTTGGTTTCTGGATCATACTGTGCATCTGTGGTTTTAAGAACACAACCTGATTCAAGATCCTGAGGCTGAAGCCATTTCTTCACTGTAGATGCTTGAACATGGGTATCACCCAAAGAAAGATATTGCTGAAGAATTTTTGTGATCTGTAGAAAAGACATCAAGACCATTACAAGTTGAGATGTAGCATGCCCTATGGGTTTACAGTGTTTCCCAGTACCCACATGGCCAGAAGGAGGAGTGGCCTAAATGCATTGATATCCCTGCATACCATCTTAACTCAGAACAACACCAACATTTTTTTTCTCCTGTATGATTTTTAATATCTTTGCCTGATGAAGAAGCCAGTGGAGCTTTGAAAGGCTGCAATATGTATTTTGTGCATTTTGGTTATCTCAATAAATGTATCACTGTTTTGCGGACTTTGGATGTTATTGTACAGTACTTTGTTTGAATAAAATAAGTCAATTTAAAAAAAAATACTGTGCTGCATTTAAGAAATACAAGATGGTGTCTATCAACCATATTCTGCCCTCCTCTCTCTACACATAACTATAAGGATGTTGTAGAGATCTGAATCAAAAGATTGTCCTGGAAGCACCTGGCACATTGTATGCATGTGTGTATATGCCTTCAAATAATCTGTCAGCTTATGGTGAACCCATGGATTTAATAGGGTTTTCTTAGGCAAGGGATATGCGGAGGTGGTTTTGCCAGTTCCTTCCTCTGAAATATAGCTAACAACCCCAGATATTCATTGGTGGTCTCCTATCCAAGTATGCAGGTTAAGTGTTCGGGTCTAGCCAAACCTGCACTAAGGTGTCACTATTAGCTTTTCCTCTAGCCTGCATGACCAACAAATTATGTTGTATTACAACAGTTCTTATTACAGCAAAATATATGTAACCTAGCAAAATATGAGTAGTAACTGTAGACCTTCACCTGGATGATATAGCAATGCAATTTTGTGTGTAGTGATAAAGCTATAACAAGGCCTTAAGGGACAATGACATGAAAACCTTCATATTTTCACCAGGTAAACTGTATACAACAGTCTGAACCTTGAATGGCTTTCAGCAAATAAACAGAATGAAATTCCAAAGTTAATTGATGGAAGTAACAACCACAGCACATGCAGCTTGGCTTCATCTGCCAGTGGGGATGAATAGTCAGTGAGTTTTATCTGCCAGCTGCCACTTGAATTGGGACCTTAAAAGTTCTAGTACAACACCCAGGCTTTTACTGTCCTGTCGGCAGAGGAAAATTCTTTAAATGATGAGAATTTATTGATAGAAATTTTGTTATTAGCAGTGTATACTATATCTTTCATAGGATGGCAACATGATCACGGTGTGAAACATAAAAACGTGAAACTGAAGATGTTTGCAAGGATTGTAGGACTCATACCAGGTGACAAGGTCCTCCCTTTAATGCACCAGAATTGATTGCTCAATGACAACTTAAATATAAGCAGTGTTTCTATATGAGATCAAATCACAGAAGTGAAGCTGAAGACATTCAAATCAGCAAATGCTTCCAAGGTGATATTTGCAAGTGATAAGATTACCAGCAAAAAATAAAATAAGGAATTTCATTTAATACCTTGCCTGTTATTCCCAAAAAATGATAATTGATATAAAAGACATCATTCCACCACAATTTTGCTTAGTACTCCAGGCTTCTTTTGATCACACAGAGTGCAGTTTGTGCAATCATGTCATGGAGGGACCCATATGGCAAAAAGTGATATACAGTTAGTGATATAGAGCTCCTTCCAATACACCTTGATGATTTTACATGTTGGGATTTAAGTTGAGATTTAAGTTCAGCAGACTGTAGTATCTAGACAAGGCCATTCCTATAGGTCATTCCACAGCTGTGTTTAAAATGCTTATTGCATTCCTGGAGTGGGTGACGACTTGGAGGTCAAGCAATTCGTTGGTCAATAATTTCTTGGTTGATTTCTTATTTATTGGCCCAACCATGTTTTATACGTTTCAAAGCATGGCAAAAAATTTTGGAGTACTTTTGGCCAAAGCAAGGACAAGACCAAACAGTCCACAAACCAGCTTGTGTATTTGTGTACATTCAACAGGGCTATGCTCAGGGCCTTGCAAAAACTAATTGTGGCAATGATTGACCAAAGTAAGTATAGTCGCCCCTCCTTTCTCACGGACTTGAAATCTTGAATATTCTCAGAGGGGTGACCTCTATTATTCTCAATGCCCCCCCCCAGCATGCCTCCCGCATGCAGTCATGGCCACGTGCCCCATTCAAGCCTATGGGGCTTGAATATCTGCGAGTCTCCATTTTCAGGGGGTGGTGGTGTCCAGATCCTCCCCCCCCCCCGCCTCCGCAAAAATTCACTTAGGGAATGACAAGCATTTCTGGGATATCTTATTTTTGTAGTCAAAATTTTATAGACCTTTCAGTGTCTGTCTGGCTATGGCCACAACTGGGATTAATGTCTCATATCTTCATGTTAAGATTATTTGGGATACATTAGAGTATGTCTTGAAGTTCTGGCCAACTATACTGAAATCTCCACCTGGCAAAATATGTTAGATTCAGGTGGAGACATAAAAGACTCAGTTAGACACATCAGGCACTACTGGCTTTAGAGTGTACTTCCACAGCCAATGATTTGCATAAAATGGGCCAAAGGTTAGGCTTGGGCAGCCCTATTTTGGGATATGACTTTTCTTGAATACTTTCCCAATTTAGAGGTCGTAATGATAAGTGTGCAAACAGGCAGTGGAGAATGTAATCAGTCATCATTCATCCCAATCTGAGAGGGTTATGAATTTAATTTATGGTTTTGTTCCTGTTTTCATGTCCATTGATACCTGTTTTTCACTAAGTGTGCAGATCCATTGTCTCAATCCCAGGACATCTTATGTCTTGAGTCAAAGTAGGTCTGTAGACAGAGCAGCATGTGTTGTGAGAGGAAATGCAGTCAATCCTCCATTTCCAAAGACTCTTTATCTATGAATTCAACCATCCACATTTTGAAAATATTTTAACAATACATACATTCCAAAAAGCAAGTCTTGATTTTGCTATTTTATATAAGGGATACCATTTTACTATGCCATTGTATTTAATGGGACTTGAACATCCACATCTGTTGTTATAACCTGGGGGGTCCTGGAATCAAACTCCAGTGGATGCCAAGGGCCCAATGTATGTCATGGAAAATGGAGGGGAGTTACATCTTGGCTTGGAAGACCTGATATAGATCAACTGACATGGCCAGAAGGGAAGGTGGGACACTCCTATGCCAATGATTTTGAAATAAATGGAATACTCAGATCCCCCAGATCCCTCGATCATTCTGTTGGATCAGAATAAGGTGTGACATATGCAGCAAGCTGGATGATTCTTGGAAAGAAAAAGCAGATCTTGAGATTCACCACAGTCTCTATTGTAGGGCCTCACTTGCTTGGAAAGACAGAGCTAATGTCGACCATAGAACCCTGAGAAAGTGACCATGGTAGGGAGGATAGAATCCAGGACTGTTGGGGGAATCTGTGACAATGTTGGTAGGAGTGGGTTTGAAGTGGATTCAATTTCCAGAGATCTCACGTCAGAGGGAGCCATCTATATTGTTCTGTAGGGTCTGCACATTTGAGGCTGGTGCATGATTCCTGGAGGTATGCCATAGCTCTGATCTTGGTTGCAGCTGCAATACATTTATCAGGAAGTGGTTTTGGAATGGGAGCATGGGATCCAGGTTGGGGATGGACAAGATCCATGCACCTCTCATCCCTGCTATGGTGAGTTCCCTTAAGGAACTTTGGAGAAGTAGGCAACCCAGTAATGCCTAGCTTGGAGACAGATGGCTCTGCCTTACTGCCAGGTGGCAGCAGCACCACAGAATGGCTTATGCCCGAGTACATTCCCACATCTGTCATTCCATGCAGGTGGGTTGTGTTAATGAGTTGTGTTGACTGACAGGTGGGCCGACTGATGCGTGGATCTAAACTCATGCTCTGAAAGCTATCAAGTTGTGTCTTTCCCCCCATCAACCAAATGTGGTCTGTGTTCAATCTTGATAAATGCAAGCACATATCCATGCTTGCTGCTGGGTCTGCAAATAACAAATACATGTTAGCCTATTTCAGCACCAATACACGGGGCAAAAATGAACACAGACATGCACTCACTGAATGCATGGGAAGATGTATTATGGGAAGTTTTGCAGAGAACAGGAAGCTATCATGCTTTAAATTAGTAGAATGGGACATTCAGAATGTTCATTCTTACAGAAGCTTTGGTAAGCTTGCGAAGAACCAACGCATATGCATCTGATCTGATACAGTGATTGCAAAACTATGAATGAAAGTTCCTTGCACATATACATGAACTGAGTTGACTCCTGTCTATTAATCAAATCAAGCTGAACAACTTCTTCCTACCTTGCCTTGTTATTAAACAGGGTTCAAAAGGAACAGCATGTTACAAGACTGTTAATTCAATCTATTTTGTGCCACCCACAATTTATTTTGTCTGCTTGACATGGTGGTCGGTCTGTTGAATCTAATCATATGCCTGTCCTGATAATGTGCATCAACCCTTCTGAACCAGAAACAATCCTAAGATTAATCAAGTGCAATGGGAAGAAAGGTTGCAAAACTGTACCCTGCTGCTGTTCACAAGATAACATGGCATGCACTGTAATGTGCAGTGTGGTTTTTTGGATTTTGAGGGCAGCAGGTATGTCACAAGTGACATAGATGAGTTTATCAACTCATTTATTCATTCAAGATTTTTTTTTTTTTTTTGGTCAAATAATTGATATCAACGTCTTGCTCTCTGTTTTTCATGCATTTTGCAGTTGCGTATTTTTAATAATTTAATTAAATGTTTTGTAAGTAACTAGTAATTAACTAGTAAGTAACCTAACTAGTAAATAACTTGATTCATGTGTTAAAAGTATTTCACAGTGACACAAGTCATCATACAGAACGGTAATCTGAATATTATGGGAATCTTGAAGTTTTGGTATGGTGCATCACAATTCAGATCTTGTAAAAGAAGGAGTTAGAAGAGATATTAATATGTGTAGTTACTTATGTTTTTGGTAACAAGAGTATAAGAAAGTAAAACTTTAAAAACTATAGAAGAAATACAAAGTTATTGGTGTAATGAGAAACATGCTCCAGTTAGGTTCACAATAACTTTTAAAAGGTGCTGGAAGAGGCATTTTGATGGACTATTTTCATGTTTTGTCGCATTCTGTGATCAGTCTCAAGGGCTTTCCCCCTACAAAACAGTAACAGAAAATAGTGGAAAGGTAACAAGCTGTGCAAGCATTAACATAACAAGTTAATGTTTTCCATCATTGGACTTTATCAGTCGACAGAAATTGGAAGTATAATCTAATGGCAATCTGAACGCAATCATGGGCTTTCACGTTATTGCGTATTAAAGTATCTCACGCAATTTTTGAGGCAAAAGGGAAGTCATTCCGAATTCAATCATGGGTTTTACGTTATTTCGAATTAAAGCATCTCACGCAATTTCGGGCAATGGGGGGTCATTTTCGGGCAACGGAAAGTCATTCTGAACGCATTACAAACGCAATTGGAATTCACGTAAATTTGTTAAACTAGCAAATTCATGTGAATTTGAATTGGCTCCAATTGGCTCCATTCGAAATAAAGAAATTTCTCCCGTCTGATAAACTCCAATGTCATGAGTAACAGGAACAGATTACTTTTAAAGCACTGTATGAGTAATAGAAAAATTCCTTTTGAAAAGTAAGTTTCCCAGTATTGGTTCTGTGACATCAGCTGTATAAAATGTTGTGAACACCATTTTGTACTTTGAGTCTCAGTTCATGTCAGATATGGTGACAGGTAATGTTTTGTTTTAAAAATAGTCCATCATACTGCTTCATAATTTGAAAATACATTCAGTTTTAACAAACAACCTGAAGAGAAACTATATTTTCCACTAGCCATAAAACTATCTTAAAACATTATGGAATATAATGGGCCAGAACTGGATGCTACTGCAGGTAACCAGGTAGAATGCTTTCCCTTCTGTCCAGACTCAGGAGTTTATCACATGAGGACCATATGTACCTCCATCCCGATATTGATTAAAACATCCGCATCCCACAAAAGTGCACAAATGATTTTCACATGCAGAACACAATAACATGTATTGAGGTGATCCACATTGGCAATCTACATTGGATTGTGGATTTTGATTTTGTCAACCTACATTGACAGAGTCAACTCTAGTGCTAACCAAGATATGTCAACAGATATGGAAAACAAAACAATGGCCAACGGATTGGAAGCAATCAATATACATTCCCATCCACAAAAAGGGAGACATAAGAGACTGCAACAACTATAGGACCATAGCACTGATCTCTCATGCAAATAAAATCACGTTCAAAATTCTGCAACATAGACTCCAACCATAAATGGAGAGAGAAATCCCAGGGGTCCAAGTGGAGTTCAGCAAAGGAAGAGGCACTAGGGACCACATTGCAAACATACGATGGCTAATGAGTGCACCAGGGAGCATGTGCTTTATAGACTATAGTAAAGCCTTTGACTGCACAGATCATGAAGGGCTGTGGAACACCCTTAAAGACATGGGAGTGCCAACATATTTGATAGTCCTGATGTGGAATCTGTACTCAGGACAAGAGGCTACTGTCAGAAAAGAACATGGAGAAAAAGAATGGTTCCCAATTAGAAAAGGGATCACACAAGGCTCTATCTTTTCACCTTATCTGTTAAACTTGTATGCAGAACATATAAGAAAAACAGGATTGGACCCAGAAGAAGGAGGAGTGAAAACAGAAGGAAGGAATATCAACAATCTAAGATATGCAGATGACACCATAATACTAGCAGAAAACCTCACAGACCTGTAACACTTACTAAGGAAGAGCAAAGAAGAAAGTGCAAAGGGAGGCTTAATGTTGAACATAAAGAAAACAAAAATGAACCCTGATGACCTTCAGAAGTTCAACCTAGACAACAAAGAAACAGCAATAGTAAAAGAACTCCCATACCTGGGATCAAACACTGATAGAAATGGGAACTGCAGTCAAGAAATCAGAAGAAGATTAAGAATGGGGAGGGTGGCTATGAAAGAACTAGAAAAGTATCTTCACATATACAACTGAGAACAAAAGTTAGGATCATACAAGCCATCATATTCCCTATTACATGTATGGATATGAGAGCTGGACAGTTAAGAAAGAAGATAGGAACAAAATCCATTCATCTGAGATGTGGCGCTGGAGAAGTGTGCTGAGGATCCCATGGGCAGCCAAAAGGACAAACAAATGGGTCCTAGAGCAGATCAAGCCAGAAACCTCGCTGGAAGCCAAGATGACCAAACTGAGCCTGTCATACTTCAGACACATCAGGAGAAGGGAAGATTAATGCTGGGAAAGGTGGAGGGAAGTAGGAAGAGAGGAAGGCCACATGCCATAAGGATTGACTCTATTAAGGAGGTAACGGGTTTTATGGGGTTGCAGGAATTAAGCAAAGTAGTGGAAGACAGAGGGTCTTGGAGATGTCTCATCCATAGGGTCACTATGAGTTGAGATTGACTCAAGGGAAGTTAACAACAACAACAAACTAATACGAGAAAGAGGATAGAATGCACATTTGGTTCTCACAGAGATGCGTGTAAATCCCATTGATGGTTTGGGAATCATGTTTTTGTACATGTGCGCAGAAGAATTAGTTGTGTCACCAGAAGTTACCAGAGCACACGTGGCAGCAAAGTCACTCCGAGAAATAAACAATTTTATTTACACAATTTTCTTTAGAAAAATATACTGTACTGTCCCTTACCTTCCCAGAAATGGTATCCAACCTAAGTAAAAAGAACAAAACATTACCCAAAATATAGGAAAGTTTTAAAAAAGCATAAAAGGCTGCTTTCCTCTTGGCAACAGGCACAACAAAGCAGAACCAGAAGAAAACTCACCCCGAAGAAACATGGGAAATCTGGCAACAAGTACAAACACTGTGAGAATCCCATGAATAAACCGGAAATAGTTTTCACAGAACAATTATGCAAAAAAGTGATATTGTGAATGAAACAGAAATGAATTCACAATATTTTCCCGAAAATGACTAATTGCTGGTTCATGTCTCTTTCTGGTTGGATTCTTAGTGTTTTGTGCACATCATGTGAAAACCAATTGCGCAATTGTGTCTAATAAGCTGGATAATCATGGGCTCTTACTCTTTTAAAATTCCATGAGTTCCTGCATGGCAGGGGGTTGGACCGGATGGCCCTTGTGGTCTCTTCCAACTCTATGATTCTATGATTCTATCTATGATTTGAGTTCTCCCCGTGTGATAAACTCCTCAGCCATATTCTATCAGCTGTGAACCATTTATACAAAAAGAAAATCTCCTGTCTCTGGGGTTTCTTAGAGAAATGATATGGACCAGGGAGGAAGAATCGCCAAAGAAACGGTGGGCAAATGGGGTGGGAGTGGGGAGTGTGTTAAGAGAAAAACCTTATGTTAGATTGTTGTTGCTGTTGTGTGCCTTCAAGTCGTTTCTGAGTTTTGGCAATCCTAAGGGGAACTTTTCTTGGCAAATTTCATTGGGGGGACATACCATTGCCATCCTCTCAGGCTGAGGGAGTGTGACTTGTCCAGGGTCAGCCAGTGAGTTTCCATGGCCAAGTCAGGATCCGAACCCTGGTATACAGAGCCATATTCCAATGCTCAACCACTATGCCATGCTGACTCTAGGTTAGGTTAGCATAGACTAAATTACAAACAGGATGGGGAATGAGCTATCCTGACAAAGGGCAGGATAGGGATAAGGAATAACTTCTTAGGCTGCATCCACACTGCAGAAATAATCTAGTTTGATACTACTTTAACTGCCATGGCACAATGCTATGGGATTCTCGGGATTGTAGTTTTGTGAGACATTTAGCCTTCTCTGTCAGAGAGCTCTGGTGCCACAACAAACTATAGTCATCCTTCCCAATCCATGGGGGATCTGTTCCAGATCTCCCTGCAAATCCTGAAAATTGCATATCCAAGCTCCATTGAGTTGAATGGCAGCGCAAGCCTGCAGGTGCACCTTTTTGTCCTGCCCTGCTTGCCAACCGTGAATAATCGAGACCGCGGACGCCAAGTCTGCGAATTGGGAGGGATCACTGTACATTTTCTGAGATTTCATAGCACTGAGCCATGGCAGTTAAAGCACTGCCAAACTGAATGATTTCTGCAGTGCGGATGCAGCCTGAGTCATTCACGGGCAACCAGTAGTTTGGATGGCAGTTTCCACTCATGCACATATGATGCAAAGAGTGCCACTCTCAGATGTCAGATGTGTAATGCATACATATATTTTAGCAGAGGCCTGTGCTAGAAGTGCACTCGGTGCCTTTGAGGCAGGTGTACAACCTTTTCCCCTGAACTGGCCTGGGTGGATTGTATGCACTCCCCATCTCAACCTGTCAATGGCTAAAGTATATCGTTGTCATGTTTGGCTCCGATTCCAGCAATCTCCTTCTTCCCCCATCCACAACTACCAGGAGGACTGATGGAATGGGAGAATGTAAAACCCAGCAGAGGTGGACAATTGGAGAACCACCCTGGAAACCTGGGATTCTGTTGGCGGCAGCAGCAGCAAGCAAGGAAGAGAAGGCTGAAGAAGAGCCCTAAATAGAAAGCGTGGAGGCAGCCGTGGGGAATGGAGCGAGTGAGCTTTCTGCTCCCTGCCTTGCTCTTCCTTTTCCTCCAGTTTATTTCTGTCCTCGCTCCTCCCTCCTTGCTGCAGCCTGAAATTAAAATGTTACAACATCCAAGATGTTAGGAGAGTAAATTGTATGTTACAGGCAAAGCAGCAATTACAGAACTGAGTATGGAAATTCAGAGGCAGTCCTACTATGAGGTTCTGGCAGTTGTGTATGTGTGTGGTTGGTGGGGTTATGAAAGGTATTCATGTAAGAAATGGATCTGACCCATGGGGCATAATTCTTTGGCAAGTTCGTCTGGGAAGCTTGTACAGAAGAACTTCCCAAAAGGCTGCTGGATCCCCTGTTAATTGGCCAGAAGACATAATTTAGCTTTACTACCTCAAGTAACAAAATGCCCTATGTAAAGT
This sequence comes from Urosaurus nigricauda, assembly GCA_034509955.1. Taxonomy (NCBI): domain Eukaryota; kingdom Metazoa; phylum Chordata; class Lepidosauria; order Squamata; family Phrynosomatidae; genus Urosaurus; species Urosaurus nigricauda. Next base: position 125,495,003 of record JAOEGL010000002.1, read on the forward strand.
CTGCAGAAATTTCTGGTCATCTGGGCTGGGGGGGGGGGGGCATCTTTATATATGTCAGCTGCAAGCAGTCAGGCCCAGTATCAATCAAATATGAATGTTTGGATTTTCAGTGCAATCTTAGACATGTCTACTCACAAGTAAGCTAAAGGAACAACCATGCAATTTTCCCCTATTTTTGCACGGAGTGCACATGTTAACCTATGACCTGAAATTTCCCCAGGTAGCATCTTAGATTTCTTGTGTGATGAAACACTGTAATGTTCTGTTATATAACATCCATCCATCCAGCTCTTTATAGTTGTTGTTGTTGTGTATTGTGTACCTTCAGGTTGTTTCCAATTTATGGCAACCTTAAGGCCTTATCATGGGGTTTTCTTGGCAAAATTTCTTCAGAGGTTTGTTTCTGTGGAGTCTTCCTCTGAAGCTGAGAACATGTGACTTGCCCAAGGTCACCCAAAAGATTTCATGGCCGAGTGGGAAACTGAACCCTCATCTCCAGAGTTGTAATCCAACACTCAAACCACTACTTTATTCTCCGTATTAATATCCCACCATTCTCCCAGACTAGGACTGAGCAGCTTGTAAAGAGGCAGAAAATGCAATAAAAACACACATCTTTAAAAACATACAAAAAACCCCCAAAAACACCCCAAGTATAGTATCATAAAAGCCCATTTCTAGCTAAAATCAGTTTCCAAACCCTTGCTGGAAAAGAAAACAAATTCTAGTTTCCTTAGGACTTTATCACATGGGTGAAATTGGGGGTTTAAATATCAATTATCCTGTGAAAATTAAGCAATCGCAATTAACATTTTCACATGACGTCATTATCCCGGGAATAAACAGGCAATAAACAGCAAGAAATCATTCACAGGGAAATCCTGTTTATTCCCAGCATAATGGCTCTTTAATCGCGATGTCATGTGAAAATGTTAATCACAATGGCACCATTTTCATGGGATAATTGATGTTTAAATCCCCCTATTTTCCCTATGTGATAAAGTTCTTAGAGTGTAGGAAAAGCCACAGAGAAGGCTCACATGAAGGTGTGTGGAAATGCCAGTCGGTTGGTTTCTGATGTACAGGGGATCAGTAAATGAGGATTGGGGGACTTTCACCATTCTTATGTATTCCCTAAACTAATAAATATGTAGAAATCAGGAATCCAAACCAGTCACAAATTCTTAACTCTGCTATGTGTTCATAACTACCTTAGTGAATTCTATCCTCCAGGTTTGGCTTCCCTTGGAAGAGAGAGCATTGGAAACCTGCTTTGTTTTATTTTTGTAATGTTTGGTTTATGAATAAATGTACTAATAAATGTACACCTCCATTGTGGAAGCAAGTGCTCCAGACATGTCTAAAGCAGCAAGTCTATTACCTCATAGAGAGAGAGGCCTTGCACCCCGAGATGTGCCCTGCTCTGGATCTTCTCAGAAGGCTGACACCCATCTTCCCTTTAGCTGGAGAGAATGGGGTGTATCACTTTCCTCCAATTCTGGTGGCTTTCCTATACCAAACATTAAAGAGAGATCAAGGTGCCATCTTCTAACAGATTAGTTTCTCTTAAGAGACACCCACTGTCTACCCAGAGCCATTAAGGAACATATTTGAGAAGTCTGCTCAGAATAATCAGACAGCACAGCTCATAAAGAGTACACACCAACCAGATGCCTTTGATATTTTCCAAAGTTTTATTTTAAAAATGTTGAAACTTAACATCCCACAAGAATTTAAGAATTTTACCACAAGGAGAAGAGAACCCTACAAAAATATATCATACAATTCACAAGGTGGCCGAAAAGGGGGGGGGGGGGAAGACACGCAGAGACCCTGCACACACACAACAAGTATTCTATACCGGGTGCAGGTGGCATGTGGTCTGTGGGCAGCACCCCCACTGTGTTGCCCATTGCCACTACTGCTCGAACTGGAGGAACTGCATCAACGACAGACCCTGTTGCCAAACAACAGCACCACCTCCATTGCAAAATAATTATGATTAAAATAGCTTCTTCTCCTCCCACCTCAAGCCAAAGTAGTCTTCTGTTCGGCATAGCCAGTAGGAAACCCTCTGCTCCCTGCTGCCAAATCCTCCTTCTGAAGCTATTGCTACCAGGATGTGAACCAAGTTTCCTCCCTTACTTCTCTTGCACTACTGTAGAGAGCTATCATACTGCTGCCAATACTCAGGGGCAAGAGCACCAGTGGCAGCAAATTAGGTAGTGGCAAAAGTGGCAATGGTAAAGCCCTTAATGGCTCTCAGGAAGCTGCTCATCCCTATTTGATACAGATACCACTTCCAAGGGAGAAATATCAGCTGATATTCTTTTCAGCGATTACACAATTATGAACCAGATTTGCAATATCATAGCTGCTGGACATTCACATTTATATTTGTGAATAACCTAACAAGACCTATCTTAGCAGCCTGGCAGCAGCCTAACCAAAGTGTTTCTGCGGCTCTGGAAATTAGGGCACTCGGAAACAACATCTGCAGTGTTCTCCTGGTCCTGGGACAGCTTGGGACAAGCAATTGTGACAGGCTCTCCAGTGGTCTTTCCAGCTGCCTGCTCTCAAGGCACCTCACAACCAGAAGTGCATTGTGGGCGCCATTTCATAGAATCATAGAGTTGGAAGAGACCTCAAGGGCCATCAAATCAAATCCCTTGCTATGCATGAAGACACAGTCAAAGCACCCCCAATAGATGGCCATCCAGCCTCTGTTCAAAAACCTCCAAAGGAGGAGACTCCACCATACTCCAAGGCACATTTCCCAGCACCTCACTCAGCACTGCATCAGATATGCTTCAGCTGGGGCACTGCCAGGCTGCAAAGGTAGGCTGAAGGGAATGGCATCATCAGACATAACTGGGATGAGGGACCTCCATCAATGCAGTAACACAGATGATGCAAGATCTCCGCCAATCATGCAGATTATCATGATGTTACAAATGAATGTGTGTCTATTTTGTCACACCCCACTTCAACCAGTAGTGGGTTTCCATGGCATGAATACATAGGACCTTATCAGAGTTGGAAATTGGAAATATAATCTAATGGCAATCCGAACGCAATCATGGGTTTTCACGTTATTGCGTATTAAAGTATCTCACACAATTTCGGGCAAAAGGGAAGTCATTCCGAAAGCAATCATGAGTTTTATGTTATTGCGAATTAAAGCATCTCACGCAATTTCGGGCAATGGAGGGGTCATTTTCAGGTAATGGGAAGTCATTCTGAACGCATTCCAAATGCAATTGGAATTCACGTGAATTCGCTAAACTAGCAAATTCACCTGAATTCGCTAAACTAGTGAATTCACCTGAATTCGAATTGGCTCCAACTGGCTACATTCGCAATAAAGAGAAATTCCTCCCATCTGATAAGGTCTATAGCAAAGTAGGCATTCATTACATGTGACCATGATATGAAGTGCTGAGAGAAGGGGTAGGAATATCTTGCAAATAATTTTGAATTTAGTTTTGTAGCCTCAAACCTTCACACCATGGCCACTGCTAGTTTAACTGGAAAAAGAGACATACCATTAAAAATCTTATGGGCAGAACTCCATACCTGTAGGCAGCTACCAATGCTCAGTCTCATGCTGCTACACTACAGCTGACTGCTCACTTTCACAACTTGAATACCCACAATTTGCTATGTGGAAGTGGCATTTGCACAGGAAATTTGTCGATGGGTGAAGTAGCCAGGGTGGACAGAGACAGGATGGGAGGAAGGTAAGAAAGAGAGAAATGGATTGCCAAACTGAGTGGCAGAAACTGCTACCACGTGAACTGAGCTGTCCCTTGTCCTCTGCTGCCTTCCCCACTCTTTGTGCTCTCTTCAGTCCTCTTCCTTGCCTTTCTTTCTTTAACACTTCTCCACTCCATCTCTCTTTCCCCAGAATTCACTCACAAAAGCCAATATCATTTCAAGTTGTGATTATTGGAACGGTTATGTGTTTAGTGAAGGGGCAGGAGGGAGTTTAATACTGAGACTCTAAACCAGGTAAAAAGTAGCTGTGGCTAATGCTCATTGAAACAGGTTTTTTTTAAAAAAATGTATTATTTTAGCACTCTGAACCACCTTGAGAATATTCAAACTGTGGCAATTTCTAGGCTGGCACAGAAATTGACCAAATAAATATACACGTGAATAATTTAAGACCACGTGATTTAAATTAGTTGCACTTAGCCTGTTCCATTGGTTCCAAGGAGAAATGAATAACAATTAGGCTTTGCAGATCTGTGCCCAGCATTTATATAAATGGGAGGAAATAGTGGAATAAATAGAAATCTGACAAGCAAGCCCGCAAAACAAACAAACAGGAAAAAAGCTATGATGACACAGCAGAAAAATAGCCAAAAATGGAGCATAAACCTATCAGGAAATGAGAAGAGGGTACATTTTCACTCCCTTTCAGCAGGGCTGGCATTCAACAGACTTGAAAAAGACAGGGAACCCAGAAGCCATCAAGGAAGAATGATTTAGCAAATCAGCTCAGCCCAGCTGAAGAAAATGGGAACTCTTCCAGGATTCTGCGGACAGTGTAACTTGGTTTCCATAACTATTTTTCATGTGGAAAATATTGTGTTTTAAAATGATTTGTGTTTATGGAAGCTTCCCAAAAGAATTCATGATTAAAACACATTACTTGGGGATCATTTTTGTCATTATCTACAAAAACCTTTCCCCACAGAAACATCTTTTATCAGTCGCCAAGCCCTTTAATTTTTTTAATCTTTGCCTGTCCAGTGAAAACTGGCCACATCCTTGCTAACAGCAGTGACCTGGTACCCTGATATTAAACTTATATGGGATAGAGAGATCCTTGGCACTGTTTTTACTTAATTATTTTCCCCCAAACTATCTGCTGCTTTGTACCAGTTTGTTTCACTTTTAGGTGCTGTGCAGAAGACATTTATTTCCTCCGTATTTTAGTGATTTATTGTTTTGTTCTCTTTGCTGTTATTATTCAAACTAGATTTTACATTTTGAACTTTATTGCTTTCAGTATGAAAGCTATAAACTACTAGAATGCTTTGGGGACGAAAAAGAAAATGTCAACAATTGAAATTCTTAATATATATTTTACAGAGATACCAGATGCCCAACAGGTTAGCAGGACTCCTGTAGTTTTTAATTAGTTAAAGAGAGTGTTCCAGCAGGTGGAGTGCCTCTCAGCTGCACCTTCCTAAATTTCCCTTTTGAATAAAAGGCATAAAGGAATCCACTACCACTGAGACTAACTGGTTTACTCTAGCATAAACTTTCACAGACTCCAGTCTATTTGCATCTGACTGGAATCCATGAAAACATAGGCTAGAGTAAACAAGAAAGTTTTACCCCAGAGGCCAGTACCTGGTCTAATGGTGTTAAATTACAGGGGGGACTATTTCAATTGAACATTAGAATGAACTTCCTGACAGTGAGAGTGGTTTGGCAGTTAACCAATTGCCAACAAAGGTGGTGAGCTTTCCTTCTTTAGATGCCTTCAAAAAGAGACTGGACATCTACCTGTGGGGGATGCTTTAACTTGAGATACTGCATTGGGTAGGGAATTGGACTTTCCAGCTCTGTAATTCTATGATTAAAAAGACATTTAATAAAATATATGTAACAGAAGTCTCTCTGAACAGAGATCAATCCAAGTTAAACAAAGCTAAGCAAAAGAGGAACATTTTTGCTGTGTCCCATGGCACAAGTGTTGGAAGAAACTGAGGAATTGAGCCAAAAACATTACAGCCCCCAACTGACCACTGGGGCAACTAAGCCTATTTAAGGAAGAATCAATGAGCTATGTATAACTAAGCCCCAACAGATGTCATCAGGAAGTTTTAAATAGACTTCAACATATAAGAAGGAGACTTAGTGTATATACTCATTATTAGTCTAGAAATTATTGACCCCAAAAACCTGACTTGACTTATCCATGGGTCGATGTAAGTATTGTATCTTAATGCTTATTAAAAAGAAGGAGCTATCTCCTGGGGAAAAGCAAGAGTATTATATGTGATGCACCAGGCCCCTCTACTCTCTCATCCATCCAGTCTTAAGAGTAAGCACAAAGATTTATGTCTGCTGGACTTTTGTAAGTTCTTCGACATTGTTTTGCTTTGCTTCATATTTTAGATCCTTTGGTATGTGCCCCTAAATTTTATCCTTGACTTATCCACAGGTCATAGCAAAATCCATAATTTTGGCCCCTCAACTTATACGTGAGGTTGACTTATAGTCGAGTACATATGGTACTGGTAATTAACGCTACAGGGTAACTTTACTGAACAGCATTTATTAAGGCATACAGTACTTGGCCGTGATTAAGAGAGGTTATCTGGAGAGCAAATAATAGTTTATTACTCATCCCTTACCTATGCTCATTGAGGTGATAAAACTGAATGAACTTGCAACAAGGAAGTCTTTAATTAGAAGGCCAGGAGCCCTTAAAAGTCTCAGTGGTGACTTGCTATACAAATTGGTATTGCTGTTATATTTTATCACCCTCTTCCCTTTGCTAACAATAACACTGCTTGTAGTGAACAAAGAATGGCAACCCCACTCAAAAAGGTAAGTCTGGGAGTGATTGTAGTAACAGAGTGGAGATGTGCTCAATTTGGTACTACTGGTGGGTGTCTCATTCTCCTCCAATTCCCTCTTTCCATCCCCATAATGCATAAAAGTAATTAGCATCCTCCATAAAAAGATGATGGCTAAACTCTGGCTCTTCAAATCACATGATTAAAAGTAAATTGTTGGTGTTAGGAGAGATGAAGAGACACAGAACATTTTGCCCTGGGTACCAAGCATGCTTACTAATAAATAAATATATATTTGTGTGTGTTAGGGTGCAAGGTGGACACCTTTAGGGTTATTATAATGCTAACAGCTCTTGCCCTCTCTTGTCCTGCCTTCAAACCGCTCTGCTCATGGGATACTGCCCAGCCATCCCTTTGATGAGAGCCTATTCAGCCCAGCCTAGCAGGGGGCACCTGAGCCCATCTTTCTATGTTAGGAAGGTCTTGCAATGATGATGGAAGGTCATGGCACAAAGGGATCCACAATAATACTGCTGCTGCTGCTGCTGCTGTATCAGAAGTGGCAGTACCGAACTCACAGGACAAAGGGGCTAAGGGAAGGCTGCCAGTTCTCCAGGATTCCCTCGGAAACATCAGCATTTGGTCTCACCACAAGTCAGCCAGGTCTTGCTACTTCCCATGTGGTCACAGGTTCACCAGTGGAATCCTGGGCAAGAAACAAGAGAGACAGGTAAGAAAGACATTCTCAGTGCTTGGAGTGCAAGGGTCAGAGATACTTCATCCAATTTCTCGTATTTCATGGGAGGGGGGGGAACACTACCTAACCCCCTGCAATAGCACCTAAATCATGTATCTGCATCAAAATAGCTTTCCAACAAATTACTTTCAAGAGAACTGGTTTAACTTGATTAATGCTCTTCCCTTTAACTGATTAAATTTGAATGGATTTTCATATTATCAAAATTTCAAGAGCCTCATTGTGGCTTCTCCTTCAATATAAGTGTGCAGGGGGGGGATGTTGCCCCTCACACACTGCGGGGGGGCATGTGTATTGGGGAGACTGCACCTTTGGTCTTCCCCAAGAGGTTGAACCACTATGGGGGAGCCTACAATGGAGAGCATCCTCTTTTCTACAGATGCCATCCCCACTCAACACACAACAGGGATGTGACAGCTGGGTGGTTGGCTCTCCTGGCTCCATTCAGTGACAATAGTTGGGCATGGAAATGCCAACCATGTTAATGCAGGCATCCTTTTGAGATTCTGAAGGTGAGCACATCTAACATCAGATAAGCAAGTAGCCATTAGTCTTCAGAGGAATTGTTGTTGTTCTATTTATTTATATTTCATTTGTTCCCTAGAACTGGGACTCAAAGCAGCTCACAGTTTAAAAGAATGATACAGTTTAAAACATACAAAAAGAAAACATTAAAAAAGAACGAAACCATTTCCTGTATTAAAACAAGTGGTCACAACCTATAAAACCCTACACAGCTTAGGTCCAAACTATTTGAACGGCCGTATCTCCCCATATGAACCTGCCAGAGTTTTAAGGTCTTTAAAGGAAGGCTTTCTCTTGGTCCCGCCACCAACACAGCCTCCCTTGGTGAGGACATGAAATGCCCTTCCGCGGGAGTCCAGGCTGCTCCCCTTCCTGCTTTCCTTTCATCGGCAAGCAAAAGCGTTATTATTTAAGCAAGCTTTTAATGCTTAGGCAGGAACGCTTTTTAATATAGATGTATGTTTTATCGATTTTTAAATTCTGTATGATTTTTAATCAGGTTTATTATGTTTTAATGTGTGTTTTTAAAGTGGCATTCAACTGTCTGTAAATATTTTAAATTTGTTGTTGCAGAATCTGCCTTAGGTAGAAAGGTGGTACATACAATAAATAAATAAATTCAACATCAATAAAATAATAAAATGCTATTAAAAAGATTTTTAAAAGGTCTTAAAAGCAGTTAAGTAAAAATAAAACAGTATTGTCTAGCACACTCTGTAACAACTTTGTTTTAAAAGCCTGTTGGAATAAAGGGGTTTTAGCCTGCTGATGAAAGGACAACAAGGAGGTGGTCATTCTGGCCTCCCTGGGAAGTGATTTCCAGAGTCTGGGGGCAACCACTGAGAAGGACCTCTCTTGTGCTTGTGATGATGGTGGGACTGAGCGAGAGGGGCCTCTCCTGATGATCTGGGAGCCTGGACACAGTTATATGAAGAAATGCAGTCTTTCAGATAGCCTGGATAAAGCCATATAGGGCTTTATAAGCCATAGCCAGCACTTTGAATTGTGCCTGGAAACCAACATGGTAGCCAGTGGAACTATTCCATAGGATGTAGTATGGACTCTGTAACCTGCCCCAGATAACACTCTGGCCACAGATATTTGCACCCGCTGAAGTTTCCCAACCTTCTTCATAGGCAACCCAAAGCAGAACACTTTACAGTAGTCCAAAAAGGATGCAAGTAAGGCATCTGATTGTGTATTCCTGCTTGGCAGGGGGTTGAACTGGATGGCGCTTGTGGTCTCTTCCAACTCCATGTTTCTATGTACCACTGTGGCCAGATTCGGCATCTCAAGGAATGAGCACAGTTGATACGTAAGCTTTAAAAGTATAAAAGCACTCCTGCTCACCACAGAAACCTAGGTCTCCAGGGTCAAATTTGAGTCCAGTAGTATCCCCAAACTGCAAACCTGTGTCTTCAGGAAGAGTGTAACTCCTGCTAACACAAGCTGAATCCCTAAATGCATTTAAAAACATATTCACATTTTCCTTATATGCAGATCCCCTTAAAGGATAAATATGTGTTGCTTCAATTCATGGCTTCTCTGATTAAAATTTTGATTGCCAGTGATTATCAATTTTGGGTTGCAATTCTGCAGTGAAGTTGCTTAAGTCTCACCAGCTACGTAAAGGACTGTGTCCTCTAGTTGATAGATCCACTGATGTAAACAGACCAAGACTTGCAGCCTTACATTATAGTGCTGATATTATCTGCTTGGTGCACACACCTGAGGTATCTTCAGATGTGATATTTCTGTGGAAGGAATATCACCTTTCCTAGTCTGCAACTCTTTTAGGCCCAGGACCCATGTTCACCTGGGACCTCATTTCTTCATCCTTTTTTTCTCTATACAGTTGTCCCTCCATGTTTGCAGCTTTGACTTTTGCAGATTTGATTATTTGCCATTTTGATTAATATGTTCTCTCTAGGAATCGCTAGGTCTTCCAGCGCAACTCTGCCAGAAGTTGACCGTACTATAGATGTTCCTAGAGAAAACACTTCACTAGGCATTTGTATGTCCTTCAGCATGGTTCTCTGATCAACCTCTGGCAGATGTTGACCACAGAATTGCACTGGGGGACCTGGAGATTTCTAAAGAGATGTCCTCTCAGGCAAAAAGAATAGTGTTTTTTATTTGTGGGTTTTCCATATTTGTGGATGTTCTTCACCCTTAATCCCAGAGAATGTGGAGGGACCACTATATGATTGGTGGGAGTGCTACAGTTAGGCCCACGTAGCCTAATCCACCTAAGGTCAGACTATGACCCACTACTAGATCCTGACCTAGCAGCTGGAAATGAATACCTGAAATGTGCATATTGCCCCGAGACAATATAGTTCATTAAGTTAACACAGCTATTGCTGCTGTGTCCAGAATGTGGTTGGGAACATCTCAGAGTACCCTAATGGGCCTTTCTGGTGATGAATGAAGACAAATAACAAAATTCTCCCTTTAGTGACCATGACTTTTAAAGTTCATTTTAAAACTTTTTTTGAGATTAATTTTATATCAAATAAGTGATCCACATTATCTATCCAGTTCTTTATCCATAAGTCCCAACAAAAAGATTTCTGGTAACATTACAAATATTGCTTTAATATGGAGTCAAAGGCATAACTGGGCATAAAATGCTGTTTGAAACCACTGAAATTCTGGACCATGCCAATAACTACCATGTCAGAATGCACAGGGAGGCCGTTGAAATCCATAAACACCTTGACAATTTCAACAGGAAAGAGGAAACCCTGATAGTAAATAAGGCTTGGCTACCAGTCCTGAAGGACAGCAAGGTCAAGACTCAACCTATGCGAATGAGAAACAGCCTAAGGCCAGGGGATTCCCAGCAGACAATTAGCATCAGTTAGCAGACATTAATCCTTGTTTGCATATCCTCCCACCCTGAGGAATGCCATTAGCAACAGAACAATACATTTGCAAATTACTCTTTCCTTCCCACATAGGATATATATATTTCCAATCCTTTTCCAGGCTATCATTCTCTGAAGATGCCAGCCACAGATGCTGGTGAAACGTCAGAAAGGAACTCTTCTAGAACATGGCCACATAGCCCGAAAGCTCCACAAAAAACTATTGCTTTAATATTTCTTGGATTAAGATATAAATATTAGACCAGTAACTGTTCATCTTCTTACAAGTCCACCACATAATGAAAAAAGGACCCCTCCTTATCCTGACATCCTCAAAATAGATTTGAAACATTATAGGATATTTCTGACAGTTTATTTGGAGTTAGATATCATCTATACATCCTCTTATACAGATTTTCTTTTAAATCACAGTACAATGTAAATTTTAGATCTTTAGACAACATTTCCCTTCCATACGTCCATTTGGACATTATGCTCCAAATACTGGGCTCACGTGATCAAGTTCTCTTTTATGGGTTTATCTTCTGTCTCTAGTTTCAGAAGCCATTTATGCACTTTTAAAATTATATGGTCCTCATGTTTATGTATCTCTAAATAAGACTTATTTTCTCTAACCTATATGATTACATTTCTCTTCCCTTGATTAAAACTGTTCTTATAAGCAAACCAATTAAGATCTTTGTCTTCCTTAAGAATCATATCTCTTGATTTGTGCTTCTAGCATAAATCTTATTCAAATTACAAAAGATCATCATAGGACAGCCATCTCTAATTTTTAAGCCAGTCTTTCCTTTTAAAAAGGCTTCTTGTGGTGAAGTAGATAATATTGTCTTAGGAAAAGTCTCTGTTTATACTTATGCCAAACCTGTAGGACATCTTTTCTAATACAATGATTTTTAAATTCAGCATGTGCCTTATCTTTATTACATCAAAGATACTCATACCAACCCAATTTTAAATGATGTCCTTCAAGTTCCAAGCATCTAACATCTCTAAGCATTATCCATTCCTTCAACCACACAAAACAACAAGCCTCATAATACAATCTAACCTTAGAGACTCGTAAGTCAACCCCTTCCTTAGCATCTTGCAATGTTTAAAATTTTATTCTGGGTTTCTTTGCCTACCAGACAAATCTAGAAATGTGTTTCTGCCATTGTACAAAAAGTTATTCTGTTTCTTATAATAGGAATCATTTGAAAATGAAATAAAAGTCTTGGCAAAACAATTACTCCTGCAATTCTACTCAAAAGGAATATATTTAATTTCCCCAATTTCCCTAGGTCCTCTGAATTTCTTTCCAAACTCTTTCACAGGTGTTCTGAAATAATAAACTGTTACTCTTCATGGATGTAATTCCCAAATATTGACCCCCCCTCCCTTTTACTTTAAAATTTGAAAGAGCAGTAAGTTCATTGTCCTCTCCTGAAGTCATATTTTTAGTCAGCAATATTGTTTCATCACAATTCACTTTAAATCTAGAGCATGTCCTAAACACCTTAATTCCCCTGCCCCAAAAGAACCTTCATTGGGTCCAGTTGGTTTTGTGTCATTATTACGAAATCATCGACATAAACTCCCAGCTTACACTGTTCATTTTTTATTCTCACCCCATAGATTCTGTCATCTTGTCTAATATCCCTCAATATGGTGTCCAGTGGCAAAATAAACAATAAAGATGAGAGAAGACAACCCTGCTTGGTCCTCTTTTGCATTTCAGTCAATCTCATTGCACTGCCACTATTAAGATCAGCCTTTTGAACTGAGTAGACTGTCTTTATTGCCCAAATAATATTTTCACCAAAGCCCATTATCTCCAGTATTTGAAATAAATAGTTCCAAGAAATATTATCAAATGCCTTTTCTGCATCTAAAAAAAACAACTCACAATAGGGCTTTTTTGTCATTATGATGTTCCAAAAATTCAATAATATTGAAAATAGTTCATACATTATCTTTTTTGTAAAACAACAACAATAACAAAACACTTTGATCCTCATGGATATTTTGAAAAATGTGTCTTCACCAAACTGCTTGCCAAGTTGGCAGTAAATATCTTTCGGAATTAGGTAAGTCTATAATTCTTTGTTAATTGTCTCATCTGTATTTTCTTTATGAATCTCTGTTAAATAGGCATTTGTCCATCTCTGGCATCTGCCCTTTTTCTAACAACCCATCACATACATGTTTTAATGGCTGAAGTACCTCATCTTCAAACTTCTTGTAATATGCTGCTGGTAGTCCTTCTGGGCCTGGCACTTTTCCAGATTTAATCTTTTTAATGGGCATTTAGGCCTTCCTTTTGCTCTAAGCATAATTTGTCCAACTGGAGTTTATTTAAATAGTTTTCCATATTTATTTTTTCTCACTGCCCCTTACATATGAATCTTTGTTATATTCCTCAAAGGCTTTTAATATTTTCAAATTATCCATTACTGATAACTGATTTTTGTGATATTTTTGTTATCGTTTCTTGCCTCAATTTACAGTGGTCCCCCGGGATACGAATCCCCCGGGTTAAGAAAACCCCGGGATCCAAAACCGGCGGGACCGCGATTGTATCCCCCGGGATCCGAAGGATCCCCCGGGATCTGAAAAAACCCGATCCGGCGGATCGGGCTCTCCTTTTCTCTCAGCCGGCCTCCTCAGAGAGAAAAGGAGAGCCCGATCCGCCGGATCGGGCTCTCCTTTTCTCTCAGCCGGCATCGAGGAGGGCCTCCTCAGAGAGAAAAGGAGAGCCCGATCCGCTGGATCGGGCTCTCCGGATCGGGCTCTCCTTTTCTCTCTGAGGAGGCCCTCCTCGATGCTGGCTGAGAGAAAAGGAGAGCCCGATCCGGTGGATCGGGCTCTCCCTTTCTCTCTGAGGAGGCCCTCTTCGATGCCGGCTGAGAGAAAGGGAGAGCCTGATCCGGCGGATCGGGCTCTCCCTTTCTCTCTGAGGAGGTCCCCGCCCTCTTTCCCCCGGGTTACAAAAATTTTCGGGTTACGAAAGGTAATCTGGAACTGATTACTTTCGTAACCCGGGGGACCACTGTATAGGAAAGCCACTTCTTAGGTTTATTTACAAATTCAACATTCTTATGCTTAAGATATAATAGCATTCATTTTTTGCATTCATTAAGCCTTCATCTAAACTGCATTTGCTACATTTTCAGGCACATCTTGGTAAGTTAATCTTCTGAAAAGTATTTTGGTAAAACTGCCCATATACTTTACTAAGACACTGAATGCATGGGCAGGATGTGACGGGCCAAACCTGTTGTATCCTGCCTGCAGATCTGGTCATTCCTGCTGCCGGCACTTACCTGGTCTGGCATGGTGATGGCTGGGTATTCAGATGTCCACCCACTGCCACCTCCATTCTATATAAAGGCCACTACAGTGGCTTGTACTGTAAAGGTGGAAATGGGACACCTAACCTCACACATGTGGTCAGACACCCCTTCTGACACCACAGGCCACATCTGAAGCCTTCACAGAGAACAGTGGTGGCAACAGCAGGTATAAGGGGGCACATGTGCATCTGCACTGCTGGCTATCATGGAAGAGTTTCCCAGAAACTCTGCAGCAAACAACCAATTTTTTTAAAAAAAAACAGATTAAGCACTAGTTTGGCCAGGGTCAGGGGGAATCCACCCAAACTGCATCTGGTCTACCTATCCCCAGCCTGGGGTTTTTGGTCTGCATTGTCTAAACAACATGACACCAGGTAGGGGAAAATGGGCTTTTTGACCTGTGTTCCTACATTAGCCATATTCTTAGAAATCCAGAACACATCAATTCTAGAAAAGGATTCATGAGGTTCTCAGATGATGCTCCTTAAAATGATTTACTTGTCCTGTTATCTCTAATCTGAATGAGCCCAGCTTCTTCTCAAAATTCCCATTACTTTCTGTTACATATTTATTCAAATTTAAAATTTGGTCAGACATCTTAGATATTAAGGCACCATTTTAATAAGCACAGTTTCATCTAGCTTGACTCTGAAAAGTTTGCTGGTGTCCAGGTTTATGATGTTGTGTAAATCACCCTCTGTTTAATTTCTGGAGTCAAAGATCCAAGATGCTACTCATTATTTTAATCTTCAATTTTTGAGCACTCTGCTATCAGTCTGTTTCAGCTGTTAGTTTCACTTAGTTCCACTTTCCAATAACTTCTCAACACAGAATGTGCTTGGAATATTTACAATTCACATTGTTTGTAGTCACTTTAGAGTAATAAATCACCAACCAAGCAGGGCTGTGTGTCTCCTTCCCTGTTCAGCATGGACCAGCCAAGGTCCTTCAATAATAGTGTAAATGTTTGTTTAGAGAAGCTTCTGTCTAACCAACATGAATGAATCCTTACAATTTTTCAGCCTTGTAATGAAGAATGTTGCAATTTCCAGGGCATGCATTTCTACTAGACTGGTCCCTAGCCCACTCCTGAGCTGGAGGGTTATCAAGGACACTGCATTTTTGCCCTTGTGGAATCCTTCTGTATCTTCATAGACTTAAAGGTAATAATAAATCTTGCAAAGCTAGGAGCAGCATACAAAGCATGCTACTAGGATGGAAATCATCAGCCATCTTGGCCAGTGCAAAGTTCATTTTTTGCTTTTGAAGTTTTAAGTGTCTTAAGATCCCCTGCTGCATCATTCAATGTGGGAACACACAGTGAGATGCTGTTTTTAAAGTAATAAACAGAATACTACCCTTTCCCCCTCAGCAATGCTTCACTGTTTGTGACACTTTTCCCTCCAATTATTTCCATCTAGTTCTCTTAAGTCTTTGCATCGCCTCCACCTCCAGTTCAGGAAAGAACATTGATCTTGATAGGGTTTCTTTTAAAAGGCATACAAAGCAGTTCAGTTAACATACACATAAAGTGAAAGCGACAGGGATGGGGACAAGAAAACCTCTCCTCTCTCCCTCTCCATCCATTCCTTTTTGACTGGGTCCTGTGCTAATGTCTTGAAGCTAAAATGAGGCTGGAGAACAGCAGATATTCAGTAACTGAAGGTCTTAGTATGATCGATTTTTGTTTGAAGGTCTTAGTCTCTTTGTCTCCCAGAGATTTTACTGGTAGCCTTGTTATGTTCAGTATTTTCTTTTCAAAGGCAAGGAAGATGCTCCTAGCCTAGAATAGAATTGCTCTTAAAATATCAAAAATAATAAATGTTAGAAGTTTCAGTTGCAGAGGAAGAATCTGTTACTCATCACCATTCATGCCACAGAAAAGGTCCAAGAGGTGACTGGACTCATGCTGGAGTAAGAAAAATGCACAACCTTCAAAGAACCAAAGATGGAGAAAGTAAAAAATAATAATTAGGATAAGATTTGAGAAATGGTGAGACATCTTCTGTAGGAAAAGGGCAGTCTTCTCAAACTATGTTCCACCTGTAAGACATGGGCAAAGCATTGTATTTCACAGGCACAGTATACGAAGTGTATCTTTTGCTGAAAAAAGATAAAGTTCTTGGGTGTGTGCCTTCAAGTTGTTTCCGACTTATGCCAGCCCTAAGGCGACCCTATCTGGGGGGGTTTCTTAGCAAGGCTTGTTCACAGAGGGATTGGCACTGCCTTCCTCTGAGGCTGACAGAGTGTGACTTACTCAAGGTCACTCAGTGGGTTACCATGCCTGAGCTTGGATTTGAACCCAGGTCTCTCAGAGTAGTAGTCCAATGCTCAAATCACTACATCTCGCTGGCTCCAAAAACAGAAGCACCACCTCTACTGCATGTGTCAAATGATCAGCATCACCACTAAATAGTAAAGACTGTTTTAATTAGTGGATTGATCAATCAGAGTAACCACCTTGCAGTAGTTTTTCAGCTTGATTTCCTCTGCTATGTTGTTCACTTAATTTCTCCTTCCACCCATCTTCTTGCCAGGCCAAGCATTCCACTTACCTCTTCATACCTGTGCTGCTTACCTGTTGAGCTGGAATGCACTGGCCTTCCCTAGGCCCTCCAACTTCTCCATGCCTTCCAGTACCTGTGCGCTTTCCACCATCTCTGGTGTGGGCACCTGTGAGTCACTGTAGGGCCCCAAGATGCTGACTGTGGTGGGAGACAGGTCTGTTAAGGGCTGCTGACTGCCTTGCTGCTGGAGTCCACTCTGCTGGCTGGAGTGGTGCCGGCGCTTCTGATTCCGGTCCCAGCTGCAGAAAGAGGTCAGGAGGTCGGGGAAGGGAAACGTGTTACTGCCTTGATACCGTGTTTCCCCGAAACTAAGACAGTGTCTTATATTAATTTTTGCTACCAGAGATTCACTAGGTCTTATTTTCAGGGGATGTTTTATTTTTCCATTAAGAAGAATTCACATTTATTGTTGAACAACAACAAAAAATGAACATTTATTATATACTGTATATATATTTATAAACAAAAACTTTACTAGGTCTTACCTTCGGGGGAGGCTTTATACTTAGCAATTCAGCAAAACCTCTACTAGGTCTTGTTTTTGGGGGATGTCTTATATTTGGGGAAACAGGGTAGCAGCTCACTGTTCAGAGAATACTCTCTCTTGCATTCATTATTTACTTAGCTGTTTCATGGTAGACAAAATACATTTTTCCCCTAGGAGCTACATACCAGCTGTGAGGACAGTATATTTCCCCAGAACATGAAGTACTACCTTAACTATTGGGAAATTAAGATGTCCACCTGTATACCTGATAGGGAATGCCATGCTGAAGTGAAATAATAACTAAACTTTATTTCTGTCCTCAAACACTGCACTCCATTGCAACTGTGATATAGAACACTGCCTGGAAAGAAATGTTACAGGTGGCCTCCGGATATTCTCTCAGAAAGCACACATCATAAAATTTGGAATTGCTTCAGCCTCATGTCTTTGTGCTTAACTGCCTCTGGCCTATGTGTCCCAGAGAGAAGTATTCTTGTGAGAGCTGCAGAGGAGGTGACTGTACTTTACTTCCCTTCCTTGTCAGAGGCATCCTGGGCAAATGCCTAGAATCCTAGAGTTGGAAGAGACCTTAAGGGCCATCCACTCCAATCCCATTCTGCCATGCAGGAACTCATAATCAAAGCAACCCTGACAGATGGCCATCCAGCCTCTGTTTAAAAAACCTCCAAAGGAGGAGACTCCACCACACTCCAAGGCAACTGGTTCCACTGTCAAACAGCTTTTACTATCAATAATAATAATAATAATAATAATAATAATTTGTATTTCCTGCCTCTCCCTTCGGATCGAGGCGGGATTCCAACAGCGTTAAAAATTACATAAGTTCTTAATTTAAATGCAATTTCTTTTCCTTTAGCTTAAATCCATTTCTCCATGTCCTCGTCTCTGGAGCAGGAGAAAACAAGCTTGACTATCCTCAATGTGACACATCCGCAAATATTTAAACCTGGCTATCATATCACCTCTTAAACCATCTCTTCTCCAGGCTAAATATATCCAGCTCCCCAAGTCTCTCCTCATAGGGCTTCATGGTTTCCAGACCTTTCACCATTTTGGCCACCTTCCTCCTAACACACTTCAGCTTGGCCACATCCTTTTTGAATTGCAGTACCCAGAACTGATCACAGTATTCCAGATGTGGAACTCAATAGAGTGGCACTATTACTTTCCTTAATCTAGATGCTATATGTTTATTGATGCAGCTAGGGCTTGTTCCCACTACGATTTAAAGCAAATCGCTGATTGACTTATATGACCCTGCAGCGCTGCCTTTGTGCTTGTGGTGTGACCTATGGGTGCATGATTTTTTTAAAATATAAAACTGATAGAAGATTTGATTCATTGGATTTACAAGTAGTTTCAAAATCAATCAAATCTTCTAAATAGTTCCCAAGCTGGGCTGCCGCTTACATCACTGATGACGCACAGATAGTTGACATACAATTTGAAGCCATGCAAACTAGTGGGGACGACAATCATGCCAAAAAAGAAGCGATTACAAGGGGATAATGAAAACATCTGTTTCCATGGTGGGAACAAAGGACCTTTTAGAATCAATTTACCAAACTGAGCAAAGGTCAATCACACGTTGGTTTAAATGTAAGTGGGAATGAGCTCCTAGAATAGCACTGGCTTTCTTAGTTGCCACATCATATTGATGACTCATGTTCAACTTGTAGTCTACTAGGACTCCTAGATCCCTTTCACACGTATTCTCCTTAAGCAGGTGGCCCCCATCCTATATCTACGCATTTCATTTTTCTGCCTAAGTACAGTGCTGTACCTTTCTCCCTGATGAAATTCATTGTGTTGGCTTTGGCCCAGCTTTCTAATCTATTAAGGTTGTTTTGAATTTTGATCCATTCCTCTGGGGTATTAGCTTCTCCTCCTAATTTGGTGTCATCTGCAAATTTGATAAGCATGCTCCCTATTCTTTTGTCTAAGTCATTGATAAAGATGTTGAACAGAACTAGGCCTAGGACAGAGCCCTGTGGGAGCCCACTGGTCACATCTCTCCAGAATGAAGAGGAGCCATTGCTGAGAGCACCCTTTGGGTTTGACCGGTCAACCAGTTACAAATCCATTAACAGTTGCATTGTCTAGCCCACATTTTACAAGCTTTTTTCAAGGATATCATAGGATCCTAGAGAAGGGGGAGCATTGATTGTAACTTGCTTCATTCTTTGTAACTTACTGCTTAAGGAAACCCTCCTTATGATAGTTTCACACTTCTTTTTTCATTTTCATTCTAATTAAAACTTTGTATGTCTGAGAGAGGTTTCACCACCACAAATAGTATTATCATTGCCACATCTGAGTATTATTGTTGTTGTTTGCTTGTGTCTTTTGGCTTTAGATGTGTACAGGATTGTTTTTGACAGTGGAAGATGCTCCCTCAGAGTGTGGTGGAGTCTCCTTCTTTGGTGGATGGTCATCTGTCGGGAGTGGTTTGACTTTGTCTTCTTGCATGGCAGAAGGGGGTTGGAGTGGATGACCCTTAAAGTATTTTCCAACTCTGTGATTCAGTTTCTATCCTATGAAATGCTTATCTAGTCTACATACCTTGATCATTTTTAAAACAAATTGGTTCCTGCTTTAAATTTACAGTCTGAATACATTCCAGCTTTACAACTGTTGTATGGTATTGTTTCTGAAGCTCAGTAAGAGGTTTATCACACTAGGGGGCAAACAGGGGGCAAACAGGATTTAAACAGGAATTAAACAGAAAATGTCCTATGTTAAACATAAGGCACTTCCTGTTTAATTCCTGTTTAACTCTCGTTTAAATCCTGTTTGTCCCCCTTGTGTGATAAACCAAGTCTGACCCTATAAGAAACAGTGAAGTTAAACCCTCTCTCTGTAATGTCACTCTGAGGTTTCTGGCTATTTGCAGAGTCATAGATATTCATAGGTGGGTTTTGGATAGAAGCTGATGGCGGCACATTCTCTGAAACTCTAAATCCCTCTTGCTGTCAGCTTGCGAACAGATTCCCTAGGGCTTGGCATGCTATTTTTATTCAGGTCCCCCCTTGGCCATATGAGTGACCCTTTTAGCTCTGGGCCCTCTAACCCAAGTTAAATGGTGCATCCTGTACACTGGGGAGAGGCTTCGTCTGATGCAGCTAGTACTGCCAGGTTTAATTCTCATTTCAAGAATCCTGGTACCTAGGGAGGGAAAGAGGTGATGTCTAGTCAACTCAAGTGGAAGATGACAGCAGCAGCAACCACCAAATGAGCTTTCTGATTGCTTATCTCACTGGTGGTGGCACAGATGCTGGCTGAGCATCTATTTGGGTGTGATGCAGAGTGAAAAACACCCACCTATCCTTCCTATCTCTGCTTAGGGGAGTCTAGGAAAGGGTAGTAGCTGAGGAAGGAGCACAAGCATGCATTTATAATCATTTTCTTGCAGCAGCAAGTGACATGATACGCTGAAGCTGAGCTCAACAACCTCCTGTTCCAGTTTTGGCTAGACAGTTGAAACATGTGCTTCAAGTGAAAATGTTGTTGCTTAACTTTTGACCTTAAACTTCTGGGCAAACAGCCCAAGTGCTGTGGCCTAAATCCAACTGCTAGCCCTGACTGCAGTAGAACCACTAAATCAACGGAAACATGATAACTAAACATTTAAGTTCCATTGCTTCAATGGTTAATTCATCACTAGGTGGAACTAACAATTATACTTAGGTTTCTAGGTTTTTAAAGTTCTGGCCTAGTTGTTCCCCCTGCCCCCATCTTATTGGTTCACAGATCTAGGTGCTATTTGTTTATTCCTCCATGAATTATAGGATCATGCAGTTTGAAAAGACCACAAGGGCCATCCATGCAGGTACTCACAATCAAAGCACTCCTGACAGGTGGCCATCCTGCCTCTTTTTGAAAACCTCCAAAGAAAGAGACTCCACCACCTTTTGAGGGAGTTCGCTCCAGTGGCATTGCTGCAGTTGGTGTCACCCAGGGTGGGTGCCTGTAAAGGGCTGTTGGGGGCTACAATGGAAGACTGCCTTGCCCTCCATCCCCTCTCCCTCTCGCTGACTTGCTCACCTGTACCCTGGCTGGCCTCCTCCCACACAGCCAGACCACTGCTGGGGTGGTGCAATGCTGTGCATTGCTTGAACAGCAATTGTGCCATAGCCAGAAGAGAAGACACTGCAGCCCCCAGCAACAATTCCTGCTGGGGATTGCTGATGCGGCTGCAAGAAGGCCAATTCAGAGTCTGGCGTGGCTGCTGGGCAAGCATCCATACCAGACCCTGAACAGAAGGCAGTGGCCACTGCTGGCAGATGGTGCTGCAGCCTCCAGGGGCCTGATAAGGGTCTGGTACAGATGCTGGACAAGCAGGAAAAGGAGTTACTCACCCAACAGCTGTGCTAGTCCCATCAGGTATCCCACCCCACCCTACCATCAGGAAGTACAACCCCCCTGGGATGACACTCTGAGTGGTCTGTATCCTCTGAGTGACGCCCCTGTCATGTTCCACTGTTAACAACTCCCTAAGCCACTCTTCACAGGGCAGAGTTTCCAGACCTATCCCCATTTTTGTATCCCCTTTCTAGGCACATTCTAGCTTTTCAATATCTTAAATTGTAGGGTCCAGAACTGGACACACTATTCCAGGTGAGGCCTGACCAAAGCAGAATAGGGTGGCACTATTACCTCCCTTGCTCTAGACACTATCCTTCTATTGATGCAGCCTAGAATTGCACTGGCCTTTTTAGCTGCTGCATCACACTGTTGACTCGTGTTCAACATGTGGTCTACTTGGACTCTTAGATCCCTTTCGCATGTGGTCTCATTCAGCCAAGTGTCCCCCATCCTATACCTGTGCATTTCATTTTTCTGCCCTAAGTTCAGAACCTTACATTTCTCTGTGTTGAATTTCATTTTGTTAGCTTTGGCCCAGCTTTTTAGTCTATTCAGGTCATTTTGAATTTTGATCCTGTCCTTGGGGGTATTAGCTTCTCCTCCTAATTTGGTGTCATCTGCCCTCAATTCTGTCATCCAAGTCACTGATAAAGATGTTGTATAGCACTAGAACCAGGACAGAGCCCTGTGGGACCCCACTGGTCACTTCTCTCCAGGATGAAAAGGAACCGTTGTTGATCACCCTTTGGGTGTGGCCAGTCAACCAATTACAAATCCATGTAATGGTTACCTTGTATAGCCCACATTTTACAAGCCTGTTTGCAATTCATGACTCATGTTCTGACTCATGTTCAGCGTGTAGTCCGCTAAGAAGCCTAGATTCCTTTCACATGTATTGATGTCAAGCCAGGTGTCTGTGCATTTCAATTTTTCTGCCTAAGTATAGTATCTTACATTTCTTCTATATATATAACTTTATTACAGCCATTTGGCCAGCACAATTTCTTCCATCATTTTGTTAGTTTTTGCCCAGCTTTTTAATCAGTTAAGGTCATTCTGAATTCTGATCTCATCCTCTGGGGTATTTATTAGCTACCTTCCTCTCATAACAACATGGGGGACCTTGTCAAAGGTCTTACTAAAATCAGAATATACTACATCCACAGCACTCCCTTCTACCAAACTTCTCACTCTATCAAGAGATAAGATTAGTCTGCCACGACTTCCTTTTGAGAAATCCATGCTGACTTTCAGTAATCACAACATTCCTTTCTAATTTCTTACAGACTGTCTGTTTAATGATCTGCTGTAGAATCTCCTTATACTGATGTCAGGCTGACAGGGCAATAATTGTTTGGGTCCTCTTTTTTTTCATTTTTGTGAAGATTGGGTCAAAATTTGCCCTCTTCCAGTTTACTGGGACCTCTCATGTTCTCCAGGAATTCTCAAAGACTATTGCCAGTGGTTCTGAGATTACTTCTGCCAGTTCTTTGAATACATTTGGATTAGTTCATTTGCCACTGAGACTTGAATTAATTTAGAATAGCCAGGTATTCTTGTAGTACCTTTTTACCTATTCTGTTCTGCATTTCATCTACTGTATCACTTGCTCTATTTTCCCCAACTTGAGCACTGTTCTCCTTTTGGGATAAGATTGAGGTAAAGAAGGTGTTAAGTAGTTCTGCCTTTTCTTTGTATTGTTAGTATTTCATCATCTTCCTAATGCAGTGCTATTCCTTTTGCTACAGACATAACAAAAATATTATTTCTATTGTTTTTAACACCTCTAGCAACCCTGAGTTTGTGTGTGTGTGTGTTTTAGCTTTTCTGACTTTCTCCCTACATATGCTGGCTATTCATTTGATTTCCTCTTTGGTGATTCTGCCTTTCTTTCTACAGGTTTTATCCTGTAGCAGGGTTATCAGTAAGGGGTGCAAGGGTGCAGACCACACTAGATGATACCTTAGACGGGTTTGTACACCTGGTGGGCCTGGTGTGGCTGCTGGGCAAACAAGAAACAGTTTCACCTCCTTTTTTCATTCGGCCAGCTGCCATGCCAGATCCAGAAGGGGCTTGTCAGGAGGCTACAGTACCATCTCTTATCAGTGACCACTGGTGGGACATGAGGTGCCTTCCTTTCCAGGTCTGGTGCAGCTGCTGGGAGAGCAGCTGTTCCAGTTTTGAAACAGGTTGCTGGGAGGCTACAGAGCTAGGGAGTGCATGTACCCATTCCTGCTTCTTCATTGCCATGGCTCTCTCAGCTGAGGGAGACAAGAGAGCAGAAAAGCTCAAATGAGAGGTCCTACCTTCCTTTCCATCACCTCCCACTATCTCACTATCCTAGCTGCCTGGCCACATCCCGGCAGCCCTTTATGGCAGGCAAGCAAGGCAGTAGGAGGGGAGGGAATATGGGACACACCACCACCACCCTGGCAGACATTTTTGGGTTACACCAGCCCTAGTGATGCCATTGCTTGGAAGTAATACTCCAGTATGATAAAAGGGTTGTTTCTGTTGCCTGTAGGTTCTGGAAAGAGATGCCATGCCCTAAGTATAAAGCTTTTTAAAAAGACAAGATGGCTTGTCCCGAGAGCAACTTTTAAAGTTATGGTTCTATGTTGCTGGGGCAGGGAGGAGAATTGCTTTTGTTATCTATCGGTTCAGGGAAGAGAAGATAACAAGTTTTAAAAAAAAAGACTTTTAGAGCTATGTCACTACTTTTAGCATGGGAGTACTTATGCTTCAAATAGTTTATTCTGCTTCTGTAACAAACTGAAGAGGAAAATAAAATAAATAAAATCAATGTGTCTAGAAATAATCTCTTGAACAGAACCTGAACGTAGCCATTAACTACAGTACTTACTTGGTGTCTTGGGAAGACACAGATGGTGTCTTCAAGAAGAAAACAAATTTTATAGAGAAATCACCATATATAACAAAAGGTTCACCAGCTGCAGTAGCTTATCTTCTCCTAGCTGTCCTAAACAAAAGTGCATTTCATCAAGCCAAATCCTAGTTTAGAGATCAGCTTTGCCTTTCTAGCACCAATCAACCTTTATTTTATATATCTGTAAAAGTCCCATAAAAATATATGAAGCTGCTTTATGCAGGGTGAGATCAATCTGATTCTCTGCTCTGTACACTGTACACTGTACACTGATCAGCCCCAGCTGTATGTAAGAAATGAAAAAGTCTCCCAGCTGAGAGGTGCTTGGCACTGAACACAGGACGTTCTGCACATAATATCCGTGCTCTCTAAGCTATGGAGCCCAATACCTTACATATCTTATACTAGTCTACTTCCTAAATTACATATTTGAGAAATATGTTGGTCTACTTCAGGAATAATAGGAGACTTGAATAAAATATATCAGTTGAAAAAGACAACATAATTTAAATTCTTTTCAAATATACAAATTTTGCATTAATGAACTTTAAAATGTTTTTACATTTAAAAAATACAGTCATATAAATGTCTGAATTATGCCTGCTACAAATCTGTATATGACTTACACACAAAAATAAAAGTATACCAATTGGTCTTGCACAAAACCAAATAACTTCTTGTAAACTTGAGTGCCACATGTTTAGATGTCTCCAAATGCATTTTGAACTACTCAGCAGATCACAGTTGTTAAGAAGTACGTAGATGTTAGAAGAACCATCAAGAGTTCATTAAGGTAGTGTGAGGCAACATGTTGCCTGTGGATTTCATGTGGCTCAAACCAAAAGTATTCTAGGGATGAAAGAAACATTGCCCAGAGGAATGGAAATAATTGAACTGTGAGGAAATATTATGGTGCCTTTCTCTGGTATTTATGTAATATGCATCATGCATATCCCTATCCAGTGCTATAACTGAAAGCATGTGCTCCATAATGGTTTCTAGATTCCAGTAACGTGATTTATGAACCCTGACCACTTCTGAAAGAAACAGTTTGTGCAATCAGGTATACTGCCAGCTTCTAGACATGTGTCTGGAGAATAGAAAAGTCCCAGAGAACACAGAAATTGCCTCTCCTTGAATTATATCATGTCATTCCATGAATTATTAAGACATTTGGATCATTATTTTCAATTCTAACACTTCTTCTAGTACCATCTTCACATCCCACAGTAACTTCCTTCACATCAGATGATTTGTTGAATGGTTCTTTTCACTGCCTAAAATCTACTCACCAGAATTTGAGTATTATTCCCATAGCAACTAGGACAATAATGACAGAGATCGTAATGGTAACATACAGCTGAGGATCCACACCTGGAATACGTAAAGACAGAGAGAGTCAGTGAGAATGATGAACAGAATAAACCATAAGTCTCACCTTGGACTGTCAGTTTTCTCTGGCTGGGCTTCTTTGTGTACCATTAAAAGAGAAGCAGAAATCTAGCAAGCAGATCCCTGCAGTTGTCCTGATAGGAAAAACCTCACCTGCCAAATTTCTCCTTCAGCACTCAAAGGTACATAGGAGCTCTGCTCTGTCCATGAAACTGGTACACTTTGGCTGACATCCTGTTTGTGACATACACAATTGTAACTGAAAGTTAAACCTATGTAACTTTTTTTGGTTCCAGCTGACGGGAGGAATTCAGCAACCACCATGATTCCCTCCTCCAGCCACTAACCTGTTTTATCACTGGCCATTCCACCTTCAATGGCAAGAGGAGGACAAGGAGCAGCCAGCCAGCCAGCCAGCCACCTGGTTTCTGCAGCCACCCACAGAAAGAATAAGGCATCCTCCTTGTGGCCATATGGAGGTCCAGGAGGATGCCATCTTCTTCTGGCTACCTGCTTCAGGAATGTAGCCAGCTGGTTTGTGGCTGCCCCTCAGCAGAACTTCTGGATCTGCCAGTTCAATGCTTGGCCCCAATGTGTTCTTGAAGTCATAGAAGGAAAGAAGTGAACATTACCTTCTCCTCGAGGCCCAAAGAGGAAGGGCCGTAGCGTGGCTGGAGTTTGGCGCAGGTTGAGCCCTTCATTGTGTAGCAGTGAATGGGAATTGGGTTGTGCTGTTGCCATCCCACTTGATGAGACAAAGGTGTAATCCATAGGTGGTAAACCTGGGTTGGCAGAGTTGGCATCACCTCCATCCTCAGCTGATATTGTGGGACCCCAAACTATGGCCCAGGGATACTGTGAGGAAGACAAGCCATCCTCAAAGCCTGATGGGGTGGCGGGCCGACTCCCCTGGGCCTGACGCCTCAGCCGTGCTGCACCGCGCAGACCAGCCCCCCTGAAAAACAGGGATCGCTGGCGCTGTAAGGAGGAGGGAGATCTTTTCTCTGGGGCAAAGTTCTTGTCCCAGATGCAAACAGATCTGAGGGCTGAGGGGCTGCGATGTCTGCAAAGTGCCCGTGCTCCTGCCAGGGCACCCCGGGTGCGAAGAGACCAGGCGCTGTGTGATGGGACTGCTAAGGTCAGAAGCAGGAATGGCCAGAGCTGAAGCAAACAGAAGCAGGAGATGATGTGGAGCCTTGCATTGCTGTGAAAGAGAAGGGAGGGGAGCAGAGGGGAGGGGAGGGAAAAAATAGAGATAGAGAAGTGTTAGTAATCTGGAGAGCCCTCTCTGTAGGACTCTCTACTCTCAGTATCTGGTGGTCTGGCTCCCATTTAAGTCAGGAGATGAAGACAGGGCAAAATCCACCATGAGGTCTCACTTGCAGGGGTGAGAAGCATACTGGTATATCTCGCCAATTGTTGTTGGACATCAGCTCCCAGCTGGCTAGGGCTTCTGGGTCTGCAGTCCAACAACATCTGGAGAACTGCATGATTCCCATCCCTAATTTTAAGAAACCTGCGTATGGCCCCCTGCTAATTTGTGGGGAAGCAGAGAGAGTGCTTCAGGGAATTTCCACCTCAATCATCAAAATGCCTTGGGCTGGAGATGGATCAACCACACAGTATTCTCTTCCAGCTAATCTCAAGCAGCATCTCTCTCCAGGGGTCTGGCAATGCCACCTTCAATGTTGAGTAAATGAGATTGACTAGGTGGACATGTTCTGCAGCCTTCTTTCTCAGTTTCAATTACCTCCACCTTTTTGCAGAACCCTCCCTCCCTCATCATGCCTATGAATTGGCTGTGGTTCCTTTGCTCAATCATCCCCACCATAGTTTGTTAACCTATATGCAGGCCACTGTCCAAATTCAGCTACTGAGCAAGTCACATTTCCCATGGTTTACAGCCCAATCCAATCCTAATGGATTAAATCAGTCCCTCCCATTTCCAACAACTCTCTTCACTGATGCCGTTCCTCATCACCTGGTCATGTGTGCTTCCTTTGCCTACTTCAGTTATGGACCGTTTCTTGCAACAGTATCAGCTGCAAAAGCTCTTCAAAACTAACTCCTAGGCAACTACTTAGGCACCATGGCCTGGCCTCACTCCATTCAATCATACAATCCCCACCCCCTCCCAAAAAAAGAAGAAGTATTGTCGTGAACCTACCTGGGACAAGTCTCCATCTCTAGAGGCAACAGCTTTGCCACTTAGCAGTTAATCCGTCTCATATTCTTCACTAAAACAGGGAATAGAAAAAGGAGGTGGAAATGTAGATTGCACGTTACCCAAAGCATATCCAAACTCCTAGAGCACAGCTGATATATGGCTGCCCAGCGACCACCAATTTCCAGTGCATTCCAGTGGGTCCTTTCAGTCTCCATGAACATGCCATGTGCTATGAACACAAGTAGACTGTGGATAAAACGCAGAGAAATCTCATCCCAGGCTCCTTATTGCCTGCATGTGTTTGCTCTCTACATTCACAGATGAATGGGGTGGGGGTGGGGAGAATATGTATACAAATGTGTACCCCATTAGCATGAGCATATCTGCAGCTCCTCCTGGGACTTAAAATGAAATTTGGCGTCTCTGATTTCTTATCACTTAAAACAAGTTAACAGAATCTTAATTCCAGCATTTATTTATAGCATAGAGCATGTAATCCATTTACTATAAGGAACCATTTTAATTGTGTGTGAAGACAAGAAAAAGAACAGGAATAGAATTAGAATGATCAACACATGAGATATGGAAAGGGAATGAATCAGCGAGAAAAAAACCCATGCCTGCTTAAGCATTTAGAGAGGAAAAATTGTGTCCATAAAATATTTAGTATTTACTTTCCAGTGGGCTAAAACTACTTTTCCACATTACCCTTTTGCTCCTTTCATCTCTGCCCCTTCTCTCCCCTCTCATACATACCAGATAATTTTTGAAACAAAATATAATTGTGTTTAAAAACTGTCTTGAAAAAAAAAATCATCATGAGCAAGCCGGGATACTGGTGTTGTCTCTCTGGCCTTTTATATTTTGATTTTAAAAAGCTTTCAGTCAAGCAGCTTAGCTTTATACTTTTCACCCAGCTTTCCATCACGGATGCTGAGTTCAAGTCTATTCTAGTCTGGGTGTCTGAGAAA
The DNA here is from genome assembly GCA_034509955.1 of Urosaurus nigricauda. Lineage (NCBI taxonomy): Eukaryota > Metazoa > Chordata > Lepidosauria > Squamata > Phrynosomatidae > Urosaurus > Urosaurus nigricauda. The sequence goes on from JAOEGL010000002.1 coordinate 125,523,907, forward strand.
AGCCCTGGGCCCTTATCAGATGAGGGTTTTTGCAGCCCCAATCCAGAGTCACTCCACATCCATCCAAGTGAATTGAATTATCACACGTGAATGCTGTTACTATGAAGCCATTCCAAAGCCAATCCAAAATCACCCTCAAATTCAATAAATGCGCATTGAATTATCACATGTGACTGCTGTTAATACGAAGCCATTCCAAAGCCAATCCAACGTCACCCCAGAATTCAGTGAATTCGGTAACAACCGAATTCACAGAAATCAGTTCCATGGTCACTTTGGATTCAATCCGAATTGGTCTGGTGTGATAACCCTCCTAGAGATTAGGGTTGGTTTGTAGGCAGGAAGATCCAAGGTGTTACAGCAGGTCTTGCAGTCCATTCAAGTACAGTGGTACCCTCCAAGTGAAGCCCTATGAAATCCTAGGCTTTTCCTAGAGCCCAGCAGCTAGACAGTGGTGTGTGGCTGATACAAATCTTTTAACATGGAAAGGGAAATCAATGTGCTAATGTTTTGCTGACTTGTTCTCCAAAACTATCAGACAGACCTCACTTTCTAGGAAAGTGTTTCTGGCTAACTTTTTACCTTTTTTTGTTGTTGTTTTGTGCCTCCAAGTAGTTTCTGACTTATAGCGGCCCTACGATGAACCTGTCATTGAGTTTTCTTGGCAAGATTTGTTCAGAGGAGGTTTGCCATTGCTTTCTTCTGAGGCTGAGAGCATGTGACTTACTCAAGGTCACCCAATAGTCCCTATATTGGGAGAAATGTGGGATATAAAAAAAATTAAAATAAAATAAAATAAATAAATAATAGGTTTCATGGCTGAACTGGAAATTGAACCCTGGTCTCCAGAGTTGTAGTCCTCCTACCCTAATCTTTTTTGTGTGTTTGCCTACACCTGAGGGGTGTAGCAGAACCACGTGCGGACAGTGAGAGGAAGAGATAAATGGGATGATAAAAAAAGGTAATTTGAACAGATGGCTATATGCACAGAACTACAAAAAGTAAAGAGTAAATTTCTATCTTGGAAAATAAATTCACTCCTCATTTTACATTCTGGTAAATCAGATGTGCATTTTTACAATGTTAAACAGCTCTTTTATTGCAATCTTATTACTTTAATCTCTTGAACATGTTCTCACAGAACATGATTCAGTTGTGATTAGACACTTATCTTGTATTTAAATTCAGATCCTTGCAAACACACATTTGAATGTCTGCAAAGAGCCATGGGATGGGACTGAAGGAGGGAGAGAAGGACTAAGGTTTTCCTATTTTATAAAAGGCTGTAGCTGTGTGGACCTGGGAGATTTGCTTTGTCTGAGGAGATTCTTTGGGTCTGAAGAGAGTAATAGAGTAATAAGGATATATGTGTAGCAGTAATCATAAAATGTGAAGAATGACAGGATTATTTAGCAATTTGATATCTAGCAAAGAGATGATTGGGTAGGTGGAGAAATAAGAAACACACATCCATTTTCAGAACAAGAGGAGCACAACCTTGACTAAAATTCTGTAGGGAAAGCTTATATAGCTGTGTATTTTTCTAATGCTTTGCACCATCATCCATTCCACATCTTTTTAGGAAATGCTTTCAGCTGTCAATTGAAAAGGAGTTCAGGGGTTAATGTAGTATAACCTTTTCCTTGGGAGAAAGCTTGTCTCTTAAACTAGCTCTAAGGTTGTGAGGTGGAAGGTTCCCTCACCTTTTAAATTTTTGGCTCAGCTGCAAATGCTCTAATGTAAATGGTGTCAGGAAAAGTCTTTGACCAAACCTCAGCCCCTGTCTACAATAGATTGAACATAATGCCTGACCAAAGCTGTGTGGGTGTTTGTTTATTTGTTTATTTGCAGAACTTTTAACCTGCTCTTCAACCAGAGAGGATGTTTGCAATCCCTTACAAAGGATTTTTGTAAACTGGGGTCATTTTGCAAAAATCAGCTGGGAGCCTTGCCTTCAAGTGTACAATCTAAAGGACAGTAGAGACAAGTACAGGTTGCTTACCTGTAACTGTGTTTCTTCGAGTGGTCATCTGTGCCCTCACACAATAAGGTTTGCGCCTGCGCAGAAGCTCCATTCGGAATGCTGAAAAGCTGAGCAGATTGGCGGGAGCCCCGCCCCTCCCATTCCCTGAGCATGCCCAATCCCGCCAATCTAGCTCCTCCTTCAGTTCAAGTCCGCCACAAAAAGGCAGGGACCTGACCGAGGGGAGGTAGGGCGGGATCTGTGTGAGGGCACAGATGACCACTCGAAGAAACACAGTTACAGGTAAGCAACCTGTACTTCTTCTTTGTGGTCTCTGTGCCTCACACAATAGGGTGACTGAAAAGCTTACCTATGGAGGTGGGAAGGTCACTGCAAGATCGAAGAAAGGACAGCACGACCAAAACTGGCATCTCTCCGGGACCTGGAGTCCAGCCGGTAATGCTTCACAAACATGGATGGCTGTGACCACGTGGCCGCCTTGCAGACCTCTGGCAGGGGAACACCTCTGAGGAAGGCAGCAGATGAAGCTGTAGCCCTGGTTGAATGGGCACGTACACCAACCGGGAGAGGGCGCTTAGCCAGTTCATAAGCCAAAGAAATGGTTTGAGCAATCCACTTTGCAAACCGTTGTGACGAAACTGGGTTGCCTTTCCTGGCACCACCATAACAAATAAACAACTTATTGGATAATCTGAACTCTTGAGAACGCTGAACATAAAAGGCCAAAGCACGGCCAACATCCAGGGTGTGCATAGTCTTTTCCAGAGGTGAAGAAGGATCTGGATAAAAATTAGGAAGCACAATCTCCTTGGAGAGGTGAAACGGAGAAACCACTTTAGGGAGGAAGGAAATGTCCGGTCTGAGGACCACCTTGTCCCTATGAAAAGTCAAGTAAGGCTCATCTGAGCGTAGAGCCGTCAGTTCAGAAGCACGTCTGGCTGAAGTGATAGCCACAAGAAAGGACACTTTGAGTGTCAGCAGTCTCAAGGAAGCAGAGCCTAAAGGCTCAAATGGAGGTCTCGTAAGCTGTGTAAGCACCAGAGAGAGAGACCAGGCCGGAGCCAGTGGTGGCAATGGCGGATAAAGGTGATGTAGTCCCTTGAGGAACCTCTTTAACGTGGGTGACGTGAAGAGGCGAGCTGATCGTGAGCCAGGTGGCTGGTTGGCTACAATAGCCGACAAGTAGACTTTGAGGGAAGAGAAGGCCAAGCCTTGATCCCTGAGGTGCAGCAGAAAATGCAAAACAGTACTAAGGCTCACAGGTGAGGAAGGTTCAGACCTAGCCTCCGCGAAGGCACAGAAACGCTTCCACTTATATGCATAGGATCTCTTGGTGGAGTCCTTTCTCGAGGCAGACAGGACCCTAAGCAAGTCAGGAGATTCTATGGATGGATCCTCCACGCCGTCATCCGTAGATTGACCAAGTCCGGATGCAGGACCGCTCCCTTGGAGTGAGACAGAAGGTCGGGCCACTTCGGCAGGTGGAAGTATAGGCCCCTGGCCAAGTGAAGAAGAGGAGTGAACCAGGGTTGTCTCGGCCAGAATGGAGTCAACAGTATGGCATTGGACCGATCCCTGGCCATCTTGGCCACCGTCCTTGAGATCAGAGGAAAGGGCGGAAAGGCATACAGAAGACCTCGACTCCAACTGCAAAGGAAGGCGTCCCCCATGGAACCTCGTCCTTTGCCCGCTCTGGTGTAGAATGCCCGACATTGGGCGTTCTCCAGTGTGGCAAACAGGTCCACTGAGGGAATTCCCCAATGAGACGTCAGGAGATTGAAGGCTGGGCTCGACAGAGTCCATTCGTGCTGCAGCACCTTGTCCCTGCTGAGGGAGTCTGCCAGCACATTGTCCTTTCCTGCCAAGTGAATGGCCACTGGATGAATGGATCGGTGGTGGCACCACGTCCACAGCTGCTGGGAGAGACGCAAGAGGACTGGAGAGTGAGTTCCTCCTTGCTTGTTGATGTACCAGACAGTGGTTGTGTTGTCTGATACTACCTGCACAACTCTGTGGAGCAGGTGATTTTCGAATGCCCTGAAGGCTTTGATGACTGCCAACAGTTCCAAGGCATTGATGTGCAGTTCTGCCTCCTGTGCAGACCACAGTCCTTGTACACACAAGCCGTTGAGATGTGCACCCCATCCTGACATGGACGCGTCTGTAGTGACCATCCTGGACGGTTCTTGCGTTTGGAAGGGCACCCCTTTGAGGATGTTGGAGGGAGACATCCACCACTTGAGAGAGTCTCTGACATGAGGTGGCAACGAGAGTCTCTTGGACGGATTGCCCCTCAGGTGATCGAAGGAAGCCAGGAACCAAGCTTGGAGAGGCCTGAGCCTGAGACGAGCCAGGTAGGTCACCGCTGTAGTTGAGGCCAGGTGGCCTAGCAGTCTCTGAATGTCCTTTGCAGACGGACGGTGAGAGTGAAGGACAGATCGCAGCTGTTCCCAGAGGGCCTCCGCCCGTCTGGTGGGAAGGTAGGCTCGACCCATCACAGAGTCCAGGGATGTGCCTATATAGTCTATCACCCTCACCGGGTGGAGAATGGATTTTGGCAGGTTGACTTTGAATCCCAAGCCTGCTAGCAGATCCAAAGTGTACTGGACGTCTTTGTACAGTCGTGACTTGGAGGACGACACCAGAAGCCAGTCGTCGAGGTAAGGGAAGATCTTTATTCCTTGAAGACGAAGGTGAGAGATGACCACCGCCATGCACTTTGTGAACACTCGAGGAGCGGTAGAGAGGCCGAAAGGAAGAACGGTATATTGATAGAGATCTCCATCTATGGCGAAACGGAGATACTTCCAATGTTGTGGCCTGATGCTGATGTGGAAGTAAGCATCCTTTAGGTCTATGGATGCAAACCAATCCCCTTGGTGCAGGAATGGCAAGATGGATTGGAGAGTCACCATCTTGAACTTGCGAATCGTGATGTATGAGTTGACGCCTCTCAGGTCCAAGATGGGGCGGAGACCTCCTCCTCTCTTCGGAACTGTGAAGTACCTGGAGTAGAAGCCTTGGTGCTTGCAACATGGTGGAACACGTTGTATGGCTCCTTTGTCGAGAAGGGAGGAAATCTCCTCCAGGAGAGGAGGAGAGGAGGGAGTGGAACAGAAAACGCCATTTGGTGGAATATTTGAGAACTCTATGGCGTAGCCCAGGCGGATGATGGTAAGCACCCAGGAGTCCGTGGTGATCTTGGACCAGTTCTCGTAGAAATGGCAAAGTCTGGGGACTGAGGAAAGGGAGACTGGCAAACAAAAATTGGGTGTCGCCTCCAAGAGCCCGTCAAAAGTGCGACTTGGAGGATGGTTTCCTGGAAGGCTGTTGTTGCTGACGCTGCTGGCCTTGCCTTTGCTGTTGCTGCTGTTGCTGCTGCTGTTGAGGCTGTCTGTAAGGCCTTCTATTGTAAGGCTGGGTCCTATAAGTGGAGGACGGGGCTGAGCGAGAACGTGTGAAGCCAGGGTCGTAAGGTCTTTGGCGCCAGACCCGACTAGATGAGGGCTTGTTAGGTGTCAGCCCAAGTCTCTTCCCGTTCAGATGAGCCTTGGCCATGGTGTCCAGGGATTCGTCGGTCTTGGCGGCGAATAGGCCTTCACCATCAAAAGGAAGATCTTCGATCTTGGACTTAGCTTCCTCAGACAGGGAAGTGGACCTCAACCAAGCAAAACGGCGGAGCGCCACTGCACCGGCCATCACTTTCGCAGAACAATCAACAACATGTCTAGCTGAGTGGACCTCCTGGGCAATGAGGGAGAGTGCCTCAGCGTAAAATTCCTGTGCCGCCTCTTGTTGTGCCTGAGGCAGGTAGGGAATGAAAGCAGCCACACGATCCCACAGAAACTTCTGATAGCCGGCCATGCAGCCCTGCATATTGGCGACCTTTGCTGCCAGAACCGCAGACGAGTAGAAACGACGGCCAAAGATGTCCATCCGTCTGCCATCTTTGTCCACGGGGGCAGAATGGGACTTGCCTGTAGACTTACAGGTAGATTCCACCACCAGAGAGTTGGGAGCTGGGTGGGTGAACAGGAACGGTGCTGTATCCGACTGCACCCGATACAAAGAGTCAAGCTTTTTAGAAGCAGGTGGTGTCGAGGCTGGCTTGTTCCAGGAAGCCACCATGATGTCGGAAAAAGAAGGTAAGAATGGAATGACCGCCGGTTGTTGGGGCCGCACCACGAGGCCATCGATGGGGTCTCTGGGAGGTTGGGCCGTCTGCGCCGTTTGGAGGCCTACCGCCCTTGCCATCCTGTCGACAATTCCAGTGAAGAGATGGAGGTCTTCGACAGGTGAACCAGGTGTCTGGTCCTCAACTTCCTCGTTGGGAGAGGAAATGGCAGGCTGTGGGGAGTCGGGACGGTTGTCTGTCTCTCCCGTAGACTCCTCCGTAGACTGGGAGGCTGGCAACTGCGGATCCACATAGGGCTGTGTCGGCGCCGTAAGGAAGGTCGACGTCGAGGCGTCCGCGTAGCTGATCGGAGCGGAGACTATCGACGTCGAAGTAGTAGCGGTAGCTGAGGCCGAGATGGTCATAATGGCGCTCGATTCCGGGGGTTTCGACACCGTAGCTGTCGAGGCCGGCGGAGGTGATATGGCCCTGTATTCGGCTCGGGACCGAGAAGGAGAGCGAGATCGAGACCGAGACCGAGAGAAGTCTCCGACGTGGAGGTCACGGACATGGTACCGATCCCGGTACGAAGGAGAGTAGGAGTGGTAGGATGGATGACGCTCTCTCCAATAAGATTCAGCCCGGTGTCGAGCCAGAAAGGAGGCCGACGAGTGGGGCGAGTCGAAGTAGTGCTCCTCAAAGGGTTCCGGAGACTTCCGGGGTGGAGGAGATGGGAACCGCAGCCTGTAAATACGCTCCGAAGAGGCTAGGATTTCCTTCGGTGGCACGGAGGTCGGAGCTGAAATAGGCGAAACAGTCGAGACCGAGGTCGAGACCGTCCCCGTAGGGGCGAGGACCTGGTTAGATGCAGGCTGAAATGCGGGTTCCAAGGTCTCCGGCGCCGAGTCTAGTACAGTGACCGGGGCCGGGACAGAGAGGTCAATGGCCGAAGGCTGTCTAAGAAAAGACATGGCCAGGTCTGCCTGGGCAGCCGCCGAGGCAACCGAAGGAAGGATCTCCTTATGCTTATGCTTTTTAGCTTTCGGCTTCTCCAGCTCGGTGGATGAAGGCCGCTTCTTGTGCTCTCTGTGTTGCCCTTCGGGGCGAGACATAGTAGTCGTGGTCGAGGCCGACGCCGAGGAGGCTTCCGTCGGTGTCGAGATCGCCGTCGATGTCGAGGTCGGTCTTTTGATTTTTGGAATCCTCGGGAACTTAGAGATGGGAAGACGTCCTAAGGGGTCCGTGGACGGTTCCGAGGAATGGGAAACCGAGAGGGCCTTCTCCCACAAGTGGGCCTTGAGCCGATCTGCTCATTGGCGGAGCGTGGCGGGATTAAAAGCTTTGCAATGCTTGCATTTCTCCGGGATGTGGGAACTGCCTAAGCAGAAAATGCACTTCGAGTGTCCATCCACAACCGGGATTTTACCGCCACAGTCGGAACATTTCTTGAACGGGGCGGCCATAAGAGGCCGGTCCGATCGCGAGGGGCCCGTCCGGGCCAAAACCCTCGAGTTCCGACAAAAAGGGGGCAGCTCAAGGAAGAAACGGGAGAAAACAAAAGAACAAAAATAAAGTAAAATAAGAAATAAAAGAAATAAAGGAAATAAACGAAAATAGACAGAGTCTAGCTACTCAGCTTTCGTCACGATGAAGAGCACTCCGAAGGAGATGTTACTCTTGCGGCGGACGAAAGAGAACTGAAGGAGGAGCTAGATTGGCGGGATTGGGCATGCTCAGGGAATGGGAGGGGCGGGGCTCCCGCCAATCTGCTCAGCTTTTCAGCATTCCGAATGGAGCTTCTGCGCAGGCGCAAACCCTATTGTGTGAGGCACAGAGACCACGAAGAAGAAGTAAAGGGATTGGAAGTCAGAACGGGAAAAAGCACAATGGTTGTGGTTGTTGATTCGGTTGCTCTGGTGGATTTTATCAATTTTTAATGCTATTTAATGCCATTACTTTTCCTCCCCCCCCCCCTCTTTTTGCTTTTTGTTTGTGAGATCAAACTTAATATATTTCTCCTGTCCCTTGGGAAAAGATGATTCCTTAAAAGTCTTTCTGGTGGATGTTTTAGGAAAGAGAGGCCACCAATGAGGGTTGAATTGTGGGGCCCCAGTAAGTTGTTTCTCCTTCTTCCCCAGCCTCCTCTGGGCTGCTTTTGGGAGGGTGTTTAGCTGTAGCCAGAAGCAACAACATGGACTCCCTTCCTTCCCCCTCTCTCTTGTATAAAGTGTGGTAATGGATGGTAGAAAACCAGCATGGTGTAGTGCTTTGAGCATTGGGCTACGACTCTGGAGACCAGGGTTCAATTCCTCACTCAACCATGGAAACCCTCTGGTTGACCCTAGGCTAGTCACATGCTTTCAGCCTCAGAGGAAGGAAACTGCAAACTTTGAACAAATCTTGCCACGAAAACCCAATGACATGTGTGCTTTAGGGTCTCCATAAGTCTGAAACAACCTGAAGGCACACAACAACCACAACAATGGATGGTAAGAACCTTGGCGGTGCAGTGGTTAAATGCCAGTACTGCAGCCACAAGGTTGTGTGTTTGATTCCAGGGCTCCATGGCTGACTCAGCTTTCCATCCTTTCATAAGTCAGTAAAATGAGTAACCAGCTTGTAAAGGGCAATTGGCTTACAAACTTTAAACTGCATAGGGAATGCTGAGTTCACTATGAAGCAGTATAGAAATGTAAATGCTGTTGCTAAGTTTTTACTCCCCCTCCCCACAGGCAAAGTACAAGTCAATGAAGTAGTCCAGAGGCAGGAAAGCTTAGAACCCAGTGACACTGCATGACATGTTCTGCATAACCCAAGGCAGGTCCCTGCCCAGAGAAGCTTTCAATGGGAAACTGCACTTCAAGCACTTAAAACATGTTATATAAAAGTCAACTCTCCTTATTAGAATTAAACTGTCACTCGCAGATGCCTGCCAATAATCCTTTGAGCTTCCCCTCTTCACTCACTGACATTCTGCATCCTTCCTAGTTAATTATTTTCCATCACTTTGACCTCAGGTTGTCTTTTTCAGAGTTTGGCTTTTAAATAAAGTATAAGGGCAATGACCAATTACAATTCAGTGGTTAAAGTAACTATAAATTACCACTGCGCATTACCATTACATCAGCGAGCATTTATTTCACTACATATTTAAATGTCCCTACTCAGTCCTATTTTTCCCTAGGCACACCATGCTCAATATGTTTGGCCTTCCATCATACAACTCGACTTCAAACCATTTTACCCTTCCCATTGATCAAGTCTGATTCCCACCCCACCCTCCGCTCCTTACAGGGTATTCCTAAAATCAGCTTCAAATTCCCATTGTATTTTGGACAGGATTTATTCTAGAAAGGATTTTTAGTGTTGTACATATGCTACTACACCAGTGGTGAGATATCCTGTACCTAAACAGTGCAGGGGAAGATAAGCTGTGTGTGTATAAAGGAGAAAGAGAGAGGAAGAGAGGAAGAGAGCAGCTGCAAGAGCCCAATTATTGCTTTTTTTAAAAAAATCAGGAGAGACTTCTGCCTCATGCTAGAGAGAGGTCAGCTAATGATTCATCTCTCACACACATGGAGAGCTGCCCATATGCAAAAGGATTCTCAACCTAGCATTCTCTTCTACCCTTGTGAGACCTGTGCTCATTGCTGTGTACAGAGAAGGGACTGGGATGAGCTCAGAGAGTAACAGGGTGCAAAACATAAAATGAGCACATTTCACTTTTAGGGAAAGGCGGCCATGACTGCTTTTCTGGTTTGTTTTTAAAAATCCATGAGAACACACCAGTTTGAACAGGGAACTTCTCACTCTCTGCAGAACATTATACCCTCCCCACATTAAAATAAAATTTTAATGGCAGAATGTCAGAGCATGCCAGGTTGAGGAGAGAGAGGTGCTTCTCGTAAGTACTGATGTCAGAGACAGTACTCTGTAACTAGCTATGGCATGCTCTCACACCATCTTATTCCATAAAATACTGACTGCAATAAACACACTACTTGGATGCAAGAATCATATTAATGTACATGGTACTCTCTGCAGCACAACCACAAAAGTCAGGTCCCTGCAGCCTGTCCACAAGACACTTCCAACCAAAAGAGTGGCCCAGGACCGGCTCCAGTGCCCTCATACAGGAGTGTTCTGCCCATCTGCATCAAAAGATTTAGCCATCTTGCACACATATAGTTTGTTTGATCAGTAACTGGAAAATAATAGAAGGCAAGGAAGAATATCATAGGAAAGATGAAGGAAACGACAAATGTGAGCAGATGTGTTTCTACACACAGAGTCTTTAACTATATTAAAGTTGGGTGTGGAGGTGCAAGGAGAGAACTGAAACGGCTTCCACTAAAACGTGTGCTTTGAACTGAAACTTGAAAGGAAGAGAGAGCAAATATTGGCTTATATAGATCCCTCTGAATTAATATCCTGTCAGATTTTGATGATTTAATAGCTGGAATCCAGGAGGAAATGGATCACACACACCAACAGGGCTTCTTTTAATCATACGAATGCAAAAGCAGGAAACAGAGCAGAATCAAGACCGTAGGAAAATTTGGCCTAGGACCAAGAAATGAACCAGGACACTCGCCGACAGAAGTGTGCAAAAAGTTTGCTCATCACAAACACATTCTTCAAGCAAACAAAGATGTGACCGTATACATGGACATTGCCTGATGACCAATATGGAAATCAAATAAACTAAATAATAGAAGCAGAAAATGGAGTAGTTCCATTCTCTATGCAAAAACAAGGCCATGAGCAGATATTGGCACAGACTATTAAAATAAAAAATCGGAGTAAAGCTGAACACTAACCAACCATTATGCCAAAATACAACCTGAAGAACATCCACTAGGAATTTAAAGACAATGTAAAAATAGATTTGTACTATTAAGCCTAATTAACAGGGGGTCAGAAGAACTCTGGACTGAAGCCAGGGACATTGTCAGGGAGGAATGTGAAGAGATAGTGTCTGCAGCTAAAGAGAAAGAGAAGCCGCAGTGGATGACAGATGAAATTCTTCAAGCAGTTAATGAGAGTAAAAGACAGAAAAAGGGTCAGAACTCTGAATGCAACTGTTCAGTGACTTGTGTACAGGGATAAAGAAAGCTATGGGGCTAAACAGACAAGGAAAAAGAGGTGCTTTCAGGCTGGCTTGAAGGTGTGGCATTTAGATGACCCATGCCTTGAAGCCAGCAGGAACGTGCCCTCTAGGGGCCTTTTGTAGAGAAAAGGTGTTTCAAAAAGAACCAGCTTTTTTCCGCTTCTTCCTGGCTTGAAGCCATAGCATGTGGTCATGACATGAGCACTCCAGCTGCCTTGAGAGCTGGCGGTGCGGTTGGTGGGGTTTCAAAGTGGCTTTGGAAAAGGCAGCTTCAAGCCACTTGTGATGACAATCAATGCAGAGAAATGGAAGATGGCAACAAAAAGGAAGAACAAGTTACCTCTTCAACTTGATCCAAAAAATCAAAGGAAATTTAAACCAAGACTGGGGATGATATACAACCAACAGGGGAACACATTACATGATGAAGGACAAATAAAAAGCTGGGTTGAAACAATAAAGTGAAGTTGTATATAAAAGAAAGGAAAGGATTCATCTAAGGAAGAACCATTTGAAGATGAACTCACAATTTTAGAAAATAAAGTGGAAGCTGCACTCAGAGCGCTTGAGAGGAATAAATCACCAGGAACGGATGACATAGCAATAGAGCCACTTCAAATTACAGATACAGAATCTACTCTAGTTCTATAATCTATTGATAAATATGGAAAACAAAACAATTGCCTTCAGGCTGGAAACATTCCATATATATTCCAATTCTCAAGAAAGAGGACAATGGTGATTGCAGTAACCACAAGAAGATTGCATTCATTTCCCATGTAAGCAAAGTGATACCCAAAATTCTACAACAGATTTTTACCATACATAGATCAGGCAAAGTAAGATGTCCAAAGTGGGTTCAGGAAAGGAAGAGCTACTATGGATCATATTAGAAACATATGTTGGTTAATGCAATGCACCAATTTCCAAAGAAAATCAGCTTTTGTTTTCTAGATTATATACAGCAAAACCTTTGATTGTGCAGCTCATGGAAAACTTTGGATCGCTCTTAAAGAAATGGATATGCTGCAACATTTTATTATCCTGATGCATAACCTGTACTCAGGACAAGAGGCTACCAAGACAGAATCAGAGGAGGATTGGAATGGTTTCCAATTGGCAAGGTTTTCCCTTGACATGAATGTCTAGTCATAACCGACTGTAGGGAGCGGTGCTCATCTCTGTTACTGAGCCAAAGAGCCAGTGTTGTCCAAAAACAACTCTCGTGGTCATGTGGCCAGCATGACTGCACACAACGCTGTTACCTTCCTACCAATGTGGTACTTACTTATCTACTTGCACTTTTACATGCTTTTGAGCTGCTATGTTGGCAGAAGCCAGGACTAGTGACAGGAGCTCACTCTGTCCTGCTGTGCTTGGACTTCGAACTACCAACCTTACAATCTTACAATCATCAGAATTAGTGTCTTAACCACTAAGCCGTCGCATCCCTAAGGGGGTCAGGCAAGGCTGCATTTTATCACTCTATTTATTTAACTTGTATGCTGGGCATATCGTATGTAAAACAGCATTAGACTTAGTGGAAGGAGGTGTGAAAATTAGATGAAGGTACATCAGCAATTTGAAATAGCCAGATGACGCCATACTGGTTGCAGAAAATAGCAAAAACTTGGAATAATTACAGAAGAAAGTCAAGGAATCACATCATCACATGTTGGAATGGGTCACAAGAGCCATCCAGTCCAACCCCTGACATGCAGAATACATTATCACAGAGAGAGAGTTAGCCAAACTGTTTAAAGTTCTCAAAAAAAAAAAAGGAGAACCCACCACCTTCTGAGGCAATCTATTGCACTGTGGAATAGCTCTTCCTTTCAGGAAGTTATTACTAATGTTTTGGTAGCATCTCCTTTCTTCCAATTAAAATCCATCGGTTCATCTTCTAGTGTTCAGAGGAACTGAAAAAAATCTACCTCCATCTTCAGCGTTGCATCCCTTCAAATATTTAAATATGCCTATTATATCACCTTCCAGTCCTCTCTTCTCCAAGCTAATAATTCCTGGTTCCCTAAGCTGTTCCTCATAGGACTTGGTTTCTGAACAACTTGCCATCTTGGTCACCCTCCGCTGAACAGATTCCAATATCCTTTTTGAACTGTTGTGCCTAAAACTGGACTCAATACTCCAGATGAGGCCTGACCTAAGATGAATAGAGTGGTATTATTACATTCCTCAATCCAGACACTACACCCCTTTTGATGCTGCTTGGAATTACATTGGCCTTCTTGACAGCTGCAACATACTGCTGACTCATGTTCAGCTTGTTGTCTGCTAAGGCCCCCAGATCCCTTTCACAGATCAAGCCAAGTGTCAGACATGCTATATTTGTACATTTCATTTTTCCTGACATTACATTTAACCTTGTTGAAATTCATTTTGTTAGTTTTTGCCCAGCTCTCCAAGGTCATTTTAAATCCTGATCCTGTCCTCTAGGGTGATCCTGTCCTCTAGGGTCTTTGGTATCATTTGCAGTTTTAATAAATATGCCCTCTGTTCCATAATCCAAGTCATTAATAAACTGCACCCTGTGACCCCCTCCCCCCATCACTTCTTTAGATGCATACTTTTTGGATTCAATTCTTCAACAAGTTACAAATCCACTAACAGTAGCACTGTCATGTCCCCATTTTCCCAGCTTGTCTCTAAGAATATCATGGGGGACCTTGGCAAAAGCTTTACTGAAATCAAGATACATTACATCCACAGCATTCCCTTCATCTACCAGGCTTGTCATTCTATAAAGAAAGAGATAAGATAAGTCTGGCATGACTTGTTTTTGAAAAGTTCATGCTAATTTTTAGTCGTCATAGCATTCATTTCTAAGTGCTCGCATACTGTTTAATGATCTGCTCTGGAATTTTTCCCAGTATTGAGGTCAGGCTGACTGGATGAGAGTTGTTTGGGTTCTTTTTCTTCCCTTTTTAAAGTGGAGACAACATTAACCCTTCTTCAGTCTGCTGGGGCCTCTCCTGTTCCAGAATTCTCAAAGACTATCACCAGTAGTTCTGAGGTTACGTTTGCAAGTACACTTAAATGCAATTCATCTGGCCATATGGACTAGTTATTCCCTTACTACCTCATTACCTATACCATGCTGTAGTCTCCTAGTTGCATCATTTGCTCTCTTTTTCTTCTCAGAGAAGACAGAGGCAAAGAAGATACTGAACACTGCTGCCTTGTCTCTGTCCCCTGTTGGCTTTTCACCATCTTCCCCACACAATAGCCCTTTTTCTTGTTCTTTCTCTTGCTTTGCATAGTTTAAAAAAGCCCCTTTTAGGAAGAAAGGGCAAAGGCAGGTTTACAGTTGAGCATTAAGAAAACAAAAACACTGACCACAGATTATTTACATAACTTTAAAGTAGATGATGAAGACATTGAAATAATTCAAGATTTTCCTTACTTCAGTTCAGTTAGTAATCAGAATAGAGACTGAGGTCAAGAAATCAAAAGAAGACAAGGACTTGGAAGGACACCTATGAAGGAACTAGACAAGATCCTGAAGTGCAAAGACATATCATCTAATACTAATGTGTAAGGATTGTCCATGTCACTTTATTTCCAATTTGTATGTATGGTTGTGAAACTAGACAGTGAAGAAAATCAACTCATTTGAAATTTGATGCTGGAGAAACTGAGAATACCATGAACTGCTAAAAACACAAAACACTAATTCAGGCTTGATTCTACTAGAGAGAATCAAGCCTGAATTAGAGTCAATCAAGCCCTAGAAGCCAAAATGATCAAACTGGGGCTGTTGTACTTTGGACAGATTATTAGAAGAAATTAATCATTAAAAAAGACAATAATTAGGCTACCCTCAATCAAGGAAGCCATGTCCTCAAGTCTGCAAGAACTGAGTAGAGCTGTTAGTGACAGGGTGACTTGGAGGCCTCTCATTCATATGGTCACCATAAGTCAAAGTTGACATAATGGCAGCAACAAAAGTGTGGTTGTAGCTACACTAAACATTATCAAGAAAGGAAAACCAGTATAAAAAGTGTAGTGTGAAAAGGCCTATGGAAAACTGTTCCAAGGGTACATTACTTCAGATTATAGATGGGAAATCACCTAGCTAAACATTGATCTATTGATCTACTACTACTACAAAATATATAGTATGATACCAAGTACAAGACCAGTTTTCATTCTTGCTTTTTTTTTTAAATGCAAGGAAGATAGTTTCCTCTCTCTTTCTAATACAGAGTGAAGCATTCAGTCAAATGACTCTCCACACCTCCATCTGCAGTGGTAGAGTTGAAGAAGCATCTTGACACCTCACCTGCTGTTCATGTGAACTAGGCCAGCTTGAGTACGTTGTTTCTGGAGCCGTATAAATTGTAGCTCTCTGACTTTCACAATATTTAATTCAAGAGGAGGAAAATCCCTGTTTCTTCCACACCAACCTGCAGAGGAAAAGCATGCCCTTTGCTTGTAGGATGGGAGAACTCTCTTTCCAATCTAGCCTCACATGGAGGAGTGGGCAGAAGGCAATAGTCTTGCAGAAGGAAGGCGCACACACCACCACGCTTAATGCTTTGTGGGGATATTTATAGGCTGTTTCTTGCTAAATGTTTAAACAAGCTTGAGTGAGAAAGAAACTCTTCCTGCATCTACCACGAACACAGTTTTCCTACTCCCACACAGAACAGTAACACCAAATATGAAGAGAGAGGTGGGGGTGGCTTCCTTGAGCTTGGAGGAAGACAAGGCAATAATGTTGCTCAGATGCCCTGTGCTAGGAATCTCTATGGGACCTAAGGGCATAAGGCAGGAGGAGGAAGGTTGCAATGGGGCTAGGTTTGGCCTTTCCTTGGCTTTACATGTTTCAAGCTTTTTCCCCTTAAAAATAAAAAGCTGAGGAAGGTAACACCACCACCCCAGATTTATTAAAGTATACAAAGGGACTTTCTAGATTGGCAGGAAAGTGTGACATGAAGTTGCCTTTACCTTAATGCTTAGCAGCTACATTGCAAGCCCCAGGTGTGCATTTAAAAGGTACAGGGCAGCTAGACTGAGGGGTGTGAGAACGACTTATCTGAAGTCTTTTCTGTGGCTCAGCAGCTACATTGGAAGCTGTCAGAACGCTACAAACACAGTCAGAGCAGATGCACCAGCGGCAATGAACACGGCTTTTAGCCGTGCTGAACCTTTAATTTTTTTCCCTTGCCAGCTGCGAACGGCGCAGCTGCGCAGTTCCCAGTCGGCAAACCTGCATAGCTGCACAGTTCCCAGCTGGCAGCTGGCTGGGAATTGTGCAACTGTGCAGTTGTGCAGGTTTGCCTGCTAGGAATGGTGCAACTGTGCAGTTGTGCAGGTATGCCTGCTGGGAATGGTGCAACTGTGCAGTTGTGCAGGTTTGCCTGCTGGGAACTGCGCAGTTGCGCAGGTTTCCCGGCTGCTGGCTGGGAACTGCGCAACTGCGCAGTTCGCAGCCGGCAAGGAAAAAAACAAATAAAGTTTCAGCGTCATTCTGGTTTCTCTGCTTTTTTAAACTGTGCAGTTGCACTGGTGCATCATGAACGAGCCCCTTTATTTTGTGACTGAATTGACATGTTATGTGCAGTAGAATAACAGTTACAGCATCCCAGAGTCCCTACTGCGCATGTCTAGGATTCCGATTAGGGCTGGAGCTAGGGTTTGGGAGCTTTAAAAAACTGCGCAGTTAAACCCCAGCTTTTACACCTGCAGGGCATTAAGCATTTTAATTAGAAGTGAACTCCACACCACGCATGCTCCCAACTCACGATCCATTATGCTCCACACCTGTATCGCTGCCTTTAAATGGGCGCTTTAAAGATACAGCGGCCCCTTTAACTGCGCAACTACACTGCAGCCTTTAGATGGAGCTGTGCTGTTCCGCAGTTTTTAAAAAAGAAGCTGGGAAAACCAGCACCTTTATAAAGGCGCTTCTTCTCCCCTAAAATGCAAAAAAAGTGTTTTCATGGCACACTTTCCCTTTTTCTCATCTAAAGGCTAGAGTTTCATGCAGCCATGAACACACTTCTTTTTGCCAATCTAGAATAGGCCAAAGTTGATTACATATATTATCAGGTTACAACTGTTTTGGAAACTTATTTTTTAATTGGTGTCATTGCATTTATCTTCCTTATTTCACTCCTTCTCTTCAATTCGCCGCAGCGCATTTAATTGGGCTGTTTATTCCACATAAGTTGACCCCTTTCAGCAGCTTTTAGCACTGCCATTACTACTACTACTACTACTACTACTACTAATAATAATAATAATAATAAATTTATTTCTATTTCCTAATTACTAATTAAGTTCAAGCCATGCTTTTGGTATCCTGTTTTCACTTCATTCTATCGCTGGTTCTTTCTGTCTATTGATCCAAGACATTTGAAAGAATGCATCTTCTGTTGTACTTTTATTACTGTTTTTGGTAGTTAAGGTGGTCTCCCTTTTCATACTAAGGATTCTGTGGAAATAAATTATTATCTGCCCTGCTTTTAGAGCTGTAGACTGTTGAATTGGCTGAAAACTGAGCACATATTTTCTTCTCAGCTATTTCTTGAATGTCTAAGACTGAAATCCAACTGCTAGTCCCAACCGAGCAGACCAGTTGAATCAATGGGATTTACGTAAACGGTGACTTTATTGTTGTTGTTGTTGTGTACCTCTAAGTCATTTTTGACATGTGGTGACTCCAAAGTGAACCTGTCATAGGATTTTCTTGTAAAGTTTGTTAAGAGGGGGTTTGCCACTGCCAGTCCTGTATGTCTGAGAGACTGTGACTTGCTCAAGTTCACTCAGTGGTGTTTTATACTTGAGTGGAGATTTGAACCCTGGTCTCCCAAACCGTAGTCTAATGCTCAAACCACTACACCATGCTGGCCCTCTTATCACTCATCAATTGATTCTACATGCCTAGCAACATGACTAAGAACCTTATCAGACGGGAGGAATTTCTATTTCGAATGGAGCCAATTCGAATTCATGTGAATTCGCTAGTTTAGCGAATTCACGTGAATTCCTATTGTGTTTGGAATGCGTTCAGAATGACTTCCCATTACCCAAAAATGACCCCCCCCCATTGCCCGAAATTGCGTGAGATGCTTTAATTCACAATAATGTGAAACCCCATGATTGTGTTCAGATTGCCATTGGATTATACTTCCAATTTCCAACATCTGGTAAGGTCCTAAGCAGAAGCTGAGTTTCTTGATTCTTTCACAGAACATCTGAGATGTTGTTCTTTTACAAACTTAATAAATATTGTCATGGAGAGTGACAAAGAAGCTGGGGGGAAAACCAAACCTAAATGTTATTCAGTTGCCCTTATCACGTCTGAGTGTTTCAGTAGCCTTTTTCCATAATACCTGCAAGCTTGGGCAGGAAGCTGAAGTCTATGGACAATCCTATGCTGCTCAGTAGATTGCACAAAGCCTTACCTCTACTGGCAATTTTTGCATCTGAAAGAACAATAAAAAGGCGTAATGTTTTGTGGGTAGAGAAACTGAAAAGCTCTGAAGACAATCTCTCACGCAAACTTCCCCCATTGCCTCATTTTCCTAGTTTATCCAGTGAGTCAGCTGTTCTCTGGGCATTGTGAATTGTCAGCCAACTGAGGACCTAGCTTAGATTTATCTAGTTTGATTATATCATGTGCAGCTTCCTCAAAGGCTTTCTTCAAGGCAAAATAGACTTCATTGACCACATGACCTAAATGAACTATGTTGTCAAAGACACAAAGTACATTAATACTTTATATACTTTCTTTATTTTTCATAAATAGATATTGGGTTTAATTCTCTCTCTCTCTCTTTCCTTTGGTTAAGAAACTTATGTTTACTAATATCTAGGAAAGATGTTCTTTTATTCTTTTGATCTTTTATCAGTTAACAGTTTTAACTGCACACAAAAACGTCAGGACTTTTCAGCTCCTCATATTCTGGCTAGTATAATAAACTTGAACTTGATTTGCCCTAAGATTTGATTTTATGAAGACAACAGCACGTTCTGTACTAATAATAGGCAGCCTTCTCAAAACCTTCCCCCAGATTCCTTTTGGTATAAGACTCTACAGTACTGCGTCCAGACATACCAGTGTGAACATCTGACTGGGATTTGTCTAGAGCACACTACTAAATCTTCACTGATATAGTAGACCATTGTTTATTCTGTCATGTGAGGGGTTTCTCTGGGGTCCCTCTCCCTTCTCTTGACTGAGCTAGATGGGACCACCTTTATTTAAAAATCTCACTGCCACCATAGTGGCAACCCAGTGGCATCACTAGGGTTGGCATCATGGTAACTCATGCTATCACATACACACACACTCACCGCCATTGACCTCTTCCCATCCCACACTATATAAAATCCTTACTCATGTTTTTTGTACTGATGTTACCCATAAATTGTAATTCCTGTCTATAGCCAAATGTAATGGTAATACAGTAGTTGTGACATAAATAATGAGCAAAATTAAAATGATACATTTAAATTCCAATATCATATGCACAGAATAAATGTATATACATATATATAGTTTCATGTGGTTAAAGTGAAAATGAGGTAAAATGTGATGTTCTTAAAGAAAGTTGAAAAAATGTAATTTTAAAAAGAATATTTAAATTTTAAATTTAATTTTTTTAAAAAACCTAGGGCCTCTCATTTCTCCTCCCACTGACCTTCACCCTACTCGCACCATCTCTTCAGCATTTTAAAGTGACACAAGCAAAGTCCACAGCCCGTTTCTGCCCAAAGGCAGATATTTGCAGAGCATTGGTGTCACTCCCCCCCTTAGGGTGTCACCTGGAGCCCTCCTGTCACCAGGAGCCCTGGTGGTGCAGTGGTTAAAAGCCTGTATGTAGCCACTCACTCAAAACCATAAGGTGGCGAGTTCAATACCAGCAAAAGGGCTCAAGCTCGACTCAGGCTTGAATCCTTCGGATGTTGCTAAAACGAGTACCCAGATTGTTGGGGGCAAGTAGCTTACAGTTGTAAACCGCTTAGGCACTGCTTAGGCGGTATGAAGCGGTATATAAATGAAGCTGTTTGTTTGGTCTGGTCTGCACTCCACATACTCCCCTGATGATGCCATTGTATTATTATTATTATTATTATTATTATTATTAACCTTTATTTATATAGCGCTGTAAATTTACACAGTGCTGTACATACAATCTTAAATTAGATGGATCCCTGCCCTCAGGCTTACAGTCTAAAAGAAACAACACAAAAGGAAGAGGGGAAGGTGATGGGAAAGGGGGTGAGGTCCAGTGGTTCTTCTCTCCCTCTGGGGCCAGGACCAAGGCAGATGGACTAACCTTAGCAACTTAGGACATTGCTAGGGAATTCTACTTGTATTTCACTTGCCAATCTAGGGAAGAACTGGGCCACGACAAGGCATGTGAAAAATGAGTGCAAGAGAGGCAGAGTACTTTAAAGAAAAGCTTTAGGAATTTTGTAGCAAAAAGATATCACTAAGATGTCCTCCAGGCATAGACAGAAAGTATATGTTACAGAGCCAAATCAATTCAGCCAAACCAGGAATGAAATCAAAATCCTAACCCCACTCACTGGTACATTCTCCTAACCTTACTCACAGACCAGGTGGCACTTGTAGTCCTTGATGTTTCTGGGAGCTGGGAGTCTGGACTCCATTGTCTGACCATTGTGGGTTTCAAGAGCAAGGAAGGATAGGCCAAAATGCTGGAGTGTTGAGAGGCTTCCAAACTAGCAGGTTTCCAAGACACACAAGTCAATGCTCTATTAGTGTCAGCTACATTGTGCAACTGGCTCTGCTCTTGGTTGCAATGCTTTTTTTTTTTTTTTTGTATGAGTATATCCCATGTTTTGTTATAAAAAATTGTCACAGCTGCAGGAATGGCAAGTGATAATGCATCTAAGCCATTTTAGTAGTGCTGTTAATTTTCAAAACTTTTCAAAACTTAAAAAGTTTTACATTTTTTAAAAAATAAATTTGATTATTATTATTAAAACCAGTTTCTAATATTTCATTAATGTTATAGTAATGTTAATTCTAAATATAAACTAAGAACTGTTTTATTACAACCTAAATAATGTAATCACTAAAATGGTGCTATGACGGCCCATTAATTTTTACAGTGAGTTCAAACACTCCTTCTATAATGCTATTTCATTTAAGTGCTATGGCATAAAAGTTATATTTTTTGTAATGTACATGAAAAAGCGCTTTAGCACAAATTGAAAAAGTAATTGATTAAATGAAGAAAGCGGTTGCAAAAACAAGGCTGTGTTCCCAAGTGCAACGTGCTCAGCGGCACAAAAGACAACTGTATATAGAAAGACCAGGCCTCTTCAAAAAGATGGAAGACCAGGGTTGGTGTGATCTAAAGCTGCAGCTATTACATTACTCTTCTACCCTTTCTTTTCTTAAAGAGCTACATTTTGTCAGCTCTTAAAAGTGCTGGTAGAAGCAGAGGAAAAACACAAGAGAACAATTATTTGATATTGTCATCACTCTTTAGAAACTAAAAAAGCAAATGAATAAAATGTGGCAATTCTACAGTAAATGGCTAATGCTGAAGTATGCTTTGATCCTGCTAGGGCTGCAACCTACTGCCCAATTACAACGGAAAGCTTTTCTCTGTCCCAAGCATGTACAAAATAGGAAGGATCTGTGACCTTATAAATGTTGCATTGCAGGTCCTAGCACCCTCACCCACGCCCTCAATGATGGGAATTGCAGTACAACTTCTGGAATGCTGCGGTGCCTGGCTCTGCTTGAAAGTATGATGCAGCTTATCCTTCTTTTCTTTTATCAGATAAACAGTTGAAAGCATCTGGCTTCACACGGGTTAGAATGCCTCTTAGTCTGTTACACCAAAACCTTAAATCAAATTTACATTGCTGTTGTTGGGCACATTGATCCTGCTCCATCTGAGTTAAGCCACAGCCGTTGGAACCCCTAAGCATGCTACAGTGTATTGCCACAGCCCCCTATGGGTCAGATTTTCTCATTCGATATCTGTGAGGGAAGGCGGCATCACATAGCTGGAGGGAAGATGCAACCCTGTTAGTCTGTCCCTCAGAAAATTCCCCTCCCTTCAAGCTGTATTACCTAAAAGCTTGCATTGGTGAGAGCCACACTGTAACTACATATGGCCATCTGTCGGGTATGCTTTGATTTGAGAGTTCCTGCATGGCAGGGGGGTTGGACTGGATGGCCTCTGTGGTCCCTTCCATGATTCTATGATTCTGCAGGTTACAATGGATAATTAATTTGGATTAATTACTGCATATAAAAAAGTGCTCACCACTTGGTTCCCCTTAGTCATGTTTTTGGTGTCTAGGCACCATGGTCTTGGACTTATGGCTCTAACAAACACATTATTTTCTATTTTCTATCAAACATTTGGAATAGGAATACACAAAAAACAGTTGCAGTACACTTCAGTCTCCCTGGACATTCCATCTCAGATCTCAGAACAGCAGTCCTTGAACAAAAGAAGACTGGAAAGAGAAATGGCAGAATTGGAATATATCCACAGATTATGGTACAGTCCATCAGCAATGGGTTGAACAGAGATCATGGTTTCCTGGCAAACTACACATATTTCAACACTATCTAACCCCCATCCTTATGAGGGCACCCTTGACCCATTCATCACATCCTCCTCTCTGTTTCTCACACTACATTTCAGCGCTCATTCATATGGTTATCTACTCTCCTTGGCTATAAATAACAGCTTTTTTTCCCTCCCTTGGTCTCCCAATGACCATAGTTAAAACTGTACTTGCCATCCTATCTCCATACATAACAAGGTTTTGAGTTTGAATCTACATTCTCATACACAAATGGCTTAGAAATGTCTGTCTCTGAGTTCTCCACTCCAAACATACATCTGATGAAATAGGCTGAAGTCTATGAAAGCTCATGCTACCAACTTCTCTCTTTCAGTAAATCTCAAAGGTGCTACGAAATCCCTTTGCATAACCTTTTCTATTATTATAGATAAAACTAGTGTCAAGGACACACAGATAATACCCAGTACCAAGTGACTATTTTCAAATCAAACAATAATATATATATTGAGAGTACAGATGACTGCAGGGACTGCATATCAGTAAAGAAAATCCTCCTTCCATATATTATGTCCTCCAGGGATATTTAAAGTATGCAGGTTTATGAAAATCCAGACCCACTTTCACCTTCTCCAAGTTGCCTCCTAAGAACCTCCCTGTGTATGAAAATTTATAAGAGAAATCCATCCTGCTGCCATATTAGGGGGTCTTTGGGCTGAGCTGAATGGATATTGAAGGTTGTTTACCCCGAGGGTCACCCCCTTTTTTCCTTGAGTCACTCTCCCCCCCCCCCCCCAACTCTCTTGCTTGACAACAGGGCCAGCCTGGCTGCTTCAGGACTTGTGGCCTATCATTAATTTATCTAATTCTCCCCCCCCCCCCCAAAAGCCACCCTAACGAGAGTCTTTTCTGCATTCCGTGACAATTAATTTCATGCATTCATTATGGCAAAATCATGCAGTCTTCACAAATAACTGGAGGAAATTTAAGAAAGGGCTGCAAGAAATTTTTAAAAACCTCATCGTGACTGAGAAGTCAGATGTTTAATTAGTTAGCTCACTCTATTTCATTTTGTAGCTTCGGAGGAAGAGTGAAATGATATATTTCATGTCTTTTTGGTCCCTGCATTAAACCTACCCAACATTTTATCTTTCAATGAAAAAGGGAGCTGTATCTTTGGGGGGCTGGGAGGGGAAAAGCAAGGGAACCTCATCTGATAAGCAGTGCTTGAAAGCTGGTATGGCATAACAGCTAAGAATGCAATCTTACTGATATCTACTAAAGTTTCCAGACCTTAAGGCCTTACCCTCAGTCTCCAGTTTTCACAGGTCACTCCAGGAAGATAAGAGAGCACATTCTTCAGTTTTGGTGGGCTCAGCTCTGTGCAAGAGGAAAAGGATGTGCAAATTTCCAGGCCACCTAACAGAGCATCAGCTTGCTACAATTTACAAGGACAAGTTGATTTCTTACTTCTGTACAACATGCAAAGACTCTCCAGGGAAGTCTATGTATTCACTTAGGCAGTTTCTCTCTCCCCTCCTACTGGTTGTTGTTCCTTCTGCTCTGCTCTACATCAACCTTCTAAGTATAAGCAAGCAGAATAATAGAATCATAGAGGTGGAAAAGACCAAAAGGACCATCCAGTCCAACCCTATTCTGCCATGCAGGAACTCACAATCAAAGCACCCCCGACAGATGGCCATCCAGCCTCTATTTAAAAACTTCCAAAGAAGGGGACTCCACTACTCTCTGAGGGAGCATCTTCCACTGTCAAACAGCTTTTACTGTCAGCTGGAATCTCTTTTCCTGTAATTTGACTCTATTACTCTGGGTCCTATTCTTTGGAGCAGCAGAAAACAAGCTTGCTCCATCCTCAATATGACACCCCTTCAAATATTTAAACAGGGCTATCATGTCACCTCTTAACTTTCTCCAGGCTAAACAAGCCCAGCTCCCTAAGAAGGCATGGTTTCCAGACCGTCCATCATTTTGGTCACCCTCCTTTATACACACTCCAGCTTGTCTATATCCATTTTGAACTGTGGTGCTCAGAACTGGAAACAGTATTCCAGATAAGGTCTGATCAAAGCAGAATGGACTAGAACTATTACTTCCTTTGATCTAGACATTATACTTCTATTGATGCAGCCTAGAATTGCATTGGTATTTTTAACTGCTGCATCACACTGTAGACTCATATTCAACTTGTGGTCTACAAAACTATGTCTTGTTATGCCAGGTATCCCCCATCCTATATCTATGCATTTCATTTTTCCCCCTAGGTTCAGTGCCTTTCATTCTCTGTGTTGAAATTCGTTTTGTTAGTTTTGGCCCAGCTTTCTAATCTATTGAGGACATTTTGAATTTTGATCATCGCCTCTGGGGTAATAGCTACTCTTCCTAATTTGGTGTCATCTGCAAATTTCATAAGCATGCCTTTCATAATTTCATAAGCATGCCCATCAAGTAAACTAGATTAACTGTCCTTATTCTGGTTCCTTAACTGAGAAGGAGCATCCCCTCATTTCACCTTGATCTGGAAACAGCTCCTTTGACTAAGATCTCTGACAATTTCCAGCAAGAAAATGTGTTTGCTCTGTGTGGGTGGTGTCTGAATGATAAGTTGTAAGTAACTATGCTAAGCAAAGGTAAAGGTTGTCCCTTGACATGAATGTCTAATCATAACCGACTGTAGGGTGTGGTGCTCATCTCCATTACTAAGCCAAAGAGCCAGCATTGTCTGGAGACTACTTAGGTGACCATGTTGCCAGCATGACTGCACCGAATGCTGTTACCTTTCCACCGAAGTAGTACCTATCTATCTACTTGCATCTGCATGCTTTAAACTGCTAGGTTGGCAGAAGCTGGGACTAGTGGCAGGAGCTCACCCCATCATGCAGCATTCGGGCCTCGAACTGCCAACCTTCTGATCTTCCGATCATCAGAGTTGGCGTCTTAACCCCTAAGCCACTGCATCCCTTAGGAATAGGTACTTAACAAATAATTCTTGATGACATCACTGTTGCAGACTCTGGCCCAGAAAGCTCAGGCTCTGGGACAATGCTGAACTGACAGCCCTAATGTCTACTCAGAACTGTGGGGTTTTCGCTAAGGTACATGGTTTTGGATTGCAGCCTAAAGGCCGGAACAGACCAGCAAAATACGTCAACTTCCCGGCAACTTGAGGGTGCGGCATATGTACGACACATGCCCCCAGGCTGTCAAGAAGCCGCTGTGCTGCTGCCTGGCTGTTTACATGGTGGCAGCTTTTAGGCACTCCAGTGGCACGGCATTTAGATGCTGTAAAGCCTCAGGAGCACTGAAAAGCCACAGTAACGGCAGAAAGGGTGCCCTTTTTCTGGCACACAAAGGAGCAGCATTTTGCACTCCTTTTTGTGATGAAAAAAGCCAGATTGGGGCTAAGGCATGCAGTTTGCTGCAGTCCCAATCCGGTGCTCCAAGCGGCTGCATCACACTGCTCCTTGGGATGGTCTGTTTTGGCCCTTAGGGCTAAGAACCTGAAAGCTTCTGGTGTGAATCTCACCTCTGCCCTGAACCCACCAAGCTGTCTTCTCTCTCTGATTCCTCCAGCTCCCTGCTCTCCCATCAATAATATGGAGATACTGACCTAACCTAACAGTCTTGTAGTGATAATCAAATCTGTTGTTGTTGTGTGCCTTCAAATCATTTCCAAGTTATGGCAACCCCTATCATGAGGTTTTCTTGGCACAACTGATTCAGAGAAGGTTGGCCATTGCCTTCCCCTGAGGCTGAGAGAGTGTGACTTGCCAAAGGTCACCCAGTGGTTGAAATCAAACCTGGATCTCCAGAAAGACAGTCCAGTGCTGAAATTACTACAACATACTGGCTCTCAGCGAGTCAAGTCTACAATCAAATCTAGGTGAACATTTTAAAATGAGATACAAATGTTGATGATTATTATTACAAATATTGCTGTGATCTACAGGACTTCCATTTGACAATCCAAGACCTGCTCTGTGTGTGCACGCATGCCTTCAAGTCAGACTTATGGCAACTCCATAAATTTCATAGGGTTTTCTTAGGGAAGGAATGCTCAGAGTTGGTTTTGCCAGTTCCTTCCTCTGAAATACAGTCTACAGTACCTGGTATTCTTTGGGGTCTCCCATGCAAGTGCTAACCAGAGCTGACCCTACTCTTAAACAAGCTCTTCCAAGATCAGATGGGATCTGGTGCCTTTAGAAGCAGGTTAAGATCTGCTGCCTTTCCGCTTTTACAGCCAAGCAAACTACCATATATACTCGACTATAAGTCAACCTCACGTATAAGTTGAGGGCAAGTATTTGGGTCCAAAATTATGGATTTTTCTATGACCCACGGATAAGTCAAGGATAAGATTTAGGGGCATATTTCAAATGATCTAAAGAATGAAGCAAAGCAAAACAACATCAATGAACTTATAAAATTCCCTCAGACATAATACTTTGTGCTTACTCTTTAGACTGGATGGATGAGAGAGTCAGCGCTTCACATATTATACTCTTGCTTTTCACAAGGAGATGGTTCCTTCTTTTAAGTAAGTGTTAAGATACAATACTTACATTGACCCATGGATAAGTCGAATCAGTTTTTGAGGGTCAATTTTTTGAACTAAATTTCTAGACTTATACATAAGTATATACAGTAGGTGTAACTACTGGTTTGAGAAGCCCTCTCTGACACAGTTGTTTTCTGTTTCCAATTTCTTCCAAATTCTCAAAATATTTTAAAAGGCAACTTGTGCTATGCCCATTAAGTCCTTAATAAATAAATGTAGGAAAATAGATGTACAAGATATAATGAAGACCCCATCTGCTTTGGAAAGAACAGCTGACACTCACCAGATTCAAAATTTCAGAGAAAACAGCTGAGCAGTAACCCAATTTATGCCATAACGTCTAACTGTTGGAGGTTTTAGAAAGACCTTGAGCATGAATTTGTATTATTTCCTGATTTATCTCAGCTAATAGCTACTGACATTCTTTTTCTCCAGGAATCTTTTTGCTGTGCTATAATCTTACATCAACTTTCATGGGAGTAAACCCTTTGAATCTAATGTAGATTTGTACAGGATTAGTCTGTCAGTCATTCTGAAAAAAACAAACCAGAGTTTTCTTTTCTGTCATCCTAACATCTTGTGGCACCATCTGATCCATGGTTCAAGCTGAACTGAACCCTTGAGTACATATTTTAAATCTTCTCTGCACCTTTGGGCACTCAGTTGTTTTTATATAACATATTAGGGCCAAATTAACAACTGCCCCCTATTAACTCTAGAACATTCATTATCTCCCATATGTCCCCATTGCACCCCTTTTTTATCATCTCATCTTTTGAGCCCCAGGTACTATACAAGTGATTCCATCTTTCTGTTGCCTTCCTCTGCACATTTTCCATTTATTCTACAACGTTCATCTCAGATGCGGGTGGAAGTAAATGAGCAATGGACACAGCCTGGAAGTATAAATTCCCTTTTGTTTCAGTTTCACAGTGACATTAAAATATGTGTGCATTGCCTTTATTAATATGGATTTCTGTACCTCTCTCACCTTTGCCAAGTATGTACAGTGGGCCTTGGCATCTGCTTGGGTTTGGTTCCAGAACCCCCATGGATACCAAAATCTATGGATGCTCGAGTCCCGTTATATACAACAGCATAGTAAAATGGGGTTAGCAAAAGCAAGGTTTGCTTTTTGGAATTTATATATATATATATATATTTAATATTTTTAATCTATGGATGATTGAATCCATGGATAAAAGAAATTCATGGATAGGAGGGTTGACTGTATTACTTGGCAATACTTAACAGTGAATTTCACTTGCCATTTTATTGCTAAAGTCACCCAGTTGTGTAATGACCTTCCAGATGACAGCTATCTGTTCTGGACTTCAAAGCTTTACCTGCTGTAAATATTTCCACCTCAGCATCCCGCCAGTCCTTTTCTGAGGTCAAGATTGAATATGTTTAAGAGCGCTTTCCTGATACTGATGCTTACTCCCACCCTCTTATTTATCCTTTCAAGCATGACAACTGACTATTTATTCCTACCTCATCATCATTCTAGCCCTCAACATAGCACATCTCCACTAAACAGAGAAATAACAGAAGACATTTCAGTGCCTAAGGCAGAAAACCAAAGAGTGGTTTTTACCACAAAAAAAAAAAAAAAAAGTAACGCTAGCTGTCCAGTTCCTTTTAAATACCCCCAAATCTGCCTAATGGTAATGTTGACCCTCTCAAAAGAAGCAAGGCTCGTGGCAGCGCAACACTCTGGCTGCTTGGGTTCCCAATTTTTAAAAACTCATTACAGATTCACAAAAAGACCAGCCCTCTCATTCCGAGATGACTTTGTTTTCTTAAGAGCCTTTGATGAAGGGCTTTGTGGAAAGCTTCTGAAAATCCAACTGCACTAAATCAACTGGGTTGCCCTGTTCTACACGCCGCCTGACATCCTCAGAGAATTTGGGGAGATCAGTGAGGTGTCACTTTCTCTTATTAATCCCACAGTTGACTGTTTCCTGACATTACCGTGTTTATCTAGGAGGCTTCTATGTTTTTGTCTTAGGCTCCCAGAACTTCTGTGTATTTCTGACAGCCAACAGATCTTCACTCCAGCAGATAAAGGCATAATGAGATCCAGTGTAAGAAAACAAATTCAACAGGGAAACAAAACATGTACCTAAAAAAGAACGAGGAGGATTTTTAAGTGAGGCTGAACACGCACTGTAGAAATAATCCGTCTTGACACCGCTTTAACTGCCATGGCTCCATGCTGTGGAATTCTGGGAAGTGTAGTTTGTAGCATTGAGCCATGGCAGTTAAAGCAGTGTCAAGATGGATTATTAAAGCCATATTAAACTGGATTATTTCTGCAGTGCGAATGCAGCCTGGGATGATTTACTCTAGAGCATGCTGGGATTTGCATTCTGTGCTCTGAATGCTTTCATTGGTGCTGAGTTTTTAGCCCCAGTACTAACCGCCTGAGAAAAAGCCCTGCCAGGTGGAGAGGCCCTGCTGGCACCTTTAAGTGGCACATTTTCACCACCATTAAGGTTTGCAGAATGAGAAATAGTTTGCTACACCACAAGGCGGGGAGTGGTACAACAACCAACCAGGGATGCCAACCTTTGTGTGTGAATGAACAAAAGCTATACAAGAGGACTCCCATGTCCCATGGTCTTGTGCAGCCCCTTCTTTTCATTTCAGTGGGTCCTGGGCAGGACAGTGACTGTGCTTCACTGCAGCTGCAGGAAGGAAGGCATGTGCCATTTGGATGCTCTGCTTCAGCTTTCAAAATGTCTCAGCCAGAAATGCCCTGAGTTGGATTTCAGTAAGTCTCTCCTGGCTTTCGCATGCCTGCTCGGGGGAAGCTCGATAGTCATACAAATCTATCAATGTAGGCAGAAGAAAAACTGACCCCGCAGCTGAGAGAAGGTGGGTGGGATCCAGAACCATTGTTCTGAATCCCACACTGGCCAAGACCTGAGATGAATAGACAGTTACCCTCCATCAGGAGGAGCGAGAGCATCAATAAACCAGCTGCCTACGAAGCGTGCCGCCTCTGTAGGTTTGGTGAGACAGATCCACTAAGTTCTGGGAAAAGGGAAAGGGAGCGTGAAGATGCCCAAAAGGGGTCCTGGTAGACGTATATTAAATGCTTCAAATAGTGTGGAGTAAACAGGGGAGATTCTCAACAAAACCGACTGGCAACAGATTCCGGAGGGATGAAAGGAAGCCATTCGTCATGCAAACACATAGAAAAATCTCGCTTGCAGAGTTAATTACACAACATGCAGAAAAAGCCTCGAGGTGTTTGTTTGTTTGTTTAAAAAGGAACCGGAAAATTAATGGAACCCAGTTCTAGCTGAGGCAAACCAAAAAGAGCCTCCAGGGCTAGATATAGTATACCTCTGATGATTGCTAGATGCTGCCTGCAGGGAAATGGGGTATGTGGCTATTACATCATGCTGCTGCCAAGAGCTTTGGAGGCATCCTGCTGGGCGCTTGGGGAGATAATGCTGGGCTGGAGGGACCCTTGGTCTGATCCAGCCAGGCATCTCTCACGGTCTTTTATAGACCTGGCGAGCTAGAAAGAAAGAGGCTGGGAAGCTGGGAATGCAAACACTGGGGCTTTCCAAAGTGTGAGTCCTGCTGTGTTCAAAAGCTGAGTTGTGACTTCATGTTGGTGGCGGCTAATGTACTGTTTACAGAAATCCACCGGCATGTGCAACTGCACCCAGTCTGGGGGTTTCTCGGTGTTGTTGCTTCTGCCTCTGATGGAAAACTGAGGAAGCCTTCAGCTGGCAGCTGGATTTTCATTCAGGGCAGAGCGTGTGGCTACCTACCTGTTGTGAAAGAGATGGCCTAGGCGCCAAACACTCACCTGCAGGGATGAAGGATTGAGGAGAGTGGGTTGCACTCCCACTCCTTGGGGTGTGTGTCTTTGTGCGTGAATACATTTTTGACAGAGAAGCCCTACTGACACGAATAGGGTTTACTTCTAGGTAAGGCTACAAAAATCCCTGTGATTGGTTCACCTTGGGGTTGCCATGAGTTGGAAATGTCTGGAAGGTTCACAACACAGTGCTACTGAGGAGCTACATGAATGGAGCCCATCCACACTGCAGAAACAATCTGGTTTGAGCCCACTTTAATACTCCCCTGGCTCCATGCTGTGGGATCCTGGGAATGGTGGTTTGTTGTGGCGGCAGAGTCTCTAGAGTTGTAGTCCAATTTCAAACCACAACTGCACCTGGCTGGCTTTCTCTTAGGCTGCTTCCGCACTGCAGAAGTAATCCAGTTTGAATGTGAAGTCGAAGGCTTTCATGGCTGGCATCCATAGTTTTTTGTGGGTTTTTTGGACTATGTGGCCATGTTCTGGACGAGTTTATTCCTAACAGCTCACCAACATCTGTGGCTGGCATCTTCAGAGAAAGCCTTTTTCTCTGCCGATGCCAGCCACAGATGCTGGCGAAACGTCAGGAATAAACTCATCTGGAACATGGCCACATAGCCCGAAAAACCCACCAAAAAACCCAAAACAAAACACAATCCAGTTTGAGACCGCTTTAATTGCCCTGGCTCAATGCTATGGACGACTGGGAACTGTGAGACGTTTAGCCTTCTCTGTCGGAGAGTTGTGGTGCCACAAGAAACTACAGTGCTGGGGATCCAACAGCATGGAGCCAGGGAAGTTAAAAGTGGGCTCAGGCTGGATTACTTACTTCTGCACTAGTGTGGTCTTCCAAAGGGGCTGCTAAGCTAAACCACTGCCACCATGCTGCTGCTGGATATGTTTGCTTTTCCAATCTATCCCAGTTTGCATCCACTCATCACTGGGCTCCTTCGGGTGTTGCCGCGAGCCTTGCTGTGTGTGATGCCTCTTGTGTGTGATGGTCTGAGTCCTAGTCCTTAGGGGTCTTCTCTCCCTGATCGATGCATGAGATTCAGGATGAACAATTCTGCTTTCTCTCCATCCAACCTTCCTTCTCTTTTGCTTGTTTTTTCCCTCCTTCTCTCCCCCCCCCCCCAGCAGTAGCTCTTGGGCACAACCAACAGGTCTTGCTGGGGTTGCTTTGGAGGAGAGGGACTGGGGAAAGCAGTGTGTGTGAGAGAGAGAGACAGACAGAGAGAAAAGAGAGAGATACAAGTGTTTTTTTTTTGGGGGGGGGTCCCCCAATTCCTTGGAAGGACTCTTGACCAGAGGAGAGGAGACACCCTAGATTTGTCTGACTCTCCTTCACACAAACACACACACACAAACACACACACTGCACAGAAAGGAGTCCCTAGCCCTCACAGAGACTAGAAATGCCCCCCCACCAATATATATATATATATATACACACAAAATACAAAAATACACACAAATTATCCCCAATTCCCCACCCCCAAGTTCTCAGCCTCTCTAGTCTTTCCAGAGAGAGAGCCTCAACAACACAAGGAAGAGTGTTTCCTCAGCCTCAAGGCAGAGTGGTCTCTCAGTCTGGAGAGGATGGGGAGGGGGGGGGGGAAGGAAAAAAGCCTCAAAAAGGAAGGAAAGCAGAAGACCCTCCCTCCATGGTCCCCATATTTTGGGGGGGGGGTGCCCCTTCTCAGAAAGCCCTCCTGCCCCAGAGCAGAGGCATCTTTGGAAGGGAAAAGGGAGAGAGATAACCATGGGACTCCCTCCCTTTAAGTCCTCCTCCTCTTCTTCCTCTGCCCTCCAAAAGGAGGACCCCCCCCCCACCAATGAAGTAGTCTGTCCAAGGAAGGACCCCCCCTTCCCTCATAAATAAGGGGAAAGGAGGAGAAGGAGGAGAAGCCCAGGGAGCAGAAGGAGAAAAGGGGAAGGATAAGGGTAGCAAATGGGGTTCCAGCTCACCTTGGGGTCTCCTGGCCCTGAGAGGGGGGCTCCTGGGGGGGCTTTTCCCCATGGCCTCAGACGACTGGCCCTGAGTCGCCTCTCCTTCCAGCCTTTGCCTCACAAGGATGCTCTCTCAGTCTCTTTTTCTCTCTCTGTCTCTCTCTCTCTCTCTCTCTGTCTGGTTCGGACTGCATTAACTCCCGCCATGCCAGAAACCAGGAGGAGATAAGGAAAGGACTGAGGCCAGACCCTCCCCAAAAAATGGTCACTGAGGGGGGTAAAAGGGGTGCTGATAAACCCCATAAACCAAAGGAGGGGTGACCCCACCATTGCACCTTAGGCACCTACTTTGGGGCAGAAACTAAGGAGGCATTCATTTGCTAATTGCCACCCTTTCAAAATTGGAAAAAATAATTCATTTAATTTGATTTAAACATTAAAAAACAACCCACTTTAAGAGAGAGTGGGAGGAGAAAGGAGTGGCCCCCCTCCCTCAGTTTTTTTTAAAAAAATTAAAATTTGGAAAATTTCAAAATTTTAAAATTTTTTTGGAAATTTTGGAAATTTTTTTCAAAAAATTCTTTAACAACCTCACCTCTTTGCCAAACCTTTGCAGCGTATGTGTAAATGCGTTGAGGCAATGCAAACAGTATTGTAACCTGGAGGGGTACTTTTTAATTTTGCTCGTTGTTCCTTATGTTTCGGAACTACGGCGGGCCCTTGTTATCCACTGGGGTTTGGTTCCAGGACCCTCCATGGATACCAAAATCCATGCATGCTCAAGTCCCATTAAATACAATGGCATAGCAAAATGGTGTCCCATATATAAAATTGCAAAATCAAAGTTTGCTACTTGTAATTTATACTTTTTAAAAATATTTCCAAGCCGTGGATGCTTGAATCTGTGGATAAAAATATCCGTAGATAAGGAGCGCTGACTGTATTAGCCTGACATTCAGGGGTATGTATGGGAATTACGATTTAGGAGTCGCATTAGTGTGCAAAAGCTAGTGTCCATGGCTAAGGATGTGAAGTCGAAGGCTTTCACGACCAGCATCCATAGCTTTTTTGTGAGTTTTTCGGGCTATGTGGCCATGTTCTAGAAGGGTTTATTCCCGACGTTTCTCCAGCATCTGTGGCTGGCATCTTCAGAGAATGCTGGCATGGAAGAGAGTGGGATATATATATATATATATATATATATATACACACACTCTATGAGCAAGTATTTCTCCTTGTTTCCCCATGGGCAAGTAATTCCCAATTATTCCTTATGGGCAAGTATTCCCCAATGCTTCTCTATGGGCATATATATATATATATATATAGAAGAACAGTCTAATTTATAAGATTGTATGTACAGCACTGTGTAAATTTACAGCGTTATATAAATAAAGATTAATTATATACACACAAACACTACGTGACCCTTGGTTGAGAGGAAATGATTCACATGTCAATCTTTTTCTACTTCTTCAGACCGCATCTCTAAAGGTGCTGCAAGAACTCTTCGCCGTCTTAGTTTTTTGTGGGTTTTTAGGGCTATGAGGCCATGTTCTAGAAGAGTTTATTCCTGACGTTTCGCCAGCATCTGTGGATGGCATCTTCAGAGAATGCTGGCGTGGAAGTGAGTTGGGTATCTATTTTCTCTATGAGCAAGTATTTCTCATGTTTCCCTATGGGCAAGTAATCCCCAATTATTCCTTATGGGCAAGTATTCCGCAATGCTTCTCTAGGGGTGCATACATACACACACATATATATACACAAACACTATATGATCCTTGGTTGAGAGGAAGTGATTTACATGTTAATCTTTTTGTGTAGATCTTTTCCTACTTCTTCAGACGCATCTCTAAAGGTGCTGCGAGAACTCTTTGCTGTCTTAGTTTTTTGTGGGTTTTTCAGGCTATGTGGCCATGTTCTAGAAGAGTAATAAACTGGCATCTTCAGAGAATGCTGGCATGGAAGAGAGTGGGATATATATATATATACACACTCTATGAGCAAGTATTTCTCCTTGTTTCCCTATGGGCAAGTAATCCCCAATTATTCCTTATGGGCAAGTATTCCCCAAAAAGATTTCGCCAGCATCTGTGGCTGGCATCTTCAGAGAATGCTGACATGGAAGAGAGTGGGGTGTATGTGTACTGTATGACCCTGGGTAGGGAGGAGTGGCTAAGGTTTCTGTCTGGTGGGAAATGGGAGGAGGTCAAGGGGGTGACACCAGGAGTTACCCCACCAAGTGGCACCAATCCTAGGGACCCCGCTGGTGGAAGGTGGGGTCTTCCAACCATTGAAAGAAGGGTCCTGAAGGGGTCCCCTCGAGGCTCTAGGGACAGGGCAGGAGGGAGCCGGCTACTTGCAGAAATAACCCACTTTGACACCGCTTTAATTACTGCCACCCTGGGATTCTAGGAACTACATCAGAGCCCCTCTTGGGGGGGGGGGTGTCTTTTTCTCAGAAGAAGATGGGGGGGGGGAGGTGGGGATGTACCAAAACAAATGAGAGTCCTTGCCCATAGAGGAACCATCCTTGCCCATAGAGAATCATTGGAGAATACTTGCCCATAAGGAACCATTGGGGGAACATTTGACCATGAGGAATCGTTGGGGATTACTTGCCCATAGGGGAACATGGGGAATACTTGCCCTTGAGGAATATTTGGGGATTTCTTGCCTGTAGGGAAACATGGAGAATGCTTGCCCATAGGGAATCATTGGGGAATACTGGCCCATAGGGAATCATTGGGGAATACTGGCCCATAAGGAATCATTGGGGAACACTTGCCCATAGGAAATCATTGGGGAACACTGGCCCATAGGGAATCATTGGGGAACACTTGCCCATAGGAAATCATTGGGGAACACTGGCCCATAGGGAATCATTGGGGAACACTGGCCCATAGGGAAGCATTGGGGAATACTTGCCCATAGGAAATCATTGGGGAACACTGGCCCATAGGGAATCATTGGGGAATACTTGCCCATAGGGAATCATTGGGGAACACTTGCCCATAGGATATCATTGGGGAACACTGGCCCATAGGGAATCATTGGGGAATACTTGCCCATAGGGAATCATTGGGGAATACTTGCCCATAGGAAATCATTGGGGAACACTGGCCCATAGGGAATCATTGGGGAATACTTGCCCATAGGGAATCATTGGGGAACACTTGCCCATAGGATATCATTGGGGAACACTGGCCCATAGGGAATCATTGGGGAATACTTGCCCATAGGGAAGCATTGGGGAATACTTGCCCATAGGAAATCATTGGGGAACACTGGCCCATAGGGAATCATTGGGGAATACTTGCCCATAGGGAATCATTGGGGAACACTTGCCCATAGGATATCATTGGGGAACACTTGCCCATAGGGAATCATTGGGGAACACTGGCCCATAGGGAATCATTGGGGAACACTGGCCCATAGGGAAGCATTGGGGAATACTTGCCCATAGGAAATCATTGGGGAACACTGGCCCATAGGGAATCATTGGGGAATACTTGCCCATAGGAAATCATTGGGGAACACTTGCCCATAGGATATCATTGGGGAACACTTGCCCATAGGGAAACATGGGGAATACTTGCCCATAGAGAATGTAATCCCCATGATTCCCAATAGCCAAATATTCCCCATGGTTGTATATGGGCCACTGGGCAGGCATTCTCCAGTGTTTCCCTTTGGGCAAAGAAGAAGAGAGTCCTTTGTTTTAGCAAAGTCCCCAATAAAGGTATAATGGTTTGGGAAGATGTTCTGGGAAATTGCAGTTCGCTGCAGTCGCTCTGACCGAGAAGGCGATGGGGGAAAACTGTCTCACTAAACTGCCCTCCCCAGAATTCCACAGCACGGTTGAGCCAAGCAAGGCAGTTTTTTTGGAAAAAAAAATAGTGCAGCCTTGAGCCAGGCAAGTTAAAGCGATGCCAAACCGGGTTATTTCTCCAGTGTGGAGGCAGCCTTGGCTAAAGCAAAGCCATACTGCTGCTGCTGCTGCTGGATGTCTGATTTCCCCCCTCGCTTCTGCCTCTGCCTGTGCCTCCTCCGGGGCTCAGAGAGGGCCCCTGGGCATGGGCAGAGGGCTCTCCCCCCACCATGAAGGGGGGGGTCTGTCTGCCTCTGTGTCCCCCCGACCCCCCTCTCCTTCTCTCTCTTTTTCTCCCTTTCACTTCCCTTCTTGCTTTTTCTTCCCCCTCTCATTATTTCTCTCTCTCTTTTCTCTCTTTCTCTTTCCGTTCCCCCCTCTCTTTCTGTTTTTCTCTCACACTTACAGACTCTTTCCCCCCTCTATTTCTTTCTCGTCCTCTCTGCCTTTCTCTCTCTCTGTCTCTTTCTCTCTTTCTCCTTCCCTCTCATTCTCTTTCTCTCTCCCTCTTTCTCTCCCTCTTCCCTCTGTGTCTCTCTCTTTTCCCTTTCTCTCTCGCTCTCTCTCTTTCTCCCTTTCAGTTTTTCTCTTGCTCTTTCTTCCTTGTTCTCTTTCTCTTTCTTTCTTTCCTTCACTTTCCCTTTCCCTCTGTCTGTCCCTTTTTCTCTCTCTTTCTCCCTCCTTCTCTCTCGTATTTCTCTTTCTCGATTTCTCCCTCCCTCCCTCCCTTTCTCTTTCTTTTTCTCCCTCCCTCCCTCTTTCTTTTTCTCTCTTTTTCTTTCTTTCTTTTTCTACCTCCCTCCCTCCCTCCCTTTCTTTTTCTCTTTCTCTCTTTCTCCCTCCCTCCCTTTCTCTTTCTTTTTCTTCCTCCCTCTCTTTCTCATTCACTTTCTCTTTCTCCCTCCCTCTCTTTCTCTTTCGTTTTCTCCCTCCCTCCCTTTCTCTTTTTGTCTCTCCCTCCCTCTCGTTCTTTTTCTTTCTCTTTCTTTTTCTCCCTCTCTCTCTCCCTCCCTCCTTTTCTCTTTCTCTCTTTATTCCTCCCTCTCTCCCTCTCTTTCTCTCTTTCTTTCTCTTTCTCCCTCCCTTTCTCTTTCTCTCTTTCTTTTTCTCCCTCCCTCCCTCCCTCCCTCCCTTTCTCTTTCTTTTTCTCCCTTTCTCCCTCCCTCCCTTTCTCTTTCTCTTTCTGCCTCCCTCCCTCCCTTTCTCCTTCTTTCTTTTTCCCTACCTCTCTTTCTCTTTCCCCTTCCCTTTCTACCTCTCTCTCTCTTTCTCCCTCTCCCCCTCTTTCTCCATCCCTCCTTCCCTCCCTCCCTCCCTCTGCCCCCCAAAGCCCATCCTCCGATGCCTCCTCCTCCTCCTCCTCCTCGGTTGCTAGGGAGCCGGGCGTTGCCAAGGGACCAGCCAGAAGCAGCAGCAGCATCCTTCTCCTGGGCATCCTCCTCCTCCTCCTCCTCCAGCCTCGGGAGGAGCACC
Organism: Urosaurus nigricauda; assembly: GCA_034509955.1. Lineage (NCBI taxonomy): Eukaryota > Metazoa > Chordata > Lepidosauria > Squamata > Phrynosomatidae > Urosaurus > Urosaurus nigricauda. The sequence goes on from JAOEGL010000002.1 coordinate 125,562,379, forward strand.
TGTGGCTCCGCAATCAGCTGCCTTCTCGTCGTCCCTCGCCTCCTGCTGCAGCCAGCCAGCCTTACCGGACCGCAGGGAGAACCACTGGAGGGGGGGGGGATGCTGAGCAGCTCTCCATCCACCTTCCTCTCCAGGAAGAAGAAGAGCCAGAGGACTAGGGCTGGGGGGGGGGGTGGTTTGGGGAAAATGGAAGAAGAACCTGCCCATGAGTCCCTCGCCTTCTCAATACACGTGTCTGAGTGCACGTGTGAATACCCCTGGGACTGACTGAGAGTGGGGCTGGAGGGAAGATGAATGAAGGCACCTCCTGATCTTCTTATGGAAAAACAAAACAAAACACACACACACACACACACACATAGATCCCTGGGCTTTACTTTTTTTGTTTTGCTTTTCTCCATAAGAAGATTAGGACGTGCCTTGGTTTGCCTTTTAGAAGGGAAGGGACAGGGCTCTTTGGGGTGTGTGTGTGTGTGTGTGCTTTATCTCTTGCCTCCAGATTGCAGAGGCCCTGGACTCCTTTCCATGTCCCTTTGGAGAATTCACCAGGATTTGACTCCAAATAAAGCCAATGCGCCAAACACATGTGTCCTAACCCTTCTGCCATAGGTATCCAAGGCACCCTAAAGAGGGGAAACTTTCCCTCTTGCTTGTTATACCAATAGCAAGTACATTTCTGTACCGCTTATCGGTGCACTTAAGCACTCCCTGAGCGGTTTACAATCTGTGTAAGCTAACAAGCTGGGTACACATTTTAGCAACCTACAGAAGGATGCCAGGCTGAGTCTACCCTGAGCCCCTGGCTGGGATTGAACTCACAATTTTGTGTTTTATGAGCAAGTGGCTGCAGTACTGGCATTTAACCATTGCACCACCAGGGCTCTTGGTATATATATATATATATATATATACCTGCAAACCCAGATTTAGAACATGTGGAAGTCCTTCTCCACAAAGTTGCATGTTAAAAACAGCTGTGGGTTTGCCTCTTGTTGTGGTGGTGGTTGTTGGCATATGCCTGAGTGACTCTGTGATGGGGTTTTCTCGGCAAGATTTATTCAGAGACAGGGTAAACAGGCTTCTTTTCCAAGGCATGTCCTCCATTTCAACCTTCTGTTCAGGAAAAGTGTCAAAATGTCCTCCATTTGGAGCATGAATTTATATTGACACTCGTGTTTTTTGGCTTCTAGTGTGGAATGTGAGCAGTAAGCTTGCACAGATTGTAAGCCGCTCAGGGAGTGCTTCAGTGCACTGATAAGTGGTATATTTTTTTCTTTAATGCCCTACATTTTGTGGTGTCTCATCCTCCTTTGTGATTACCTTGACAACTGGCCACCCTGTTCAGAGGTTTGCCGTCGCCTTTCCCTGAAGCTGAGAGAGTGTGACCTACCCAAGTGGGTCACCCAAGGGGGGTGGATTGTGGGTTTGTCTCTGCATGACCCGAAATAGATCCTTATTTGAACAGTATTATATATGGTGTGTGTGTGTGTGTGTGTGTTCAGAGAATCAGAGATTAGTTTCATTAGGAAACCTAGCAGTAGATTTGGAACTCCATTAACAGAACAAGAGGCTGCTCTGAGCCATCGACAGCTACATGACTTTAATTCAGGGATCCCTTAGTTAAGAAAACCTCTGCTAAAGAATCTCCTTTCTAGAGAATGTCCTTTATGTGTCCTCGCAGCCCCCTCTTTGCACCTCGTCCTCTGTCGAACTGGAAGATTTTTAGAAACATCAGCATTTGGATGTTGGTGAAGGAGAGCCGGAGATACACAGGCTTGATGCCGGGTTGCAGGAGTATGTTTGCAGTCAAGGCTGCACTAAACAAAAATTGAGAAAGAGCACAATTCCCCTCTAGCCATTCCTACTACGGCCCTCCGTGCCTGTCTACAACAGGCAAGATAAACAGCAGCTGCTTCCAGATCATGTATGAAGAGCGAGGCAGAGAAAAGGGACAAGCAAGCGTTCCTCACCAGCCATCCCCAACAAGCTAAAAGAGCATAGAAACCTTTGGCCACCCAGAATGAAAATCATGGTCTTGGGTCTTCATCTGAAACCTGAGGCCTTGATTTAATCTTTCATTGTATTGTGATTTACTTTTAGGTGTATTGCGCTAAGTGAAACTTATTAAAATAAAACTTTCTTTTTTAAAAAAAACAGAGGTTGGTGAAAGGAAAAAGGCAACGCTGGATACGGTTTAGAAGATCAGATGAGGATTAGAAGGTTCAACATGTTTTTGTTTTCTTATGCAAGCCTTATCCGAAGAAGTTGCTTCATTTCATATGCGCAGCACATTGTTCATTTTGGATAAGAAGTTTGTTGGAGCGTGTTGAACTGCTCTTCTTTTTTGTGGTTTAGGATTTTGTGGTTTAGGAACCTATTCCTTTTCTTCCCATGTTATTTCAACCTTTGGTACCACATTTTCGGTTAAAGAACTGATGTCCAGAAATTCATCTACTTCATTAACTAAGGTATACCTGTCTTCCGTCCACTCAGTTTTGCAAGATTGCTCTTGTGCCATAGCAACTTAAACCTGTGCTTCTGTGCACTCCTACAGGCTGATAATCTGCTTGTTTATTCAGAAGTAAGCACTAGTGAGGATGCTGGGGCTGTTCTTGTTGTTGTGTGCCTTCAAATTGTTCCTGACTTACAGTGGCCCTAAGGCAAACCAATCATGAGTTTTTCTTGGCAAGTTTCTTCAGAGGGGGTTTGCCATTGCCATTCTCTGAAGCTGCGAGAGTGTGACTTGCCCCAAGGTGGGGTTTCCATGGCCAAGATGATATTTGAACACTGGGTATGTACACTCGGATTAGCAGCCTAACTTGTGAATAGGAAAGTGCACCAGCTGTGGAAAAGTTGACTCTCATTTGGGGGAGAGGGATGTCATATTGAGGAAGGAGCAAGCTTGTTTTCTGCTGTTCCAGAGAAGAGGACCTGGGACAATGGATGCAAACTGCAGGAAAAGAGGTTCTACCTAAATATAAGAAGGAACTTCCTGAGAGTAAGGGCTGTTCGACAGTGGAACATACTCCCTCTGAGTGTAGTGGAGTCTCCTTCCTTGGAGGTCTTTAAACAGAGGCTGGATGGCCATCTGTCGAGGATGCTTTGATGGAGAGTTCCTGCATGGCAGGGGGGTTGGACTGGATGGCCCTTGTGGCCTCTTCCAACTCTATGATTCTGATTCTATTAAAGGGATTGCTATAAAGATGCCATTGTGGGAAATGCTGGAAAGGAAAATTATTGCCGCATCTCTCATCCTACCAGATTCCGGAGTCATCCTCCAGTGAAGCTGAATAATGAAAGATTCAGGAGAGACAAAAGGAAGAACTCCTGCACACAGCAGGTCAAAGTTGAAACTACAGGATTTGGTACCCCAAAATATGAAGCCCCTCAACTTCCCCCATTCCCTTTGTGGCTGCTTCCATGCAACCATCCTGCTTCACTCACAGGAAAATCCCTTGAATAAAAAGCTGCGCTAGAATGGCTCTTTATTCATGGGATAATCACGATGCCGCGTGATGTATGAAAATCTTCGCATTATTGCACAATTTTGATGGAAGCATCCCACTATGCTCCTGCCTTTTTTGCTTGTGTGATAAAGTCCTGTGTTATGAGTGCCTATGGTCCAAAATACTTTGCAGAAATCATCTAGTTTGAGACCGCTTTAACTGCTCAGGCTCAATGCTAGGGAATTCTGGGAACTGTAGTTCTGTGAGACATTTAGCCTTCTCTGTGAGGGAGCTCTGGTGCCACAATAAACTACAGATCCCGGGATTCCCTAGCACTGAGCCAGGGCAGTTAAAGTGGCCTCAAACTGCGTTATTTCTGCAATGTGTTTTGGACCTTTGGCATTTGCCTTTGTGCAGCTTGGGTGGAGGCTGTAGACAAATGTATGGGGCCAATGATGGTTACTTTGATGGCAAGCCTTCAGAATATATGTTGGATTTGATAGTGGCTTTGGAAGGATCTTGGTTTTTTAATGCAACTTCAGGAGGATCTTTTTGAATGGCTGTGGTTTTTACATGTTCATGTGTACATTAAATGCAGTTTAGCCTTCATTCGCGTGCTCTCTGTCTCTCTTCCACCATTCTTTCCCAAGCACCACATTCTCTCTCCCTCTCCCTCTTTCTTTTCCAGTCTGCTTTGCCTTTTTACTTGCTGATCTTTTGGCTCTTGTGTTGACCATGCTTTTTCATCATGGCCTTTCTTCTTCCCTCTGGTTCCCTGCTTGTGCTTTGCTCCACAAAGCCTGATCTCCACCTGCCAATTGCTTTCTCTGTTTTCCTCCTTCCCACTTCCAAGGTTATGAGAATCTCCTCCCCTTCTCTCTGTCTCTCTCTCTCTCCCTCTCCCTCCTTCCTTCATTTTTTTAAAATAAAAAAAAGTTTTATTGGTTGGTTGGGATTGCTTCAAAGCCCACACAGGGACCCAGAGGTATTCTGGAGAAATCAAGACAGCAGGCAGCCAGAACCTTGGCACTTTGCTTTGACTTGTGCCCAGTCACCCATTTAAAAATGTTTTAAAAGGAAAAAGGAAAAAAGAAAACGGAAAGTACTGGAAGGGTCTGGACTTCTGAAGATACCATAGGAGACCTACTTTGGTTGAGTTGTTCCCATGGACTCTAAGCTTTAGCTGTATTTTTTGAATATTTAGACAAGATCTTTATTGTGTGGATACTAGGGCTTCATCCGCACTGTAGAAATAATCCAGTTTAATACCACGTTAAATTGCATGGCTCAGTACTATGGAATTCTGCAGAATTGTAGTTGGTTGTGACACCAAAGCTCTCTGACAGAGAAGGCTGAAATGTCTCACAAAACAACAATTCCCAGGAATCCAGACCTTTGAGCCATGGCAGTTAAAGCAATGTCAACCTGGATTATTTCTGCAGTGTGGATTAAGCCTAGGGTTTAAAAATATTTTTCTGTCTTGTCTGTACTCAGCTTCATCCGAAAACCTCCGAAGTCTGCTCAAAGAGGACTTAATTCTGTGAACTTTTATCAGTTATCTAAATCAAGTGGTTTTTTAAAAATCACTGCACACAACTTATCCCATTGCTGCTCCAGCTGAGCACTGAAAATCTTATTCATCTGTCCTATTAGTTTATCAGTATCACAGATTATCTTCCTACCACCTGATTAGAAAAGCCATGTGGGCCAGAAATGTGCTTTTTGACAAGGGAAGCTGTGTTTCTTCTCGGTCTCTGTTTGCTCCCCTGCCTTCCTTCCTGCTCCGCACAGAATCATATAATAATAATAATAAAGTACTCCCAGCCAGAGCCATTTCCAGGCCTTCTCAGTCAGTGCCACATCATGCCGTTTCTCTTTACTGGAGGATGGGCAGCTAATTACTTTTTACTTACCAGTACCAGGCCACAGCTGTTACATTCCAGAATTTGTTACACTTCAGATGATTGCTGAAATGAAATAACTGCTAATTTAGGCCCTTTGGGATCTTCCTTTTCTGCCCTGTCTTTGCATCCTGTGTAAAAAAACATGTGATAAATAACTGGGGCAGAAGAAGCTTGGCAAGGAACCCTTCTTTTTTAAAAAGGTAAATGCTGTTGCATCTTGGAGTTATGTACACACAAGGGAGTTATGTAGGAATTATATAATGGGAGTCCCAGGCAGGTCCTGCTATTGCTTGTCTCATGCATGAATGGCTACTGCCAAGCCTCTCAGCAGTGAGTGCTGTGTGTGTTGCTTCTTCTGTTGTATGCCTTCATAGAATAATAGAGTTGGAAGAGGCCACAAGGGCCATCCAGTCCAACCCTCTGCCATGCAGGAACCCCCAATCAAAGCATACCTGACAGGTGGCCATCCAGCCTCTGTTTAAAGACCTCCAAGGAAGGAGACTCCACTAGCCTCCAAGGGAGTGTCTTCCACTGTCAAATAGCTCTTTCTGTCAGGGAGTTCCTCCTAATGTTGAGCTGGAATCTCTTTTCCTATAGCTTGCATCCATTGTTCTGGGTCCTGTTTTCTGGAGCAGCAGAAAACAAGCTTTCCCCCTTCTCAGTGGACTCTCAAACCGGGAGGAATTTCTCCCAACTCCGAATGGAGCCAATGCGGATTTATGTAAATTCGCTTGTTTAGCGAATTTACATGAACCCCTGCTCCGTTCGGAATTACTTCCCATTACCCGAAAATAACCCCCTCCTGCCCGAATTTGCATGCGAAGCTTTAATCCGCAATAACGTAAAACCCATGATTGCATTCGAATTGGCTTCCCTCTTGCCCGAATTTGCGTGCGAAGAGTTAATTCGCAATAACGTAAAACCCATGATTGCATTCGAATTGACCTTAAATTATACTTCCAATTTAGCCTTGTATGAAAGAGTCCAGTATGACATCCTTTCAAATATTTAAACAGCTAGCTATCATACCACCTCTTAACCTTCTCTTCTCCAGGCTAAACATCTCCAGCTCCCTAAGTCGTTCCTTTTTGAACTGTGGTGCCCAGAACTGGACACAATATTCCAGGTGGGGCCTGACCAAAGCAGAATAGAGTGACACTATTATTTCCCTTGATCTAGACACTTCTATTGATACAGCCTAAAGTCGCATTGGCCTTTTTAGCTGCCACACCACACTGTTGACTCATGTTCAACTTGTGGTCTACTTGGACTCCTAGATCCCTTTCACACGTAGTTTCATTCAGCCAGATGTCTCCCATCCTATAGCTGTGCGTTTCATTTTTCCTCCCTAAGTGGAGTACTTTACATTTTTCCGTGTTGAATTTTATTTTGTTAGCTTTGGCCCAGCTTGCTAGTCTATTCAGGTCATTTTGAATTTTGATCTTGTCCTCTGGGGTATTCGCTACTCCTCCTAATTTGGTGTCATCTGCAAATTTGTTAAGCATGCCCTCTATTCCTTTATCCAAGTCATTTATAAAGATGTTGAATAGAACTGGGCCCAGGACAGAACCCTGTGGGACTCCACTGGTCACTTCTCTGCAGGATGAAAAGTAGCCATTGTTGAGCACCCTTTGGGTTTGACCGGTCAACCAGTTACAAATCCATGTAACGGTTACCTTGTCTAGCCTACATTTTACTAGCTTGTTTGCAAGAATGTCATGGGGAATCTTGTCAAAGGTCTTATTGAAATGAAGATATACTATATCCATAGCATTCCCTTCATCTACCAAGCTGGTAATTTTATCAAAAGAGATCAGAGTTGTCTGGCATGACTTGTTTCTCTGAAACCCATGTTGACTTTTTGTGATTATGGCATTGCCTTCTAGATGTTCACAGATTCTCTGTTTAATGACCTGGTATTGATGTCAGACTAACTGGATAATAATTGTTGGGATTCTCTTTTTTTCCCTTTTTGAAGATGATGACCACGTTTGCCCTCCCCCAGTCTGCTGGGACTTCTCCTGTTCTCCAGGAGCTCTCAAAGATTATTCCCAATAGCTCTGATATTACATTTGCCAGTTCTTTTAAAACTCTTGCATGTAGTTCATCTGGTCCTAGAGACTTATATCCATTTAGATTAACCAGTTATTCTTGTACTATCTCTTTACTTATTCTGTGCTGAAATTCCCCTATTCTGACCTCTGCTCCATTTTTCTCAGCTTGACCACCCTTTGTCGTTTCTGAGAAGACTGAAGCAAAGAAGGTGTTGAGTAATTCTGCCTTTTCTCTGTCCCAAGTCATTTCTGACTTATGGTGATTCTAAGATGAACCTACCATGGGGTTTTCTTGGCCTGTATCTTCAGAAGGGGTTTGCCATTGTCATTGCATTCCTTTGAGGCTGAGAATGTGTGACTTGCCCAAGGTCACCCAGTGGTTTTACATGGCCAAGCCAGTATATGAACCCTGGTCTCCTGAGTCCTAGGGATCATTCTCACTTTTTTAGTATTACTATGCAAATAATCTCATTTATGCATTCCAGGATTGTTATTCACACTGTGGAACCACATCTCTGCGCATCTCTACAAGTTCTGTTGCTCACAAATGTCAAAACTCAAATAAAGATGGTGCTGATGTATTGGAAGCACATACAAGGCATGCAGAGGTCTGTCCTGGCTTATCCCAGGTCTATTCACATTTGTTATCCACACAGCAACAATGCAAATCTTTTAGAAAAACTTGGGAAAATATCCGAGATTGATTATTTGTTGGCAGCCCAGCCCAAACTTAATCAGATGCATTCAAAAGGCATGTGAACAACAAAGATTCAATCCAGATTCTACCTGGATTATCTTCACTACCTGAATAGCCTCATAATCCAGTGCTCAAACCACTACACCATGCTGGCTGTCTGCGTCTGTTACAACCATCTTAACCTGTGACATTTCAGGGTGGGTATGGTGTGCGGTAATGGTGGGTGCAGATTTTAACAACGATTCTCTCCCCCCCCCCCAATTATTTGACTACAGTGGGAAAGAGACTTGTCATTGGCCTGGTGTGAAGTTCCACTGCAGCTGTGGGCATGTCAGTATAAAATAAAGGGTCCATCCCTCTTAATTTTGTCCCACATTCTGTAGCCTGTATCTTCCCCATATGTACATGCCCAAGGATTAAGGTCTGCTGGGGACTCCTCCTCCATGTCCCTCCAGTGAGATCAGTACACTGTGTTGGGACACGGGTGAGGGACTTCTCATTTGTGGCACCCAAACTGTACAGTGCCCTTCCCCTGGAAACCCAACAGATGCCAACACTAATGTCATTTAGGCACCAGGTTGAAACCTGGCTGTTCAGCAAAGTCTTTGAGCCTCATTAATTCATCCCAATATAGTTGTGCATAATTTTAAAAATGTTGAAACCTATTGATGTTCAATAGGTTTTTAGCTAATTATTTTATTGTTTTAAACTATTATTAAACTTGCATTTGTATTTGTAAGCCGCTCTGAGATTTTGATATAGGGCAGGCAGCCCTATACACTCAGCCTCAGAAAGCCCCATGATAGATTTGTCTTAGGGTTGCCATAAGTCAGAAATGACTTGAAGGCACACAACAATAAATAATTTTTTTTATAATAATAGTAGTAATAATGATGATGTTGCAAAAGCTAAAGGGGCACATACAAACATGCAAGGATTTAATGTTAGTATCAGGTTTTTTTTGTCTATTTCTTGCAGGCACCTGGTAACATTACTCATTAGTAGTGTACTGTTAGCATTTTATTTTTTATTTTTTAATAACTTCAAAATGCAAACTGGCAAAAAAATAATCAACCAAATTATCTCCCAAAGCAACATTTTTATCCTTGCACCAAAAAGCACTAACTGTCTTAACAGTCATTACTGTATTTTTCACAGTAACTTTGGTGTCTCCATAATACTCCAAAAAGTAACACATTGCAGGTAAGTTGTAATGTGTTGCTTTCAAGGTCTGTTTCACCCTTCCTCCTGCAGCTAAGCCAAAATATGCCGAACTGAAGCCACTCCATATTGCTTTATTCTTTGACTCTCCTCTTGTTTCCCATGTGGCAAATTTTAGAAGGCATGCTTCTCATAGCAGGACCTGACTTATGCAAATTAATGGCATTAAATAAGTAAGTAAATAAGTAAGAGTGGAATTTACTGTGTCTCCACAATAAGTGAACATGCAAATGTTACGTTATGTTTTAAGGATATTTCACAGGTTAAATGGTAGCAACCTCATCTTTGAATTCCGGACCTGGGATTGTCACCTTGGGCTCTAGGCTTTCTAGGATAGTCTTAATTTGTTTAGATTCCTCTCTTTCACTCAGCATGGAAGGATGAGTGATGGATGAGAAACCAGGTGTGAAAATGTAGCTTAGAATGGAGGAGAGAAGCTGGAAAGTGAAGAGAATGGCCCAAGTTACGGATGTGGGACAGTAACAGAAGGATGTGTGTGATCCTTGATAAAAGTGACAGTGGATGCAACAGGCCTGGAGGAAGACAGAAGGTCCCTTGATAAGAAATTCCCCTTTACTTCTCAGTTCTTTCCCAGGGCACCCTCCCAGTCACCCTGTTGCTTCCAGGTTCCTGTCATCCACACTTTCCATGGAGTTTATCACATGGGAGGAATTCCTCTCAATTTCGAAAGAAATGGAAGTGAGGCCAGTTCAGAATTGAGTAAATCCGCTTGTTCAGCGAATTTACTTGATTTCGTATTGACACTGCATTGCGTTCAGAACTGCCCAAAATTGCCTCCCAGTGCCCAAAATTGTGTGTGATAGTTTCTCACGCAATCACGCAAAAACTCACAATTGCGTTTGGAAGGACTTCCTTTTGCCCGAAAATGTGTGTGATCGGCTTTCACGCAATCACGCGAAACCCCATGATTGCATTCAGATTGCCATTGGATTATACTTCCAGTACCCTTCGTGTGATAAACTCCCATGTTTTCTTTGGATCCTGTCTCCAGTTTTTAACATCTATATGTCAGCCTCAGAGGGTGGCAGTGGCAAGCCCCCTCTGGTGAAATTTGCCAAGACAACGCTATGATAGGTTTCCCTTAGGGTCACCATAAGTTAAAAAAAAATGACTTGGAGGCAAACAACAACAGCAACAAACATACAAAATAAACAGGTTTCACTATGGGCTCCTCCCCGGGATGTTGTGGTATTTGTTGCTTTGATTTTCAGGATTTTATAGAATTTTATTCCCATCCAAACCTGGATATTTCAAGACATATCAAAACAAAATGTTCTTCTCTCTTGTCCTTTTAAATTATTTTTAGCATTATAGTGCTATAGTTCATCAATGAAGAGGCACTTTTGCATTACAACACTGTAACTAAAAATGTTTAAAAAAAAAAAAAAACAACTCAGAGCAGAAAATTTCTTCTTCAGCCCATGACACTACCTCAGCAAATCATGTCCCCGTTGTTGTTGTTTTAAAAGAAAACCTTGAAAATCCCTTGTGCAGACCCAAGAAATTGCTTCAAATAGTGCCCCAAAGAATGGAAGGAGTGATGGAAGCAACATTGAAAGAACTTGTCCTTCTTTAAACCAATTTTTCATAAATTCTAATCTACATATTTTTGTCTGCTTCTTTGTACACATATGCATGAAAATCACAATATGACACCAACATTTAATGATAAAAAGACAAACAAAATGAGCCTTGCAGCACCTTAAAGAGTACAGATTTCAGCAGAATCTGGAATCTGGCCTACTTTTCACAAATGCTTATGCTAAAATGAGTTAGCTAGTTTTAATGGTACTACGAAATACCCTCCTTCTATTTTATACTGGAACAGTCTGGCAAGGCTATTTCTCAGGAAAAAAAATGAGGATACTGTCAAACCACGTGGTGGGTTACAAGCTTCTAAATATGTGTAGTAAATTTGCAGCAATGCTCTATTTTTACTCTTTAAACATGACAGCAATTTCATTCAGGATCATACCAACTCATTTTATCTGTACTTACATCTCTGGAGTTTCTTAATGAACACTTCTTCCTGACATGTCAGATTTTTCTTGCTTGAATTTATGTATTTTTCCTACTAGGGGACTATTTAGTGTTCATAGGAGGCCACAATTGCAGTGTGAAGCAATATAATCCAAGCACAGTTCCACCATGTCAGTGAGAACTGGGGCACAGAGAGCAAGTTGCTCTGAGAAGTGGCTGAGGAACCCAAATGTTTCTTGTTGGGACTTTTCTCCACATCTGCTCTAGAAGACAACAGCATGGGGATTGAATTAAAATATGGGCTCAAGTTGGCATGTGGTTGGATAGGTTGGTAACTGCATTGGAGTTCCACGTAAGCAACCTTGAGGAGGATATCTCTAAATGAAGAAACTGAAGGAGAAAGTCTGATTAATAAAGGAGTGGAACAGACAGCATGCATGTCATTCCATTTTTAACACATTACATTTGAAATTGTTACTTATTCATTGTGTATAGTCCTGATGTCATTCCTGATTGTATAGTTTCAAGGGCTGGGCAACTGCATTTCTTTAAGGATCCAAGTGGAAATATTTGTTAATACAGTAGAAAATGTAATTCTCTACCCAGATAGCGCAGCCATTCAAATTGCCTGTATTGTATTGTGCATGCTGAAATACAACACTTGATTCTGACCACTCAAAAACCTGTCGCTGTCTTTAAAAAAAAAATAGAACGTTTTTCTCTATACACCTTCAAAACTCTTCAAGCCACGTATTCTAGGGATAGGGTGGGAATGGAAGCCAAAATTTTCAAGAAATTGAATGTGCCACCTTTTCTGCATTTGTGCAGAAGCACATATTCCATGTTGACATGAATTCATCTGAGGAATTCTGTGTGTCTGTTGCCTATGTCACTGGAGCATACAGGTTTTATAACTACTGTACTGTATTTCTGTTGTATGTGAGGTATGAATGTTTCAGCCTTTGGAGTTAGTTCACAAATACACTGGTCTGTGTTGCAGATTATCTTGGTTTCTCTCCCTTTCCTCAGCCTTTTCATCTCCAGCTCTCCTGAGACATGCACAAAACCTTATTGACAAGCCACACTGCTGCTAATCCATATATTGGGCTTAGCTTTTTCTGCAGGCAGCTTCAAAGATCTCTTTCCAGCTCTCTCATCCGTGTGGTGGTGGCTGATGGGCCAGGGGCCACCAACATTTCCAAAACATACTGCTTTTCTGTTACCCTGGTGCATATCAATGCAAAGTATATGAAGGTTTTCTCCTTGTGTTCAGACTTTGTTCTTTTTTTTCTTTGTGGGATGGAGGAGAGGAGATTCAATCATGCATTTCCAGGCCTTTTCAGATTCTTCAGCCACGTATATTATAATTAGGAAAAGCACAGAGCTGAAGAGGAAATGCAACCAGAGAAAAGGTCAATCAAAAAGCAAAGATCTAAAAGGTGCAACGTGAGAATCTTTCTGGGAGGAAAAAGCCACAGCATGAAGACAGCAGATAGTATTTTCAAAGTGGGGAAGAGACTGAACCTTATTGCACCATGTGAATCTGGAGATAGGCATGAACAGCTCCAGCGATCGACCCCTACTGCATAATGTTGGTGTTCTGGCATTGTCCTGTTGTCGTGTCGTTGCAAAAGTGTCTTTTAGCAGGCCTTAAAAAATGGCCATGGTCAAGGTGATTGGATGGATCTGGAAACTGTAGTTGAAAAAAAAAGAGAATTCTTCCAAACTCTAGCAAAATGCATTTCTTTGCATGAAAAGTGTACAAGAAGATAGAAAACAATATTAGTATGAGGCATCCACATTACCAATGCAGAGTGGACAACAACATGAAGGATTTGTTCATACATTGTGATTTTTTAAAGGACTTGTTACCTAGGATTTATTACAATGTTTTATTGTGCATTTGGTTGTTTGAGTATTTATTACATTCATAAATATTAGTATTTATCACAGTTATATCTATTGTAAGATTTATTACAATGGTTTGTTATCTGTTTCTTTATGTATTTATTACATTTATTACATATTTATTACATTTATAGCCCATCCTTTCCCCCAAGGAGCTCAAGGCAACATATGTGTTCCTCCCTCCACACCCTTTCCTTTCCCTCTGTGCGGTAGTATAGGCTGAGAGTTAGTGAGGGGTGTAAGATTCCTGCCTATCCTATGCGTAGGCAGGGAATGTTTACACAGGCTGCATCCACACTGCAGAAATAATCCAGTTTGTTACCACTTTAACTGCCACGGCTCAATGCTATAGAATCCTGGGATTTGTTGTTTTTCGTGGCACCAGAGTCCTTTGACAGAGAAGGCTAAATATCTCAAAGAACTACAGTTTCCATAATTCCATAGCACTGAGCTATGGCAATTAAAATGGTGCCAAACTGGATGACTTCTGCAGTGTGGACGCAGCCATAGTGAAACTGAAGCTTAGCTAACTCAGGGGCTGAACAGACCGGTGTTTAATGCTGGCCTCGGGTCAGAGTGGGGTTGTGGCGGCCGCATGACGTATGCTCCGACTTCACCCCCCAAGTCACCTTCATGCTGCCCGCCTGACCACATGGTGGGTGGTGATATGTCACTCCTTTGGCATTCAGGACACATACAAAAAGAAACAATGGAAAATGCCGCCGCAACGGAAAAGACATCCTTTTTCCTGCTCCAAAAGAGTGGCATTTTGCCATTCTTTTTAGGGCCAGAAAAACGCCGGATCAGGGCTGCGGCAACTACACACCTCTGCCTCAATCTGGCGAGGAAAGGGGTGGCAGGACACTGCTCCAAAGGGGCGGTCTATTTAGCCCCTCATTTGCAGATGAAATAACATGAGAAAATGGGTTTTAGGAAAAGGGATACCACTGCTGAGAAGGGCACCCTGAAATCAAAAGGGCTACTGTGGGCCTTTTCATACTACATTATTATAGCCTGTGATTCTGCTTTGAATCTTGGGTTTTGTAGTGTGTTCACACTAGAAGGGCTCTTTGAATGGAAATCCTAAATGCTGTTTCTTAAACTAGAAATCCCAGAATTTCATAGGATGTTGCCATGGGAATTAAAATGGAATCATAGTGCTATAACTGGAAAGTATAAAAGCATACCCCCCAACATTTTATGGACACATATAGCCAAGAAACATCTGAGTGTGGTCAAAATAGCAAAAAGTTGTTTTTGAGGAAGAACAGATAAGCGAGGAGAGGCTGCAAAGGTAATGATAATGATAATAATAATTATTAATAATTGTTTATACCTCGCCCCTTTGAGATCAAGGTTACCTTTTGCCTGAGTCTACAGGGAAGAGCAAGATTCAGTGTTACCAACTTACCCTCAAAGGATTTCCCTGAAGGCTCCCGTGAAAATTCCCCATTTGTACAGATTAAATGAGGGCAAACTACTTTTGCACTTTGAACTCCATTTGCAGGAATTGAAGTAAACTGGAGACTAAAAGAGAAAGTTGGAAACTGGATCAGCAGCTAAAAAATTGGCATGAGAGAGGTTTGACTGGGATTGTCTCTGCTAAATTGGGACAATTAAAAGATACACTAAAGGGCTGTGTCTTCACACTGAGCCTGCTGCTGGCCTCATCTGTATGCATCCGAAGAATTATGTTGGTGCCTAATTCCACCACACTGTCACAGATTGGTGACACCACTGCCACATATATAAATCCCAGCAGATTAGGATCCCCAGTTAATACCCAGGCAGGAGCAGTAAAGGAGCTTTTAACTTCACAGTCTTCAGGAATATAATATCAATATAATGTAGTATCCAGCAGATATGGCTGAAGACTGGTAAATATTTTATGCGGCAGGTTGATGGCGCCAACACAGTCTCCCCAAATATCTGTTTCCTGATGGATGTCTCCTTTTTTGTCCTGTGGGAAGATCTTTGGGGGAAGGGGACAACTCCTCTGCTTCTTCAGGTTTTCTGTACAGAACATTCAGAGCCAGTGTACCTCAACTGTCTCCATCATGGAGCCATGAGGAACTCAGGAGATTTTCACACAGGGACGGGATAGGGACAGGATCGCTCCCCCGTCCTTATTCTGTCTGTGACTGCGATGGTGGGAAAGGCTTTCAAATCATAGCGCCGATCCCGCCATTAACCTGTCATTAAATCAGCATTGCATTAATGCGAACTTCTATTAATGCAAAATGCCGGCCAGTGTTGCTTTAATGACAGGTTAATAGCAGGATAATGACAGGATCTGTGCAACTTCATCTGAAGCCTGTTGTACAATCGCTGTTATTTGTGCTTCCCAGATGGGATAATAATATAATTATTATTATTATTTATTTATATTTCCCGCCTCTCCCTTTGGATTGAGGCAGGATTCCAACAAATTTTAAAACAACTAACAAATTTAAAACAGCTATATAAAACAGTATCTTATAAAATTACAATACAATATATCTTATCATTACAATCTAATACAGTAGAGTCTCAGTTATCCGACATAAACTGGACCGGCTGATAGTTGGATACCAGAAATGTTGGATAATCCAGAAGGTCCAAGAAAAGCCTTGAAATCACTTTGAATTGCAAATGTATTGAAGTTTTATTGCAATAACAGTAAAAGTAAATGTAAAGAAATCACTGATCAACATTGTGATGTACAGTATAAACAGTTCAGTCCTCTGAAAATTTAAAGAAATCACAGAAAATTTAAAGAAACAACAGCAGCCATGACGTTGGATAATCCAGAAGGTTGGATAATTGAGATTTTACTGTACATCAATAATCTACCAATCATTGGGATGACCGACATTGTATTCCAATATTAACATACAGGAGTGAAGATATTAGTTGAGATCAATTATAATAGGTTGGGTGGATAGGCCCGCCAGAAGAGATCTGTCTTGAGTGCCTTCTGAAAGGCCTTGAAGGTAGTGATAAGCGCAAATCCTGTCTGAAAGCCCTTCCTGCAATCACGCAGAAAGGTTGGAACATGACGGGACAGGGATGGGATGTCCCTTGTTTGATAATCTTCTGAGTCTTCCACGGCAACTGGGAAAGAAAAAAGCTTTGTGAGCTCAATTTTCTGCTACATCAGCCTTGAGTTTTAAGAAGATGTTCAGAAGCAGCCCTGTGACAAAGCAATCCGGGATGGTTGCTTTAGGCAGAGAATCTGGGATACTGACCAAGCAGCTGAGCTGAAGACATCTTGCTGCTACCTACGTCAGAGTAGCAAATGATGCCTGCCCCCGGGCCATGAACTCATAGTGCATAGTGTCAAAAGCCAACCAAGTTATTCTAACAAGTGAGGCATCAAATTCCATCACTAAAATCCAGTTAAAATAGAGAGTGGGGAAAGGACTGGTCCTGCCTGAGGATCAGGGCTGATGTTCCTGAGGGGATTCTGATGCTGTTCCAGTCAGTCATGGCTGTGCCTGGATTTGTGCCTTCCCTGCATGTGTTCTTCATGGGACAGTGCTGGCAGTGACAATGCAGCCAGTAGCTGGTGGCTGATGTGCCATAGAAGGTAGCACTAGAAGTGGCTGTGTGTTGGTAAAGTCAGTGTTTTCTCCTTTGCTACTAGGAGTACTTGGATGTTATCACATGGGAGGAATTTCTCTCAATTTTGAAAGAAATGAAAGTGGAGCCAGTACGGAATTGAGTGAATTCGCTAGTTCAGCAATTTTATGTGATTGTGTATTGACACCGCATCACGTTCGGAACTGCCCGAAATTGCCTCCCAGTGCCCGAAATTGCGTGTGATAGTTTCTCACGCAATAATGTGAAACCACACGATTGCATTTGGAAGGACTTCCCATTGCCCGAAAATGCATGTGATTGGCTTTCACACAATAACATGAAATCCCATATTTGCATTCAGATTGCTATTGGATTATACTTCCAGTTCCTGTTGTGTGATAAACTCCCTTGAAAGAGTCACAATATTGTGTGAGTAGGGTGTAATAGAGAGGCAGCATGGCATAGTGGTTTGTGTGTTGGACAACAACTCTGGTGACCAGGGTTCAAAACCCGCTAGCTAGAGCATAAAACCGCACTGGGTGACCTTGGGTAGGTCACACTCTCTCTGCCTCAGAGGATGGCCATGGCAACGCCCCTCTGAAGAAACTATATTATCATTATGAGATTATCAGATTGGGGAAGGGGAAGAAAAGAGCACAAACATGGCTAAATTGTGTAATTGTGCAGAAGATTTTCTAATAATGTCACACTCATCCAAGTTTTATCCCGGGGAAGAATCAGGAATGCTCTGGAAATGAGCCATTCATGGAGAAGTCCTGTAAATAGCATCTCAATAGCACAAATGAAGTGCGATTGTGAGAGTGCGAAAGTTAATTGCGCTTCATATGCGCTCTTGCGGCATGGATGTGTGAGAACCGCAATCACAGTTACAGTGGAACATTGTCATCTGCTGGGGTTTGGTTCCAGGATCCCTCGTGGATAACAAAATCCATGGATGCTCAAGTCCCATTAAATATAATGGCACAAAAAATGGTGTCCCTTATATAAAATGAAAAATTAAGGTTTGCTATTTGGAATTTATACTTTTTAAAAAATATATTTTCAAGCTGTGGATGCCTGAAGCTGTGGATAAAAAAATGTGTGGATAAGGAGGGCCGACTGTATATGGTAATGTCACAATAATCGTGTGATCGCATGACTGTGTGAAATTGTCGAGTGCTATAGTGCTACTGTTCCGTTAGCTTTCATTACTGTGATTATTGCTGAATTGGCCCCGGTGTGATAATCTCCAATGATAAGGTTGCCTTAGGCTCGCCATAAGTCAAAAACAACTTGGAGGGACACAGCAGCAATAACAAGGTGTAGTGGCCACTTGAGTGATGAGACTGGACAAGCCAACCCACCACAAAGCAGTATGCTTAGAAAAATAAAGATTGGAAAGCTCTCCTTCAGCTTCTTTCAGTGTTTCCAGAATGAACAAGAACATTGTGTTAATGATCGCACGAGGGAAAATATGGTATGGTGCTGCAGAAGTTGTCTTGAGCTGTTATGGAGGCAGGGAGTAAGGGTGTGGAGGAACTAAGGGGATGGCAGGTTCCAAAAGGAGAAGAAGAGCAGGCCCTGGTGAAGACTGCAGCAAGGCGCAGGCAAGGAGGGAGGAGGGAAGGGCAGAGAGAAGACTGAAATGGACATTGAGACTGCCTGGCTTTATCTGACTAATGAAAAGCAGCAAGCGTGTCGGAGAATGTGAGAGTCGTGGATCGATTGAGAGATAAAACCAGAGATGAAGGCAGCTAGAGAAGCAGGCTGATGGTAGAGAGAGAAAGGAGAAATGCAGGTGCACAAGCTAGGGCTGGGGTTGTGCTCAGGGTGTCCAGCACCTGGTGGGGGGGACAAGTGTCAGTGGACCTACAAGTGCTTGAATTGCAATGGTGCATCCTTCCACATAAAAAGGTGGGGTATGGATCAGTCCCTCCAAACAGAAAGAAAATAAACAATGTGTTGCTTCTGCTGTGTTGGGGAGGCTAGTAGTGTCTCAGCGCTAAACCAGTGCCAAACTGTTTTTGCCCCTGACCACCTAAATACATTGATTTTCCCATCCAGAACATATTTCACATGCCCTGAAGTATTAGGAGTTGTGGGTTTTTAATGGGATTCTGATGTAACAGAAGTATAAGCCTTTATAGCAGGGGAAGAAACAAGTTAAGTGTTTCTAATGAATTCACAAACTAGCTGGGGTTTATGAAAATATTTATACATGGGTTTGCTCCTGGATTCAACTCTGAGCCTGGAAGCCCAGATTTCAGTGATCGCTGGGAGCACATTTGCTTAAGATGTCAAAACTGCCCTTGGTGACACATGCCGTAGCTACATCCCAGTTAGATTACTGTAATGGGTTCTACATGGAGCTGCCTTTGAAGAGTGTCTGGAAATTTCAGCTGGTCCAAAGAGCTGCAGCTATATTGCTAAGTGGGGTTGACTACAGGAAACATGCAACTCCCTTGTTGTAACACCCCCAATAGTACATTTCCAGGCTGCTTATAGAATCAAAAAATCATAGAGTTTATGTCCAACCCCCTTCTGCCATGCAGGAATACACCATCAAAGCAACTCGATAGATGGCCACCAAGCCTCTGTTTAAAGACCTCCAAAGAAGGAGACTCCACCAGCCTCTGAGGGAGTATCTTCCACTGACAAACAGCTCTTAAGGAGTTTATCATATGACGGAATTTGGGGGTATAATGCAATGACAATCCAAACGCAATCATGGGGTTTCACGTAATTGCGTATTAGAGTATCTCACGCAATTGCAGGCAATGGGGGGGTCATTTTCGGGAAATGGGAAGTCATTCTGAACGCATTCCGAATGCAATCAGATTTCATGTAAATTCGCTAAACTAGTGAATTCACGTAATTGAGAGAAATTCCTCCCATGTGATAAACTCCTTACTGTCAGGATTCAATCTCTTTTCCTGTAGTTTGAATCCATTTCTCTTTGCCCTATTCTTTGGAGCAGCAGAAAACAAGCTTGCTCCATCCTCAATCTGACACCACTTCAAATATTTAAACAAGACTATCACAGCACCCCTTAACTTTCTCTTCTCCAGGCTAAACATACCCAGCTCCCTCAGCCACTCCTCATAAGGCATGGTTTCCAGACCTTTCACTGTTTTGGTTGCCCTCATCTGGGCATGCCTTTATGACCTTTAAAGCCCTAAAAGGCTCACTTGCAGGTTATTTGAAGGACCGTATTCTCCTTTACAATTTAGCGTGTGATTTGAGATCTTTGCTTGGCTGTGAAAAGAAAGTTGGGCAAGTGCCAGTCTAAAGTCTCTGGGAAGGGAGTTCCAGACCAATGGGGCAGCCACTGAGAAGGTCCCATCTCCTGAGTTCCCACCAGATGTACCGGGGAGAGTGATGGGACAGAGAGAAGGCATTTGAGGAGTTATGATATAATCTTATCATATACAGCCATCTTATACAGTGCACTGGATATTGCTAATTGTTGTGCTGGCGTGTGTGTTTGTGTTTTAATTATATATATTTTAATCTGGTTTTGTTTTCTTTTTTTCCTGACTGCTTAATTGTATTTAAAGTTTTGTTAAAGTGGCTTTTTAATAATATTTTAATCATTGCAGGCCACTTTGAGTCTCAGTCTGAGAGAAGGGCATAAATCACCGCCACTGCCGCCATCACCATATGTTGGGGCTTTTTTTAATGAACAGTTTATAAACATTTATAAACGTTGTCACTGCATGCGCCATGTAAATGGCGCCCCACAGCAATGACGGCCCCATCACGTGTTAGGGTTGCGGGGCATATGTAAGCTCAGCCCCGAGGCAACTGTAACACGTGACGGGTCACCTCTTAGCGCCTGTTTATTTTGGGCCTACCTTTCCTGAACAAGGCAAATTAGTTTATCCCTAATATCTGGAGTGGAAATCATGTGGTCGTCCGGATTTTGTTGGATTTTTTTTTAAATGGGGACATTGTTTATTGATCCTATGATCTGAATGACAAATTTTCTCCTCTGATTTTTTGGTAAATAAAATAATTTTTACAGACACTGTTGTAGTGCTATAATGCCAATTTTAAAAAGAAAGAAATAAAGCTGGAGGAAAGAAGGGAATATATTGGTCTAATATGTCTCAGAATTAAAAGGAAACCCACTAAAGGGTGAGAATAGAATGTTGCCACTGGTGCTAGGAATTAGCAGAAAACAATCTGGGACAGTGGAAATGTTGTTTGGAGTTTAAAAACAACCAACCAACTAACTAAAGAATTACAACAAATACTGCAACCTCACAATACATTTGCTCCATCTGGAAAAGTCCAAAAATGAATATACAGCCGCTGAAGTGTCCTTCAAAACATCACAAAGATGTTTCTGATTTTCAGGGCTGCCGAATGAATGGTTTTGTACACCCATCTGTGTTTTACCTGCAGTCAAAGTAAACTGTCCTTATAAGAAATAGCAAGACATTTCCTGTTACTATTGGCCTATCCATAGTGGTTTTGCTTTCTGAGATGGAGCCCAACAGATACATCCTCTAGACCTAGTACAGGTGGCCCTGTGTATCCATGGACTTTTTATCCATGGATTCAACCATCCATGGCTTGAAAATATTCAAAATATATATAAACTGGAAAAGGCAAATCTTGACTTTGCTACTTTATATAAGGGACACCATTTTACTATACCAATGTAATGGGACTTCAACATCCACATATTTTGGCATCCACGGGGGGGGGGGGGGGGTCCTGGAACCAAACCCCAGCGGATACTAAGGGCCCATTGTGCATAAAAAGTCTCAATTTATAGAGGAGGGTTTCCCTAAGAATCTTTCTTATTTATTTATTTCCAAGATTTATATCCCACCTTTCTCTCACAGTAGGATTCAAGTGATTTAGTTTATAATACACAAGTGCTTCTTGAAGCAAGTTATTTCACCTCTGGCATGGTAAGTCCTATCTATCATATTAGTATCCTGCATTTTCTCCAGATATTTTTACATGGGATTATCCCATTCTAGCCACAGAGTAATTTGTGCAAGAGTAATTTGTGCAAGCCTGTGAGTTCATAGCTGAGCAGGGATTCAAACATGGCATCGTCACATAGGGCTGATCAAGATCATCCCATTCCCTTAGATTTGAGCACCAAAATGTGAAGGGGCGGGGGGTAGTTTCTTATGATCCTTGTCACAGAGGGTGGGTGCTTGTGAGGTAGGTCAGGCAATGATTGGGGGCACATTACTTCTTTCGGGACAGTTGATTGTGGCATGAGAGCAGTTTTTATAACAATTTTTTTCTGGCTAACCAAGTAATACAGTATCCCAGAGCAGAACCGCCTCCCTAAACCACAGCCCCTTTTACTTGCAACAAAATATATCCAATACCTGCATCACTTTCCACCATCCCTGCTAGGCATCGCATGCCACATGACTTTACTTACATGATATATGAGGACTGGGGAATTCTTCCAAGCCCACTTGCTTTTCTCCCAAGACCTGTAACACTTCTGTCAGGACTTGTACAACAGGAAGGTTTACAGTCACAAAAATGGCGCCCCATTCTTTACTTTCCTCCAAACAGCACAATGTGCCCAAGTGCATGCGCCCACTGTCTCTCTCCCTAGTTTCCATCCCTTGCTTCTGGCTCTTCCGTACGCTGATGTTGCACAGGTGTGAACACTTCCATTGTGAATCAGAGAGAGCTCATTGCAGCTAGGAA
Source organism: Urosaurus nigricauda (assembly GCA_034509955.1). Lineage (NCBI taxonomy): Eukaryota > Metazoa > Chordata > Lepidosauria > Squamata > Phrynosomatidae > Urosaurus > Urosaurus nigricauda. The sequence goes on from JAOEGL010000002.1 coordinate 125,584,862, forward strand.
TAGATAGAAATTGCTGGCCAGAAAACCAAACTTTCTCCTTGTCCAGTGCTAGGACTGTCTCCTTGTTGTGGACTGAGACACAACAATTCTCTGATGCCAGATGGTGCCTTTAGCATCGCATAAATCCCACACAGCAGTTACGATATTCTAACATAAGAAATGATTTAAAAATACATGGCAGAATTTAAACACACAACAATAGTAAAGTTCAGTTCCTAATCACACCTCTAAAGCCCACTGTCAAACAGCTATTCACCTTGACAAGTTGTGCACGGCACCTTTTTCTAAACAGTTAATTAAAGAGTAGTCAAGTGTAGCCTCCTGGAAAAGTCCTACATTCTAAATGTGGTTTATGTATGGCTGTATGGTGTGATTTTTCATTCCAAATGTCTTTTTCAACATTACCAATTTCACAGGGAACCTACCTGAAGATTTATTGAGTCATGGAATAACTAGGAGAAGTGGTCCATTTTAGCACCCATACAGGACAATAATAAGGAAGACATTGTGGTAGCACTTAAAAACCTGTGTGGAATTTTTTTAGTTTTCATCGAAGGACAATTTCCAAAGTGAAGCCACTGAATCAGAGTTCAAAAGGAAATTTGATACTGAAATTTATGATCCAATAGTGTGTTTTTGTTGGATCTCACTGTTTCTAGCAAAATAAGCAAGTCTCCCTCCCTCCTATGGACCTAAAATCTGCTGTGTGGGGCTGAGAAATAATAATAAATAATATTTTTTTATTTATATCCCACCTCTCTGTCCGAGGCAACCGGGGGGGGGGGGCTTACAAGTTAAAACTGTACAATCCCAGACCCCAGTATCCACCCCCCTCCTAAAATAGCAATTAAACAATTCACAATTTAAAACATAATTTAAAATAAACAAATCAGAAATGGCTATAACAGATTCAGAAGGGTAACCGGTTCCGATTTTTTGTGGCCAGTTATCTGTTTGGGAAAGGCCTGCTGGAAAAGATCCGTCTTAACAGCTTTTAAAAAGCTGTCTAGGCTGGTAATGTGACGGATCACCTCCAACACACTGTTCCATAATCTGGGAGCAGTAACCGAAAAGATCGGTTACAGACAGCCTAGTTTTCATAGGCTGCAATAAATTCCTCCCAAAGGACCTAAGTGCATGGGGTGGATTACATGGAAGGAGGCAGTCCCAAAGATAGGTTGTACTCAAGTCATTTAAGGCTTTAAAGGTCATAACCAATATCTTGTACTGCGCCCAGAAACTGATGTGCAGCCAGTGGAGCAATTTTAAAATAGATGTTATGTGATTGCTTCTGGCTTTACCAGAAACCAACCTGGCTGTCGTGTTCCGAACTAATTGAAGTTTCCGAACTAGGCACAAGGGTAGCCCCATGTAGAGTGCATTGCAGAAATCGAGTTCTGAGGTTACCAGCACATGCACCAGAGTTTCTAGGCCCCTCACTTCCAGGAAAGGATGCAGCTGGCATATCAGCTGAAGCTGATAACAGGCACTCCTGACTGTCGCATTTATTCAATTTGTCATCTGGAGCAACGGGTCAAAAGCACCCTCAGATTGTGAACACAGTCCTTTGAGGAGAGTGTGACCCCATCTAGGACTGGTGGTTGTATTACAATACCTGGATTAGGAACCCCTAACTGTAGCAACTGTAAGTAACTCTTTGTGGTTGCAGGAGAAAGAGTGAAAGGAACAAAGTCCCAGCTCCACAGGTGTTAGATATAAAATGTACCAATGGAAGTATCTCATTGGATCTTGACCTTAGAGTCAGTAGGGACTGGGAGTAGCTTACTCACCACAGAAAGTAACTGTGTTGCTTTTGTGGTTTACTTGCATCATTCTTTCTGCTATGAATCTGTCAATTCATCCTCAGGGATTATTTCTTGGTAAAACAGTTACAACCATTATGACTGAATCTTCTATTTACTGAATTGGGTCATCTCATATTCATTTGATGGGGTATGTAATAAGTTCTGATCTGCATAATAATGTGACACACATACTGTACTGACATATTTAACTTTGCTTTTTAGTCTTTTGCTCTTAATGATGAGGCTGCACAGGGTGAAGTGAAAAGAACAACATATATGAAGAATGGAAGAAAGGACAAATTGCCAATGAAGAGTACAGGTGTATAGCCCAAGCTTATGACCATAGTCTAAGGAAAGATAAAACTATAATGAGTTTTATGAGCTGGCTAGGCAAGCAAGGATCAACAAAAAAAAAAAAAAAAGGGATTTTTCAAGTACATTAAAGGCAAGAAAATTACCAAGGAGACAGTGGGGTGTAATGTACTCTAAGTGGGGCTGCCTTTGGGAATTGTTCAGAAACTTCAGCAGGTCTAAAATGCTACTGTAATGCACTGTACATGGGGCTGCGTTTAGAAATTATTTGGAAACTTCAGCAGGCCCAAAATGCAGTGGCTAAATGCTGACTGGAGCCAGTTATAGGGAGCACATATATTAAAGATATATTTTGAGTTTATCTGCTAAATATGATGCCTGGAATTAAATCAGAGGATAGATCCAGACTTGGTGTCAGCTGCATGAGTCTTAATTGCACAGAAACGGAAATCAATAGATACACCAAGTTTAGATAATTGGCTATTTAAGTTACTTGACCTCTATGAGCTAGACAAACTTATATCTGTAATGGAAGGACACAATTTTGATACTCTAAACAAACCTGGATGTATTGTTAGATTATTGTGAAAAATCATGGAGTTATACTAGCTAAGGCATTAAATGAAATAAAGGAATATGGAAATATTGAAGAATAGAAACTGGACAGCAATCTGTCTCATAAGGAATACTGTTAAACTAGAATCTTTGAGGAACTGATCTATATTAAATGGAAAAGAAGTGGTTAATATTAACAAATATCTCGCACCATACCTGGACGAGACAAGGGGAAGAGTAAATGTTATATATGGGTAATATTATAAGTGGAAAATGAAGATATGGCTTTATTTTTATTTTTTTGACATTGTATTTTAGTAAACTGGATTTACTTTCCTTGGGAGTGGGGAAATATAGCTATATATGTCTGTTTATGTTTTTGGTTGTTTGGTAGTTGGTTGTTGTTGTTGTTTGCTCATCTCTGTTGTTTACTATTTTGTAATATAATAAAACATATTTTTAAAAAAAAGAAAAAAGAAAAAGAAAGAAACTTCAGCAGGTCCAAAATGCAGACTGAAGCCAGTTATAGGAGCAGCTCCTCTGGCTACCGGTTCATTTCCAGGCACTATTCCAAGTGCTGGTCATGATCCATAAAGCCCTTCACGTCTTAGGTCCAGACCACCTGAAAGACTGTATCTCCCTATTGAAATTTGCAAGAATGCTAAGATCTATTGGGGAAGGCTTTCTCTTGGTCCCACCACTATAACAGGCTCACTTGGTGAGGATACAAGAGAGAGCCTTCTTGGTGGCTGCTCCCAATGGCCCTCTCCCTGTTTTCTTTTCGCTGACAGGCAAAAACGTTTTTATTGAAGCAGACTTTTAAGATATATACATGTTAGGGAGGCTTTTATACAGGATGTGTGCTTTAGATAAACATGTAAAAATTTAGATAAACATTAAACATTTCTATGTTTTATGTCATTTTATACACTTTTCAGCTAATTGATTTTAATTGTTTTTAAATTTTTATTGTACAGTTTTAAAAAACAATTTTATTTGTGAGCCACCTTGGGTCCCTTTCAGGGAGAAAAGTGGCATAGAAATGAAATGAATAAATAAATGGGGTGTGTTCAGTCAAGATGGTAAATTTTTAACAGATCATAATGAAAAATCAGAACTACTCAATGCATATTTTGCCCCCCACCCACTAAAGAACAGTACGTTTCCATGAATCAACAGAGACCTTGGGAAGGAATCCAGTTTGCAATTCTAGACTGATAGGGAATTAGTCAGAAATCACAATAGCTAACCTAAATGAGTTCATCTGGCAGGGCCAGATGAACTGTATCTGAGTATTGAAGGAACTTCCTGATGTACTCTCTGAACCACTTGCCATCATTTTAAAATAAATTTTGGATAATGAGTAAGGTGCCATAAGACTGGAGAAGAGCAAACTTTGTCCGTCTCTTCAAAAAAAGCAAAGAAGAAGACAGAGGAGGAGGAAGAAGATGTTGATCATCAAGGAAACTAAAGACCAGTCAGCTTGACTGTAATATCAGGAAAAATATTGGAACAAATTATACAGGAGTCTGTCTGCAAGTTTTGTCTTGAGGACAATGCAGTTGTCAGTAGGACCCAGCATGGGTTTATCGAGGACAAATCCTGCCAAACTAATCTGATCTTTTTTAAAAATCGCATCACTATTTTAGTAAATGGGCATGCTGTGAAGGTCATTTATCTGGATTTCAGCAAAGCATTTCATAAGATCCTCCATGGTGTCTTCATTAGCAAATTAATTAAATTTAGAACAGATAGAAACATTGTCAGATGGATCCGTAATTGGTTGGAAAACTGTTCAAAGTGTCATCATAAATGGCTGCGCTTCAAACTGGAAGGAGGTCTCGAACGGAGTGCCTCTGGGTTGTCTCCTAGGGCTGTTACTCTTAAAGATTTTTATCAGTGACTTAGATGACAGGGTGGAGGGGATCCTTATCAAGTTTGCAGATCATACAAAACTGGGAGGGTTGGCTAACACATTGGAAGATAGGAGCATTGTTCAAAAGGAGCAAGATAAACTAGAAAATTAGGCAGACATTAATAAAATGAAATTCAATAGAGACAGATGCAAAAGTCTCCATTTAAACTACACAACCCAAATGCAAAGGTATAGGATGGGGAATATGTGATTCAGCAGTATTACACGTTGCACAACACTGTCTCCCTCTTATCACTGCTTTGCCCTCCAATTGTTGTTAACGGCATCTTACCATTGATGGGGAAAACTCATCAATAAACTCCCAATTGTCATGGCATAGTGAAAGTCCACAGGTGTGGTAAATTATCCTATGGCAGTTCCTCTGGAGTATTGCATTCGATTCTCATTTTAAAAAAGATATAGACAAGTGGGAGCAGGTTTACAGAAGGAGAATGAGGATGGTAAAAGATATGGAGAACAAAACATATGAAGAAAGGTTGAAGGAGTTGGGCTTGTTCAATGTGGCGAGAAGATTGAGGAGTGACATGGTTGCATTCTTTTAATACCTCAAGCATTGTTGCAAGGAAGATTATTTTATTATTTATCACATTAATTTGTGTCTTGCTTTCCTGCCAAAACTGGGACTCATGAAGATGGGGGCAGGCCTGTTCTCTGCTGTCCCAGAGGGTAGTACCAAGTCTAGTGGTCTGAGGTTATAGAAGAATAGATTTTGAGTGAACATCAGAAGGAACGCCTTGACAGTAAGACTGGTTCAGCAATGGAACTAATTGCTTATAGAGGTCTCCTTTTCTGGATGTCTTCAGAAAGATGCTGGACAGATAACCTCTAGGGATGCTCTACCTTGAGATCCTGTACTGAACAGGGAGTTGGCCCATAGGACGCCTTCCAGGTCTATGATTCTCTGGGGATTATCACACAGGGGCTTACTGTTGGTAAAATGTTTCTGAAGCATGAAGGTGTGATAGTTCCCTTCCTGTTATTGAAGAAATGGCCGCTCGGCAAATGCTTTGAGGATGGGAGAGGAGCGGGGACACCTCAATGATGATTTAGAAGTGCAACCGGCTATCACACTTTCACGCTTCACAAACGTTTTGCCAGCGTTGAACTCATGCTAAGCCTCCTGTGTGATAATCCTCTATGATTCCTGATAATTCATGTCATAAGTCCTTATCACACGAGCAAAATTTGATGTTATCCCAGGGTCAATGTGAAGGCAATGCAGGGGCAATCATGGGGTTTCAAATTGTTTTATCACATGATGCTAGCCCAAACCCAATCAGGAGCCAATTGGGTAGGAGCCAATTCCAGGATAGTTCCAGGCTTAGGTAAAGTTTCAAGTTGTTTTATCACATGATGGCAAACCCAATTTAGGAGTTTATCATATGACGGAATTTGTGGATATAATGCAATGGCAATCCGAACGCAATCAAGGGGTTTCATGTTATTGCGAATGACTGTATCTCATGCAATTTCAGGCAATGGGAAGTCATTCCAAACGAAATCATGGGGTTTCACGTAATTGCGTATTAGAGTATCTCACACAATTTTGGGCAATGGGGAGTCATTCTAAACTCATTCCGAACGCAATCAGATTTCATGTAAATTCGCTAAACCAGCGAATTCACGTAATTGCAAATTGGCTCCATTCGCAATTGAGAGAAATTCCTCCCATGTGATAAACTCCTTAGGAGTTTATCAGACAGGAGGAATGTCTCTTTATTTCAAATGGAGCCAATTGGAGCCAATTCGAATTCACGTGAATTCGCTAGTTTAGCAAATTTACGTGAATTCCAATTGCATTCGGAATACGTTCAGAATGACTTCCCATTACCCGAAAATGACTGGCCATTGCCCAAAATTGTGTGAGATGCTTTAATATGCAATAACGTAAAACCCATGATTGCGTACAGAATGACTTCCCTTTTGCCCAAAATTGTGTGAGATACTTTAATACGCAATAATGTGAAACTCGATGATTGCGTTCGGATTGCCATTGGATTATACTTCCAATTTCCGACGTGTGATAAACTGCTTAGATAGGTCCTGATTGAAACCCCATGATTGCCCCTCCATTGGCTTCACATTGACCCTGGGATAACTTCAAATTTACTCTGGGATAACTTCAAATTTTGCTTGTGCGATAAGGTCCATAGTATATTTGTTAGCCTATAATACCAGACTCTTTGCTGTTTTTGGTGCAATAGAGTAACATGGGCTACCATTCTGGAGGAGGAAAGAGAAAGTATTTAGTTGGATTATTTCCCAGGAGTGCTAAATTTAGCCAATAATGTACAGTTTCAACTTGAAACATATGTCTCTCAACACTGCTCCTGGATTATGCCAAATCTGTGTTTTGTGCACACACATGAACTTGTACACACACCACACCAATACTTGAAAGTGCTACAAGTTAGTAGTTTTTCTATTTGTTAAAATTTATTTTTTGTGAAGAGGGCATAGCAACATGCCATTTTAAAAAAAGGTTATGGATGGGAACCATACTGTTTTTGTGTTGCATAATAGGGACTTCTTTGAAAAGACTTCTTGAACATGTTAGAGGCATTTGGAATTCTCACGGTCTTGAGACTCATGCCCCTTGCTTATGTCAGGGGAGTTTATCACATGAGGAGGAATTTCTCCCAATTTCAAATGGAGTGAATTCAAATTCACCTAAATTCGCTAGTTTAGTGAATTTACGTGAGTTCTAGTTGCATTCGGAATGCGTTCAGAGTGACCCCATTACCCGAAAATGACCCCCATTGCCCAAAATTCATAGAATCTGGAAGAGACCACAAGGGCCATCCAGTCCAATCCCCTGCCATGCAGGAACTCCCAGTCAAAGCATCCCCAACAGATGGCCATCCAGCCTCTGCTTAAAGACCTCCAAGGATGGAGACTCCACTACACTCCGAGGGAGTGTGTTCCACTGTCGAACAGCCCTTACTGTCAGGAAGTTCCTCCTAATGTTGAGGTGGAATCTCTTTTCCTGCAGCTTGCATCCATTGTTCCGCGTTCTAGTCTCTGGAGCAGCAGAAAACAAGCTTGCTCCCTCCTCAATATGACATCCCTTCAAGTATTTAAACAGGGCGATCATATCACCTCTTAACCTTCTCTTCTCCAGGCTAAACATCCCCAGTTCCCTAAGGCGGTCCTCGTAGGGCATGATTTCCAGTCCCTTCACCATCTTAGTTGCCTTAGTTGCATGAGATAAGTTAATACGCAATTATGTGAAACCCCATGATTGCGTTCGGAATGACTTCCCATTGCCCAAAATTGCGTGAGATACACTAATTCGTAATAACGTGAAACCCCATGATTGCCATTGCAATATACCCCCAAATTCCCTCGTGTGATAAACTCCTGAGGGACAAACAGAGGGGGAAAGAATGGGGAAAGAAAGAAAGGAGGACAACTGGTAATCCTGAATGGAGGACATGTTGGAATCTTGCCGTGGGAAGGAGTTTGAAATGTAGGACATGTCCTGGCAAAAGGAGGACATCTGGTCACCCTGCATGGAGGACATGTTGGAATCCCCCCTTGGAAAGGAGTTTAAAATGTAGGACATGTCCTGGAAAAGGAGGACAACTGGTCACCCTGAATGGAGGACATTTTGAACTCCTCCCAGAAGCAGTTTGAAATGTAGGACATGTCCTGGCAAAGGGAGGACATCTGGACACCCTAAATGGAGGACATTTTGGAATCCTCCCAGAAGTAGTTTGAAATGTAGGACATGTCCTGGCAAAGGGAGGACATCTGGTCACCCTGAATGGAGGACATTTTGGAATTCCTCCAGAAGTTTGAAATGTAGGACATGTCCTGGCGAAGGGAGGACACCTGGTCACCCTGGATGGAGGACATTTTGGAATCCTCCCAGAAGTAGTTTGAAATGTAGGACATGTCCTGGCAAAGGGAGGACATCTGGTCACCCTGGATGGAGGACATTTTGGAATCCCCCTTGGGAAGCAGTTTGAAATGTAGGACATGTCCTGGCAAAGGGAGGACACCTGGTCACCCTGGATGGAGGACATTTTGGAATTCCTCAAGGAGAGAAGCTGAAAATGTAGGACATGTCCTGGGACAGGAGAACATCTGGTCACCCTGAATGGAGCTCTGTCCTCCTCCTTTTCCAGGGCACGTCCTCCATTTCAGCATGTTGTCCTTGAGGAATTCCAAAAATGTCCTCCATTTTGAGCAGGACTTATATGAGTGTTTCAGAGCTTTTTATTTGGCTTGTGTGCCCCCATTTTTTCCCCCTCTCAGCCTTGAAGGCCCTACATTGGGCTCCTCCTTTGTGCTTATTAGAACATATTCTGGTCACACAGTCTCACTTCAAATTCACCTAACCCACTGGTGGTCACCATTCCCCTCCCCCTCCTCTCTATAATTTTGGACTCCATCTCCCAGAATGCCTGACCGTTGACCAAGATAGCTAAGGCTTCTGGGAGTTGGAGTCCAAAAGCCCTGAGGGAGCCTGAGGAGGAGGAGGCGGGACTCGGGACGTCCGTCAAGGAGGAGCTGGCCAATGGGGAGCTCGGGGAGGTGGGGCCTGCCTGGGAGGGCAGCTGTGTGACGTCACCAACCCGGAAGTGGTCCCTGCTCTGAGTGAGTCTCTGTAGTTCAAGGGGGCAGGACTGGAGGAGGAGGTCCAACAAGGCTCCAGGTAGGCCACACTCTCTCAGCCTCTCACTGCTGGGGCTCCCTTTGGCTGTCTCTGTTCCCTCTCAGCTTCTCTTTCAAGGGAGACATAGCCTGGGGGAGGGGTTCTTGGCCAGGTTTGTTTAGAGGGGGGGGTTGCCATTGCTTTCCCCTGAGGCTGAGAGAGTGTGACTTTTTGCCCAAGGTCACCCATTATATATATGTATGTGTGTGTGTCTTCAAGTCCTTTCTGACTTATGGTGACCCTAAGGCAATCCTATCATGGGGTTTTCTTGGCCAGGTTTGTTCAGAGGGGGTTTGCCATTGCCTTCTTCTGAGGCTGAGAGAGTGTGACTTGCCCAGGATCAGTATATATATATGTGTGTGTGTGTGTGTGTGTCTTCAAGTCCTTTTTGACTTATGGTGACCCTAAATTTTCAACCTGTGTATGCTCAAATCCATGGATAAGAAATCCGTGGATAAGGAGGGCCAATTGTATAAATTTGTGACATTATGATATGGAACAATATGTTTAATACATTAACATATATATGTATATGTATATACGCTGTTTTTGGCAGAAATACTCCAGCCTGTGTTTACATTAGAACTGGAACCAGCAAGACTGTCATTTAAATGTATAAACCGGTATCTTAAATGAAAAGCTCAAGCTGCTTCTTCTGGGTTGTATTCAAGTTGTTTCCGACTTATGAAAACCTCAAGGCCAACTTATCATGGGGTTTTCTTGGCAAGATTTGTTCAGAGGAAGTTTGCTCTTGCATTCCTCTGAGGCTGAGAAAGTGTGACTTGCCCATTCTCTCATAGCCAGATGGGGAATCAAAGCACGGTCTCCAGGATACAACACTGAAACAACTACACCATGCTGGATCTCTGATATTTTAATGCTGTTTTACCTCAACTGTTTTGTACACTTTTAATCTGTTGTTTCTACTGCTGAGATGCCCAGAAACCCTTTTTTTGGGAGGTGGTGGTACAGCATAGTGGATTGAGTGTTGGACTACAACTCTGGAGACCAGGGTTCAAATCCTGGCTCAGCTGTGGAAAACCAATGGGTGTTTTTGGACAAGTCACACTCTTGTTATAAGTCGGAAAGGACGTGAAGGCACAGAACAATAACAACAATTACTTATAAATCATGTAATTTGGAAAATATATATTCTAATGCTATAATAACTATTTGGTTTGTAAATGTCCAGTTATGGACCGGTTACTTGGTGGGAAATGGGGAAAGAAAAGCTCGGCTTGTCATGCTTGTTTGTTCCTTTAGGTTGCGGGGGGCTGCAGCCTGGCCCTGGAGCAGACCAAGGGGAGACTCCATGGCAGCCGAGGTGAAAGTCACGGGGCAGAACCAGGAGCAGTTCCTGCTGCTGGCCAAGTCTGCCCATGGAGCTGCCCTGGCCAGCCTCATCCATCAAGTGCTGGAAGCCCCTGGCATCTACGTCTTTGGAGAGTTGCTTGACATGCCCAACGTTCGAGAGGTGAGCCCTAACATTCTGGAGAGAATACTGTATTGTTCCAGGTAGGAAGACAGAGGGGTCGTTCTATCTTTCAGTACTGTCTTGGTACCATGATTATTTAAAAAGACTTCACCAAGTTGCTTCCCAGAGTAAAGGTATCAGTTGGCTTAAGCAGACGGGCGGCTTGGAGCAGCCTCTGGCCACTTCGGTCATGAGCGAGCCCGATTGGCGCAGGACTGCGGTGACCAGACACCAGTTTCCTGAGCCTGACCTCTGCCCTGGGTAAACATCCCTCTGAGCAGTTTTAGTACAGTAGGTTTCTCATTGGTCTCTTGTTACAATCTGATAGCATTAATGGACCGGCATTAGAGGCCTTTTCTTATAATTGCTGGAGAAGTGTTATGCATCAGCAGCTATTAAAAGAATTTTATTGGGGTCTGTGGGACATCCATGATCCCTCGGTCATCAGTACAGGCAGACACACTTCTCTCAGTCTTTGTCCTGAGAGGCAAGGGAAGACTAGTGTGTGTTTGTGGTAAGGAATTAGTTTGTATTAATCAGAATTTCAGCTGATGTCTGCGTTGAATGTAAAAAGACAGAGACAACTGTTAGAAGCCTGTGTATAGTGTTATTCCAGGTCATCTTTCAGTGCCAGAAGCATGCTGTGTTTATACATTTAACAGCAGAAGAAAGTTGTTTTGTGGTGGTATGTTTTTATTACATGAAAGAGCACTTCATCATATTAACTCCAGATTCACACAAAGAACTTTTTTCTCTCTCAGTGAAAGTGCAGTCCACCAGTGATTTAATGTAGTCCAGGCAATTGGCCCATGACATTCACTTCTCGCTCATATTTTGAAAATGCTGAGAAGAAAATTACATTTCCTTAGCACAGACATGCACAACTTGGCAGTAGATAGGGCCCAAAATTAAAATAGGTTAAACTTCTTCAGGCTGCAAATAAGTTTTAATTAAATATTAATTAAGTGGCGGAGAAGCCTTGAATGGCAAGCATTTGCCCGTCTTCTTCCTCTGCTACCTGGACTTCCCAAAAGAAAGCCGAGCAGCAGAGGAGCCTTGCAAGGCAAATGTTTGCCTGTCCTCCTCCTCTGCTTCCTGGCTTCCTTTTTAGGAGAAAGCTGGACAGTGGAGGAGTCTTGAGGGGCAAGCATTCATGCTTCTTTCTCCACATAGCTCTCTCCTCAGGAGGAGACCAAGTGGGTGAGGAGCCTTGAACTTTTTCTAAATCCTAGCAGGCTGCCCAAAATCCTTTGGCAGGCCGCATGTGCCCCCTGGGCCATATGTTGTGCAGGCCTGCCTTAGCAATTAAATAAAAATTGTGGAAGCATGCTGTCTTGAGGGCAAGCTGGGAAAATGTAAGCAGTAAGAATTGTTGCTATTTTTCTATTGCTTATACTGAATGTTGTTATTTTCTACCCCTCTTTGCAGCTAGCAGACAGTGAGTTCTCCCCTGTCTTCCGCCTCCTCACAGTCTTTGCCTATGGGACGTATTCAGATTACCTGGGTATGTTTCCTATTATCCTCAGGAAACAGGAATAGTCAAGGGAGGAAAATGCTGATAAGAGAGAAGGTACAGCAAAGCAAGGACAGACCAAATGCAGTTGTACCAATTGGATGTACAAAACCCTTGTACCTAAATTTGGAAATGGGAAGCACCAGTGCAGGAGCAATGCTTCCTAGTGTAACGGAGTGTAGAGAGATCTTGTAGTATCTTTGAGACTAACTGAAAAAAAGAAATTGGGCAGCATGAGCTTTCGTAGACTTCAGTCTATTTGCTCAAATATATTTGGTGGAGTGGAAGCCAGGTACTTGGCTTCTACTTCACCAAATGCATCTGATGAAGTAGACTGAAGTCTATGAAAGCTCATGCTGCCAATTTCTTTCTTTCAGTTAGCCTCAAAGGTGCTACAAGATCTCTCTACACTCTGTTACACTAGGAAGCATTGCTCCTGCACTGGTGTTTCTTTCTTTCAGTTAGTCTCAAAGGTGCTACAAGATCTCTCTACATACTGATTCAACAGACTAACATGGCTGTATCTTTGAATTCTAACTTAACAGAGGTACATGAGTTGAAAGTTCTACAGATTATGAAGGAGCTAATTTTATGGGCCCTGTTATGCTGGAATTTGCCAGTGACTTAATGGTCTTTATGATCTCCTCCATCTTCTGGTTCTTTACATCCTCCCTTTTTTCCCTTTGGTGGTTTTTTTTAGAATCACAATGGATTTTGTAGGAAAGTCTGTTTTTTATTATTTGTTTGAAATATTTTGTGTAGCATATACAGTAACAGTGTTAGCTAGGAGGTATAGTCTAAAAAGCACAATCTACATTTTTATGGCTTTCCTAGCATGATTTGATTTTTGTGCCTTCAGGATTTATAACCCAAACGGAGAGGGGAGATTATATAGAATTATTGGATGCTTGAATAAATTACTATGAATACATGTGTTCTACTTATGTAAATTTTGATGAATTGGTAAAGCTGTATCTGAAGTGGAGAAGCAACCTTCGGAGTTTGGATTGGGGATGGTCTAAAACTGACATGTGAACAGAACTTAATAATGAAATAATACTTATTTCTTACCCACCTTTCCCCATGCATCAGCAGCAGATAAAAATACAACATATATAAATTAAAAACTAACTACCATTCCCAGAATTCCATAGCCTTGAGCCATGGTATTTAAAGCAGTGTCAAACCGGGTTATTTCTCCAGTGTGGATGCAGCCTTAGTCCTGACTGACTGGAGTAAGTGTCTTTAGCCTTGGCTGTTTTTGAAGGCATGGAGAAAGATACTTGGGTGTCATTAACCTACTAGGAGCACGCACATCACCCTATGCCTTTAGATTATTTCCCAGTGGTTTCATGGAGATGTTGAACAGCATTGAGGATAGAATGGCACCTTGTGGTCATGTGAAATTGGGAGAACATTAGAGCATGGAAAAAGAGAGTGGATCTAACTCTGTACGGAGAGTGAGGGAATCTAATCTCTGTGCTTCTTGTTTCCGCAGCTGAATCTGGGAATCTGCCTCCCTTAACAGAGGCTCAGAAGAACAAATTGCGGCATCTCTCTGTCGTCACACTGGCTTCAAAGCTCAAGGTAATGTCCTCACCCTGTTGTGGTCTGTCCTTATTCTTCTGGAGATTGCACCTCACACTGGCTTGTGTCCCCTCAGTGCATTCCTTACTCAATGTTGCTGGAGCAGCTCCAGCTGAAGAATGTGCGCCAGCTGGAGGACTTGGTGATCGAGGCTGTATACGCAGATGTACTTCGAGGAAGCCTAGACCAGCGCAATCAACGATTAGAGGTTGATTATAGCATTGGGCGTGACATCCGCAGGGAGGAGCTCAGTGCCATCACTCGCACACTTCAGGAATGGTAAGGAAGGTTCTCTGTGCTTGTACAAGCTGGTATGGAGTGTATCTCAAGAATCACAAAGATGTACATCTCATAAATGCACATTTCTGCTTCCTGTGTAGTTGGTTGTGTCTCAGGTTTTCTTTCTCTGGGGAGAACTAGATGTGATGCTGGAGATAAGCAAACACTTGTCAAGTTTGTGTGTTTCTAGAACTTTTTGTGATGTCTGCAAGAAACTACATAGTATAAACATTTTAAACCATGTCCTCTTCTAGAAATATAAAAATTCTGTAATACAGAAAGCTGAATTCTGTGGTGTGTATATATTATGCAAACAAGAGAAAACCCAAAAAATAAGAACAATTATGCATTTTTGTTGTTTTTCATGGCTTTTCTGAGCCTTAGAGAGGGACATGGAGGAATAGTAAGGCCTCACTGCTGGCAGTTCCTTCCTCCCTGCTTATGACGTTCACCAGGCAGTGACCTCACACCTTTAAACGTATCTCGCAGAATCGCTAGAAGTTTCTTTTGGAGGTTTCTTTTTATAATAGTTGGCAATCTCAGGAAGCTAAATTCCATTGCCATATACCCTGTGTATTTTCTGTATCTTCTTAAGATTGAAGCATGTAGCAAGACTTGGGCCTACCCTTAGCAGAATGCCTTTTGTGGTACTTTCATGTATGTGTTGTGGCTTTCTATGTTCAATTCCACATTCCTTAATAAGGCACTTGTGTCTTTGTGTTAGCAATCTCCTACCAGGTCTTCTGCTGTCTTATTCACCCACTTCTCCTCCTCTTGAACATTCCTATGGGAATACATCACTCATATCCCCTTCTTTTGATGCACATATTTCTTCCAGATATCCCAACCAGATGCTTCTGAGTGTTTGCCTGGTTAGGTCATCTCTGCCCCCCTATCCTGCCTGCTCACATTTTGCTTGTTCTTTACAGGTGCCAGGGCTGTGAGGTTGTCCTTTCAAGCATTGAAGAACAAGTTAGCCGAGCCAATCTGCACAAAGAACAGCAGCTGGGTCTCAAACAGCAAATTGAGAGTGAGGTGGGTGTACCTGGCTGTAGCAGAGCCTCCATCTCAGTTCAGACATAATGATGAAATTGAAAAGTCCTCACTGCTTTAGTTGGTAACCTGCTGCTTTCTTTTAGGTTCTCCATTTAGGCTGATGCTATATTTATAGGGCAGGAACATAAATGGCTTTTTTCGGGCTTGTGGATTTGCTCTCTGGCCAGCACTTTCATTTTTCAAAATGTATCAGCAACTAGAAATTGCAGAGTCAGGTTCTCTCTTAACATATAATATAACCGGACAAAGAACATTAAGAATCTAGCAAACTCTTTGCTTTCTCTGAACACATATATCTTGCTATGCATGTTTCTGTTTATTTATTACAGTCACCCCTCCATTTTTGTGGACTTGGGATCTGTGTCCCTTGCTTATACACAAGTTGCAAATGGAGGGGGATAAAATGGGGCACCCGCAGAACAGTTTACAGTTGTTAATTTCATAGTTCCCAACCTCAGGCTTACAGTCTAAAAGGACATGACACACAGGAGAAAAGGGGATGGCAGTGGGGGAGAGGATTAAATCCATCAGATGCTAGCTGCTATTCACTCCCTCAGAAGCCATAGATGTGGCAGTAGGGATGGAGGGAGGGCCTTTCATCAGTTGCTGAGCTTAGGTATGATGGAGATGTGTCTGCCTCTTCTTCTCTTCCTCTGAGGCCACAGCAGTGGTAGTTGGAAGGGAAGGGAAGGCCTTTCATCTGCTGGTGGTAGTAGGCATTTGAAGCTGTGCCTGCCTCATCTTCTCTCCCTCAAATGCCACAGTAGGGACAGTATTTGTCAAACATTTATTTATAAGATTTCCCCCAACTAAAGGGGCACTAAAGGCATTTCAATTTGCAAGATGAAAAAAAGAATACAGTTGGCCCTCCATATTCACAAAGGTTAGGGGCACAAATGTAGAAAACCTGGAAATACCTCTACACACACATCCTCCAACTTAACTCTATTCTGCTTTGGTCAGGCCCCACCTGGAATACTGTGTCCAGTTCTGGCCACCACAATTCAAAAAGGATGTGGAGAAACTGGAGCGAGTCCAAAGGAGGGCAACTAAAATGGTGAAGGGTCTAGAAACCATGCCCTATGAGGAACGACTTAGGGAGCTGGGAATGTTTAGCCTGGAGAAGAGAAGGTTAAGAGGTGATATGATAGCCCTGTTCAAATATTTGAAGGGATGTCATATTGAGGAGGGAGCAAGCTTGTTTTCTGCTGCTGCAGAGACTAGAACGCGGAACAATGGATGCAAACTGCAGGAAAAAAGATTCCACCTCAACATTAGGAAGAACTTCCTGACAGTAAGGGCTGTTCGACAGTGGAACACTCTCCCTCGGAGGGTGGTGGAGTCTCCTTCCTTTGAGGTCTTTAAGCAGGGGCTGGATGGCCATCTGTCGGGGATGCTTTGATTTGGAGTTCCTGCATGGCAGGGGAGTTGGACTGGATGGCCCTTGTGGTCTCTTCCAACTCTATGATTCTATGATTCTATATTCCTATCTTTATGGGCTTATTTGGGCTTTCAAGGGGACAGCTTTCCACAGCAGCTGAGTCCCTCTTCCATGTTCTCACACCGTGTGTTGCTCCCACTTGTGAGAAAGGAGGAGCCCCTCTAGCAGATCTCAGTCCACAAGCAGGTGCATGTGAGGAGAGGGGTTCTTTCAAGTATTAAAGTTACAAATTATTTAGGCCTTTATATGTCATCACTAGCATAATGTATTCATATCAGAAACCAATGTAATTCCCTTAAAGCCAGGGTTCTGTGTTTTATATGACATTCCTATCAACAGTGTAGCTGTTGTGCTTTGCACTAGGTGCAACTCATGATGTAGAGTACATTGTAGCACTCCGATTTGGGAAAACACCTGTGAATGAACAACCAAGGCCAAGTTATCTCTGTCCAATAAAAGCAGTACTTCAAGGGGCCAGTCAAAACTGGCCGCAATTGCTTAATTTGCCATATTTGCTGGCATTTTTCATCTACCTTGTGAATACACAGTCTCAGTGAGATATAGTGGTCATCCAAAACACCAGAGGGCATTTGATGAAGCCTTCAAAGAGATGAAACCATATCTTCCTGAATGGGTTACAAATACCTTGGATGGTGGGGACAGGGCAGCTGGTCAGATCTTACTTTTGGTGTTGGTCCATATGTATGTTAATTTGGCACTTTAATTTTGTTCCTTTTTGCCCCCCACCACTCCTTTTTGCCCCAGCAGGTGGCAAATCTTAAAAAGACAATAAAGGTGACGACAGCAGCAGCTGCTGCAGCAACATCCCAGGACCCTGAGCAGCATCTGTCAGAACTCCGGGAGCCTGCTCCGGGTACCAACCAGCGCCAAGCTAGCAAAAAAGCTTCCAAGGGCAAAGGGTGAGATGGAACCCCAGTCCCTGCCTTTTTGCCTGTGGAGCAGAAACCCCCTTGTGTTTCGCCTGCAGCTCAGTCCCTATACCTGGGGAAGGGACTGTTAATCTCTAAAGTCCCCACTTTGGCATCCTGCTGGTGCTGATTCTAAAAAAATGTTTCTTTCTCCACAGGCTCCGAGGCAGTGCAAAGATCTGGTCTAAATCAAACTAACAAGACTCCTGGCTGGGAAGGACGAACAGATGTCCCATGTATGGTGCTTGCTTCTCCAACCTGGATGACTTTCTGCGCAAACTGTTTCTCCTCAGCTCCAGTCTCTCTCTAACCTCACTCTGCCTTTTCATTTTTTGCTCTTTTGGCATGCATAGCTGTGCTTTCTCTTCTTCTGTTGCTATCCAATTTTTATTTAATTTTTTGGCATTTTTTTCTGTTCTGTGTGTCACCAATTTTTTGTTTTGCCCCCTCCTCCTTCTGGGTGCATTTTAAAGAGCCATAAAATGACCTCTATTTCAGATACCTTTGCACCAATGGAATATTGTGGAAACCTGGTTGGAAATGAATGTGGCACCAAGTAACCACTTTTGTTCAGAGTGTTTATCCTGGGACATCTGCTCTGGGGCACAGATTTCCCTCTCAATTTTTAGCTTTGCTAGGATCAGTGGAGGGGCCAGGTGTGTGTGAGTGCATTTTGGGTGGATTGTTTTTAAAAAAAAAATAGTTTAAATATATAAAGCAATTTAAAAAATAAATCTATGGACATATCTAAAGAGTTGTCTTTGCTTTGTCATTTCATTCTCTTTGAAATCGTTTAGAGACACACTTGTTGTTCAGCCTGCAGCACCTGGAAACCCTTTACAGGCGGAGAGATGGTGGAAGACTATAAATCTCCATTAGCATGGGTTGACTTAGGTAGACTCATCATTGCTCTGAGTGTGGCATAATCAGGCCTAAACCTGTTATCTCCACATTGTGCTGTGGACTGATAGCCTGTCAATGATCATGCATAGATGACTGAGGAATGTAAGTGTGTCCATTTGTGTTCTCTAATAGTGTGGACTTCCAATTGTGCTAAATTTTCCCAAAACTGATTTGTTAAATTGAAAGTGAGCATTCAAAAGTCTGCAGCATAGACTCCAATCAGACATGGAGAGAGAATTGCCTGATGTCCAAGTGGGATTAAGGAAGGGAAGAAGCACTAGGGACCATATCCCAAACATATGATGGATAATGGAGTAAGCCAAAGAATTCCAGGCTGTGCTTTATAGACCACAAAATGCTTTGGAATGCTCTCAAAGAAGTGTGAGTGCTAAACAGGCAACTGTAAGAACAGAATATGGAGAAACAGAATGCTTCCCAATTGGCAAAGGGGTCAGGCAAGTCCGCATCTTTTTACTCTATCCATTCAACTTGTATGCAGAAAATAGCATGTGAAGAGCAGGCTTGGACACAGAAGAAGGAGTAAAGATAGGAGGAAGGAATATCAATAAGATATTAAAATTATAATAGCCTAAGCTATGCAGATGACACCATATTATTAGCAGCAAACATCACATATTTGGAACAATCATTAAAGGAAGAAAAGAAAGTGCAAAAGTAGGCCTATTGTTAAAGAAAACAAAAATAATGACCACAGAAGATTCAACCTAGATGATAAGGAAATCGAAAAAGTTAAAAATTTCCCATACCTTGCATCAAACATTGATCAGAACGGAGACTGCAGTCAAGAAATCAGAAGAATTGTTGGAATTAGAGGGGCAGCTATAAAAGAACTAGACAAAATCCTAAAGTGTAAAGATTAACATATAAATACCAAAACCTACAATTTTTGACCATTTCCTAACACTAAATAATGTTAAATGACCAAAAGATCATCTCTGTACCAGAAGACTGCTGAATGGGCAATGTAACACTAATTTTTAAAGTGGGAAAGCCAGGAAAATATATGTCAACTATCTCACTGTGTTCCCAGGTACAGTGTTAAGAATAAACGCATCAGGCATATAAAATGCATCAGGCAAGCCCTGCTGAAAAAGAATCAGCATGGGGTCTGCAAAAGGCAAGTTTTCCCTTGCTAACTTTGCAGAATTCCTTGGAAGTGTCAATAACCTTAACAGATAGGATTGATTCAGTCAGACCTTGTCTACATGGATTTTCAAAAGGCTTTCAGCTATCAGCCATAAAATAAAATGCAATGCCATCTTATTGACCAATATCTGGCTGAAGAACAGGAAGCAGAAAATAAGACCACATTTGTCCCTTTTGGTAGTGGAAGTATAGGAGCAATGAAGTCCCTCAGAGGTATTGAGATCGGTGTGTTGCTTTCTAGCATTTCTGAACAGAAATGACTGATCTTAAAGGGTGAATAGTTAGGAGTCCAATTTTGGTAATGGCACTAAATTATTTAGGTTGGTGAGAACAAAAATGGACTGCGATGAGCTTGAACAGGATGTCTCCAAGCGAAAGGGATGAGCATTAAAATGGCAAATGAAAGCTTAATATAAACAAGGACAAAATTATGCACACTGGGGAAATTCCCCACCACTAACTTCACACATTCACTGCTTGGACCTAAATGGGCAGTAATTGACCAAGAAAAGGACCTTGGAGTCATGATAGAGGGTCAGATGAAAGGCTTGACCCAGTGCACAGCTGCAGTAAAAAAAAAGGCAAGCCCTATTTCACACTTGATTACAGGACTGAAAATAAAACTGCCTGTGTCCTGTCCTTTAAAAATGCATTATGTGACTACATCTGAAATACCATGTGCAGTTCTGGGTGCTCGACCTGAGATGCAAAAAGGGCACAACAGAGAGTGTTAAATGATCAAGGGATTGGAGCAACTCTCCTTCAAACAAAGGTTACAGTGTTTGGGGCTGTTTAGCTTAGGGAGCCCCACAAACTACAGGGATATATGATACAGGTGAATCAAACCATGCATAGTGCGAAAAAGTGGACAAGGAGAGTCTTTTCTTTCTTTCTCATCGTACTGTGAACACCCCCTGAACCTAAATGGTGAAAGATTCAAGGTCAATAGAGGACCGTTGGAGACCAGGGTTCAGTACCCCACTTGGCCATGAAACCCACTGGGTGACCCTCTCTCAGCCTCAGGGAAAAGCAATGGCAAACCTAATCTGAACAAATCTTGCCAAGAATACCCCTGATGTGATTTGCCTTAGGGTAGCCATAAACTGGAAATGTCTTGAAGGCACACAACAACAACAACAACAACAGTGGACAAGAAGAGCCCAATGTAGTTGTTTCAGTGTTTGATTAGATGTCTTGGGAGACCAGCGTTCACATTCCTGCTCAGCTATGGAAACCCAGTGGGTGTCCCTGGGCAACCCACACTCTCTGGGCCTCAGAGAAAAGCAGTGGCGAAACTCCTCTGAATAGATCTTGCCAAGAAAACCCTCAGATAGAGATGCCATCCATTGGAGACAACTTGAACAAAAAAGAAGTACTGTATATACTCAGTATATACAGTATATTTTGTATATTTTGCAAGTTCTTTGGCATCATTTTCCTTTCCTTCATTCTTTAGATCCTCTGTTACACACTCTAAGTCTAGAAATTTTAGTAAGAAAATTGACCCCCAAAAACGGAGTCGACTTATCCACAGGTCAATGCAAGTATTGTACTTAAACTCTTATCAAATAAGGATCTATCCCCTGGTGAAAAACAAGGGTTCAATCTGTCCTGGAAGCACTGACCCCTTCTATTTTCTCATTCGCCTAGCCTTTAGTATATTTTGCAAGTTCTTTGGCATCATTTTCCTTTCCTTCATTCTTTAGATCCTCTGTTACACACTCTAAGTTTTACCCTTAGGGTCATATCCGTTGGATCATGGGTCATATCTGTTGGAAGATTTTTGCATTCTGCTACAGTGCTTCTCATAAGTAACTGATTGGTCACTTTGTGAATCAGATATTGGACAAGGCTGGCCTTTGATCTGGTCCAAGAGGCTCTTATGTTCCTGTGGCCTACAATCCCCACTAGCTTCTGCCAACTTGGGCAGGGGTGAGGGATTATGGGAGGTGCAGTTGAAATACATCTGGAATGTTGCTGACACTTGCTTTTGAGCATGATAACTAGTGGGCTTCTTTTAACATGACTGTGTAAAGGGCAGGGTACTGTAAGTCAGCCAGAACCTCAATGAAAACAGAACATAGGCCCTGCCTACAGATTTATAATCCAAAATGAAAAAAGGAGAAAAAAAAGAGAAAGGGAGGGGGGAGAATTAATCCTCTTATCCTTTGGGTTCAACTTGTATGCAGAAAATATCATACAAAGAGCAGGCTTGGACACAGAAGGAGTGAAAATAGGAAGAAGGAATATCAACAATCTGAGACATGCCGATGACACCAAACTACTAGCAGAAAACATCACAGAGCTGGAACAACTACTAAGGCAGATCAAAGAAGAAATTGTAACAGCAAGCTTATTGCTCAACATAAAGAAAACAAAAATAATGACAACGGAAGCTGTACATAGATTCAACCCAGAAAATGAGGATATTGAAATAGTAGATCAGATCATTTGTTAACGGTCTTTGACCAAAGTATCCCAAAGTTATATAAACATTATAATTGAAATAGTAAAAGAGTTCTCATGCCTAAGGTCAAACGTTGATCAGTACGGAGACTACAGTCAGGAAATCAGAAGAAGACTAAGAAAGGGAAGGGCAGTCATGGAAGAACTAGAAAAGATCCTAAAGAGTAATGCTATAAAACTGTACATGAAATTTAGAACCATACAAGCCATTGTTTTCCCTATTACCATGCATGGATGTGAAAGCTCGGCAGTTAAGAAAATGGTTAGGAAGACAACTCATTTGACATGTGGTGCTGGACAAGAGTCCTGAGGACATTGTGGGCAGCCAAAAAGACAAACAAATGGGTCCTTTAACAAGTCAAGCTTGAACTCTCCCTAGAAGCATAGATAATCAAACTGAGGCTGTTGTACTTTGGTCACATCATGAGAAGGCACGACTCATTGGTAAAAACAATAATGTTAGGAAAGGTGGAGGGAAGCAGAAAGAAAGGAAGGCCCCATGCTAGATGGATGGACTCTATTAAGGAGGTCATGAGTGTGAATTTACAGTACCTAAGCAGAGCAGTGGAGGACAGGGGGACTTGGAGATGTCTCACAGGGTAGCCATAAGTGGAGATCGACTCAAAGGCAGTTAACAACAAAAGTATTAGAGACCAAATTTCTATGCTGTCTAGAATATATGTATATCATGTGAGTGACTGATTGACAAGTGGGTGGGTGGATAAATGCCTTTGTGAGTTGGGATCGAAGACAAGCTCTGCCAAAAGCAAGGAGACTAGACATTAAGACTCGGAGGCCTGGCAATTGTTGCAATAAGAATTATTTGTTGTACCAACTGAAAAACAAAATTTGCAAACTGTTATCAGTTAAAAACGATTTGTTCCAAGGAGGTCACTTGTGGTTGCAGGCAACCCCAGCTGTTCCCTCTTCTCTCTGCCCTGGAACAGTGGGTTAGATAAGGAAACTCATTTGCAAATTGGGTGTGCTCTTGCCTCTTGCAGCTCTCTCTCTCATCATCTTCCCTGTTCCTGTGGCTCTAGAGAAAAGCAGCCCTTTGATGTTCATCCTCCCACACAGCTCCCTTTCATTCAAGCAGGCAGCAGCCGTGATGGTGGTGGTGATGGTGGTGGCAGCGGCTGGAGAATTTCCCAGCAGATTGTGCACAGTGGCCCAGATAAATCATTGGGCTGACTCTGTTTGCTGTCCTTAACAGGCTCCTCTCATTCTCCTCTTCTCCTAGCCTTGTCTGTTCCAATTTGTATCCTTCAGGCCGGGCCGGGCTGCACTGTCACCTCCTCTGCTTCTCCTTCTCTTGAATAAAATGTTCATCTAATCAAACGGAAAGCCATCTTGAGGCTCGCAAGAGCCGCCAAGTTAAATGACGGGCAGGTAATCAAAGGACTGGTGGTGGGACTGCTCAGTGGGCACCGAAGCTGAGCTCTGAGTGGCTGTTCTGGTTCAAAGTATTTGGGGGTTTAACTTATTCAAATTGCTAATATGAGTTGATTCACTAATCTGCCCATATCCAAGAAGCAGCAGTGCCCTCATTAAGTATTTTTAAAGATGTCTGTTGCAGAGCCCAAGTAAGACATTTTAAAATAAATTATGGTAATCAGTAGAGCTGTTTGTGTGCATGTACTTGTACACAGAGCGAGGGAGAAAAAAGAGAGAAATCATAAATGGCATATATGTAGATAAGCGTTTCCAGTTTTGTTCTCAAAAGCCTTGCAGTTTCTTGGGAAGCTGTTCTGAGATGGACTGGCTGCATTTGTATATAAGATCAGTTCAGGGAAGCTTTAAGAAGTTCCAATGAAGATTTTAGCGTGCCATCACCCTGCCACCTTTGCTTAATTTAATGGGAGGTTAACATGCCTCCAGTCCATCGGCAACCTTTCCCTTGTTTTTGTTCTGCTTTCTTTCACCCACTGTAGAAAATCCATTAAGAACAATAACAACAACAAAATAAAATGCACAGTGCCTTCAGCTCACTGGCATGAGGAGCCAGCCCTATATCTAGAAATGCCCTTAAAGGCAGAGATAAGACCATACTTTCAAGACCATAGGGCAGCACATAATGTGTGTCATGATGGAGTGGCACACATCACAGCTATAAAATAAGCTTGACTGAATTCAAACAAGTGATCTGTTGCCAGTGGCATCATTGGCAAGGTGTGAGGTACAAAGCACACCGGGTGACACTCCAGGGGCGGGATGACTCTGCTTGGACCCTCCTCCCCCATTGGTACAGGAGGGGCAAACGGGCACCTTTCCCGGTGCTCTGTCATGGGCTTTCTCCCTTGAAAGGAAGCGCGGCAACGGAGGAGAAGGAGGGGCAATGCTCCCCACTTCTGTCCCCTCCCAATGCTTCATTTTCCCAGCTGCTCTGGGCAAGCAGCTGGGCAAGGGGGCAACACAATGGCTACTGGTGGTGAGTAAGTTAGCAGCGTTCCCTCACCCACCTACAGCCCTCTGCACCGGGTGTCACCAAAGGTAATGACGCTACTGTCTGTAGCAGAGGTAGCATCATAGTTCTTAAATTGGTTGATTCCAGTATCCCCTCACAACAAGTGGTAGAAGTGCGCCCCTAAACAACACATGCTACCCAGACTATCCTAGGGCCAACACTCCCAGGACTCTTTCAGACGTGGGAAATTGGAAGTATAATCCAAGGGCAATCCAAATGCAATCCTGGGGTTTCACGTTATTGCGAATTAATTCTTCTCACACAAATTCGGGCAAAAGGGAAGTCACTCCGAATGCAATCATGGGTTTAACGTTATTGCGAATTTAAGCTTCTCACGTGATTTCGGGCAAGGGGGGGGGGTTATTTTCGGGTAATGGGAAGTAATTCCGAATGCCTTCCGAATGGAGCAGGGGTTCAGGTAAATTCGCTAAACAAGCTAATTTACAGGAATCCGCATTGGCTCCATTCGGAATTGGGAGAAATTCCTCCCGTTTGAAAGAGTCCCCAGTCTCTGTGTTCTCCAAGCTTGCATGCGCACAGATAAGCACGCACAAGTCCAGGGTGATACAACTGGAAGATGGATCCCTGAGTTTATATAGAACAAAAACCAAACAAAGGGACTTGAACTGCACAGGCATAACCCACTCCCATCCCTAATAGCTACGAGAAATCTGTATGGCGGTTGTTAAAAGGAAAGTTTATTCCCCCATTCTGTTCTCAGTCTTGAGCTGCCAAGTCTGTGCGAAACTATCTGGAGGGCACACTAAACTCAAGAAAACCTTTGTAATGACACCGGACAGCCATTAATGTTTTCTCCAGGATGCTCCTTAGTATTATAGAACCGATTTCCCTGGCTGAAGAGAATTTTTTCTACTGGAGAACCCTCAGTGAGAAGATGAGCTGTGTCAGACAAGCTTCTTCCTGGAAAACAGCATGGCTACCTGCAACTGATATTCACTGGAGGGTAGTCTACATCTCACTGCCAAAGGAGAGCAAAGGTGACCCTAAATAGACTATAGCCAGTGCTCTGATAAAAATGCCTCCTATTGTGTGCCCTACATTCTGTTGTGTTGTGTGGTCATCAGTGGTGTTAGATCTTTGAAAGTTTTGGGTGTCACCATGACAGTGTCCATAGCTATTCCACCAAATATCCAGGCAGCTGTGTGGATCCAAAGAAGCACAAAGGAGGTTTGGAAGTTGTTTGGTTGGGGTTTTTTACTCTTCAATAGAAGCAGGTGCTTTGTAAAGCCAGTGGGTCTTAGTTGCCCATTGAACAACAGGCTATGCAAAACAGAATCACAGAATCAAAGGGTTGGAAGAAACCCCGAGGGTTATCCACCCCAACCCCATTCTGCCATGCAGGAATACACAATCAAAGCTCCCCAAGAGATGGGCATCCAGCCTCTGTTTAAAAACCTACAAAGAAGGAGATTCCACCACATTGGAAGGAGTGTGTTTCACTGTGGAACAGCATTTATCATCAGGAAGTTCTTCTTCATGATGAGGTGGAATCTCCTGTAGTTTAAATTACCTTAGAATGCTGGGCCAAAACTAACAAAATGAATTTCAGCAGGGAAAAATGTAAGGTACTATATTTAGGCAGAAAAAATTAAATGCACAGATACAGGATGGATGACAGCCGGTTTCAGAACAGTACATGCAAAAGGCATCTAGGAATCTTACTGGACCAGAAGCTGAACATGAGTCAGCACTATGATGCAGCAGCTAAAAAACCCAATATGATTCCAGGCTGAATCAAAGAAAGTATAGTCTCTAGACTGAGGAAAATAATAGTACCACTCTATTTTGCTTTGGTCACCCTGAATACTGTATCCAGTTATGGGTACCACAATTCAAGAAGGATATTGACAAGTTAAAGTGTGTCCACAGGAGGGCGACCAAAATGGTGAAAGTGGAAACAATGCCTTACGTGTATGTGCGTGGAGGAGTATGCCTTCAACCTCTTTCTGACTTTTGGTGACCCTAAGGCGAACCTATCATTGGGTTTTCTTGGCAAGATTTGTTCAGATTAGGTTTGCCCTTGCTTTCCCCTGAGGCTGAGAGAATGTGACTTGCCCAAGGTCACCCCTGGGCTTCATGGCCAAGTGGGAATTAAACTCTAGCCTCCAGAGCTGTAGTCTAACACTCAAATCACTACACCAGCCTGGGTCTCTAATGCCTTATGAGGAGTGGCTTATTAGGAAGCTGGGTATGTTTATCCTGGAGAAGAAAAGGTTAATGTATGTATGTTAATGATGTAACCCGCTCCGATTGGATACAGAGGAGCGGGCTATAAATAAAACTTTATTATTATTATTATTATTATTATATTATTATAATAAGGTGACATGATAGCCCTGTTTAAATATTTGAACTAGTGTCAATGGCACAAGGAGCAGGCTTGTTTTCTGCTGCTCCGGAGAATAGGACCTGGAGCAATGGACTCAAACTAAAGGAAAAGATATTCTACCTAAATATTAGGAAGAAGTTGCTGATATAAGAGCTGTTCAACAGAGTGTAATGGAGTCTCATAGAATCATAGAGTTGGAAGAGACCACAAGGACCATCCAGTCCAACCCCCTGCCATGCAGGAACTCCAAATCAAAGCATCCCTGACAGATGGCCATCCAGCCTCTGCTTAAAGACCCCCAAGGAAGGAGACTCCACCACACTCCGAGGGAGTGTGTTCCACTGTCGAATAAAATCTCCTTCTTTGGAAGATTTTAAAAAGAGGCTGGATGGCCATCTGTTGGGGTTGCTTTGATTGTGTATTCCTGCATGGCAGAATGGGGTTGGATTGGATGGTTCTTGGTATCTCTTCCATTCTATAAATCCATTGCTCCATGTCTAGACTATGGAACAGCACAAAACAAGCTCACTCCATCTTCTATATAACACTCTTTCAAATATTTAATCAGGGCTAGCAAGACACTCTCTTCTCCAGGAGAGTCTGGTGTGAGTCTCTCCCTCCGATGAGGAAAACAAGGTGCCCAGCATTGATCACCTGGCTGGATGCCTTGTTGTGACTTCAGAGAAAGTGACTTGCACTCCTGATGCTTCCAATTTTCCTGGAAAATCCAGAGCAAACGGTAAGTCTTTTTAATGTGGTTTATAGCAGGAATGGCCCAGATCTGTGAAGATAGTTTGCATTCCAATTGTAGCTTTGGCCCTGAGATGTGAAGGCATGTAGTAGCGAGAGAAAAGGCTGGGGCCTGGATTGAGCCTCTGGACCACTAGTTGCTGGTCTGTGCACTATGTCAAATATTTCAGCAGAGATACAACTTTGACAGCAGAGTCACAGGGTTACTCAGTGGAGACATTAATACCTCCATGGGAAGCCGACCCTTGGAAAGCTGCCCTGAACTTCCCACTGCTTGGGAAATGAAAAATCATAGGACTTTATCACACTAGGTGAATCCCACTCCAGAAACAGGATTTTAAAAGAAGGAAAAACCTGCAAATGCGGGATGTTTTTCAGACATGTTGCACCAAACAGCAGTAACGTGAAAATAAAGCGAACAGAAAATCAACAAAAACAACACCTTTTTACTTTTGGGAAATTACCGAAAGTAAAAAGGTATCATTTTTGTCGACTTTCCGTTTGCTTTATTTTCACAGTATTGTTGTTTGGAAGAAATGTCATCTGAAAAACACCCCGCATTTGTGCTTTTTTCCCTACTCTTAAATCCCATTTCTGAGCAGGATTTATCTAGTGTGATGAGGTCCATAGAAATTATTAAACTGAGGCTGTCTTACTTTGGTCATATCATAACTCACCAAAAGATGCAATGATTGGTAAGCAGGAAAAGAGCAAGAGCACATTGCAAGTGGATAGACTCAGTCAAGGAAACCACAGCCCGGAGTCTGCAAGAACTGAAGAGGGCAACTGAGGACAGGATGTCTTGGCGATGTCTCATTCATGGGGTGCCATAAGTCAAGGGCACCTTGAAGGCAGTCCACAGATACAAAACAACATTTCCCTGCTTTTATGCAAACACACACACTGGGGGGCAGAGGAGAGGATAGAATGCTTACCAGCCTATATTAAAGGTTATTTTATTGATTTTATTATCCTCTTTAAAATGGTGCAGTTTGGTGCTGCATCATGTTGTGCAGATTATCGTTGCCAGGTAATAAGGAACAGGGTTCTTATCCCTTTTGAACAGTTGTGTAGAAGAGGAAATTTCGGCAGATGTTGTTTATGTGATGAGCACAACCACCTGAAATTGACTTTTCAGTACAAAACCATGAAAAGGACAGGAGTCTATCCCTCAGTTCACCAGGCAGCCCCATTGCAGATGCTAATTCCTCTTGAGAATAAGAGCAGGCATTATGGGCACATTGTGGACCACACTAGGATGTTGCAGTGCAGATGGACATTGGATCTAACAAGATACATACAGATCTGCATTGTTGTGTACACTCATTTAGTTCAAGCAGCAGTTAAAACTGGGACATGTGTTTTGTTTCATTTTTATCATCAGCAGTATAAGAGAAGTTCCAACAAAGCTTTTAGCATGCCACCACACTGCCATCTTCATTTAATTTAATGGGAGGTTAACATGCTTCCAGTCCACCGGTCACCCTTCCCTTATTTTTCTTCTTGCCCCCCCCCCCCCTTACCATAGAAAATCAATTGAGAAAAAAATGCACAGTGCCTTCCATTTATTGGCATGAGGAGCCCTCTATCTAGTAATACCCTTAAAAGCAGAGATAAGACCACACTTTCAAGACAGTGGTGTAGCAGCAAGAGTTACACTTGCTTCTCAAAGAAAGGGCATGCAGTATTTTCATTACCTATGGAAGAAACAGCCTGTCTTAACTAGGTAGTCAAGAAGATATGGCTGGCATCCTACATTGCTGTATGCAACGGGATCTTGTAGTACCTTTGAGACTTACTGTGTGAATGAAAAAAGGTGAGGCATAAACATATTTAGTCTCAAAGGTGCCACAAAATCCTTTGTGCACATTGATATTCCAGACTAAAATGAGTGTCTCTGAATTCTACCATTCTACATTGTAGGTGCAAATTCAAAACCTATAGTTACAGAGTCATAACTGTTCCATATTCAGCTAAGGTACATATTCATGATTGTGGCACTAATGCCATGCTAATAAATGCCCCCCCCCCCAACCCCACCTTAAACTCTAGGGAGTTGCTCTAAGAGACAAAAGTCTGCAGCATAGTCAAGTGGGTTGCTTCCAAATGATGCAGCTAGCCCACTCCCAGCGAGATGGTTTCGTGGGGTGGGGGTTCATTTCAAAGCTATGAATGTGATGCAGGATCACAGCGTTCATATATAATTACTGTTACCCAAAATGCCAGGATCTTGAGAGGGCACCCACAATCCATTTTTAATAGGGGAATTTTATTAGCTCAGTTAAAGCTGCTCAGAGGGCTAGGGCAAGAAAAAAACAGGGATCAAGTCTACATATACCAGTTTTGAGAATCAGAAATACAGATTGCAAGGTCCAAATATAGTTTGATTTGTAAAAGGGAATCATCACTCTAAAAAAAAAAAAAGCATGTTCACACACATGCACACAAACTACTGATATAAAAAGTGATAGCAGATAGTGACTTTAGGGTAAGTGGGTCATCAAGCAGTCTGTGGATCAGGCATGGTGGGACAATGGGCAGCAATACTGAGGAGTCAAGTGAGATACATAGAAAGGAGCTTATTGTTTGGTTTATTCGGCTTATCTCTCCTGGTTCAAATTTCAATATGGGCTGCATCCTGATCTGCTGTATTCGGGTGGCAAATTTGGTAGCAAACCCCTTTTTTCTTCAGGATACCACCCAAATTAAAATTTAAACCTGGAGAAGTAAGTCAAATTAGTAAACCAAGTGATAAGCTCCAGAGTGTCTGTCTGACTTCAAAATGAGACCAAATTGGGCAGGGATATTTATAGGACAAAACATATCCCTGGGCAGATTCTGAGATCAAAATGAAGTTTCCAGGAGAGAAGAATGAGAAAGGACCTCTGTAAATGACTGGACAATCAGTGCAAATGTCTCTGAACAATAGAGTATCTCCTCCACAGAGAAGTACTGTATATACTCATGTATAAGTCTAGAAATTTAGGTCAAAAATTGACCCAAAAAAACCTGAGTCGACATCCATGGGTCAGTGTAAATACTGTATCTTAACTCTTATTTAAAAGAAGAAACCATCCCCGGTGAAAAGCAAGAATATAATCGGTCCTGGAAGCACTGACCCCCTCTACTCTCTCATCCATCCAGCCTTAACAGTAAGCACAGTTATGCCTGCTTGAATTTTGTTAAGTTCTTTGACATTGTTTTACTTTGCTTCATGCTTTAGATCCTTTGCTATATGCCCTAAGTTTTACCCTTGACTTATCCACAGGTCATAGCAAAATCCATAATTGTACCCCCAAAAATTTCCCTCGACTTATAAATGAGGTAGACTTATTGGGCTGATCTAGACTGGCAAAAAGGGGTGTGTTCATGCCTGCATGAAAGTGTAGCCTTTAGATAACCCACATTGAAAGTTTGGCATGAACGCACTTCTTTTGCATTTTAGTGGGGAAAAAGCAGCTTTAAAAAGGAGCTGCTTTTCTCAGCTTCTTTTTAAAAAGGGTCTAACTGTGCAGCTGTATCTAAATGCTGCAGTGCAACTGTGCAGTTTTTTAAAGCTCCCAAATCCTAACTCCAGTCCTAATCAGAACCCTAGACATGTGCAGTAAGGACTCTGGAATGCTGTAACTGTTATACAACTGTGCATAAAATGTCAATTCATTCATAAAATAAAGAAGTTTATTCTTAAACTTAAATTGTAACGGATTTAATATCTTTTTAGGGAGGGGGGGAGGAATGCAGTTTGTTTTATTGATGTAATAGTATTTTAATGTGTAAGCCGCCTTTATTGATCTCAAAGGGGTGGGGTATAAATAATAATAATAATAATAATAATAATTAAAAAAATAAAAATAATTATTATTATAAAATAAAGGGGTTCATTCATGGTGCACCGATGCAACTACACACTTTAAAAAGGGAAGCGAAACCACAATGGTAATTTGACAGATCTTCATAACTGCACAGTTCATGTATGATGTACCTGCGCAACTGCGCAGTTCGCAGCTGGCAATACAATTGCCTGTATGATGTACCGGTGCAACTGCGCAGTTCACAGCCGACAACAACAACAACAAAATATTAAAGGTTCAGTGCGTCCAAAAGCCCCGTTCATTGCCACCCGTGCAGCTGCTCCACCTGTGCTTCTAGCATCCTGACAGCTTCCAATGTAGTTGCTGAGCAACAGAAAAAACTTCAGATAAGTCGTCCCCACACCTCCTCAGTGTAGCTGCCCTATGCCTTTTTATTACACACCTGGGACTTGCAGTGCAGCTGCTAAGTATTAAGGAAAAGGCAACTTCTTTTTGCCCTTTCCTGACAATCTAGAAAGCCCCATTGTCAAATATATATGGTATACTTAGATTTCTGTTCCTTTCCAAGCCCAAGATCTATCACCCACCACAACTCCTATCAATGAAGGGATTGTGCAGAATCCAACCTTGAATGATTTATCCTAGCCATGTGCTCTTGAGCTTTCCCTATGCTGAGCCAGTCATATCTCCTTACATGGTCATTGATATCCTTATATAGCATTGCCTGCAGCGGGGTTGCCTTCTCAGCTACATGCCTAAGACATCCCTTTTGATATCAACTCGATATTGAGAAAGAGGGGAGATGCAGACCTTGTGGTAACATTACCATTTTGGCATTGGTTAATTACTGGGATAAACGTGCTTAGTCAAATGAGCAGGGGTGAGGCATACAGCGAAAGATAAGAATTTTGTTGTTTTACTGGACCATATTACATAAACATAGAGGATATCTTTATGTAACTTATCTATTAACCTTACTTTTTTTCTTTTTCTCTTTCTTTCTTTCTTTCTTTTTTAAAGTTTGGATATATTTTTGTATAGATCTCTTCAAGGTTTTTTAAAGCTATAATAAAAGCTAAATGGAAAGTAGGCTATCAAAACATATTAAAATAGCTAGGCAGTTTACAGCGATAAAACTGAACAAAGTGCCAGGCTTGCAATCTGTTTGTCTAGTCTTACTGATGTTATCACAGAGGACTTTCTTACAAGCTTCCAAGAAACCTCAGCAGAAACACAATATGAAAGCCATTTATCCAGGAGGGTTTTCTATAGGCTTTGTACACATACAGTTTTGGTCATTGTTTCAGCTGTTCTCATTACTTTGTGCATTGGAACGGCAAAGTCATGTTCTCTTTGGTTTCACTGAGATACAGATGTCTTTAGGAGTTTAGAGGAGGATGAGGATATTCCTAACATTAAAATCCTTTAGCATGTCAGGATGTCTAGGCCTGCGGGCTAAAAGACATCAATACAGCATTTTTGTTTCCCTAGTTTTCTCCTAGGGAAGAAAAGAATAGAGGACATGCTTATCAAATTTGCAAATGACACAAAATTAGGAGAAGCAGTTAATACCCCAGAGGAGAGGATCAAAATTCAAAATGACCTTAATAGGTTAGAAAGCCCCAAAGTTAACACAATGAATTTTAGCAGGGAGACATGTAAGGTAATGCACTAAGGCAGAAAAAAATGATATGCATAGATATAGGATGGGGGACACCTGGCTTAACAAGACTACATGTGAAAGGGATCTAGCTAGGTGTCCTAATAGACCACAAGTTGAACATGAGTCAACAGTGTGATGCAGCAGCTAAAAAGGCCAATGAGATTCTTGGCTGCATCAATAGCTGTTCAGTGAGGCCTAAGATCTCTCTGGTTGAATATTCTTCTAAATGCCACTTCCTAAACTGCAAATCCCAGGAGGCAGAGCAGTTAAAGTGGATTAGCAATGCTTTAAGAGTGTAGTGTAATAATTGTTGTTTCCGTCCTTAGTAAAGATGTTTTGAATGATGGGGAGGATATCTTTTGCAGGCAGGCTATTTCTCCTTCTGGCCATAGATTTTCAAAGTCCAGGAAATTTAAAATCCATTTGCATCTCTTCAGGGACCCCTCTTTTGTAATCCAATATGTCTCACTCCAGTGAGTTCACAGGCCTCTTTGTAGGCAGAGAACAATGGGTTTCTTAAGAAGTCTCCATGTTTTTGCATCAAGAACATTTTGGTGATGTAGAGGTAAAACATGTGAATTTAATCCAAATTTAAGAAGAAAAAAATAGTTTTACCTTGGTTGAAGTCCCAAGTCAACAGTTTACCCTTCATCGTTCTCCTGTTGCAGCTACAATGTGGCATCTCACAATACAGAAAACATGCAGGGGTAATTGTGTTGGCATTTAACAAATCCAAATAAAAATCCATCAGCGATACCGTTATTGCCAACCAAAATGCACAATATATTTCTTGCAAGTTTTCAAAGCTCCATGGGCTTCTTCATCAGGCACAATGTTACAAACCAAACAGGAAGGGAAAAATTGGAGATGTTAGTCAGATGTCTACATGTTGTTTCAGTGCTTAGTAAAGATGTTATCAGGAACGTTTTGGTGATGCAGAGGGAAAACATGTGAATTCAGTCCAAATTTAAGAAGGAAAAAATTATTTTACCTTGGTTGAAGTCCCAGTCTACAGGCTACATAACACCTCTTAACTGTGTCTTCTCCAGCTTCTAAGCCATTCCTCATAAGGCATGGTTTCCAGAGCCTTTATCATTTTGTTTGCCCTCCTCTGGACACAGTTCCAGTTTCTCCAATTCTCTTGAATTGTGGTGCCCAGAACTGGACACAGTAATAAATCTGTTCAGCTACCTCTTGCTTGCATGCTGAAGCACCAGAGGACACAAGGCATGTTATGGTTCAAAATAGAGGACATTTTGGAATTTCTCCTGGGCGCTTGGGCGTATGGTTGAAATGCAGGGCATGTCTGGGAAAATGAGGACCTCTGGTCACCCTGATAACAAAGGATGTAGAGGACAAAGCAAAGGGAAATGATGCCGAAGAACTTATACAATTCCAGGAGCCATAAGTGCTTGCTTTCACTCCAAAGGTTGGATGGATGACGGAGGGAACTGCAGTAAACTGTGACTATATGATGTGTGAGGGAGACAACCAGGCACAGGTAGGGCTAAGAAAATGATTGCACATATGTTTTTAAAAAAAGATGAAAAGGCAAAGCAAAGAAAATGGCAACTGCGTTAGCAGTGCTTATAAGCTGTGATAACTGACACCGATGCCATTTATCTATATCTATATACATGAGTATATACAGTAGTTTTTGCGGGTCAATTTTTTAACTAAAAGTTCTAGACTCATACATGAGTATATACAGTATATAAAAATATTTTAATTAATTAAATAAAATTATTATACAGTAGTTATTTAACATATGTCTAAACTAGCCTTTATTTTTGAAAGGTGCCCTTAATCTTGGAACAGGGAGCCTCTACTTAAAGAGAACAACATTTGTTTGCCTTCAAGATGGTTGAATGTACAGGTTAGAATTTTTCTTTCCAGCCAAAGCTGAGCCCCGAGACATGTGAGGCAAGGAAGACGAAGTTGCTTCTGAATATTTGCAGAATGCCCTTCACTTACCAATTAGTAGGCACAGAGACCTTCCAGATCTTTCAAGCTGGATTTTCAGTCTTAAACCCCAACCTTTCTATCTAGAGAAATTGTGGACTTTCTGCTGCCATCTGCATACTTTCACTGCATATTTTTGCAGTGTTTTCTATTTTGGAAACATAGATCTTTTGGGGCGAAATAGGTTCCCTATTGTTGCTCCCCCAATAATCATCTCTTTTATTAATTCTGTTAATGGGTACAGTGTATATTCTGGAGTTTTCAGGGATTGATGGGGAACAGACTGCAGAAGCGAGCAGTAGTAATGCTCCGATGCTGGGCAGAAGCACATTTACTCAATAAATTCAACAGATTTACCTGACAATTTGCAGGCACGGAGGAACTGAGGGGCGCATTCTGAGCACCAGAGAGCTTATGTTCTTCAACTCTGCAAAAATCAGTTCTGCATCATGAACAGCATGGGCGGACTGGTAGACATCTCAGTGATTTGTTTAACAGTGGTAACAACAGAAAGGCCTCAAATCCCTTCCACCCAATTAAGCAATTGATAGGAAGAAAGCTGGCAAGAAATAACAGTGGATATAGTTGTGAAAAAACTAGGCACTCAATTCTGATACTGAAACAAATTCCGGACTACATTAAGTGCTTTCTTCTTCATTCAAAGCTTGGTCCACCCTATCTCTGTTTTGCATTTGGGTTAGACTGGTGAACCAATTTTTTAAAGCATAAATCCCACTACTTTACAGCTCTTTATTGCAGATGGTAAGGTAATGGGAATCACTGTTGGTTCTTTGATGGGCAAAATGCCAACCGATCACAATGAAAAGGCAGAACTGCTCAACGTCTATTTTGCTTCAGTTTTCTTCCACAAAGAACAGTGTACTTCCATGCAGCAATAAAGACCTTGGCAACGGATCTGGAATCATCTAGCTAAATTAAATGACTTCACATCTGCAGGGCCAGACAAACTGCATCCCAAAGTACTGAAGGAACTTGCTCTGAACCATTTGATGTCATTTTTCTTTTTTTTGGAAACCTTGGAAAACAAGTGAGGTGCCAAAGGGCAAATATTGTTCCTTTCCCCAACAAAGACAAAAAAGAAGGTCCAGGAAACTACAGACCAATCATTCTAACCTCAATACCACGAAAAATATCAAACTGGAGTCTCGGCAAGTACTGTATCTTGACAACAATACATTCATTGATCAGGAGAAGCCAGCATATGTTTGTTGACTACAAATCCTGCCAAACTAATCTTATATCTTTTTTAATCAGGTTGCTAGTATAGTAAATGGTGGGAATGTTGTAGATGTCATTTATCTGGATTTTAGCACAATATTTGAAACATCCCCCATGATATTCTGCTTAGCAAAATGATTAATAATGGAATAGACACAAACACCGTCAGATGGATCCACAATTGGTTGGAAAATCATGCTCTTAGAGTCATCATCAATGGCTGCAATTCAAACTGAAAGGAGGTCTTTTGAGGAGTGCCCCTGGGTTCTGTCCTTTGGACATTATAACATTTTTATCAGTGACTTAGATGATGAGGCAAGAGGGAATGCTCATCAAGTTTGCAGGTTATACAAAACTTGGAGGGATGGCTAACATGTTAGAAAATAGAAACTGAATTAAATGCATCAGTTCTAGACAAACTAGCAAATTAGGTAGAAATTAATTACATTTCAGTTAATACAATTCAATTCAATAGAGACAAATTCTGCATTTAGGGCACAAAAACCAAATGCACAGGTATGGGATGGGGGATACATGGATCAGCAGAAGTATATGAGAAAAGGATCTTGGGATTATTATTGCTCATAAACCAAACACAAGCCAGCAATGTGAGGCTGCAGCAAAAGGGAAAATGCTATTTTGCTGTTGTTGTTGTGTGCCTTCAAGTAATTTCTGATTAATGGTGAGCCTATGATGGGGTTTTCTGCAGCTGAGAGTGTGTGACTTGCCCAAGGTCACTCAGTGGGTTTTCATAACTGAGCAGGGAATCTAACCCTGACCCTCAGAGTTGTAGTCTGTTGCTCAAAACACTACATCATAGAACCATAGTTTCCAAGTCGAGAGAAGTAATAGTCCCACTATGTACTGCACTGGTCAGGCTTCATCTGGAGTATTGTGTTCAGTTTTGGGTGCCTCATTTAAGAAGGATATAGCCAAACTGGAGCAACCCTTCAGAGAAGGGCAATGAGGATAGTAAGAGGTAGGAGAACAAAACATATGAGAAAAACGTGAAGGAGCCTCGCTTGTTCAGCTTGAAGAGAAGGGTGGCATGATCACACGCTTTAAATACCTCAAGGGCTGTCACAGAGAGAAGGTGGCAGATCTGTTCTCTGCTGCCCCAGAAGTTGGGACCAGGTCTTATGGTTTGAAGTGACAGGAGAGTTGATTTCGATTGGACATTAGAAGGAATATCTTGACGGTTAGAGCATTTAGCAATGGAACTAATTGCTTAGAGTCGGTGGGATCTCCTTCTCTGGATGTCTTCAAAAAGAGGCTGTACAAATACCTGCTAGGAACACTCTGGTTGGAGAACCAGCATTGAGCAGAGGGTTGGACTCAGTGGCTCATGAGGTCCTTTCCAATACTATGATTGTATGAGTCTGTGCTGTTGTTCAGGGCACAACTCCAGAGTACCATTTCCACCCCTCTCATTCTGGCCCTTTACTCTTTCAATAAAGAGTGAAAGTAGCTCCCATTCATCATAGACTCTGTCACAATAAATAGCTCCACATAATTCTGTATGGAACAGGAAAGGGAAAGTTAGTACTCGGGTGGGCAAAGTGCCCTCTAAGATCTGCAATAAGAAAAAATATAACAATTTAGAAATCCATCTTAAAAACTTCAAGTTGCATCTCATGAGTCCTCAAGCCATTTAAAAAGGTGATTTTGGAACATTTCTGGTCCTTTAAAAAAGACTATTTGGGCCCTAAAACAGGTTTAGGGGCAAAATAGACTTTACAAAGCCAACCTTACTCCCTCCCCCATGCTCGAGGCTTCCGGGTGTGTGACTGGGCAATCTTATAAAGGAGGGATTTTGAAAACGAAAGGTGCTGCCCACTGGGTTGCCTTGCCTGCCTAAGGCATTGCTTAGTTATTTTTCAGCAGATCTAATGAAGTGATCAGTAGAAACACAACAAAACTACTTTTAAAATGTGGGACACGTAGCAAAAAAACGCAAGCGATACTTCTAAGAATTTCCCCAAACCAGATTGTAAAGACAGCAGAGTATATTTTATGGGGACAGCCCACTTTATCAAAAGCAGGCACTGTTGTCAAGAATGACAGTGATAGATGGCTGGATATACAGATAGATAGACACAGGGTTAAGGGTGAGATTACAGTGAGGTTTGAGGAAAATAAATGCAGAAAGGACTGACAATAAGAATTAGATTACATTAGCATTAGTCATTCCCCAAACTGCTGCTGTGTTATCCCAAAGTCTTGCCTCTCTTCACCCCTTTTTTTTGATATCAAGTTGATACTAAAATTGATGTTTAAAACACGTAGCCGTAAGGGCACCCCAGTGTGGGGAAAATAGCCTCACTACATGAGGAGATCTGGGAGGCTCGGCATGGTGGAGCTTAAGAGCACTTAGATATGATAGATCAATCAAGGCTGGAATCTGCTTAATTCCTTCATCGATAAGTGTGACACTGGGTGATAGAATTTGTGTTTACAAGTGAGCAGAAATCCAAGAGTACTTCCCTCTGGGAACGATACTGCTTTGTCCAAAGACATTTGAACGGATTTTCTGGCCATTAATAACTCCCCTTCCCATTCTTCTCTCTTGCAAGCTACCGTTTAATCCCGAATTCTGCCCCAGGACAGATTTTGCCGTATAAATATGCCTGTTTAGGCACAAAAAATATGGTCTCAATTGAAGAAAGACAGACGCTCTGGACCTTATCACACCAGACCAATTTGGATTGAATATGAAGTGATCATGGAACTGATTTCTGTGAATTCGGTTGTTACTGAATTCACTGAATTCTGGGGTGACTTTGGATTGACTTTGGATTGACTTTGGAATGCTTCATAGTAACAGCATTCAGGTGTGATAATTCAATGTGCATCCATATGAATTCACTTGAATGGATGCATGCAGAGTGACTCTGGATTGGGGCTGCAAAAACCCTCGTCAGATAAGGGCCTCTGTATCTCACTTAACTCCTCAGTGTTGCTTGCCATACCAAGATCCTCAAGCAGCATGCTGAGCCACTTATCTTCCCGGTATCCCCCAACCGGAGCCCCACATCTGGAATTGGTACAGCATCACCCTCTGCAACCCCATAAGTTGCTATCTGTTACCAACTTTCATTTTGTTGATTTTCAAATGTGTGAATGAATGAGTGTCTTTGTGTGAATGATGATTCCTTTTGATTCATAAATAAAACTATTTTTGGAATCCACAGTCTGGAGTTCTGTTTCTCAGAACCAATATGCCTAGGCTTGATCCCCACTTTGAGTTCTGTGAGCTCTCTTGGCTGATTTTAATTGAACTAATACAATTCTCCTATTGAATAGTAATTGTGGGTGCCCTCCCAGTACCCTGGCCTTTTAGCTAACAACTGATAATACACAAACATTCTGATCTTAGATAAATAATATATATTGGCTAGCATCTGGTATGGTTACTTTGAATGGTTACTTTGAGTTCATGCAACAGCCATATGCATCTGATGGTGGCAGAAGTAGAATTACAACTATGGAACCATTGCACAAGCAGATGTACAAATGGATACATTGTGCAGTAGGGCATTCACAAATATGGTTGTGTTGTGCAGCTATTCTGTACTGCTGTTGTTAACTGTTATCAATTCAACTTCAAATGTTAGCAACCCTATAAATGAGAGACCTGTTAGCGACAGGTCTTGCAGACTCAGGGCTATGGCTTCCTTGATTAGATCTATCCATTTGTGATGTGGTCTTCCTCTTTTCTTACCTTGCCCAGCATCATTATATTTTCTAATGAGTCATTTCCTTTCATCATAGCTATTCTGTCTAAGAGGATGTGATGCTAGCATGGGGTATTTCCACCAGCAGAGATTTATGCAGGATTGCAGACACAGTGCAATAAGAATCCATTACCCTAACTCAAATGTCTGATAATAGACTGGAACCCCTAATTAACGAATTGTAACTCAGCAGTCTCCCCATAATATCTCTGTGTCATTTCTTTGTTCCACAATGGCCACTCTAAAGGCATTGACAGGGTTTCCTGAGAAGTTAAAATATTCTCTTATCAGTTTCTGAATAATATTGTTTCTGATACCAGATCAGTGTAAATTTATTATTTTGGCTGTTTATCTTATGAAGAAAATGGGTGAGGATTCTGATGGAATACATAACAATGGAAAATAAGCGAGCCAATAAATCTCTCCTAGTGCTGGCGAGACATTGCAGGGTCCCATAATAAGGTTGCCAAGCAGTGGCGTCACTACCGCTGATGCAGAGGGTGTGTGTGGCGGGGTGCGGATCACACAAGGTGACACCACTGCTCCGCAAACATCTGCATTTGAGCAGAAAAGGGCTGTGGCAATCACCTGTATCTCTTTAACATGCTTTAAGAGATGGTGGGAGTGGAGTGAAGCTCAGCGGGAAGAGAAAGAAACAGCCTCAGATTTTTTTTAATCGAAATTTCAAATTTTAAGATTTTAATTTTTTTAAATTTTAAATTTGAAAAAAAATCTTTTTAAATTTATTTTAAAAACATCACATTTTCACCAAGTCTTCACTATGTATATGTAAATACATTTAGGTTGTACACGTGATATTGTAATTTTAAGGTATAATTTTAATTTTGCTAGTTTTTTTATGTCACAGCTATCAGCATTACATTCGGTGGCATATGGAAATTATGATTTACGCGTAACATTAGCACAAAAAAGCATTACTAAGGATTCTGGATGGTGTGAAATGGGAGGAGGCCATGACACCAAGAGTTACCGCACCAGGTAACACTAACCCTAGGGATGCCACTATTGCCAGGGTAGATAGGTATGGGATTGCAGCAGGGTCTGGTTTCTGATTCCTTGTTGTGGGGGCTGTTGTTTCTGAACAGTTGTTTAAGAAAGTTTGGTTTCTTTGAACTGCACTGGCTACTTTAAAGGGCTGTTGTTGTTGCTGTGTGCAACAATAACAAGTTGCTTCCAATTTATGACACCTCTAAGATTTAACTACCATGGGGTTTTCTTGGGCTAAGTTCTTCACTTCCTCATTAAAGCAAGGGGGAACCATTCTGCAGCTCCATGTGTGCCTGTCTACATGTGTATGTATATATACATGAGAGAAATATTCCACAGCCTTTGGGCTACAGCTGAAAAGATTCCTAGTTTGTTCTGAGGTTGTGTTTTGTTTTTTCCAAGTCAGCATAAGAGTTTATCAGACGACGGAAATTGGATGTATAATCTAATGGCAATCCGAACACAATCATGGGGTTTCGTGTTATTGTGTATTAAAGTATCTCATGGGTTTTACATTATTTCATATTAAAGCATCTCATGCAATTTCAGGCAATGGGGGTCATTTTCGGGTAATGGGAAATCATTCTGAACACATTCCGAACACAATTGGAATTCACGTAAATTCGCTAAACTAGCGAATTCACGTGAATTCGAATTGGCTCCAATTGGCGCCATTCAAAATAAAGAGAAATTCCTTCCATCTGATAAACTCCATAGTGTTTGTTTCCCACTAGCATCACTACTAACCTGTCTGGGTTCAGTTTCAGTCTGTTTGACTTCATCCATTCGGTCAATTACAGTTTCCAAAGACACTGTTAGGACTGGAAAAACAGTTCCAAATGAGGAAGAGCTATGCAGGAGAGGAGGGTTTCTTCCCAGGAAAGCTTTATCCAGGCCTTGGGCAAGAGTAGGAGGCTATGGGGACAGTGGGGACATAATGCACTAAAAAGAAGCAGCAGTATTTGCGGTTCTCCTGGCTAAATTCCCATTGCTGCAGAGTAAGAAATGTGGGCAAATGCCAGACTTTACTGTAACCTTCCTTTATATCTTTATTTGGAATAGAAATGCTCTTTTATAA
The DNA here is from genome assembly GCA_034509955.1 of Urosaurus nigricauda. NCBI lineage: Eukaryota > Metazoa > Chordata > Lepidosauria > Squamata > Phrynosomatidae > Urosaurus > Urosaurus nigricauda. The sequence goes on from JAOEGL010000002.1 coordinate 125,627,005, forward strand.
TTTTATTCTGAAAGCCTGTCCATTGTTCACCTGTCTTTGTAGATCTCTTTAAATGTTACAGACCATTTAGGTTTCTCCTTTTTAATTATTACACGCTGTACTTTTCTGGATCAGCTGAAAGGTAGGAAGCAGAAGAAAGACAAAAAGAAAAGCGGGAATTATTATTGCTAAAGAAGAGAATGGGAAGTTGCCACAAAGCCAGGTATGATCTCTTTAACTGGAGGGTGGTTGGGTGGGTGGGTGGTAGGAACAAGGGCAAGGACCTGGGTGGGCAAAAGACCAGTCAGAGACATATACAGTTTTCCTTGATGAAAAAAGAAAGGCTTTCTGGATAGGCCTGAAAGTCACGCTCAATCAAGCTTACTTTTGTCTAAAATGCACTGCAGAAATAATTCAGTTTGAGACTACTTTAAATGCTAGGGAATTCGGGAAGACATTTAGTCTTCTCTGTCAGAGAGTCCTGGTGTCACAATAAACTACAATTCCCAGGATTCCTAGCACTGGGCCAGGGCAGTTAAAGCAGTCTCAAACTGGATTATTTCTACCATGTGTTTTGGACCTACGTTGCCTTTTAAAAAGCAAATAGTTACAGTTATTGTTCCAAGGGCAACTAAGTAATTGGAACTGGAATTTCAGCGGCTACCTGTTTTCACATTTCTAAGATGTAACTGAAATGGTTCCTTTTTTTTTTCACTTTAAAAAGCAAAAACATGTAAATGCTATGAGCTCCTGCCTGTGGTGGATGACCTCCTGTCCTCCCTATCGACCTCACTGTTGCCTCAGTATCCACATTAGAACACAAGACAGCAAGATACCCCCCAAGATCATCCCTCCATACACCCTCTTCCTTTCTAATCTCTTCCTTTCTAATCAAGGTTTGACTTGAGGCATGTAGCCAAGAGGGTATTCCCAGTGCTGGAAAACAGCCATGCCATGTGAGGAGATCTGGGATCAAATTTGGAGATCCAGGAAGCTCAACAAGGAGGAAGCTCAAGAGCACATGGCCAGGATAGCTCAATCAGTGGTGTTCCTGCACAGGGTGGCACCTGGTGCAGAGGGATTTCTGGTGGGGAGACTTTTGGTGCCAAGATTTCCGGTGTGGTTTCCAGGTCAGGGGAGAGCACGAAAGTGCTGTGCGGGCTGGATGAGCACCTGCGCAGGCTTGAGCAGCACCCACAGGGGGCAGAACAGCTACGGCCCCAAAGAGCACCCGCACAACTGTAAGGAGCTCCTGCAGGGGGCAGAGCAGTGAATGCGGGGCAGAACAGCACCTGCATGGGTTCAAGCAGCACCCGCAGGGGGCAAGGTGCTGACCAGGTGTTACCCCCACCTCTGGGATGTCACCTGGTGAAGCCTGCACTCCCCCCAGTGATGCTATTGAGATCAGTCAATATCGGAATCCGCATAATTCCTCAAATGATAGGAATTATGATGGGTGATGGACCTCATGTTTACAAGTTAACAAAAACCCAAGATTTCTTCCCTCTGGGAGTAATTGTCCAAAGACATATGCACTGATTGTCTGGTCATTCACAACTCCCCATAGTATTCTTCTCTCCTGGAAAATCCTCTCAGCTCCTGAATCCCCGCCTTGGGATAGGTTTTGCACTATAAATATGCCTGCTCAGGCATCACCAATTTCGCCATGCTTGAGTTCAGAAAGACTCTCTGTCAGTATCTCACTTGACTTCTCAGTATTGCTGGCCACACCACAATCCTCAGGCAGCTTGCTGAGCCACTTCCATCTCATGGTGACCCCCCGATTGGAGCTCCACATCTAGAATCGGTACAGCATTGCCTCCTGCAACCTCCTAAATTGCTGTATGTTACCACCTTTCATTTTGTTATTTCCTGAATGTGTGCAAGAGTGAGTGTCTTTGTGTAAAGGGTGATCCCCTTTAATTTGTAAATAAAAGTATTTAGGAACTTGTGCTCTGGAGGTCTCGTTCTCAGCACCAGTAGACACAGGCTTGAACCCCACTTTAAGATTCTTGAGGCATCTTGGCTGATTTTAACTGAGCTAATAAAATTCTCTTATTGAGTATTAATTGTGGGTCCCGGGAGGGCATTTGGGTAACATGGTCCATGTGATAGGTATACATAGGTGGTTTGGCCTCATTATAGGCTTAGTTACACTGCCAAAGGAATAGTTCTCCCCCACTCAGTTACAACTTTAATGTAACTTCATTATACCCTCCAACACTGGGAAAAGAAATTAAATGGAAGCAACTAGCTACAAATGTCTAGTTTCTTTCAAGCTCTACTCTTGTTATTACCACATCAATTCCCATTATAAATTGTTCAATTAAAAATAACCTCCAGGGTTATGCTCCCACAGAAATTAAGGCCTACTGTTCAAAGCTGTTAAAAGTACAATTGTGAGAGATGCTTTGGACAGCAACCATGTGCTGGAGAATTTCTGATTCTGTTTTACTACAGGATCAATGTATCAATGTTCAACTTGCATGCAGAAAATAGTATAAGAAAAGCAGGTTTAAACTCCGAAGAAGGAGAAATGAAGATAGGATGAAGGAACATCAACCATCTAAGATATGCAGATGACACAATATTACTAGCACAAAACATCATAGACTTGGAACAATGATTAAGCAAGGTCAAAGATGAAAGTGAAAAGGGAGGCTTAATGACCACAGAAGAAATACATAAATTCAACCTAGACAATGAAGAAATTGAAATAAATAATTCCTAGGATCAAACATTGATTGGAATGGGGATTGCAGCCAAGAAATCAGAAGAAGACTAGGAATGGGAAAGGCAGGTATGAAACACCTAGACAAGTTCCTGAAGAGTAAACACATACAACTGAGCACTAAAATAAGAATTGTCCAAGCCATAGTACTCCCCATCACCATGTACATATGCGAGAGCTGGACAATGAAGAAATTAGATAAAAAGTAAATCAACTCATTTGAGATGTGCTGGAGAAGAGTGCTGAGGATACCCTGGATGGCCAAGAAAACAAACAAATGGATTTTAAAACAAATCAAGCCTGAAATCTCTCTGGAAGCCAAGATGATCAAGCTGAGGCTATCATACTTCAGCCATTATGAGAAGGCATGACTCACTAAAAAAATCAAAAACAATAATGCTAAGAAAGATGGAAGGCTCAGGAAAGAGAGGAAGACTGCTTGCCAGATAGATGGACTCAATTTGGGAGGTTATGGGCATGAATCTGCAAAACCTAAGCAGAGCAGTGGTGGACATGAGGGCTTGGAGATGTCTCATTGACAGGGTCACCATAAGTGGGGTGTAGAAGTCTATTAACAACAACAACAAACAGGGTGCAGAAGTCTATTGGATGACTTTGATTTTTGGAGAGTTTATATTTTTCCTCCTTTGTTTTTGATAATCCAGCAAGATACAGGGTGAGAAGTGCTGCAGAGTATCCTGAAGTGCTGAGGTGTCCTTCATTAAGTCCCAGATCAGTCGGCAAATACAGTAAGACCCCATTGTACAGCCAGGCCCCTGAAAGAGCAATCTCATCCCATAGCCCAAAACTGATGAGCTCCGTAGATTTGAGAGGCTTTGCTGTTCATAAGGGGAGATGCTAATCATTTGGGGTCCTCCCCATAATAATCCAGGAGAGAACACATTATCCCTGGGGTGACCTCAAACCAGATTAATTATATTAGTTGTTGCAGCAAAAACATTTTTATTACAAATTGGATGTGTTCTTAGTGAAATCTCCTACACCAGCAATTCATGGTGTTCAAAACAAACAGCAAGCACTATACGCAGCCGCCGTGTATCGTTTGTATCCTCCAGAACGAGGAAGGCTGCAAATAAACTCGAAAGCTGGGACAGTGTGGATGGGTCAATAAGACCGCCAGTGGCCAGAGGGTGACAGTTTACGGCTTTACACAATTCCTTACACTCCCTACATTCAGCGGCATCACTGGGATGGGTGGGTGGGTGGGTGGGATGAAAGCTTCACTGCCCCTAGGTGTGTGTGTGTGGGGGGGTGCGTGTGACACCAATGTTTCCCAAACATCTGTTTTTGGAGAAAAATGGGCTGTGGCTTTCACCTGCATCCCTTTAAAATGCTGAAGAGATGGTGTGAGTGGGGTGAGGCTGTGGGAGGAGAAAGGCCCCAGATTTTTTAAAAATTAACATTTTAACATTTTAAAATTATTATTCTTTTTAATTTTTTTTTAAAAAAAACAAATCTTGTCAAATTTTGACTTCACATGAAACCATGTACGTGTAAATATGTTTAGGCTATGCGTATGATATTGTCATTTAAAGCTATAAATTTAATTTTGCCAGTTGTTTATGGTCACAACTGGAGGGATGCGGTGGCTCAAGTGGTTAAGACGCTGACTCTGTTGATCGCAAGATGGGCAGGTTGGCAGTTAAAGGCCCAGGTGCTGTTTGATGGGGTGAGCTCCCATCACTAGTCCCAGCTTCTGCCAACCTAGCAGTTCAAAAGCCTGCAAATGGAAGTACAGTGGTCCCCTGGGTTACGAAGGTAATCCGTTCCAGATTACCTTTCGTAACCCGGAAGCTTTCGTTTCCCGGGGGACCACTTTCGCTAATGGCTGATTTAAAGGGGCCGCGCGGTTTTTTTATTCGTATCCCCGGGGATCTTTTGGATCCCAGGGGATATGTTAGCGGTCCCACGGCTGTCGGATCCCGGGGTTTTCGCAACCCGGGGGATTTGTAAGCCGGGGGACCACTGTAGATAAATAGGTACCACTTCTCAGCGGGAAGGTAAACAGCGTTCAGTGGAGTCAAGCTGACCACATGATCACAAAGTAGTCTCTGACAATGCTGGCTCTTTGGCTTAGTAACGGAGATGAGCACCACCCTCTATGGTCAGACATGACTTGACAACTTGTCAACAGGAAATACCTTTATCTTTTTACCTTTTAGAATCACAGAATCATAGAAATTTAGAATTGGAAGAGACCACGAGGGCCATCCAGTCCAACCCCCTGCCGTGCAAGAACTCCCAATCAAAGCATCACCGACAGATGGCCATCCAGCCTCTGCTTAAAAACCTCCAAGGAAGGAGACTCTACCACCCTCTGAGGGAGTGTGTTCCACTGTCGAACAGCCCTTACTGTCAGGAAGTTCTTCCTAATGTTGAGGTGGAATCTTTTTTCCTGCAGTTTGCATCCATTGTTCCGAGTCCTGTTCTCTGGAGCAGCAGAAAACAACCTTGCTCCCTCCTCAATATGACATCCCTTCAAGTATTTAAACAGGGCTATCATATCACCTCTATGTCACAACTATTACCATGATATTCAGTGATATATGAGAATTGTTATTTATGAGCAACATTACTACAAAAAGCATTATGATGGATTCTGTACCATGTGGTATGGGAGGAATGACACCATGAGTTACTGCACCAAGTGACATCAACCCTAGAGACACCATTGTCTACATATTGATTTTTAATTTATTCTGCAGTAGTTTTTTTGTGGAGCTTTCTGACTATGTGGCTGTGTTCTAGAAGAGTTCCTTTCTGACGTTTCGCCAGCATCTGTGTTTTGCCAGTATTCTGCAGCGTTTACTATTCTGCAGAAATATATATTATTGTATGTGAATTAGAGAAAAGGTAGGTTCTGAAAGATGATAAACAGTACATAATATTGTACAAATAAGACAAATGGCATAAATTTGCATAAATATATCCTCATGGCACATGCATTCAACTCTAAGTAAAGATATCATTGAACCTAAGTAGATTCCAAGTAATATCTTTGAGCAGTTCATTAATAAGGACATCTCTGAACAGTAAATTTATGCTGGGTGTTAAGCATGGTACTTGTGTTTTAATGGAAAGATTCGCAGCAAGAATTAATGCAGTAGTGACAGAGCAGAATGTGAAAAGAACTATATATTTCTAGCCAAGCAGAGACACCCCATAGTGTGGTATAGGAATTTGAGTGTTGATCTACAACTCTGGAGATCCCCTGCTTGGCCATAGAAACACATTGGGTGACCTTGGGCAAGTCACACACTCTCAGCCCCAGAAAACTCTGTTGTAGGTTTGCCTTAGGGTCGCTATAACTCGGAAACAACTTGAAGGCACACAAAAACGTAGAAAGCTATGCTGCACTTTTCAGAAAGCAATAAAGCACAAGCAGGCTTATTTGCAGAGCCTACACTAAGAATGTAACACCTTGGAATATTTTGCGATTCTAGGGCCCCATTCCCACTACATTTTGATTCGAAGTGTGACATGGGCCATATGACCCTCGTTCACACTCAAATCGACTTCCGATCCTCATCGGATCTATTAGTGGAGGAAAGGACCGGGTTAAAAGCAAATAGCCCGGGCTTTTCTGACACTAGTTTTAAAGTGATCTTTTTCGGAAAACACGATTCTGAAGCTTTTCCAGTAAGTGGGAACGCTGGTTAGAATCGTGTTTTTGGGGGGTTTTTTGAAGGGGATATTGATCGCAAAATCAATCTTGTGCATTTGTGATCTTGTGCATTTGCGGTCAATATAATGAAGAAAAAGAAAACACACACACACACACACACACTTGCTGGGGGGGGGGTGTCCTTCCTTCCTTCCCTTCCTTCCTTTTGTCTTTTTCTTCATTATACTGATCACAAATGCACAAGATCAAATTCACAAGATCAAAAACGCACAAGATCACAATTGCACAAGATCACAAAGTCACAAGATCACAAATGCACAAGATTGCAAATGCACAAGATTGATTTTGCGATCAATACCCCCCAATAAAAAAAATTCCCCTGCGAGAAGGAGATGGGGCATTAAGGACTGTCACCTTACATGGCAGCTCCAGTGGGAACGGCAAACGTTCCCGGCTAAGAAAGCGGTTCCAAACAAGGTCCCTTTTCATAGTGTGAACGAGGGGCCTTTTGGAATCGCTTTCATAAGCGGAGCACAGCCCGGTTCCAATGCGGGGTTTTCCACAAGTGGGAATGGGCCCTAGGACAAAAGGCATTCTGGACATTTGCTTGATGCATTTGGTATGATGTAAGAAGCCAGAAACAATAATGTAGCCTCTTGGTTCTTTCTCTTTTCACATTTGGTGAAAGCCGAGATTGTGGAGATGAGTGTCCAGCCGCTCTGACGCCATACGTAACAAGGCCTTACTCTGAAGGCAAAGAGAGCCATTGAACAATGCAAAAGGCATCACTCATGATATGGCTTTCTTATATTATCAGGCAAGCTCCTTCCCCTTCCTGATGCTGTTGTTCTAGGAGCCCTGGTGGCACAGTGGTTAAATGGCTGTACTGCAGCCACTCAGTCAAAACCATAAGGTTGAGAGTTCAAGACCAGCAAAAGGGCTCAAGCTCAACTCAGGCTTGCATCCTTCCGAGGTCGCTAAAATGAGTACCCAGATTGTTGAGGGCAAGTAGCTTACAGTTGTAAACCACTTAGATACTCCTTAAGCGGTATATAAATGAAGCTGTTTGTTTTTGTTTGTTCTTAGCCAGAGGAGAGCTAATGTCGTGCTGCAGCTTAATACCACTGCATCACGTCCATACCTTCCTGAACTGTCAGCTCCTCTTTGGATCAGTAAAGTCTCAAATCCTCCAACATTTGGAATCCATGCCTTGCACTACCCAAGTCCCAGTTCCCAAGCAGCAGCAGCCACACAAGACAGACTATCTCCTTTTCTCTAGGCATTGTCTTTTCTTCTTAGGGGCTTCTGCTCTTCCAGACCTTCACTATTGGGTCTTGGTCATACCCTTTCTCAGCATCTGTTGATCCACTGTTTGTACCTTATATGAAGCCCCTGGTGGATGGCCTGGCATGCCCCTTTAAGTCCAACCAAACTGGGGTGTGGGAGAAGAGTTGCCTTCTGACAATTATGTTGCTCGTATATTGTGCTGTGAACATCAACTGCATGGGAACTATACAACTTGCCGTGAATCTCTGATGCAGAAGTTTTCCTTTTATTATCATGCTTTCAAAACCTCCCAATCTCGCAGCGGCTTAGGGCAAGCAGGCTGAATGCAACCACATTTGTCTACAAAATCAGGTAGAAATATGGGACGTAATGGATATGGCGGGGGGAAACGTAGTTGACTTGGCTTGGAGGGATCCATTGGCTACACCAACCAATACTGTCTGGGCCATGATTGCCAAGTGCCATTACTGATGTAGCAGACACTTGCTAGCTTGCCCAACTGGACTTCCAAAGCAAATCCCATGTTTTTGAAGCATGGTGCTGTGAAAGACCATGGGGTGGCAGCAGGTGATATCTTTTAAGAAACAAAGACAATGAAAGAAGATATATTTTAAACAACAGTGGTGAACAACTTCCATGTAAAAGATCTGAGTGTTCTTCACAGGTTTCCGGTGTGAAGGACAAGAGAGAAATGGGTATTTCTTTCTGATCAAGGCTACAACTTTAAGATGGGGGGATTTAGCGCTCCTTTTTTTTTTTTTTTGCTAAGGATGTCATAAGGAAGAAAGAGTACACGTTTGTAATAGAAATTAACCACAATCAGGGTTTGACACAGTGATAAAGCTCACTCAAGGAGATGCAGACTCTGAGGCCAGCTGTTTCAAGAAAAACCATGTCACATAAAACCAACAGACTTCCTATATCCCGAGATCTCCGCGATGTAAAGACTGAAATGGAGGCCAACTCTATTTGTTTTGCAGGTTTCATTTCTTTATTCAGCTCAGTAAACATCTAGTTACAAGTTTCACAAAATCAAATTTTATAAGATGGGGAGCTGGATTGGGCAGAGAGGTAGGGCCTGTTTGGTTTATCTACACCTCACCTGATCCCTTGCACTGTTCCATACATATCCCATTTCCAGGGCAGGCAGACATGTAGGCAGGCTGAGAGCAGAGGTGACTAAAGGTTATTTTCCAAGTGCTTGAAAGTAATAGCAGGTCAACAGATTTTTTTACATGGCTGCTGCTTGAGGTGGGTGGTTAGATTAAATAAAAACTCCAGAGCCAGCCAAACCTGGAGCAAGAAGTACAAACGGGATGGCAAAAACTCAGGGAGATTACTCCTGCTCCCCCCACCCCCCAAACACTAAGAAGAGGGGCTAGGGAATTCAATGAAGGGCAGGGAGGAGTTAGAGGAAAAAGCAGTAAAATTGATGTGTCACTCATTCATGGACAAGGTCCCTCACATTCCCCTTGGCCACCTGCTCTATGCAAGGAGTACAACTGTGCAGAGAGAGTTAGTCACTTAATTTAAATCTTAGGGGCAGGAAGCTAGTATTCATCTTGAGGAAAAAGGTCCAAGTGATGTTTTGTGAGGGCTTCACCATCAGTTTCACTGTCTGTACCTGAGCAAAGAGAGAGAGAAACATCATAAACCAGAAACAAAACAGACTAAACAGTGAAAAAACAAAAATGGAAAATTCCATGGAAAATTCCCATGACTAAGATCCTTGGATAGATAGTCACATGGCTATGTCCACTGGCTACACCACTTCAGATGGTATGTTGAAGCTCATCTGGTGGAACTGCTCTTCCTTGTGAGAAATTTATTCCACCTTGAGAACCAGCATGTCAGGGAGAAGATAGACTAGAGCCTTTCTGCCTGTCATCCACTTCTACATAGATTAATTAAATTTTGAATGGAACAACACTGTCTTTAAACTGCAATCTGAGATATTATAACCCATATAAAGGTTTGTTGAGAGCCAGTGTTGCACAGTGGTTTGAGCACTAGGCTAGGATACCAGGAGTTGTTCTGTGCCTTCAAGTCATTTCTGACTTATGGTGACCCTAAGACAAACCTATCATGGGGTTTTCTTGGCAAGATTTGTTTAGAGGTGGTTTGCCATTGCCTTCCCCTGAGGCTGAAAGCATGTGACTTGCCCAAGGTCACCCAGTGAACTTCATGGCCAAGCAGGAATACACGTTTGAAATTCAAGGTTCAAATTCCCACTTGGCCCTGGAAATCCACTGGGTGAGCTTGAGCAAGTCACACGCTCTCAGTCTGAGAGGAAGGCAAGGGCAAACCCTTTCTGAACAAATCATGCCAAGAAAATCCCATGAAAGATTTGCCTTAGGATAACCATAAGTAAGAAAAGACTTGAAGTCACAGAACAACAAAAGGTTTGACACCTAAGTGAGAGTTAGGCCTAAAGCAATCTCTGCTAAATCTTATGTTCTGAATACAATGCAGCCTCCTTAGCTACTGGAACCAAATATAGGACTTCATTTCATTTAATCAAACCTATAAATAGATATGAAATCCAAGACTGGTTTTCTCATTGTCTTTTTTTCTTTCTTTTTCCATTAGACATCTACTTTCTGTATAGACCATGGAGCCTTACTTCATAGGTGAAACTACCTCTATACCATACTCAATCTTTTAGCACTGTGGTTCTCTGGGTAGATAAAGTTATTATACAAGAAACAATAAGTCACCTCAGTTTCAAGCCATTTTAAGGCTGCAATCCTATTTACTTTTAAGTAAGCTTGACTGTAATTTATATGGAACTACTTCCAAGAGCTGCTTAGATTAAGCTGCAGTTTTGTAAAGTGATCACTAACTGTAGCTGCAAGAAAGGTTTGTCTTTGAGAAAGGTGATGAGCACAGCATGACAAGAGATGCTTTTTGACCAGATGGCATAAGACCTGAGTCTCATATGGGCAATCAATGAAAACAGGAGTAGCAGCATTAGACTCTCTCCATACAATCAAGTTTGGGAAAAGTACTATAGTCACCCCTCCAAGTCTGTAGACTTGAGATCCATGGACATGGAAATCCGCAAGGGGCGAACACAGGCGCATGCCCCGCATACATATGCCCCATTCAAGCCTATGAGGCTTGAATATGCCTGGATTTTGGAACTCATGGGGGGAGGGGGTCCAGCCAACTGTACTTCCAAGATGGCAAAGGGATCCTGTTTGCACATCACTTTCCTCTAAGTTGCTCAGAGTGACATCCATGAAATTCCCATGTGATTCTTCATCAAGGTTCAACATTTTTTACTTTACAAACAGAACTACATCAGGGGTCAGATGAATTATATACCCGTATACTATTTTGTTCTGCAGTGTTTCTGAGATGTTAGTGCTGTCCTTCACAAAAAATGTCTAATTCTTTCTTCCCACAAAAAGCAACTCTCAGTATTCTTCCTATTCATTTCCAAACTTCTATGTAATTTCCAATTGTTCACATTAACTCTGCTGCAGCAATAACAAGGTTCTGTCGTACCTTTAAAGACTGGTTAATTTTATTACAAATGTGCTTTCTGGGGATGGATAACATGAAGTTATCCAAAATTTCAAGTGAGTATGCACACATGTAAACTCACATATAGCACACATGGTAGTAGTTCAGAATGTAGAACACTTTCACCCAAGATCTATTGTTTGAAGCCAGATTTTCTGAAATGCTGACTGGGTCTCAAGAATCCCCTGCTTAGCAATCAGCAGCAGCTTTAAGACCCCATTGTAAAAGTGTTTATGCCATTTTTCCAAGTACTTCATTTTTTGTGTGTTCCCAAAGGAATAAAAAGGCAGGCTCTTCTGAGCACTAAGTAAGACACAGACCTGAAGACTGCTGTATTGAAAAGGTACTTTGGATCACCAAATTGTACTTCCCACAGCAGAGAAGTTTAGGAATATAAAGTGGGCACAGCGTGCATGCAAGAGGTGAGGGTTAAGACTTACAAGAGCATGAAGGTGAATCTGGGGGTGACGGCATCGCACCCCCCTTAAGTCTGCTCTAGATTCACCAGTCATACCGGCGCGACTGTCTGGTGGGAGACTCCTCTGGTCCCTGAATTGCGAGACGGGTCCCCTCCACTCTGCGGCCATTGCTTCCATCATGACGCCGATAATCCAGTCCTCTCTGCGTTCGGAAGCGGGATGTCTCTCGCCTCCATTCGTCATCAAATGCAGCTGCATCACCTGAAAATCGGAATAGAAGAGGTGGCAGCTCAGTGGGGTGAGTATGAACAGTGTGCTTTAATAAAGGAAGAGAGCTGCCAAGAATACTTACTTTCATCCAGGTTGATGTAGTCTTGCCTTTCCTCTTGGTCACCTGTGCGATGGTTGCGTGACCGCTGCATGATGTGTGCACGTTCCCGAATGTGATGGCCTATGGACATCTGCTCCAGGCCACTGTCCGAGTCTCGCACCGTCCGCCTAGTCTCCCGGATCTGAGGGCAGGAGGACAGATTATCATTAGGGATGTGTAAATAATATTGCTATAGTCTTACTGAACTCTCATGTGAAATTCCTCCGTTTTGCTTGAGCAAGAGCCTAAAGATTTGTTTCAATCTTCACCGAAGGCAATCTTGACCATTAGTTGCCCTACATAAGCCTTCTACTTCACACTGGAGAAGCCCTGCGCAAAAACTCTGTACCTTGTCTATTGGGCTTCAACACATTCTATCTGCATGGACACCTACATAAACCCCACAAAACTAGCAATCCATAGGACAAATGTGAATCAAAGATAGAAGACTATTACTCACCCCACCAGGCGCAGAGCGTGTTTCTGAGGTCTCCTGATAGACTTTGGGGCCATCCCCCATATTTGAGTAGGATATGACAGTTGAGGAGGTAAATGTCTGGCAATTGGCGCCACTTGTCATATGCTCCTAGAGGGATGTGTGTGAGAAAAAGTCATAAGCAATCTACCCACTAAAGAAAGAAAAGCTCCCTTCTCAACAGAAGGTATAAAAATCTTCCCTCACCTGTTGGCAGTTTTCCAGAGAAAAGTATATGGGAAAAATATTTTTCTAACTGGGAAAAATGATGATAGCTCAGTCAAGATGCTCTGGCCCACCTCACTCAAAGAGGGTACAAGCCAAGCTATGTATACCCCAGAAAGAAAGATCAATATTAGTATTACTATTATTAAATAATAGTAATTATTATAAAATCACTCCTAGGCAATCCAAATTCTGGACCAGTTTAAAATGAAGTTTTCAACTTGAATAAACATAGTCTTGTTTTAGCAAGGTTATACAGTTTCTCTTCACAAAATTCTATTCTGCATTTTACTGATATGTATAATCTGCACTGGTTTGCTAGATGGTGAATAGGTAACAATTTATGCAGGGCATTATTACCACACCTTTGGAAATTTTTATTCAGCCATCCATCTGAGTGAGCAGACACTATCTACTTATTTCTAAGTGTATCTTCACATTACAATATAACTGGCTATCTTTTAATAAAAGGAAGGATGGATGGAGGGGGAAAAGCCAGTAATTCTGTTCTCAAGATCATGTTCAGTGTTTATTTTTTTGGAGGGGGGGACTTCAACAGATTGGCTACACACAGTCCTGAACATAAGACTCTTAATAGCAGGAATGGGTTGACTAGAGCTAGGCAGAAATCTGCCCCCAAGGCAACAGTCACAGGGCACCCATTCGTATGTGCACATAACTCTGTAATGCACCTAATTTTAGAAAGAGAAAAAGAAAGCAAGAAAAGCAAAATTAAATGAGACATACTACCGCCAGCTATGGCCCAGAACTTTTGCATGAGCAGAGTATGTTCAACTTCCTTACTTCCAAGCCTCCATACCAAATAACTCCTCCCAGCCAGATATTCAATGTACAAAACCACTTCATTACTTTACAGTTACAGAAGGCCTTTTCAGTGTTACCTCATAATATGGCATGACAAAATAACAATATGCAGTATTGAAATGATTTGGAGCAGTGATTCCCAAACTTTAATCCTCCAAGTGTTTTGAACATCAACCCCCAAAAGTCCCAGCCAGCTTCGTCAACAGTCAGGAACTGTAGGAGCTGAAGTCCAAAACATCTGGAGAACCAAAGTTTGGAAACCACTGATTTGGAGCATTGACTGCCTCTTAACATTGACAACAATGAAAAGCCGTCTTCTTCCTCTTCACCAAAAATAAAAATGGGAGAGCCTACATTTTCACCACCCATGTCCCCATTTCTTCTGGCCACATGAAGCAGACCTCTCCCTAGGTCACAGGTTTAACTGTGGAACTACAAGGCAACAATATCACAAACAGAGAGGTCTTACCATGTTCCCAATCATGTCGTTCATCATTCCAAACATATCCATAAAGCCACCTGCCTGAAGAGAGGAAGACAGCTTGAGGTCTTGTGAAAGTGGCCCTTTAGTGAAGATACACAGTGAAATAGGGCAGAATCAACCAACCCTCCCCCTTCTCATAGAAGCTGGACTGCTATAAAGTCTCCCAAGGCCGCAATACTACTCCAGGTATAGGACTACTCTATACTCAAGGGCACACTTTCTGGCTCACACTCACAGCAGCTGTCACTTCTTCCTTTAGTAAACATGTTTGTCTCAAACCTTTCTTTCAAAGATTTGCACATAGCTACTTCCCCCAAAACCTTTTATCATCAAAATGAGATGAAAGTGAGCACCTCAAATCATCTAATAAGCTCAATGGCTGAACAAGGATTTGAATCCACGTCTTCCTAATTCACACTCAACACTTCAACCAGGATGGGGAACAAGTGGCCCATCAACTCTCACCTATAGCAATACTTGCTAGGACTGATGGGAGTTACAGTCCAACAACATCTGGAAGACCACATTTCCCACACCTAAACTGGTGCCGCTTTTTTAAATTTACAGTTACAAAAGCTAATCACAGTTGTTAAGTTATAAAATTGTCACTGTACAAAAATGTGCAATGAAGCAGCAAGGAGAACAAATCCATCATTTTTACCATGCTTTGTAAGCCAACTATTCTAAATTAAATTATCATTATTATGCGGTGCTAGTGCATCAGTTATGTGAACATGCATACACCTTGTTGTCATCACAGGATTACCAAAGTCAGCAAAGCAAGACTGGCACAGTGTCCTGTCTATTGAGCATTCTGACACTCTGCAAGCAAAAGTGGAGGGGGGCTAGTAGTCAAGCAAAGAAAGAAGTGTCTTGTGTTCCACAGCCAAGGTTTTTTGTTTTGTTTTTTTGAGGGTGGGGGGTAGAGGGTGGGAGTGTGCAACCAGAAGCACCTCTCTGATTTTTCCTGCTCCAAGGGCAGGGCACATTTCTCCAAAATTTTCTGGTATGTGCCAATAACATGGTTAGCAAAGTCAAACCAAACATCTTTGGAGCCTTAAATATATCTTGTTCCTTATCAAGATACTTGACACAGTTCTGCTGAGCACCACTTGGGTCTGGCATTTCCTCAAGACAAGGGAGTTGATGCACTAGTTCTCTCCAAATGACCTAGCTGGATGTTTTCATTATTCAAATAAGCGTCCTGTCCTTTTATCACCACTTCCATGTCCTTTATCTCAAGTTCCTTCTTAGACAGCAAAATTCAAAATCTTCAAGTTTTTGCAGGAGACTTCCTGCTCTCTAATTGCTTTGGTGACAGCTTCCTGCAATTTTATTCTCTAAAATAAACAAGGGAAGCCCTCTCTCTCTCTCTCCAGCCTCATTCTTTTCATCATTTCAAAATAAAACATTTTAATAGAAGTCTGGGCTTCAGAGTCAGAGAAGTGTCCTGAAAATCACACTCAATCAGAAAGACACATGTGGGAAGAAGAAAATTAGGGCTTACCATTCCTACCATCCCAAAGGGTGAAACAGCTCCTGCCTGTAAAACAGAGACATACAACGTAATTAAAAGCCTAGCTCTCTGTAATAAACTTCTTTTTTTCTAACATCCATAATTAGAAAGACAAAGCTGCTCACCATCCTCTTGAGAGACTGCAGTAGAATGAACACATACACAAAATGATATCAACATCTCTCAGACTGATTAGCTTGACCTCCACCGTGAATCAAACATCAAATTCTAGATCTAATAATATGCATACCCAGGAAGCGTTATTGAGTTCAATAGGACTTATGCCCAGCTAACTACATACAGCACTGCCACCTCAGCCACAAAAATAATGGGACAAGGAGCAGTGCTTGAGTTAGGCCCAACACATCTAGAAGCAAAAGAAAATGCATATGCTATTAAACCATTAGGGAAATATAAACACAATGGCGGGAGTCTCACAAGTCTCACAACCCAAATTTAAATCACATATTTTCTCAGGAATATGACTGCTACTAAAAAAATACTTGATATAGCCAAGTTTAAAATCTCTGAAAATTGGCACATACATGCAGGAGGCTCAATTAATATATATCCAGATATGAAAGTTCAAATGATTATTATATTTAACCATTGTGACTGAAGCACTACAGAAAAGTCACTTTCCTTAAAAACTGGCGATCCTTTCCAAATTAAAAAATCAAATATGAACAAGCTTTTCCAAACTCTCATACAGAATATGGTGAGCTGAAGCATAATAAAATTAATGAGCTTAACATTCTGTTAAACTACGATCACACCTCAGCTGGGTATTTTATTAGTTATTTTAAATATAATGTAAACTAGGGATGGGCACCTTCCAGGAGCTAGTCAGATACCTGTATGATATATTTTGAACTTTTTAAAACAGATCTCACTAAATAGGACCTCCACTGAGCCCTCCAAAAGGCCCAGGAACCCCTCAAAATTCAGCCTAAAAAGTACGTATTTTGCAAAAAAAATAAAATAAAAAAAAAAAAATAAACCACCATTAAATTGTTTTATATAAACCAGGGTTACTCTATGCTGAATCAGAGAAGTCAGAAGAGGTTGTAGCCCAAAGTAGGGGCCATAATACCTTGCAGCTCTCCACAGCATGCCCACTGGAACTCTAACTAATTGGTAGTAGCTGCCACCACCTCTCTTGCTCTGTCCGTAGGGTGGGATGGAAAGTTTCCCAGAGCTATCTTTGCCTGGGGATGAGGAAGCCTCCATCTGTAAACCTCTCACTGCTGTGGGGAGGTGGCTGGATTTCCTCTCAGGCTTCCCCAAAGGCACAAACCAGAGAACTATTGAAGCAAAACTTCGTGGCTAGGCAGGCGAGCAAGACAAACCTGTCTCTCAGATTTGTCCCCTATTCTTCCCCAACTGCCATGCTATTTCATTTCTCTCTTCTGCAGATTTTACAGTCACTTCTTGTTTATATTTGATATTACGGTGGACCCATGGTACCCCCCGGGGGTTTGGTTCCATGGAGACCAACATCTGTGGATATTCAAGTCCTGTTTAATACAATGGATAGTAAAAAGGTGTTCCTTATATAAAATGGCAAAATCAAGGTTTGCTTTTTAGAATTTATATATTTTTAAAATATTTTCAAGGCGTGGATGCTTGAATCTGTGGATAAAGAATCCATGGATATGGAGGGTTGGCTGTATACTGAAAATCTCCTTCTCTTACTCTCATTTCTTTGTCTGGCTGCTTTCTGTCAGAGAAGCGCTTTCCCCTCCAACCCAAATGTTTCTGCATCCCAGCCACCTTTTCTCAGTTGAGCTCCTATACCCACATGTGGCAAACACAGGCAAAGGGTCTCCAATTCCTGCTGCTTCTACCCAATGCCAGGCTGTTTTTTCTTTGTGAGGCAGAAGAGATGGCTAAGGGTTGCCAAAACAATTTTCAGGGGGTGCAGGGAGACAAAAATGGTTGGGGAGGAGACAGATGGGCTCAAGCATCAGTCACTATAAAAGGAGGTTTTGTTGGGAAAAAGTTTTCACAGATAATAACAAATTGGCGCCCACTAATGCATTTAACTACAGCCTAATGTAAAGCTTCTAAAAAAGCAAATAAATTAAATATTAGTAAAACAGAATCTGTCATGATTTCTCTGCAAACTTACCACTTGAAATTCTTTCAAATGCTTTACTTCCAAAAGCCTAGATTACTAAATTTGCTTTTCTCTGATGAAGCCCTGAACGCCTGCCTGGTGTCAGCACATTTTCACACAGCTGTAGATGCACCCCAGGTGAGTTTCAATACAATATAAAATACAACAATTAGCTTTTACCTCCTTTGTCTTCTTTCATTTCTTTCTCTCATACCCAGGCAGCCAATCTGCCCACCTGTCTTCTGTTTCCCTCTCTGCTTCCTTCCATGTTCACGTGTTTGTCTTACTCATAAATGCCTATATTTGAACATGTGGGAAGCTGGTAGCAGCACTGGATAATCCAAAAGACTCTGGTGTGGTTAAAGAAGGAGGTACTGGATAGGCTGCAGTACTGTCTTCCCTAGAAAAGGGGTGAGGCTCACAGTGGCCCCCAGCTGAGAGCCTGAGAAACCTTTTCCTAAGCATTTGCTTGAGATGCTTTCTGCTGCTCCTTACCTGCTTTATTTTTAAGTACAGTTTTGGATTTAATCTATACTTGTTTCCATTTTGATGAATCCTCTGTAAGGCTTATGAAGTGACAAGGCAGAAAATAATTATTTTAAATGACATAAGCACACATTGCATATATTTGGGGATTTTACACAAGCTCTTCCAATTACATCAAAGCACCATATTTTGGAAAGATAACACTGGACTATTACAAACAAGACAAGTAGTTCCTGCCTTTACTTCATTGTTTTCATACCAGAGGGCAGGGAGGTCCAGGGACACAATCCCTAGATTTCTATTACCTGCATTCTTCGGCTAGCCTGGCGTGTTCCAGGTACTGTCCCATTGCCAATGCTGAGGAAAGGACTGTAACCAAAGCCACCCGAGAGCACACGGTTCACATGTTGCTGGTGGATGGCAAGAGGGTCCCTGAAGGAAGGGAAGAGTCACAAGACAGTTATATAGCTAAGTAGCTCAAGCAAAATTTAAATTAAATCTTGCTTTCACAGACTGCTTCTGTATCAGTAGGCAAAGGCTGCAAGCCTGTACTTACATCATAAACATTGGATCTTCTGGCTCGCCATCTCTCATGAATCGGAACATAATTCTTTCAAGTGCAGTGTGGGCTGTAAATACGGGGGGGGGGGGGGGGGGAAGGAGCAGGATGTGTTAGTGCCACTTTCCACGCAAATCTATTCTGCCCATCCTCATCCACATTCACCAACATACCCTATCACCACTCTTTACTCCCTTATTGTAACTACATGCAGCATCTGGCACATTAAGGAGTTCATAAATAAATACCAATGCTGCCAGCCAACACTCATGTTGCATGTGTCCCTCACACAAAATCAAACAAGGAAGGCCTCAAGAAGAGCACAGGCTGCCAAGTAATCTGCACACAAAGGTCCAAAACACACTGCAAAAATAATCCAGTTTATGACCCCTTTAACTGCCCTGGCTCAATGTCAGGGAATCCTGGGAACTGTAGTTTTGTGAGACATTTAGCCTTCTCTGTGAGAGAGCTCTGGTGACACAACAAACTACAGTTACTAGGATTCTCTAGCACTGAGCCAGGACAGTTAAAGCAGTTTCAAACCAGATTATTTCTGCAGTGTGTCTTGGACATAAATCACTGAAGCTCACCTTTGTCCCCACGCCTATCCTCCCCATTGATGGAAGTTTCAATATATCAGGTACTGTAAACACAAATATATTAGGGAAACCACAAGGAAGGGGTTGTACCTTTAACAACTACAGAGAAAAGCAAACCTTAGCAATTTATCAAGGTTATTGGAGCAATGGCATTCAGGCACTGGAAGAAGTTTTTGAGATCTCTTCAAACTCTATGATCTTATAATGGCAGGGATGGATGAGAAATCCAGCCTGCTTCAATCCACTTCCCAAGGGTACCACACACAAAGGCAGACCTCAATTCCTGGACCTCCTGTTTGCTCTCTAAACACTCAGGTCCTCCTTCTCAAAGCAGATGGAGTCTCCAAAACTCCAAAAATACTTTCTTTCATAAAGTTGATTTCAACCCTCTCAGCCACACAAAGCTCCATACGTATTAGTGTGGTGCAATGGTTTGAACTAATCAATGTTTTGACTAGGACACGGTGAGAAGAGGGTTCGAATCCTGGCTGTTCAACGGTGGATGATGCTCCCTTGGAGTGTGGTGAAATCTCCCCTCTTTGGAGGTCTTTAAACAGAGGCTGGATGGCCATCTGTTGGGTGTGTGTGTGTATGCTTTGATTGTGAGTTCTTGCATGGCAGAATGTGGTTGGACTGGGTGGCCCTTGAGATCTCTTCCAACTCTAGGATTCTATGGATGGTGACCTTAGTCAAGTCAGACTCTATCAGATTAGGGCAACCCTCCTCTGAACTAACCTTGCCAAGAAAACCCTATCATAGGAGTTTATCGCAAGGCCCCACCAGAGGATAAAAGGCGACCAGGAATTTATCCTGTGAATATCCTGGGAAAATCGCATAATTATGCATTACGATTTTGCACGATGTCGCACAAAACCTGCCATTGAAGTGGTCACAAAGACACATTAATGTGCACCTTTTTACTTTCGGGATTTCAGCGACAACACATTTTTGACATCGCTTTATTTGTGCAAGTGTGTACGATCACCATTTGCACAAGTGCCCTCCATTTCCACTTTGTTTACGGGACGCTTTGAATGCGCTTTAATTTCTCTTTTAATGCCGAAACCAGCCCCAGTGTGATAAAATTCCATAGAATCATAGAAAAGTTGTTAGAGATCACATGCGCCATCCAGACTGACCAAATTCTGCCATGCAGGAACTCTTAACCAAAGCATAGAGTCTCCCTAAGTCAGAAAGGATTAGGAGGAACTTCCTGACAATAAGGGCTGTTAGACAGTGGAACACACTCTCTTGGAGAGTGGTGGTGTCTCCTTCCTTGGAGGTCTTTAAGCAGAGGCTGGAGGGCCATCTGTCAATGGGGATGCTTTGATGGAGAGTTCCTGCATGGCAGAATGGGGGTGGCTCTTGTGGCCTCTTCCAACTCTAGGATTCTATGACTCGGGAGGCGACCGGCAACCATAAAAGAAGACGCATTACCTTATTTGCTGCTGCAGGAAACCCACAAAGTGTTGCCGGAACAGGACCACTACTGAGCACTGCAGTCCTGTATAAAAGAAAGAAAGAAAGAAAGAAAGAAAGACAAAACCCTATTTGTTACCACACGCACAGCATCACACACATCTGCTTGCTCTCTCAACTTCTCTGCCTCCAAAACTGAAAGGGGGGGGGGGTCCTCCCTTGAGCCCCATCCCAACCAAGGACCCCCATCACCACCTAAGGCTGTCAGAGAAGCCCCTTATCCATCCATCCCTCCATCCCTGCCTCCCTCTCCATCCTCCCTGAAGGTTGCTGCTCAGTGCTCACCCCTTTTGGCCAGCAAGCTTCTTCCTTTGTTGCCCTGGCCTCTTCCTCCTCTGGAATGGATTATTGCAGCCACCCACCACCAGCCTCAGAGGGAGAGGTTAATGCTGCATCCCTCTCTCCCTTCTTTCTTTCTTTCCTTCCTTGCTTCCTTGCAAAGGTGTCCTTTCTTTGTTGCAAAGAGGAGGCTGCTGCTGGAGGCCCTTTGTTCCAGCCCTGGCCCCACCAGAGGAAGCAGCAGCCCCACAGGCAGCCAAGGGAGGCAGCTGCAAAGGAGGGCCCTCTCTCTGGCTCCTAGGAAGGAGGAGGAGGAGGAGGAGAAGGCAAAGGGACAAGCAGCCAAGGGACTCCAGTCCTGATGACCCCCTTCCTTGAGCACCCAAGGGAGGAAAAGTCCCCAAACCCACAACAAGGCCTAAGCAGGATGTGACGTCGATAAAGCCCACCCCTCCTAGGCACCTCCCCCAAGGAAGAGGGGCAGGCCCAGGAATGGATGGTGCCAGGCCTGTCCTCCTTTTCCAGGATCCTCACATCACATCCCTCTCTCTATCCAGGAGGGAGCCCTCCCATTTGGAGCAGCATCACTAGGAAGCAGGGTTTAATATTCCCTAGGAGGGTACTAGGGTTTTTGAGGGGGTCAGGTCCTACATTTCCCCCCTTGGATGTCCTACATTTTTGGTGTGTGTATGTGTGTGTGTGCCTTGCCCTCCTTTGTGGTCAGGGCCCAATTGGACGTAATCAGATGATGGGAATTGGAAGTATAATCCAACGGCAATCTGAACGCAATCATGGGGTTTCACGTTATTGCGAATTAAAGCACCTCATGCAATTTCGGGAGCAAAAGGGAAGTCATTCCGAACGGAATCATGGGGTTTCACGTAATTGCGTATTAGAGTATCTCACGCACTTTCGGGCAATGGGAAGTCATTTTCAGGCAATGGGAAGTCATTCTGAACGCATTCCGAACGCAATTGGAAATCACGTAAATTTGCTAAACTAGCGAATTTACCTGAATTCGAATTGGCTCTATTTGAAATAGAAATTCCTCCTGTCTGATAAACTAGAGTGTAAACATAGGAGGAGGGCATCATGGAGCCACCACCACCACCAAGGAATTCCGAAAGGAAACCAGCATGCGCTTTCTAGGCTACCACGAAATTCTGTAAATAGTAGAATTCTGTAAATAGATTATAGTATAGAATCATAGAGTTGGAAGAGACCCCAAGGGCCATCCAGTCCAACCTCATTCTGCCATGCAGGAAGTCGCATACCTGACAGACGGCCATCCAGCCTCTGTTTAAGGAAGGGAGACTCCACCACACCCCGAGGGAGTGTGTTCCACTGTCGAAATCAAAATTCTGTACTACAGATTAATCATACATGGAGAAAAAATCCTGGAGGTCCAAGTGAGGTTCAGGAAAGAAAAGCACTAGGGAACACATTGCAAATATATGATGGGGAATAGAGTGCACCAGGAAGTTAAAAAAAATCAGCATGTGCATAAAGTAGGCTCTTCCCTTATGTGGGGGATCCGTTCCAGGCCCCTCTGCGTAAGGGAAATTCCATGCAAGCTCAAGCCCCATAGGAAGTAATGGGGCTTGTACACGCTGCGCACTACGCACACCACGGTTGTGCACTCCATTACTTCCTATGGGCACCACACAGCCACTTCCAGGTCCAGGCTTCCAGCATATGCTGGAAATCACAAAGCTGTGCCCACTTAAAAAGCAGGCACAAAGTATAATAAAAGCCTTCAGCTGCATAGATCATGAAAGGCTATGGAATGGCCTTAAAGAGTGCAAAAGACTGCAGCAACTATAGGGCCATAGCACTATTCTCTCTCACGCAAGCAAAATCGTGCTCAAAATTCTGCAAGATAGACTCCAACCATACCAGGAGAGAGAAATCCCAGAGGTTTGAGTGGGGTTTAGGAAAGGAAGAAGGCAGGATACAAATAAATATTTATTATTATTATCATTATCATTATTATTATTAAGAAGCACTAGGGATCACACTGCAAACATCCGAAGCCTTCCTTCCTGACAACACCATCTGGCCTAGGAGGAAGTGAAAGGACAGGCCAAACTCCATCAGGCCTGTCCTAGATTAAGAAGCAGAGCCCTCCCTCCATGCCATGGTCCAGGCCTCAGAGGGAGAGAAGAACTGCTGGACCTGATCCCCTTCCCCACCACCAGTCCCTTCTCCTTTTGTGTCGTGTCTTTTTGTAAGCCTGAGGGCAGGGAATGTATAATTAAAAATAATAATTGTAAGATGCTCTGATAGCCTTTAGGGCTGAAGAGCGGGGTATAAATAAATAAATATTATTATTAAATATTAATGGAGCGCATCAGGGAAATCTAAAAGAAAACTAGCATGTGCTTTATAGACGATAGATCATGAAAGGCTATGAAAGGCCCTTAAAGAATGCAAAAGATTGCATCAACTATAGGACCAGAGCAGTAAAATCCCATGCAAGTAAAATTATGCCCAAAATTCTTACTATAGACTCCAATCATACATGTGTCATGGCCAGCCAAGAGGTGGAATCGGAGGATGAGAAGGAGGAGATGGCTCCTCAGGAGCAAGAGGAGTTGGAGGTTAGACCAGGTCCCAGTTCTGCCCTGCCAGACCCCAGCCCTGCCATTTCAACCTCAGGAATGGAGGCTCAGCCGCTGAGTCTGGCTCCTAAGGAAGACCCAAGCTTGAAGGTCCCTTCCTTTAAGGAAAGGAGAGCTGAGAGTGCTTGCGTCGGTCTCTCAGGCTTGCAGAAAAGCAAGCTGCTGATAAGGCACAACTGGCAACAAGGAGGGTGTCTCCTATTTAACCACCTGTGGGACGCCATCCCTTTGCCAGAACTTATTGCAAGTTCTCTTGGTGTGACTGCATGCTGGCTCTGTGTTTCTTGATCTCTTGTTTTACCTTGACCATGCGACCTTGGAGCGAATTGGACAATCCTGCCTTCTCCTTGCCTTGACCTTGGACCAGACTGATTTCTGTGACTTCTCCAACCCTGACCTCGGCTTTGGCTTCTGGATTATTCTTGTGAACAATAGGTCTGTAGACTTTCTCTCAGCAGCAGAGCTAACTCCCTGCTGAGCTTTCTTATCAGCTTGTCTTGGTGTGTGCTGGCCGCAGTACAGGACAACATGGAGAGAGAAATCCCAGAAGTCCAAGGGTTCAGGAAAGGAAGAAGCACTAGGGACCACACTGCAAACATACAATGGCTAATGAAGCACACCAGGGAGTTCCAAAAGAAAATCAGCATGTGCCCTATAGACTATAGCAAAGTCTTCAACTGCATACCATACATACTCAACTATAAGTTGACCTTATGTATAATTCGAGGCCAGGTTTTGGGGCCAAAATTATGGATTCCGCCATGACCTGTGGATAGGTCGAGGGTAAAACTTGCAGGCTCCTTCAGAGTGAGTATATGTGGTTATGGCAAGAGAGACTCTTATTGATGCTTTTTGCTTCATCCTTGCAGCTTTTGTTTCAGCCAGATGCGTGGGTGGACAGGAGACGGACTCTTATTAAACAAACAGCAATATCAGTCAGTCACCCATGACTCTTTCTGCTTGGCTTTAGACAGCAATTAACTCCCCTCTGCACCTCATGGGGAAATTTGAAAGAGCTGCTATCACATTTCCATAGTGACCCATAAATAAGTTGACTGGGGATTGTAGGACAATTTTTAGGCATACGTTTTTAGACTTATAGACAAGTATATACTACCGTAGATCATGAAAGGCTATGAAATGCCTTTAAAGACATGGGAGTGCCAACGCATCTGATAGTCCTGATGAGGAATCTGTACAAAGGACAAGAGGCTACTGTCAGAATAGAACACGGAGAAACAGAATGGTTCCCAATTGGTAAAGAGGTCAGACAAGGCTCCATTCTGTCACTCTACTTGTTCAACTTGTATACAGAAGATATCATTCAAAGAGCAGTCTTAGACTCAGAACAAGGAGTGAAGATAGAGAAAGGAACATTAACAACCTAAGATAGGCGGATGATACCATATTACTAGCAGAAAACCTCACAGACTTGGAACAATTGTTAAGAAAGGTCAAAAATGGAAGTGCAAAGGCAGGCTTAATGCTGAACATGAAGAAAACAAAAATAATGACCACAGAGGACCTACATAAGTTCATCCTAAACAATGAGGAAATTGAAATAGTAAAAGGGTTCCTGTACCTTGGATCAAACACTGATCAGAACAGAGATTGTAGTCAACAACTAGGAATGGGAAGGCAGCTATGAAGGAACTAAACAAGATCCTAAAGTGCAAAGACATACAACTCAGCACCAAAGACAAAGAATTGTCCAAGCCATTGTATTCCCCATCACCATGTGCAGCTGGACAGTGAAGAAAGCAGGTAAAAAGAACAACCCATTGGAGATGTGTTGCTAGGGAAGAGTGCTGAGGAGATTGTGGATGGACAAAATCACAAACAAATGGGTCCTAGAACTAATCAAGCCTCAAATACCCCTAGGAACCAAGATGACTAAATTGGGGCTGTCATACTTTGACCACATTGTAAGAAGGCAGGACTCATTAGAAAAGACCATAACGCTAGCAAAGGTGGAGGGCAGTAGAAAAAGATGCTAGATGGATTGACTCTATTAGACAAGTCATGGATATAGGTTTGCAGGAACTAAGAGAAGCAGTGGAGGATTGGGGGGGGGGGGGGGTCTCACCTACATGGAAGAAACAGCTGTTGTCAGTGGGTACAAATATGGTGCTGGTACACAGGGAGAGAAAACAATTGCTGGTCCCCCAATGCCAGACTATCCTAGGTGATTTGACCATGCTGTCAGTCACACTTCGCTGATATACTGTGCAGAGAGAGGTACAGGCTAACTTTACTACTCATCTAGATATGATTCTCCATTCTCCAACACATTGTATATCCCACCAGGAAATTAAAGACAAAAAATGCATATAAAAATTGATATGAAATTTCAATTTCATGAGAAATTAATATCAACTTTATACGTCTCAAAAGATGCACTGTTGTGCATCTAATGCCCTACTTTGAGTACAAGGTGAACCAACTTGATACCTTCAACAGCTCCAATTAATCTTTTGTTGTCCCACTTTCTCAACTGGTTTTTAAATGTCCCAGTTTCTCTCCAGTCTAACTTTCCCCCTTATTCTCAGTTTACTTCAGTTGCTGCAAACTGAAGTTCAAAGTGCAAAAGTAGTAGGGGAGAGAAGAGAGGGCAGAGTCTTGCTGTTCTTAGTAGGCTCTGGCAAAAGGAAACTGCTGCCTCACCTGATTTATGTCCTTTTCCTCATTAATAAAATTTTTCATCTTTTTTACAGTCTGATTGTGCTTGGCCAGAAGTGTCCTAGTTTTCATCTATGAAATGCTGGAGGGTATACTACAGTGCAATCCAGTATTCAGCAAGCAGGTGATTTGGGAAGTCCACCAACAGGTCATGAGGATAACACCAGCCTCCACTGCATTCCCAGTAATTGGTACTGAAAGGTCTTTGACGCTGGATGTAATATATAACCATCATGATTAGTAAGCAGTGAGAGCCTTAATCTATTGTGTTCATTAAGTGTAGACTTTTTGTAGTTGAGGATTTTTCACACTAGCAATTAGAAGACACTATGGAGTTTATCACATGGGAGGAATTTCTCTCAATTGCGAATGAAGCCAATTCACAATTACGTGAATTCGCTAGTTTAGCAAATTATCCGTCTAATTTAAGATTGTATGTACAGCACTGTGTAAATTTACAGCACTATATAAATAAAGGTTAATAATAATAATAATAATAATAATAATAATAATAATTTACGTGGAATCTGATTGCGTTTGGAATGTGTTCAGAATGACTTCCCATTTCCTGAAAATGACCCCCCATTGCCCGAAATTGCGTGAGATACTCTAATACGCAATTATGTGAAATCCCATGATTGCATTCGGAATGACTTCCCATTGCCTGAAATTGCGTGAGATACATTCATTTACAATAATGTGAAACCCCATGATTGCGTTCGGATTGCCATTGCATTATACCCCCAAATTCCATCATATGATAAACTCCACTATGTAGCTATTAACAATTTCCTATGGTAAGGAAAACAACAGAAGTGGTGGAAGGATTATGTGAAAATGATGGTGATCCCTCATACAATTTAGCAAATAAGCTTGGGCAATGGTGTGATAAAAGCCTCATTTGAAACAGCTCTCAAGTACTTTTCCTTGGAATTACAGCTTAAATATGACTTCTCCCCCACCCCTTCCTTATTTTTGGTTCCTGTATAGCCATTAACATAATAGTCCACCTTAACTGCATTTCCAAAAAAACAAAAACCAATTCAGCAGCAGTCAGGACTTTTATATATCTACAGGACAATGGACATAACAATACCGGGCTGGCATAAGCCATGCTCAGTGATAGTATTCCACATGCATGCCATACACAATATGACATCATTAACAATGTATGAACTGACTTAAAATCAAAAACAAAAAAATTATGAACTAAGTAGAGGAAAATTGGCACAGAATCTGTCTGTAGTTGGCTGAACATTACAATGCTAGCTATGTTAAAATTGTGGATTAACCAATTGTTTTCTATAGACAGCAATTGCTGTTCAGCAGATAGACCAAAACCTGAGTGTAAAATGAGCCAAGAAGTCCCTTCTGCAGACAAATACTTACTCAGCACTCATCTTTACATCCAATTGTGTAGAACAGCTGTGTGTTCATTTCCTAAAATACATAAAGGTACCTTCCTTATTGTGCCTTTGATTCTTCAAGGCTGACAAAGAGTTATTCTTTTTTTATCTGAAAGCTGGAGTAGGTGATGGGCTCTTTCGTTGTTGTTGGGTGCCATCAAGTTTCTGACTTATGAGGACCCTAGCATGGGGCTTTCTCGGCAAGATTTGTTCAGAGGCGGTTTACCATTGCATTCCATGAGGCCGAGAGCATGGTCACCCAGTGGGTTTCAATGGCTGAGCAGGGAATTGAACCCTGGTCTCCAGAGTAGTAGCCCAACATTCAAACCAGTATGCCATACTGTCTCTTCAAAATAGTTGCATTATTTTAGCCCATAAGTTAATGTAGCCATGATTCAGATGAGTGTGATTTTAACTCCAGGAAGGAATCTTTATTTTAATTTCTTTTAAGGGAATGGTTGTCAGAAGTCTAGTTTCATTCTAATGAATGGAGCCAATGACCTGTTTAAGGACGTTATCACATGGGGGGAATTTCTCTCAATTTAGAAAGAAATGAAAGTGGGGCCAATTTGGAATTGAGTGAATTCGCTAGTTCAGTGAATTTACGTGGTTGTGTATTGACACCTCATTGTGTTCAGAACTGCCCACAATTGCTTCCCATTGCCCAAAATTGTGTGTGATACTTTCTCATGCAATAATGTGAAACCCCACGATTGCATTCGGAAGGACTTCCCATTGCCCAAAAATGTGTGTGATCAGTTTTCACGCAATAATGCGAAACCCCATGATTGTATTCAGATTGCCATTGGATTATACTTCCAATTCCCATTGTGTGATAAACTCCTAAGATCATGGAAGAGGAATTGCCAGGAAGAGTTACTGAAATTGCAGTGTTTCTGTCTGAACAACAGAGGTCTCTACAGTCTCATAGAATGGCACTGGATGCGCCTGGGTCTGCCAGAATACAAAAAGGGACAATTTCCATGTCATGCATGGGAAGCACTTTGACTGTCTCTCTCCCCTCTTTGTGAGAATGTGTGGATGCCAAGAAAGTCTTCTAAAATGTGGAAAGTAAAGTCTTTACGTGAAGTTCAGCAAATGCTAGTTTTATACTCAAATGGTAGCAGTAGGCAATATCTTCTGTTCTCTTTAGATCTCAAACTGAACAGTTTATGTGTTGTCACTACTAAGTCCTCAAGCCCCCAAAATAATTTCTGTTTTTCAGCCTCTCTCCCCCCCCCTCCAATGTGTCTTATATGCAGCTCACATTTTTCATTTGAGAGGTTCATGGATTCTGGAGTGCCAACTCAGTCCTATGATCTATAGTACCAAATCTCCAGAGAACTTCTCTTACCTGTGCAAATGTCCAAGAAAAACATTATCTGCACCTTGGAGGGAGTGACCAGACCAGAGGCACCTCATCAAAAAACAGATCTCCTACAAAAACATTTTACAGAGGAAGAGTGTTGTGAATGAAGGATAAAAAGATGGGAAAAACTAAAATATGAAAACTGCCCTATCACTTGGTGAATGCTTGATCGTTTCATGTGTCAAAAGGCAAAAGGGAGAATTAAAAATAACACTTTAATAACAAAAATCTTTAGGGACTCTTAAAGTGGTTTTGTTTTGTTTGGTCTCTCCCTTTTGATTCGGTTGTCATCAAATATCAGGATGTTAACATAACTGGGTCAGTTATGTTTTGGATTCAACTACTGTATTACTAAAATTGCTCTATTTTAGCTCTTGCTTCAGACCAAGGAGAGCCTGACATACGTTAAGATACATATATTAGCAAGTAGCACTTGCATGAGAGTATCAACTTGCATGTCTGGTAAACAGCTAATAATGCAGTAATTGTATCCTAATTGTAATACCAGATGGTTAAATACACTTGTTTATTTTCTTCCATAATTGGTTATAATTCCCTTGAACCAAGTTCTTTATATCTGTCATTATATTGACTCCAAGATATTTCATTTTCTTCACACCTAACTTTAATCCTGTTATTTTCTGAATTTGCTTTTGTTCCTCCCAACTTGTGTTCATGAACATTATTTAAGTCCTGATGCCTTTTCAAAAGATGGTTAAATACACTAGCAAGTACATTTCTATACCACTTATCAGTGAACTAAGCACTCCCTAAGCAGTTTACAGTGTGTAAGCTAATTTCCAGCAACAAGCTGGGTACTAATTTTAGAGAGGTATGGAAGGATGCAAGGTTGTGTAGACCTTGGAGTCCCTGGGATTGAACTCACAATCTTGTGGCTTGCAGTACAGGCATTTTAACCACCAGGGCTCCTTCTAACTATAAGGGATTGAGAAAGAAAGAAACAGAAGGCAAATTATATGTTACTTCTATATTAATTAAATCAGTAGTAAAAATGTAATAAGATGGTAGAAGAATTTAATTTTAAGAAGAGAGAATTCTGCTGCGCAGGTAAATAAATAATATATGTATCTTAACTTTATTCTTAATGATTTTCCCACTCTAGTCTCTTAGAGCTGCATGCCACAGAGCCTAAAACCTGGGATAATAGCTGTACATTGCATTGTGTGGCCATTTCAAGGCTCACCACCACATATTTTATCGTATCTCAAAAGACTTGGTGCAGCTGTAACAGACGCCAAGATTTGGAGAGGAGGAGCTGGCTGTAGAACCATGCAATTGCTCACTATCAGCAAATCCTTCCCAGAAGAGCTGAACTCAATGTTTTAACACAGGTTAAAACTGATTCTATGACCTTAATTAGCTTCTCTCAGAATGTCTTTGTGTTCAACTTGGGCAGTCTGTCTCTGTCAGAAACTCACTTTTTAAATGAATGACTTTAGGATCTAATATGGGCAGGATCAGGCCTAAAATCTCCCTGGAAGCCAAGATGATTAACTGAGGCTGTTGTACTTTGACCACGTCATGAGAAGGCAGGACTTGTTAGAAAAGACAATAATGCTAGGAGAGGAA
Organism: Urosaurus nigricauda; assembly: GCA_034509955.1. Classification (NCBI taxonomy): domain Eukaryota; kingdom Metazoa; phylum Chordata; class Lepidosauria; order Squamata; family Phrynosomatidae; genus Urosaurus; species Urosaurus nigricauda. Next base: position 125,657,676 of record JAOEGL010000002.1, read on the forward strand.
GAAGAAAGTAGAAAGAGAGGAAGACCACGCACCCTATGGATGGACTCTATTAAGGTGGTCACGGGTATGAATCTGCAAGAACTAAGAAAAGTAGTGGAAGATAAGGAGTCTTGGAGATGTTTCATCCACAGGCTCACCATGAGTTGAGATCAACTTGAGGGCCATTAACAACAACAATAAATGGGCAGAAGGTTAGGGGGAATCTCAACAGCTATTAGAGATTTGGCAAGGAGTCTAGAATGGGAGAGTCTCAAGTGCGAATGCTGTCCTTTCTGTCACCTACACATCCTAAAATTCAGCTTGAAACAAGCACAACTCAGTCTGACTCATAACACCTAACGCATAAAAATGACTCATAAAGATGAAACCCAGGTCAAAGCTAGAATAAATATACTGAAATACTTCTGGACAATGACATTATTCTATAGAACCATAGAGCTGGAAGGGGCCAAAAGGGCCATCTGTTTATTTTGTGACATGGTCTACTCTGTTTAGAAAGGGTTTATCACTGAATTGGAAAACATGTTGTGAATCAGTAATATGAGCATGATATAAAGTTTCATTCTACATCAAATGAGACTTTCAGCAGAAGATTTTTATTTAGTCTGGGAAAATAAATGTTTGGTTTGAATCTCTGTAAAAATGATAGCTGGAGTTTCCAACAACTGTTGTACTTAAAAACTTAAATGCCAGCTGTAAAATAATTCCAAGTGTCTATACTTATAGTCTTCCCCAATACCCATCTGCTTCAGCTCCAGAATTACTCCCAGGTTTTAGTGGGTCCTGTCACCAGGGATGTTACTAGGACAGTGCAGGGCATGCGGACTGCACCAGGTGACACCTTACAAGGGGGTGACACCACTGCTCACCATACACCTGCCTTTGGAGATTCATACAAGTACTGGATGAACAACATTTGCCATCAGTAACAAGATAATTCCAAATAATTGACTATGAAATTACACTCAAGATTTGAAGAAAAGGAAATAAATGTTTTGTCGAATGATAGAAGCTCTCAGTATTGGGAACCCAAGAGAATACTAATATGAAGGAGATGAAATGAATGAGAAATGGTTTTAATTTATACATATGTATGTTTTATGTATGTATGATTTGTAAGTCAGTTGATATGTATACATAACCTCTATGTTTATGTCACAACGCTTGTCAGGTTGCGTTCGGAATGACTTCCCTTTTGCCCGAAATTGCATGAGATACTTTAATTCGCAATAACGTGAAACCCTATGATTGCATTCAGATTGCCATTGGATTATACTTCCAATTTCCGACGTCTGATAAGGTCCTAAGAACAGTTTGGCAATAGCACCAGTTGCCTCCGAAGAAGGTGAGGTCTTCTGCTGTGCATGTCTTCCAGAAGATGCTGGGCAGCTACTGGCTGGGAATGCTCTAGCCTCTCTGGAGACTTGGACTGAGTAGAGGCTTGCACTCAGTGGCCCATAGGGCCCCTTCCAAATCTATTATTCTGTTATGATCCATTGACTTTAATGGGAGACTTAAGTATGTGCTTCAGAAGCTGCGATTCCATCCAGTTTCTTGACCATAGGTTCCAGATGAATTAAATATGATTGCTGCTTAAGTAAATGTGATTAGGTGGGTTTCATAGTTCTCCCATTGACATCAATAGGATGCAAGTTTCTGGTAGACAATGCCTTCTTGATCTAATCTTGTTTCTATTGCAAGTTCTAATTTGCCATACGAAAACATGATACTAATGAGGGTGAGGGGAGAAAAATTGAAAGGCTGAAGACAGATAATAGACTTTTTCCTTGAAATATCTTGAAAATATCTTTTAAAAGTTGAATTTATTTCTCAGTAAACATGTTTAGAAGGAAGAAATTTTTCAATACTTCTGTGATAATGGGTTCTCCATTATCCATTATTTTCCATGCTGAATAGTACTGGGCCCAGGACAGAACCCAGTGGCACCCCACTAAACAATACTTGCCAGGATGAAGAGGAGCCTTTGCTGAGCACCCTTTGGGTTTGGCCAGTCAACCAATTACAACTCCACCTAATGGTCGCATTATCTAGCCCATATTTTATTAGCTTTTTTTGCAAGAATATCCACAGCATTCCCTTCATTTACCAAGCTTGTAACTATGGAGTTTATCATACAATGGAATTTGGGGGTATAATGCAATGGCAATCTGAATGCAATCATGGGGTTTCACGTTATTGCGAATGAGTGTATCTCCCGCAATTTCGGGCAATGGGAAGTCATTCCGAACTCAATCATGGGTTTTCACGTGATTGCGTATTAAAGCATCTCATGCAATTTCGGGCAATGGGGGGTCTTTTTCGGGCAATGGGAAGTCATTCTGAACACATTCCAAACACAATCAGCTTTCATGTAAATTCGCTAAACTAGCAAATTCACGTAATTGCGAATTGGCTCCATTGGCAATTGAGAGAAATTCCTCCCATGTGATAAACTCCTCTGTCAGATCGAAGCAGAGCAGAGCTGTAACTTGGATCCCACTTGGCCAGAGTAGAAGACATGGCAGAAATTCTTTTTTTTTTTTTTCTGGCCTAAACATCTGGTTCATCAGGAGATCCACAAACCCAAAGACACCAGCAGCAGCCCATCCCCAAAGAAGCAATGAAGTGCAAACTTCTGGCCACAATGGTGGTGCCTCCCTCTCCTTCCAGCAGCAGGACATCTCTACATGGGCAGAAGCTATCTGGGACCACCCCTGTTTTATCCAAAATCCATTAACAGTGGTATCAAGGGCTGAACTTCTATTTATTGAAATTCTATCCCATCTTTCACTAAGACCACCAAAGTGGTTCAGAGTAAATTTGAACAATATGCAGTACGGGACAACAATAACATGCAATAAATAACAGACAAGTAGAAAAACTAGAGCAACAATAGCATAAATCCAAAATGACAGAAAAAAATAAATAAGAAAAGCCAAATGGCTGTTGAAAAAAAAGATGTTTGTTTGAAGGCCAAAAGAGAGAGACCGAAATGACTTTCTTGAAGGGTGGTTCTTTCATAATGTTAATGCCTCTGTTGTAAAGACTGTGACACATGTTCTAGCAAGCCACATTCTTGAAGATAAACGAAACAAGGTTTCCAGTGAGGAACCATAACGGGTGAATAAATAATCATTAGAAGTCTCTAGAGATTGATGGAACAGTAGCTATAATCTGTGAATAAAGAGGTTAATGCTTTTCCTTACCTTAATCTTGGGCAAAATGTGAGTCTGGGGGTCATATACAACCCCACGCAGTTTTTGTGGCTCTTCACGACCTTCTTTCTGGCCCAAGAAGGGCGAATGTCTTCTCCTGGAAGCTTCCATGATTGGCAGTTTGCATTTTAAATAAGTTATAGGGGGGACTCCACTGGCTAACATTAAAACAGAAACAAAATATTATTCTAACCAAGAAGTAAACTATCTGTGAGCCGCCTTGGGTCCCTTTCTGGGACAAAGGCAGCATACAAATGAAATAAGTAAATAAAATATCATTTCTGGCCATTACTACTACTACTACTACTACTACTACTACTTTGTGGGGTTGGGGGCTGGCACTCTATCAAGCTTACAGAGAGCCCCAGTTACAGGAAATTGGTCCTTGGATCACCTGCAGACTCTCACTCTTCCTTTAATCTGTGCATATGTGAAACAACCCTAATTTTAAAATGTGATTTATCACTGGCCCAAAACAGATGCACCAAACAGAGTGGCTTCCAGTTGCTTCAGGGTGTAGTGTTTTGCTTTGGGAGTGACCGTGGTCAGAGGTCACTCCTTCCGGTCCATCTGTTTCAGCCCACTGTTTAGGAAAAAGTTAAAATGCACCATATATGAACTATACAGATGGAATTCAGAAGCCATGTAATTCTTCATTATCTCAGGCATGTTCAAGGCTATGTACAACAATCGTGTGACTGTATATTCAGAAATAAACCACCAGATTCAAGGAGCTATTTACTGCTGAGTAAATTAGGAATGTAGAGTTTGGTATCCAGAAGATGAGGTCTAAATTTATTCTCAAAACTGAGCCACATATTATGAAACTCTGAAAGTCATATGCGATCAATAAAGGGAATTACGGTGTTCAGATGCAAGTGGGGTTCAGGAAAGGAAGAGGCACTAGGGTCTAGGGATCATACTGCAAACATGCATTAGATAATGGAGTACACCAAATAATTTTAGAAGAAAATCAGCCTGTCCTATATAGATTGGTACCAAAAGCCCTGGTGGTGCAGTGATTAAATGCCAGTACTGTAGCCACAACGTTGTAAATTCGATCCCGCAGGGCTTGAAGGTTGACTAAGCCTTCCATCTTTTTGTAGGTCAGTAAAATTAGTACCCAGCTTGTTGTGTCAAATTGGCTTACAGATTGTTAAACTGGTTAGAGAGTGCTTAGTTCACTATGAAGCGGTATAGAAATGTAAATGCTATTGCTATTTCCATAGATTGTAGAAAGCCTTTGATTGTATAGTTCTTGAAAAAGTATGGATCACTCTTAAAGAAACGGGTGTTCCCCAACATTTGATTATCCTAACATGTAAGCTATACTAAAAAAAAAAAGAGGCTACTGTCAGGGCAGATTACAGAGAAATAGCATGGATTCCAACTGGCATGGAGGTCATGCAAGGCTGCATTTTTATACCATATCTATATGCTTAACATATCATATATAAAGTAGGATTACACTCAGAGGAAGGAGGCATGAAAATTGGAGGAAGAAACATCAAAAAATTAAGGTATGTAGATGATACCTTGCTACTAGCAGAAAATAACAAAGACCTGGAACAATTGCTGAAGAAAGTAAAAGAAGGAATTACAAAGGCAGGATTTTGGCTGAATATTAAGAAAACAAAAATAATGACAAAACATGATTTACATGACTTTAAAGTAGACAATTAAGACACTGAAATAGTTGAAGATTTCCCATACCTTGGTTCAGGCATTAAGCATAATCAGAAAAATGCTAGGACTTGGAAGAGCAGCTATAAAGGAACTAGAGAAGATGCTGAAGTGTAAATATATATAATTGAATATTATAGTTAGAATTGCCCATGCCATTGTATTTCCATGTATGTTGGAGAAAGCTGTATGGTGAAGAAAACTAACAGGAAGAAAATCAACTCATTTGAAATGTGCTGGAGAAGAGTTTTACAGATAGCGTGAACCACTTACAAAGACAAGACAAGACAAGAGCAAATCAAGCCTGAACTCTCTTCAGAAGATAAGATGACTAAACTGAGACTATCATAACTTTGGCCATATCAGAAGAAGAGATGACTCACTAGAAAAGAGCATAATGCTTGGCAAGGTAGAAGGCAGCAGGGAAAGATGATGGCATGACAGGTAGATAGACTCAAACATGTCTATTCTGAATCTGAAAGGCCTGAGCAAGGGCTGTTGAAGTAGGGTGAGGGTTGCTATACTGTAGCCAAGAGCCTGGTTTGAGGAATTGTATTATTAGCTCAAGTTGCGAGATGGGTCGGCTACAATAACCTCACGAGATCGCCTCCCATCGTGTATACCAAGAAGACCAGGCTTCAAGGAGTTAAGCAGAAACAGGCTTGTCTAATATATCCAATTTATTAAGGGGAGAAAGACAGTCACACAATGCACTCACACACACATATACATACAAGGCTCAGGAATGTCAGTAGTTAGCGTTGGGGATAGTCAAGGCTTGACTAGGGTAATGCTTACCAAAGTGTAGATTTTCCTCTGGGAGCCGAATGAGTGAAATTGGGTCTGGGACAAGTCCGCTCCACAGTGTGGGTTTGAGCGGCACTTGTCGGTGTCCAGGTTCAGAGATCAGACTGACGTGGAGTATGGAGACTTCGTAGACTGGCACACTGAGTGGCTAAAACTGGGAGTTTTTATAGGGGAAAAGCCCCTTCTGGCAAAGGGGCTTAATGGTGGAATAAATGTCTGGACAATAGGGTCTGATTGTCTTAGAAGGATTAATCTATTGTGAAGGCATCCTGAGTTGTAGAATCTAGGATCTGGATAGGAGAAGTCAGTGGATTAAGGAGGACAAACATTACACTTCCTAATGACTAGGTGATGATCCCATTCCGACTTCCTAGACTATCTGGTCGCAATATTTGCTAAGAGGGGAATTCCCCTTGAGGCAGTGAGTCTGTGACCTCTTGCTTCACCTTACAGGATTAAACCAGCAGCCGGGGTTCATCTAGGGGACATATAAATGGATATCATTTATGCCATGATTTTATACAGGCCACTTCCGGTAACAATACAGTTAACAGCAAATAATTTGTATGGTACAGCTATTGAAGGTCCAGGAGCTTGTTCTCTTTTCCACCTGGTCGGCAAAAAGAAGCAACTCTAGGCAGCTTCCTGAAAGGGGCGTCATAAGTGTCATGCCGTGATATCATGATGCCCCTTCTGCGCAGCGCTCTTTGGGCACAGCGCCCGGCATGCGTTATCATGGTACATGCTGTGTGGATGGGTGCACACCATAATGGCAGCCAGGCAGCAAGGCAAGGGCTTTGAGTGTGCAGGTGCTCAGCCCTTACTGCATGTACAAACTGGCATAAAGTGCCTGTCTGTTCCGCCTCTGAATTTACACGTAGGTACACTGAGCACTGCTGTTTAAACCAAAATAAGTCCAGCAATTCTTTATGTTATTTGAGTAATTTAGAATTACATCCTGTTTTTGCAAACTAACATTTTGAGTTTAGGTACTATAATTAATAGTGACCATTTCTCAAAAATTCTGATAATTTTTTTTTCTAATTTGCAACGGTAGCAAATTTATTCCATAAACCATCAGATCAGTTTATTCTTTTTTAACAAAAAATCAAATCCATAATCTAATTTGGAACTTGATTTGCAACCAGATTTGAAAAAGTAGACATAAGGGAATCGGTGCAAACAAACAAAAAGAGAAACATTTTATCAGTCTCCATCTTCAGGAGAACAATGTGTTTCCCCTGTTTTGTGCCAGCCGGAAGTTCCTTATAATCCAATGCCTTTTAGAACATTTTTAACATTATGATGGAAATGATGTGTCAAGAAAGAACGTTTTCAAAGGATACACTCAATATCAGCTTATAATCTAATGCCTATTAGAGCATTTTTAACATTATGATGGAAATGATGTGTCAAGAAAGAACATTGTCTAAGGATACACTAAATATCAGCTTTTAATCTGGCACTTTGCATAGTAACATTATTAAAATTATTCCAGTCAGCAGTTATAATAATATAATGAAAAATAAGAAATGAAATAGCTAAGGGGAATCTTCTATGTCAGAAATACATGCTTATTGTCTGCATATGTATCCATCTAACTTACTTTGTGGACACGTTGTATTTTGAGCCTTTTGGGTGCACGTAATGGGGTCTTAAATTTTCTTTATAATTCTTGCAAACAAGCAAGTAAGATGTGTGCTAGACAATGTAACTGTTAGGTTGATTTGTAATTGGTTGACTGGCCAAACCCAAAGGGTGTTCAGCAATGCCTAATCTTCTTCATCCTGGAGAGAAGTAACCAATGGGGTGCCACACAGGGCTCTGTCCTGGGCCCAAACTATTTAACATCTTTATCAATGGGGCTTTCTAGATTGGCAAAAAGAAGTGTGTTCATGGCTACATGAAACTCTAGCCTTTAGATGAGAAAAAGGGAAAGTGTGCCATGAACACTTTTTTTTTGCATTTTAGGGGAGAAGAAGCGCCTTTAAAAAGGTGCTGGTTTTCCCAGCTTCTTTTTTAAAAACTGCGGAACAGCACAGCTCCATCTAAAGGCTGTGGTGCAGCTGCTAAGCATTAAGGAAAAGGCAACTTCATGTCACACTTTCCTGCCAATCTAGAAAGCCCCTATGGCTTGGATTAAAGAATAGATTAGGAGGAGTAGCTAATACCCCTGAGAAAAGGGTCAATATTAAAAATGAATTTAATAGATTAGAAAGCTTGGCCAACATTATCAAAATGAATTTCAACAAAGAGAAATATAAGATACTGCAGTTAGGTAGAAAAAATGAAAGGTACTGCATTTAGGGCTGAAAAATGAAATGCATATATGTAGGATGGGGGACACCTGGCTTAAGGAGACTACATGTGAAAGGGATCCAGTAGTCCTAGTAGATCACAAGTTGAACATGAGTCAACAGTGTGATGCAGCAGCTAAAAAGGCCAATGAAATTCTAGGCTGCATCAATAGAAGTATAGAGTCTAGATCAAGGGAAGAGTGCCACTCTATTCTGCCTTGGTCAGGCCTCACCTGGAATACTCTGTCTAGTTCAGGGCAACACAATTTAAGAGTGATAATGACAAGCTGGAGCTTGTCTAAAGGAGGGTCACCAAAATGGTGAAGGGTCTGGAAACCATCAAGCCCTGTGAGGAGAGACTTATAGAGCTGGGTATGTTCAGCCTGGAAAAAGTGAGGGTTAAGAAGTGATATGATAGCCCTGTTTAAGTATTTGAAGGGATATCATATTGATGATGGAGCAAGCTTGTTTTCTGCTGCTCCAGAGACTAGAACCTGGAACAATGGATGCAAGCTCCAGGAAAAGAGATTCCACCTAGACATTAGGGGGAACTTCCTGATAGTAATGGCTGTCCGACAGTGGAACACACTCCATGGAGAGTAGTGGAGTTGCCTTTTTTGGAGGTCTTATGCTGAAGCCATGCTGCAATACAATGAATAGCATGCTGCCGCGCCTGAGCCCCATTATATTCAATGGGGCTTGAGCATACGCGTTATTCGTCTTACATGGGGTGGGGGGTCCAGAACTGATCCCCCCCGTAAAAGCAAGGGTCCACTGTACAATGTGATGCAACAAAAAAAAAAATGTATTGACTAATTTTCAACAGAAACCTGAACTTTATTTTGTTGGGAGTGTTAGATTAGCAATTGGAGTAGAGCTATGGAAGAATAATTCCATATATGGTCACAGCTGCAAGGATATTATATGTTCAGAACTGGAAGAATGATTTAATTCAGTGGTTCTCAAATGGTAGGGTAGGACCCCCGGGGGCAAAGGAATTGCTCAAGGGGGTGTGTGAGAAAGGATGCCCTGTTCCCTCTTTCTCTTCCCAAACTTTTTTATATGTAAATTTTACACACGTGTTGAGTGAAATATTGAATTTAATTAAATAAAAGTACACTCATCCCTGTACGTTTGCGACTTTGACTTTTGCGGATCTGATTATTCACAGATTTTATTAATATATTCTCTTATTCATGTAGGTCCTGTGGTCAACTTTAACCAAAAGTCGCACTGAAGGTCTTAGAGATTCCTAGACAGGACACTCTACTAGGCATTTGTAGCTCCTCCAGTTCAATTCTACGGTCAATTCTACTTATCACAGAGTTGCTCTGGAGGACCTAGAGATTCCTAGATCGGTGTTCTCTCAGGTAAAAAGACAGGTTTTTTGTTATTTATGGTTTTTCCACATTCCCAGGGTCCTGTGCTCCTAAACCGAGTGAATGTGGCGGGACAAGTGTATTCTAAATTGAACTATGTTATTTTCTTATAAAACTTAAAAATATGAATATACATGATTATGCAAATGAAAATACACACACTAAAGAAACAAAATGTTTTTATTCATATGCTACATCAAATGTTGGGGTGGGGGGAACACATCTGCAGTTACATATAAAGGACTGTCCCAAGGGTAGAAAGTTTGAGTACCATTGATTTAATTCCTGGGAAAGAAGGGTGTCTAACTAAACTGGAGGAATTAGCCAAGATGGATAAATTGTCTATTTTGATTAACAAGATTTTGGAAAGACTGGACATTATTCAATTGCTTTTTGGGGGGGGAAATCAAGGTGATTTGATAATTATTGGTTTTATTAAGATAAATACATAGATGAAGTGTAATTAATAGGAAGATAAAGGGGGTGGAATTTGTTATGAAATATACCTGCAGAAGAGTAGTTGGAAGTCATTTTTTTCCAGCCCATTTTGTTAGTTGTGGATTTGTTTATAATTTATTTTGTTTAAAGGCTGGATATCTCTTAACTGAAATGCTTGGGATGAGAAGTTCTTTATATTTTGGATTTTTACATTTTATTATTGAATATCTGTACTTGCATATACATAATGACACATAAGAGAGCCAGCGTGGCATAGTGGTTTGAGCGTTGGACTATGACTGGACACCAGGGTTTGATTCCCCTATTGGCCATTGAAACCCGGTGGGTGATCTTGGGTGAGTCACACACTCTCAGCCCAGAAAACTCTATGATTGATAGGTTCACCTTAGGATCATCGTAAGTCAGAAAGGACTTGAAGGCACACAGCAACAAGACATTGGTCCAAAACACACTGCAGAAATAGTCCAGTTTGACACCACTTTAACTGCCCTGGTTCACTGCTAGGGAATTCTGGGAACTGTAGTCTTGTGAGACATTTAGCCTTCTTTGTCAGGGAGCTCTGGTGCTACATCAAACTACAATTCCCCAGCATTGAGCTGGGGCAGTTAAAGTGGTCTCAAACTGGATTACTTCTGTAGTGTGATTTGGACCATAATGAGGCTGGAGAGAAACTGAGGATCTATGAAATGCTTCACATTCTCTATCTCTCCAGCTGCATCTCTCCAGTCTCGCAAATATAGTACAGGTATATAGTATGCTACTTATGTTGTAGGTCAAAAGGTTTTGGGTTTTGGAGTCCTTCAGATAAGGGATACTCAACCTGTATTCTGTGTATTTTGTACTTTATGCTTGTTGTTTGTATCATTTGTGTTATTCAGTTTTTATTCATTGTACTTTTTGTTCAATAAAAATATTTTTTATAAAAGAAACTAAAACATAATGCAGAAACATGATGTTTCCCTGGTACTTTCCACCTCTCTGTTCTGTCCACTTTCAGAAGTGCCTGAGATTGGTATTTGACCTGATAAAGGTTGGGAAGAAGCTAATCTAGATTACCGTTAACAGGCTCTAAAATAGATTTCCTTCAAAATGTTATCAAAAACTCCCAGCGGGTTTAAAATTATCTCCTTGATTGTTGGCAGAGCCAGGTTTCTGGGAATATATGATGCTAATTTTGAACAACTGCATTGGTTTAGTGGGTTATGGATTGTAATTCAAAGTGTTGGCGATAATATTTAAAGATACAAATCAGGGGTGAGTAACCTAGTACCTGCTAAATGTTTGGTACTACAACGCACATAAACCCAACCTATTTTATGCCAGCTGGAGTTTCGGGGAAGTGTCGTTGCGTGCCTTCCTTTCTGACCTATAGTAATATGAAGGTAAACCTGTCACAGGGTTTTCTCAGCAAGATTTGTTCAGAAGGGGTTTGCCTTTGCCTTTCTTTGAGGCTGAGTGTGATGGATGTCGTCCAAAACACCTGGAGGAGAAAGTTGCTTGCCTCACTGTAAACGGTTTGCATGTAGGACTCCAGGATACATAAAAGGCTACTCATTTGTGGTATAAAATCTTCCTCCAAGGCCATGAGGGGCCTTTGTATTATGAGTTTTAAATATTTGCAGTGAGCACATGCATCCCAGACATCTTCTTTGCCCAAAGGCAGGGTGATTGGAAGTCCTCCTTTTCAAGGACATGCCCTAGATTTCATCCTTCTGTCCAGGAAGAATATCAAAATGTCCTCCATTTTTGAGCATGACTAAGTAGCACCACACCTGCTCTTCCCCTTCAAGAAATCTGCCTTTGGCCACTGGTCCTCGGTGCAAATAGGGGGACAGGATGGATCCTTCTAACCTTTTTTCTAGGAGCAGCAACAGACAAGACTTGAACCCAGAGCTCCCCGGGGGGGGGGGGCTTTGGGGTTTTTTGGAGGCGAAAAGGACAGCAAACCTGTTAGGCAATGGGCTGCTTGAGGACACAATGCAAATGTTGAAAGGTTTTTTTTCTGTCATTTCAGCACAATGGACAAATGAAAGGAATTAATTTAAATGTAGATTCAGTCAAGGGGCTGTTGCTAATAAAGTATCATTTTAAACATTTGTCTTGCTCACAATACTGTAAGTATATTGCAAGGCATTTTGACGATGATGAATTCATCAGAAAAATATGGTTGAGTACCCAAAGTACGTCATATGTAATATAGGTGTAAATAAACCATAGGAAATGAATTTATATTAGTGCTTGTAGCTTTTATTTACTGGAATGAAGTGGCTTAGTGGTTAAGACGTCAATTCTGATGATCGGAAGATCAAAAGGTTGGCAGTTCGAGGCTTGAGTGCTTCATGATAGGGTGAGCTCCTGTCATTAGTCCCAGCTTCTGCCAACCTAACAGTTCGAAAGCATGTAAAAGTACAATTAGATAAAAATAGGTATCACTTCAGTGGGAAGGTTACAATGTTTGGTGCAGTCATGCTGGCCACATGACAACCAGAGTCGTCTATGGACAATGCTGGATCTTCGGCTTAGAAACAGAAATGAACACTGCCCCCTACAGTCGGTTACTAGACATTCATTTCAACTACAGTGGTCCCCCGGGTGACGAACCCCCCGGGGAACGAAATCCCCGGGACCCGAAACCGCCGGGACCGCAAAACAGCCCCTGGGATCCAAAAAAAACCCCCAGGATCCGAAGATGAAAAACCGCACGGCCCCTTTAAATTTGCCGCGCGGTCCGTCTCCTAAAGTGGTCCCCTGGGAAACGAAGATTTCCGGGTTACGAAAGGTAATCCGGAACGGATTACCTTCGTAACCCGGGGGACCACTGTACCTTTACTTTTAATTTGGTAACTGCGCTTTGTGGTGCCTTGTCCTCCTTTGAGGCAATGACATCTGGTCACCCTGTCCAAAGATTTCTCTATCCCACAGCCATTCCTCTTTCAGTGAGGCCTATAATGCCCCTTGCCCTGATTACAGCCAGTTTATACTCTGTTTTAAGATCCTTATTATTTCATTTTTATTATTTATAACAATAATATTTATTATTATTATTTATCATTATTATTATTTGGATAACAGAATTGGGAGCATACTCATCAAATTTGCAGATGTCACTAAACTAGGAGGAGTAGCTAATACCCCAGAGGACAGGATCAAAATTCAATATGACCTGAATATTGAATTCAGAAACCTGGGGGCCAAAGCTAACAAAATGAACTTCAACACAGAGAAATGTAAGGTTCTGCACTTAGGGCGGAAAAATAAAATGCACAGATATAGAATGGGGGACACTTGGCTTAAGGAGACTACATGTGAAAGGGATCTAGGAGTCCCAAGGAGACCACAAGTTGAACATGAGTCAACAGTGCGAAGCAGCAGCTAAAAAGGCCGATGCAATTTTACGCTGCATCAATAGAACTATAGTATCTAGGTTCAGGGAAGTAATAGTGCCACTCTACTCTGCTTTGGTCAGGCCCCACCTGGAATACTGTGTCCAGTTCTGGGCACCACAATTCAAAAGGGATGTGGAGAAACTGGAGTCGAGCATGTCCAAAGGAGAGCAACTAAGATGGTGAAGGGTCTGGAAACCATGCCTTATGAGGAGCAACTTAGGGAGCCGGGGATGTTTAGCCTGGAGAACAGAAGGTTATGAGGTGATATGATAGCCCTGTTCAAATATTTGAAGGGATGTCATATTGAAGAGGGAGCAAGCTTGTTTTCTGCTGCTCCAGAGACTAGAACGCAGAACAATGAATGCAAACTGCAGGAAAAGAGATTCCACCTCAACATTAGGAGGAACTTCCTGACAGTAAGGGCTGTTCGACAGTGGAACATACTCCCTCGGAGTGTGGTGGAGTCTCCTTCCTTGGAGGTCTTTAAGCAGAGGCTGGATGGCCATTTGTTGGGTATGCTTTGATTGGGAGTTCCTGCATGGCAGGGGGTTGGACTGGATGGCCCTTGTGGTCTCTTCCAACTCTATGATTCCATTATTTATTTATTGTATTTATACCCCCCTCTTCAGCCCTAAAGACTCTCAGTGGCTTATAGTTATTCAGATGGTTCCTTGCCCTCAGATTTACAATCTAAAAGACATGACACAAAAGAAGGGAATGGTGGTGGAGAAGGAGATCAAGTCCAGTGGTTCTTCTCCTCTCCCTGTGAGGCCTAGACGATGGCAGATGGATTGAAAGGACTCTTCTTCAGGCTAGCCCTCATGGACTTGGGCCTGGCTTTTAACTCCCTTCCAGGCTGGATGATGACCGATGGACTTTATTTTATTTACAAGATTTATATCCCAACTTTCTCCCAAAATGGGGGTCCTTGTGCTTTTAATAAATGTTGTTACTGTTACTGAGTGCCTTCAAGTCATTTCCAACTCATGGCCACCTATCGGAGGGTTTTCTGGGGCTGAGAGAATGTGACTCTCCTCAAAGTCACCCAGTGGGTTTCCACTTTCAGTGGCTGAGCAAGGATTTGAACCCAGATCTTCAGAGTCCTAGCCTTACACTCAACCCACTACAACACCACACTACTACAGTATACGTAGTCTTTTATGTACAGAAAACAAATGTCTCTCAGGTGTTGTGCAGTTCTGCCATTTTGGCTCCTCTCTTCCTCATCACTTTTGACAAAAATGTGGGTCAGGCCAGGCTGCTTTTCATTTAAAATGAATATTCTGAGGTAATAAGGTATAAAAATTCTGAGGGAAAATAAATATGCTGCTGAGGAAATATTCTTGATATGCATTCAAAAACGACCCCCCCCCCCAATCCCTTGAGGGAATATATATGCCACCCGGCCATTTTCTGTGGGTTTATTAAAGCCACCCCTCTGTTGCCATGGCAACTCCCTCCCCTCTCCCCCCTTATTCCCATTCCCTCCATTTCTTCCCAAGAGAAACGGTCCGGGCGTTTGTTTTTTTTCCTCCCTCCCTGGCAGCCAATACAATCCCTGTTGCTAAGCCACGTGCTCATTTGAACCAGCCAATCATATGCCTCGGCTGTCTTCTCCTTATAAGGGGAGAGAAAAGCAGCTCCTGAGCTCCTGATTAGAAGAGCCACCCGCGGACCGCCCCTCCCCCCCGAAAGGCAATTGGCTCCGCCTCCCTCCTCACAGTCCTCGCCCCCTCCCCTGGAAAAGTTCCCGGATGGAGCAGCAGGGGGAGGAGTTAGAGGGAGAGGGGAGGAAGCTTTGCTAATGCTAATCCGGGAACTTTTCCAGGGCGGCTGGGGGCGTGGCTTTAAGTGGAGCCAGTGGAAAATTCCATTCTCTCCCTCTTTCTCTGAGGGAGCAAAGAGGCTGCTATGCTATATATCAAGCCTGCAGACATTAAACCTACAGTTGTGTGCCTTCAATTCACATATTATAACAAATAAAATATTTAAATCACATACAACAAATAAATAAAATATAAAAAATGTGGCTTATTATGGCGACTCTAAAACAGGGTTTTCTTCTTGGCCAGATTTGTTTGTGTTGAGGGTGTTTTGGCCTTACCCTCAGAGAGTGTGACTGGATTGACTTGTCCAAGGTTGCCCAGTAGTGACCTATAGTAAAATAAGGATTTTTCTCCCTCAATAAGGAGAACTTAAGAGCTCCCCTATCACAAAAGGTTACAAGCAGTCCCTCCTGCATCTGCACTGGAGGATTAATCCAGGTTTACATTGTTTTTAACTGCCACGGCTTCATGCTGTGGAATCCTGGGAAGTGTAGTTTTGTCAGGCATTTAGCTTTCTCAGTCAGGTCTGACACCACTTGTGTCCCTCCAAGTTTATTTCTACTACTACTGGCGACCCTAAAGGTGTCCCTTCAGGTTTATTTCTACTACTGGCGGCCCTAAAGGTGTCCCTTCATTTCTACTACTGGTGGCCCTAAAAGTGTCCCTTCATTTCTACTACTGGCGGCCCTAAAAGTGTCCCTTCATTTCTACTACTGGTGACCCTAAAAGTGTCCCTTCAGGTTTATTTTTACTACTGGAGACCCTAAAAGTGTCCCTTCAAATTTATTTCTACTACTGGCGACCCTAAGAGTTGCCGCTATCATGAGGTTTTCTTGGTCATTTTCTTCAGACTGGGTTTGCCATTTTGCCATCCTCTTTGGCTGAGAGTGTGTGACTTGCCTAAGGTCACCTACTGGGTTTATAAGCAGAGGGAGAACTGATCAGGTTTCTACTTTCAACCTTACATGGTCGAACCAGGATTTGAATCCTGGCCTCCCAGTGTCCTCATCCAATGCAGAAACCGGCTCTCAACAAATTACAACTCACAGGATTCAGTTAAAGCTTTTAGATTGTTAAAGTTTTTAGACTGCAAGCCTGAGGGCCAGGACCTTCTAATTAAAAATAATAATAATAATTGTAAGCCGCTCTGAGAGCCTTTGTGGCTGAGGAGCAGGGTATAAATACTCTAAACAAACAAACAAATAAATAAGTGGTGTCAAACTGGATTATTTCCGCAGTGCGGATACAGTGCGGATACAGCCCACGTTAAATGGTGAATGGTGGATAAAGGGATGTCCCATTGAGGAGGGAGCAAGCTTGTTTTCTGCTGCTCCAGAGACTAGGACCCGGAACAATGGATGCAAGCTACAGGAAAAGAGATTCCACCTCAACATTAGGAGGAACCTCCTGACATTGAGGCTGTTTGACAGTGGAACACACTCCCTCGGAGTGTGGTAGAGTCTCCTTCTTTCGAGGTCTTTGCTCTAGCCATCTGTCGGGGATGCTTTGATGGAGAGTTCCTGCATGGCAGGGGGTTGGACTGGATGGCCCTTGTGGTCTCTTCCAACTCTATGATTCTATGATTCTCACTGGAGAAACACCGCATTTGAGAAAGCTCATGACTATGTTGTTCCCTCCATAGAAAACCATTTCTAATACGTGGAAATTAGATGCCTGGGAGAAAGTTAGTGGCTTCCTGAGTTCCTAGTTTTCTATATATCCTCGGATTTTTTTTTATTCACCGATTCAAGCATCCACAGCTTGAAAATATTCCACACAAATATAAATTCCAAAAAGCAAACCCTGATTTTGCTATTTAATATAAGGGACACTATTTTACTATTCCATTGTTTTCAGTGGGACTTGAGCATCCATGGATTTTGGTATCTGGGGAGAACTGGAACCAAACCCCAGTGGATAACCAAGGGCCCACTAGAGAATGATTTTTTGGGGAACTGGGATGATAGAATAATAAATTACAATAGGTCCTGAACCTTGGGCGGCCACCGGCCAGTTTGGTATGTTGATAAGAACATGTTTGGTATGTTGATAAGACCAGTGAAGGTCTGTTCAAAAGTGAACCCCTGGGTAGATGTGCCCACCACAGGTTTGCTTATAATTTAACACAGAGATGAAAGCTGCATCCACACTGGAGAAATAACCAGGTTTGGCCCGCTCTGCTCTGGGCCCCACAACAAACTCTAACTCCCAGAATTCCATAGCCTTGAGCCAGGGCAGTTAAAGCAGTGCCAAACCGGCTTATTTCTCCATTGTGGATGCAGCCCAAGTCTTTAAGGCCACTTTGGTCCAAAGGACACTGCATAAATAACCTAGTTAGAGACCGCTTTAACTGTTCTGGCTCAATCAATGCTAGGGAATCCTGGGAATTGTAGTTTATTGTGGCACCAGAATTCTCAGACAGAGAAGGATACATGTCTCACAAAACTACAGTTCCCATTATTCTAATTGAGCCAGGGCATTTAAAGTGGTTTCAAAATGGATTATTTCTGCAGTGTGTTTTGGATCTACGTTGCAATATTGTTGCTACAACATTGCAGCTGTATTTAAGAAAACATCACAGAATTTGTGCACCTTTTTCAATGCACATTTTAAAGACTTACCAATTGGATGAGAGCTTGCTCTACAAGAGGAACCCGTGCAACTTATGCCACCAATACTTTATTTGAAAACAACCCACCAGATTTGCTCGTTCTGCATTTATGTCAAAAGATACATTGTCTGCTGCCTTAGAATTTTATTCTTTCAAAAAAAAAAAAAATTACAGCGTTAATACCAATTGGAATTAATGTGCTTAGCATACCTCTTCAGCACTCATTCTTAAATACTTTTACTCTGTCCTCACCACATGTCTTTTCTCCAGCAACAAAGAGCTCGAGTTGCGGTTTGGAGATTTGCAAAGGCTGTTTTAGCCTTATTATTTATGGCAGCTTTTGTGTAAGAAGAAATTGAAGAAATTGCCTCACAATATGTGGCTTTGCCTGAAGGCGTGGTTAGGAAAGCCAGTGTGAACCTAGCAGTGGTGCCACATGCTTTGCCCAGTTTTAAGTGGGACTTGCTCATGGAGGGAGAGCTTTTATGAAAGATGAGGAGGATACCACTGGTTGTAGGCAGCACCATTTGAAAATATAATAATTTTGGTTTTATTATAAATACGCTATAAGCCCTGTATCTATGGGGGATATGTTCCTGGACTTACCATGGAAACATGAAACCATGGATAATAGGAAATTCTATTGAAATGTATGACTTCTAGAGGAGGATTACCATAGAGTTGTGCTAGGAGACCTAAATGGAACACCCTTCTAGGCATTTCTAGGCATTATTATTATTATTATTATTATTATTATTTATACCCCGCTTTTCAGCCAAAAGGCTATCAGAGCGGCTTACAAATTGTTAATTAGACATTTCCCTGCTCCCGAACTTACAGTCTAAACGGAGAGAGATATTTATCTATGGGAAAAATGAAATTGGAAAACAATTGTATGTTCTTGTGAAACAGGCAACTTCCTTGGCAGCAAATACACGTAGGACGGCATGTTGAAACTAGACCTGCAGAGGATCATAAAGGTATTTTCTCCTTTTTTCGCTGCTGTGAAGAAATCTGCCAGTCAAGGGAAGAGCAGGCAATGACCTCTTGGCAGCTCAGAAGAGCAATGGTCTTTGGACCATCGCTACATTGGGAGATTTTAGCAGGCCCTCAGCCGAGACTGTGAGTTTTATTGTAGAGGTTTGTTTAAAAAGGCTTTTACCATGATCAAATAACTCAATGAGCTGGACGCTGCCGTCAGCTATTTCCCTCTTCAAGGGTGGGAGACCTATTAGAAGCCCTGCCCTTGAGAAGCCATTGGAATACAACTTATTCCCAATTATCTTTGGGAGCTTCCATGTGGCATTCCTGTCAGTGGTGCCAGTCCATGGTGGAATGGGACACTCCCACCAGGACAAGGGACACCAGTTATTCCAGGAGGTTAAAGTTATTCTGACAGAGGGGACAGAGGTTATTCTGGGAGAAATGTTTGATATTGAGATATTATCCCACTGAGCAGAACCTATCAGTTTCCAACTTTACTGAAACTGAGGATGATGAAACAAAGTGGGAGTTTATCAGAACACAAGGGATAAAAAAACCATGAATTTGATTCACTACTAGTGCAGTTTCTGACTGCAATTGTGGCAAAGCAACACAGCTCCTCTCTCTTTATCATAACCCTCAAACACTCCTTTTTCCACAGGCTTGGAGTCGTCTCTCAATGAGATTATGGCAACATGTTCGTTAATCATCCAGGGTTAATATCACTAACATTTACCACAACTTGTAATGTTATTGTTGAGACTCTGGACAGGTCTTGGACTTGTCTAGAATGTCTGGTCTGGTATTATTTGGCTGAATTTCAGTTATTGAGACCTGAGAATGGGTAAGGTTCTTGCAGAGGTATGGCTTGCCATTTGTTAGCTCACTCTTTGCTGTTCTTGGCTCAAAATCAAGCAAAGAGGAATTAGCTGGATGGTCTTCAAGGGAAAGTAATTCAGTACTCTTGAAGAAGACAGCTATGGGATCATACTTAAGAATATCTCTTCGGATGCAGAATATGTTCATAATTAGCAAATTGCCCATATCCCCTTTCTGGGCATGGTGTTTGCATAGTAGTTCCACTGAAACAACTTTTTTTTTTGAATGCGATGAATTACAGTTGGCCCTCCTTATCCACAGATTTTATATCCACGGATTTGAGCGTACACGGCTTGAAAATATTCCCCAAAAGTATAAATTCCAAATAGCAAACCTTGATTTTCCATTTTATATATGGGACACCATTTTGTTGTGCCATTATATTTAATGGGACTTGAGCATACATGGATTTTGTTATCCACGGAGGGTCCTGGAACCAAACTCCAGCGGATAACAAGGGCCCAGTGTACCTCAATCCATTTCAATTAGGCCTGAATTTAACATGGAGATCACCTACACTAGACTGTCTGGGCTAGCAGCTGCGGAAACTCCATTGTAGTAATCCCATCCCTACCTTGGTGGCCAGTTCCAAAGAAGGACCTCTGTTCAGGCCCATGATCTTTCCACTTTGGGATCTTATCTGTTCTATCTCTCATGCTACTTAGCATCTAGCCCAGGTGACAGGGCTGCATTGCCCCACCCCAGGGTGCCTTGGGGAATGTGTCCCGGAAGTCAATGTCAAGATATTTTCTGGTTGTGCCTGAAATTGGAGTTTATCAGATGACGGAAATAGGAAGTATAATCTAATGGCAATCTAAATGCAATCATGGGGTTTCATGTTATTGCATATTAAAGTATCTCACGCAATTTCGGGCAAAAGGGAAGTCATTCCGAACACAATCATGGGTTTTACGTTATTTCGTAATAAAGCATCTCACGCAATTTCAGGCAATGGGCAGTCATTTTTGGGCAATGGGAAGTCATTCTGAATGCATTCCGCACTCAATTGGAATTCATGTAAATTCGCTAAACTAGCGAATTCACGTGAATTCGAATTGGCTCCTTTCAAAATAAAGAGAAATTCCTTCCGCCTGATAAACTCCATTGTCTTGGGGGATCTGCCATTTTGGGGTGTTTGGGGGCCAGATCTAGAAGCTCTTCCAAGTAACTTCAGTTTATTGGCCCCAGCCAATCACTACAGAATTTAAACCAAATCGGGTAAAAAGGGAATATGTTGGAGAAAAAATAAAAATAAAAATTAGGCACTAGGAGCTGTGGACTCTTTCAAACGGGAGGAATTTCTCCCAAATCCGAATGGAGCCCATTTGGATTCACGTAAATTCGCTAGTTTAGCGAATTTACGTGAATCCCCATTGCGTTCGGAAGGCGTTTGGAATGTCTTCCTATTACCCAGAAATAACCCCCCCTTGCCCGAAATTGCGTGAGAACCTTTAATGCGCAATAACACAAAACCCATAATTGCATTCGGAGTGGCTTCCCTTTTGCCCGAAATTGCGTGAGAAGAATTAATTCACAATAACGTGAAACCCCAGGATTGCGTTTGGATTGCCCTTGCATTATACTTCCAATTTCCCATGTCTGAAAGAGTCCTGTGAAAAGATCCTTGGGAATGCATGAAGTCCATGGACTGAATGTTCCCCACCCCGATCTAGCCACACAGACAACACCAGCATATTGATCATAGGCGCTTGACTCCCTTTTTACCTGACTCAGTTTAAATTCTGAAGTCTGTGGCCAATCAACTGAAGTTACTTCAAAGAGCTTCTAGGGTCTGAAACATACTACAGAAATAATCCAGTTTGAGACCGCTTTAACTTCCCTGGCTCAGTAGCAGGGAATCCTGGGAATTGTAGTTTGTCATGGCACCGGAGCTCTCTGACAGAGAAGGGGGAATGTCTCACAAAACTACAGTTCCCAGAATTCCTTAGCATTGAACCAGGGCAGTTAAACTGGAAAGATGTGGCTGTGCTGTGCTGCTGGAATATCTACAATACCTTGGATGGCAAGAGAAAACAACTGCAGAGAGTCCAGAAGCTGCACCTACCCAATTTCTCTCAGAAATGGGATTCAAGGCAGCTATGCTCCTGGTCTATGCAATAAAGCATTCTTTGTGCCAAGGCCCATTCAGACATCAAGAGCACAGGGGCTGCAGTAGGAGCAACACTTAGGTGCAATCGCATAGGCCTCCTGTGGAGAGGTCCTAGATTCAAATCTACAGTAATGGCTACAGGTCCAAACTCAAAAAAGGTATTATCAGACACGTGAGTTAATCAGGAGGGTTAGCGTATCAACCAGTAGCCTGGCCCTACTGTGAGCTACCTACCCCATCCCTTTTGGTCACTCTCTATTTTACTGTTCACTTTACCTAGCAAGCCACTCTTTCTGGGCAGCCTCCTAGCAGACTCATTGGTCCTCATGCAATAAATGTAATGTTCAGTGCCACTTTGTTCAATGGTAGTTATTTTCATTGTAGATTGCAGCCTTATTTTAAAATTTGTATATATTTCCAGAACAGCAACACATGTCACAAACTGGCACATGTTACAATCAGAGAATTTGCAAAAATCTTACTATATTTCTGTCATTCAGAATTTTTACCTCCCTAACTCAAGAAAAAGTGTCCAAATTCCCTGAGTCTAACAGAGATAGATGACGACGGCAGATGACATTTCTCCCATCAATCAGTGTCTTGTGGTTGCAATGGACTGCATGACGGAAAACAAGCTCAGGTTGAATCCAGACAAAACGGAGGTACTTACGGTAGGGCCTCCTAAACCAGGTATTGGGTTGCAACCTCCTGTCCTAGAGGGGTTCACGCTCCCCTCGAAGGACTGCGTTCACAGTTTGGGGGTGCTTGATCCGTTGCTTCACATGAGGAATCAAGTGAATGTGACGATCAAGAGCGCCTATTATAAGCTTCGGCTGATATGCCAACTATGCCCTTTCCTGGAAATGGGAACCTTAAAACTGTAGTACATGCACTGGTAACCTCGCGACTTGACTTTTGTAATGCACTCTGCATGGGGCTACCCTTGTGCCTAGTCTGGAAACTTCAACTGGTACAGAATATGGCAGCCAGGCTGATTACAGGAACAACTAGGAGTGACCATATTACACCAATATTCAAGTAACTCCACTGGCTGCCTATTAGTTTCCAGGCACAGTACAAGGTGTTGGTGATCACCTTTAAAGCCCTGCATGGCTTAGGCCCAACCTATCTGAGGAATCACTTCATATAATCCGTCCCATACACTCAGATCCTCGGGGAGGAATCTATTACAACCGGTCCAGACTAGACTGGTTGTGACCTCCCAGATGTTTTTCAGCTGTTGCTCCCACCTTATGGAATTGCCTGCCGGATGAGATCCGTCAAATATCCAACTTCGATAGCTTCAAGAAAGCTTTCAAGACGGATCTCTTCCGGCAGGCCTTCTCAGAACAGCCCCCGGCCATGTAAAGACCCCCCATATCTCTCCTGATAGCTCTGGCTGTGAATACCTGGCATAGTGTTAATTTTTTTTAATAGTGTAAATAAGAGTTTTTAATTAATGTTGGAATTTTAATATTATAATTGTTTAATCTTGTTTTAAGGGGGGATTTATATATGTATATAATTGTATTTTTAACTGTTTTACGTCACTTTGATTGTATATACAAAAAGCGGGATATAAATAAAAGTTTTATTTATTATTATTTATAAGAATATGTAGTATGTTTTACATTCCTTCATGGTAGAAATCAAAGAAGCTATATGCAGTGACAGTTGTAGAACAGCTTCAGTGTTGTAGAGCTTCTACAATAAACCCTAGTAAGGGGAGTGATTAAAAAAAGTTTCTGTTTTACTTCCTTTATCTCAAACTGCAGTCATATACAGAATATAGAAAGAGCTGGATCAAAGCTGTGTCTCGCTTGTGTCTCACCAGGAAGCCTGACACTGCTCAGGAAGTCTGGAGCAAATAAATAATGGGTTTTGCCTTGCCAATTCACATTTGTGTTTTTGAGTTTACAGTGTCTTCAGTTCTTGAGATTTCCACCTTGCATTCCTATATGAAAAAGATGCAAGTGGCAGAATAAATATTGTGGGGGTTCTCATGTTTAGCTGATGCCGCTATATTCTAGTAAACATGAGCCCCCCAACAATACTTGTTTCGCTGATGCCACTACATTCAAAGGAGTCAGCGTGGCGTAGTGGTTTGAGCATTGGACTATGACTCTGGAGACCAGGGTCAATTCCCAACTCGACCATGGAAACCCACTGATTGATCTTGGGCAGGTCACATGCTCTCAGCCTCAGGGCAAACCCCCTCTGAACAAATCTTTTCAAGAAAGCCCCATGATAAACTCGCTTTAGGGTTGCCATATGTTGGAAAGGGCTTGAAGGCATACAAAACAAATATATTCAAAGGAGTGGTTGCCCGCACATGCTCCTCTTCCTATTACTGCACTGTGACATCAGTTTTTGTTATTAAAACACAATAGGGAGTCCAAAGAATATGGCAAAGAGCTGAGGACTCAAAAGCCGGAGACTGGATTGTGCAATGCATCCAGGCAGCCCCATCTGTGCCACCATGAGTAAGGGTATTCAAAAAGAACTGGGATCTTTTGTACACATGGCGTAAATATACTTGTCAGCAGGATTACCGCTTGACTCCTTAGCTTGCATCTCTGTCCGCAAAGGGGGTCCCATTGCATTCTATTTTATCCACCTTGTTTTCAGAAACATCTGCATGGGAAAGCTGAGTGAGCTCATCAGGAGGCCGGAAGGGAGATGCCATTTGATGATGAGGCCCAATAATCTCCTTCCAATTCAGGGGGGATGCAGATGGTGCTAAACCCATACTTAAGGATAGGCTGGATGTGGACCAATCAACTGAAAGTCAGTCTGGACAAAGCAAACCTTGTGTTGCTAGGTGGTAAATCTGCTTGTGTTAGTGGTGTTATCCTTGAATGGGTGGGTTTTTTGCTGACCATGAAAAAACAGAGTCACAACCAGAGGATGCTCTTTACCTCATCTTTTTTATTATTATTATTAGAGGTTCCTTCTGCTAATGCAACCATGGATAGACAGAGATATCTAGGCCTGGTGTGATTCATGCCCAGTTAACCTCCAGGTTAGGTTATAGAGTATTGTAATGTGTTAAATATGGAATTGCCTTTTCAAAAAAAAAAAAAAACCTTGGGAAACTAGGATTCATTTACAACATAGTCATGAGGTGGTTAATGTGGGGCTGGATGTCATGATCATATTATGTCTGTGTTTTGCCAAAGCACAGGCACCCAGTTTCCTTAAATAACAGTGTTGGGTTTTAGCAGAAGAGTCATTTGTCTTTGTTTTATTTTATTTTATTTATATGCTGCCTTTTTCCCAGAGTGGGACCCAAGGCAGTTTGCAAAGGGAATCAAATCCTGACAATAAACTGTTTAAAACAATTAGCAACACCCAAATTGTGAGGCTGAGATTTCAGGAAGAGTATAACCAACAGGCAAAGTCCCTACTCTTTCTGTTCCATGATCTGCTTTTTGACTGACCCGGAGCACTTCTGTCTTGTCTAGATTAACTTTCAATTTGTTTGCTCTCATCCAGTTCATTACTGAAAACAATTACAGTAGTTCAGGACTGAAACAGCTTCCTTGGAATCGAATAGAAAGCAGAGACATTGGTGACACCCAACCCCAAATCTCCAGATGACTTCCCCTTATAAATGTTAAAATATGTTTATAAAATAAAAGCATTGATATACTGTGTATGAAAGAACAATATTTTAAAAGTACAATTAAAGATGAACACCATGCAGCATAAAAGGAGGATTTTAGAGGTCCTTGATATAGCTCAATTAACTTTAAAAGGCTTCAGGTAAATTTCCTTGAAGAAGGTGTTCCACTTTCAGGGCACCGCTACCAAACAGGTCCACCACAAAGGCAAGTCAAAAAAAAGTCAAAGAGGCCAAACTCCATCGGGCCTAGATTAAGAAGCCGAGCCCTCCCTCCAGTCCATCTGCCTTGGTCCAGGCGTCAGAGGGAGAGAACAACTGCTGGACCTGATCCCCTTCCCCATGACCATTCCCTTCTCCTTTTGTGTTGTGTCTTTTAGATTGTAAGCCTGAGGAACCGTCTTAAAAAATAATAATTGTAAGCCGCTCTGATAGCCTTTAGGGCTGAAGAGCGGGGTATATATATTAAAAAGTCATCACATCATGCTATAATTAATAACAACGAAGTTACAGGACAAGAGGCTGCAGTTAGAACAGAATACTGGGAAACAGAATGGTTCCCAATAAGTAAAGCTGTAAGGCAAGTTTGCATACTATCACCCTATCTTTTCAACTTGTATGCAGAAAATACTATTTTCACAGCAGGCTTAGACTCAGAGGTAGGAGGAGTGAAGATCAGAGGAAGAAACATAAGATACGCAGACAACACAATACTACTAGCAGAAAACAACAACTTGGAACAATTACTGAAGAAGGTCAAGAAGGAAAGTACCAAGGTAGGCTAAATGCTAAACATTAAGAAAACAAATATACTGTAATGACTACGGAATAGCTACAAGAATTCATCCTAGATAACAAGAAGATTGAAATAGTCAAAAACTCCCATACCTTGGATCAAATATTAATCAGTATGGAGAATGCAGTAAAGAAATCAGGAGACCAGGAATGAGAACGGCAGCCATGAAAGAGCTAGACAAGATCCTAAAGTGTAAAGATATAACTAAAATGAGGGTAGTCCAAACCACTGTACATCACAATATACATCACAATATACAGATGTGAAAGTTGGGCAGTGAAGAAAGCAGATAGAAAGAAAATCAACTCATTTAAGATGTGGTGCTGAAGAGTACTGAGAATATTGTGGATGGCCAAGAAGTCAATGAGATCAAGCTTTATCTCTCCCAGGAAGCCAAGATGACTAAATTGAGGCTATTGTACTTTGGCCACATCATGAGATGACATGAATCATTGGAAAAGACAATGATGCTGGGAAAGGTGGAGGGAAATAGGAGAGAAAGACCACACACTAGATGGTTAGACAGTCAAAGAGGCCACAGGTGTGAGCTCCTGCACAACCTGAGCAGGAGTCAAGGAAAGGGGGTCTTGGAGATCTCTCATTCACAGGGCTGCTATGAGTCCTAGTTGACTCAAAGGCAGCTAACACCACCACCACCACCAACATTTTGTTATAGTAGATGATATCTGGGCCCTCTGTAATATACCATCTTCTGTGAATGAGGCTTTGTGACTGTACCCAAAATTTCACCTAGCTTGAAGTGCCCTGGGTGACAAGCCCAGCAGTACTAATAATGCATGTGAAGTGGATTCCATTCTGGTGCATTCACATGAAGCACATCCACCTACTCAAGATTACATAATATAACTCAGTGGTGCACCTTTGACAACTTTCTATTAAGAATGTGATAAGAACCAGATTATTTATTTATTTGTTGTTTGTTTTTGCAGAACTAAAGATGAAACCATGCTCTTCTAACAAAGATATTATGGATTTTGGAAAGGGTTCTCCAGGCCAATCTGGACATGTTCTGAGAGCAACAGAATCCCATAGGATAGCCCAGGCTGTCTTTACTATGGAGTTTATCACATGGGAGGAATTTCTCTCAATTTCAAAAGAAATGGAAGTGAGGCCAGTTCGGAATTGAGTAAATTCGCTAGTTCAGCGAATTTACGTGATTGCGTATTGACACTGCATTGCATTCAGAACTGCCCGAAATTGCCTTCCAGTGCCCGAAATTGCATGTGATAGTTTCTCACACAATCATGCGAAACCCCATGATTGCGTTCGGACTTCCCTTTGCCCGAAATTGTGTGTGATCAGCTTTCATGCAATCACACGAAACCCCATGATTGCATTCAGATTGCCATTAGATTCTACTTCCAATTCCCTTCGTGTGATAAACTCCTATGTCCTGTTTCCATTTTATCTTCAGAATCCATTGGACTGCAGTGAGTCCTGGAACCATCCTGGAAATATTTCCCTGGAGTGTTATAGGACCTCCATGTACTGTTTCAGATGCCAGTTGGGATACATGCAAGCTTGCCACATTCTTACTTTTGGTCATACATATACTTGGCAAATGAGTGAAGAAGGCCTCCTCAACCATGTCTGATAGTTGCCACAGTCCCTGCAGCTGGTGTTTGGTTGTTGTTAGCTGCCCTTGAGTCAATCAGAACTCATGGTGACCCTTTGGATCAGACATCTCAAAGACTCCCTTTACTCCACTGCTCTTCTCAAGTCCTCCAGACCCATGCCTGTGACCTCCTTGGTTGAGTCAATCCATCTGCATGCATGGGGTCTTCCTGTCTTCCTACTTTCCTCCACCTTCTCCAGCATTATTGCCTTTTCTAATGAGTCCTGCCTTCTCATGATATGGCCATCAGTTTAGTCAGCTTTGCTTCCAGGAAAATTTCAGGCTTGATATATCCAAGGACTCATTTATTTGTTTTTGCCATCCATGGTATCCTCAGCACTCTTCTCCAGCTTGTTGTTGTGTGCCTTAAGCTGTTCCTACCTTCTGGCAACCCTAAGGTGAACCTATCATGGCATTTTCTTGGCAAGATTTGTTCAGAGGAGGTTTGCCATTTCCTTTCCCTAAGGCTGAGAGCATGTGACTTGCCCAGTCGCCCAATGCGTTTCATGGCTGAGCTGGGAATTGAACCCTGGTCTTCTCTTTGCCAGCACCATGTCTGGAATTATTATATTTTCCTGTCAATTTTCTTCGCTGTCCAGCTCTCCCATCTGTACATGGTAATGGGGAATAAGACGGCTTGGATGGTTCTTACTTCAGTGCTCAGTTGTACATCTTTACTCTTTAGGATCTTTATAGTGAGTTTCTCATGATGTGGCAACAACCTCCTGGCTTCTAGAAGTATTTCAGGCTTGATCTGTTTAAGGACTTATTTGTTTGTCTTTTTGGCCATCCATGATCCTCAGCACTCTTCTCCAGCACTACATCTCAAGTGTGCTTATACTTTCCTATCTACTTTCTTCACTGTCTATCTTTTGCATCTGTACATGGTGTGGGGAATATAATGGCTTGGGGATGCTCTTCTGGGGTCTTGCAGATCCTTCCCTCCCAGTGACCAGTGACAAGGCACCCCCAAATGGAGGACGTGGCCAAAGACAAAAATGACAAAACACTCCTAGAAATTTAAATGTGTGCTTTTGTAGTCATGCTTGAAATGAAGGACATTCAAGGAGGACGTGACCCCAAAAGAGCTATAAAACACTCCTAGAAATAAAGATGCAAGCTTCTTAGGCTCAGAATGGAGGACATTCAAAAAAATTAAATGAAGGACATGACACAATAAGAGTTAAATGCACACCTAGAAATGTAAATTCAGTGCTTCTTGTTGGATGTTGCCTGCCTCCAAGTAATTTCTGACTGATGGTGGCCCTAAGGGATGGGTCCAGGCTATCTGAAGGACCGTATCTCATAGAAGGAGATACCCTTGTATGAGATATTGTATCTCATACAAGGAGCCCCCGAGAATATTGAGGTCATCAAGAGAGGCCCTTCTCTCTCTCTATCCCACTACCCTCTCAGGCGCGTTTGGTGGGAACCAGAGAAAGGGCCTTTTCAGTGGCTGCTCCCAAGCTCTGGAACTCCCTCCCTAAGAAGGCCTGGATGGCTCCATCCCTGCTGTCCTTCTGGCAGCAGGTAAAGCTGTTTCTATGCTACCAGGCTTTCACATGACAGGGATGCTGTTTTGTTTTTTGTTTTAAAGAGTTTTAAACTTTGACTTTTAATAACGTAATGTTTTTAATTGTTGGAATTGTTTAATTGTTTTTTTAAACTTGTATTTTGCACGGCTTCTCCCCCTGAGGAGGCTGAGAGAGTGTGATTCACCCAAAGACAGCCAGTGGTTTTCCAGTGGCAGAGCTGGGGAAAGTGCCACTTAATCTGTCCGAAGTGACCAAGGAGTTTATCACATGAATCATAGACTCCTAGAGTTGGAAGAGACCACCAGGACCATCCATGCAGGAACTCTCAATCAACGCATCCCTGACAGATGGCTATCCAGCCTCCTTTTAAAGACTTCCAAGGAGGGAGACTCCACCACTCTCTGAGGGAGTGTCTTGCATTTTCAAACAGCCCTTACTGTCAGGATTAAGTTCCTCCTAATGTTGAGGTGGAATCTCTTTTCCTGCAGTTTGCATCCATTGTTCCAGGTCCTAGTCTCTGGAGCAGCAGAAAACAAGCTTGCTCCCTCCTCAATATGACATCCCTTCAAATATTTAAACAGGCCTATCATATCACCTCTTAACAAAGGAGATTGGGAGTTTATCCCATGAAGAATCCTGGAAAAATCATGTAATTACGCATAACAATTTCACACCACCTTGCACAACCCCCCCCCCCCCCAAACTTTAAAGTGGTCACAAAAAAACATTAACACCTATCTTTTTACTTTTGGGATTTCTGCAGCAATGCATTTCTGACATCGCGTTATTTGTGTAAGTGCATGAGATGATCATTCGCGCAAGTACTTGCCATTTTTGCTTTATTTACGGGATGCTTTAAATGCACTTTAATCTCTCTTTAATATCGAAATTAGCCCCAGTATGATAAACTCCCAAGTGTGGTTGGGGCTGCATGGGAAACAGGGGATGATGGTTTCTAAGGAGGGTGGTCCTCTGCCTGCCTGCCTTCCTCCCTGGCCGTTTATTCATCCTTCCTTCCTCCTTCCCTGGCCATCCATCCTTCCTACCTTCCCTCCTTCCTCCCTGGCTATCCATCCTTTCTTCTGTCCTCCCTCCCTCCTTCCTCCATGGCCATCCATCCATCCTTTCTTCCTTCCTGGCCATCCATCCTGGTGGTGCAGTGGTTAAATGCCTGTACTGCAGCCACTCACTCAAAACCATAAGGTTGCGAGTTCAAGACCAGCAAAAGGGCTCAAGCTCGACTCAGGCTTGCATCCTTCCGAGGTTGCTAAAATGATTACCCAGATTGTTGGGGGCAAGTAGCTTACAGTTGTAAACCGCTTAGGACTCTTTCAAACGGGGAGGAATTTCTCCCAACTCCGAATGGAGCCAATGCGGATTTATGTAAATTCGCTTGTTTAGCGAATTTACATGAACCCCTGCTCTGTTCGGAATTACTTCCCATTACCCGAAAATAACCCCCTCCTGCCCGAATTTGCATGCGAAGCTTTAATTCGCAATAACGTAAAACCCATGATTGCATTCGAATTGGCTTCCCTCTTGCCTGAATTTGCATGCGAAGAGTTAATTCGCAATAATGTAAAACCCATGATTGCATTCGAATTGACCTTAAATTATACTTCCAATTTAGCCTCGTATGAAAGAGTCCTTAGACACTCCTTAGGCGGTATGAAGCAGTATATAAATGAAGCTGTTTGTTTGTTTCCTACCTTCCTACCCTCCTTCCTTCCTGACCTTCCTTCCTTCCTTTCTCCCTGGCCATGTATTCATTCTTCCTGGCCATCCATTCTTCCTCCCTCCCTCCCTCCCTGGCTATCTATCTATCTATCTATCTATCATTCCTTCCTTCCTTCCTGGCCATTCATTCTTCCTTCCTCCCTCCCTCCCTGGCCTTCCTTCCTTCCTGGCCATCTTTCCTTGCCTACCTTCCTTCCTGGTCATCCATCCATCAATTCTTTCTTTCTGGCCATCCATTCTTCCTTCCTTCCTTGCCTCCCTCCCTGGCCATCCATTCTTCCTTCTTTCCTTCTTTGCCTTCCTTCCTTCCTTCCTTCCTTCCTTCCTTCCCTTGTTTCATTCCCTTGTTTCATTCCTACCTACCTACCTTCCTGGCCATCCATCCATCAACCCTTCCTTCCTAGCCATCCTCCCTCCCTCCCTTCCTAGCCATCCTTCTTTCCTCCCTGTAGCCATCCATCTTTCCTTTCCTTTCCTTAATCCTTCCCTCTTTCCTAGTTTCCTCCACCCTCCTCTCCTCCTGTCCTCCTCCTGTCCTCCTGGGTCCCGCCTTCTTCTTCCTCGTCATCACAGAGCCCAGTATAAATCCCTTTTTTCCTGGCCCAGCCTCCCTCCGGGGAAAGAAAGAAAGAAAGAAAGAAAGAGAAAGAGAGCAGGAGGAGGCGGAGGCAGAAGAAGGAGAGCCAGAAGAAGAGGCAGTGGGAGGCGGGTGGCAGTCCTTGCTTGGCCCCCGGGGGTCCCTCCTCTCCTCGTCCTCTCCCGGATCAGACCCCAAGGAAGGAAGGAAGGAAAGAAAGAAGGAAAGAAAGGAAGAAAGAAGCCCTTTTTCCTTTGCCCAGATCATGTCGGAGAAGCCCGCCGAGGAGGAGAAGAAGGAGGCGGTGGCAGCGGCCCCGGGGGAGCTGGGAGCCAAGGTGAGAGGCAGCCCCAGGGATGGAGCCCTTCCCCGTCCTCCTTTTCCCGGACGCGTCCTCCACCCCAGTCTCCTCCTCTCCCCAATGGGGGCCCTCCTTTATTGGGATCATCTCTCTAAGAGCTCCTTTTGGATTTCCTCCTGTCCTCCTTTTTTTCTCCCCCCCCCCCATCCAAAGGTCCTCCATTTATGGTTGGGGGATCCTCCTTTCCCCCCCCCCTCCAGGACCCGTCCTCCATTTCCACCTTCATCCCCCAAAAAAGGGTCCTCCATTTGGAGCCTGGCTTGAGAAGAAGGGTTTTAGATTTGTGTGGACCCCCCCCCCTTTTTTTTTTTAGCATGTTGGTCGCGTCCTCCTTTTTTCTCCCCGGGCTGTCCTACATTTGGAGGACACCCAGAAAACTCCCCCCCCCCCCTATGCAGCCACCTACAAATGGAGGACCTTCCAAACCCAGGCTCCTTAGTCCTGCTCACAAATGGAGGACGTGTTGGGATTCAAATGGAGGACGCGCCCTGGAAGAAAGGAGGACCAGGCACCGCAAAATGGAGGACCAAAAGGGGGAAAGGAACCCAGCCAAAGAAAAGCCATAAAAAAGGCTTATATATATCAGTAGAAAACCATGCTTCCTAAGCGATGCTCAAAATGGAGGACCTTTTGACCCCCCCCCCTTTCTGGAGGAGGAGGAGGAGGTTGGAAATGGAGGACGCGTCCGGAAAAAGGAGGACGGCGCCTGGTCACTGAAGATAGGACCATTGGGAAGCCTCCCAGGAGGACAGGAGGTTGAGATGGAGGACGCGTTCAGGGAAAAAGGAGGACATGACCCCAAAAAAGAGCTACTGTGTATAAAAAGCACTCCTAGAAAATGACAAATCCTCCTCAGTCTGGCTGAGGATGGAGGACATTAAAACAAAATGAAGGACATGACACCAAGAAGAGCTGAAAGAAAGAGAAATTAATGCTTCTTGTTGTGTGTGTTGTGTGCTTTCCAGTCACTTCTTATGTTGGTGACCTTAAGGCAACCCTATTATCATCATGCAGGTTTGCCTTTGCCTTCCCCTGAGGCTGAGAGAGTGTGACTGTCTTGCCCAAGGTCACCCAGTATGAGTGTGTGTATATATGTGTATATGTGTGTGTGTGTGTGTGTGTGTGTATATATATATATATATAATATTTGTTTGTGTGTCTTCAAGTTGTTTTGTATTTCTAGTGGTGACCCTGAGGTGACCGTCTCACAGGGGTTTCCTTGGCAAGATTTTTTTCTTAAAGGAGGCTTGCCTTCCCCTGAGGCTGAGAGAGTGTGACTTTTTGCCCAAGGTCACCTAGTGTGTGTGTAGTGTTTGTGTGTCTTCAAGTCATTTCCAGCTTATGGTGGCGGTTTTCTTGGCAAGGTTCGTCCAGAGGAAGTTTTCCGTGGCCTTTTTCCCCTGAGGAGGCTGAGAGAGTGTGACTCGCCCCAAGTGGGGTTTTTATACTCCAAATGTAGGACATTCTGGAATTTCTCCTGGACCGAAGGTGGGAATGGAGGCTGTGTGTGTCCTGGAAAAGGAGGACGTGTCCGGCCACCCTGCCACCTGATTTCGTGGCTTCCAAGATGGAAAGGCTCATCCCTGCCCCACGGGACCCCTCGCTCCAGATACGAGAGACATGTAGCAGCACACCTTGGGAGAACTGGAATTCAAGATTTAGCAAAGAGGAAGACTGTTTTGTGGGAAGAGGGAAAGTGGGTCCCTCTCTGCTCCTTTGGAGGCAAGGTCACCCCAAGGTTTAAGAACCCATAACCCTTAAAAAAGCCCCACCTAATTCCTTATTGCTCCACTTTACATTGCCTGAGGTAAACTTAATTTATGGAGGCGGCCTCCACACTGCAGAAACAATCCGGTTTGGCACCTCTTTGAACTGCCCTGGCTCCATGCTATGGGGTTCTGGGAACTGTTGGGGGGCACTAGAGCTCCCTGACCCCACTAACTGCCCTGGTTTAATGTGACAGGATTCTGGGATTTGATGATTGTTGGAGCTCTGACACCCCTATAAGTGCCCTGGCTCCATGCATTGGGATTCTGGGAATTGTTGTTTGTTGGGGGCACCAGAGTGCCCCCCAACAAAGGACAACTCCCGGAATCCCATTGCATGGAGCCAGGGCACTTAAAATGGAATCAAACTGGATTATTTTTTTAACAGTGCAGATGCCGCCTAACAAAACCAGCTGGGAAGCATGATGCGAAGCTGGGGAAGGGAGAAACAAAGGGGTCTGATCCAAAGGAAGTAGTGGCCAGATCCACATCCTGTGCCACCATTAAGAGGATCCCTTGCCCAAATTCTGACAGTCCTTTAGAGGATGCATAGTCCCTTGGCACATTGTCATGGGAAGAAGGCTTCATTCTGGGCCCACAAAGAGGGTTGCTCTATGCGCCTTTCTCCTGCTTATCCATATATATGCGCACGCGTGTGTGGGTGTCTATACACACACACACACTATATCACATTTTACCAAATTTTCACTTTTAACTACATGATCCTAAATTTTCACTTTAACTACATGATACAAATTTTCACTTCAGCTACATTTTTAACCAAATTTTCACTTTAACTGCATGATGCAAATTTTCACTCTGACTACATGATATCGACATAAATGTATGTCAACACGTTTGGGCTGCGTGTATGATTTGGTAATTTAAAGGTATACATTCAAAGGTGCGCGCGTGTTATGTGCGTATATGAGAGTTGAGTCCAGGGCAGGGGAGGCTTTGTTGTTGTGTGTGTCCAAGAAGAGGGCAGATAAGCAGAGGAGACAGTAAATAACCTCCCTGTCCCAGGGCTTTGGGCTTGCACAATGTTCTCTGTGCAGGCAGGGCAAGGGAAATAATTAATGTAAACCTCCCGGAGGGCAGCCAGGGACACGGGGATAAAGGTTATCCATTGCAGGCCACTTGGCCTTGCATCTCTCGATTTTAATGTTGAACCCACAGATGGAAATGGAGCTTGAGAAACGCAGTCTTCCGTCCCCACTCACCCCCAAATTGGGATTCTTCCTTTCCTTGCAAGACCTGTGTGCAACCTCCAGAAAAGCAAAGCTCAGTTGCACAGGGCCTGCTTTAGTGGGAGACCCTTTTTTCCCAGTTTTGCTGTAATCTCAATGTGGGGGGCCAAGACTTTCCCCCAGTAAGTAGTCCCCCCCCCCACACATCTTGGGTTACCTTCCCTATTAGATGAATAGATCCATGACAGATATTCCATCTCCCATCAGTCCTGGGCAGTTTTATGGTTAGGAATATAATTCAGTCAGCCCTTCTTAGCCATGGATTTTTTTTTATCCACAGATTCAAGCATCCACAGCTTGAAAATATTTTGAAAAGACATACATTCCAAAAAAGCAAGCTTTGATTTTGCCATTTTACAAAAGGGACACCATTTTACTATGCCATTGTATTTAATGGGATTTGAGCATCCACAGATTTTGGTATCAAGGGGGGGGGGGGCATCCTGGAAACAAATCCCAGCATATCAAGGGCCCCCTGCATCATCATCCTCATCCTCATCATCATCAATTGTATTTGATGGTATCCACAGGGTATCCTGGAGCCAAACCTCAACAGATAACAAGGCCCCATGGTAGTATTAATGATAATAGTAATAATAATCCTCCATCACATTTAATGGGACTTGATCATCCACAGATTTTGGCATCAATTGGGGGGGGGGGGGTGGGCCAGGAACCAAACCCCAGGGGATACCAAGGGCCCACAATAGCAATAATGATAATAACAACAATAATACCCCATTGTATTTAATGGAATTTGAGCATCTGTGGATTTTGGTTCTGGGATCAAACCCCAGCAGATACCAAGAACCTGCTGTAACAACAACACCCATTGCATTTAATGGGACTTGAGCACCCATAGATTTTTGGCATCCATGGGGTTGGGTGGGTTCCTGGAACCGGACCCCAGCAGATACCAAGGGCCCATTGTAGTAGTAGTAGTAATATAATAATACCCATTGTGTTTAGTGGGACTTGAGAATCCATGGATTTTGGTATCTACAGGGGATCCTGGAACCAAACCACAGCAGATATCAAGGGCCTACATCATCATCATCATCATCATCATCATCATTGCCCCATTGTATTTAATAGGACTTGAGCAACTATGAATTTTGGCATCTATGGAGGCATCCATTCCACCAACTTCTTCAGACGTTCAGCAAGAATAGTGTTCGGTGGGGCAGGGGATCTATAGGGCTGACTTGCTAAGACCCCAAACTATATCCACAATGGTTTACTAGGGCCCTGTCTTTGGGACAGCTGGAGTGTGTGGTCCAACTGAAGCAATGTTTCCGTTGTTAGAACGCTTCTTGATGCCTGGGTGAATAGAATAAGGTTCAGTAGAGGATTACCAGTGGAAATTCAGACGCTGGTGTGACACCCAAATGATCAGGTTGTATCTAGGGCAGTGGTTCAGCCTCCCTCTGCAAAGTGGCTTCCAGAGCCCCATAGCTCAGAAGAGCAGACAGTGACCTCTAGTGGAAGATAGTATGGATATTGTGGTCCATATAAAATAAGTTATTATTCCATCATTTTCATAAACATCACAATGGAGAGCCGGTATGGCGTAGCAGTTTGAGTGCCAGTCTGCGACTCTGGAGATCAAGGTTCAAATCCCCTCTCAGCCATGGAAACCCACTGGGTGACCTTGGGCATGTCACACTCTCTCAGCCTCAGGATGGCCATAGCAACCCCTCTCTGAAGAAACTTGTCAAGAAAACCCTGTGAAACTTGTCAATAAAACCTTGGGGTTGCCATCAGTTGGAAAGGACTTGGAAGCACAACAAACATCAAGATGGGCAATTGGAAGTGGTAATTGGAGGGCTGCCCTGCCCCAAAGCAGTTGCTCCTGCAAAATGAATGAATAAATAAAATCAATTTTTGCCCTCCAGGGGACAAGGAGACCATTTTCATTATGTAAGGGGCTCCGACGAGAGGCCTTTTTAAAAACAAAAAGTGAGCTTAAGTCACTTCGTGCTTCAAAAAGAGCCTCCCTTGGGCTTTGATTTAATACAAAAAATTGCTAAAGATTCTGTACAGTGTAGTCTGGGAGGAGATGGTCAACAAGGGGAGTGTGACACCATGAGTTACTGAACCGGGTGACATGAAACCTAGTGATGCCATTGGTTTGAGCTGCACCCAGCAGCACCCTGGCTGTGGTTGTGCTCCGGCAAAAGCAGCCAGGCAGAGGAAGAAGCCTTCACTGCCTCCCAGAAATACAATGATGGAGCCTTATGCTCTGCCAGCATGAAGTGGGATATCAGCCTCTGTCTTGGGCTAAAAGCAAATTATGTCACAGATGCTGAAGCCTTTGTCTTTCACACTGAGGCTTCCACTGAGGCTTTAATGTCTTGTCTGGATTTCTGTAATTGTCGCAAAGCATCAAAAAGAGAGATTCATGATCCATGGTATATTGTGTGGGTTTAAAAAAAACCCCAACTACTACAAAGCAACTGTAAAAGCAACGTTCCCTTTTATGTCATTTTACCCATGTTGTTTTTACATCTCGCTATCAGTTCTTTGAAGGCAATACGGAGTCACATCCTCTTCACCTGTTTTGTTATGTTGTCTTTGTATTTTCTTGTGCTTGCTCCCCTCAATGCTAAATTAATGTAGTATCTACTCATGCATAAGTCAAAAAAATTAGGTCAAACAATTGACCCCAAAAGCCTGGGTCAGTTTATACATGGGTCAATGCAGTTGTTCCTCAAGCTGGTTCCCAGCCGGACTGCCTCTGGAGGAGGCAGCCCAGCTGAGAAGAGGCTGAAAAGAGGCTAAGAAGGCGATCGATCCGCCGCAGCTTCTTCCCATCTGGTTTGCCTCCAGAGGGGGAGGGAAGAGGCTGGGAAGGTGATTCATCACCCCCACAGCCTCTTCCCAGCTGGGTTGCCTCCAGAGGGAAGAGACAGGGAAAGCCACCCCACAGCCTCTTCCCAGCTGGACTGCCTGCAGAGGGGGCAGCCCACCTGGGAAGAGGCAGGGAAAGCGATCAACCAAAAAGCAGCCTCTTCCCAGCTGGCTTAAGTCTGACCCTTGACTTATCCACGTGTCATATGACAATCAACAGTTCTGACCCCAAAAGTTGACATCGGCTTATACGTGAGGTCGACTTATAGTCGAGTATATACAGTATTTCTCATCTCACTTTTTAGGATCTGAAAGAAAAGAAGGAGAAACATGAAGAGAAGTCTGCCCGTAAAGAAAAGAAGGAGATAGTAGAGGTAATTTATTTAAATACACACACACACACACACATATTGTATTACCATAGGGGAAATTATGTTTAATATGAAGAGCTGCTCTGGGAAGAGGGAATGGGATAATGTATCTTGGTGTCATAGGCATCCAGACAATCAGTACTCTATACATCTGTTTGTGTTTCCAGGTAGCAGAATCTATTCCCATATCCCTTAGGGATTTAAATTGGGGGAAAGGGTTAAAATCCTTTCTCCAGGGGGGGCACTTCCCCGATTTGCCAAGCAGCTGCATGGGAAGCCAAAAACCAGTTGGCATATCTCCTGCATAAGCACATTTGGTCCTTATACAAAGAGAGGGTAGCTTTTGATAGATCTATTCTCCATACATGCCTATAGCTCCTTTCACACAAAGTGAGCACAACATTGGTCAGAAAACACTCCTCAGCAGTGTTGTATATCCAGGTGATGTTGTGCCGTGCAGATCAGAAGATGTACTGGCATAGTTCTGCAGATGTGGGGTAGTCCTGGCTCTCTTGGTTGCCTGGGTAGGACAGACACTATCAGGGAATTACAGGTCTTCTGGGGGAGAGTGGGCTGTAAGTGTTTGAAATGAAATAAATACATAAAATAGTAATGATTTTCATATCGTAGTGAATAGGGAAAGGGGAAAAGCTATGGGGAATGTGGGGCTCTGTTTGAGAGGGTAATTGTCGTAATTGTTTGGCAGATAGTATACTCTCTAGCTTTGCATTATGCAGGAAGATGAAAATGGAGCTGAGGAAGAGGAGGAGGATGAAGATGCAAATCCAGAGGATGATGAAGATGAAGATGACGAAGGTGAGAATGAACAACCTGTGCAGTGTGAGCTGTACACACAGCTGTTCAGCAAATGCACCACTGAATTTAATTACTATGATTTAACATTTCTTTCTTATTCCCCTGACTCCCACACTCTGTCATTTTTAAATCCAAGATGAAGAGAATGAACAGGAACCAGACTCACATGCTGTAAAACGATCTGCAGAGAAGAAGCAGGAAGAGGTGAGTCAAAACAATGTTAAGAATAGCACATAGGGAAGAGGATTCTGTTCTGCCTGGGACTGTGTAGTCACTGCAACATGTTCCTTTGCCTGTTCATAAACATACTGGGTACAGTGAATTATAACAGTGATACCAATTTGGTAGTATTAATCTTAGAATAATGGAACCATTGATATAATATAATATAATATAATATAATATAATATAATTCCAATTGTACATAATATGAGCCAGCATGGCATAGTGGTTTGAGCACTGGAGTAGGACTGTGAAGACCAAGGTTCAAATCCCAGCTTGGCCATGAAACCCACTGAGTGACCTTGGACAAGTCACACTCTCTCAGCCTCAGAAGATGGGAATGGAAAACCTCCTCTGAATAAATCATGCCATGGAAACCCTGTGATAGGCTCATCTTAGGGTTGCCATAAATTAGAAATGACTTGATGGCACACAACAAGAACAAGAATGGAACCATAGATCTATAGGCTTGGACATATGCCTAAGGGCCAGGTAGTCCAACCTTCTGTCATGCAAAACTTCTTAGCTAAAAACTAGGCCATAAACCTGTTCAAAAACCTTCAGTAGGGAAAAGCCCACTACTTTGTGAGGTAGTCTGGTCAGGCTGGTCTGCATTACCATGAATTCCCCATATCAGTCTGGCTGCATGCTGTTTGTATTATGTAGCCCCAAAATTGGTTCCTGGCTGTTTACACAACACCTGTTCGGGTTTCCATTCCTTGTCCTGAATTAAAAAGATTTACCTTTTGCTCTGGGTTTTCACCACCCACATGCTTTGCAGATGCCAGTCACTCAGGTCTGACCTCAGAGCTACTGGCACCCACAGTGATGGCACCTGACAGCTCACACCTGTTGTTTACTGAATACCCACAGCAGGTATGGGGTAATTGGGGGCCAGAATACTCCAAGGCAGCCCAGAGTATTCTGGCAAATGTAGACAAGCCCTTCCACTATCAAGCAGCTCTTGGCCCCATTCTTTTTAGATGGATTAAGTTAGACATCTATGAACTATATGCTCAATATTTGCAAATATTTATTGGGAATCATGGCAGGATTCTTATCGGAAACTGAGATTCCTCATGTGAAATTATGGCCAGCAGATGGGTGAAGATCATTGCTTTCTTAGCTATTTGCTTGGATTTGGTGCGATGTCCTTAGCCCAGAGCTACTGAGACAATATTTTCAGCATGGCCAGTTTCAAGTGAAGAACAAGACCACACAATTTATAAAGCAAAGAGGGGCAATTCGTTTCCCTCTAGATGTTGCTGGACTACAACTCTCATCACACTTCTCCATTGGCTATGCTGGCTACTGCTGATGGGAGCTGCAGTCCAACCACATCTGGAGAGCTGCACTGGGTGCACCTCTGTTGAGAAGTGAGGCAACAGTTGTGCTGTGATTCTCCCTTAGTCTCTTTTTGTTGGTAATTGTATATATTGTCCATAAATTCATAAAATAAAATACAAATAAATGATACTATCCTAGTTTCTCAGTTCACCCACAAGCTCATACAGATCTTTGCCTGTCTGTGACATTATTGCCCATAGTGAAGTTAGAATAATAGGGACCAATTTGGTAGCAATGAAAATAAGATATGAAAAGGTTGCTACCTAATCTGAGGCCTGTGTGATTCAGATAAATAAAACAGATGAAGCACACAAAGTAGGAAAAGCTCCTACAGCAGTTCCAGATCCACTTACAGTTGTACATAGGCACTGTAATACATGCTGCTGGGTGAGGCAGAGACTGGCTCGGAGAGCTTAGGCTGAGGTTTTTTCTGAGGTCACCACCATCAGTACAAGCTAAGAACTTAACTGTTTATCTCCCGCTACTGCAATGTATCACCATATATTGGAGCTGGGTAGTTTTCAGAATGTGTTCCATCCTCGGTGCACTTAGTGGGATATCATCATTTGATGATAATACTACACATATATGGGAAGGAGTACAGTATTGAAGCTGAAGCAATAGCTCAGATTTCACAGTGGTTGCTTAGAGCCTTTCCATGTTTTTTTTTTAAAACTTAGTACAGAATAGAGAAGCAGTTATGCAGGATTGAAATGCCTTTGCTAAAGATAATACAGAAGATACATTAGGAATACTGTATTGTGTTTCTTGAGTATGGAAATACAGTATTCATGTACTATAAGAAGTTTGTGTATGTGTATGTGGTTTTCCCCCCCTACTGTAGAAAGTCTTCTCTGCATCCCATCCCCTTCCAGTGCATTGAACAAGAGAAAATGTGATGTGATTTACTGAATTTTGTGGTTAAGCCCTTAGAAACTAATACAAAGCACTTCACTGAAATTCTAAACTGCCAGCATTCTGTGTATCTACAATTTAATTCTTAGTTCTTCCCATGAAATATTTACCTGCCACAAATCCAGTAATCTACAAATGTTCTGTAAGGCTTGGAGTCCCCCACCCCCAATAGTCTTATTGCATCTTATGCCACTTGTGGGGATTTTTGCTTTTCCTGAACCTATAGCAAAATCTAATGGATGTTTTGTTTGCAAGGAGTATCTGCCCTGCAGAAAGGAATGTGTGGGGTTCCCAAATGTGTGTGATTCCTGCACATCTATATGGTTTAAAAATGAATCAGGTCTACTCTACATCTGTAATTTTCTTATGAAACTTAGTTTATAGACAGCTTTGCTTGTGCTAACCAAGTACACCCATCTTATTCTGTTCAGGATGAAGTGGACCCAAAGAGAAAGAAAACAGAAAATGGCGCCTCCGCTTGATACCATCCCATCTACACACACATCCTCTCTCCGTTGCTCATCTGTCCTCCCACCTTCATTCCCTGTGCAAGCACCCACCTAAGTGTTATAGCTGCAGATGAGGAACAGAGGGGTTTAATGTGCTTTCTGGCAAAGATAGATGAAGCTGGAGATGGCTCTTCTCCAGCTCCAAGATCTGTTCCATATTACAGTGCTCCCCTTCTCTCCCCTTCCCTTGTTTCACAATCTCCAAGCTGCAGACCCTCCCTGCATCTCCCACCCCAGTAGCCCCAGGGCCTAGGAATCTTGCTTCCTCTTCCCAAGCACCTTTTCACAGTTGCTGCCTAATGGAGATCCTCACATGCCTCTGCTTTTCAACACCACTGCTGCAAAATGCTCCCTGCCCTGGGCAAACTTCTCCCTTTCCCATTCCTTCTTTGGCTCCTTACAGAATTCCACAATTGTGTGGAAGTTTTATGGTGCTGGAAGGGGTTAAATCAGCCTGAATTTTACAGGTGGTTGAAGGGCAGGGAATCTTGCAGGGATGTATTCCCATCCTTTGCCTCGTTCCCATTCCATTGCTGGGGGGAAAGGCAAAAACAAAATAAAAACAGCATGGTTTAGGTAAAAGTTTTTGATTAATACATTTTGTACAAATTTACATGACAGGCAGCAAGCTGGATCTGGTGAACTTTTTTCTTCCAGAAAGCAAAGCTTGTTTTTAATGTGTAAAGTAATACATGATTCCGTGTGTTTCTTCATTTTGAGTGTTTGCTTTTTTAAAAATTAGGGACCAGATTTTGCTTTTTCCCTTGTTCCCTTCAGGTCCTTCAGTTGTTGTTGTTCTTTCTTTGTAAATTAAAGCAGACCCATCTGCAGTATTTTCTATGCCACAGACATTATGAGGATGAGAAATATAAATATATATATTGTTTAGCACTGTAAATAAAACCTTTCAAAAAGATTTCAAGCAGTCCCTGCTTATCTAATCAAGCAGCACATGCTAATTCTTTGTGATTTGCCTCCAGTTCAAGGTGGGACTAGTTTGTTACAGCAGATGATGATTTTAATGGTGTAGTCTGGTGTCCAAGAAACTGACCAATTCTAATATATCTCAAGTGTTTCCCAGATGATCCACTGCTCCTGTTTCAACTTGTATGTTTAAAATGACACAAATACTGATAGTTTACAACTCATTTTCACAACCAGTTAAGATTGTGGCATTTTAAACAAGCAGATTTGTTATGGTTTAAAATGTCATGAATTTCATGAGATACAAGAACACGAGTGGAGCCTGGCAGACTGAGACCAAAGGCCTATTGGTCTAGTCAACTGTGCCCCCTTTCCTCTTGAATGACAACCCTAACCTCCCCCCAATGTCTTTTTTAAATATTAGGTCTACTCCTCAGCCATGGCCAAGCTTGCTTCTCCCTGTCGCCTGTGACAGTCTTACAGCAGAAGGAAGGCTGGCTGCTCAGTTGCTGCTGTCAGAGTGACTGGGTGCAAAGGGAGCAGCTGGATGGACAATGAACAGGCAGTGAGTCACTTTGGGAAAGTAACTGAGCAACTGGTTGAGCAGCAGCCAAGAAGACTTGCCTGTGGCAGCCTTGAGTGAAGTTTGGTACAGGCTGGAGACTTCTCTATCGCTGCTCAACTGGATTTGCAGCAAGTTTGTGAATTGGTTAAGAATATCTTTGTTTGGCCCCTGCACAAGATTGCCATTTTTCTTACAATGGTAACAGAGGCTCTTGCAGCCATGAGTGACAAAGTCCTGGCCCCACAAGTACCCTCTTCTTTGCAATAAAATAAAGGTCATATACAAACAACACCCCCTCCAGTTAAGGTCTGCCATTTTATAACATGGGATAGGATAGACATTTATCCCTCCACATTTGTGGTTTTGACCTTTGCAGATTTGATTATTCACAGATTTGGTTAATGTGTTCTCTCTAGGAATCTCTAGGTCTTCCTGCACAACTCTGTGATCAAGATCTGCCAGACGCTGTGCCGGAGAACCTAGACATTCCTAGTGAGAACAATTTTCTTGGTATTTGCCGGTTCAGTTCTGTGGTCAACGTCCAGCAGATGTTCTGGAGGACCAAAGATTCTAGAGAGGTGTTTTCTCAATTGAAAAAAGGGTGTTTTTCAAATTTGTATTTTTTCCACTTTCATGGGGGTCCTGTGCCCCTAACCCCAGCAAATGTGGAGTGTCCATTGAAAATGCAGTTTGTTAACCTAGCACTGTCACTTTCTTCACTCTGCTCATTGGCAGAGAAAATAGGAGGCTGTTCGGACTGTTGCCTCTTTCTTGCATGCTTGGCTTCTGTGGGTTGGGAATAATGGACCAGAACTAAACCACTATGGGAAAACTTGGAGAACTACATTTCTTTTTGGACAGGAAATTGTTCAGACCAGACCT
This sequence comes from Urosaurus nigricauda, assembly GCA_034509955.1. Lineage (NCBI taxonomy): Eukaryota > Metazoa > Chordata > Lepidosauria > Squamata > Phrynosomatidae > Urosaurus > Urosaurus nigricauda. The sequence continues at coordinate 125,701,993 of JAOEGL010000002.1, forward strand.
TCCATTGTACCTTGTCTTCGTGGGTGATCCAGGAAGGCAAGAATTTGGGAAGCAGAAACGAACCCATGGCCTTCTTCTATCCCTGTCACCTTCACCAGCATAGTCAAGAGGATCCTAGGCATGCCATTGCTGTTGATGGTGGTGATGAAGATGATGCCAGCAGTCTTAAACAATAATGATGAATTATTGTTAAATAACAATATTACTGTTATGTATGTATGTTCATTTGTAGAACAATCTCCAAAGTTTGGCAAGTGCTCTTGGAAAAACAGAATTGAGTGGGGAATGTAAATGGTTGAGAATTTTCTAAGTAAGAGTATAGTTCAAATCCCCCAATATTTCTCCTATTCAAATTAAGTTTCCATAGCAGATGCATCAGACCATCCAAGGAACGCAGTGTAGGGGAAAGCAGTGCCTAAGAGATGGAAACATCTGTGGTGGATTGCATGGCAGCATGGAGCAGAAATGAAAGTCAACGAGGGCCCAGACTAGAAGCACGGCAAACAGATGGTTTTCTGAACCCTTTGGAAGCAGAAACTCCTTCCTTGAAGCTAAGAAAAACAAGCCTGTCAGCCTAAAGAGCCTGGATGATGGAGGAGGGAGCGCTCTGATTCTTCCAACATGCTCAAATCCTACCAGAGTCTTACCCGAAAGGTGAATTCTTGCAGACCCAGCTTTTATCCCCTTCAAAGAGCTTACCCTACTCCACTTCCATGAAAAATGCTTCCCAAGGCAAACAATGAGTGGGTAAGGAATGAGGCATGTTTTGAAGACCTTGTGCTCTGTCTACCAAGTACAGAATGGGGCTGAGAAGGCTTTGGGCCCATCTGATCTAGACACATATATTCTCTTTCAATATGCTCTACAACACTCCTAACAATACACACTACAACACACCCTTTTGCTCCTCTGGTATTCCAATTCCAACAGCGGGTGGGGAAAAGGAGTCTTTCCAGAAACGTCTGAGGAATCTGGATAAGGAAAGCTGAGATCTCCTTTCTGTGCCCTGGGGTCTCAAGGCTGTAATATTTGCAGCCTCTTACCGGTAGTTCTCTGACAGCTTATGACATAAAATACAAGAGTAAAATACAAAAATTGCCATCGTATTACATGAGACACAATGAAGCATAAAAACGCAGACAGGAGAGTACACTCATCCCTCCATATTTGTGGATTTGATATTTCTGATTATTCACAGATTTGATTAATATGTTCTCTCTAGGAATATCTCGGTCCTCCAGTGCTACTCTACAGTCAACTTTAACCAAAAATTGCACCGAAAGACCAAGAGATTACTAGGCATTTGTAGCTCCTCCAGTGCAGTTCTATGGTCAGTGTCTGTTGGACGTTGACCACAGAGTTACACTGGAGGACCTAGAGGTTCCTAGAGAAGTGTCCTCTTAGGTAAAAACATAGTGTTTTTGTTATTTGTGGTTTTTTTCATATTCACAGGGGTCTTGTGCCCCTAACCCTAGCAATTATGGAGGAACAAGTGTATTAGTGTGCATCCTGTATCAATAGTAATATTTATGACAAGGCAGATTTCAACATTCATTCCAGATTAGTTGACCAAATGAATTGTGGACCACCTGTACAAGGTGACCAAATGTCCTCCTGTTCCAGGACATGTTCTACATTCCAACTTTCTGTCCAGGAGGAATTTCAAAATATCCTCCATTTTGAGCATGACTAAGAAGCATGAATTTACATTTATATTACTGTTTTAGCTTAAAATGCACTTAATTTTTCTTAAAATGTATAAAACCCTCTTTGGAAGCACCCTAGGGGGGAAGCCAAGTGGGGTTACCTGGTTACTGTGGAATTAAATGATAATGCTGCCATACTATGCCCATACTTAGCTTGGCGTAAATGTACTTTAACTCTGCACAGGGGCTATGTCTTTGCAGAGATGCACATGAATGGATGCTCTCTTTGTGAACCTCTGGTGCCCTTTTGGAGATCCTTCCCCCTGATAACTGAAGCATGATGTCTCTGCACCCTCTGGTGGCAATGCTTAGCACTACTGGTATGTGCACAACATTTGCTCCTGGAAGATGTTCTTTAAACTACAAATATCCTAAAATACTGGGCATACTGGCTTTTTTTGACAAATGATATTATGGAGTTTATCACATGATGGGAATTAGAAGTTTAATCCAATGGCAATCTGCATGTAGTCATGGGGTTTCACATTATTGCGTGAAAGCTGATCACATACATTTTCGGGCAATGGGAAGTCCTTCCAAATGCAATCGTGGGGTTTTACGTTATTGTGTGAGAAACTATTACACAAAATTTCGGGTACTGGGAGGCAATTTTGGGCAGTTCTGAATGCGATGCGGTGTCAATACGCAATCACGTAAATTCGCGGAGCAAGCGAATTCACTCAATTCCGAACTGGCCCCACTTTCATTTCTTTCGAAATTGAGAGAAATTCCTCCTGTGTGATAACGTCCAAAGAAAACAGGAACATTTTGCACTATACAACTGGCTGAGTCGAAAGAAGAAGGACTTCGAACCCCTTTTTAGTTTTCTTTCCATCACAGCCGCTTTTCGCAAGATACCTTGTGCTTGGCTTTACTGCCACCTCCTGCTAGAAGCAAGAAGAGCCCTCCCTTCAACCACCATCTTGAGGGGAGAGAGATGCAGGCCACCTCCTGCTGCAAGCAAGAAGAGCCCTCCCTTCAACCACCATCTTGAGGGGAGAGAAAGGCAGGCCACCTCCTGCTGCAAGCAAGAAGAGCCCTCCCTTCAACCACCATCTTGAGGGGAGAGAGATGCAGGCCACCTCCTGCTGCAAGCAAGAAGAGCCCTCCCTTCAACCACCATCTTGAGGAGAGAAAGGCAGGCCACCTCCTGCTGGAAGCAAGAAGAGCCCTCCCTTCAACCACCATCTTGAGGGGAGAGAGATGCAGGCCACCTCCTGCTGCAAGCAAGAAGAGCCCTCCCTTCAACCACCATCTTGAGGGGAGAGAAAGGCAGGCCACCTCCTGCTGGAAGCAAGAAGAGCCCTCCCTTCAACCACCATCTTGAGGGGAGAGAAAGGCAGGCCACCTCCTGCTGGAAGCAAGAAGAGCCCTCCCTTCAACCACCATCTTGAGGGGAGAGAGATGCAGGCCACCTCCTGCTGCAAGCAAGAAGAGCCCTCCCTTCAACCACCATCTTGAGGGGAGAGAAAGGCAGGCCACCTCCTGCTGGAAGCAAGAAGAGCCCTCCCTTCAACCACCATCTTGAGGGGAGAGAAAGGCAGGCCACCTCCTGCTGGAAGCAAGAAGAGCCCTCCCTTCAACCACCATCTTGAGGGGAGAGAAAGGCAGGCCACCTCCTGCTGGAAGCAAGAAGAGCCCTCCCTTCAACCACCATCTTGAGGGGAGAGAAAGGCAGGCCACCTCCTGCTGGAAGCAAGAAGAGCCCTCCCTTCAACCACCATCTTGAGGGGAGAGAAAGGCAGGCCATCTCCTGCTGGAAGCAAGAAGAGCCCTCCCTTCAACCACCATCTTGAGGAGAGAAAGGCAGGCCACCTCCTGCTGGAAGCAAGAAGAGCCCTCCCTTCAACCACCATCTTGAGGGGACTTAATTGTCTAATTAACAAATTGTAAGCCGCTCTGATAGTTTTGGCTGAAGAGCGGGGTATAAATAAAATGTATTATTATTATTATTATTATATGATACACATGATGCAAACTAAGCAATTCGCAGTGAAAAATGCAGTCTTTTTTGCAAACACATGCAAGCAGAGAGACTGAGAAAGAGAGAGAGAGAGAATGATACATAGTTTCCAGAGCTGATTCAGTTACCTAGGAGGAAGGCTGCACCATCTCAGAAAAGGGCAATATGCAAGGTGACATTTATTTATTTATTTATTTCAAGAATTTATATTGCTCCATTCTCTGAAAAATGGGATTCAAGATGGGTTACAATAATTTGAAAAGACAGAAGTAAAAACATTGATTACAAAAGATAAAAATTAAATATTATTAATATTTTAAAAATCAGTTAAAACACATAGTTAAAACCAGCATTCCTTTAATACTTCCTGTTTGTGGTAAGATATCTCTTCCAGATTTTTTATCTTATTATTCCACCTACCATGTTTTAGTTGAACATGAGTCAAGAGTGTGATGAGGCAGCTAAAAAGGCCAATGCAATTCTAGGCTGCATCAATAGAAGTATAGCGTCTAGATCAAGGGAAGTAATAGTGCCACTCTATTCTGCTTTGGTCAGGCCCCCCCTGGAATACTGTGTCCAGTTCTGGGCACCACAATTCAAAAAGGATGTGGAGAAACAGGAGCGGGTCCAAAGGAGGGCAACTAAGACGGTGAAGGGTCTGGAAACCATGCCTTATGAGGGAAAAACTTAGGGAGCTGGGGATATTTAGCCTGGAGAAGAGATGTTAAGAGGTGATAGGATAGCCCTGTTTAAATATTTGAAGGGATGTCACATTGAGGAGAGAGCAAGCTTGTTTTCTGCTGCTCCAGAGAACAGGGCTTGGAACAATGGATGCAAGCTACAGGAAAAGAGATTCCATCTCAACATTAGGAAGAACTTCCTGACAGAGTGTCCTTCCTTGGAGGTCTTTAAACTGAGGCTTGATGACCATCTGTCAGGGATGTTTTAATGGAGAGTTCCTGCATGGCAGGGGGTTGGCCTGGATGGCCCTTGTGGTCTCTTCCAACTCTACAATTCTATGATTCTATTAGTCTATGATTCATCTTTCACCATGTCCCATTCTTTGAAGATTGCAGTGAATCAATGTATTGGAAAAATGTATCTTTGAGCCTCTTTCATCACTGACCAATAGTGATCAGTACTGTCAAGAACAAAAGCCAGCATGGTGCAGTGGTTTCAGTGTTGGACTGTGGAAACCAGGGTTTGATTTCCTGCTCAATCATGAAAACCACTCAGCCTCAGGGGAAGGCAATGGCAAACCTCCTCTTAACAAATCTTGCCATGAAAACCCCATGATAGGGTTGCCCTAAGTCAGAAAGGATTGAAGTGACACAACAGCAACTGCCAAGAACCTCTTCTCCTTTTCTTGACAGCAAACACCATACACAATATCAGCGATCAGAGAGCTCTCCCTTTATGAAAAGAGCAAACATAAACCAAAAGCAAACCATCAAAGCAGTGACAACAGGTTACTAATTTGATTTATGAAGCAGAACTGAACCAGTAGTGTGTGAACATCTTTTCTTTCCCAGTGTTTCTTTGGTATGAATCTCGCCCACTTGGGTAGTAGCTCTTCTGAGTAGGAAAAAGACAGGAATAAATGATGCTGTAACATGATGCTGATCCTTTGCATCTCCCAAAAATCTACCCTGTTCATAAGTTTATCTGATTTTATAACAGCCTTTTCCCACTTTCTACATGGCATGAGGTCAATGCATGGGGAAATAGGTGGACACCACAGTGTAATGTTGTGATCAAAAAGATCTTTGAATGCTATTGTTGAATACCAGTCCCAAGTAATTGTGCATAGGATAGGTACACATGGCAGCCTTTGTTACTCATGTGAGGGCTCATTTACAATAGCTGTAGTAATAATCCCCCCTTCCCCGCTCCCTTGATTGTAGGTTAATAATTGATGAAGAAACTCAACTACATAAAAGTCTTGGACTGGATTCACACTAGCAAAATCATCATCATCATCATCATCATCATCTGTACCCACCTTTGGTGCTGTTGGGACACACAATGTGCAACTGTTTTCACTGTGAAAGCACTTCTTTCAGACTTTAATGTGATTTTAAAATCTTACTTTGTACTCTGAACCTTTATGAAAAACCAGATTTTATACATGCGTTCTGTGTCCAAATCATGATTGGGGTGGAAGCAGATGGGGTGGGGTGATTGAGGTCTGGTTGGGGGGGGGGGATGACCTAGGTCCCACAAATGTGGTCTCGCCATTTTGAATTAATGTTCATTTCCAACCGGGGGGGGGGGGGGATGTGCCACATTTGTTTGAATATTTTTATTTTATTTTATTACATGATCAGATGGAACGGGGTGACAGGAGTGTGCACATACACTCCCCCAATGGATTAGAAAAGTCTCTCAGTGGGGTAGGAGGGGAGTATGTGAGGCATTTAAAATTCCCTCGCTCACTATGACCACTCACTCATTGACTGCATTATTTCTTGGGACTCTTTCATACGAGGCTAAATTGGAAGTATAATTTAAGGTCAATTCGAATGCAATCATGGGTTTTATGTTATTGCAAATTAACTCTTCGCACGCAAATTCAGGCAAGAGGGAAGCCAATTCGAATGCAATCATGGGTTTTACGTTATTGCGAATTAAAGCTTTGCACGCAAATTCGGGCAGGAGGGGGTTATTTTCGGGTAATGGGAAGTAATTCCGAACAGAGCAGGGGTTCTTCCAAACGGAGCAGGAGTTCATGTAAATTCGCTAAACTAGCGAATTTACATGAATCCGCATTGACTCCATTCGAAGTTGGGAGAAATTCCTCCCGTTTGAAAGAGTAGCTGGTCCCTTTAAAGACTGCCACCTCACTGGCAGAGCCCTGCTGATAAAGTTGCTTTGACATCAAGTGGCTCATGGCCAAAGTCTTCACCTGACCACCAGGTCTGTCCTTATCCATCCTGCCATCCTGTTCCCCCAGTATATCTGCTCACCCTCTGTCGTGTGTGTGTGTGTGAGAAAGATTTAAAGTTGCCTTGCTTACTCATGATCACTCATAGAATCATAGAATAGTTATAGAATCATAGAGTTAAAAGAGACCCCAAGGGCTATCCATTTCAACCCCCCTGGGATGCAGGAACTCACAACCAAAGAATCCCCGACAGGTGATCCTCCAGCCTCTGTTTAAAAACCGCCAAAGAAAGAGACTCCACCACCCTCTGAGGGAGTGTGTTCCACTGTCGAACAGCTTTTACTGTAAGAAGCTTTCTCCTAATATTTAGGTGGAATCTATTTTCCTGTAGCTTGGATCCGGGTCCTATTCTCTGGAGCAGCATAAAAAATGCTTGCCCCAAATTCAGTATGACATCCCTTCAAATATTTAAACAGGGCTATCATACCACCTCTTAACCTTCTCTTCTCCAGGCTAAATATACCCAGCTTCTCATAGGGCTTTATGGCTTCCAGACCTTTCTAGACTCGATAGGGCATGAAGGAGGGAAAGGGATTGAATGGAGGACGCATCTAATAAGAGTGGGAGGTGGGTGGTAAGACTGATAGAAAACCAAGGAGGGCTATTGGTTGATAGGTTTATGCATGTTAAGAACGAAAAAAATGTATGGGAAGAAGCACTCTTTTGTACTGATCTGAATGTGGCCATTTGGCTATCAATACAATTTGAGTCCAGATATGTATGAGTCAGTGTGGTGTATTGGACAGGGTAAAATCTGGACAAAAGACTGCATACTGGATCTGGATTATTTGGCTTGTGTGGATTCAGCGTCACTTGGTCCAATGTCATTTCAGGGGTCTTGCTCTGCACCCTTAAGGTGAGGCCTGGGATTGTGTTCCCTTGCTCTCCTGTTCAGAGGTTCATGTCAATGATTCTGTTTTACATCAATACTGTTTATTTTTAAATGAACCTACCTAACTTCAGCAGCGACCTTGATCCTTTTCATATCGTTGATTGATCTCTTTTCCTCCATTTATCTGGTGCCACCAAGATCCTTCTCTGACTGCAGTTCTGCTCCTTCTTCCAAACAGCAATTCATCTATTCTCTGAACAAACTACGTTTAGCACTTTGCAACCAAAGTGTTTGTCTTTACACTGTATCGCCACAAATGAGGTTCTGTGGGATTGCTTTCCAGGAAAAACAAAAAACCACATAGCATTTTCTTTAAAACAACAATAAACAACAACCACAATCCTGTCATTTCCAGAACATTTTGTTAGTGTGGAACCAAATTTAAACTAAATGTTGAGTTTTCAAGAAGCTCCAGGCAATGCCACATAGGCAGTTTTGCTATGAGCAGACATGAGGGAAACGGCAATAATTTTCCATTGCTTGTAAACATAGAACATGTACAAAATCAATCTGGGTCATTTTGAGCAGGGCAAAAATAGGAGACAAAACTGTTGGTGGTCACGTCTGAAGGAGGGATGGCTCGATGGAAAAGTGGTGGGTGTGATGGGCCAGCAGGGCCTGTAAAGAGGGGGCTGGCTGTCAGTAATTCCAGAGAAGTATGGGTTCGAGGCAGGTGCTGGCCACAGACAAACATTTCACAGATGAAAACTGAGTCATATGTAGCTGACTAACATCAGAGTGTGGTCAAGATGGCAAAAGTGTGGAAGAACAGAGAAGCTAGGGGACACTGTAGCAGTTTGGTTTTGCCTAAGCCTACAGGGAAGGACAAGATTCCACTCCCTCCTCTCCTCTTCCTTCCTGCTGAGTTAATGGAATGGACACTACTTTGTTCTTTGAATGCAGTTCCCTCCCTGAACGTTTTTAACGTCCTCAACACCCCAAATACCCAGGATTGCCCTTGTGATGCCAAAATTTGCCATGCATGAACTGCCTCTCCAGAAAATCAAGAGTAGCCATTTGGCTTTTAAATAGGCTGCAGCCTCCCACCACCACCATAGAAATGCCTGTTTTTCAAAATTAAAATGGACTGAGCCCCCCCCCCCCCCCGTGCTTTGTGTAATTTTGGATTGTCTATGAGGCCCCCGGATGGTCTCAGTAGGGCCTACCACAGTCTCCCACCTCTAATTCAATAATATAGGCATGTTAGTCTGTAGAATCAGCATGTAGAGAGATCTTGCAGCACTTTTGAAACTAACTGAAAGGAAGACATTGATAGCACGAGCTTTCATAGACTTAAGTCTGCTTCCTCAGATGCACTTGGATCGTGGAGGAAGTAGACTTAAATCTAGGAAAGCTCATGCTACCAACTTCTTTCTTTCAGTTAGTGCTACAAGACCAGCAGCTCTTCTATGAGTTAGCGGCCCTGGTGTGATGAACCGTAAGATGCTTTGGCCCTGTTGGTTCCTACAGCAGATAGGTTCAAGGTGTTTTGGGATCTGATGTAGAAAAGGCAAATGGCTTCTCCCCCTCCTCTTCCACTAGAATCATTCATAGAGCTGGAAGAGACCTCAAGGGCCATCCAATCCGACCCCATTCTACCATGCAGGAAGACACAATCCAAGCCTGCCCTGTGACAGATGGCCCTCCAGCCTCCATTTAAAAAACCTCCAAAGAAGGAGACTCCACCATGCTCCGAGGGAGTGTCTTCTACTGTCATTATTAATTACTGTGCGGGGCACCAGGAATTTCTCTTATGCTGGCTTTCCTCCTTGAAATGGAGGTGCAGAAGAGTGCAGATAGGGATTTTTCAGTGGTTCAGATTCTGGTGACACAGCAGAGACCAGAATCCAGCTGAAGAATAGTGGTATCCAGCTGTGCTTGCAAAAGATGGCAGGTGGCTATCCAGAAGAAAGAACCTGGCTATGTCTGGTGGCTCAGAGTGGATGCTGAAGGCACTCAGGTGAATATATATGAAACTGTTGCATTCATATGAACCATGATGATCCACTGAGGTCAATTCATGACAAATGGTAACGCAGTGTTTCTCTTTATGCTATGTGTCAACAGCCTACTTCTGTAGGGGGTGTCCTTTTCCTATGATTGCAATGAGTAATGGTTTTAAGCAAATTAGTTAATGGCATGAGTAGCGGGAGTGACTGCTAACAACTCTCACACTAAATGGAAAATATTCTGCATCCGTGATTCCAGCCACCCAATCTGACATTTGGTTCCATCCTGGATGCTTCCACATCAGACTTTTAAGACCGGAACAGACATAACTCATTCAGCTGGTTTTTATAGATAATCCAGACTTCAACCCAGTTAATTCAAATGTTTCTTGCATTCTTCTCCTGTTTTTTTTCTCTCTTCCAAATCCAATATGTGACTGGTGGTGTTTTTTCACCCCCATCATAAAATCCAGTTGCAGTTCCAGCCTGCCCAATGCAGACTGGCAAAAGCTGTATAGCAGAGGTTGGGACTGTGTAGCTCTCCAGATATTGGACTGTAACTCCTAGCAGCTTCGAGTTCAACAACTTCTACATGAAGGCATATATAAAATGTTCAGGTCCTTTATTTAGAGCTTCCTTCTTGCCTTTCAAATTGACCAAAAAGTTTCTTAGAATCATAGAATCCTAGAACTGGAAGAGACCACAAGTCATCCAGTCCAACCCCATTCTGACATGCAAGAACTCACAATCAAAGCATCCCTGACAGACAGCCATGCAGCCTCTGTTTAAAAAGAAGAGACTCCACAACCCTCCAAGGAAGCATCTTCCATTGTCAACAGCTCTTACTGTCAGGAGGTTCTTCCTAAAATTTAGCTGGAATCTCTAGTTTGAATCCATTGCTCTGAGTCCTTGGAGTTTATCATATGACAGAATTTGGGGGTATAATGCAATGGCGATCCAAATGCAATCATGGGGTTTCACGATATTGCGAATGAGTGTATTTCACCCAATTTAGGGCAATGGGAAGTCATTCCGAACGCATTCATGGGGTTTCACGTAATTGCGTAATCTCAAGCAATTTCGGGGAATGGGAAGTCATTTTCAGGAAATGGGAAGTCATTCTGAATGCATTCCAAATGCAATGGAAATTCAAGTAAATTCCAACATTCAAACCACTATGCCACTCTGTTAACAATTATTATTAACTAATTATTTTCTATTTTTATTATTATATTTTTTTCAGCAATAATACTTAAATAAAATAAAATAGCCCAACTGCTTTAACTCCAAATAACTCTCTCTTTACAATGAAAAGAAACTAATGCTGCTACTAAAGGCAACAGGAAACAACCCACTAGTTGCGCTGAAAGGAAGAAACATGTAGAGATGACTAACCCTGCATCCACACTGCATAAATAATCTGATGTGACCTTACTTTAAGTGCCATGGCTCCGTGCTATGGAATACTGGGGATTGTACTTTGTTGTGGCACAAGACCTTTGCTCTGGTGGCACAACAAAATACGATCCCCAGAATTCCATAGCATGGAGCCATGGCAGTTAAAGTAGGGTCAAACTGGATTATTTCTGTAGTGTAGACGCAGCCTAATTGAAAGGATAATTGCAGGGAGATGCAGGACAGGACCTAGTCAGTGTGGAACTTACCTCTGAGCAAACATAAATGAGATCTTGCTTTATCAGATTAGACAAGCATTACCAGATTTTTATGAGGACATTGTACTGTACTAAGATCTGTGCAGAATCACCCATTTAATTATCTTTCCAGGCTACTGAAGAAAAGCAATGCTTAGCAGTGCTCAAGGGCATTAATGTGAAAGCAGTTCATGAGAAAGAGGCTAAAACTCTGAAAAATCAGGTCAAGTCCTGAGGCTTGGTAGCCTGTCCTGGTGAATGATATGTCTCCTGGGTCAGAGTGGTCTCTCATTGCCATGTACTCTCAAGGGCAGCCATATTCATCATGTAAGGGAGACACCAGATTGTGTTTCATGGTGGGGACGTGTTTCCTTCTCTCAGTAACCAACAAGGGATAATAAATGTTGGTCAAAATGATATTTGCCATGCTGCAGGATGTAGCAATAAGACTGCAGAAGGCAGGATTTTCCTACAAAGAATCATCAACAAGCAAGTGTTGAAGGTTTTGACAGGAAATCTAACCAATGATGACACTTGTGATACTAATTCCAGTGTTCTATGATATGGAAAAATAAGTGATGTCACACACAACTATAGTTCACATATTCAAGAGGAAAATATTAGGAGTTTAGAGAACAACTCTAACTGGGTAAACCTACTGACCTTATAGTTTATGCACTGATTTGATGGCTAACTTGCAAGAAATATAACTACTACAGATTTTGCCAGGGCCAGAAAAAAAAGAGTCACCAAATGAAGTTGAAGATGACGGTTATGAACCAGTGGGATACCCAAAAGATAACACAAGTGAGATGCCGGTGACAAGAACTGTCTGATTCATAAGTAATTTTGGTTTGATTGAGATATAACTTTGTGACTTTAAACAGTTTTCAAGGAATACAGCTGTGTCTTGCAGAACTATTTCTCAACCTCTGGAGAGCCTTTCAAAAATAATTTTATCCCTCAGAAAAATATGGGAGAATGATTTGGGAGACCTACTGTAACTTCTGTACTGGTTACTGTTCTCTTACAGAAAAGGATGGCTTAAGATTCATAGATTTATATTTATTGTTTTGCAGGATCAAGATTGCCCACAATGATGGGCAGAATATAAAACTAACATGTAAATTTTCACTGTAAATATTTGCCTTATGAAACAGCAAAGTAGTCAGCAATAAATTACTTATCCTAGACTGGTTTACTCCATAAAAATATTGTGTCCAGTTAAGAATTAAAAGACTAACACTCCAGTCCAAACTTCAGCTAAACGACTCAGAAGCCAGTTCCATGAGACTTGTTTCCAAATACAGGTGCTTGGCATTAGGTTCTCTTGGGCCCAAATTACATGTTATTATAGCCCTAGGCTGGTGGGCTATTTTGACTTGGAAAAGTATCTTTTAGTAGGTACAACTGGTAACAAAGAGATACAGGTAGTAGCTTTCTGAAGAGCTTAGATGTGAACTCCCAGAAACCCCAAATCTAGTAGTCATGCTGACTGAGGGATTCTGAGAGATGCAGTACAAAAAACTAACTTTTCCAAGGGATATCTGAGTATGCTTATTCTGCCATATGCTTTCTCTAAATGGTCTCCCCACAGTAGCTCGGTGGTTTAAAATATGTAGGTTGCATGTTATATTCCTACTCCTGACTGTGGCTATTTTAAGCAGTTCTTCCATCTCAAAACAATAAATAATATTTTGGCTTTAGGAATCTAAAATGGAGAACTGTGGGATTTAAGGGATGGATAACACATAGTTGTTTATGCTTTCTTACTCTGCATTTATATAACACAAAGGCCCGATAAAGACGGGCACCAAGGGGCACCCTCATCATGTGTTAGGGTTGCCCGGGGGCAGAGTGTATACACACCCCACAACCCTAGCATGTGATGAGGGCATCATTGTTGTGCAGCGCCATATACATGGCATATGCAGCAACTATGTCACAGCTGTGCAGCGCCGTTTAGAAGCTGTGCAGCTGTGACATAGTTGCTGCATATGCCGTGTATATGGCGCTGCACAACAATGATGCCCTCATCACATGCTAGGGTTGTGGGGTGTGTATACAGCGCTGCACAGCTGAGATGTCATAGAGGCACCCTATGGCCCTTTTCTGTCTTTTTGCGTCACAACTGTGAAGCAAAAAGGGGCTGCTTTTTCGGGCTCCTTTTTTAGTCTGCATCATCTGTATCGGGCAAAAGTGCCCATCTGTATCGGGCAAAAGATTATTAATCAAAATGCTACAAGTGAAAATTCCATTTGTAGTCATGCCATCAGGCAATGTAAAGCAGACAATCATGACTGTGCCAGCAAACATTCTCTTTAATTTAATTTGGTTTGCAAAAGTGCCTTGTTCGCAGTCAAACTAACTTCACCCCCAAGTGTATTTGGGGAGAATTGGGATGAACCAGCACAAGCCCTCTTGACCCTGTTCATTTTGAAACAGCTTTTTTAGCACATCTTTTCAAAAGATGCAGATTGTCCCAAATGTGACCTCACTGCTGATCAAATCTGTCCGTGCATGCAGTTTTCCCATGGATGCATGCATGTGAGGGCAGATTTTCCCCATGGCACCCATGGATCCATACATGCCATGGGGGAAAAATGCCATGGGAGAAAATCCATGGGTGCCATGTGGAAAATCGGCCCTGGTATACATGGATCCATGGGTGCAGTTTTCCCCCATGGCATGTGTGGATCTGTGAGTGCCATGGGGAAAATCTGCCTTGGCATACATGGATCCATGCATGCCATAGGGGGAAATTGCACCCACGGATCAATGCATGCCAGAGCAGTTCAACGTACAACTAACAGCTGAAGAAAATCTTGTGGCTTAAGAGTTTTTACCTCTTTAGCATAAAAAGAAAGATCAGTAAGAAGGAATGAAACAGAGAATTATAAAATTATGCATGGTTTGGAGACAGTCGACAAATAGATCTCGTCCACTGCCAATACATAATGTTAGTGTTCAAGGTTCTCAAACGAAACTGATTAGTACAAGATTCAGGACACATGAAGAAAATCCTTCCTCACTCAATGCATGATTAATGTATGGGATTTGCTGCTATGGAGCACAGTGACAGCCACTGGCTTAGGTGGCTTTAAAATGGGATTAGACAAATTTATAGAGGATAAGTCTATCAGTGGACATCAGCCATGATGGCTAAATGGAAACTGCAGGTTCAGAAGCACCTGCTTCTTAATACCAGTTGCTGAGAGGCAGAGCTGGAAGAGTTACTTTTGAAAAGAAGGAATATAAAAAGTGCAGAAGCCACTTGTAACTGAGTAGTAGCAGGATGATGACCTGCCTTTCTCACAGTCTCCTGGGGGTCTCTGAGGAGCATTTGGGTGAGCAGCATGGGGGCATAGCTGGAAACAGGGAACTAGACCAGAGATCCTTGGCTTAACTTAGCAGTGGTCTTCTTACATTCTTAGAAAATGTAATGTTCAGCAAATTACATAGAAGTTTTATTTTAAATTATTCTGTATATGCAGTTACCCCCGTTAGTAGATATCTACCTGCCGTAGTGATTAACAATGTGGGCACATTATCACACATGATCCTGAGTTTTAAGATCCTCAGGGGGGACTTTTCTCTTGTCCCACTTTCTTCATAGGTCCTTTTGGTGACCAGATGTTCTCCTTTTCCAGGACATATCCTACCTTTCTTTCAGCCTTCTATCCAGGAGGAATTCCAAAATGTCCTTCACTTTGAGCAGGACAAAAAGCATGATTTTATATTTATACGAGTGGGTTTTTACGAGTGGTGATATTAGGGCTGGGGAGTGTGCAGCACCCGCATGCTCCCCAGCCCTAACACGTACGGACGGCACCATTATAGCGCTACCCCCGCTCACATGGTGGACATAAGCATGACATGTGGGCATTGTAGTGCTCACACGTCCTTCAGTGGGAGAGACATCTTCCTTTAGTGGGAGAGATGCAGCCCTTATGATGCCCTTATGATGTCCCAAAAAGTAGCCACTTTAGGCAGCTTCTTTTTTGCTGTGCCATGCAGTTTGGTTGCTGCGGTGCAGCTGCGGAGCAAAAATGGGCGAGCACAAAAAAGGGGTGGTCTATCCATTGTTGTTGTTATTGCTGCTGCTGTTGTGTGCCTTCCAATTGTTTCTGACATTTTGGGGGGGTTTTCTGGCAAGATTTGTTCAGAGGGTGTCTGCCATTACATTTGCCAATGGCAAGGCTATAACTGGAATTTTCACTTCTAGCATTTTGACTACCGGTAGTAATCATTGTTGTTGCTATTGCTGCTGCTGTTGTTGTATGCCTTCCAATTGTTTCTAACCTATTTTGGGGTTTGCTTGGCAAGACTTGTTCAGAGGGTGTTTGCGTTACCTTCTTTTGAGGCTGAGAATGTATGTGACTTGCCCAAGGTCATCTAGTGGGTATCCATACCTGACCCTGATTCAAACCTTGGTCTCCTGCAGTCCTAGTGTGACACTCAAAACCCTTTACTGTGCTGGCTCTCATAGACACACCCATTCTGCATGAAATTGTACACACAGATAAAGGGTTAGGACAGGAGTGAGCAATGTGAGGCACTCCATGTGTGTTCTTGGTCTGCAGCTTCCAATATAATTCCTCACCCTTGGCTGTGGGGAAAAGCTGGCTTTTCTACAATACTTGGAGGACACTTTCCCCACATTCTTTAGGGGCCTGCTTACTGTTAAACATTTAAAGGAGTCTGTGAATTCCAGAATCCTGTGAAGGCAGCCATATCATAGAATCACAGAGTTGGAAGATACTGGAATGGCCATCCAGTCTAACCCCCTGCCATGCAGGAATATACAATGAAAATATTTCAGGCAGATGGTCTAACAGTCTGTATGGCTCCTTAAAGGCAACATGTGGCCCTTTCAAAATGTTGAATTGCAACTTCCATCATTTCCTAACATTAGCTACTGTATTAGCTAGGGCTGATGGGAAGTTCATCCCATCAGCATACACAATTCCCAAACTGCCTTCAGACCTAGCGTACTTTTCATGGTCTTCTCTACAGCCCACTTCGTTTTCCACATAGCTTTATCTTCTGCACTTCTTTGACCACATCATTGATGTGCATATTTTCAGTAGTGGTCACACGATGTTCTCTGCATAGTGCTCTGCTTCACCTGAACTTCTGATAAACAAGAAGCCATTGAGTAAAATCAGCAGTTAAAATGGGCTGAAACAGAGAGAGAAACAGTAAAGGTGCAGTTTTAAAGGCAGAGTAGCATGCTGAGTAAAACTGAGCCTCCGGTTGCAGCCATCATTTCACAGCAGCTCACTCAGCGTAAATGTCTCTCAGGAGAATATCATACTTTTTTGACCTATCCAGGCATGGATCAGTGGAACGGGAAAAATTGGTGTTATTGCATGCAAAATTGCTGCTGCACTGCTTGCCAACCACCACCTGTCCCTGAGCCAGCCGATTTTGAAGGTTGGAAAGCTCATGTACTACCAAAATCAGAAGGATAAGCGTGGCTTGGGGAGAGGTGGTGGTTTTCCCGGATTGAGCAAAAAATACATGTGTGATAAGCTCCACAGCCATAAAGGTCTGCTTTTGACTGAGAGCTCCCATTTCCAGCTTGATCCTTAGCCTAGTTCCCAAGTTTTCTCCTCACCTCACACTTCAGGTAAAGTAGAAAGTGAATACAAAACCTTAGTATACAAAACCTTCTGACTGCTGCAGTGACTAAGGATGGCACCTCTCCTCTGAATGCCTGTCTTGAGTCAGTAATGAGTTGGGTGAGGGAAACAAACTCAAGTTGAATCCAGAGAAAACGGAGGTACTCGCGATAGGTACCCCAGGTCCAGGAAAAGAAATTTGTCAACCTGTCCTGGATGGAGTCACACTTCCCCTAAAGGATGAAGTTTGCAGTTTGGGAGTGCTCCTGGACCCATCCCTACAGTTGTCATCTCAAGTAGATGTGAGGCGAGGAGTGCTTGGTACCAACTTTGGTTGATAGGCCAACTGTGTTCCTACCTGGACCAAGGACCTTGAAGCAGTGGTACATGTTCTGGTAATTTCTCATTTAGATTTCTGTAATGCACTCTACATGGAGCTACCCTTGTACCAAGTTCAGAAGCTTCAATTGATTCAAAATATGGCAGCCAGATTGGTCACCGGTTTGACCATATAACACCAATCCTAAAAGATCTTAATTGGCTGCCGATTAGCTTCCAGGTGCAATACAAGGTGTTGGTTATTACCTTTAAAGCCCTACATGGCTTGGGCCCAAGTTACTTGCAGGAACACCTTTCCCTATATAATCCACCCCGCACTCTCAAGACATCTGAGAAGAAGTTGCTGGAACTAGAAACAACCAGACTAGCTTCAACTTCCCAGAGAGCTTTTACAGCAATGGCTCCAAAACTGTGGAACAGTCTCCCAGAAGAGATCTGCCTTATGACCTCCTTTGAGGCTTTTAAGAGGGCAGTTAAGACGGATTTCTTCCAGTGACCTTACCCACCTGACCTTTAAGAAATACTGTTCTATCTCTGAACTGGGACTGAAATATTTCTATCCCACCATCGCTTTTTGATAGTATTGGTTTAATTTTTTTAAATTGTCAATTGTTTCTATATTTTATTGTTGTGCCTTGTGCTTAGGTATTTATATTGGGTTGTAATCCCGCCTCGATCCAACTGGCGGGAAAATCTAAATAAAAAATATTATTATTATTATTATTATTATTATTATCATCATCATCATCATCATCATAATCAGTTGTAGTAGTAGTAGTAGTAGAGGGAAACTGATTGTTTTCTCACCTGGCAAATAAATTAAGAAGTAGAAAATACACCAAATGCCAATGCAAGCTCTTTGTGTAGATGTGCAGGGCTATCAAGTCTGTTCATGGGCAGAAGACAGCAGAATATGCTTTGAACCACAAAATAAGAAGCGAAATAATAGTTATTAACCAACTGTAGCAATATTGGGATGGTATGGTGGAATATCAAAGGAAGATTAGGGTGAAACTTAGAAGGAGTGAAGATAGCAGGAAGGAACATAATGATATGTGGATGACACCATAGTAGAAAATATCACAGACTTGGAACAATTACTAAGGAAGGTCAACCATAAAAGGGCAAAGGCAGGATTAATGCTGAACATAAAGAAAATAAAAATAATGATCATGGTGTTACGATACCTACATTTGATATAAAATTTTGGGAGACATGTGGACTGTATCATGACCCCTGCTTGACCTATTCCAAGGCCCTCCATAAGTCCCAAGCGTGAAGGTCACGTAGGCAGGCCCCACTTGGAGGAATTGAGTTCATAGTAAGCTACTCTCTAGAGGAAGTCAGGAGTCGCCAGACCGTTTTTGCCACTGCCCTCTGGAGTAAAGACAGTAGCCTTGGCTTCACACTTGATGAGTCAGTGATTGACTTAACCACTCAGCCATTAAGCCGTCTTCCCCTCCGAATTGTGTCCAAAACCTAAGCGCATTGTACACAGTTTATTTGCTCTTGGCTTAAGAAAGCCCAGGCAATCAACACCTTTGTCTAGCATTGATAGTAGCCTCTGGATATGTTCAGCACTATATAAGGTTCCCATTTAGAATCGCTCCTCGATGCTATTCTCAGAGGACAGGCTGGTTCACGGCAGTTTGATTTCTGCATGTAACTCCTGCGGCCAATCTCCCCTCATCCTGGCAGTCGTGTCCATCATCATCATCCATCTCAATCTGTCTTCCACGAGAAGACTTCTATGGTAGATATTCTGGTGGTGTCTCTTTCTCTCAGACCTAACTCCCAATTTCACCCCTCCCTTTTTCTCTAGCATTGAATGAATGTGTGTGTGTGTGTGTGTGTGTGTGCCCCCTTTGCTGTAGAGAGATATACAGAGATTGTTTTGGTGTTCTTCTTTAGCTTTATTGTAACTTTTGATATTAGTCTTTTGATATAAGCAGATCATAGTCTTTACCACAATCTGCCTCTAGACTTTTTTTGCAGAAAGAACAGAGCTTCTCCATCTTTTGCTTCTAATTATGTAATCTATTTAGTTTCTATATTGGCCATCATCAGATGTCCATGTATACCGTTGTTGTTTTGGTTGCCTAAAGAATGTGTTTGCGATGAACAAACTGTTGGCCTCACAAAATACAGTCAGTTGCTCTCCTCCTTCATCTCTTGACCCTAGGCCAAATTTTCCTACAATTTTTGATTCTGCTCTGTTCCCTACTTTTCTGTTTCAATCACCTTATAGGAGTGTTTTACAGTGTTAATACAGTACTAACAAGCTTTAGCTATGGTGCCACTGCAGTTGTTGCTGTGACATCCTCCACCAGTGTCACCTCTCACTACTGCTGCTGCCCAGTAGCTCTTTGGCACATTGAGTCAGGATCCTCAGCAAAAGCCTGTCTGACATGGGAGACCCTACCGGCAGCACTGCTGTCATCAGCAAAGCCTCGTACTTCACAGGAGCATGCAGTTCTACCCCCACAGAAAGATAGCACCATACAAAATCATAAAATGATGAAACCAGCATAAAACAATAAAAGACAAATAGAACAAAACTAAGGAACTGACACGCTGGAAGCCCTGAGAAAATAGGAAGGTCTTTGGCTGGTACAGCAAGATACCAGATTATGGTGCCGAACACACCTAAGTTGTTCCTCGTGTAATGTGCCATAATTAGGAAGACCCTCCATTTAACTTCAGAGATTTGGGATACTTGGAAGGAAGACTGGTGATGAACATATCAGACAGGCTCTTTACATAAACACAGTGGTCACGGCAATGAACTTAAGGCCATTTTAGGGATTTTATGATTAGCGCCAGCATCACTTTGCATTTTGATGGAAATAGACCAGCAGCCAGTAAAGTAATTCAAAGCTGACCAAATACTGAAGCGACTGAGGTCCAAAACACACTGCGGAAATAATCCAGTTTGAGACCACTTTAACTGTCTTACCTTAATGCTAGAGAATCCTGGGAACTGTAGTCTAGTATGGCAACAGGGCTCTCTGGCAGAGAAGGCTAAATATCTCACAAACACTACACTTCCCAAGATTTCCTAGCATTGAGCCAGGTTAGTTAAAGCAGTCTCAAACTGGATTATTTCTGCAGTGTATTTTGGACCTTAGTATTGTACTCTGAACAAATTGGTCTATGACTGTTGCACTAGATGACTGCAATGTGTTACGTCACCTGTTGCATATCTCTGAAGAGATCACAGATAGCAGATGCTCTCTCTCTCTCTCCAGAATGGATGGCACCTGATGCATCAGTTTTAATTGATGGAGCATAGGAGTTAGTTTACATATTTCATTGGCCCTACACAAACTATAAAAATGTAATACCTTGAATCATATTTTTAGTCCTGACTAGAATAGGCCCATCAGATCAGTTTGATTTACCTACATGTTGACTCATCCAACAATTGATTCCCTGCATCTGTTCTAGCTGGGATTAATCTAGAGAATTCCAGAAAGTGCATCCCAGACATCACGGATTCTGTTTTTCCACCAGATTACTTCAAGTAAATTTAGATTAGAATTACCATATCTGAAGCCCTAGGAAATGATCTGAGGTTCGGAAATAATGAATAGAGCAGTAATTAAAATAGTGTCAGAACAGAGTAGGACAGAGCATTAATGCATTTGATTAATACATTTGAAGTAGAATATCTAATTTCAGTAGGGAACAGCACATTTTAAAAAAAAACATAGTGGCATAGGAATCCAAAATTGTTTTAGCAGATTTGAATAGTTTCTTCAGCTGGCTCTGTCTGATTTCTCTACATCTTCAGTCTCAAGAACTTGCTGCACAGATTTTTAAAAGGTGAAATTGTTAAGAATTTTCTAAAATATGTTAATTAAAAAACCCAGCTATGATAATGGTCAAAAACATAGCAGAGTAAGGAGACTTTCAGAGAACAAGGTACAGTCAGCCCTCTGTATCCAGGGATTCCTTATCCACAGGTTCAAGCATCCACAGCTTGAAAATATCTACGGTTTCTCTCTCTCTCTCTCTCTCTCTTATTTTCTATCTATCCCTCCCCCCCTCGAAAGCAAATCTTGAGTTTGCTATTTTATATAAGGCTAACCATTTTACTATGCCATTGTATATAATGGGACTTGAACATCCATGGATTATGGTATCCCTGGTGGGACCTGGAGCCAAGCCCCAGCAGATACCAAAGGCCCACTGTGTCTTCTTTCCCACTAACATACTGACAAGATCATTATCTTGTTAGCATAATAATGAAGGAAACTGTACTGTCAAACAGTTCCAAGTGTCTGTTGATGTGGTTGAGTTACAATTTTGCTGAACAGATGGAAAGCTACTCAATCCTTTGATCATAACCAGATAAAGGCTTTTTAGTATATTTGGCTATTTGTGCTCCTCCCATAAAGTCTCTTCTGCAAACTTTATCTCCACTCTCTCATCTCTTGAAGCCATTTATTCATTTGCTTTGCTATTACACTTGCACTGTTTTGCCTGAGATGTGTGACCTCCTTGACCCTCTGACTGCCAAATGTTTAGCAGCTCTGGTGCCATAACTGACTGAATTTGCAGAGAAAAAGATGGAAATGTAGAGTCTGAATTCAAGAGTACATGAACAACTTTTTAAAAACAACAACAACAACCAACCAACCAACCCGCCAGCCAGCCAGGCAGCCAAACATACCATCTGTGTCCATGCTTCATGGGATTTTGAAAGATAATCTCTTGGTGCAGATCTACTGAAGAACTGCAAATGAAAGCAGGCAGATGATGATGATGATGATGATGATAATAATAATAATAATTTTATATCCCACCCCTCTACAATATGCAATCGGGGCGGCTTACAAATATTAAAAAACATACATTCAAAACCCTCAACCCCCCCCCTCCCCATATGTAAGAATTAAAACATGTTTTTTTGTGGAGCTTTCAGGCTATGTGGCCATGTTCTAGAAGAGTTCCTTTCTGACGTTTTGCCAGCATCTGTGGCTGGCATCTTCAGAGAATGATAGCCTAGAAAAGGATTGGATATATATATCCTGTGTGACCCTGGAAAGGAAGGAGTAATTTGCAAATGTATTGTTCTGCTATAAGCCATCCTGGGCATAAAATGCTGTTTGAAAGCACTGAAATTCTGGACCATGCCAACAACTACCATGTCAGAATGCACAGGGAGGCCATTGAAATCCAAAACACCTGGACAATTTCAACAGGAAAGAGGAAACCCTGTGAGTAAACAAGGCTTGGTTCCCAGTCCTGAAGGACAGCAAGGTCAAGACTCAGCCTATGCAAATGAGAAACAGCCTAAGGCCAGGGGATTCCCAGCAGACAATGAGCACCAGTTAGTAGACATTAATCCTTGTTTGCATATCCTCCCACCCTGAGGACTACCATTAGCAACAGAACAATACATTTGCAAATTACTCTTTCCTTCCCAGGGTCACACAGGATATTTATCTCCATCCTTTTCCAGGCTATCATTCTCTGAAGATGCCAGCTAGAGAGGCTTGCTAGAGAGGTTAAGAACAATAAAAAGGGCTTTTATGGGTATGTCCGCAGCAAAAGGAAGAAGAAGGAAATGATAGAACCGCTGTGTGGAGAAGATGGCAAAATGCTAACAGGGGACAGAGAAAAGGCAGAATTACTCAACACCTTCTTTGCTTCAGTCTTTTCAGAAAAGGCAAAGGGTGTTCAACTTGAGTACAGTAGAGCGGGGGATAGAATAGGAGTATTTCAGCACAGAATAAGTAAAGAGATAGTACAGGAATACCTGGTTAATCTAAATTAATATAAGTCTCCAGGACCAGATGAACTACATCCAAGGGTACTAAAAGAACTGGCAAATGTAATATCAGAACCATTGGCAATAATCTCTGAGAATTCTTGGAGAACCGGAGACGTCCCAGCAGACTGGAGGAGGGCAAACTTTGTCCCCATGTTCAAAAAGGAGGAAAAAGAGGATCCCAACAATTATCATCCAGTTAGTCAGACATCAATTCCAGGAAAGATTCTGGAACAGATCATTAAATATAGAGTCTGTGAATATCTAGAAGATAATTCCATAATCACAAAAAGTCAACATGGGTTTCAGAGAAACAAGTCACGTCAGACAAATCTGATCTCTTTTTTTGATAAAATTACCAGCTTGAGGAGTTGGGGATGTTTAGCCTGGATAAAAGAAGGTTAAGAGATGATACGATAGCCTTGATTAAATATTTGAAGGGATGTCATATTGAGGAGGGAGCAAGCTTGTTTTCTGCTGCTCCAGAGACTAGGACCCGGAACAGTGGATGCAAGCTACGGGAAAAGAGATTCCACCTCAACATTAGGAGAAATTTC
Organism: Urosaurus nigricauda; assembly: GCA_034509955.1. Lineage (NCBI taxonomy): Eukaryota > Metazoa > Chordata > Lepidosauria > Squamata > Phrynosomatidae > Urosaurus > Urosaurus nigricauda. The sequence goes on from JAOEGL010000002.1 coordinate 125,725,395, forward strand.
CTGACAGTAAGGGTTGTTTGACAGTGGAACACACTCCCTCGGAGTGTGGTGGAGTCTCCTTCCTTGAAGGTCTTTAAACAGAGGCTGGATGGCCATCTGTTGGGGATGCTTTGATTGGGAGTTCCTGCATGGTAGGGGGGGTTGGACTGGACGGCCCTTGTGGTCTCTTCCATCTCTATGATTCCATGATTCTATGACCTCCAAAGAAGGAAATTTCACCATACTCTGAGGCAGTCCATTCCACCATTGAACAGTTCTTACAATAAAGAAGTTCTGTGTTTATTAAAATATCTCTATCCCACCCCATGTCATAAGACCTCAGGTCAGCACATAACTAAATTCATTTTGAGACTATTTTTTAAAAAAATAAGAGTCAGGAATAATTTAAGCAATCTGAGGAAACATATTAAGCAAGTTAAAATAATTTAAAATCATTCTCCAAGCTGGATAAGAATGGATTCTTGCTTTGTGAGGCTCAGTAGTAAGGTGCAAAAATGGTGGGCCTTTAAAAAGTCTACAACAGGTCATGCTTTCAATTTCTTTCTTTCAGTTAATTCTCAAATTTGCTACAAGATCCCTTTGCATACTTGGCTATGGAGATTATCATGTGGGATAAGAAACGGGCAAGAAACGGAAAGCTCCCATCATTATTGTGTAATTGTGCAAATGTTTTCATATGACGTCGTGCTCATCCCATACTTTTCCTGTGAATAGACTGTAATGATACTTGAACTTCTTATTAATGGGGAAACCCCACAAATAGTTTGCCAATAGCACGAGTGAAGTGCTATTGTGAAAATGTGGAAGTCATTAATGTTTCATTTGAGCTATCACAAACAAATCAGGGACCTTTTCCCAGTCTGCATTTCGGTACAGGCAATTTGTTTTCATTGCTACGATTGTTTTTGGAGTGGATTTCTCTCTCATTTTGAGGTGTAGGGCACAATTTTGTTTCGACTTGATAAAAATAATGTAAAATAATGTTGTGAAATATATCGTTTATTTTGTTTTGTTCAGGACAGAACCATGATTTTCAGACATCCGCAGTAGTGCCGAAACAGTGCCCACATGAAACCTTCAATAATGATATATTAATGATATAAAAATGGATGTATGCTGAATGCAATTGTGTTTCTCTTCCATTTTTGTATTGTCATTATCACGCAATTGCACAACTGTGCGAAAATATCTATCACTATTGTTCCATTATCTTGCAATAGCAAAATTGTAATGGAATGGGCTCTCATGTGATATTCTCCATAGTCTTTGAATTCATAAAAATCCTGCAAGGCAGGACATGTCTGGTAGAAAGCAACTGTGCAGCCCTCCAGCTGGGAATGGATGGTTATTCTAGGGCCTAAGAACAATGGTTTGCAACCTTTTGACAGACAGCTGTAGCTGGACAACAACAACCAAAAGGATGTTGACAAGCTGGAGCATGGCCAGAGGAGGGCAACCAAAATGATGAAGGATCTGGAAACCATGCCTTATGAGGAGAGACAAGGGAGCTGGGTATGTTTAGCCTGGAGAAGAGAAGGTTAAGAGGTGAAATGATAGCCCTGTTTAAATATTTAAGGGGGTGTCATATTGAGGAGGAAGCGAGCTTGTTTTCTACTGTTCGAGAGACAGGGACACAGAGCAATGGATGGAAGCTACAGGAAAAGAGATTCCACCTCAACATTAGAGGAACTTCCTGACAGTAAGAGCTATTCAATAGTGGAAGATGCTCCTTTGGAGGGTGGTGGAGTCTCCTTGTTTGGAGGTCTTTAAACAGAGGCTGGATGGTCATCTGTCAGGGGTGCTTTGATTGGGTAATCTTGCATGGCAGAATGGTGTTGGACTGGATGATCTTTGAGGTCTCTTCCAACTCTATGATTCTATTATTCTATTCTGTGATTCTGAGGAGCCCCCAATAGCCAGCCTGCAGGTGGGGCTTCTGGGAACTGACGTTTCCCCACATCTTGAGTTAGAGGGGGAATGACAGTGGACCAGGCACCTGCTTGGCACCCACAAGGCCCTGGTTCAACTGTGGGCATCTCCAGCACCAATGGTCTTGACTGGTCAGGGCTGAGGAGGGCCTTGGGAAGCCATAGCTGTTATTTAGAGAAAACAACATTGGCTCGAATGGATCAAAGGCTTGGCTCAAGGATAAGAGGTTCTGAGAGGCCATTTTCAAATTCTTAGGAACATGAGAATTGGGGCAACAAGAGGAGAAGAAAAAATAGACTAGGAGCAAGTTGCCATCAAGAACAGCAACAAAAGCCGTGGCCTGACATTGCAAGTCATATTGTGGTCTGAGGCAGAGCAACAAAACGGTGCCCCACCAAAAGCACAGGCCTGAAAAACAGCCAGGTTATGGTGGGATTCACCAGGTACAACATCTTGCCATCTTGAAGATTCATGGCCATAGCTTCTCTTATTGAGTCAACCCATCTGTTATATGGTCTTCTTTTTTATTATCATCTTCAATTTTACCAAGCATTATTGTTTTTTCTAGCGAGTCCTTTCTTTCCATGCTATGACTAAAATATAACAACCTCAGTTTAGACATCTTAGCTTCCTGGGAGAATTTGCTCTAGGATTTATTTATTTATATTTTTAGCAGTTCATATATATGCATAGAACCCTTCTCCAGCACCATACCTCAAATGAGTTGATTTTCTTCTTATCAGTTTTTTTTTTCACTTTCCAAAGTTCATACCCATGCATAGTAATGGGAAATACTATGGTGTGGTCCATCCTAACTTTAATATTTAGTGATATATTTTTACACTTCAGGATCTTGTCTAGTTCTTTCACAGGTGCCCTTCCAAGTCCAAGTCTTGACCACAGATTCAGCTCTGATTGATAATTAGGCCCCAGTTTGGAAAATCTTGAACAATTTCAATGTTTTCATTGTCTCCTTTAAAATTATGTAGATCGTCTGTGGTCCCTATTTTTGTTTTCTTATGGTTCAGCTGTAAACCTGCCATTGTACTTTCTCCTTGAGTTTCCTCAATAAATTTCCAAATCTTTGATATTTTCTGCTAGTACTATGGTGACACCTGCATATCTTAGATTGTTAATATTCCTTCCTCCAATTTTCATGCCTCCTTTTGACTATAATCCTGCTTTACTCATGATGTCTTTGTTGTAGAATTTTGAGCATCACTTTGCATGGGAAATTAATGCAATGGTCTTGTGATTACTGCAATTCTTGATGTCCCCTTTCTTGGGGACTGGAATGTATACTCAGTGTTTCCCGTCTGTAGGCCATTGTTTTCTTTTACAAATGTGTTAACAGATTTTAGTTAGAGCTGGAGTAGACACTATCTCTGTAGCTTGGAGCAGCTCTATCCATATTCTATCTATTCTTGGTCAACACTAAAGTGCTCTGAGTGTAGTTCTCACTTCATTTTTTAAAACTGGAGGTTTGTCCGCATATGGTTTTTCGTTAAATGAATACCGTATGTCATTCTTTCATCTCTTTTATATGTGTCTTCTGTCTTTTTATTTCTTCTTGGTCAGTTAAACCATATATACTTGACTATCAGTTGACCTCATGTATAGGTTGAGGGCACGTTTTTGGGTCAAGATTATGGATTTTGATATGGATAAGTCAAGAATAAAACTTAAAGGCATGTAACAAAGGATGGCAAGCATGAAGCAAGGCTAAATGATACCAAAGAACTTATAAAGTTCCAGCAGGCATAATTGTTTGTGCTCACCTGTTGGACGGATGAGAAGGAAACTACGGTAAATCATGGCTGTGAGATGTGTGGGGGAGACAACCAGATGCAGGCGAGGCGAAGAAAACCCCCACACATCAAAAAGGATGAAAAGACAAAGCAAAGAAAATACTGACTATATGTTAGCAGTGATTATAGCCTTTAACTTTAACTAGCGGCAAAGATTTTCACATGATATCACGACTAGAGAGGACTTATCCTGGGAAAAACCAAGAATGCTCCAGCAAGAAATCATTCATGGGAAAATCCTGTGAATGATTTGTTGCTGGAGCATTCCTGATTATTCCCGGGATAAGTCCTCTCTAATCAAGTGTGTGTGAAAATTTTAGCTGCAATCTCAAGACTGTTCTGAGAAAATGCCTATTTAAACCCCCAATTTCTCCCCTACCCCCATGTAATAGTCTCCTTGGTTCTCACCTTTTGCCACTCTACTCAGAGAAAGGAATGGTTCCTTTTTTGATAAGGTTACAGATAATGTCTTTCTACTTTTCCCTCTAATAATGTTCCTGGCTTCAGTCCAGAATTCTTCTGATTCTTGGTCAATTAGGCTTAATAGTGCAGATCTGTTTTCCAGTTTGTCTTTAAATTCTTCTACAAGGAGAAGAATTTCTTCTACAGAAATATATAGTGATATTCTTCTACAAGGAGGTATCCAAAAGTTTTAATGATCACCTTTTTAAAAAACTGACAGAAAGTTTGTTTTGATTTGTAGTTGTTAACTTTTCTCTATGTTTGCATCCTCCCATTGGGAGAAAAGACTACTTTCGCCCTTTTAATAAGACATCACTTATCCCATGGCTGCCACATTTACTCAGGAATCATTGTTTAAGGGACTTGATAAAAGCCTTTTGAAGGCTGACATACCATTATACATTATGTTCTCACCATACACTTCTAAGGGTCAGTGAGACAGTAGCTATGGAGAGCCAGGTTGATTCATAGATCATGATGCTTTATCACCTTCTTTCTGTTCCTTTTTTGTTTTCTTCATTTTTCCACATTCTGGAGGAAGCTCTTATGCCCTAATGACTTCTTAGGTATTTAAACATGCTGGTGTCCTTCCAGTATTTGTGCCACCCTTCCTGAACTGTCACATGCATTACTGCTATATCTTTATTACTGTTGGTCTGAGTAACCCCAAAACATTTTGGAGAGATTTTTTTCCCCTCTTGATATGCCTTCTCAAAGTCCTTTTTATCAATCCTTCTTTTTAGGGAGATTTTCTCCTTGGAAGTCAAATATCCATATTTTATTTCCTTGGCAATTCCCATTTACACAGAAATCAAATTGTATAGCACTATGGTCATTATAAGGTAAAGAAAAAGGTTTCCCCTTTTATGTGATTGTCAAGTTGTGTCCAACTGTAGGAGGTGGTGCTCATCTTCATTACTAAACCAAGGGAATCTGTGCTGTCAAAGACAACTCTGTGGTCATGTGGCCAGCATGACTGCACACAATGCTGTTACCTTCCCACTAAGTGGTACCTATTTATCTACTTGCACTTTTACATGCTTTCGAATTGCCAGGTTGGCAAAAGCTGGGACTTGTGATAGGAGCTCACTCCATCCCACAGTACTTGGACCTTGACCTGCCGATTTGCCAATCTTCCAATAATCAGAGTCAGTGTCTTAACTGCTCAGCCACTGAGTCCCTCGTGGTCATTAAAGACCAGTCAATAACGGTGATATTGCCTTCTTATGCACATTTTGTAAAGGCAAGGAATAGTGCCAGCTGCTTCCAGAGGAACTTCTAAGTTCCTATGTTCCAGCAGGGCCAGCCCTACCAATAGAGTAGGTGTGCCAGCTGCTCCAAGTGGTAAGGTGAGGGGCTGCAGTTGTTTCTCTGGGCATTATTTCTAAACCTCCACCTCTACACTCCCCATACAATCAGGCTGTACAAGTATTTCTTTATGGATAAATGCAGCAAAGGCCAAGGGAAGGAGAGAGAGTATATAGAAACCAACAGAATATATATTACTTTAGCAGCAGCAGTACTGACATTTTAAACAGAGACTAATTTACTGAGATAAATCATGTCATCAAAGGGAAAAGGTCAAGGAAAAACACCAGGGGTACTTGCGAGAAATTAGTTCGATATACATTTTCCACTGCAAGCCAAATCATGAAGAAAAACAACATTAAATGACTGGACAGAATGAGACAGAAACAGTTTCCATTTCAAGATGCTTTCTAGAACTCCCTTCACACTGTCTTCCTGCACATGTTTTGTTTCATGCTTGGGTTGGTTTCTCGGTTATGACGTTTCTCACCTCAACACTCTCAGGAAGCCAGCAGCCCACCTGCAATATAAGATTGATCATGAAGGTCTTCTCTCTCTCGTTGGCAAAGGAATGGAGGTGAGCTTGGGGCACTGAACCATTTGACTTCATTTGGTGCCACCATGACTTTATTGGTCCTTTTCTGGATGGTTGCCTTCAATTTGCAGCTGACCAATGGTAAGGATAGGAAGGAGGCTGGTGTGCCCAAGGATATGTACAGTATGTGGTTGGAATTACTAAAACAGGTTTTGCACTTGGGACTTTGCTAGAAAACCAGAAGCTCTCCTCCACCTGTGTTCCATAACTTTGAGCAGCATATGTCATATTTCCAAACCTTATATAACCCTTGTATGTTTTATTCTTGCCAAAAAAAAAAAAAAAAAAAAGCCCTGTGAGATAAATTAGACTGAGCCATTGAAGCTGTAATTGTAATCTGGTCCTTTCTTTGGATTCCATATTCTCGTTGCAGCAGTCAGAAACATTTCTTGTGCAACAAGAGTGGAGACTCGAGTGTGGGCTAAGGAAGGGGGCCGAGCTCTGCTTCCCTGTTACCTGAGTGCTCAGAAGCTGGAGAGCACCTGGAGGCAACTGTATAAGGGATTAACAGTTCGCTGGGTACAGCATGGGGGCAGGTAAGATGGGAAGACCCATTTCTAATAATAATTATGGCACAGGGGTGATATTTCTTTGTCCTTTATTTAGCACTTCCTTCTCTTTCCTATTTATTTACTTCATTTCACTCCACTTTCCTCTAGACCAGGGGTTACCAATCTTTTTGACTCATTGAGCCCTTATTTCTATGGTGGAGCCCCTAAGAGGCCCACTCTATGCCTTACAAATTAATGGTGTTTAGGAATATATCCAAGAATATATTCTTATTCTTTAATTTCATTCAATTTTTATTTCTTTCATTTTCTTGGAGCAACTGCAGAGCACCTGAGAAGTGCATGCAGAGCCCTAAGGGCTCCCTGGAGCACTAGATCTTCCCCTAGCAAGAGTCCCACTCAACCAATGTCAACTGACTCTTTCCCTCTCTCATTGTTCCAGGTCCCACAAGAAACGCCGCTTGGTTCTAAAGGTGGAGCCCAGTGGACTCAAGAAATGGTCCCGTTCCATGATGCATCGGGTAGCCATACGGGATGTTGGTTTTCTCTCAGGGAATTTTTCACTCCAAATTGACCCCTTGATGAATGATGATGCAGGAATCTATGAAGCGCTGGTGAAATATGGCAGCAATGTTTGGTGCTGTCGGTTGGAGCTTGGTGTGGTGTCAGGTAGGCATCTCCGGTTGCTGGTAGGGGCTGACAAAGTATCAAGACTCTGTTGGACAGGAACAGCCCCATACCCCAAAACCGATGCTTTGGGGATCTAGAAAAGTATTAAGTGTGTGTTAAAAAGCTTATCCTTAGTGCTAGCAATGGGCAATACCAAGTCTGTATGCACTTGAATCAGGGTGGGCAAAGCGCAACCTGTAAGGCTGCATTTTCTAAGCCCTCAGGTCCCCCAGGAGTAGGCCCCTGGATACTTCTAGGGACCAAAAACAATATGCCTTTTTAAAAATTGTACCAAGATGTCCTCTAGCAGATTGCTTTTCCACCATATTTTGCACCTCCTGGGCTAATTTAGGTCTGGGAGAGATCTTTTTGAAACTGGAAGAGAAAAAGTAAGTGACTTCTGCTCACTTCCTGTTAAAAAGGCATCTAGACCTAAAATAGCTCAGGAAGCCCCCCTAAACTTGGTGAAAATACCCCCATGCCTCTTAAAGGGCTTTGGAGGGGGGCAAAAAGGTGAGTGAGTTGGAGTTGCATTGGAAATAAAGGCAAAGCAAAGACCCTTTCACTGCTTAACAAAAGAAGCCATATTAAAGTGGCATTAGAGATAGACATTATACACCATAGCATGTACTAAGATCTATGGGATACCCAAGACAGGAAAGCAGGCACACATGTATTTTATTAACATATTACTTATACAAAAGTGTGGGGAATGGTGTTGGGGAGTTATTTTTCTTCTCGTGCTGGGATCTGTTGCTTTGAAAACATCTGAGATCAAAGGTAGACTAAGGGAAGTCCTTCAAGACATGGAGTACAGTGAGGTGTGATGGAGAAGCAGTTTTCATTCCTTCGGTAAGCACTATTATATCCTGGAAAAATGGGGGAGCTCCACATACCCCCACACACCCCCATGAACAAGTTGATATTGTTGCTGTGTGCCTTCAAGTCATTTCTGACTTATGGTGACCCTAAAGTGAATCTGTCGTTTGGTTTTCTTGGCAAGATTTGTTCAGAGGAGGTTTAGCATCCTCTGAGGCTGAAAGAGTGTGAGTTGCCTAAGGTCACCTAGTGGGTTTACATACTGAGCTGGGATTTGAACCTGAATCTTTGGTCATAGTCCAGCATTCAGACCACTACACCATACTGGCTTCTATGTCAGGGGCTCAAATGATTTAAAAAATGATTGCATCTCAGTGTGTCTTGTTTAGCAGTTAGACATTACTTTTCTCACCAAAAAGGAATGGATGATGCTGTAAAATATAAGATAGGTGGTTATGTATCATTTGATAAGAATATCACTATATAAGTCTATTTTTCTTACAGTGACTGCTGACCCTCCTGGTCCTCTGGTTGAGTCTGAACCCACCAGGCTAACCTGTAACTGCACACATCCTGAAAAACCCACAAAGATACACTGGTTCCATGCAGGTCTTCTCATCCCCACCAATGATCGGTTTATCTCTCTGGACCAATCTCTGTTTATCTCCAGGTTGGTTGGGAGTGACTCTGGGCCCTGGGTCTGTCAACTTATCTTTGCAGATGGAGAGAGAATTTCTGCCACATACAACCTGAAAGTTATAGGTGAGATCAGCCTCCACCTCATCTTTCATGTTTCCTCAGTTATTCCTTCTCATTTTCCATCTTTCTTCAACCACACATGGCTTCCTCTGGAAATAAAAATGTAATAAATAGCAACACTGTCTTCTCTGGAATCATACAACAGAATTTGGGGGTATAATGCAATGGCATTCTGAACGCAATCATGGGGTTTCACATTATTGCGAATATGTGTATCTCACGCAATTTCGGGCAATGTGAAATAATTCCGAACGCAGTCATGGGGTTTCACATAATTGCATATTAGAGTATTTCACGCAGTTTCAGACAATGGGAAGTCATTCTGAATGCATTCCGAATGCAATTAGATTTAATGTAAATTCGCTAAACTAGCCAATTCACGTAATTGTGAATTGGCTCCATTCGCAATTGAGAGAAATTCCTCCCATGTGATAAACTCCTCTGTAAGCCTCAGCTTCTCTGGGTAAATCAAAAGAAAACACCTTAAATTCTTGTCAAACTTCCTGTGCTTCGTGTGATCTGTTCCACTTAATCTTGCGCACTTCCCCACCTCATTCTTTCCTCCAGGATTTGCTGAGAAAACAGTTCCTGTAATTTATACAGCAGCAGGGTCTGATGCCCAGCTTCCCTGCATCCTGAATTACAACCCCTTGGACTATGGCATTTCAAATATGTCTGTCTACTGGAACTACATGGGAAAGAGAGAAGTGAAGACCTTCAGCTATGGAGATGGCAGAGATTTCACCCTCCATCTTCCTGCTGTTGGCTCTGCTGATGCAGGGCAGTACTTATGTGAGATCACCATCCAAGGCACTACCATTACTCAGAATGTCATACTGGCAGTAATGACAGGTGAGGAGGGCATTCCTTGTTTTGCCTATGGTTCTTCCATCTGTTCTCAGAATACAGAAAGTCTGGCCTTTTTCATGAAAATGGAAGAGGAGTGTATCTTCACATTCATTGATAATAATTAAAGGCTGATTTGTACAATAGTGTGTGTTGAACCTCAAATGGTTGCACCTATGCAATTATAACTATGTCATACCCACTGATGTGGGTAGAACATGGCAGGATAGTCACAAAAATAAACTGCAGTAGTATCATTTCTAATGTCAGTTGTAGTATACAGGGAAAGAACAATGGCTGAGTAGCATTATAAATGTTATTGGTCTGGAGGCAGCCTTGGAGCCTTATCACATGAGAAAACAAAGCTGAAATAGAGCTAGAGAGTAGCGGCTTTCTCCACGTCTTACTTCATGACATCTCTTCCCATGGGAGATGGTCATCAAAGTGAGGTTTTTTTTTTCTAGGTTGAAAAATCCATTTGACAAAAGACTTGCTTTGGCGATAGTCTCTTGCAGGAGGGGAACTGAAGTGCTACGACATCATGTGGTAAGGCATGGAGAAAGCTGCTACAATGCGGCTCCATTTTCCGTCTTTGTTTTTTCATGCAATAAGGCTCTTGGTGTGTTATTGCAACATGGAATGAAAACAAGAGGGGGAAAAACAACACTGACGTTGCGCTCTGTTTCTAAGTGGTACAGGTTGAATCTGCCTTACCCAAAATGCTTGGGACCAGAAGTGTTTTGGATTTCAGATTTTTTTAGATTTTTGGAATACCTGTATTTGCATATACAATATAATGACATCTCTTAGAGATAGGAACCCAAGTTTAAATACACAATTCATTTCTGTTTCACATATACCTTACATACATAGCCTGTAGGTAATTTTATACAATATTTTTAATTATTTTGTGAATGAAACAGAGTTTGTGTACACTGAATCATTACAATGCCTAGATGTCACTATTTCAGCCACCCAGAAAAAAAGGTTTAGTTTTTGGAATATTTCAGATTTTGGAATTCTGGATAAGGGAAACTCGACCTGTAATGGTAGAAGTTTTAAAAAATTAAACTACCCGTGCTGTGTCACACTTCCTTTAGATATTACAAAAAAGCATCTATACTGAAGTTTTGGTATTATGAAAAACATAAAGGTTTAAACTGAATAGCTCTTTATACAGAAATACGTTCCATTGAGTTCACACTTGCAGGTAAGTGTGTGTAGGACTGGAACTTTAATAAGTTTTAACCAATTAATCGGTTGAAAGGTTGATGACTCTTAAGCCAAATGTTGAGAGCCCTAGTTATACAAGATAGCTGTGGGACTCCCTTTCAGCAAGGAAAGTGAGAGAGAGGGGTGATGGATGCTTGAGGGATGTTTTTGATTTTTGTTTCTTTCCTTCAGTCCTAAGCAGTAAGGAGACAGTAGTCACTGAGGGATCTTACTTGCTGCTCACTTGCAACCTCAGCTACCACACAGAACATGAACGTTTTCAGTGGCAGAAGCTGGGATTCAGGTCCTCAAGCAATGCCTCCATGAGTGAAGAAGTCTTGGGACCCACCCTGGTGTTTTCTCCGGTGTCACTGAGTGATGCAGATATCTGGGAATGCCAAGTCTTTGGCCCAGAGGGAATGCTGGGATCAGTGCAACATCACCTGGCAATTACAGGTACTCTTCATTTCTTTCCTACTGAAATTTATGACTTGACCTTCAAGGCATCTTATCATATCACTTAACAAGAAAATGTTAAATTGTATGCATTTGGCAGAGCCCATGTTAAGAAGCTGGTCAATTAGAGATGAAATCTGGACAAAAAAAAAAAATAGTTGGTAGGAAGCAATGGGTGTTTCATACCTTCTCAACTTTCTTTCCAGTTGTCAGTCTTTATACCTTTATACCCACTCAAAGAGTATTTCCTCCAGAGAGCCATATTCTGATATATTTTTTTTTCTGGTCCCCTTTCCCTTCGCCAAGTTGTTTAACTTCAGTTTTTTCTTTCAGCTGCCCAGGTCTCCACTTCACAACCGGTAACTTCTATGAAGATCATTTCTGGACTGATTGTTGGCCTTTTTGTTCTTGCTATCGCTGCCTTGGCTTGGATTCATTTAAGACATAGGGTAGGTTACTCTACCTCTTGGCTCATTGTCCCTACATGCCCTATACCTCTTGGCATATTACTTATTTATTTTATATCAATAAGACACCATCAGCCTAAGATACCTGTTTACATGGGGATTGGGCATGTAAAATCATACATGTGATCAGCTATTTTTGTGTAGTCTTGTTCACTGCAAACACTCCATGGCAATGCCTGGATGTCTTGGGGAAAGGCTAAAAGCAGATCTGAAGCCAGGACCACAGTCAGGGACTGTTGTAGTTGTTGTTGTTGTGTGCCTTCAAATCATTTCTAACTTATGGTGATCCTAAGGCGACCCCACCATGGGGTTTTCTGGCAAGATTTTGTTCAGAGGGGTTTTTGTCTTTGTATCATAGAATCATAAGTTGGAAGAGACCACAAGGGCCATCCAGTCCAACCTCCTGCCATGCAGGAACTCCCAATCAAAGCATCCCCATTGACAGATGGCGATCCAGCTTCTGCTTAAGACCTTTCAGGAAGGAGACTCCACCACACTCTGAGGGAGTGTGTTCCACTGTCGAACAGCCCTGTCAGGAATTTCCTCCTAATGTTGAAGTGGAATCTCTTTTCCTGCAGTTTGCATCCATTGTTCCATGTTCTAGTTTCTGGAGCAGCAGAAAACAAGCTTGCTCCCTCCTCAATGTGACATCTCTTCAAATATTTAAACAGGGCTATCATATCACCTCTTAACCTTCTCTTCTCCAGGCTAAACATCCCCAGTTCCCTAAGGCGGTCCTCATAGGGCACAGTTTCCAGTTCTTAGTTGCCCTCCTTTGGACACGCTCCAGTTTCCCCACATCTTTTTTTAAATTGTGGTGCCCAGAACTGAACACAGTATTCAAGTCTTTGCCTTCTCTCAAACTGAGAGTGACTTGCCCAAAGTCATCCAGCGGGTTTCCATGGCCAAGTGCAGATTCAACAATGATCTCCAGAGACCTAATCCAATGCCCAAATCTGGCTCTGACTCTATATGAAATACCATATATACTCATCTATAAGTCAATCTTGTGTATAAGTCGAGGTCAACTTTTGGGACCAAAACTATGGATTTTATATGATCCGTGGATAAGTCAAGGGTCAGTTGGAGAAAGGCTGCAGGGACGATCGCTCACTCTTCCCAGCTGGGCTTTCCCCATGGAGGCAGCCTGGCCAGGAAGACGCTTAGGTCAACTGACCCTTGTGTAAATCAACCTAGGTCTTTTGTGTCAATTTTTGACCTAAATTTCTTGGCTTATACATGGGTATATATGGTATATGCTTGCTCTGCATGGAATATAGCAGGATGTAAATACACATGAAAGCCTAACTACCATAAAGACACCAGACCTGACTAATTTGAAAGCTAAGTAGGGTCAGTACTGGTTAGTACTTGGATGGGATGAATATCAGGTGCTACAGGCAATATTTCATAAGAAGGAACTGGCAAAATCACCTCTAAGCCTTTCTTGCCTAAGAAAACCTCATGAAATTCATAGGGTAGCCATAAGTCAACAGCAAGGCACATATATACACAAACACACATGATGTGCTACACCGATCAAAACACAGAAAGTCACCTTAAATACTTCAGATCAATAACAAAAAAATGCTAAATGCCTCCTGTCTGGAAGTAGCCCATTACTCTTGGTCTATCCATACTGACCAAATGTGTTACTCTAAATAATGGGTTTCTGTGTTGTACTTAACACTTTTACTTCCAAGAGCCAAATGATCACTGGCTTTTAAACCTCATTTCCCAATTGTTTTCTAACTGGTTTTGTTCCTGTTTGAATTTTTTTTTAAAAGCTGGCATCTTCTGCATACAATTCAACTTGGATGGCTGATAAAAGCAGCTCATGTTGGTTTATTTTAGCTGGAATGGTACCTGTGGCTGTGTCTAAATCCTTCAACACCCTCCTGCCTTTTCTCTCTGTTTTAGTTTGTACTTCTAGTTTGGAATCCTCTCCTCCTGTAAAGGCTGTTTTCTGGTTTAATTTTTAATTTTTAAAAGGTTTCCCCCCCCCCTCCCCAGTACCATGACAACAAGCCGAAATTCTGCCTTGTTAGTCAGTAGAGTGATAATTGGGCTCACGTTTCTGCATCTTCAGTCTGTCTTCTCCTCTGAGCCAGGTGAAATGGCTAGAGAGGGCACAGATAATCTTGAAACAGAGCTTGGAAAAGTTACTTCTTACTGGACCACTGCCTTTGTCCTTATATTGGAAAGGGAGATAGCCAGTATACTTTACATAATGTTCATCAGATCAGGAAATGACAACATTAACAACTCCAAAAGCAGTGATGACTGGAGGTTTCCATGTCAGGGTCCATGTGAACCCACCTTTGGTTTTAGTGTAATGTATAAAACAATATCCAAGGTGCTGAAGACATTTTGTGCACAGGATTCAGTCCTTGGATATCTTCTTTGAAATCTGGAGTAAATTTTGGGGCAGATTTATTATCTCACTGACATGGAAGCCACCAGCTGCCACTCTCTGAGGTCTAAAAGCTTTACAGAACATAGTTTTAGTGGGTTTTTCAGGCTGTGTGGCCATGGTCTAGAAGAGTTTCTTCCTTAAGTTTTACCAGCATCTGTGGCTGGTATCTTCAGATGCTGGCGAAACGGCAGGAAGAAACTCTTCTTCAATATGGCCACACAGCCCAAAAAACCCACAAAAATCTAGGGATGCCAGCCATGATAGCCTTCAACTTCACTTTAAAGAACATGTTCTAGACAGGGCAACTTGGTATCTTGTAGAATTTCAGTTTGGTTATCTAGTGTTAATACTACAGAGTGTTTTTTTGAAAAAAGAACACCAAAAAGGATCTATGTTTTGGGAAAATGTCAAGGTAGCTGTAAGAGCAGAGAAAGATGAAGGGAGTGCCTGTCACAATGATACGGTAAGCCAAGTGGTTACTGCATTGAGTAGAGAGACTGGATTTCAGCTTGTTCTCACACTACAGAGAGGTTTTGAAAACTGAAGGAGCTTTTGGAGGAGAAGGGGAGCATGGAAATTACAAACAAGAAATATAAGTGGACACAGAAGGAAAAGTTAGGGCGTAGGCATGGGAGACATTATGGGGGGGATTAGGACATGGGAGGGATTAGACACAGTGACAGCTAACATCCTGTCACAAGCAGACACCTTCAAATGAACCAAAAATAACCCACCTTTATGAACCACAATACTGAGGGGTTTTTTGAAAACGCCAGGGGGGAAAGGTGGCAGCATTTCAAAGGGGAAGTAACAAGAATTGACACAAAGGAGCATTAAATGTCAGAGCATGATGCTGCTCAAACTGTTCAAAATGACTCCATCTGAAGAGCCCTCTGTTGCTGACTCTAGGCAAGGAAAAAGATGATCAGGATCCAGTCAAAATCTGAACCACCTGCCTTGCTTTGTGATCCCTTTTTGTTTTTTTAGAAAGGGCCTGCTGTACAGTCTAAGTGAAAAGGTCAGTTAGTGTAGCAGACAAAGCTGTAATTTGCTTTCCCTGACTTCTTCTACTTTTAGGCCACCTCCTCAAACTTCCCAGCACTGGATATGATGATAGCTGCCACTTCGCCAGAAAAGGAAGTAAAGGATGGAGGCCAAGAAGAGAAAATCCTGCCAAAGGAAAACTGATGGAAAAGAAGCAAGAGTCCCACATATATATGACAGCTGCCAAGGTCTGCTAGATAGGCTTACGAGGGGCAGAATACTGTGGATATGGCCAGCTGCTTGATGATCCCAGGGTTCTCAGGTGGTTCCTCCTTGAGTGTGGGAAATATCCAGAAGGGGAGAAGATTCTCAGCCATTCCTCCTTGTCAATATTATTTCCCCATTCTGAATTGATTCACACTGAATTTTTTTAGGGCTAATGATAATATTTCACCTGCCTAATCTTCATCACCTGCTCTGGGAAGATCTCTTCCTTGGTGTTTTCCTGTGGGTGGTTTTCTCCTGTCTTTAGGGGATGCCAGAGAAGGCTTGTTCTGTTGCCCTTTCTTCCACTCTTGGTGTGACCTCTATACACAGACCAATAGGCATATAATCGCTGTGGCCCAGATGGCCAGAGCTGGAATTGGGGGTCAAATAGGTAGAAAAGATTTAGAACCTGAGGAAGGGACTGAAGAATTGGTCCAAGGACTTAACTTCACCTAAATGCTGGCAGGCCAAAGACACCAGATTTTTTGGTCAGGCTCACGTGTGGGGATGACAGACACTATGTAGTATACTTCACCTGCTTTCTTAAACCAGTCTACCTGTGTGGTGGTATTTCCTGCCCTGTTGGCGTATTTAGAAAAACGAGGCAAGTGTGCATGGCTCTCCAGGAATCTCTAGAGACACTGGAATTCCCATGACTGGGGATAGTTTACAACGTGCTCCCTCTTTTGCTTGTACTTTTCGTACAGAATAATATTTTCACTGTAACAGTTATACCATATCTATGGATATAACTTTATTGGCGAAGACTTGTTTTTTAAGAATGTTTCATGTATTATTGGGGTTTTTTTGGAAAAAAACAACAACAACCTATAAACATAACCTGATAAGTCTTTGGACTCGGAGGTTTTATGACAGATACTGCAGAGATGACAGTTTCCTCTTTTGAATTATAGTTCACATTTCCCTTCTTTTATTCTTGAAACTGAATGCTCCTAGTTGATCTTCCAGCACGAACATTGGCTTTGTGTATCAAAGAGTATTTTAGGTAAAGAGAAAGTATTTATTACGGAAACTGCATGTCTGACACAGAGAGATGTATGGAGCCTTCTAGCTATTATTATATGACAAAGATTGCAAGAATACAAGGGACTAGCTAGAAGATGCAATACCAGACAGAGGAATATCAATTTATAGCTGAGGATGCAATAGATCAGAGAAGACAAGGAGAGAACTCTGAAAGAAACATCTTCCTGTCTTTCCCCCTACCTCCCCGTCCCCCACCATTGCCTGTGAAAGTGCTATTAGGCAAACCATTGTTTCACAATCTGAATTCCCCTGTCATACCACAATATGAAATATTAATGGTGATCTTCCTTACAGTTGTTGATATCATATGAAAGTACTTTATGCTCTCTAGTATGGCATGTGAAATTTTGAGCCTTATCGGACAAGCCTCTTCCCCTGTTAAAACCTGACTGTTTTCAAAAGTGCTATCTCTTCCCTATCACACCTTCATAATCTTCCCAACATTGGAGCCTTTGTTCCCACAGAAACCTTAGCACACACAGCATTTGGCACTGCCCACATAGTACCACTGAGTACCTCCCTTTTTCCAGGTTTGGCACACATGCACAGACAGATCCCACACAGAAATATAAATTAAATTAAAGGCAGTTGTAAGTGAGAGAGAGAATGAGGATGTTATAATGCCATGATGTTAGTGAGAGGTTGATTCAATAGAAGTATTTGTTTCTCTAGATCAAGGGAAGTAATAGTACCACTCTATTCTGTAATAGTACCACTGTATTTGATCAGGCCTCATCTGGGATACTGTGTCCAGTTCTGGAACTTTATCGCACACATTTTTTCACCCGTTATGGGCACTGGAAGGAGACGCTTGGGGGGGGTGCGACCAAGAAAAAACGGATTTTATCACACATGGAAATGTCCTCAAAACAGCCTCATTCCAGTGCCTGGCACCCAGCCGTTCCCATTCAGTGCTGAGATGTGCTATTTTGCTCCACCAGAACTTTTCCGTTAGAGCCAAATGACGCAACTCAATACTGAATGGGAACGGCCGCTCACCGGAATGGGGCTGTTTTGAGGACACCTGGGTGTGCGATAAAATCCTTTTTTTTTCCAGTCGCACGCAGCCCTGAGGGGCCTCTTTCAGTGCCAAGAACATTTAAAAATGTGTTCAATAAAGTTTCTAGTTACCACAGTTCAAGAAGAAAGTTGAGAAACTGGAGTGTGTCCAGAGGAGGGTGACCGAACTGATAAACGGTCTGGAAACCATGCCTTATGCGGAAAGACTTAAGGATCTGGGTATGTTTAGCCTGGAAAAGAGAAGGTTAAGAGGGGATACGATAGCCTTGGTTAAGTATTTGAAGGGGTGTCATATTGAGGATGGAGCAAGTCTGTTTTCTGCTGCTCTAGAGAACAGGACCCAGAGTAATGGATTCAAACTATGGGAAAAGAGATTTCATCTCAACGTTAGGAAGAACTTCCTGACAGTAAGAGCTGTTTGACAATGGAATATGTTCCCTCGGAGAGTGGTGGAGTCTTGTTCTTTGGAGATTTTTCAACAGAGGCTGGATGACCATCTGTCAGGGCTGCTTTGATGGTGTCTTCCTGCATGGCAGAATGGGGTTGAAATGAGTGGCCCTTGAGCTCTCTTCCAATTCTATGATTCTATGACTCTCACAGTTTTAAATACACATGAGCACTAAGAGGGTGAGGTGAGTCCCCTCCAGAATGCTGCCTCACCCTTTCCACACTCCCTCCAAGCGCACCCCACACTCTTGGGCCAGATCCTGCACAGCACTCTTCTTCTGCTTCCATTGGAGTGATCCCACCACCTGCAGCCTGAGTCCCCTGTCTTCTTAACCACCAACCCCAGATACATACTGGACATTGATTGATTCTTTCCTCCCCAGCCTCATGGATTACCAGTTTCCCTGGGTGCTCAGCTTCCTGGGATCCATCCAACCCGCTCCTCTGATGACATGGACTGACATTTCCCCATCCAAAGCAGCCCACTTGACCACCTGAAATCAGCATAAAAGTGCAATTAAACATATGCATACAGGAAATCATGACAGAATTGAAGTGGGAAATGGAGGTCATTAAAGGATCCTGATATAATTGCAATTTACTTGCCTCATGTGATAAAACCCTTGGAGTTACAGCTGGAGTTGACTTTAAATGGCCTCAAATGTCATTATTAAATCAAAAGATATTTCCCAAAACATCTGAACTTAAGTTCAGGGAGCTTTTTAAAAATGGGGGTGAAATCTTTTCATGATCTCAATCTCAAGACTGATCATATCATTAGAGAATGCGAACTGATATGTGTATATGTGTATGATGACACACTATGGAAATGACACTTGAGAACTGTAGTTTTGCAATCTCCCATTGTGTAAACAGCAGAAAGAACTATGGACTGAACTGATTTTCGTAATCGTAAGTAACTTTCAGTCCTGCTAAATCTATATAAAAATGGGGAGGGAATATCAAGACTGGGGCTACCATTTGGCGAGATAAGGAGAACTTTTTAGGAGGCAGATGCTGAAAAGTGGTTGTGAGCTGTTGAAAGAAAGAGGCATGTACCATGTGGCTTGCCTGCCTTGTGCCCCTTAAGACAAAGCCTGTTACCTTCCGGTGAGATGGAAGATGCAATCCCATGGTGGTGTTTGAGAAAAATTCAGTTGTCAGCCCAAGCTAGCTTTTCTACATGGAATGGGAGTAGGGACAGCCAGGTCTGGGACAAGGTCATTTGCTGCCCAAGTTGAAAGATGATGTCCCCTTCCATGACATGCATCAACCTTCTAACATGTGGAACCTTACAAGGAGCTAGCTTCTTCCACAGCAGGTGCAGGGGAAGAGCCTATTTTAGGGGATTCAGAGCACACACAGAGCTGTCATTGTCCCCCAGCATGTTGCTTCCATTCCTTGTTTGCCAGACAATATTCATTACTGCAAAAAAACAAAATGCCTTGAGTGAGCGCTGGAAAACAGACATACATGTACAGCAGATCTGTGGAACAAGTGGCTCTCTAATATATATTGTTGGACTGCAACTCCAAACATTCCTCACCACTGGCTATTCTGGCTAGGATTGAAAGGAGCTGTAATCCAACAACAGCTGGAGGCCCACAGGTTTTCTCTCCCTGGTCTGCAGATTTCTTTGTGTACATATGGCCATAACTTGATGACTGCAGTGTCACAAGGTTGACTTGCATGTGTGAAGGAAACATTGCAGTTTTATCACATCAAATGCCTATGGGGCTATTCAGATGGTGAAAATAATCCAAGTAGCATCTCGGTTAAATATTTATTGTTCACATGCATTTCAAATGCATCTGGTTAAGGTAAGGTAATATGCTCGACGTAGTCTTTTGCACGGATCAGGAAAATCCGTGGGCAGAGGTTATCACTACCTCTATCCTGTCATGGATGGACCATTTCCTGGTCAAATTGGAGTTAAAGGCTTCCACCTACTCCCCCCTATTAAGATGGTCCGCCCTTGAAGGCTGATGGAACCCAAAAGGTTCCAAGAAGCCCTAGAGGGTTATATGGTTGGGGCAGAGGCGATACTGTTGAAACCCCGGTTGACATATGGAACCATGGCCTCACCAGGGCTATAAAAAATATCGCTCCCGAGCGTCCTCTCCAGCTCGCTCCTAATAGGAAGGCCTGGTACACTCAAGAACTAAGAAGAATGAAGCGAGTTGTGAGACTACTAGAGCGCCGTTGGCGGAAACACCAACGTTTATCCGACAAGACACTCCTTGAGGACCTTCTTAGTTCCTACAGGGTGGCAATTGATACAGCAAAGAATTCGTTCTATGCTGTTCGTATTGCATCAGCGGAGTCCTGTCTGGCAGAGCTTTTCAGGGTGGTTAGAGAGTTAACACATCCTCCTCCCACCCTGAAGTTATTGCTAGAACCAACGAATGCCTGCTGTGATGCTTTTAACAACTTCTTCACCGATAAAATCTCTCGGATAAGGGCTGATCTGGACGCCAACATTGAGACAGAAACTGTGAGAGAGGTGTTCAGTGACTCCATGGACTTGGTTAGACTGGATCACTTTGAGCTTGTAAGTACTGAGGAAGCGGACAAGCTGCTTGGATCTGTTAGGAAGACAACATGCCCCCTCGATCCCTGCCCATCTTGGTTGACCGCACTGGGAGGGGATGCTGTGGTAACACTACTTCAACGTGTCATGAATACATCCATTAGGGAAGGGAAATTTCCACCTCAACTCAAGGAGGTTGTGGTTAAGCCTCTATTGAAGAAACCCTCCCTTGACCCCCAGTTAAGAGACAACTACACACTGGTCTCCCTATTACCATTCCTGGGCAAGGTGATCAAGAGGTCAGTCACCCACCAACTCCAGGCAGTCTTGGATGAAGCCGATTGTCTAGACCCATTTCAAACTGGGTTCAGGACGGGTTACGGAGTTGAGACAGCCATGGTCGCCTTAGTCGATGACCTCCGTCTGGGCATGGACAGGAGAAGTGTGACCCTATTAGTGCTCTTGGACATCTCAGTGGCCTTCGATGCCATCTCAGTATCCTTCTGGAACACCTGGGAGAGTTAGGTATGGGAGGCACTGCACTCCAGTGGTTCTGGTCCTATCTCTCAGGTAGGTTCCAGATGGTGAGGCTGTGAAACAGTTGCTCTCGTAAAAGATAGCTGACATCTCGCGTCCCTCAAGGCGCCATTCTGTCTCCCATGCTATTTAACATTTACACGATGCTGCTGGGAGAGGTCATCTGGAGACATGGGGCGTGGTGTTATCAGTATGCTGATGACACCCAAATCTATTTCTCTATGTCTCCGACTGCTGCAGTGACTGAGGATGGCATCTCTCTGAATGCCTGCCTTGACTCGGTAATGGGCTGGATGAGGAAAAACAAGCTGAGGCTGAATCCAGAGAAAACGGGGGTGCTCGTAATAGGTTCCCCAGGTCCGGGGATGGAGATTCATCAACCAGTGCTGGACGGGGTCACACTTCCCCTAAAGGATGAGGTTCGTAGCCTGGGGGTGCTCCTGGACTCCTCCCTACAATTGACATCACAGGTGGAGGTGATTGCCAGGAGTGCCTGGTATCAGCTTCGGCTGATCTGCCAGCTATGTCCCTACTTGGGCATGGGGGACCTAGAAGCAGTAGTACATGCACTGATAACCTCTTGTTTGGATTTCTGTAATGCACTCTACATGGGGCTACCTTTGTACCAGGTTCGGAAGCTTCAATTGATCCAAAACGCAGCGGTCAGATTGTTAACGGGGGCATCAAGGATGGATCATATCACCCCCATTTTAAAATCTTTACACTGTCTGCCAATTTGCTTCCAGGCACAATACAAAGTGTTGGTTGTTATCTTTAAAGCCCTATATAGCTCGGGCCCAGGTTACTTGAGGGAACGCCTCTCCCTACATAATCCACCCTGCACCCTAAGAACTATCGATAAGAAATTGCTAAATTACAAGCACATGAGATTAACATCCACATCTCATTCAGCATTCTCAGCTGTGGCTCCAAAGTTATGGAATGCCCTGCTGGAAGAGATCCATCTGATACCTACATTGGAGGAGTTCAAAAAAGCACTAAAGACGGACCTCTTCCAGTGGGCATACTCATCTGACCTTATCTAATTTCCCCACTGAACCAGAACTACCCCCCAGGATATGTTGTTGATGTAATTTATTGATTTTAATCTGTTATATTGTTATATTGAATTTTATTATATTGTATTGTAGTTAGCTATGTTGTAATCCCGCCTCAATCCGCAGGGAGAGGCAGGAGATATAAATTATTATTACTATTATTATTATTATTATTATTTTGAAAGGGGGGTTGCAAAAAAACCCACTTAACCTGGGATAATTGATGCCAATTCCCCCCCTCCCCCCACGAGTTTTTCTTGACTCTGTGAATAACCGATGAGAATAGACCCAGGATAAACTAGGATAAAACTCTGCATGCCTTCAAAGTGCTTCAAATACATTCAGACTCCATCTTTATTCAAGGGCTGACACATGTGAGCAACAGAACTTTCAGAGACGCACGTAGATGTGGTTCCATAGTGTGGATAAAAAACCTGGAATTGAGATTATTCACATAATTGTGCTAAAAAAACCCCATTGTGTTAATGATCCCTACAACTGATATGTTGAGTTCTGTCTGTGTACACACACATTCTAGTGGCTACTTGTAGTTTAGGTCTAGAAGCAGCCTAAATCTGGTGTGCTCTTCCCTTGATGCCTACCAGATTCTTCCTGATTTTTATTACTCTTTAAAAAAAAAACACGTGTATGCCAGTGGGGTGTGTGTGTGTGTGTGTGTGGCCAGCCTGTGTACACTATGCCCCCACGTCATCCTCATGCCAGCGTATAACACAGGTCTGTACAGGCTGTTAGATTGTGATTTTCCACTGGTTAACAAACCATGGCTTGTTAGCAGATGAAAGTCTGCACATAACAACAAGCCAGATTTCAACAAATATATCTGTTGTGATGTGTGAACAGGATTAATATGTGCAGACAGCTCCCCACAGCTTTTCTGGCTTCTGGTTATTGAAAATCCCCTGATCTGCTTGTCTGCCCCTAGACACATTGGATAAAGTTTATTGTGTAATGTCATCTCTAATAGGATAGCAGGCTGTAATGAAAAGCAATCTTGGTGAATGCAATCAAGAGTGGAACAACAGCAGATGGAAAGGCTGCTTAATGATTTTCCTTCTTACCATCTATCCATTTGAACTCTTCCATCCTTCCAGGGAAAAAATATATGCACATCTCCTAAAGCTGATAAGTAAAACTTTGCTTTGATGACCCCATTAGCATAAATAATTTTCATATAGTTATTTCAGCTGTATAGATTCTAAATACTGGAGCACAATTGTTATCTGTCGAGACAGGTTTTCTGAAAATTCTGCTAAGGTTAGACTGCCACCTACAGACTAGGCCACAAATGATAATAGTAAAAAAGGGAAAAGGGACATTGGAAAGCCTCACAAGGATGTATTGCAGGATTTATAGCTTGCATCCACACTGCAGAAATAACCCAGTTTGACCCCACTTTAACTGCCATGGCTCAATGCTATGGAATTCCAAGAGTTTGTAGTTTGTTGTGGCACCAGAGTTCTGCTCTCCACTCAGGGAGTCCTCTCAGAGCTCTGCTCTAGTGCCATAACAAATTACATTCCCCAGAATTCCACTGCATTGAGCCATGGCAGTTAAAGCAGTGTCAGACCGATTATTTCTGCAATGCGGATGCTACCATGGTGAGCAGTGGAGCAGGCAGAGAAATCCTTAGGTTGGTCTCAACAGGGAGAAAGGGGATAGGGCTCAGTCAGAAGTCTTTGGAGGCTGTTTTTAAACAGAGGCTGGATGGCCTTCTGTCTGGTGTGCGTCTTGCATGGCAGAATGGGGTTGGATTGGATGGCCCTTGGAGTCTCTTCCAAATTTATGATTCTATGACTCTGTCCATGTCTGCGTGGAGAGCCTCACTTCAAAGCAGAAAAGCAGGCCCTGCACCTGCCTCTCAAAAGCATAATGGTGGCTTGATCAGTTTCTCATTCAAAGAATACGGCCAAGTGGTTGCTTTTAACAATTCTCATTCCATTAAAACATACCAATCCCATATTATAAATTATAAATGTCCTAGTGGCTACCTCCCTCAGGGGATCCTAACTGGAGAGACTGTAAGGTTTAGTACGGATATGGCATTTGCACACTTCATTAGCGTTTTATTAAGGGGAGTCCATATGATATCCAACAGAATAGTGTTAGTCAGCGAGGCCAAATGGGAGCCACAGCCGATGCAGCCTTTGCTCCATTATCAGCCACACAGAGTAACTTCCCTTCCAACAGTGGCAGCGGCTGTTTTCCATGTCAGTGGGACAGTGCATCCTCCCTAAGTTTTAATTCAAATTTTAAAGCAACTTTCCAAGGTTCTGAGCTAATCTGAGGGATTGGATTCAGCATTTTGGAAAGGCCCTTTGAAGTTCACACAAAAGCTTTCAGTGGATTCACCGCCCCCCTTACACAGTAGCCACCAGCTGCCATTGCCTTCTACACCCCAGCCTCTTTTGAGCACCCCATTCCTCCTTACTAACCAATCCACTAATTCCCCCTGGTTGAATTCATCCAGAAACAGGAAGAAAGATTTAATAACACCAAAAGAAGAAAGCATTACTGTAAACAATATCTGATGGGGAGAAATGTTTGTTCAATGAACTGGACTTACCCCTTCCCCATCCACATAGCTATCCACTAGCATGGGCAAAACACACTAGGCTCATGCACACAGAAAAAAAAAAGAATGCAGCATCCCAGATATTATGGAAAACCACTTGCTTTTAGTGTGGAAGATCATGTTCCACTTGTACCTTAAAGGGGAAGGATATTGGGAGTCCAGCATCCAAACTCCAGGATGGATACACTTTCAGAGCTTGGGGGCCGTTTTACAGCCTCATGGTTTTTTTAAAAAAAGCAAGTGACCCATTGACTGCACAATTCCTACTCCTTATCTGGACACACACAAGGTGTCGGACACAATTTTTAAAACCAGGAGAAAAGTCTTACTTCTGAAATTTTTCATCAGAATGGCAAGTTCAAGTGCCTAAATGACATTTAAATAAGGGGAAAAAAACCCCGCTTTCGGAGTTTAGCAAGATAAACAAAGTGAACAGACCTCAGAGGCTTTACTTTAATGCACAACAAAATACAAAACCCACAAAATCATAGAGGAGAAGAAAAGTGAAGTATATTCCATTTGACATACAGCATGGAAAGGTATGAAGTGGGTTCAACATGGTTTCCCTTTGCTTCCTTTAGTTACTTTGAAAATTGCATTTAAGTCTGTTTTTCTGCAGAGAAGGTCTATATCTTTCACCAGATTTTCAGAGGCAGTCTGTAACATACAGGCTGTAAGCCCTTCCTTTTACTATGCTATGCCAAACATACTTTTTAAAAGCCAACATTGTAAGTTACTAGTATGATATGGGATGGAATATAAATATTTTAATAAGTAAACAAACACCTTAACTCTAGGCTGCTTTGCTTTCTAGTTGATCTGCACAAGTGCATACATCAAACAAGTGTGTTAATGCTTGTGACAAGGAGCTTCTGTGATTTTGCTGCCAGGGGCAGCACACTTCAATGTTTTCATCAGATGTGACAGTTTCAGTCTGTCTAGGATATGATAAATGGCTGGCAAACATTTTCTATGATGAGCTGGATGCTTCTCAACTCCCCTACCAGTACGATTTCTGTAAGAGTATTCTGCCTTTTCCTTTAGGCTGCAGTTTAATGAAAGAAGGAACATGGACTTCGACTCCTATTATACTAAAATGTATTTTCATTTGATGAGATACAATGGGTGCCTCCATATGAGGCTTTTATTGTACAGATTTTCTGCCTCTTTCATAGAATTTAACAATAGATTGTTGAGTGATGGCATGATCTTCCATTTGTAACCCTCTTGTGTTTTTCCACCTTTTCATCCATCCTTTTTTTTTCTTGCCAGGAATATATCCATTACAGAGCAAAGGCTGGAACATCTGCACAGGGCTGACTATTAGCACTAGAAACCTTTTATCTGCAAATATCCAAAGATGTCCTGGTACATCTTTCAGTTATAGCATAGTCATTGTGATTTGATAAATATCATTTTATGGCTTATTTTGCAAAACATATACAATACCGATATCAAAACACAAGCAGATAAAAAGTGTGTGTGCATCACATACACTCTCTCCTCCTCCTCCCCCCAACACAGCCTGAAACGATTATCAAACAGAACTAAAGAAAAAGTAAAATGAGCAAAACTTTCACCTTCCACCTTCTTGCTTAAGATTAAACTGAGGGGCTAAACAGATAGGCAAAAAAAGGTGCTTTCAGGCTGGCTTGAAGGCGTGACATTTAGATGACACATACCTTGAAGCCAGCAGGAAAGTGCCATCTAGGTACCTTATGCTGAGAGAAAAGCCATTTCAAAAAGAAGCAGCTTTTTCCTACTTCTTCCTGGCTTGAACCCATATCATGTGGTCATGGCACGAGCACTCCAGCTGCCTTGGGAGCCAGCGGTGCAGTTGGTGGGGTTTCAACGTGACTTCAGAAAAGGTAGCTCCAAGCCACTTTTTCCTGCCCATCTGTTTCACCCCTTGAGTTGAAAGATCTTGTGGAAAAATTATATTTCATATAATTTCAGCGGCAAGAGTTATTCTAGCCAAAAAAATGGAAAGATAGAAATATATAGAAGAGTGGAAAGAAAAAAAATCAAAAAATATATGATAAATGATAAGCTAATGATGCTTTTGAGAGGAGTCTCGAAAGAAAAATTTGAGAAAGATTGGGAAAAGTTGAAGAAGTACCTGAGCTAGGCTGGAAAATGTTAGTGTGAGAGATGAAGGTTATTTCTTTATATGTAAAAAGTTGTTAGCTAAAAAATAAGTGGAATTATTAAGATCAATACAAGAGTTACGATTGTATGAAAATCTGGAAGAGGTGTAATCTGTTTAATCAGCAAATTAGACTTTAAACAAAACAGGAAAGAAGTACTCAGGTTTTTTTTAGATGTTTCTATTTGTTTGTGTATATTATAATTGTTGTTTTTTGTGTTGTTTGTCTTTAATGTCAGTTTATTAATAATAAAGAGTATTTTAAAAAAAAGAGTTGCATCCAGTTTAGGATAGTCTTGTTTAAAGCATTCTTTGATGGATGATGGTATTAGGTTGTGGCCATGTGGTGTTAGGGTCTTCAGTGGTATCCAGTACTCTTCTGGTATCCAGGACAACTTGGGAGAAGTGCTGTTGATTAAGTTTTTGTTTAAATCTCTCTCTTCTGTGCCCCTCTCTCTCATGCACACATGCGGGGGGGGGGGAATGTATGCAGTATTAAAGTATTTACAAATGTTGCTAACTCCAATCGTTACAACAGTTCCATCGGCTGCCAATCTGTGAGCACAATTTACAGGTGTGCGTTTTCTTGGTAAAATTTGTTGAGAGGAGGTTTGTCATTGCCTTCTCCTGAGAGTATAACTTGCCCATGGTCACCCAGTGCATTTCATGGCCAAGCTGGGAATCAAATCCTGATCTCCAAAGTTGTAGTCCAACACTCAAACCACCACACCATGCTGGCTCGCCATTTTAGCTATATGTGGGGTTTTTTTTGCATTTCTTTTTAACTTGTAATTTGCCTTGAGTGCCAGTCTCAGGAAAAAGGCAAGTTACAAACAAAGGGATTGATCAATAAGGGGAGTGGAGCAAAGCTCTCCCAAGGAACTCAGCCTGACCACTCAGGAGAACAAATGAGAACAGTAGTTCTTGCTTCACCTCTTAGAGCTGCCACACAGGAAGAGGGAGGGTCCTTTCCCTGCAAAACCTGCAGAAGCAATAGCTCAAGACCACGGTGACAATCTGAGCATGGAATCTTAGCATGGACCATTCAGGCCGAGCCTGACCTTACAGCCACCAGGGCCTTGAGTCCTATATTCAGGTCCTGTTCAGGTTTAGAATCAGGACTGTGGCCTACTTGCCTACACTACCCAGAGCTTCCTCCTGCATTTAGGGAGCAACTAGGTCCAATTATGGGGCCTAATCCTAGCCCTGTTTACCATCATCTGGAGGTAACTCTTGAATCTGCTTACCTTTGATGGGATCCAGTTCCTGATATTTTCTGTTAGTAGTATGGTGTCATCTGCATATCTTAGACTTTTGATGTTCCTTTCTCCAGTCTTCATTCCTTCTTCATCTGAGTCTAAAGATGCTCTATAGATGATTTTTCCAACCTGCATACATGTTGAATATTGCCTAGTCCCTTTGCCAATTGGGAACCATTCTCTTTCTCTATATTCTGTTCTACCAGTAGCCTCTTATCCTAAGTACAGATATCGTATTAGAACTATCAGATGTAGTGGTACTCCCACGTTCTTAAGGGCTATTCATAGCTTTCCATGATCTATGCAATCCAAAACTTTGTGCTGATTTTCTTCTGGAATTCTTTGGTGCATTCCATTAACCATTGTGTGTTTGCAGTGCGGTCCCTAGTCTCTTCCCTTCCTGAACCCAACTTGCACCTCTGGGATTTCTCTCTCCATGTATGATTGGAGTCTGTGCTGCAGAATTTTTAGCAGAATTTTGTTTCTGTAGAAAATTAATGATATGGTTCTATAGTTGCTGCAGTCTTTTGTGTCTCCTTTTTTGTGGATAGGGATGTACAATGGGGCCTTGGTTTCTGCTCGGGTTTGGTTCCAGGACCTGTCCGTGGATGCCAAAAGCCATGCATGCTCAAGTCCCATTAGATATAATGGCACAGTAAGATAGTGTCCCTTGTATAAAATGGCAAAATCAAAGTTTGCTTTTTGGAATATGTATATTTTAAATATATTTTCAGACTGTGGATGCTTGAATCCGTGGAAAAAAATCTGTGGAAATGGAGGGCTGACTGTATATTGATTGATCTGTTGGCCATTGTTTTGTTTTCCATATTTGTTTTATATTAATTGAAATTGGAGTCACTTTACAATTAGTACTGGTATACATATGTGAAAAGATCCCTGAAGTTACTCACCTCTCAGAAGACTCTTTCTGCAATAATAATTCTCCCCAAATACCAAGAAGACACTGGCACTGTTGGAGGAGACCCCAAGTCCACATTTTAGGGTAACACATAATTTCTTCATTCTTACCGGGTCCCTCGTTCTTGTTAACTGAGAAAAACCTCAATGTTACTCAACTGTTCTGAATGGATCTTTATGTATAGCATCTCAACATCTTTTTATAGTTGTTCCTCAATGACTTGGTTTCATTTGATACTCTAACATGTTTTGCTTCTTAGTGACATCTTATTATGAACTGTAGTATTTGAATGTTTCAGTAAATCAGTTGATTCTAGATGTTTTCTACTGATATGCCTCAGGTACATATTGTCGTTGATGATTATGTTATTGTGTGCCTTCAAGACATTTCTGATTTATAGCAACCCTAAGACAAACCTATCATGACGTTTTGTGGGGGTGAGAGTATGTGACTTACCCAAGATCAGCCGGTGGGTTTCCACAGCTGAGCAAAGACCGGAACCATGATCTCCATAATTGTACCTCGATGCTTAGACCACTACACCATGCTGTACATGTAGTACATAACAATACAGATACTTTTTACTAATGCTTACTAATTGCTTATTGTAGACCATATAATCTTAATGACAATCACATTGGAATAACATTGGAAATGGCATTGCCAGCAATTGAACAGAAGGTAGCATTTCAGAAGCCAAATTGTACAATAACCTTGAAGTCCCGAATGTTATAGTATTTATTCCAAAGAAATACCAATATGATGTTGGATCAAGAAAATTATTTTTCATGACAGAGAGTTCTTTTTCATGACAAAAATTATCATACATCCATACCAGAAAGAGAATGGATTACTCAACTCCTTCCTGCCAGATCCTCTGTCTAAGAATGAGCTGGTAAAACAAGTGACTGAGGCAGAGCCAAGGTAGTATGTTGAGTACTGCAACCCAATCGATCATTAAAAATGGTTACTACAGAATATTTCACACTCTTTACCACCACCACCCCTGCTATCATATGTAGACCTTGCAGGGCTTGTTTTGAATTGAGGCTTTTTCACTGGGGATCTTGTTATTCTCACAGCCAAAACAATAATAAACTCATCTGAAAAGCTTTTCATTTCAATTTTCTGTTGCTTTCTTTCCCTGCATGCCAGCTGAATTGCTTTCTACCAACTGCCACAGGTGTCAGGTGTTATGGCTGCTGACAGAGTCTTTTGCCTTTGAAGCTGATGACAACATGTTGCAGTACGATTGCTCTCTTGTGACTGGATATTTTGCTCTTTCCATTAGGCAGCACAAATTTCAATTACAGCCATCCCCCATATGCTCAGTCACAGGTAGTTTTATGGCCAAATCCCTTGCGATCAAGCCTTTACCTAAATTTCCCATTGCCAGAACTGTGTGGAGGGTGGGGTGGAATACCCTGAGCCCTAAAGTCAATGTAAAATACTACGCAGTTGGAAAAACCGTATCCTGATGGGATTTGAACTTGAAATGTCAGACGCTGTTCTGAACATGTGCGCTAAATGTTTGAGACACTTCTCATGTGGGAATCAATCCGCCCTCCAGATGCTGTGGGACTGGAACAAGTGAACGCATTGGTTATATCTGCAACTCCATTCCCAGTTTTCTGGAAAACAGCTCCATTGACATCAGTGAATTTTCCTTCTGAGTAGGACTGCACTGTGAGACACTGGAGGCCTTAGGACTGCTTGAAAAACCTGTCTGACCATCTTTCTTTAAACAACTATAAGTAAAAAAGATTGCTTTGAACCATCACTTTCATGATGTTATTGATGTCTCATATCCCCCATGATTACCTCTAGGTTGGTTTGCTTATTTCCTATTTGTGAGACAAAGGTGGAAATTCCCTTGATGTTGTGGGTGGTGTTGATCTGTGAATTTCCCCCCCTCCAGCACAGCTATGTGTGTATGCATAGACTGATTTAGGTTGACACAATTTTCCACATAGCTTGTTTAATATCATTCACAATTTTGTTTTTGTTTTTGTGGGGTTTTTGACTACGACTTCACATTGTTTTTGATGTTTCATTATTCTCTGAATACCGCCACCGCCACTAAACAGCCCATTTTGAAAAGTTCAGACTGAAGTTCTCCAGACATGCTACTCAGCTTCTCATCTACTTATGAGCCATAGCATGAGGATGGGGGGAAGACTAGGCCAGTGCACACAGAGCGGCCCCAGAACTTGGCCTGCTAGATTTAAAATCAGTTTGTTGATGAATTGGATGGAGAAAATAATTTTTTTGTCATTAATGGCAAGAAGTAGAAATTTAATTCATTGCATTAAACATTAATTAATTAACTAATCTGAGATAATAATTGGCTTTTAAACAAATGATCATATTTAGAGAATGGAATGTTTGGTTGTTACCTAAGAATTACCCAGCAGTAGACCAGTCAGGGCACGGGGCAGACAAGCAAATCTCAGATCTTTCCTCATCTTTTCTTTAATCAAGCTTCAAGTCTTTTGTTCCAGCTTTTTGTACTCTTCCTCCCAGGAGGCAAGGAGGGAGACAGAATATTTTCTTTTAAAAAGAAATTACAAGCCAGCACTCTACAATGTCATCCTCTTCCTTTGGAGACCCCACATCCCACTCAAATAAAAAAGCAAAAATTCGGTCCCAAACGCACTGCAGGCATAATCCAGTTTGAGGCAGCTTTAACTACCCTGGCTCAGTGCTAGGGAATCCTGGGAATTGTAGTTTATTGTGGCACCAGAGCCAGATCTTGTTGTTGGATTCATGGCCTACTTCTTATGACGAATTTTCCTTGCTTCATGTTAAGATTTGGGAGTTCAGTGAACATTAAAGAGATGGCATATGCGATGTATCAACTGAGACACATTTCTGCCTGCTTGTGGTATCTACTGTCTTACCCACAATACGCATCTTTCTGTATTCTTACCTGCAAAACCAAAGCTGTGCTCCCCACCATAGAAAGGGGTGCAACTGGCAAGGAAAGAGTGGGTGGCAGAGAGATCAAATCTCAGCTGTGTCTGGGGACTCTGTGGATTTCCTCTCTGTTACCTAAGGCTGGGGTTCATAGAAAGCAACCAACAATGTGTAGGTGAGAAACCACAACAATCCCTCCCTTATTCCTCCAAGGGGCAAGTATCTTTGAAATGCAGCATCTCATTATGTGAGGTTGTTTTATGTCACTGTCCAGAACAATTTGAGGGTGCAAAGGATCTAGCGTCTGATGTGCCTTGCGAATCTTCTATGTGCATTCACTTTACACAAGCACAACAAATTTGCTTGCCATCTACTTCATATTCAATGTCTTCTTTCCAGAGATATTTCAGACCACTCATATTATAACCCTCAGTTGAGTTTATCATACGACGGAATTTGGGGGTATAATGCAATGGCAATCCGAACGCAATCATGGGATTTCATGTAATTGCGAATGAGTGTATCTCACACAATTTAGGGCAATGGGAAGTCATTCCGAACGCAATCATGAGGTTTCACGTAATTGCGTATTAGAGTATCTCAAACAATTTCGGGCAATGGGGGGTCATTTCTAGGAAATGGGAAGTCATTCTGAATGCATTCCGAACGCAATCAGATTTCAAGTAAATTGGCTCCATTCGCAATTGAGAGAAATTCCTCCCTTGTGATAAACCAGAGTGTTGACTTGAATGCTTAACAGTGTTGTGAAATGACCCTTTCAGACTAGGAGAGTAATTTTCAAATTGTGGAAACATTCTTGCAACTTGGTAAGTAACCAATTTAAGGTCCAAAAATTACATGTGATAAATTTGAAAGTGAAGACTAGGTCTCTTTTGGATTCTGTCCTTAATTTGCTGTACCATAAAATATTTTATCTTTTTGCAGAGAGGAAAATTATGTAATTTAAACAAATTGCAGCCTTTCAATTGCTGAATTGTACTTTTTTTTTTTTTTTGACTGAGTGGGAGAATTGGGGATGCACCCAACATGTATTGGCAGGGATATTTGAGGCATTAAATATTTCTGCCATTCATTAGAGGTTTGTAAGAAAAATTTAAAGAAAATATTATTCACTGTAGTGGTGTTTTTCCTGTTATTAGGCACAAAGAAATAATTGAGAATGATATGCCTTGGATATCCTACCTCCACCCTTACTTTATCAAAATCTCTCTAGCATTGGGAATGCATCATGCACCCCAAGCACACCTGTTTCAAAACATTAATATGCATTGGTTTTCTGCTCTCATTTTTCTCCTGGAATTTGAACTAATTAGGCATCTGGAGTGACTTCTGAATAAATACTTTGGTGGTGGATTAGTTAGAAGGGTCTGAAATGGAAAGGCTTTTAGGAAAAGCTGGCCTTCTGATTCTATCCACCCCAACTAGCCATTGGCAAAATCCCTGTTTAATTGTTAACAAAACAAAACAAAAGTATTATTGTCTCATTCCCAAGACACTGTCTTGATGTGAAAGTATCGTATTGTTCTGATGTGTAAAAGGAGTGCAAACGCAGGCAAAGAACAAGTCTCCTTTCCACTATATGGAACTCCTCAGCCAAAATACTTCCAATCTGATGATCTGGAAGCATCAGTGCCTAATGGCAGCCTACACCTCTTTGCATCCCTCTTCATACTGATCTG
Organism: Urosaurus nigricauda; assembly: GCA_034509955.1. Classification (NCBI taxonomy): domain Eukaryota; kingdom Metazoa; phylum Chordata; class Lepidosauria; order Squamata; family Phrynosomatidae; genus Urosaurus; species Urosaurus nigricauda. The sequence goes on from JAOEGL010000002.1 coordinate 125,759,073, forward strand.
GCCTTTCTCTGTTTCTCTCTTTCTTTTCCCTTCCCTCCTACTAATTTTGCATGAGCTTTTAGAAAATATTTGTAGGTTACTGTGAATGACCGGGGGGGGGGGGGCATTGCTTACATTTTGTGCTGCTGAAAATATTAGAAAGCAACACAAATTGCAAAACCAAATGAGCTGCTGAGCAGCTTATCTGAGGCTCACAAATTAGGTCAGGAGTCACTCACACTCATCTTGCCATCCATTTGAAAATTAATTGTGGTGGGCTTCTCCACTCCCCAGACTTGTTTTGCTTTCTTTTTTTTTAAAAGGAAAGATAGAAACCCCCTAAATGGCCTGTTGGTTCTTCCTGATTGCAGTATCATAGAATTAGAATCATAGAGCTGGAAGAGACCACAAGGGCCATCCAATCCAACCCCCCGCCATGTAGGAAATCAAAATCAAAGCATCCTTGACAAACGGTCATCCAGCCTCTGTTTAAAGACCTCCAAGGAAGGAGACTCCTCTACACTCCGAGGGAATGTGTTCCACTGTTGAACAGCCCTTACTGTCAGGAAGTTCCTCCTAATCTTGAGGTGGAATCTCTATTCCTGCAATTTGCATCCATTGTTCCACATTCTAGTTTCTGGAGCAGCAGAAAACAAGCTTGCTCCATCCTTAATATGACCCCTCATATATTTAAACAGGGCTTTCATATCACCTCTTAACCATCTCTTCTCCAGGCCAAACATCCCCAGCTCCCTAAGTCATTCTTCACAAGACATGGTTTCCAGACCCCTCACCATTTTGGTGGCCCTCCTTTGGACACACTCCAGTTTCTCAACATCCTTTTTGAATTGTGGTGCCCAGAACTGGACACAGTATTCCAGTGGCACTGTTACTTCTCTTGATTTAGACACTATACTTCTATTGATGCAGGCTAGAATTGCATTTCCTTTTAAGCTGCTGCATCACACTGTTGACTCATGTTCAACTTGTGGTCTACTCAGCCTCCTAGATTACTTTCACACATAGGACCTTATAATGTACATTTTTTCTGCCATTATGGACATGAAAAAGGAATGCTCAGGGACGTACATGACTGAGAAACAAATGGGTTTTACCATAGACCGAAGTGTCCTCAAAATGGCCCCATTCTGGCACCCAGTGCCAGTGCGTTCCCATTCATTGCTGAGGCACATTAGATGTGTTGGTCGGAAGACTTCCGTTCAAGACAAAGGACGTGCCTCAGCACTGAATGGGAACGCACTGGTGCCTGGCCCCCAGACAAGTGAGTGAGTACAGTGGTCCCCCGGGTTACGAAAGTAATCCATTCCGGATTACCTTTCGTAACCCGGAAATATTTGTAACCTGGGGGACCACTTTGTTTGCCGCACCGCGCGGCAAATTTAAAGGGACCGCACGGGGTTTTTTCCGTACCCCGGGGTTTTTTTTTGTAAGCCGGGGCCGTTTTTGCGGCCCCGGCTCTTTCGTACCCCGGGGTTTTCGTACCCCGGGGGATTCGTAACCCGGGGTACCACTGTACCTGATTTTTTGTGGTCCAAGATTTTATGGTTTAAGGCCCATTTCACCAGATGCGTCATGAACTGTTATTGCATACTCTCCAGCATTTCTGTTATAATAGTCTACTTTTGTCTAAGTCTACTGGAAAGGAAATATTCTGTCTTGTCTTCTCTTCTGTTGCCATTGAAAAGGTTGCAGGCCTTTCTACCTGGCTCCTAAAATCTTTCAGCCAATTCTCAACTCCTTATACCCCCCCCCCCTCTGTATTTTATTGCTACCCATGCTGTGGCCAGCATTGCGGTTTTGTGTATCATGTTTTATTGTACTTTTATTGTTAGTAATTTAATTTTAAACTTAACTAATTTAATCCTATTTTAAGGGGGGGAGGTTGGGATGGAATTCTTGAATTATTTTAATCTGCAATCTGTTTTTAACCTTGTTGTACCCCGCCTCGATTGTTTTACAGAGGGGCGGGTAAGAAATAATATTATTATTATTATTATTATTATTATTATTATTATTATTTCTGTACCTCTTACATGCTGTAGCTGTTTGCACCTGTTGTTTACAATGGCTTTCTCTGTCCCCATGCAAATGAATCTGTCAGCTAAGTGCATTTTTTATGCATACATTGGCTGAAGTGGACTTTTCCTTGTCCACAAAATATTATGTCGCAAATAATTTTGTGAAGCTACCACAAGACTCTTGGTTGATTTTGTTTCAGCAGACATGGTTCCTTCTCTGTAAGGCTGGTCATGCTAGATGGACGCTACCTTTTTTTGGAAGGCTGATAGTGGCAGTCTTTGACCTGTGCAGCCTCATAGTGGGCAAAGACTCAAATGAAGATCTCAGATGAAGTTACTTTGTTGCTATTAATTGACGTGAAAAATTATTGCCAAGTTTTTAATGCTCTTTGTCTTCAATCCTCTCATGCCTGCATCAGTCTCGCTTTACCTGGCTTGACAACACCTTTAAACACCAACTTAAGCAAACCTTTCAAATAAATGCAAGCCAATGCCTCTGACACCATCACTTTTCTTTTTCTCGATGATTTTGAACATCAAAACACTGCCTGATCAAAAATTCCAATGCATTTCAGAAGCTAGTGTAAATTATTTTGCAACTTTTAGTTGGCTTTTTAAAAAATGGTATCCCATACAATATATATTTTGGATTTTGTTCTGTTTTGCTTCGTGACCAATACAGCTACCTCTGAGTATGTTTAGTGGTAGACAAGTGATATTTCAAGATCTTTCTTCTTATTGAAGAGCTGCTGGCACGTCTCAAAATGTTAGGATTCCCTGAACACATCTTGAATACCGATGAGATTTTTAAAAACTAACATCACTGATAGTATGAACAAACTCCTCTTCATTAACATTGTCTTCAGTGCAGAGTTTCATTTCATTATATTGATTTAAATTGTTCTAATAATTACATTATTTAATTCCCAGATGGGTTGTTGTAATCTGATGCAGCAAAAACAATGTGGAACACTTGCAGCACCTTCAAGACTAGCAAAGTTATTATGGCCTAAGCTTGACCAAACTCCTTTCATCTGATGCACGAAGCGCTATAATTTCGTTCTTTCATAGGAGTTTATCACACGGGGGAAATCCTGTTCAGAAACAGGGGTTTAAATCAGAAAAATGACGTCATTGTTATACGTGGCGTTAACCCGAACAGAAAGTAGATGGAAAGTAGACAAAAGCCACTCCTTTTTACTTTTGGAAAATCCTGAAAGTAATAAGGAATGGCTTTTGTCTACTTTCTGTTTGGGTTAACACCAGTTTAACCACTATGTGTGTGAAAATTAACCCACTTTTGTGGGGGTTTTCCAGCTTTTAAATCCCGTTTTTGCACCGGATTTCCCCAAAGTGATAAACTCCATAGTGATTCCTGGTCAATCAGAATTCCAGAAGCAAGAGAGAAGGAGAGGAAGGGAGAGACATTAATTATCAGTGAAAAAATACAGTGAATTACACTGGCAATTTCGTTAGAAAGATTCCTGAGATTTTCTGACTAGTTTTTTGTTTGTTTGTATATATAAAACATAAAAAATAAACCAATAGAAAAACACAACATAGAACAGACTATAACTAAGTTTTTACAATTGAGCAAATTAATAGATACTAAACACATATTCTAAAATGACTCCTTCCCTTTTTTTTCTTGTAGATTCATTTTTAATCCTACAGTCTTTCCAATTTATATAATACTTTCTATTTCCCCCTTTCCCTACAGTGTGTGCTGAGGAGTTTGTGCAGAAGGAAGAGATAGAGGAGCAACACAGGACACACAGAAAAAGAGGTAAAGACACTGTTTCATTTTTTTAAAATGTTCTTTAATAAATATATATATATATATATTCCTATAGCACACGCGCACACACACACACGGAGTTTATCACATGGGAGGAATTTCTCTCAATTGCGAATGGAGCCAATTTGCAATTACATGAATTTGCTAGTTTAGCGAATTTATGTGAAATCTGATTGCTTTTGGAATGCGTTCAGAATGACTACCCATTTCCCGAAAATGACCCCCCATTTCCTGAAATTGCGTAAGATACTCTAATACGCAGTTACGTGAAACCCCATGATTGCGTTCGGAATGACTTCCCATTGCCTGAAATTGCGTGAGATACGCTCATTTGCAATAACATGAAACCCCATGATTGCGTTCGGATTGCCATTGCATTATACCCCCAAATTCTGTCGTACGATAAACTCCACACATACACACAATATAATTTACTCATTTTGTACTTACACCGTTTCTTTAGAACTCATCCATCTTGGGCTGCATCTGCACTGCAGAAATAATCCAGTTTGACACCACTTTAAATGCCATGGCTCACTGGTATGGAATTTTGGGAAGTGTACTTTGTGATGGCACCACAGTTCTGCTCAGTTTATCCACCTCCATAAAGCCATATAATTTGTGTAACCACTCAGTTATGTCAGATGCTTCATCTGCCTTCCATTTTTTAAGCATATGTTACTCTTGTACCTATAATCATGTAAAATAACAATTTACCCTGCTTTCATTCTGTTTCCTCATCTACTTTCCCCAATAAATATAATTTTGGATGCATTTTAATCTCTCTCTTTAAAATCTTTACGATTGCCAAATGTATTTTCTTCCAATATTCCTTAACTTCTTTACAATGCAACTGCTTATTCATTTTTACATTCATCTTTTACATTTTTGTATAATTTGGCTATTTTTTTCTGGAGTTAAGTACCACCTATACTACATTTTAAATGGTTTTCTCTTACATCATCACTAAGTGTATATTTTAATCTAACTTTCCATAATTTTCCCATTCTTCCAGTATTATCAGCTGCTCTATATCTTGCACCCACGTAAACATATAGGTTTCTTTTATCACTTCTTCCATCTCAAAACCTAATAAAAATTTATACCATTTAGATATAAATTTTGTTGATTTTCATGCAGCATGAATTTTCTGAATTCCTAATCTTCTTCAATTCTATTTAATTTCTCATCCATTTGAATTTTTCTATATAGAAAGTAACCAATTACACTTTAGGCCTTCCTCTTCCAGTTCTTCTAGTGTCTTCATTCTATACTTTCCTTTCTTTACCACCACAAACTCAAAATATGTAACCCATTTTCCAGCTTTAATTTCTTCTCTTTTGTAAAATGCCCCGTTCAATGAACTCCATCTAGGTAGTTTATGGATCAGCTTTGCTTAAGATTTGAGCCAAACTCTTAGTAAGGATTCTCTTATAAAATGATTATATAAAATCTTTATTTATTTGAGCTTTGTTATAAAATAAGTACGTGTGACAACCAAATCTTATATCAGGCCCTTCAGTTTGTAAAACATTTTCCAGTCGCATCCACTCTTTGAGCTATTTGAAGCAACTGGTAGGATAGTATATTTTAAAATATACTTTAGGTGCTGAGTTTCTTAAAACAAAAACCAACTACTTATCACAAAAATGGCCAAGATGGTATTTATCGAAAGTATATGGAGTCCAACTCAGAGATAATAAATTTTTGCTGTTTTCCGGTTAGATCAGGAGGGAGAGGGAGGAGAAACCAGAAATATAGAGTGGCTTACTGAACATTACTGACATTTTCAGAGTTTCAGTGTTTTATGACAACCCCCAGCTGCTGTTGTTTGTAGATCAGTGAGTTAAAACACCTGCTGAGGAGTTTGTGCAGAAGGAAGAGATAGAGGAGAAACACAGGACACACAGAAAAAGAGGTAAAGACACTGTTTCAATTAAAAAAAAAACCTCTGTTCTTTAATTCAACAATAGTGGGATATTTTTGGCTGGCTTACTGATGGTCTGACACATTTACTCTGTTCTTGCTTTGCCATTGCCCTCATGCCAGTTCTTTTCTGGCAGGGTGAAAGAATATTATATTTGGGTTATGGAAGAGAATTATTCTCTACTAGATAATATATAGCATAGTCTCTGAATGGGTAACTTGTGTTTTGGGATACAAAATCTCATCCGTGTGCCAGCACATGCCTGTTAATCCATATAGCTATTTTTAAAACTATTTAATTTTATTAAATTTTACAAAAGACACATTACAATGTACAGTTACTTTAGAGGTTTAGTACCATTTTCTCACCCTCCCCAATTCATTACATGCAATATTTATGTAACTTCATTGCATTTGTAATTTGTAATAATTATTATTATTGATAAGTTCCGTTCTTGCATTCTTTTCTTCTTCCTTTTACTTTATCTGTTTGATATGAGAGAGTTGTGGTGTTTTCACTACTCTGTATTTTTATGGTTTGATGTTCCTTCAAATTTCATTAGCTTCAATATTCTCTTAAAGAAATAATTCTTAGTTTATTATTCAGATAATTGTTTCCTTAATCAATTATTATGTCATTTTCCACAGCTTCATTTTTTAAATAGTATTCTAAAAATATTTGCCATTCTTGTCTATGTTTTTCCATCGATTGCATATGTTAGCTTGTCCATTTCTATTGCTTCTATTGTTTTAAGCATCCACTCTTCAGTTGAAGGGGCTTATGCACTTTTCCATTTTTGAGCTAATAGTATTCTGGCTGTGGAGATCATATATAAGATTAGTCTCCAGTATTTGTTTCTGTCTTTTTGTTTTATTTTATGAAGCAGATGAAGTAAATAGATTTCTGGATCAAATGCATATGATATTTTCAAGATTTTTTGAATTGTCGTGTGAATTTGTTTCCCAAATTGCTCAACAACTGGGCAGGTCCACCACATGTGTATCCGTGATTCTGTATTTCTTTGACATTTCTAGCAGATTATTGAGTAGTCCCTATATATTTTTGCTAGCTTGACATGGGGTAATGCCATCTAACTTGCATTTTAAAGTGATTCTCTCTGATATTTTGGCATTCTGTGCATTTTTGAGTTTGCTGGCTTGCTATTGACCATTTTGCTAGGTGTATTTTCCTACCGATGTCTTAAACCCAGCAAATCATATGCTCTTTAATCAAGTCTTGTTCCGATTCCATCTTTAAAAAGTTTCTTGGAGATTTTAGATGTTTGTTTTAATTAGTCCTCTGTTAATAAAGTATCGATTTTGTTTCTTTGTATAGACTTTGTTGTTTCTGGTCTATTTTTAGACTTTCTTTTAACTGACAATACAATAAACAATGGGTTTTCTGTTGTAATCCATGTATATCTTTTATGTCTTTTAGTTCTTCTTTTCCATTACCCACCTCTGTGTTTACATTGTCTGCATACCTTAGCCAGTTGTTGGATGTTTTAAACCTACTTAATAGGGCTTCTTGTAAGGAAACCCATCTGGGAATTCATTGGTAAAAGTCTGATTTTATTTTTAACCAGGTTTTTAAAATGGCTTTTCTCAGGAAACGTTGTTCAAAAGCCCTGTGTTACCTTAGCTGTATCATACCAAATGTATGCATGAAATCTAAATCTAAGATTCAAGCATTCAAGATTTAATAGCCTTTTGTTTTTAAGATTAATCCAATTTACTAGATCTTTTACTAGATCTACTAGATCTGTTTACCAGATTTACCAATTTACTAGAACTTTCTTAATTTCTTTCCAAATTACATTGTAATTATTGTCGAATAGGTCTGTGTTTCTTTTGGTGCTCCAATTTTTTGCTCTGTTTTCACAGTTAATTCTCGTTGTCATTTATTTTTCTCTCTTTTTTCTAGTCTCTCTGGTCCATTTCGTACTTTCAGGGAGCATATGGAATAGAATAGAGTCAGTGTGGCATAGTGGTTTGCGTATTGGACTATGACTCTGGAGACCAGAGTTTGATTCCCAACTCAGCCTTGAAACCCACTGGTTGACCTTGGGCAAGTCCTGTCCTCTCAGCCTTGGAGGATGGCAATGGCAGCCCCCCCCCCCAAAGAAACATGCCAAGAAAACCCCATGATAGGATTGCTTTAAGGTCATCATAAGTCAGAAACGACTTAAAGGCACACAACAACAACCACCAAATAAAATAGAAGGAGAAGGATTAAAAAACCCCCTGTGCTTTAGCTGAGAAAGATTCCTAGGGTCACTTAAAATAATTAATAATAAAAAGACACAACACAAAACAAAAACGGGCTGGGAGGAAGAAAAGAATCTGATAATGGTGGCTGGCTGAGTTGCCCAGAAATCTATTTTGAATGTTCTCCCTGCATCTGTTCTCTTCCTGGGGCTTCTGGTGTTCTTGGCTAAACTATGCCTCTTTTCTTTTGTCTTCTCTTCTGTTCTTTCCCTTGACGGTTTGTTTCTCTTTCATATTTGGTGTTGTTGAATGCTGTCATGTCGTTTTCGATTTACGGTGACCCTAAGGGGTTTCTTGGCAAGATTTGTTCAGAGGAGGTTTGCCATTTGTTCAGAGGAGGTTTGCCATAGCCAAGCTGGGAATCAAACCCTGGTCTCCAGAGTCATAGTCCAACACCCAAATCCTGTGCCATGCTGGATTATTCTACTTGTTCTCCAAACATCTCAGGGCAAGATGGTTCCTTAAGAGGCATTGCTATGGTACTTGGTAGAGAGAAGTTTCCTCCCTGGAAGGTGTAAAGTCACATCTCAGAAAGCTCTTTGGGGTTTTTCTGCCTCCCATCTCAGGTCAAGATTTGTTGTGCCTGCCCCAGCCACTCCAGCCTTACTGGGCCAAGGCACAGACAGTTGCAAGCATTATAGTTTCTGTTCCAACCCTTGGTACGAACAGAAGCAGCAGGTATGCAGTTGATCAATCTCCCTTCTCACACATTCCCTGAACATTCAGATAACATTGTTGCCTCATTTCAGTTCAAGATTTTTCTTTGTATCTGTATAGAGTTTACCCCCCCCCCCCCCCAAATTCACATGTATGAAGAACTATTCCTCATTTTAATCCTCATTTCAAGCAGTCATCTTCTGGGTAGAACTCCTGCCCTATTTTCCACCTTAAGGAACACAACACGATCCCTGAAATTTGTCAGGACATGTGTTTCCATTTGTCTTGAAAAGTGTTTAAATCATCAGGTGGGACATTACTACTCCAACTCATTCACATTCTTTTCATTTGCAAGTATATCCTTCAAATCTTTGGTGACAAACAGTCAGTCAATTGCAATTTAAAATGCTTGCTCTCCACATCCACACCACACACAGCAGAAAGGGCACTGCACAAACAGATTTTAAGGACTAAAAACCCTTGCAATCCACATATAAAATCAGTTAAGAAATGTTAAGGAGAAATTTGAACTCGCCAAAGTATTTCTCTCCAAGAACATTCAGTCAGCAAAGTTAAAACTGGATGCTCTTTATCTTTAGTTTCTGGAGCTACAGCAAACAGTGTAGCCATCTTGGTTCTTCCAATGCCTTGTCCACTGCAAGGCATAATTTCTCCTGTTATGGATCTCCACAATCCCTAACCAGTGGGGGGGAAAATTTGAAATTCTATAGTAGTGACACAAATACACAACCCATTTGGGACAATTTGGTTCCTAAAGCTCCAAATGAAACCTGCACACTGCATACCAAGTAACAGGACACAAGCAAAACTGTGCAAAACTGGGATGATGTTGTGTGCAAAACTGGGCAACAACTTGTTCTTCTTGCTCAGCTCTGAATTTCAGATGGGATTTGTCAAGACGACTCTCTTGGTGAATTAATTGCCTTAATAGATAAATTGGTATCATCTCCCACTCTATTTTTGTTAGATCACCCAGAATCTATCCAGCTAGGATGTTCACAGGCCATCTCATGCCATTGCCAACTCCATAAATAAGTGACTTCAGAGGTTAATTAAGGCTGAAATGTTCTCCAACATCTGTATTTCTGATTGAATGAAAAATTGTATTTCAGCTTATATATTACTTCGTTAGCCATTCATGTTTGTACGCAAACAACACAGGGGAGGCTGAAAGTGCCGTTTAGCAGCAGGTTTGAAATTTATTTACTTATTTATTTTATATACTAACCTTCTTCCAGTATGAGATGCAAGGTGGCTTCCAACATAATTAGAAAGAAGGCCTGGTAAAAATAATTGTGAATAAATTATACACATTAACACACAAATTAAATTAATTATACCATCAAAGCACAAATTAAATTAGAACTGTTTAAAATTCAACACTAAAAATAAATAGGAATGACAATATGATGCTTTTCGTGTTTTCAAAGTGCAACATTCACTAAGAATATCAATAGGAAATGTTTTCACCAGGTTGATACATTTGGCCCTTCATATTCATGGATTCTTTAGACACTGATTCAGTCATCAGTGGCTTGAAAATATTCATATATATTTTATATATATATATATATATATATATAAAATTCCAAAAAGGAAAGCTCAATTTTGCCATTTTATGTGAGGGACACTATTATTATGCCATTGTATATAGTGGGATTTGAACATCAATAGATTTTGATATCTGTGTGTGTGTGTGTGTGTATGGTGGTGGTCTTGGAATCAAACTCCAGTGATATCAAAGGCCCACTGTAATAGCAGAAGATCAGAACTGCTAAAAGCAGACTGTGAAAGCATGGAGAAGGGGACAACCAGCTGTTCACCAGATGTGTGCAACAAGCAATGGCTGCTGGTGGCTGACTTTGGGCAGGCTGGCCAGGTAAGGGCCTCTGGCTCAAGGTAGTGGGCCTTGGGCCAAATTGAGAAAGGTGATCTGAACTGCGCCTGAAATGGAGAGATTCAAGGAAGGGGTTCTTCTTCTGCTCCCCTCAATCCCTGACTTCCTGTGGGCCATGAAGAGATGCCAGCGATCTACTTCTCTGGGTGGGCACCTGGTACGCTGACCATACATACTGTTTTAAATGGAACAGTGCCATTTTTTTTTCATATGTCCAGACTGTCCCGTCTTTGTAATATAAATATCAATATCAATATCAATTTTGCCCATTTTCAAGGAAAAATACCCTGTTATATTGCAGAAATGGTTTGAAGATCTCTGTTGAAAATTGTGGTGGTGATTTGCAAGAGATCAAGGGTCTCCATTCCAAACATACATTAGTTTCAATATTTCAGCTGCCAAAGTAGCCATTAATATCAAAAATCTTGTAGACAATTTAGAGTCCAGAAAAAGTCAAGTGTTTGTAACTACTAAAACAAGATTGTGTCAAGGAGTGTGAGAAGTTTTATGATAAAATGTTGAAACACCAACATTTGCTGTGTCAGATTACTTCATCAGAGAAATATTAATGGTATGATTGTGGTGAAATACAGTTCCCCTCTATGTCTACCTACATTTTTGTCTGAGTTCTTTCACTGAGGAATAATTGTTAGCTAAATATGTTCATGCAATAAAACTTTTGCTATTGGTTTACTTTTTCATGAATATCGAATATGACAAAACTCTGCCCTATTTTAGCCATTCCAATGTCCCATTTTTGTCTCAAGGAAATATGGTCAGCCTAGCTCCTAGGGTGCACCCACTGCTCTCTTGTCACGGACAGATCACTTCTTGATCAGGTTTAGACTCGCTGAACTCAGAGCCTCTGAGATGGTCCACCACAGGAGCCTTATGGATCTGGAAAAATTTTCATTTGCCAAATATAAAGGCATGTTGGCCTTGTATGGGCAACAGAAAGATGAAGAAAGACAGATTTGGGACCTTATCACATTCACTTTTTTTACCGTTTTGGGGACAGAAATGGGAGTCTTGAGGGTGCACGTGAACGAATTTTACCACACATGCAAGCGTCCACAAAAAGGTCCTGTTCCGGCACCCGTCTCTGTTTAGTACTGAGGAGCATTAAATGTTCTGGTCGGAAGACTTCCATCCGGCCAAAATGGTGCCCACTGGCACTGAACAGGGATGGCTTGGGTACAGGTGCCGGAACAGGACCTTTTTGTGGACGCTTGCGTGTGCGATAAAATCCGTTCATACGTGCCCCTGAGAGTCCCATTTCCGTCCCCAAAATGGTAATACAAGTGAATGTGATAAGCTCCTTGGTGATCATTAACTAGACTGCTGAAACCATACCCAATCCCATTTAATAATCTGGTGTATTTGGTTTGTTACAGTTTTCTTTTTCATACAGTTTTCATTTCATAGGCATATTTGCTTTCTGTTTTATTTAGGTGACACAACTATTTCCTAATTTCCTTCTTTTTCAACTTGAAGACTAGATACAGAGGGCAAGGGGAGTGGAGTTAAAAGACAAAGAGAGATAACTTCACTCCTTTTGTGAATAACCCATAGTTTGGTGAATTTTATAACTGTAGGTAACCGTGTGTTCCCTACAGATTGGACTAAGAAAATCACCTACCAGTAGATAAGTGCTGGTTTGTACTGTTTCTCATTTTGCTACTTCATGCTTTGTTGTGAGTTTCGCGGAAACTGATGAGGTGGCTGGAAGGAAAGCAGAATGGAGTGGAGGCCAGGAGAGAAAGAATAGGTAGGCTGAAGACATGGTCAGAAGGCAAAAACAAAAGGAGTAGAGTCTGGACTGAGACAATAGTGATGAAGACACTGAATGCTTCTAGCATTCTGGTACCTGTATTTCAAAATAACTGAAAGAAACTATGTCAAGTATTTTTGAAACCAGAGGGAAAAAAGAGATATTATTAAATATGACAAGTAAGATCAAGTGATGAGAGAAAGTATTGCAGATGAATCTTACATGTGGTGACTGCTGGCAGATTACTGGTAGCGCAAAAATGAAAAACAATAAAAATTCCTTTGATAGATGACTGGGTATTTAAGCAAATGGATAGCTCTGAATTAGAGAACTGACGGCAAGTTTGAATAACAAAGATATGAATACAATAGATAAAAGAATGGGCTCCAATTGTAGAATTTTGTAAAAAGAGATAGAAATTTTAAATACCAAATAATTAATATTAATTACTAGACATTGTTAAATTTTATTAACTGTTAACCACTAAGAGTTTTATCACATGGGGAAAATCAGAGGTTTAAACAACTATCATCCCATGAAAATCATGCAATCACAATTAATATCACATGACATTGCAATTAAAGTGCCATTATCCCAGGAATAAACAGGCCATTATCTCAGGAAATCCCATGAATGATTTTTCACTGTTTATTGCCTGTTTATTTCCAGGATAATGGCTCTTTAATTGTGATGTGTGTGAAAATGCTAATTATGATTGCATGATTTTCATGGTATTTTAGTTTTAATTTTGTATACTCAGCATGTACAGCTCTGTGCAAATTTACAGTGCTTTATAAATAAAGTTTATTCATAATAATGATGATGATAATCAGAAGACTAGATCAATGAAAAATAAAGTTTTTTTTCTTGTAAGTCAGAAGAATGTATGAAGTATGTGTACTGTACATACTCGACTATAAGTCAACCTCATGTATAAGTCGAAGGCATGTTTGGGGTCAAAAGTATGGATTTTTATATGACCTGTGGATAAGTCGAGGGTAAGACTTAGAGGCTCATAACAAAGAATCTAAAGGATAAAGCAAAGGAAAATAATGCCAAACTTTAAAAAAAAACAAAAAAAAACACACAGCAGGCATAACTGTTTATGCCCATCCTAAAGGCTGGATGGATAAGACAGTAGAGGGGAGGTTAGTGCTTCCAGGACAGATTACACTTTTGTCTTTCACCAGGAGTGGTTCATTTTTATGATTTAAAGTACAGTACTTACATTGACCTGTGGAGAGGTCAACTCAGTATTTATGGGTCAATTTTTTGTCCAAAATTTCTAGACTTATACATGAGTATATACAGTAGATTGATTGTGTGTTTAAATGTTGGTTGTGGATATGGGGTTATCAATGTAGTGGTTTTTTGTGCGTTCTTTGTATGTGTGTGTGTATGTTTAATAATAAAAATTTATTAAAAGGAAAGAAAAAAGAGATCTCTTTTTAAAATGGTAACTTCATTTATTTATTTTATTGATTTCTGACCTTTCTCCCATACGTGGATGCAATATGGCTGATAATAAAATTTTCAAGAGTAGAGAAAAACACAAAAAAAACTTGTCACTTTAAAACATAATGAATTTGCCTCTGGGAGGAGAGGGCCAATCTAATTTCTCTTGGAAAAAGAAAATTCAGAGCAGCTGCAAAGAGCCATCGTCCCCTAAATCCACAGCAAATGTGCCTCCAAAGGTTGCAAGACCAGGGGAAGAGCCCTTCCTTCTTTTGTGTGTGTGTGTGTGTGTGTTTGTGTGCATGTGCATACATATAGTGTTTTCTTGGGCAAGAAATACTCAAAGGTAGTTTCCAGTTTTTGAAAAAGTGTTCATTTGGTTTATCCTTTAGAACCCACATTAATTTGGCCATTTGGATTAACTCACCAACCTTAAGAATCCATTGTCTATTGTTGGTGCTTCAGTCCATTTCCAAATTTGAGCAAATAATATTCTTCCTGCTGTTTCATATATCACTGACCTTAAGTTGGTAATCTATATTTAGTCTCCAGCGCTTTATCCATAATACTCAATAAAAACATTTCCGGTAACATTACAAAATCTACTTTAAAAAAATTTTGGATTAATATATAAATCTTAGACCATTAACTTTTTATCTTCTTACATGTCAACCACATATGAAAAAAAAAGGAACCTTTCTTACCTTGACACTTCCAACATGGATTTGAAATGCTCTGGGACTTTTTTGACAGCTCATTTGGAGTTAGATATCATCCGTAAATCATCGTATACAGGCTTTCTTTTAAATCACTGCACAAAGTAAATTTCAGGCTCTTGTTTCAGAAGCCATTTATATGCTTTTTAAATTATATGGTCATTACCTTTACATTACTCTAAATAAAACACCTTTTCTATAACCTCTGTGGTTGGATTTCTCTTGTCTTGATTAAATCTGTCCATAATTGCACATAAGCAAACCAGTTAAGAACTTTGCCTTCTTTAAGAATCATCTCTCTTGATTTAACCTTTCAACTGTTTTGTTCAAGATACAAAAGATCATCATAGCACAACCACCTCTAAAAAAAGCTTCCTGCAGTGGGGTGGCTAATATTATCTTAGGAAACAGTCTCTGTATTATACGAAACTTGATTTTTCAATTCAGCACATTCCTTGACTGTACCATACTAAAGATAAACCATAGTAAGTAAATCTTAAATTACGGCCTTCAAATTCCAAGTGGCATACATCTCTAAGCAATATTTATTCCTTCAATCATACAGAAACAACCTTGTAATACAATGTGACACTAAGGGCTCACAAGCTGCCCCTTTATGTAGCATTGTACAGTGTTATAAGCTTTATTTTGGGTTTCCTTGCCTGCCAGATAAATCTGAAAATCTCTTTTTGTCATTGTACAAAGGGTATTCTGTTTCTTATAATAGGGATCATTTGAAAAAGAAATAAAAGCCTTGGCCAAAACATTTGCTTTTATTACTACAATTCTATCCAAGAGGGATAAATATAACTTTTTCCATTTTTCTAAATATCTTTTTAATTTCTTTCCAAATTTTCACAGTTAGAAAAACATGCAGGAAACAGTAAAATATATAAAAACATGTTTTGGTGCAGAAAACCTATATGTATATAGAACAATTACCTGAATGACTTCTCAAGAAACTATTTTCTCCTCAGTAAGGGTTTCCAAGAATTGTTGTTGTTGTGTGATTTCAAGTCATTTTGGATTTAAGGTGACCCTAAAAGTCTACTCTGTCACAGGGTTTTCTTAATAAGATTTGTTCAGGGGTGGTTTGCCACTGCCTTTTTCTTAGGACGTTATCACCCAGCAGGAATTTCTTTCAATTTCGAAAGAAATGAAAGTGGGGCCAGTTCAGAATTGAGTGAATTCGCTAGTGATTGCGTATTGACACCGCATTGCGTTTGGAACTGCCCAAAATTGCCTCCCAGTGCCTGAAATTGCGTTTGATAGTTTCTCACGCAATAACGTGAAATCCCATGATTGTGTTCGGAAGGACTTCCCTTTACCCGAAAATGTGTGTGATCAGCTTTCACGCAATAACACGAAACCCCATGATTGCGTTCATATTGCTATTGGATTATACTTCCAATTCCCGTCGTGTGATAAACTCCTTAGACTGTGTATGACTTACCTGGGGTCACACAGTGGGTTTCCATGGCTGAGTCGGGATTTGAACTGTGATCTCCCAGAGTCCTAGTCCAACACTCAAACCACTACACTGCTCTGGCTCCTTCCCAAGCATTAGGACACCCATTTTTGTACTGGGAAACAAATAGATATTCTTGTCCCCCCTACTCAATGTACATATAATCTGTGTACATTCTCATCTGTAGACACTTGGTTATTCATATTTAACAGAACATAGAATGAGTACAGGGCTTTTTGGATGATAGACCAATATCCTTTTATCTACTGACATATATTCCTTCAGTATAAATCTTCTTGGTGAACCAAGAGAAAAGGGGGAAAAAAATGATTGTTTGTATCTTGAGTGGGCAATTTATTTTATTTTAGTGCAAATAAATGCCCATGAAGTAGTGATGCTAATCAACATGGAAACAATTTCTTTTGTGTTTTATGGGGCTTGCACAGGATTGTGTGTTCTGGAGAAAGTACAGCTAAACTATTATAAATATAAGTAGTCCCATTGTGTCTATTTTAAAAACTTATCTGCTCACAAAAAAAAAAAAAAAAAAAAAATCCCAGTAGAACAATGAAAACCAAATAGAAACGGTACTGAAAGTCGATGTATTTTTGTTGTTGTTGTTTTTGTGTACCTTCAAGATGTTTCCACCTTATGGCAACCCTAAGGCAATACTATTATGGGTTTTTCCTGGCAGATTTGTCCAAAGGAGGTTTTCCATTGCCTTCCCCGAGGCTGAGAGCATATGACTTCCACAAGGTCACCCACTGGGTTTCATGGCCCAGCTGGGAATCGAACCCTGGTCTCCAGTGACAGTCCGATACTCAAACCACTCTACCATGCTGTGAAAGGGGGAAAGTCACTGATGAGAACCGTTCACATAACTATACAGTTTACCATATGTTTCTAAGCAAACAAAGAATTCAAATAACTATACAATTTATCTTATATTTCTAAACAAAACAAAAAATAGGAGGGGATCTGTTGCTGGATAGCCTGTTCTTTGACCTCACAGCCACTACTTAAAGTATGCTGTGTGAGGGTATTTGGAAGCAATCTCTTTTCCACTGTCTTTTCTAGCTGTTATTTTAAAAAATTCATTCACTTTCTTTGTGATCTCCCCAGAGGAATGTCAATATAAATTACAACATTACTCCATTAGTTTGTTAGGGTAAGAAGGCCATAATGGTGTCCCCTTTTCATATTTATAACGTTAATATTTATTCGTTATTTCCAAAATGTTGTTGGCAGAAGCAGCCATTGCAGGAGATTTGAAGACATTTCTGGTGATTTTTGTACTTGTTTAGATTTCCAGTTTTGAAATAATTTTTAAAAATTGATTAATCAATTAACATGCTATAGCTATTATTGTTATCTGCCCTTGACCTAGCCCCAGTACATGGTTGACTCTGAATGAGAATTGTCCAAGATTCCCTCTCCTCCTCTGCTCTGACTAAGGAGTTGATCAGACGACGGAAATTGGAAGTATAATCCGATGGCAATCCAAATACATTCATGGGGTTTCCTGTTATTGCATATTAAAGTATCTCACGCAATTTCGGGCAAAAGGGAAGTCATTCCGAACGCAATCATGGATTTTACGTTATTTCGTATTAAAGCATCTCACGCAATTTCGGGCAATGTGCAGTCATTTTCGGGTAATGGGAAGTCATTCTGAATGCATTCCAAACGCAATTGGAATTCACGTAAATTCACTAAACTAGCGAATTCACGTGAATTCGAATTGACTCCAGTTGGCTCCATTCGAAATAAAGAGAAATTCCTCCCGTCTGATAAGGTCCTAAGTCCTACAAGTTCATGCCATCTGTTCAAGGACCCATTTGTTTGTATTTTTGGCTATCCACAGTATCCTCAGCACTCTTCTCCAGCATCACCTCTCAAAGGTGTTGATTTTCTTTCTGTTGGATTTCTTTACTGTTCACCTCTCATATCCATACATGGTGATGGGGTATACAATGGCTTGGATGATTCTAACTCTAGTGCTCAGTTGTATATCTCTGTACTTAGGGTGGAAAAACGAAATGCATAGATATAGGATGGCGGACACCTGACTGAACAAGACTACGTATGAAAGGGATCTAGGGGTCCAAGTAGACCACAAGTTGAACATGAGTCAACAGTGTGATGCGGCACCTTAAAAGGCCAATGCAATTTTAGGCTGCATCAATAGAAGTACGGTGTCTAGATCAAGGTAGGTAATAGTACCACTCTATTCTGCTTTGGTCAGGCCCCACCTAAAATACTGTGCCCAGTTCTGGGCACCACAGTTCAATAAGGACATTGAGGAACTGGAGCATGTCCAAAGGAGGGCGGCTAAAATGGTGAAGGGTCTTGAAACAATGCCCTATGAGGAACACCTTAGGGAGATGGGGATGTTTAGTCTGGAAAAGAGAAGGTTAAGAGTTGATATGACAGCCTTCTTTAAATACTTGAAGGGATATCATATTGAGGAGGGAGCAAGCTTGTTTTCTGTTGCTCCAGAGACTAGAACATGGAACAACAGATGCAAACTGCAGGAAAAGAGATTCCACCTCAACACTAGGAGGAACTTCCTGACAGTAAGGGCTGTTCAACAGTGGAACACACTCCCTCGGAGAGTGGTGGAGTCTCCTTCCTTGGAGGTCTTTAAACAGAGGATGGATGGCCATCTTTCAATGGGGATGCTTTGGGTTGGACTTGATGGCCCAACTCTATGATTCTATGATTCAACGATTCAACTCTATGATTCTATGAGTCTATGATTCTATGATTCTCTCTCTCTTTTTAGTTTATAAGCAAGCCATTGTCCTGGTTTATTTGCTTACTCAAAATCTCTTTGTTTTATATATTGCATTTTCTTTTCTATTTCTTCAGTCATCTCATTACATAATTATGATTTCATTAGATTCTTTTTTAGTTCTTGTTTGTTAATACTATTTGCATCCAGTACTTTTTTGGTCCTTTGTCTTATTTTTTGTCTTTTAAGTTATTTTGTTGAGTTCCCCATTCTGTTGTATGAACAAGGCTTGCATCACAGCTTTGCTAGCCTCTTATGCAATTTTCATTTGTGTTCCCTTATTTATGTGTTCTTTAACATATAATTTAATTCGTTTATAATTTAATTTATTGATTTTGAAATGAAAAACATATCTATTAGTGATATTGATTTATCTTGCTCTGGAAAGCACATAAATTCCTTGGCCATTCCATATTTCAGTCTCCATACATCCACGATTGCTAAATTGTCACCATAAGTCAACAGGCAACTTAACAAACATAACAAATATCACCTTTGGAAGCAAGAGGCTTTTTGGATAGGAAAAGAACTTGGAGTAAAGAGTTTGCCAGTACTGTTGGTACTGATTTTTTAAAAATTCCCAACACCTAGTTTTATATTAAATTGAAAATGGCAGGGGATCTAATCTTGGATTTCTCCCATCTCAGCAATTCCCTTTCCTCTTAACAGACCTCTCTCTTCTCTTTTAGTCCTAATATTAACGAAAATTTCTTCGCAAATTTGTTTTATAGAGAGACCTGTGTTTTGTAAGTAAAGCCTCTTTTTTCATCCCTCCGCAGGCGGCTGAACAAAACCACAGCCGCAAACAAGAATGGGGAGGGGACACAACCAAACCACAAGGCTGAGAGGTGATAGTGGGAAGGGTGAGAGAATCAGGAAGGGATGTGCACAGAACGGCACACGCACACACACATATACAACAATAGGCATTGTTTATGTAACCTTCCCAACACAAAGAAGCAGTTATGACTCCTGCACTGTAGTCTATTAAAGAGAAAAAACCACAAGTTATATACCTGTGGCTTCATATGTTCATGCTTTGTCTTTTCTGCTTAGGGAAGGAACACATCTTGCCATGTTGTTCCCACTAGTGATGATTTACTAAACAGCCACATTGCAATTACTTTTCCTTTCCTCACGGAATTTAACACGTCTTATTTGTAAATTATTCAGAAAGGTTTTGTTGTTAGGATAGGAATATATAAATATTGATGGTAAATAAAAAATTATTTAACTAGGGTCCCAAACACACTGCAGAAATAATGCAGTTTGACACTGCTTTAACTGCCCTGGCTCTGTCAGAGAGCTCCAGGGCCACAATAAACTACATTCCCAATGATTCTCCAGAACTGAGCCAGGGCAGTTAAAGCGGTCTCAAACTGGATTATTTCTGTAGTGTGTTTTGTACCTTAGGCCTCAAATACCAGTATCAGTTCCATTTGTACAGCGCTTCTGCCCCATACACGGGCTTGCCATCCATGACTATAAGCTTATGTGGAAGGCAAGCCCCGGATGTTACAATGGTGTGTGCAGGAGTGCACAACCATTGAAACAAACGGGACTTGACGTCCCTGTTTTTTGTCATATGTGGGGGGGGGGGGGAGGGTTTCCAGAATGGATCTCCCACATATAGAAAGGGTTCACTGTACTCTTATCCCCAAAGCATCCGTTTAAATCTTCATGCCTGTGCACCTTCTGAAGACCCAGTGCTACTGACTCTTCTAGGGTTACAGCATCAGGATTATCATAGGCTGAGAGATTTCAGGGAGAAGTGATATCACACAAAGGACAGCCACTAGTGATATAAATATGTATGGTGGAGGCCTCCACCACCATGGTGAAGCCAGGAGGAGGGCCCGACCAGGTGTCACCCCTCTTCTGGGATGTCACCCAGAGCAGGCTGTGCCCCCGCATCCCCAAGTGACACCACTGGTTCATGTGACTTAGGGGCAAAACAGACCAGCATAAAAAGCTGGCTTCCAGCCGGCTCGGAAACATAGCATACAGACGGCACATGCCCCTGAGAAGCTCTGGAGCCAGCTTCAAGCAGGATGGCTTCCGGGCACTTCAGGTGCAGGTGCAGGATGGCTTCCGGGCACTTCAGCGGCACTCTGTTTACACACCGCACAGTGCCAGAGCTGCTTAACACCCAGCCTAAGATGGTCAACTACTGAGGCATATCACTTTCTAAAGAAGTTGTTTTGGTAGTAACAAAGGATTTTGGAATGCTCAGAATTGGAGGAAAGTAAAGTCTGAAACATTCGCCTCTATTTCTCTTTTCTGTCAGATTCCAGGGAAGCTGCTTTCTATCCAATTGCCTGACATCAGTAATGGCTTGAATGGAACATAACAAATTGACGCTCAAGCCAGACAAGACAGAGGCATTCCTGACCAGTTGAAAGGTATATCAGGAAATAAGGATTTATCTGTGCTGGAGGTACTCCTGGATAAAGCAGTGAGCCTCAAATCCCAGGTTTCTATAGGTGGCCAAGAGTGCATTAAACCTAGTGCTCCTGCTCTGCTCCTCTCTGGAGATATCAGATCTGACTACAGTAACACATTCCATAAGTACATCCCATTTGGCTTACTGTAGTGTGCTCTACATGGGCTTGTATCTGAAGAGTGTTTGGAAACTTCAGTTGGCTCAAAGAGCTACAGTCAGAGGGTCAACAGGGAAAACATGAGCACTGGCTAACTGGTGACCAGATACAATTCACAAAGCTCATTTTGGCCAATAAATCCATACATAGCTTAGGTCCAGATTATCTGTAATGTAAGGACCACATTATTTATATTTATTTATTAAAATATTTATATTATAATAATATAATGGCTTACAATAGCATTAAAATATATTAAACAGGCTAAAAACAGTAAGAAAGTATAAATGAGATATAAACAAACAAACAGCTTCATTTATATACCGCTTCATACCCTTAAGGAGTGTCTAAGCAGTTTACAATTGTAAACTATTTGCCCCCCAACAATCTGGGTACTCATTTTAGCGACCTCGGAAGGATGCAAACTTGAGTCGAGCTTGAGCCCTTTTGCTGGTCTTGAATGCGCCACCTTATGGTTTTGAGTGAGTGGCTGCAGTACAGGCATTTAACCACTGCGCCACCAGGGCTGTTAAATAACATAGTTAAAATAACATTTTAAATAACATAGTTAAAACAAGATTTTAAAAGTTTTAAAAGTTTTAAAACCTGTAACAGTCTTGGGTTGAATTAATAAAGCCCAAGGGTTTTGATAGACAGCAAAGTTTCAACTTGGTGCCTAAACAAGTTGTTGGTACCAGTTGGGCCTCCAATGGGAAATCATTCCACAGTCAAGGTGCCACAGCTGAGAAGGCTCTCTCTCCACATGTCCTAATACAGTATATTGACCTCACTGGTGGGACATGCAGGAGGTGCACTAGCAGATTTTAATCCTTAGGCATGCACTTATGGGGGAAGGTTGCCCTTCAAGTTATATAAACAGTTTTGTGTTTGTTGTTGTGCTATTTGTGTTTAATAAAAATGAAGCATGTCTACTTTAAAAGTTGAAGGCTTTCACAGCTGGCATCCATAATTTTTTGTGGGTTTTTCAGGTTATGTGGCTGTGTACTGGAAGTTTATTCCTGACGTTTTGCCAGCATCTGTGGCTGGCATTTTCAGAGAATTCTGGCATGGAAGTGAGTGGGATATATATACTGTGTGACCCTTGGCTGAGAGGAAGTGATTTACATTTTAATTGGTGTATTGGTCTGTTGTTGAATGGCAAGGCCTCAGGCGAAATGTCAGGAATAACCTTTTCCAAAATATGGCCACATTGCCCGAAAAACCCACAAAAAACTATTTTAAAAGTATTGAGCTCCCAAGCTATTTAAGGCATTAAATGTCATCACAAGTACCTTGAATTCAGACCAGAAATATATTGGCAGCCAGTGCAATTATTTCAAGACTGGCATTACCAAGTCAGCTGCCAAGCTGTTACATTTTGCACTTGCTGAAGCTTCTCAGTATTCTTCAAGGGTAATCCCATGTAAAGCACTGATTAAATGTGGAATGGATGGGAATACTATCAGATGAATCCATAATTGGTTGGAAAACCATGCTGAAAGAGTTGTCATTAATGGCTGGGCTTCAAACAGGAAGGAGGTCTCGAGTGGATTGCCATACGGTTCTGTCCCAGGGCCATTACTCTTTGCCATTTTTATCAATGACTTGGATGACAACTTTATGCTCCTATGAGAGTTCAGTGCTCCCTTTGGCAGCCAAATCCTTTTTTATTCTAACAGGTTTTGGTGAACCTCTTTTTGAAAAAAGGGCTTTTAATATGGTGCTGTAACAGCTTTTGTCTGTATTTTTAGTTACTATTTAATTATTTTAATGCTATGTTTCAAAGAGTTTTAAAAGTTATCTTTGTTTGTTTTAACTGTATTTTGTCTGTTTTAATTTGTAAGGCACCTTGACTCCCAGTCTTGGAGGGGAAAAAAAAAGCAAAATATAAATAAAGTGAACAACAGCAGCAAGGAGACAATTCTAGGACTTTTGTTGTTATTGTTGTTAAATAAAGTTCCTTCCAAATGTGGGCTTCCTGACACATGGGCTAGTGCATGGAGAAGGCATAAGAAGTGGGACAAGAGATATCACTTCAACAACTGGCAGACATCCCTGAAATGTCAAGGTAGTCAGCGGCAGTACAGAAAACCGGCTGATCAGTGTTAGAGAAGTTAAATAAGGTATGTATATCCCTACTGGCCAATTATAATCAAAATCAAAATAAAAAGAGAATAATATGCTTATTTAGACCCTCCCTGGCCATCCTTGCCAATCCCAAAAAGGATTATTTTATTTTGTGCCTTAGATTTCGGAACTGCCATCACCAACACAATACTCCTTGGTCTCGTTTCTTGACTGATGAATAGAAACAAATTGATGCCAAAAGTCAGCTGCATGAGGTCCCCAGATTTTATTTTGAAAGGGGTTTTTAAAATATGCATGAAAATGTGCAGACAGTGCCTGATAAAAATGTCAGACCATGAGAGAAATTTCTGAATAGGTTTGCCCAATGATCCTGTGATCTGCTAGCTGTTACTGGGGAAGTGCCCTGACTGCTAAAGCAAAGTACCGGAAATTCAGACAGATCGTCAAACACAGATTTTCCTGTGCACCATGCCGAGCAGAGTTTTGCTTGGCATGGTGCACAGAGTTCAAGGGGCATGAGGAGCCCTGCCTGTAACCATTACTGAAGAGACTTGCTCATTGGTTGTTGTTGTACACCATAAAGTGCATGGGCCATTGGCCATTTAACTCCCTGGCTCTTTCCTCTCCCCTTGCGCCAGAGGCAGGGAGACAAGGAAGGATAATGTCATGTGATGCATTTCATCAGCCCACTGCTATTGCTGAAGTCTGGGAGGGAGATGTGTAGTGCTTAATGGGCAGCTCACAGCCACTTATGGACTAGTGTTGATCAGCTTACGGAATGGTTCATTGCACACGGGGAGAAATGATCACAGCATAAATTCTTGTCTGTTTTTGCTCTACCATGTCATGAAGGATGTTCTGAAAATAAACCACTGAGGATTTCAGTGGTAAAAATTTGGGGTGAGGTGTCACCAGTATGATGACACCCAGCTCAGTCTCTCCTTTCCATCCGATTCCAAGGACGCTGTCTCTGTACTGAACCAATGTCTGTTGTCAGTAATGGACTGGACAAGAGCAAACAGATTGAAGCTTAATCCAAACAAGACAGAAGTGCTCCTGGTCAGTCGTAAAGCAGCAGGGAGTAGGGACTTTGCCTATGCTGGATGGGGTTACACTCACCCTGAAAACTCAGGCTCACTGTTTGGGTGTTTTTCTCCTCGATTCAGCTCTGAGCCTGAATACCCAGGTTTCAGCAGTGGCCAGGAGTGCATTTGCATAGTGGAAACTAGTGTGCCTGCTGCACCCATTCCTTGAGATGTCAGATCTGGCTGTGGCAACACATGCCTTGATTACATCCCATTTGGAACACTGTAACACACTCTATGTGGGGCTACCTTTGGAAACTGGAGACTGTTCAGAAACTCCAACGGGTCCAAAATGCCACAGCTAGAATACTGACCAGAGGCAGTTGTAGGGAGCATATAATTCCCTTGCTGGAAAACTTCAGTGGCTAGCGGTTTGTTTCTGGGTGCAAAGTGCTGGCCATGACCTATAAAGTCCTATACTGCTTAGCTTCAGACCATTTGAAGAACCATATCTCCCCATATGAATCTGCCAGAACACTACAATCATTGGAGGAAGGCTTTCTCATGGTCCCACCACCATCCCAGGCTCGCTTGGTGAGGACATGAGAGAGAGCCTTCTCGGCGGCTGCTCTCAACCTTTGGAACTCCCTTCCACAGGAAGCTAGACTGGCCCCCTCCCTGCTTGCCTTTTGACAGCAACAAATACGTTTTTATTTAAGCAAGCATTTAAAACATATGCAGGCCACAGTGGTTTTTATACTGAGAATGTGTTTTTGTTATGCCTTTTAACTTTTGT
This sequence comes from Urosaurus nigricauda, assembly GCA_034509955.1. Classification (NCBI taxonomy): domain Eukaryota; kingdom Metazoa; phylum Chordata; class Lepidosauria; order Squamata; family Phrynosomatidae; genus Urosaurus; species Urosaurus nigricauda. Next base: position 125,784,371 of record JAOEGL010000002.1, read on the forward strand.
ATATTTTAATGTCATTTTATATTGTTTTTAGGTGATTTTAACTGTTTTAAATTTTATTGTAATTTTTTTTTTTAAATCTGTGATCTGCTTTGGGTCCCTCTGGGGAAAAGGTGGCATATAAATGAAATAAGTAAATAAATAAATATTATATTTTTTTTCGTTTTGACCTGCTAGGATATCTTGGACAGAAAGAGCCAGCCTTCCAGACTTACGGGGGAAAGTGGAGATGGCCTTGAATCGCATTCTTGTCTTCTTTATCCTTTCCCTAGGTGAGTTTTTTTTTATTTAAGGATACATATGGCACATTGACAATATGACAACAAAGAGCCAAGCTTCCTTCTAGGGCTGGAGTAGCATTGAAAGGTCCCAGAGGGAACAAACTGTGGGTGTGCATGGGTACAGTCCACCATGAGGACCTGTATGTGTCCCTTTTGCTCTAAATGTGGGGCATTCCCATCTATTCACCCATTCTTTAGGGAAAATGACTGAGTTCAACTCCACTAGCTTCTCTAAAAACATTCTGTTGAATTGTGCTTCACCAGGGAACTATTACAAATGAAGGTCAAAGATGAAAGTGCAAATGCAGGCTTAATGCTGAACATAAAGAAAAAATAATAATAATGACAACAGAAGAAGTACATAAATTCTACCTAGACAATGAGGAAATCGAAATAGTAAAAGATTTCCTCTACTTAGGATCAAAGATTGATCAGAACCGAGACTGCAGTCAAAAAATCAGAAGACTAGGAATAGGAAGGGCAGCTATGGAGATTATGGCACATGACTATCCTTGCAGAGATAGATGCATGTTTAACCCATTCCCCGCATTTACCACATTCCCCGCAGGCAGTTATACAACCCAGGGTTATCATATGCTTTTCAAGAACAGGAAAATCCCGTGTATGGATGTAAAAGCTGGACAGTGAGGAAAGTGGATAGGAGAAAAAACAACTCATTTGAGATGTGGCACTGGAGAAGTGTGCTGAAGCTACCATGGGCAGCCAAAAAGACAAACAAATGGGTCCTAGAAGAGATCAAGCCTGCACTCTCCCTGGAAGCCACGTCAAGGCTAATTCTGCTTTGGCCACATCATGAGGACTCATTAGAAAAGACAATACTGCTAGGAAAGATGGAGGGCAGTAGAAAGAGAGGAGGACCACATGCCAGATGATAGACTCAATCAGAGTGTTTATGGGCATGGATTTACAGGAACTAAGCAGTACAGTCGAGGACAGGGGGTCTTGGAAAAGCAGGATAGCCATGAGTCGGAGTTGACTCAAGGGCAGTAACAACAACAGCAACAGGGAACATGCACTCTTAACAATAGGCTACACTATTTTTCTTGTACTTTTTTTTTGCACTCCGCATTTTTTATTGTCAAAAAGATCCCTCAAAACTTTTTGTGGGTTGCTGCAATCCAGGGCTAAAATCCTGCATGTGCCTTACACTAATGCTTGTATTTTTCCAGGATTGTGTAGTAAAAGTGAGGGAAGGCAACCATTATCTCCTGGGTCTTATAGAAAACAGCCTTTTGCTAGTAAGGAACTAACTGTCAAAAAATCAAGCAGATGTGGGATTTTGGGGAATAAACTCTGAGCCCTACACTGTTAAAAGACTATTAGTTTTTGTTGTTTACTGCCTTTGAGTCAACCCTGATTCATGGCGACCCTGTGGATGAGACATCTCCAAGATCACCTATCCTCGACTGCTCTACTTATGTCCTGTAGTTTCAGGCTGGTGGTCCTCCCAGATTATCCATCTGGTGTAGGATCTTTCGCTCCTTCTACTATCCTCTACTTTTTCCTGCATCATTGTCTTTTCTAATGATTCATGCCTTCTCATGATGTGGTGAAAGTACAACAGCTTCAATTTGATCATTTTGGCTTCCAGGAGCAAATCATTAAACAGAGAGTCTGTGAATATCTGGAAGATAATTCCATAATCACAAAAAGCCAACATGGGTTTCAGAGAAACAAGTCATGCCAGACAAATCTGATCTCTTTTTTTTTTTTTTGATAAAATTACCAGCTTGGTAGATGAAGGGAATGCTGTGGATATAGTATATCTTGACTTCAGTAAGCCTTTGACAAGGTTCCCCATGACATTCTTGCAAACAAGCTTGCAAAATGTGGGATAGACAAGTTAACTGTCACATGGATTTGTAATTGGTTGACTGGCCGAACTCAAAGGGTGCTCAACAATGGTTCCTTTTTATCCTGGAAAGAAGTGACAAGTGGGGTGCCACAGGGTTCTGTCCTGGGCCCAGTGCTATTCAATATCTTTATTAATGACTTGGATGACAGTACTGAGAGCCTAGTTATCAAATTTGCAGATGACACCAAATTAGGAGGAGTAGCTAATACCCCAAAGGACAGGATCAAAATTCAAAATGACCTGAATAGACTAGAAAGCTGGGCAAAAGCTAACTCATTGCAGAGAAATGTAAGGTCCTACACGTAGGGCGGAAAAATGAAATGCACAGATATCGGATGAGGGACACCTGGCTGAATGAGACAACATGTGAAAGGGATCTAGGAGTCCAAGTAGACCACAAGTTGAACATGAGTCAACAGTGTGATGCAGCAGCTAAAAAGGCCAATGCAATTTTAGGTTGCATCAATAGAAGTATAGTGTCTAGATCAAGGGAAGTAATAGTGCCACTCTATTCTGCTTTGGTTATACCCCACCTGGAATACTGTGTCCAGTTCTGGGCACCACAATTCAAAAAGGATGTGGAGAAACTGGAGCGTGTCCAAAGGAGGTCGACTAAAATGGTGAAGGGTCTGGAAACCATGCCCTATGAAAAACGCCTTAGGGAGCTGGGGATGTTTAGCCTGGAGAAGAGAAGGTTAAGAGGTGATATGATTGCCCTGTTTAAGTACTTGAAGGGATGTCACATTGAGGAGGGAGCAAGCTTGTTTTCTGCTGCTCCAGAGAACAGGACTCGGAACAATGGATGCAAACTGCAGGAAAAAAGATTCCACCTCAACATTAGGAAGAACTTCCTGACAGTAAGGGCTGTTCGACAGTGGAACACACTCCCTCGGAGGGTGGTGGAGTCTCCTTCCTTGGAGGTTTTTAAGCAGAGGCTGGATGGCCATCTGTTGGAGATGCTTTGATTGGGAGTTCCTGCATGGCAGGGGGTTGGACTGGATGGCCCTTGTGGTCTCTTCCAACTCTAAATTTCTATGATTCTATGATTCTAAGTGTTCAGGCTTAATCTGCTCAAGGACTCATTTGTTTGTCTTTTTGGTTGTCCATGGTGTCCTCAGCACTCTTCTCCAGCATCACATTTTTATCTGTTTTCTTCACTGTCCGGTTCTCACATCCATACATGATGGTAGAGAATACAGTGTCTTGAACCAATTCTAACTTTAGTGTTCAGCTGTATATCTTTATTCTTTAGGGACTTTTCTAGTTCTTTCATAGTTGCCCTTCCCATTCCTAGTCTTCTTTTGTTTTTCTTGGCTGCAGTCTCCATTCTGATTGATGTTTGATCCAAAGTATGGGATTTCTAAATTCCACTTTAACTTCTGTGCTGCCTCCTGCGGAATTCTGGGCTTTGTAGTTTAGTGAGGCCCAAGTGCTCTTTGGCTTAGAATTCTAAATGCCTGTCCCTAAACAGCAAATGCCAGGGTTCCAAATGATGTTGCCATGGCGGTTAAAGTGAAATATAGTGCTATAGCAGTGTAGCATAATGCTGTTCTTAGTAGTCGTCATGATTCTAGACAATTGGGGTGACCCACACTGTTGGCCCTTGGTGCTGACAAGCACTTATCAAGAAGAGTTAAGTGTTCAGATCTGCATAACTGCTGCCATCAGTCATTCGTTCATTTAAAACCAGGCATAAGAGGCCTCTAGAACAGCTTGAAAAAAACTACTGATGTAGCTCCAGTGCATCACTCCCTAGTATTACCAAGGCTGATGAAATGGCTATTCATAGCTCCTGAGTGTTAACACTAATACTGTATTAAACTTACATAGGGTGCATCTGCACTGCGGAAATAATCTAGTTTGACACCACTTTAACTGCCCTGGCTCAATGCTATGGAATTCTGGAAATGGTTATTTTGTGAGACATTCAGCCTTCTCGGTCAGAGAGCTCCAGTTTCACCACAAACTACAATAGCCAGAATTCCATAGCACTGAGCCATGGCAATTAAAGAGTGTCAGACTGGATTATTTCTGCAGTGAGGATACAGCCATAGTGTCCAATGTCAAGAAACTTGTGAACTAAAAAAACAAACAAAACTCAAACACTTTTAAAATCCTCATAAAAAAACAATAACAACATAAATTCAAGAAAATGAAAGTAGTACGAAGCAGAAAAGGGTTTGGTGTTGTGGTTACATTTGTGAGCTTTAAGCATTATAATCTTCAGAATCCAATGCTATGGTTGCTAGAGTAAAAATGGGAAAATTGGAGAAAATTGCATAGTGAAAATGCTCCTATAGCTTTAATGGTAGTGCAGAAGCAACAACTTAAGCAGGTGTTGCTTGTTACACAACTGCATGACAAGCAACACTTGATGAAATTCCCCCTTCTTCATAACCATAAAAGAAAGGTACAGAAGCCCTCTCCAGTTTTCACTCTGCCGACTTGATAATGGGGAATGTTTTACATGTTAAGATTTCTTCATTTTTTGAACTTCTCTATCTTTCAGGGATAATCCTACCTGTTACTATGGCATCAAAGGTGAATATTGTTGCTGGTGAAACTATTGTCCTCCTTTGTCCAAATGGTATTCGAAAAACAGAAAAGCCAGCCAAAGTGGTCTGGAAATATGAAGGAAAAACTATACTTAATTACATTCCGAGTCAGGGGAAACCTTTCATGGGTAAGATTTCATTTGCATTCATTCCTCATTTACACCACAGGAAAAGAAATCTTTGCTTTTAATAAGAACATTTAATTCCAAAAAATACAAAGGTATTTCCACTCTTTTCAAAGTCGACAGGTCTGCAAAATACACACTTGTAGATGAACAGAAAGGGAATTTCTCTTTACGGCTGCCAGATGGAAAAGAAGGGCAGTATAGATGTGAAGTGGAGGGTGAGACACCACTTATCTACGACCTTCAACTATGGCATAGTGAGTAATGTGATATGGGGATACTAGGGACAGAAAGGAAGGGGAAATGTGAAGTTACCCTTCCTCTCTCATTTTCCCAGTAATTCCTTGGGAGGAAGACATGAGAGAGCCCAGGGTAAAATGAACTCAACCAGCTTACTTCCTTCGTAGATAAAACATCTCAAAGCGGATACGTTCTGCAGGGTGAGACTCTGCTACTAGAAGTGACGACGTCTGGCAAGGAGCATTCTGCATCCAGGATTGAGTGGTTTAGCCCACACAAAGCAAAAGTAACAGGCAATGAACCACGTTGGATGCTGGAAAACAGTAACTGGAAGCTGCAGATAAAAAACCTTTCAGTTCAAGAGGACCATGGCACCTGGGAATGTCACGTCCTGCCTAATGGGCCCCAGATCCCTTATGATGTCAAAGTGATAGGTAAAAGAAACCGGTGAATCTTGTTTCCAAAAGTCTATAACCTTCCTCTCCCAGATCTAGCATCATTTCTTCACATAAAACTCAATATCATCAATACATTCTGCCAATATTGCTGAGCTATACCAAATTATAACAGGAAAGGTAAAATATGGACTCTTTCACACGGGAAGTATTTCTCTTTATTGCAAATAGATCCAATTCGAATTCACGTGAATTCGCTAGTTTAGCAAATTTACGTGAATTCCAATTACTTTCAGAATGTGTTCAGAATGACCTCCCATTGCCCGAAAATGACCTCCCATTGCCCGAAATTGCATGAGATGCTTTAATTCGCAATAACGTAAAACCCATGAAATGACTTCCCTTTGCCCGAAATTGCGTGAGATACTTTAATTTGCAATAACATGAAACCCCATGATTGCGTTTGGATTGCCATTGGATTATACTTCCAATTTCCGACATCTGAAAAGGTCCACTATTTTGCAGATTGTATAAAAACCAAAGTTCCGAAAGGTTAAGGTTGTTTCTACACTAGCCCTTTAATCTGGAACCACCATTTTGTTCATATTTTCTGCAAAATACAAGCGATGTTATTGCCAAATCATTGCATCCCTATTTTCTGTATTGTTCTCCTTTATATTTTCAAATATATATTGGGTCAAAGTTTTTGCACCCAGCCTCACTGGCAGAACCAAATTTAGCAGTACAGAGAGGTAAAATGCTTTTGAAATTCTTCATGGCTCCTGTGTAAAAGTTTCCCACTTGCAGGTATAGCCTGCATTCAGTTTCACCATTAGAGTCCTCTCTGAGGACTGTGTCTGGGATACTAACGGTGAAACTGATCCAGTACTGAAGAAGCCAATGAATTTACTTGGAGGTTGCTATTCACTCAGAGGGAAGAAAATGCTGTTTTCTGAAACTTGTTGGGTTTAAAGAAATGTTGTCCTTTCTGGGAAATAATTCTTCCATTTTTTTAAATAAACAACTGTACTTCAGGTTGTTGTAGGAAACTGGAGCAGAATCTCTCCTGGAGATATGGGTGTGCAATTAGGGTCAGATGGGAGGTGGTGTTCCTTCAAACATCTTGATCCCAAACCTGACAGGAGTTAAAGGTTATACTGTAATCAGCACCCTGGATTTGGCTCATAAATTGATAGGTAAATCAAATAATACCAGGGCAATATAAGAGCATTCCCCATGACCATACTGAACTTTTTTTGGAGGCATGTATTGCAATGGTTTACCCCGAATGTGACCAAGACATGCATCTGAACTCTTCCCAGAAGCGTTAAGTTGGCCACTCTTGGAGCCAGGCTTGATTAGACAGACGTTTTGGGTAACTCCCGAGGCTTCTCTTAGGTTCTACTTATTGGGAAACTTTCTAAGAAACCATCCGATGATTTGTCTCTTTTAACTCTATAATTGTCATCATCTCATTTTATTGGAAGGAGCCTAACGAAGGGCTCCGTTATGGATTAATAATTATTACCTTATTGCATATTACATAACTATGTAGAGTTCTGAAGAAAAAAGAGGAATACCTTAATCCTGCTCTCTGAAGCTGGTAAGATGGCAAAGTAAGACTGCTGTTTATTTATTTCTTCTCTACCATAAAATCAGGTTTTCTCAATGCATTGGGTGACAGTGACACAAGATTTGCAGCTGTTAATAACAGTGTGGTCCTTTCATGCCCATTGAACATCAACCTCACAAAAGAAAAGAGCCTGGAAAACTTTCCGGAACTCCAGAGTTGGGAACTCATGAAAGATAATAAGATTCTCATAAAGAAGAACGTAAAGATTGCCAACAACATGTTTCCTGCCCAAGAGATTCCCAATGTCCAGTTTGAGGATGCTGGAAATTACCACTGCCATTTCACATTTGCAAAAGGGCATTTGAATAAGTCTATCCATTTAATAGTGATGAAAGGTAAGAAGTCTTGCATTTGCGTGATGTTTCTGAATGGCACAGAATTCTGAAAGTACTGATATAGAAATTGTTATATGGGAGCAAATAGACCGCCGTGTTTTTATATTCCAAAAAGCTACTGAGCTTAAAGAACTGCCAGGTTCCAAAAATCAAAATTTCTATTCTTTTTTTTTTTTTTGCCCCATAACTCTCTCTTAATTATTGAGTCTGTTTAAAACTTTTTAAAACTACCCTCTTCTTTATAAATATCATAAGAGTATACAAAGACCATAACTAATAAATACATCATAAAGGAGCTGAGAGGCATAACCAAACTGGATAAAGAAAAGAGTGTTGATATTGACATCAGTACTAATTATACATCTGTATTCTGCAACTGAGGCACCACCACAGAGAAGCCCTGTCCCCTTTCCACTATTTCCCTTAACAAGAGTAAAAAGGAAAAGCTTCAGCTGGAGATCTTAAGACATAAACTGGGGGGGGGGGGGGGGGGGGGGCTAAAACAAGTACTGTTGGGGTATGTGGGCTCCAAGCTCTGTTGAACTTTAAAGGTAAGCCCCAGATAACTACAAATGCACTGACTACGACTAGTAATTCTACTTTTGCTCAGCTTTTTGCTTACTTTAGCTATTACCATCCATTAGCCTGCTGCCTCCTGACGCATGTCTTCCTGCCTGAGTTATTCCTCCCTCTTGTCCTCAGTGATGGCAAGCTAGCTTATTACAGAAGGTTCTTCATTTAACAAGCCTTTGATTTAAACTAGGCCTGTCTGCCATTTGTTTTTGTTTTTTTAAATATTTAAAAAAGCCAGTTGATTAATCATCTGCCTTTTAAGATTTAGTATTCAAACAAATGTGTATACTGTATTATAAACATTGCAGACTTTGATATATTCAGTGAACTCCATAGCTTAGAAATCATGTTATTTTTCATCTCAGTACCCTGGACAAGTGCTGGGTTGGTAGATTCAAAGAACTTCTTCTTTAATGTGCTTTTGATAAACTACAAGTCAGCCCTCTGTATCCACAGATTCTTTGTCTGTGGATTCAAGCGTCAATGGCTTGAAAACAATCATTCTCTCATATATATATATATATATATATATATCAAAAAAGCAAACCTTTTGGATTTTGCTATTTAATATAAGGGACACCATTTTGCTATCCATTATATTTAATGGGACAGATTTTGGTATCCACAGAAGGTCCTGGAACCAAATCTTAGCAGATACCAAGGGCCCACTGTAAATAGAATAGGCTTTTAATGTATTATGCCATACACACATTTTTGTCTAGTTTTTATGCATGGTGTGAATTACCATGTTTATCCTGCATGTATTTGCACAATGCTATACTTGATCTCTGGGAAATGTAGTGTGTAGATCACCAGAACTTCTGTGCATGCATTGGATCAGGTGTCGAGATGCCCTTCCATATCAAGTTACAAACATCTTGACCAGGTCAGTTGGCACAACAGTCCTCAAACACCAAACACTTTACTCCAGAGTTCCATATTTTCCCAAAGAGGACATTTTTGATATGAGAAATTGGGCACAACTAGCCAGAGCTGTCCCCTTTTAATTACTTTTTTTTTCCTAGCTTTGCATCCTAGCCTAAAATGTGAAGAGAAAGGATCTTTCGGTCTACTTTGCTTTTTGCCTTTGCTCTGTTATAGCCCTAACTAAAGTAGACCTATGTGTTCATTAATAGTTCTGCATGTCTATTTGGGGTTGACTAATAAAATGGTTTCTTGGCATACTGCACATATTAAAACACTAGCTCACAGTGGCTCTCATAGAAAAACATTCCAGTCAAATTAAATCATCCAAAGGATGAATTAGTGCTACTAGTTTTGCTAATCTTAAGTTTGCAGTATAATAATGTTTATGTGCACAAATCCCTCTTCATACCATCCCCTTTCAGCCCAACTGAAATTCTGGGCTTCCCAATTCTAGGAATCATATGGAGTTGCTGCCTTTCCAATAGTGGACACTCCTCTAGAATACAGTTATCTGTCATTGCACCTAACGTTTGGTTACATGTTTTGTCATTTGTAATATTTATTTAAGCAAATAACTTTAAAAAATAGTTGACACCCCATCTACGATGCAGGGTTCTCACGCCTGCTTGAGAGTTAGAGTTGCAAAACTCTTATTTGTCCTGTATCCATATCAACACATGAGATCAGGGAATTTTCTCCACTATTCAAAACCTGTTTCCCACTTTTGTCTCTTTAAATACTCTTCACGATCATTGTTGAGACTGAAATTGCCTTTTGTGTTTCTATTATAATTCACACTCCCCTCCTCCACCACCACTCACTCATATATACATGTCTGTCTACAGAGGCTTCACTCTGTGCACCTGATGAAGTGGACTGGTGTCCAGGGAAGCATATTCTAGAAACCTCTTTCTCTCAGCTAGTCTCAAAGGTGTTATAGGATCCCTTTGCATATTCTTATATTGATACAGACCAGTACAGCTATATTTTTGAATACTACGGTATTACAATAAGATTTAGGTCAAACTCTTCCTGCTGTTTCATCAAATGTGATGACAAAAGTGGTACTTCTCATATACTGTTTCCCCCCCCCCCCCCCCCTTGATTATAACAGCTTCAGTGATGTGATTTTGTCAGACTGCAGCAAGGAAAAAAAAGAAGTTCTGGAACTCCCCTTTCCCACTTAATACCATTAGAGGTTGAGTATACCTTATCTGGAATTCTGAAATCTGAAATATTCCAAAATCCATCCACATGCATGGCTGAGATAGTGACACCTTTGCTTTCTTATGGTTCAGTGTACACAAACTTTGTTTCATGCACAAAAATCTCCTATATGAATGATAAAAGAATTTCATGTTTAGACTTGGGTCTCATCTACAAGAGTTTTTATTTTGTATATGCAAATGTTCCAAAATCCAAAGCACTTCTGCTCCCAAGCATTTCACATACAGAAGACTCAGCCTGTATTCCCAGGTCCTCTAGTATTCCTAGGCTACTCAGACTCCTCCATGGCTTTTGACAACCAAAACCAAGAATATACACATGCCTTTCTTTTCTGGAAAGATACATTCCCATATATAGAAACTTAACTTTATTGAGAGATATGGGATACTGTAGTGGATCTCGCAAGCAGAGCCAATGATGCACTTGAAGTTGAACAGCTGGCCAGCTTACTCTGTCCCACGCACAATATCTAGCAGGGGAAAGAAATCAAAATTAGTCTTCTTCATAATGTACATACTAATCCCTCCACATTTATGACTTTGACTTTTGAGGATTTGATTATTCACAGATTTTATTAATATGTTCTCTCTAGGAATATCTAGCTCCTCCAGTGCAATTCTATCGTCCACTTTAACCAAAAGTCACACTGAAGGACCTAGAGATTCCTAGAGAGAACACTACGCTAGGCCTTTGTAGCTCCTCCATCGCAATTCCGTGGTCCATGTCTGGCAAATGTTGACCACAGAGTTGCACTGAAGCACCTAGAGATTCCTAGAGAGGTGTTCTCTCGGGTAAAAACATTGTGTTTTTGTATTTGCGTTTTTTCCACATTCACAGGGGTCCTGTGAACCTAAGCCAGCGAATGTGGAGGGACAAGTGTATAAAAGTAATTTTACTCATTAATATTTTTTTCATAATCAACACAGGTTCATCTTCTTAAGGAAGGTAAGAAAAGGAAGGAATCAGGAAAGTTGGAGCATCTCTCTCAGAGAGAGCTCTTATCGTACATGTTTCATGGAAGACAGGCAGGGGAAGAGAAAGGTGTGAGAGCAGATGAGACCTCAAAGAACAAGAGAAGGCCATGTGGTGTTGGAAGAATGTGGGTTAAACAAATGAACTCAAAAACAAAGAGGAAGTTGCCATAAACATGCTGTGCCCAAACCCCTAGAGAGTAACAAGCAATATGACTACCAATGAGTATAAGCATGGGTGCTAACGCCAACAAACCTTCCCTGCTAAAATTTGTGGAAACTGTGTGCCCATGGTTCCTCTCTCTCACAAACACACCTTTTTTTACCCACAGTCTCTGCTAGTCACCCTGCGCCTTTCTCTGAAAAAGCAAACGTGTCTTTGTGCTGCCACATCTCGGCTCCTGCTTCTCTCAAGGCTGAATTGTGCTGGGTCCATGCGAATGAAACCAGATGTCAGTTCCACCCTCAAAAGAGGAAGTTTTGTCAAGAGAACCCAACTGCGGGGCTTTGGAGGTGCGATCTCAAAGTGAAGAACAACGTGAAGATCAGTATTAACTACACTGTGGGTACGTTTCAGAGGTGGGAGCTCAGGAAAAGCAACAAAGGCTTGAATCCATTAGAGTTAACCTGCTGAATCAATGGAAATTTAACAAGCTAACACTAATGTAATTTTTTATTATTATTATTCAAGGGATCTACCTCTATGTGGAAGTAACAACTGAATATAGGCTAAAGGCTTGCATCACCTTAAATATTTCAAAGATTTTGCTATTTTCATGAGTGAATAGGTGGACAATATGTTCATGAGATGTATGTAGAAACAGGGACCACCAGCACATCCATCTCCTGCCCTTGGCCAACTTTCCTCAAGATACCCTCCTCCTCTCAGTTCTTTCACAGGTTTTTTCTACCACAGACACTGTAAAGAATGGATTCCTGTTGGTAGAAATACTGTCTGGAGTTGGCGTGATGCTACTGATCTTCGCAGGCCTGTTTGTGTGTGCTGTTAAACCTATTAAGCAGAAAAGGGTGAGTCCTTGTGTCTCTGTGTGTGTGTACCTGTAAGTGGAATGAGGAGGGAGAATGGGGCTCATCTACACACAAAGGGAAGTAGAAGCGAACTTGACTCAACATGGAAGTAACTCTGCTTTGTCTTTTGGCAGCAACGAGCAAAGAGGATGGCCCTGGCTAAGCAGCATTTGCTTGTAAAGAAGACTTGTCAGTGTGAAAGGTAAAACAGTCAGACAAGTGGAGGATACCCTGGACTCTTTGCAGTGTATTTTCCCAAACCTGTCCTAAGTAGGGATGGGAGGGGGGGCTCCCATCTTGTTAATCCTCTATCAGCCCACTTTTCTAGCTGTTTGTAAAATGCCTCGGTTTCTCTCTTCTCTCACTTTCCCTCTTTTTCAACTAGGATTGAAAAACTAGGGTCAATAGGGTTGGCGTCGCCCGGTAAAGTAACTCATGGTGTCACCTCCCCCCCCCCCCCATTGACGTTTTCCCATGCATAATCCTTAGTAATTTTTTTGTACTAATATTACTCATAAATTGTAATTCCCATATATCACTGAATGTAATGGTAACAGTTGTGACATAAAACAACTAGCAAAATTAAAATTATACCTATAAATTACAGTATCATATACACAGCCTAAATGTATTTACATGTACATAGTTTCATGCGATTTTAAGCTGAATCAATAGAAGTATAATGTCTAGATCAAGGGAAGTAATAGTGCCATTCTATTCTGCTTTGGTCAGGCCCCACCTGGAATACTGTGTCCAGTTCTGGGCATCACAATTCAAAAAAGATGTGGAGAAACTGGAGCATGTCCAAAGGAGGGCAACCAAAATGATGAAGGGTCTAGAAACCATGCCTTATGAGGAAAGATTTAGGGAGCTGGGTATGTTTAGCCTGGAAAAGATATAAACAAAAAACAAAACAAACAGCTTCATTTATATACCGCTTCATACCCTTAAGGAGTGTCTAAGTGGTTTACAATTGTAAGCTATTTGCCCCCCAACAATCTGGGTACTCATTTTAGCAACCTCGGAAGGATGCAAGCCTGAGTCGAGCTTCAGCCCTTTGCTGGTCTTGAACTCGCCACCTTATGGTTTTGTGTGAGTGGCTGCAGTATAGGCATTTAACCATTGCACCACCAGGGCTGATGATTATGATTATGATTATGATTAAGAGGTGACAAGATAGCCTTGTTCAAAATATTTGAAGGGATGTCATATTCAGGATGGGAAAAGCTTGTTTTCTGATGCTCCAGAGAGTGGGACTCAGAACAATGGATGCAAGCTACAGGAAAGGAGATTTCACCTAAACGTTAGAAGAAACATCCTGATAGTAAGAGCTGTTGGACAGCAGAACATACTCCCTCAGAGAGAGGTGGATGGCCATTTGTTGGGGGTGTTTTGATTGCAAGTTACTGTATAGCAGAATGCGTGGGACTGGTTGGCCCTTGTGGTCTCTTCCAACTCTATGGAGTTTATCAGATGATGGAAATTGGAAGTATAATCTAATGGCAATTTGAACACAATCATGGGGTTTCACGTTATTGCGTATTAAAGTATCTCATGCAATTTCGGGCAAAAGGGGAGTCATTCCGAACGCAATCATGGGTTTTATGTTATTGTGTATTAAAGCATCTCATGTAATTTCGGGCAATGGGGGCTCATTTTTGGGTAATGGGAAGTCATTCTGAACGCATTCCGAACACAATTGGAATTTACGTAAATTCGCTAAACTAGCGAATTCACATGAATTCCAATTGGCTCCAATTGGCTCCATTCAAAATAAAGAGAAATTCCTCCCATCTGATAAACTCTCTCGATTCTATGTGGTCAAAGTGAAAATTTGGTTGATATATTTAAAGAAAATTCAAAGTGAATAATTTTGCTTATTTATTTTAAAATCTGTGGCCTCTCCTTTCTCCTTCCACTATGCCTCCCTCCACACACTCCATCCCTTCAGCATTTTAAATGGACACAGGCAATCCTCATAGCCCATTTCTGCCCAGAGGTAAATGTTTGGGGACAAAGCATGTCACCCCACCAATTAGGGTGTCACCTGGTGTGGCCTGCACCCCCTAGTGTTGCCCCACTCTCAACCAAAACAATCCTGTTCCCAGGCCTCCACCTCCTTTCCATCCTGTACTAAACATTCCCATTGACTTGATCTTGATGGCTCAAATCACATTTTTCTTTCCCCTCACATACCAATTTCTTAAAGAAATATCTTACTTTTTCATGATGTACACAATCAAATGCTTTGCTCTATAAAGCAAAGGCTGCTTAAATTATTTGCTGCACTCTATTTTCCAACATTTGTTTGCAATATGATCTCTGCACTCCTTCCTTTCCTGAATCCAGATTGGACAGCTGGCATGTCTTGCTCCATAAATGGTAAAAATCTTTGTTGCAGAATTTTGAGCATCTGTTTGCTTGGATAGAAGATTAATGAAATGGTCTGATGGTTATTGCAGTCCCTGATGTCCCCTTCCTTGGGGTTTGGAATGTATATTTAGTGTTTCCAATCTGTAAGCCTTTCTTTTGCTTCCCATATTTGTTGACAGATTTTGGTTACAACTAGAGTAAATTAAGCCTCTGTAGCTTAAAGCAGCTCTTTTGGTATGTTATCTGCTTCTGGTAATTTATTTGTCCAAAGTGCAGCTTCCATTTCACTTTCTAAAATTGTATGTTCATCTTCAAATGGTACTTCTTTGAATACATCTGTCATGTTATAATTTCATGTATATAGTTGTTCAGTATATTGTTTTCTTCAGCTTTTTATTTGTCTTCAGTCATGTAATGTGTCCCTCTGCTGGTCATATAGTATCAGTAAAACTTGGAGAAAACAGTTCTTTATAGTTAATGTAAAATGATTCAGAATATAATGCTAAAGAGTGAACTGAGCTGTTTAAAGAACATTCAGAAAATAACTACCAAGTATATAATAATTTTAAATAAATTACATTATCAAAAGTATTCTATAGTTTTATAAAGAATTTAATATACATATATGCAAAAAGTAATTGAAAATATTAAATGTAGCCACCTTAACTAATAGTTCTTACAATATCATACTTGACCTAAATGCTGTAGTAGTGAGCAGAAGTCCATGAACAAACTACTGTTTTTCAGGTGATGTCCATATATACAATTGCATTATTGATTGCTTGAATAATATCTTCGTGACAAATAAACTGTTAGCCCTGCAAAATTTAATTAGTTGCTCTCCTGCTTCATTTCTTGATCTAATAGTCTTTGATTCTGCCCTGTTTCCTAGTTTTGCAACCCAGTCGCCTATGATTAGCAACAAGTCTTGTTTTTGTGTGTGATCAATTTCCTCCTGGACTCCAGCACAGAATCTTTCTTCTGGTTCTGCTCTGTGGTTGGAGCAGAGACCTGGATTATGGTTAAATTCATTAGTTTCCCCTGATATCTTATTGATGTTTTTTGGTCAGATTTTGCTTTATATTATTTTGAAGTTTATCACATGGGAGGAATTTCTCTCAATTTCAGATGGAGCCAATTTGAATTCACGTGAATTCGCTAGTTTAGCGAATTTACATGAATTCTAATTGTGTTTGGAATGCGTTCAGAATGACTTCCCATTTCCCGAAAATGACCCCCCCACTGGCCAAAATTGCATGAGATGCTCTAATACACAATAACGTGAAACCTCTTGATTGTGTTCGGAATGACTTCCCATTGCCCGAAATTGCGTGAGATACACTCATACGCAATTATGTGAAACCCCACGATGCATTCGGATTGCCATTGTATTATACCCCCAAATTCCATCGTATGATAAACTCCTTTGACCGTTTTTGCTCTCTCTCTCTCTTCCCTATTAATGCCACCTGATTTCTTCTTAAATTTTTATTTCCTAAGTAAAAAGCTGTGTAATTATCTACCCCATTCCTATCCATGTTAACTCACCCATCCCAAGTATTGCAATGTTTGTATGCTCCATCTCTTGTTTTACTATTTCTAACTTGCCCTGATTGATGCTTCCCACGTTCCATCTTTCCTGTTATATGTATTGTACAGCTTTGAACTTTCCTTTCATTGCTGAGCATGTCAACAGCTGAATCTCCTTTTGGCTTGGGTCCAACTGAGTCAATAGTAACAGCACCACTTGTCTTCTGCTCTTCCCCAGTATCTTGTTGAGTGGCTCTTGGCAGTCTCATCTTCTGGCTATGGAGTTTATCAGATGGGAGGAATTTCTCTCTATTTCGAATGGAGCCAATTTGAATTCATGTAAATTCTCTAGTTTAGCGAGTTTACGTGAATTCTAATTGTGTTCGGAATGTGTTCAGAATGACTTCCCATTGCTCAAAAATTATTTCCCATTGCCCAAAATTGCGTGAGATACACTCATACACAATAACGTGAAATCCCATGATTGCGTTCGGATTGCCATTGGATTATACTTCCAATTTCCGTCGTCTGATAACGTCCACTGTCTCTTGTTTCATTTTGGATTGGATTGGAGTGTTTTGAGCACTGGACTATGACACTGGAGACCAGGGCTCAACTCCCTGGTCAGCCATGGAAACCCTCTGGGTGACCTTGGGCAAGTCACAGACTCTCAGCCTCAGGGGAAGTCAAAGGCAAACTCCTTCTGAAGAAATCTTGCCAAGAAAACCCCATGATAGGTTCACCCTAGGATCACAATAAGTCAGAAGATACTTGAACATATACAACAACAACAGCAGCATCAGCAAGGGACTTTTTCTGTAGCTGCCCCCAGATTGTAGAATGACCTGCTGGAAGAGCTTAGACAGCTGAATGCACTGTCTGAATTTAAAACAGCATTGAAAACTAATCTCTTTCGGCAGGCCTATCCAGATGATTTTTAAAACAGTAAAATGTAAATGATGAATTTTAAATGTAGATTGTTTTAATATGTATGTTTCTTGTTTGTTCTTTGAAACTGATGTATGTTTTATCTGAAGTTGTGCTTTAACTGATGCATATTTGATGGTCTGTTGTTGTTCCCCATCTCAATCCATGGGGAGAGGTGGGTAGGAATTATTATTATTAATTATTATTATTATTATTATTATTGGTAAAATACATTCACAAGGGGTTTACTGTCCTCTTTCTGCATAGTATTAACAAGTGTTAGCTGTGGTCCCACTGTTGTCTATGAGGGATCCTCCACCAGTTGTCAACACCCCCCCCCCCTTACTATTGATATTCCCTAGGAGTTGTTTGGTACATTTAGTTTGGCTCCTCAGCAAAAGCCTGTCTGACATGGGAGACCCTACCAGCCGCACTAGAGCCAGGATTGTGTGGTGGTTTGAGTGTTGAACTTCAGGGTTCAAAGCCCCACTTGGCCATGAAAACCCACTTGGTAACCTTGAGCAAGTCACACCCTCTCAGCCTCAGAGGACTGCAACGGCAACAAACAATATACAGTGTCATTCAATCAGAAGTCAAGGGAACAACTACTCTTCAGCAACTTACTTTTGCCTTTTTAAAAAAATATTACATTAATTGTACTGTACAGCTTATATTGCAAAACCAAGCGCATATGTCTACATGAAATCTTAAACAAGTGGCATCCCCCATTCTTTCAGTTGTTAAAGCTTGCTGTGATTCCCCCCGTGCCAACCTATCATGGTTTAAATTTTTCTCTTTTATTTTACAGGGAGCTGACAAATAATTACTATCACACCTGAGATAAGAGGCTCAAACTGCCATTGACATCAGATCTGTGCTGGCTTATTTCATTATTCACTTTTTTCCAACCTTTCTTCCACTACTTAGCATGTCAGCCCCAGAAAAGCTCCGAGACCATGGCATACTTGTTGAATATAAGAGTAAACACAGATAACCCTTTCTCAGAAGCTGCTTCCAATATTCTCTAGTGTGATTATTAACATCGTGTCCATGAGCAGCAAGCGAAAGAAGGCTCCATATCTCCATATCCAAATGATTTTCAGCAACAATGTCATTCAAATCTCAAAAGTATGCTAACAACCATTATACTTTTTAATTTCTAAATTTCTGACACCTTTTCCCTATCTGTGTTTAAAAACGCAGTAGGTCAAAGTCAGAAAATGATCTCAGGTCTCTGTATTATGCGGACAGTCAAGTGTAAAAGCTGGTTCTTAGGGAGTTGGCCAATTAGCTTGGTATTTTTTAAAATATAAACTTACCAAATCCATGTTTTTTATATTAATAGGCAAACTGAACCCTACTTCTATCCATTTACAGTTTTCAAATGTTTCAATGTAGTTTGTATACAGAACTGTGAATATTAATGAGGATAATATAAAAAAAATGCATATTAGGGGACATCACTTGCAAAAAAAAAAAAAAGCACATGTCATGGAAAATGGAGACAAAAATATTTGTATTAGAAGAAAGTCACAAAAAATGTACATGCAGTTTTTATGTGGATTCTGAGATGAAGAAAACCAAAGTCAAACCAAAACTGACAAATTGATTTATCCCTTCTCATAGTTAGCAATTAAGGTATTTGGAGATGGAGTAATAATAAATACCTTTAAAATAAATAAATAAATAAAAACAATCTATGCCCATGATTTTTAACTTGCTTAACTGAAAGTTATTTCATTTATTTTTTGCCTATTACTGTATTGTATTTCAATAAAATGTTTTCAAGTAAAATATTTTCAATACTTTTAAAATATTTTCAAAATATCCAATTATTCCAGTTTATGTTTCACATTGGCCAAACCACTTGGAGACAGATGCAAAATTATTTCATTTGGAGCAATTCAGTGGAATGCTGCCAGCATATTCTCCTTTATACCTCCTAAATAGCCTAAAGGCTCCAGACCTCCAGGCCTATCTTGGAAGCTAAGCAGGGTTGTCCCTGCTTAGTAATTGGGTTGGAGACCACCAAGGAATACTAGGTGCTACAGGCTATATTTCAGAAGGAGGAAAGGCAAAATCATCTTGGAATATCACCTTGAAATCAGCAGCCAAGAAGATCCCATGAAATTCATGGGGTCACACTATAAGTGACTTGAAGGTGCACACATGCACAAACACACAATATAAAGGTTAGAGACTGCCTCTTCTTCTCTTTTTCTCTCCCTTTTAAATAAATATTCAGACAAATTTCTGGGAACTGACCTGAACTACAAAGAAGGTTCCAAAAATGTTAGGCTTTTCTTCTACTTACATTTCTAAACATGGTACAAAAAAGACATATCTTTGCAGCTATTTGTGACCACTTTTGTCATTTATTTTAGAAATATTGTACAAGCAATGTGGTCCCAAATGGAAGACGTTTGTAAATGGATCCCCAGTGAAATTCGCTAAGCGAGTTGGACAGTTGCACATTAAAACCCTACTTAAAAAGCACCCCAAGATTTGTGTCAGTCCTTAATCTAGACAAGCCATCCACCATATATTTTGATCTGCCTGAGCTACAGCAAAGATGTTACCACACTAGTCAGAAGTCTTTGTAGTAGAAAAGTCATGCACTCTTTCACTTCCCCCTCTTTATTTAATACAAGGGCTACCCTATTGTTTCTCCTGGGGACACAGTGGTAGTTTCTCCTATTGTTTCACCCTATTGTTTCTCCTGGGGACACAGAGATAGCATTGGAGAGCAGAAGGAGAGGGCACACAAAACCACTACTGGAATTAAAATGGCCACAGGTGTTTTTTTTCTTTTTAAAGATAACATCCACTAGCACCATCGTGCACCAAACATTTATGCATCCAAGCTTCTTCTGACAAGCTGCCCATCATACGATAAGATTCCCTTAGACCTCGGCCCACTTGCTAGAAGAAACCATGGGGCAAGACAGGATGACCCCAAGTCATTGTGTGGTTCCCCTCACCTGGAAGTGTCACAGGTCCAACAGGTCCTCAACTAGGTCTTCAGCTCAGGCCCTAACGGTGAATTTCAAGTAAGGATGATGACTGTGCAGACACCATTTCCTCCCCAAAATTGATCCAGCCCATTGCCAAAACCACCCATCCAAAACTGAGGCAAGGAGGAATAGAGGCCAAAATGCAGGCTCATATGCATCCGTCAAAGCAGGTAACCGACCCGTAACCAAATTTAAACGGAGGAAGGGGAAGGCCAGAGCTGCCTGAGCATTGAATGCTCAGTGGAGGCCACAAAACAAAATTCTTTAAGGTGTGTCATGTTTAAAACAAAGCGTGCACTAATCAGGCACCTTGCTTTCAAACATCGTGTATTTTTTTAGCCACTGCTCTGCTTCTGTAATTCAGTGACATTGCAACATTGCAGACTGTGGTCTGTCCTTTGCCCAGTCTTGGTTAACACAAAGCCCATGTTCTTAAGTCTTGTTTTCCATATGGAAAATGACTGTTCACCACCACCACCACTCTTTACTGAAACAGGACTAGAAGCACACAGAATATTCTCAATAATATGGAAGTGCTGTGGATTTACATAATGGGATTATAGTGCTTGCTTTTTATATCCAGCCCCTCCCTAATAATTCCAAGCGGTGCGTTTGCCTTTGCCAGTGATGCTGAACATCAATATGGCATGTTCAGTGAGCTTTCTAGTTTGATCCCTGGATTTTCTTTCCAAAATGGTGAATGCCAGCTCTGAACGCTTTGCAAACATGTGTGTGTAGCTGTGATTATTTATCCCAAAAGAGACTAAATTGGCATTATCAATGCTGAATTTCATCTGTCATTTTTATTTTTATTTTTGCTCAGTCCCCCCTCCCCCCTCAAGATTTGGGTTTCACTGTCTTGGTAAATCATGGATGAAGATGTTCAACATTTATTGGTGCCACATCTGTGCAATTCACATTGCCTCTTCCTTGTCCAGTGATTTGTGTGTCCCCACGGTACAAACCTCCTCCGGAGCTCCACTTCTTCAACTAAAAATCTATAGAAAGCTTGAAGATATGTCATGGGGCTGGCAAGGTGGTAGGGCTACTTCTGCATGTTGGTAGGCATCTTGTCTGGTGGCAACTTTACTTCTGCTACTTTGTGAAGCACATCCCTCCCGTGTGACTCATCTTCCTGAAGGAGATAGCTTCCCATTGTCCCTCTGAATCAGCAATGTCTGAACAAATTCACAGATGGATTGTTGTCTTATATTCCCAAAGCCTTGGGGAGATGAGGCAGAGAAAAAGATAAATGCTACATCCTTTTTTTTCCCGTTTTGTCCTCATTTTAAAAGTGTAAATCTCTACAGCTGTTTCTTTTTAATATACTTGTATTGTCACTCAGGTTTTTCACCAACGAAGACTAGTTTCTAGTTTCACCCACACATGTAATGTGAGCAGGAAAAAACAATAAAAGGGACAGAGAGAGAACTGTTGCGATCAGGATAAATGGGGACTGATTTTTATGAGGATCCAACATTTTAGAGATAAAGGCAAAGGAACGGTCGGGGGAGACAGGCATGGAATATTGCAAGATATTCTTCTGGATTGGTTTTTCTGGGATGTGGGGCCTGAATCCAACTGGTATTCCTTCCACACCTTCCTTGTGGTCTGATAGACATGACTTTTATTTGTAGTCTCAACTAGAATAGACCGACTAAATGAATGAAATTTACATAAAGGTTGACAAACCATTCAACAATGAATTTGCAGTACAACATCTGGTAACATCTCGTTGAGGACAGAAGAAGTATCAGCACTAGGCACTGATGCCTCAACACCATTAGTAAAAGTAGTACTAGTAGTGATAGAGGTAGAGATAGTAATAGTAGCAGTAGTAACAGTAGTTCTTCTTCTCTCTCCTCATCTTCATCTTCCTCCTCTTCTTACTTCCCTTTATTATGCCTTTGCAGCTTCCCTCTCACTTGATGCCATGATAGCTATCAAAAGGTTTCCCAAAACAGTTTAAACAGTGACAAAGCAGGTGTACAAGAATTCATTTGGTAGCCCTTCTCCCTGCAGACTGTGGTCTCATGGGTTTAGGCAGAGGTAGAGATAATGCAACTCACAGGAATAGAGTTTTGTTTGCTTGTTTCTTCCAGGCCCCAGGTTTTCCCCAACCATCTAGAGCAGTGGTTCCCAAACTCTGGTCCTCCATATGTTTTGAATGTCAGTTCCCAGGAGCCCCTGCCAGCTTGGTCAGCAATCAGGAATTCTGGAAGCTGAAGTCCAAAACATCTGGATGATCAAAGTTTGGGAAACACTGATCTTGGTCTAGGTCTTTGGGCCATCCAATTTGTTTTAAAATGGTCCTTTCATCCAAAAATAAAATTGCCCCTCACACCTACTATAGCTGCCCTCCCTAGGTGGCTGGGCTGTTTATGTTCCAGGTAAGGCTGACTGGGAAGAGCTGGGGAAGGAGGTGCAGAGGAGCACCCAGCTCTGTTCTTGTCACAGGTGCCTTTTTCCACTGGGAGGGCAAGAGCCATATTGAGAAGGGACAACTGCAGCTGACAATTGGGCCTTGGAAGGTAAGGGAGAACAGGTACCTTCATCCAGCTTGATGGAGTTTTGTAGTACCTTGTCTTGACCCACAATCTGTTCAAGTTCAAAGTTTGAGGAGTCTTGTGCCATATCCAACTTAGCATCCTAGTTCTGGAGGAACCTTGGGTATGTTGTTTTGTTCTCTTGGTCGTCCATAGAATTTAGACCTGAATACCACTTTGTAATGGTGCGTAGCTTTTGAAGTGTTCTCCTGGACAGCTCCATCTTTGCCTGTATGGCTGAGTCGTGCATGTTATTCCAAGCATATAGAATCATAGAATCATAGAAATTTAGAGTTGGAAGAGACCACAAGGGCCATCCAGTCCAACCCCCTGCCATGCAGGAACTCCCAATCAAAGCATACCTGACAGATGACCATCCAGCCTCTGCTTAAAAACCTCCAAGGAAGGAGACTCCACCACCCTCCGAGGGAGTGTGTTCCACTGTCGAACAGCTCTTACTGTCAGGAAGTTCCTCCTAATGTTGAGGTGGAATCTTTTTTCCTGCAGTTTGCATCCATTGTTCCGAGTCCTGTTCTCTGGAGCAGCAGAAAACAAGCTTGCTCCCTCCTCAATGTGACATCCCTTCAAATATTTGAACAGGGCTATCATATCACCTCTTAACCTTCTCTTCTCCAGGCTAAACATCCTCAGCTCCCTAAGGCGTTCTTCATAGGGCAAGGTTTCCAGACCCTTCACCATTTTAGTCGCCCTCCTTTGGACCCGCTCCAGTTTCTCCACATCCTTTTTGAACTGTGGTGCCCAGAACTGGACACAGTATTCCAGGTGGGGCCTGACCAATGCAGAATAGAGTGGCACTATTACTTCCCTTGATCTAGACACTATACTTCTAGTGATGCAACCTAAAATTGCATTGGCCTTTTTAGCTGCTGCATCACACTGTTGACTCATGTTCAACTTGTGGTCTACTTGGACTCCTAGATCCCTTTCACATGTTGTCTCATTCAGCCAGGTTTCCCCCATCCTATATCTGTGCATTTCATTTTTCCGCCCTACGTGTAGGACCTTACATTTCTCTGTGTTAAATTTCATTTTGTTAGCTTTGGCCCAGCTTTCTAGTCTATTCAGGTCATTTTGAATTTTGATCCTGTCCTTTGGGGTATTAGCTACTCCTCCCAATTTGGTGTCATCTGCAAATTTGATAACTAGGCTCTCAATACTGTCATCCAAGTCATTAATAATGATGTTGAATAGCACTGGGCCCAGGACAGAACCCTGTGGCACCCCACTTGTCACTTCTTTCCAGGATGAAAAGGAGCCATTGTTGAGCACCCTTTGAGTTCGGTCAGTCAACCAGTTACAAATCCATGTAACGGTTACCTTGTCTAGTCCACAGACCTTCTACATAATGCAGCTTTGCTTAAACTGACAGTGGGGGTACGTCAATAGTCATTTTGTTTCACTGTCCCAGTTTCAAAATCAGTCTGGGTTTCACAAAATGAAGCATGTTGGTCCAGGTCACAGAGTCCTTCCAGCAGTGATTTGCCCCACAAAAACCTGTTCATCTGATATAATACTGTATGAGTGTCTGACAAACCCTTCTGCATCAGACTTAACTCAAAACCAGTTTACCAGCACATAACTGCCACCTGCCCTGTACGTCATTGGACAGCACATCAACACATATTTTCAGTGCTTCAAGAAGAAAAAATCCCCATGGATCATTTTAAATGATCACAATACAACATGATGCCAAGGGCTTATACAATTGTGTCCAGACAGAATTAATCAACACGAACCATTGTTCAGAACATAATGCTGTTCACAACCTCAGGAACAATCTTGATATCATAATTTAAAAGCCTGGCAAAGGAGTTTTTGCAAAGATTAAGTTGGCTTGAAATCTGGGAGGCAACTCTTCCAGTGCCAGGTTTTATAGACCCTTCATTTTCAGACCCCGCTGAAGAATCTAATCGGTCTGATTATAGATTGCCTGCATGTTCACTTATTTGATAAATTATTCTCTGGCTGTGTTTCAAAGCTAAATTTTGATGCCTGTGAGGGAAAGGATATATTAAGGACAAAGCAGTGAGTGTGAGGCTTTGCATTTAATGGACACAGCGCTCATTTTGTTGGAATAGAAAAGGTTATAACTTTATAGGTTTCAGCTGAATAGGCTTGACGAACAGCATGGGTCCAGATACAGCCATCAGTCAATCTGCCCACCAGCCAATGGCAACCCCATTCACTCAGTTCACATACTGGCTAGTGGGGATTGACAGATGCCAGAATCTACTTGGGCAGAAGTCACTGTATGGTTTTCCTGCCACCTGAGAGTGAGCCATCTCCTCCTAAGCTGGATGTGACTTGGATGTTTATACCCCCAAGGTTTTTAAGGGGTCTTATCTGCTGGCAAACTGGATCTGCCTCCCTGACTGTTAGCATGATGAAGTAGCTTAGATGGGCCAGAGAAGACGTGAATGTAGCCTTCATTTGCTCCTGAGCCCTGTCACCTGCCAATCTACTTCTAGTTGGCTGACCTTCCCACACCAGAGCAGCAGCCAGGAAAACCACATGCACTTCTGAAAAAGAGAAACACCCCCCAGCAACTGGAACATGGAACCCACCTTTACCCACATCTGTGATCCATAGACTGATGCTCTTGGTGAGTTGGGAAATGCATGTCACAAAAGTTGTCTCCCACCACCTTTTTGTTTCAAAAAGGAGTTCATTCTAGCAATGATAAAACAGCCTGTGACACATATTTGCTATTTCGGTACAAGAAAGGTGCCTTTAAGTGCAGCCAGAATATTATTACTCATTTCAGTAGCACCTTTTCTTGTGTGAAAAATACATTGCAATGCTCCTCTCATTCACCCTCAGAACAGTCTTGCAAAATGAGTCATTAAAATGCTTATTCAACACAGAGTGAATTAAGACTCTGAGTGATCTGCACAGCCTCACGCGGCAAGTTCATAGCCAAGTGTGGCTTTAAACCTGTGTTTCTCAGGGCGATCAGATTCACAGTGCACTGCATTGAGTACACAGACCCCAGTCTTATCAATGCTGGGGGCTGTTGGTACTCATTGACTATGTAATTACTGGGAATCAATTGGAGTTTTACCCATTTCACAGTGGTGAAATAGTCTGGTTGTCTGCAATGGAAACACCCATTGCACGGCTCTCATTCCTTTGTTTGTTCTCTCAATGACTCACATTTATGGCTATTTATATTATCTAGCATTTAAGTGCCTTTCATTTAAGGCTGTTTGTTCCACTTGATTGCAGCACTGAGCTGGTGATCATGGGAACTGACTTACGTTCCCTGTCTAGATTTGGTGAAATCTGAATAATTTTTTATATACGGTCGCCCCTCTGTTTTTGCAGGGGATCCATTCCAGACACACAGACCCCCATGAAAACAGACACTTGCATATATTCAAGCTCCATAGGCTTGAATGGCCACGTGCGCCATGGGTGTGCGCACCATTTTAGCCAATGGGGCTCGTCTTTCCTTGAATAATTGAGACTATGGACTTCAAGTCCATGAAAATGGAGCAGTGACTGTATAATGAAGAACAAAGGGCTGGAGTGGATTCTGGTTTAAAATGGCTTTAATTGGCATTTCTACAAACACAAAGTCCAGGATTCAAAAAGTAGTGCCACAACTCTTAAGTGTTAGATGTTTTTCCCTTTGAACAATAGGTTCTATGCTCTGTGGAAAAAGAGGAGTGTTGAAAGCAGCTCCTGATATGACATGGGAGGGAGGGTGTCAATTGTGCAAAGACAAAAAAAAGGTCATCAGTTTCACTGGTCATTTTGCATTATGTCTGGACAGTTATTTGGTGCTCAGCCAATGTACTTTCTTAAATAATTCCAGAGGAAGGCTTTTATGAGAATTTTTCACTATAACTGTAACTCCTTATTATAGCCATGTCTTGATTTATTTTAAACACCAATTAGCATGCATAGCTGACTTTTGTGTTCTTGGGGAACGATCTGTTTTTCTGACAGCTGTCAAAGAACCAGAACCAGATTTTGCTAATCCAATGGACCTCCTCACCAAGTAGTCAGGCTCTATAAATACAGCTTGAACCCCTGAGTAGTGATGACTTCATAACTGTGGAGCAGCTGCAGTCAGACACAGCAAGATATTCAGATATGTCCAGTTCTATAGGATGGTATAGTCATATTCCAAACATTGTGCTAAAATTAAATCTGTTTTTTCCCCATATAACTTGCAGCTTCCTTCCAATTCTATTAATTTGTGAGGATGGCATTAGTTGCCAGCGGGTTCCTTGCAACGCAGCATGGCAGCTTCAGTTACATTGACTCGGTGTGTTTGTTGCAGTGCACAGAGAAACCTGTGACTGGAGAAGACAGTGGGTAAATTCAGCTGGGGTGAATCAGTCAATCTCCTTGGGACTGAAAATAGATTGCTCTTCCTGAATTTAAATTCTCTATTCCTATAAGGCGAGCACATATCCAGAGTCACTGATAACTCCTCCTGTCATCGCCCTGCCAACCATTTGCACTTTTAAAAGCAACTATTTGAAGCAGTTCCAACTGTAATGGCCTCTTTGAAGCCTGATGTTTTGCATCCCATGATCACTTACACTGTTTTCCCCCTTCCATATTGGGAGCCCTGGTAGCACAGTGGTTAAATGCCTATACTGCAGCTGTTCATTCACAAACCATAAGCTTGTGAGTTCAATCCCAGCCAGGGGCTCAGGCTCGAATCAGGCTAGCATCCATCTGAGGTTGCTAAAATGAGCACCCAGATTGTTTGGGGCAGTTTGCTTATGCATTGTAAACCACTTATGGAGTGCTTAAGTGCACAGATAAGCCGTATAAAAATGTACATGCTATTGCTATTGACATTCTGCCTCATTAGCAAAATCCTACCTCTCCTTATTTCCACAATTTTGGCCACATTTTCTGTCAGCCAGATTTTCTAGCTGATATGGGTCTGCAAGCCCACGAGAGCTGCCATGTAGATGCCAAAGGTCCTCCAGTCCTCCCCACTGTAACCCCCTTGCTCTTTCTCTCTCTTCCCTCCTCTGTCTCTTGGGGGGAGAACCACTGTGGACGTTTTCAGATGTAGGAAATTGGAAGTATAATCCAATGGCAATCCAAACACAATCATTGAAATTCATTATTGCAAATTAAAGTATCTCACGCAATTTTGGGCAAAAGAGAAGTCATTCTGAACGCAATCATGGGTTTTACGTTATTGCGAATTAAAGCATCTCACACAATTTCAGAAAATGGAGGGTCATTTTTGGGTAATGGGAAGTCAATCTGAACGCATTCCAAACGCAATAAGAATTCACATGAATTCGCTAAACTAGCGAATTCATGTGAATTCAAATTGGCTCTATTCGCAATAAAGAGAAATACCTCCCATGTGAAAGAGTCCTGTGGCAGTTAGGCTTTTCTCCATTTGGCGCTGAAATCAGTGTGAGTACATACATGAAAGAGCCTTCACAGATTTTCCATTTCTTCTGTGCCTTTCTTTCCAGTGAGGGAACACATGCCTTTGGGGTTTAGGAGAAGTAATAGGAGTAGCATCTAATGAAATCAATGTGGCTTATTTACACACACACACACACACACACACACACATTAGTCTAGGAGTAAATCCATCGAAATGGATGGGCTTATTTTTCAGAAGACAGATTAGATTCTGCATCAAAAGGTATTCAGGAGTGATATGGAGGAAAAGAAGAGGCTTTCTTCTTCCAAAGAAGGAATTATTTGTGTAATCCCCCATTCCCTGGGCTTCTGAATTTTCCTTCCCCAATTCCTATACCCACTTCCAGCAAGATTAAGACTGAACTTGCAATCCTATATGCATTTACCTGAAAGTAAGTTCTGCTAGAGAGTGCATGCAGTGGTTGCAGGTCCTTATTAAGGAATAGAGACACCAATGGCTCAGAAACCAAAGGCTTTATTTTCGGAACTCTATTCTAAAATAGGAAAGTTACTCAGGATGCTGATCTAATCCAGATTCATTCTAGGGAAGAGCTGAGAGAGGACTGGTTGAGAGAGAAGAGGTGGAGAGACATCCCTAAGACTATGAATATACATCAGAGGATGGGCTAGGATAGATAGACAAGAAAGGAGGGTTCTTTGGGTTACTCACACTCTACTCTTTCAAACGGGAGGAATTTCTCCCAACTTCGAATGGAGCCAATGCAGATTCATGTAAATTCGCTTGTTTAGCAAATTTACATGAACCCCTGCTCCGTTCGGAAGAACCCCTGCTCCGTTCGGAATTACTTCCCATTACCCGAAAATAACCCCCTCCTGCCAGAATTTGCATGCGAAGTTTTAATTCGCAATAACGTAAAACCCATGATTGCATTCGAATTGGCTTCCCTCCTGCCGGAATTTGCGTGCGAAGAGTTAATTCGCAATAACGTAAAACCCATGATTGCATTCGAATTGACCTTAAATTATACTTCCAATTTAGCCTCGTATGAAAGAGTCCACTATTTAACTCTATTGCTACTGCCTGTTCTGTGGTGCTCTTGACAATTCAGTGCTAAGCACTGTTGTACTAACACCCCTTCTCAATATAATGTACACAAGTCTACAAGATCCATCTTCTCCCAACAGATGGCCAGCCAGCCTCTGTTTAAAAATCTCCAAAGAAGGAGATTCCACCACCCTCCAAGGGAGCATTTTCCACTATCAAACAGCTTTTACTGTTAAGAAGTTCTTCCTAATGCTGAGGTGGAATCTCTTCTGTAATTTGCATCCATTGCTCTGTGTCCTGGTCTCTGGAACAGCATAAAACAAAGATGAAGATGCCAGCCACAGATGCTGGCAAAACATCAGGAGGAAACTCTTCTAGAACATGGCCACATAGCCCGAAAAACCCACAAAAAGCTATGGATGCCAGCCATGAAAGCCTTCGAGTCCACACAGCATAAAACAAGTTTGCTCCTTCTTGCTTATGGAATTTATCACATGACAGGAATTGGAAGTATAATCCAATGGCAATTTGAACACAATCATGGGTTTTGCATTATTGCGTGAAAGCCGATCACACACATTTTTGGGCAATGGGAAGTCCTTCCAAATACAATTGTAGGGTTTCACGTTATTGTGTGAGAAACTATCACATGCAATTTTGGGCACTGGGAGGTGATTCCAGGCAGTTTCAAACATGATGCGGTGTCAAAACAAACAAACAAACAGCTTCATTTATATACCGCTTCATACCCTTAAGGAGTGTCTAAGCGGTTTACAATTGTAAGCTATTTGCCCCCCAACAGTCTGGGTACTCATTTTAGCGACCTCGGAAGGATGCAAGCCTGAGTCGAGCTTCAGCCCTTTGCTGGTCTTGAACTCGCCACCTTATGGTTTTTGAGTGAGTGGCTGCAGTACAGGCATTTAACCACTGCACCACCAGGGCTGTTCTGCACCACCAGGGCTGTTCAATACGCAATCACGTAAATTAGCTGAACTAGCGAATTCACTCAATTCCGAACTGGCCCCACTTTCATTTCTTTCAAAATTGAGAGAAATTCCTCCTGTGTGATAGCATCCAATGACTTCCTTTCAAATGTTTAAACAGGGCCATCATGTCCCCTCTTTACCTTCTTTTCTCCAGGCTAAACATACCAAGCTCCTCATTGGGCTTGTTGGTTTCCAGATCTTTCATCATTTTGGCCATCCTCCTCTGTACATGCTCCAGCTTGTTGACATCTTGTGTTCATGTAATCAAAAAAGTTTATACTGTAAAAATCTTTTCAAATGATGGAAAATGAACCAGTTATCAATTATATAATAAAGTGGACCCAACATTTTGAGCACAGTATTCAAGTTGAGTTATAGAGAAAGTGTGTACCAAAAAAGATTTCTGAGGAATGTGTGCACCATTGCAGCCTTAGCCATCTATTCTTCTGTAGTCAGTGCAATCCATTTCTATGGAGTTTATCATAGGACGGAATTTGGGGGTATAATCCAATGACAATCCGAATGCAATCATGGGGTTTCATGGAAGTGCGTATGAGTGTATCTCACGCAATTTCAGGCAATGGGAAGTCATTCCGAACGCAATCATGGGGTTTCACGT
Organism: Urosaurus nigricauda; assembly: GCA_034509955.1. Classification (NCBI taxonomy): domain Eukaryota; kingdom Metazoa; phylum Chordata; class Lepidosauria; order Squamata; family Phrynosomatidae; genus Urosaurus; species Urosaurus nigricauda. Next base: position 125,814,969 of record JAOEGL010000002.1, read on the forward strand.
AATTGCGTACTAGAGTATCTCACACAATTTTGGTCAATGGGGGAGTCGTTTTCGGGAAATGGGAAGTCATTCTGAACGCATTCCGAACGCAATTAGAATTCACGTAAATTCGCTAAACTAGCAAATTTATGTGAATTCGAATTGGCTCCATTCGAAATTGGGAGAAATTCCTCCCGTGTGATAAACTTCAGGCCTGGGTCCTCTTTTGATGCTATTTTTGATACCAGGAAATAATCTTTTTATTTTCCCAGGCCTGTTTTTATCATTTGCCTTATGCTACTTTCAGTCTATTTTATCTCTGTTTTTATTATTTACATTTTTATTTTATTGTATGATTTTTTTAAAAAAAAACAATCTTAATTCTTGCAACCTGCTTCTATAACCCATTCATAGAGAGGGCTGTGAAGAATGGAAATAAACATCTGATCTGTTAAAAGCAGCCTTTGTTTTCCTTGTCCACAGGTATGAGCAACAGGTGTATGAAAAGATCTGGAAAAAGGTGAGGGGTGTTGCTCTGGGGGGTTTTTAAATCGAGAACTGAATGAAAAAAATGTTACATCATGTATTATTCTTTTCTGTTTGTGGGATTCTGTAGTGAATAATAAATCTGCAAAAAAATTGTCTAGAGATGACAATGAAGCACCAGAAATAAGAATGCTACCTCAATGAGCCACAGCCATCATTTCTGGCAAAATATGGATATCCAGATTCCAAAACTTGTTCAGATCTCATATTTAGTGCCCAAATGTATGCTTCTCGAAACCTCCAACTTATTCTTCTTTAAAGCATTATGGATTTCGTTTACATTTAAAGCAAACAGGAAACAACCAGTTTTCCTAAAAGACATGCTCTGTAGCATATGCTGGGCTAGTTTGTCCCACAGTACAACTCATGTACAGGTAACATAAGCAAGCCTCTCTAAAAAGACATCTACACTGGAAAAATAATCCAGTCTGACACTGCTCCGCTCTGGTGCAGCAACAAACTACACTTCCCAGAATTCCATAGCATGGAGCCATGGCAGTTAAAGCAGTGCCAAACCCAATTATTTCTCCAGTGTGGATGCAGCCTAAGTTTTAGATTACAATCACTTTAGTCTCCTGCTCTTTCATGTGGCAAGACTGCTGTGCCAGAAGATCAACAGGTAAGACTTCCTCGGGCTCATTCCCACTTACATTTAAACCGGTTTCCGATTCGCCTTTGCTCCGTGTTGCTAAATCGATTCCAAAAGGTCCTTCATTCCCACTATGAAAGCGTGTCTTTTCATTATCCCCTTGTTATCGCTTCTTTTTTTGGCAGGATTGTCATCCCCACTAGTTTGTGCCACCTCAAAATGCATGTCAATTATATGTGTGTCACCAGTGACATAAGTGGCAGCCCAGGCAACCCGGCTTGGGAACTATATATATATATTTAAAAAATTGATAGAAAATTCTATTTATTGGTTTTGCAATTGCTTGCCTCACTGATTGCAAGTAGCTGCAAAACCATTGAATCAAATCTTGTATCAATTTAATTTTTTTAAAAAGCCATGCACCCATAGGTCACACCAAAAGCACAAAGGCAGCACTGGGAGAGGGTGGGTAGGTGGGATGGTGGATCTACCAAAAACTGGGGAGGGATGGTAAACACTCCTCTTCCATTAGTCGCTCCCCTCCAGAATGATGTGATTCAGATCTGTCGTTCCCACTTGTTGAACACACTCCGGAATCGATTCTTTCCAAAAGAACCTCTAGAAAACTAGTGCCTGGAAAAACTAGGGGATTTTTTGCGTTTGCCTTACTTTATCACGACAGAAATCAATCAAAGTACGATTGGAACTGGTTCCAAATAGGAATTATGGTAATATAAACCAATCAGCAATTCGCAAGTGATGAGCCCCTCTATCACTTAATCCACCGCAGGCATGAAATCTGCAGAATTTCTCTCTGAATTTCTCACATAACAACCAAGAGAAAGTGTGTGTTGTGCGTGCATGAGGGCATGCACACAGCAAATGCACAGGGCACTTGGCACTCGCTGTGGCAAATCAGGATTCCATGCCTTCCTGGCTATTTTCAGTTACGAAGCTGTAGTTACTCCTTGCTTCCTCCTAAGTACACTATAGGATTCACACATACATTTGCAACAAATATTATCCTGTACTGTATAAGGCTCGATGAGGGAGGCTCATGGTGGTGTTTGTGGTTTTTATAAACTGAAATGCATGGGATCAGAGCAACAGGAAGGAGTGCTTAACCCCTTCCTCCTGGGGAAAAATTTCCAGCCAAAATTGTTGTCCTTAAATTGACCTTATTTTTCTAGCAGAGAAAAAAATGGAGACCACCTTTCTCTTTCCAATGTCAAAGCAACCTGACTGGGAAGTTTATCATACGACGGAATTTGGGGGTATAATGCAATGGCAATCCGAACCCAATCATGGGGTTTCACGTTATTGCGTATGAGTGTATCTCATGCAATTTCCTAGACCTTCATTTAAAGGCCTATGGAGAGGCGATACGAGCAGCTAGGAACTCGTTCGTTGCTGCTCGTGTCGCGTCCGCGGAGTCGCGTCCAGCAGAGTTGTTCAGGGTAGTGAGGGAGCTAACTCAGCTCCCTCCTGCCCCGAACCAGATCCTTGAACCTACTAAGGCCTGCTGTGACCAATTTAACAACTTCTTCGCGGATAAAATCTCTCGGATAAACGAAGGTCTGGACGCCAGGGTTATAACAGAAACCAGAAGAGAGGCATCCAGAGCTTCCGTGGACTCAGTTGTACTGGATCAGTTTGAGTCTGTCAGTACCGAGGATGTGGACAAGATCCTTAGAAGTGTTAGGAAGACAACCTGCTCTCTCGATCCCTGCCCCTCGTGGTTAGTGGCACAGGGGGGACCGGTGGTTACTTCTTTATTACACCGGATTACCAACCTTTCTTTGAGGGAAGGTCAATTTCCGGAACAGCTTAAATTGGCCACAATTAAACCTATATTAAAGAAGCCTTCCCTTGACCCCCTGGTTCACAATAATTATCGGCCAATCTCGCTACTGCCATTCTTGGGGAAGGTGATCGAGAGGGCGGTTGCAATCCAGCTTCAATCGATCTTGGATGAAACGGATTTTCTAGATCCATTTCAAACCGGTTTCCGGGCGGGCTACGGAGTTGAGACTGCCATGGTCGCTCTGGTCGATGATCTCCGTCTGGGCATCGACAGGGGTAGCGTGTCCCTGTTGGTGCTCTTGGACATCTCAGCGGCTTTCGATACCATCGACCATGGTATCCTTCTGGAACGCCTGGCAGAGGTGGGAATCGGGGGCACTGCGCTCCAGTGGTTCCGGTCCTACCTCTCTGGGAGGTTCCAGATGGTGCAGCTGGGGGACGTGTGCTCCGATAAGAGGGCCCTTACATCCGGGGTCCCTCAAGGAGCCATTCTGTCCCCCATGCTATTTAACATTTACATGAAACCGCTGGGAGAGATCATCCGGAGGCATGGGGCGCGGTGTTATCAGTACGCTGATGACACCCAAATAGTCTTCTCTATGTCTCCGACTGATGCAGTGACCAGGGATGGCGTCGCTCCTCTTGTGACCTGTCTGGAATCGGTAATGGACTGGATGAGGGAAAATAGACTCAGCCTGAATCCAGAGAAAACGGAAGTACTCGTGATAGGTTCCCCTGGTCCGGGTAAGGAGGTGGTTCCACCTGTCCTTGGCGGGGTCACGCTCCCCGTCAGGGACACTGTACGCAGTCTGGGGGTGCTCCTTGACTCGTCGCTCCATCTAACTTCTCAGGTGGACGCGACCGTCAGGAGCACCTGTTATCAGCTTCGGCTGATACGCCAGTTGCGACCCTATCTGGACCGGAGGGACCTTGAAACCGTAGTACATGCTCTGGTAACCTCTCGGTTGGACTTCTGTAACGCGCTCTACATGGGGCAGCCTTTGTATCATACTCGGAAGCTACAACTAGTGCAAAATATGGCGGCACGGGTGGTCACTGGAGCTCCCAGGACCGCCCATATAACACCTATCTTGAAAGACCTACATTGGCTGCCGATTCGCTTCCGGGCGCAGTACAAAGTGCTGGTTGTTACCTATAAAGCCCTATATGGCTCGGGCCCAGGGTACCTAAAGGACCGTCTCTCCCCACATAATCCGCCCCGCACACTGAGATCTACCGGACAGCGTATATTGAGAGTTCCAGAGGCTAGATTGATGAGCACTACAAAAAGGGCGTTCTCCATCTCTGCCCCTTACCTCTGGAACTCTCTACCTACTGAGCTCCGCTTATCCCCCACCCTCATCCAATTTAGAAAGGACCTGAAAACACATCTATTTCAACAGGCATATTTGTAAATGGGTCTCTCTTGTGGTTTGCCCTGTTAGATATGCTGCCATTGTCTTTCCATCATAGCTTTACGCTGGGAGGTATCGTTTTTTATTGTTTTTAATCTTGTATTGTTTTACTTGTTTTATTGTATTGCTTGGATTTTAAACTATGCTTGATGTTTTAATGTCTTTTTATCTTGTACACCGCCCTGATCTTTTTGGAAGGGCGGTATAAAAATAAAATTTATTATTATTATTATTATTATTAATTTCAGGCAATGGGAAGTCATTCCGAACGCAATCATGGGGTTTCACGTAATATTGTATTAGAGTATCTCATGCAATTTCGGGCAATGGGTGATCATTTTCAGGAAATGGGAAGTCATTCTGAATGCATTCCGAATGCAATCAGATTTCACGTAAATTTGCGAAACTAGCGAATTCACGTAATTGCAAATTGGCTCCATTCGCAATTGAGAGAAATTCCTCCTGTGTGATAAACTCCTAGGTCTCAATTATATAGCCAAAAGGAGTTATGTCCGAACAGGGTGGCCAGATGTGTCTTCCTCACCGCCAAGGAGGACAAGGCACTGCAAAATGGAGGACTTTCCAGGAAAAAAAAAAGGAGCACATTTCTATAATAAAAGCTAAGAACACTAATACGGATATCCATCCTTCTTAGCAATGCTCCAAGTGGAGGACCTTTTGAAATTCCTCCTAGACAGGAGGTTGAAATGTGGGACAGGTCCTGGAAAAGGAGGACGTGCCTGGTCACCCTGGGACCTTTGGGACTCCTCCTGGGCAGAAGATGGAAGTGTGGGACATGTTCTAAGAAAAGGAGGACAGTCCTGGTCAACCAGAGTGGAGGACATTTTGAAAATCTTGTGACACAGAAGGCTTAGAGAACAGGTCCTGGAAAAGGAGGACATGTCTGGTCTCCTTGACTGGAGGACCTTTTGGAATTCCTCCTGGGCAGAAGGTGGACATGTAGGACATCTGGGAAAAGAGGGCTCCTGGTCTCCCTGAAAGGAGGACCTTTTGGAAATCCTCCTGGGCAGAAGGTGGAAATGTAGGACATCTGGGAAAGGAGGGCTCCTGGTCCCCCTGAAAGGAGGACTTTTTGGAAATCCTCCTGGGTAGAAGATGGAAATGTAGGACATCTGGGAAAGGAGGGCTCCTGGTCCCCCTGAGGGAAGGTCCTTTTGGGATTCCTCCTGGGCAGAAGGTGGACATGTAGGACATCTGTGAAAGGAGGGTTCCTGGTCCCCCTGAAAGGAGGACCTTTTGGAAATCCTCCTTGGTAGAAGGTGGACATGTAGGACATCTGGGAAAAGAGGGCTCCTGGTCCCCCTGAAAGGAGGACCTTTTGGAAATCCTCATGGGCAGAAGGTGGAAATGTAGGACATCTGGGAAAGGAGGGCTCCTGGTCAACCTGAGTGGAGGACCTTTGGTAAATCCTCCTGGGCAGAAGGTGGACATGTAGGACATCTGGGAAAGGAGGGCTCCTGGTCCCCCTGAGTGGGGGTCCTTTTGGGATTCCTCCTGGGCAGAAGGTGGAAAGGGAGGACATGGATGTTCCTGGTCCCCCTGAGTGGAGGTCCCTTAGGGATCCCCCCCTGGAGAAGAAGCTGGGAGGTAGGAGATGCCCTGGAAAAGGAGGACGTGTGTCTGTCCTGCCTGTTCCCTGTGAGCCCCCTCCTGGCCTCCTTCTTCCCTGCCTGGGTGGTGGGGTGGAGGGTGGGCCTGGGGGGGGGGCAGAGAGGTCTGGATCAGGGGGGCTGGGGCTGGGGAGGGTGGCCCTAGTAGTCCTTGCCCCTCCTTGGCTGCGTGGCGATGATGGGGCGGAGGCGCAGGAGGCAGGGATGGATGGAGGCAGGGAGGCAGGCAGGCAGGGATGCAGGATGCTCCTGTCGCCATGGCAGCGGAGGCAGAGGCAGAGGCATCGCCTGGAGGTAAGAGGGTCCTCCTCTGGATCCTGGGGGTGGGGAGGGTGGGCTTGGATGGCAGGGCTCCCCATGGCTCAAGACCCCCCCCCCTTCCCCTGGCAGAATGTCTTTATTTTTGGCACAGCATTTGGGCATTTGGCAAAGGAAGGATGCCTCCTGAATTGAGGAGGGAGGCTTTGTTGGGGGGGGATCATGGCTGGCCTCCCCCCCCAGCAATCCCCCTGTTCTCCATCCCCCCCAGAGCCCCTTCTTCATTACTGGGGGGCTGGCACTGGGAGGACTGGGCTGCCTTGCCCCCCCCCCCCACCTCCCATTTCCATGATCCCTTCTGAGCCCCCCTTCTCCTCTAGGCCTGCAGCAATAGCCATGGCAACTGGTTGGAGGTCAGGGCCAGCAGCATCCCTTGGTGATGAAGATTGGACCCAGGGAGGGCCAGACATGTCCTCCTCGGCTTCTGTTGCTCCCCACCAAGTCCTCCATCCAAGGGGGACCAGGCATCTCCTCCATGTCCCCAGGAGCTAGCCTCCATGCCAGCCTTCCAGCCAGGAGTGCCCTCCATTCAGGCACGCATCTCCCTTTCCCAGGGCATGCCCCACCACATTCCCGCCTTCTGCCCAGGAAGAATTCCAAAAGGCCTTCCCTTTGGAACAGGTCTAAGGAGCGTGGATTGCGATTTAGATGAAGGCGGTGAGCTTTCCATCTCTCGACCCAACGTTCCCATCTCCTGGAAGGTCCTCCATGTTGTGGCCCCTTGCCCTCCTCGGCAGTGAGGGGTTGACATCTGGCCCCCCTGGCTAGAGATGAGGTGACGGATTTCTCTTTAGAGCTTTGAGCTTTCGTTTCAGTGGCTCTCAACCTTCCTAATGCCACGGCCCTTTAATACCGTTCAATACCCCCCAACCGTAAACTTATTTTCGTTGCTGTTCCATAATATGTCTTTTCCGGCGGTCTTAGGCAACCTCTGCGAAAGCGTCATTCGACCCCCTCAAAGGGGTCGCAACCCACAGGTCTTATTTAGTAATGTCCTATATTTTTGCTTTGAATAGCCTACACTTCATAGCCCCTTGCTCTCCGTTGCAGTCGTGGGGACATCTGGGCACCCTGGCTGAAGCCGAGGGCCAAAGGATAAGACATCAAGAGAAGGGTTTTTTCCCCCCCCCCGGTGTTATTGAGCCTCTCCCCCCACCCCAGCCTTTTAACATCATGCCTTCCTTTCCCCCCAATTCTGGCAGCGCAAGGCCTAGCTCCCAACTCCATCAGGCTTCCTTCTCTCATCTGATTTTATTACATTGCATTTCTGGGTCATCCCCACTCTTCCACCTCTTTCTCTCTCTTTATGTGGCTCTTCTCCTTCAGTCACAAGGCGGTGAGTTCACTTGTTTCTCTTGTCAGGCAGAACTTCCCATCTGGAAGGAGGACTAGGTTAGTGGGAGGTGGCATTTAACAGCCTGGGCCACCAGAAGGCTTACTAGGAACCAGCCAGGCACCATCCTCAGCCCCCAAAGTGGGAAAAGCAGGAGATTGCAGCCGAATAAGGGCTTTGCACAACGCCAGCTTGCCCGCAAGCGCCGTGGGGCTTGGCAAGAAAGGGCAGCAGGGGAAAGGTATGTTGAGAAAGGTCTACTCATAAGAATTGCATGGAGTATAGCCACTGAAGTTTGCATTGAGCTAGCCTGGCTAAATGTGAATGTGCCGTTTGGGCTAGCAGGTGCCAGAACAGGTACGTCCAGGTCTCAGCGTGGTAGATTGAACTGCCACACATGTCACAGATGATAGTGCAGAAAGATAGTAGATGCTTAATAGATACTTGTCGGTGGTATGATGCTGAAGGATGAAAAAGAAAACTGCAGAAGCTGTTTAGTCAGAAACCATAGCAGGTCAGATAACAAGAACACCTTTACAATGGGTGTCATCAACTCAGCTCACCTGACAGCCTCTTAGTAGTCTCTGTGTGGACAGAAAGGCCTCTATTAGCTGGCAAAACACTAGGCAAGGAGGACTGGCAACCAGGCTCAGCAAGACAGCGGATATGAGGCAGGGGGTCTTTCATCAACCTTTGATGCTGTTGATCACAAGGTCCTGGAGATGTGATTCCAAAAGTGTGTTTGCATTTGCACATGTGACAGGTGCAAGTGCCACATATCTCAAAGGAGACAAAACGGCATTGATGCAGTGAGGGTTTGTTTTTGGTTCTTTGAGGTTAAACTAGCTCTCTCTTTCCCTCAACCCATATTTAATTTTAGACATATATCGGCCTGAAAGTTACTGGTAGCAGGAGGAGATTTTTTTTTTCAATCATACATGTAGGATGAATGAACAGGCCCAAGAGGACATGTCTCTGAGCAAAATGAGAAAACATGAGTTTTATCAGCCACATTGTATCAGTGAGACCAGGCTGCCTGATCCTGAGGATAGGGACCCCTGGCATTGCTCTGAGGGACATTCAGGACCGAAAGAGCCAGGAGAATGGGCAGCAGGACTGGGCGAAGGGCAGTAGCAGGATCATGGCAGTGACTCTGGGCTGAAATAGCACGTAGAGACTGAGAACTGATGGAAGGAAAGCGGTGGCCTGATAACAACATGGATTTCTGTTATTCAGAGATAAACGGATTAGCAGAGCCATGTGACAGGTGGATCACAAACGTTAACAGGGATGCAAATAGCATATGTTTTGGAAGTGGGGGCGGGGGGAGAAAAGCATGGTCCACAGTTGTTTCAGAATCACCGCTGCACAGTATTCCAGAAGTGGAAGATTTAACCTGGGACACATCTGTGTCCAAAGCCAAAAACATCGAATGACTTCTTTTCCTCATGCATAGATGCTAATTTAGATGGGGCACAATTCACCAGGAAGTCTCACTGCTTAAGCTCCACTGGAGTATATTTAGCTCCCGTTTGTGTCCATGGGTATGGGGCTGGAGGACTTGTGTCCCATGGGTCAGAACTGTCTGTCACCTAGGTTCCTTGAATAGCTTCCTGGGGAACCTGCTGCCTGGGGCATTGCCATTCTTTGCCTTTCTGTGCCTCATGCTGGGAGCAGAAGGGCACCTTCCCAGCACTGGGGGAAAAGGCAAAGAGGAGCCTGAGACCTAAAAGAAATTAGGCAACTCCCCCACCCCACTCGTACTTTCACCTTGCAAGGGATTGGGGTACAAAAGAGCGCACAGGCCTAGCATGTGGTTGAATTCGCTGCATTGTTGTGCTGATGCAATGATGTGGCACAATAGGCGACAAACTCTTGTTAGCAACTCATTGTGTGGGCTGGTGAATTGGAATGATTTCTGGGGTGGGGGGTGAGGTTGGAAGAGATGGAGCTGTTTTCTCATGTTTTCTTTTTCCTTCTCTCTGCAGTCAGAAGGGTTCTCTAAACCGCGAGTTGCCAAGGAACTCTGGGAAAATAATTAATCCTTCCTGCAGTTCTCAACTGGTTATCAACCGATTCAAAACAGGAGGAAGCACGTCTGTGTGGGGAGGGTGCCTGGCAGAGAAGCAGGTGATGTTCGTCTCCAAAATGGCCAGATGCCCGGACGTTTGGTGATGGACACCTGGTACCGTGGCCTGTGAGGACCAGGGCTCCTCTCCTCCCACAAGAGCCCTTCATTTATCCTCCATTTGTCAAAGAGAGGCAAAGCAGAGTGGGCTGTCAAAGGAAAGTAATAATTTTTAATTATGTGTATGAGAGAGAGACTGAGACAAAAGCAGGCAGAAACAGGAAGGGAGGTGGTACCGGTAACAGTAAAGAAAGCTGTTTCTGCTTCTTTACCTTTTCTTTTTTCGTAAAATATATTTTTTATTTTAAATATAAATATCTTGCTTGCCTCTGTGCTCAAGTCAGCTCAAAACTGCATAAAAACAAATCACAAAAATAATAATCATCTAAAATACAGCTAAATACAAATCAAAATAATTTGTCAAAATTAAAAAACAAACAGTAGCACAAATATTTAAATCCCACTCCATCCCAAAATCCTAACAGGACAAAACCCTACTAAAAGAACAATAATTCATACCAACAGTAAATTGGTAATTGTGTAGGCCAGGAGTCAAGCAAATATAACATATACCAGTGGGAGGCTGTGAAAAATTGGGTTTTCATGAAAAAAATCTACAAGGGTCAATAGGACATACAGTAACATCCTTGCTGGTTGGCCTACGCTTTAAAAAGTTGTATGGATCCTACAGTTCAGTGCACATGCCAACTCTCCCATAAAAACAAAGATAAGCCTCATAGATATATTTAAATTATTTCTATTTAATTTATATTTCTATTTAATATATATTTAGTCTAATTTTCTTCACTGTTCCTCTATTTTTTGTACATTCTATTTTTAAAAATCTGGAATTAAATATTTTTAAAAAACAAATAAAAGAAAGTCACCTAAGAGAAAGGAAGGGAGAAAGCAAAAGAGAAAAATGGACCAAAGGAAGTATAGTGAAGATAAGATAAGGAGAGTAAAGAACAAATTTGGAAGAGATAACAAGGAATAGAGTGAGACAGTGTTTGTTCCTCCCAGAGGTTACTTCCACGTCTCCCTCCTTTTTCCCTTTGGTAGTTGAGAAGGGAACAACACTGGCTCCTCTTCAAGACCCGCATGCATGACCCTTCATGGTGGTGTCCAGAACCCAAGGAGGAGACAGCACAATGAATCGTGGAGGAGGCAGCAGCCCCATGGAGGAATTGTCCAAGGCCACCCTGCACAACAACTCACTGTGGTGGCTTGCTTGTGGGCTCCTTGCTCTGCTAGCCAACTCCTGGATCATTCTGAGCATCACAGCCAAGCAGCAGAAGCACAAGCCCCTGGAGCTGCTGCTGTGCTTCCTGGCAGGCACGCACATTCTCATGGCTGCTGTGCCACTCACCACTTATGCGGTGGTGCAGTTGCGACGTGAATCCTCCGACTATGACTGGAACGAGAGTATTTGCAAGGTCTTTGTCTCCACGTATTATACGCTGGCCTTGGCCACGTGTTTCACCGTGGCTTCCTTGTCCTACCACCGTATGTGGATGGTGAGATGGCCTGTCAACTACCGTCTGAGCAACGCCAAGAAGCAGGCCTTGCATGCTGTGATGGGCATCTGGATGGTGTCCTTCATTCTCTCCACGCTACCTTCCATCGGCTGGCACAACAATGGGGAGCGTTACTATGCCAGTGGCTGCCAGTTCATTGTCAGCAAGATAGGTTTGGGATTTGGTGTGTGCTTCAGCTTGCTTCTCCTTGGAGGCATAGTCATGGGCTTGGTGTGTGTGGGCATCACTTTCTACCAGACCTTGTGGGCACATCGAAGGCACCACAGATGCCATCACCAGAGAGCAGAAGAAGCTTCTTGTCCTTCAGCTCACAATACCTTCAATGTGCCAGCCATTGTGGTAGAGGACGTCAGAGGCAAAAGACGGTCGTCTCTGGATGGATCTGAATCTGCCAAGACGTCCATGCAGATGACCAACCTCATTAGTGCCATTGTTTTCCTGTATGACTCACTGACTGGGGTTCCCATTTTGGTAAGGAATACCTCCACCTCTCTTATCTTAGAACAGTGGTTTTCAGACTTTACATCTTTCCAAATTGGCTTGTTTGCCAGAGAACCTCTGAGTGTCTGGCAAGGGTTCTTTGAAAGTTGCAGAGGATTCTGGGTGATGATTCAGTTTATGTGGGGCATGCAATGAAATCTGTTGCTGCATTCTGTTGCCATAGATGATCCCACTCTGCTGAGTAGAAAACACCAAAGGTACACTCCTCTGCAAGTGAATGTTGAGGGGAAGACCAGTGGTGATGGGCAAGAGGTCTTTCAAGGGGAAGCTTGTTTGCCAGTACTGGTTATCTCACTGGGGAATCTCCAGCAGGCTTCTGGGGGAATCCAAGGTTCCCTGAAACACAGTTTGAAAACCACTGTCTCAGAAATCAACTAATTTTTTTTTGCAACAAGACTGTGAGAGAGAGGGAGAGCATGAGAGAGGAAGATATTTTTGAAGGTGGTACAATGGGCCCTTGGTATCTGCTGGGCTTTGGACTCCCCATGGATACCAAAATCTGTGGGTGTTCAAGTCCCATCAAATACAATAGCATAGTACAATGATATTCTTTATATAAAATGGCAAAATCAAGCTTTGCTTTTTAGAATGTATATATTTTTAAAACGTTATCAAATTGTGGATGCTTGAATCTGTGGATAAAGAATCTGTGGATACGGAGAGCCAACTGCATTATAGAGACATAATTGTCCAGGGCATATGCAAAGAGTGGGGGAAATTTATTCTTACAAAGGTATAAGCTTTGTGCCACTGGTCGGAAGGCCAGAGCCAAACCTGGTAAAGGGCAGATCCAAAAGTGGGTGGGAACAAGGCCACATAACACACTCGACTTACAAACTCTCCTATTCACAAACTTATATCTGGTGCCCTGGTGCCCCCATTGCCTCTATCACTCCATTCTCTCTCTTGCTGTCCCCCCTACATTGTCCGTCTCACCCATTGTCTTCATCTTCCCATTCTCTGGTCCATGTGTCTCCTTGCTCTCTGCCATCTGATCCTCTCTTTTGCCCCTTCTCTTTTCCATCTTTCTGATTGCCAACTTTCCTCACTGATCCGGTAAGCTGGAGTTGCAGGAAAAGAGTGATCTGTTCCTCCATCACCTGCCTCCTGAATCAGCTGAAGAGCACAGGGAGGGTAATGGTGGAAGAAAAATTAACCCTCCCCATGACTCCCATGCACACAAACTGCTCAGCTGATCCATGGGAAATGGGTTACAAGCAAGGTAAAGGGGGCTGTGTGTGTGGAAGAATAATGAGCAATGTTTAAACAGAAGCCCAGATGGGGGAGGTGTGGTGGGCCACATCTGGACCACCGTCACAGCCTTCATGTCCTGGATTGCCTATGAACTATAATGGGTTCCATTTCCTCTGAAACAAGGGTAGGTTATTTTACAGCAGGTTTTGAAGCCCTACAGAAATATTTTTAAAAACTGTTTTCCAAAGACAAAACGGTCATGAGGTTTGCATAACATAAACAACAGCGCATCTATCGTACCACATTAAAGAGAGCAAAACCTGTTTTTCTATGTAGCCTGAGATGGCTTCATGTGCTCCTCCAGTGAATGGCCTCTAGAGGGCAAGATCTTTGTCCAGTCCTCAGTTTCTGTTAGAACTGATGGATCCAAATCACTTCAAGGAAGGAAGCAGGAGAGAGTGCTGTGGCACAGAGATGTCATTTTCTACAACACAGCCCTTTGATATTCCGACATGACATTCTCTTAAATAATAGGCATGTGGCAGTGGCTTGCATCATGGATACGTAGACCTTTTGCATCTACTCAGTGTCTTTAAACCTTGATGTCTATCTCCTCTGGCACTCCCTGACAAATTAACCTGTGTGCTTCAGTTCACATTGCATACGTAACCACACATGCACTGTCTCCAGGTCCAGATGCTGGACCTGCAGTGGACCTAACAGGTACCAAGTGCTGCAGTTATACTTTTTTTCAGAAGCTGGATGTCATTATTTTATTCTAACAACATGCATTATGTCTATGGAATAAAGTCTAGTATATTGCTAGGAATGGCACAAAATGCAGTCTTGATCCAGTCTCAGCTGAGTCCCACAGTGCAATCCATTTGTTTCATACAATAGAGTTTAATGTGAGAAACTGAAAAATCAAATTTCACTTGTTCCCATGGCCCTGTCCCCATTCATATATACAGATACACTGTGAGATAGATAGATAAAGAGATGGTCACACTGGTACATAGCAGAATCCTGGGATCGGCTTATTTATGTGGCTGATGCACACACACACACGCACACACTGTAGCAGTACTTTCAAATTGAAAAGTGTTTTTTTTTCTTTTTTAAAAACCCAGCATTGTCTGAATCATAGTAGCAGATCAAGTTCCTAGAATCACAAAGTTGGAAAGGACCATAGAGCCATTTATTCCAACCCCCTGCAATGTAGGACTACATTACTAAATCACTCCTGGAAAACAGCCATCCAACTTCTGTTTAAAGACCTCCAAAGAAGATCTTTAACTAACAAGAGTCTACTGTCTTCTGAAGCAATTTTTTTCACTGTGATCTGCTCTTATACTGAATATGTTCTTCCTAATGATTAGGCATTATCTCTTCTTGTAATTTGAATTCATTCTTTTATGTCCTAGTCCCTGGAGCAATAGCTAAAAACAAGCTTACTCCTTCTTCCACATGACTTCCATTGATATATTTAAAGATGGGTGTTGTGTCATGCCTAAGTCTTCTCTTCATCAAACTCACAAACCCAGCTCCCTAAGCCATTCTCCCCAGTCAATCTGTCTCAAAATAGTGCTACTTCAAACCACAGAAACAATTACCTGTACCCAAGCCTTGAAAGAGTTTCCCAAAGACCACTACTAGCGAAAGACGCAGTTAAAGGAGGAAACTTATCTGAGGACGTGAAGATTAGGAGACACAACCACATAAAGTGGCAATGCTTTGTGGTGTTTTGGGGGACCCTACAAAGAGGTATCACACAACCCTCATCCCCACTATGGTCCTAAAGGCCACTGGTTGCCCCTGGGTGCACATTAATATTTTGACTGGAAGCCCCCTTGCTGCACCTTTCCTCCTCACCACCCCCCTGGACCTTTCCACTGTACCACCCACTTAGGAAATCACTGCTCCAGATCCTTTACACAGGTATGGCTTTCCATCCAGGTGTCACTCGTACTGGATTTCATTTTTTTCTGCCTAAATGTAGTACCTTACATTTATTCCTATTGAAATTCATTTTGTTAGTTGTGACCTAGCTCTACAATCTGTCAAGGTTCCCAATATTTTTCCCCAAACATCTCTTCTTGTCACCCCAAAATGTCTCTTCTGGAGCACCAATCACTTTCTGAAGCTTCAAGAGCTGTTCCACACTGGCCTCTTTTGGATAGCATCATGCCAAACAGGGAACCACTTTGGCTTGTTGTGGATTGTGATTTGCTGTTGTGTGCCTTCAGGTCATTTCCAATCCTGGGGTTTTATTTTGTTCAGAGGAGGTTTGCCATCCCCTGAGGCTGACCACATGCGACTTGCCAAAGGTCACCCAGATAGCAGCATGCTATTTTACAATGCTGATTGCAAAAAAGACTTGCTAAACAAACTATGGCTTATTTACTGTGAGGTTCCCAACCACTGCTGTGGCTTATACCCCCACCCCACCCCAATAAAGAGAGAAATAAACCATCAAAGAAATCCTGGATTCTTTCTCTGACCTTTGGAGGAAAAACAAGCCATAGTACCATCACAGTCTACACCAGAGTTTAGGGGTTTGTTTTGCCATTCCTGTGGCAAGTTGGATTGATCAAACATCAACATCAGCTCCCCTTGCTTATCATGATGTCTAAATTCATGACTTGAGATGCATTTTCCTTTTCACACACTGTTTTCTCAGATCCCTTTTGGGAGAAAGCAGGAAATAATTCCATTTTCACCCATTGTTCTGATGGGAGGAGTAAGTGGGATATGCAGTGCTGATCTGGGTGACAAGTAGAAGAATTACTGCAGTTGTCTGGTTCAGTAAAACTCCCTGGGAAACCTTTGTCAGTTTCAGTCATAGCTCACATTGCCGCTGGAATGTGCATCCTCATAGATGTGCATTCCAGCAATGAAGAACAGAAACAGAGAGTTCTAATAATTATTTCTTACAAGATACATAACATTAAATGTTAACACACTGGGGAACATTTGGAGGGGGCATCTTGCTAGTGAATGCTTCTGCAGTGGTCTAGCATAGTAACAGAGTGTTCAGACTGCAGCTGTGTGTGTGATTTTTTTTAAAAGCAATAAAAAGATTACAGAGATCTCTCTGTATTAATTTTGAAGCACCAATCTGGTAATGTCGCAGGTACTGTCTGATGCTTGTAACCCTTTTACCACTATATTTGATACAGCAGTTGTGAACCTATAGCTGAGTTTTCCAGTGGCAGATAGAGTGGTCTGGAAGTTCTGGGAAAATGTAATATCCTTGAGTGCTTCCAAGTGAACGCTTTGTCCTGACATTTCACTGCCACAAAACCCATATTTTGGAAGGATCTGGGTGCCACCAGTTTTCATTTCTAATCTTTCTGTGTTTTTCTACCTCTTTGTCCATCTTTCCCCCCCTTCTTACTGTTGTGTTATGTTCATACGTATGGTGACCCCTAAGGCAAACCTATTACAGGGTTTTCTTGGCAAGATTTGTTCAGAAGAGGTTTGCCATTGCCTTTTCCTGAGGCTGAGAACATGTGACTTGCCCAAGGTCACCCAGAGGGTTTCATGACTGAGCAGGGAATTGAATCCTGGTCTCAACACTCAAACTATTATACCACATTGGCTCAGAAATAGGTTAAAAGAGGGAAAGATGGGCAAGTTCTACCATGCCTTTTCATCAGTAGCTCTAGGAGCCCTCCATCTGGATGCACCTGAAGTTGAATCTGACACAGCAAATAATCCAAGTACACCTATATTTGGTGGAAGAAGAAATGGTTGCAAGGGAAACTTCACATCCTGGGTCAACAGCCCCATGTACTCATTCTGTATGGCAATGGCAATGGCCCTTTGGTGATGCACATCTTGCTTTGCTGTTGCTGCATATATGGCTATAGCAATTATAGACATCCATATAGCTAAAAGCTGTAGTGCATATGTATAATGAATCAGAAACAATTTGACTGTTGCATCAACAGGCAGAAGCTTAACTTTTGCAAGCACTCAGAACTCAGCCCACTTTGAGATGATTGTGCTCTCCTGCACTTTTTCTGCTCCTGCCTTGGTGAAGTAGACAAAAAATCCGTTTTGTTCATACAAGCAAACAATTCAGAATTAACCCACTAATTCCACAGCTCAGAACTAAGTACCCACTGTATAGCTTGTGGTACAGGGTAGATACCCTCCAATATCATGAGCTGGAGAAAGTCTGTCATGCCTACACAGCTAATACTGTCTAAATAATATCTTATTTTCCTATGAAGCATATATCTCTATTTTGGCTCTTTCTTCTCTCTGATCAAACATGTTCAAAAGAGTTTTAAAGGTATGAACCCTGCAAACACTGTTTATCAGATGGGTGAATGTAAACATAAATATGTAAGATTAAATAATATGCAGCAGTTCCTCTTTCAGTTCTCTGGGGGAAAATATTGTCTATCTCCAGACATGCCACCCTGACAGTCTCCTTGTTTTTTTAGGTGGTGAGCTTCTTCAGCCTGCGCTACGACACGGCTCCTACTTGGATGGTGCTGGCAGTGCTGTGGTGTTCCATGGTGCAGACTCTGCTACTCCCATCCTTCATCTGGTCCTGCGAACGTTACCGGGCTGACGTCCGTACAGTGTGGGAACAATGTGTGGCAATATTGTCAGAGGAAGATGGTGATGATGGTAAGCGTCTCTAGTCCTATGATGTGTGTTGGAGGAGGAGGAGGACGAGGAGAAAACTGTGGGCAGGACGGGGAAATCACTATCATTACAACAAGATAGTTTAGTGAATTCACGTGAATTCCTATTGCGTTCGGAATGCATTCAGAATGACTTCCCATTACCCAAAAATGACTGCCCATTGCCAAAATTGCGTGAGATGCTTTAATACGCAATAACATAAAACCCATGATTGCGTTCAAAATGACTTCCCTTTTGCCCGAAATTGTGTGACATACTTTAATTCGCAATAACGTGAAACCTCATGATTGTGTTCAGATTGCCATTAGATTATACTTCCAATTTCCGACGTCTGATAAGGTCCCTAGTCAGTGCAGAAAATCCACAGCTAAAGAATCTCAGACAGATATCCATCTAGCCTCTGTTTAAAAACTTCCAAAAAAGGAGAACCCACCACTTTCTGAAGTAGTACATTCCACCGCCAAACAGCTCTCACAACTATTCAAACAAGTTGTAGTTTTAACAGATGCATGACTGATTCTCCCTTGGTTTGACTTGGTTTGGTTTCAAAGGTAAATGCAAGCACAGGGATGTGTGGAACATATCATATCTTGGGGCTAATCCCCCCATTACTTCCCCTGTGGAAATACCTGCTGGTGCTACTAATAACATCAAGAATCCACCAAACAGGGGTACCTTTATTGGACCAACCAAAATGCATATCTTTCAAAGCTCCACTGGTTTCTTCATCAGGCAGTACAGGAAAAAAAACATACAGGAGGGAAAAAACTGAAGATGTTAGTCACAGGCCTCCATTTTGCTATTTTTGTTCTCAAAATGTTTTTCTTCTCAGGTGGTATGGAGGGGTATTTCTTGCAGGCTGGCACTTCTGCCCTCCTTCTGGCCATGTGGCTACCAAGAAATTCAAAGTCCAGGAAATTTATCATTCATTTGCAACACAAAAAGATATTTCCTTTGCAATCCAATGTGTCTCCATCCTTTATTAGGCAGAGGACACTGAATTTCTCAAGAAGTCTTCATGCTTTTGCATCATGAAAACTTTACATGGTGTTGAGGTAAAACATGCCAATGCAGTCCCAATTTTTTTTTTTGGGGGGGGGGTGTTTTGCCTTTGTTGAAGATAGAAACTTCACATATGAAGCTACATGTCCACTGGCTCTCTCTTCAGGATTCCTCTGTTGCAAATATAATGCGGTATCTTGAAATCCAGAAAACATCCAGGGGGAAGCCATGTTGGCCTTATAGCAAATCCAATAACAAAAATCCACCAGAGAGTGATACCTTTATTGGTATCACTTTATTGGTTGTTTTGTGGATTTATCATTGTTTCATGGATTTTTGATGTTATTTGGCTTGCTATATGGCCAACATGGCTATCCCTGGATGTTTGCTAGTGCTACTGTTTGCCATGTCGTAGATTCTAATGCACAGACACAGAAATCTTCCACCACCTCATGTACCTTTTAAAAAATGCATGAGACACCTAGTCCAACCCTTAGCTGATGGAACAGGATTGGAATAAAATTGGTTGATTGTCCGGATTAACTAGAACAAGAGAAAGAAAGAAAAACACACCCTGGAACTGTAGTTAAATCAGCGTTCACTTGTGATGAATAATTTTACTTGTAATTGAACTAACGTAACTGATATTAAAAGCAGCGGTTATGTTAAGTGCAATAGAAGCCGTACCTTGGTGTTCCAAGCTGTACCTATATAGCCCAAGAATATCTGCTATATAGGCACATTTCTTTTGGGATTTTTTTTCTACCAAATCTCCATTAACTGACATAAATAGAGCTGTTGAGGAGCATTTCTGGTTTTTTGTCTGGCTCTGTTTTCTTTGAGGAGGAGTTTACGTGGAAAAATTTGCTGGGGAATTGTGCTGTAGGATACGGGTGCCTAAACATCCTTAAGGCATCAGATCCTGTCTAATCTTGGAAGCTAAGCAGGGTTAGCTCTGATTAGAACCTGGCTGGGAGACTGCTAATACCAGGTGCTGTAGGCTACATTTCAGAGGAAGGTACTGGCAAAACCACCTCTGAAGATTTTTTGCTTAAGAAAACCCTATGAAATCCAGAGGGTCATCATAGGTCAGTAGGCAACTTGAAGGCACACTCACACATCTCTGGTTGTAGGACTGGAGTCTTAAATCCTATAAGGCAGCAGGCAGGTGCAGAGCCCCCTATTTTTCTGTACTTGCTAAAAGATTTCCACCAAGATACAATAAAAAGTCAGATCACTAAAATATATTCCAAGATTTTATTGAAATCAAATAGAAGGGAGTCATTAAATCTGATCAGATGATTGTCAATTGATCTCTCACTTCAACACCAAGAAATAAAAGCTGCAAGACTGTTTTCAGTAAGTGGAACTAAAGCAAAGATGAAAAATGTTTCTAACAACAGGCTCAAGTGGGAGTACGATTTCATGTTCCCTTTTCTTTTCTTTTTTTACAGGCAGCCACTCCATCTAGTCAAATGTTGGCTCAGCCATCAGTTTTGGCCCTACTTCCATCCACCACCTTGCCAAAACACACACACACAGTTCTAAAACTGCTGGTCTGTGCCTGTGGACTGGAGATGTTTATAGCTCTCTGTGTGGACTGGGCATGTTACAATGCCAGCCTGTGGGCATACATCATAGCCAGATCTACAATTTTATACTGATCACACTATAATGTTTTCAGAACTTGTTTTTTGCTTATTCTGTTTAACCTGTTTTAATGCTATTTGTAAACCACCCTGAGATTGCTCAATATAGAGCAATGTATTAAAAAACTATAATAACCACATAAATATAGAAGAGTACAGATACTGTCATGGTTGTCAGCTGCTCTGTCTTCTGTCTATGTGGGGTGGTGCAAACTAGAAAGAAAGAGGAATGAGGTGAGGAAAGGTTTTTAACTCCCTGTCATGTTCTAGATGGCACTGATGATTACGGAGACGGGAGGATCTGCAAGGTGCGATTTGATGCCAATGGTGCTGCGAGTATGAAACGGGATCCTAGAGATGCGAAGCT
This sequence comes from Urosaurus nigricauda, assembly GCA_034509955.1. Lineage (NCBI taxonomy): Eukaryota > Metazoa > Chordata > Lepidosauria > Squamata > Phrynosomatidae > Urosaurus > Urosaurus nigricauda. The sequence goes on from JAOEGL010000002.1 coordinate 125,835,624, forward strand.
GCTGCCAGTCCATCATATGCTGTTACCTCATGACAGGGTGCACTACCTGCAGGTAATGTGCCACCTTCCTAAAATCTGTTTTGAGACACTGCTCATCTGAGACACCGGCTGGTTCAGAAGCTTCAAATCTGGGTATCATCTTTTACTGAATGAGCCTATTTAGTACAGATATCTATCCAAACCTGGCTCAGGTGTGGATCTGAGATCATCTTGAGTTGCCAGGGGACTGAACTGGAAAATCTTTGCATGCATAACTTGCACAGTATCCCTTTTAAAACAAATAATTTATTAAACTCATAATCCATTGAGAAAATGGAAAATGATGAATACAATATATATCATGGAGCAAATGAGTCAGATCAGAAAACATCATCATTCCGTAAGTTCAGATGTTGAGATGGTGGCAGAGGAGGGTGTTCTAAAGAATTTACAAAAGTCAAAAAGGGTAACCATTTCTCCTCAAAGGGAGTGTGACACAAAGTGGCTCTATTGATCCTGTCTGATAACTTTTCCATTAATAAGGTGTTCCCGACCCTTTGCCACTAGTTCTCCATGAGCAAGCAGTCTGTCTTCCAATTCTGTGCTATCTCTAACTGGGTAATAGCAAGAAGGAAACAAATTATATATTTATATTTTAAGTTCTTATTATTACCATTAAATACAAAAAAGGTAATAACTACTGTAATCTACAGATCCCAAAGTAAATGTCATGGGGTGGAAATGTGAACACCCCAGCCTGTCTTACCTCACCCCCCCCTCCATTTTTCCTCAGTAATACTGTGGAAGAAGATGCCAGAGATCAACTCGGATGTGTTCTTTCTCTGAGAGAATACAATTGCACACGTGCACACCCACACACCCACACATATGATAAGTCCTGTTACCATGATGAATTTGGATTGTCCACTTGCTTTTCTAAACTGAGTAAAATGATAGCCAAGATGTTTCTATAAACACTTGCTAGTGAATAACAAATTGTATTTCCAATTTGATGTCACATTGCCACTTATAATTATAGATGTTTCTTCACTATCTTTTGGGGAGGGATGGGTGTACAGCTGCTTTGCCTACACATTGTGGAGTCCCTCCAGTTTCCATGTTTTTTACAAGAATAGTAAACAGTAGTCCCGCAAGCAACATACTGGACTATATGAACTCCTCACAGTTTGTGATGCATGTGTGGGTGTGGATAGGTACCTACAATGTGGGGACCATTATTGCCGAAGAGCACCATTGGTGAAGACATCATATTGAGAGCTGTTTGGGAATTATTGCAAGATATGGTTTCAAGTGAGTGGCGAATGCATTATTTACTTCCTTCCCTTTAAAAATATAGGGCATGTTAAAACTGAGCAGTTAAGAGGTACTACAGGTTTCTTCACTATTTGTCCTTTTAAAAATATTGTCATTTCCAGAAAGAAGGAGATCTCGCAGCATTACCAGTTAAATAACAGGATTTGGGGATTCTTAGTAGTGCGAAAACTTGGGAAGGTTAGAAGTGGAAGATGGCAGTTTATATAATTTCAGATGTAAAACCAGATGATTGTAGGGTAAAAAACGGTACCTAGAAGCACTGTTGTGGGATTTACTTTTGTTTGTATACTTTCCTGCACAAATTCACATCTGTTCACCCTCCTTTTGCTGAAAATGCACAACCATCTGAATGCATGGGAAGCAGACCAGCAGACACACATGCAATAATGAAAATTTCTGCAGATTTCAGTAGATACTCTGGTAAAAACCACGAAGCTTTTTTTCAGTGGAGTTTAAGGAGTTTTTCATACACACCCCACAAAAAAGCCCAAGCTTCTGCAAATTGTGTGTGGTCACATTCTATTCAACTGGAAAGAGGAGTATAAACATATAGACTAGCCCTATGTTACAGTAATGTCCTCTGCCATGTAACCTCTGGCTATGGGTCAACAGGGATAAAAAAAGAAAAGAAAAAGATGAGGATCTTGGTCAGTTTTCTTTCTTTTTCTTTTTTTTACTGTAGCACTGTTGGATCTTTCTATCCATTGATGTTTTTATCCACATATGCAAGAACCCATGGCTTTAAAATATTCAAAAATATATAAATTGCAAAAAGCCAACATTGATTTTGCCATTTTATATCAGGGACACCATTTTATTATGTCACTGTATATAATTGGACTTGGGCATCCATAGATTTTAATATCCATGGAATGCCCTAGAACCAAACCCCAGTGGATACCAAGGGCCTACTGTAATCCTTTGACTGTTAGACCTGCCCGTATGTGGCAAACAATCCAGTTTTATTTATTTTTTTAACTACAGTAATGTCTCATGATTCCTTTTAGGTCCCTATCTCTCGGAGGATGTCCCACGATGAAACAAACATCTTCTCCTCCCACCGTTCTCCTTCCTTCCTTCACAAGTGGTCCTCATCTGATGACATCCGTGTCGTGGTCCCCCACAAACCCAGAGGAGCCCCTGGCTTTCTGCCTCCCGAACTCCGCGGCTACCACCACCATCGACGGCCTCCGGAAGATGAGTTCACCACGCTGCGCCAGTTCTTGGAAGCTGGACTGGCCGTCCGGGGCCCAGGCCCTGGGTCCACCGCTTGCTTTTTCCGTGACGAGATTACCACCTTCATTGATGAAACGCCCGTCCCCTCACCACTCAGCAGTCCGCGCCACTCGCACCTTCCATTCTCAGCCCAGCGGGAGAGACCCAGCTCCTTAGCTGACCAGGAAGGTGATCTTGACAGGGATCAATGGTGTTCACTGACTGGTGGGGAAAACCTAGCTCTCTGCAGTCGTGAACAGGAGCCTGACCAATGGACCACAGCAGCTCACGAGGCACAGACCTTCCATAAGCTCAACCTATGAAACAGAACCAACAACATGGATTGTGCTCTGGGTTTTTAACTTGACGTGTCTATCCAGTCCCAGGACCCAAGGGATAATTTAGGTCCCCATGTTTCTCACCATGTTTGTGGGGGAGGAAAATGGTGCCTCTCTCTCTGTGGTGTGGAGGAAAGAAAAACAAAGGGCAGGGAGAAAAATGGCGTGATTGGAAGGAATCGTGGCGCCCTGCACTCGGGTGACAAATGCGTGCGCAGACAGACCACCACAGCTCCTTGAGGGCACTTTTTGTCAGCTCCATCCCGTTGGTAGGTGTTAGTGCCACCCATCTCTCCCTTATCTTAGCTCCACCTGATATGAGAAACACACATTAATTGCCAAGTATGGGATAGGAAGGTATTAAAAAGAAATATCTCTATTTGGAGTGTCACTTGTGTCTGGCATTGTATGTGTGTGCGTGTGCGTGTGCATGTGTGTGTGTGTTTTATTGATGGTTTTATGTATTAAAGTTATTGGGGCTGCAGTCCTAGACACACTCATCTGGGAATAAGAGCCACTGAAAACAACAGGATGTACTAGAAGTGTATGGGATTTTGTGGTGGGCATGTGCTTCATGAGACTTAAACGGAGCCAAATGAGGAGGAGCAATGCAGGGATCAATATAATGCATTGGATGCCAATCGGGAAAAGTTAATCGCATTTAATAAGCATGTAATATTAGTATATTTTTCACAATGCTTCACTTAGGATGCATCCACAGTGCAGAATTAAAGCACCGCTTGAATTGTCATGATTCTGTCCTGTAGAATCCTGGGATTTGTAGTTTGGTGAAGTATTCAGCCTGGTCTATCAGAGAACTCTGGTGCTTCACAAAAGTACAAATCCCAGGATTCTATAGAGTAGAGGCATGGCAGTTAAAGTAGTTTCAAATGGCTTTAACTCTGCAATGTGGCTACACCTGTATAAAGGTAGGCCACATTAGTTTTAATGAGGAGTGGGGCTAACAGGAGATAGCAAAGAAAGATTTTGAAGAGGGAAGATGGAAACTCTTCTTCACCACTAGTTTAGAAACTCATGAAAATGAAGCCTTTGATGCTCTTCTATATCATTGTTACTGATGTAGAGTCAAAGTAAATGGAGTGAATGACAAAAAGGCCTCTGAGAAAGAATCCAATCAACATTTAGGGGAAATGGGAAATGCCCAAGGCTGCTTTAACACTAAACCTTTACTATGGAAGTGTCATGCCTTATTTACTGCTGTTTGATCAGGTGAAGGAGGTATTCCTCATAATATTGTCACCTACATGTAATCTCCCTAGGTTTCCTGACCATCTTTTTTGATCTTATAAATTCCAACATTTAGTCTTCTCTGTCAAAGAGCTCTGGTGCCAGTGGAAACTACAGTTCCCAGAATCTCATAGCATTAAGCCAATACAATAAAAGTGGTGGTGAACCGGGTTATTTGGAGCGTGGGTGCAGCCTAAGAAACCCTATGAAATTCATGGTGTTGCTATAAGTCAACAGGCAACTGGAAGGTGTGCACACATACAAAATTGTTTTCCTGCTTAAATATTTTTAAAATATTTCAAAATATGTTACCATTTTACGAACTTCCAAGACTATAAAAGTATTAATTTTGAAAATACAGGGGAAATTTTTATTCCGACACCATTTTAACAATTGCTCCCCCTGCCCCTTAAACACCTCCAATCTTGTTAGCTAGAACTAGGCTACACCAGCTGAATCCATGGGAACTTGTTAAATCAATATTCATCTAAGTTCCAATGACCTTCCCTTCCGCCTTCACCACCCATAACAGCTATATCTTGTCATCTTCTCCTCCTCCTATATTATTATTATTATTATTATTATTATTATTATTATTATTATTTTTACTGCTAATATTATTTTCTTCTCTGCCTCTCCTAATAGATCTTGGCAGGGAATAACAGCATATTACAATTCAATAACAGAATGGACATAGAATACCAGTTAAAAACCGATAGCACCAGTTTAAAAACACATATTGGGGATTAAACACAGCAGGATAATGGTGCAGAAAAAGGAAATATCAGTGCGCTCACAGGTCTACAATTTCTGGAGTGCATTCCATATGGAGAGGGAGTTAGGCACATTTCTTATTGCATGAATATTTCTCAGGCTTTTTTGCTCATTGGAAGAATCATAGAATCATAGAATTCAAGAAATAGGTTTTCTCTTTTGGTTCCCACCAAACCTTTCCTTGATGTATCTGGCTGGATGTGAACCTTGTTGTGGATCTTCTCGTGGGCCTTCTGCTGTATGCCCTCCCTCTCTACTCACCTAAGATTTCCCTGCCCATGGCCTCAGTTAAATCTCATTGGAGTTTATCAGACAACGGAAATTGGAAGTATAATCTAATGGCAATCCAAACGCAATCATGGGGCTTCATGTTATTGCGTATTAAAGTATCTCACACAAATTCGGGCAAAAGGGAAGTCATTCCGAATGCAGTCATGGGCTTTACGTTATTGCGTATTAAAGCATCTCACGCAATTTCGGGCAGTGGGGGATCATTTTCGGGTAACGGGAAGTCATTCTGAATGCATTCCGAACACAACTGGAATTCATGTAAATTCGCTAAACTAGCAAATTCACATGAATTCGAATTCGCTCCAATTGGCTCCGTTCAAAATAAAGAGATAAACTCCATTGTCTTTCTGGAGCCATGTTGTTTGGCAGCACAATGGCAATGGCGGAGGGAAGCCAAGAAGGCAGGAGAGCCTTAGGAGAAACAGATGGCCAAAGGAGATTTGGCAAAAATTTAAAAGGAGGAACTGCAGCAAAAAAATAGGGCAGAAACACTGCGTGAAAAAGTCCTGAGAGAAGACTGCTCCAAGTATAGAATGAGCAGCCAATGACTAATGAAAAACGATCTGTTAACTCCTTTGGATGGGGCAGTAGATGTCAGAGGGGCGGATGAAGAAGCTGCACACCATTTTTGCCAGGGAATGAGGAGAGGGTCCTTGCCACTAACAGAGCAGAAGTATTTTGTTCTGCACCATGAGGAAGGGATTAGCCAGGCACATGCCATCAGGATTCAATATACTGCCCATTTATACCAAGGGTGGGAATAACACAGAACCCCAGATGTTTTTGGGTTGGATCTCCCAGCACTCCTTACCACTGGGAGGTTCCACCGGCTTCTTCATCAGGCAAGGTGTTAAAAGCCATACGGGAGAAAGAAAATTGAAGGTGTCAGTTATAGGCCGGTATTTTGCTGTTTTTGTTCTCAGTTCAGGTGGTATGGAAGGGTATCTTTTGCAGGCTGGCGTCCTCCCTCTCCTGGCCACATGGCAACTAGGAGATTCTTGAAGTCCTGGAAATTTAACATCCATTTGCAAGAGAAAAACATACTTTGCAACCCAGTATTCTCCATCCTTTGTTAGGCGGAGGACATCAGGAAAACTTTAGGTGGTGCTGAGGTAAAACCAACATCACTGGGTATGAAAGCTAGGGCTACTGGGACTCTTGTCTTCTCACACACACACACATACACACACCTTTCTTGATTTATATCTCTCTGTTTCCCCCAGAATTAGAACTCGGGGCAGCTTTCAAATTTTAAAAGATACAAAGTAAATAAAAATATAGGAAGGATTATCCTTATAATGTAAATAAAGCATCAAAAAAGTTTGAAAAGAGTATACGTGGTCTAGTGATTTGAACTATGACTCTGGAGGCCAGGATTCAAATCCCAGCTTGGCCATGTAACCCCGCTTGACCCTGGGCAAGTCACACTCTCTCAGCCTCAGAAGACGGCAATGGCAAACCTCCTCTGAACAAATCTTGCCAAGAAAACCCCATGATAGATTCCTCTTAGGGTCTCCATAAGTCGGAAACAAATTGAAGGCACACAACAACAGCAATACATTAAACATTAATGTATATGTATTAAAAATTAAAAGCAATTTAAAACAGTTGTTATTGGTGTTGTTGCCAAGCCGGGAATGAAACTCTGGTCTCCAGAGTCATTGTACAGCACTCAAACCGCTATGCCACACTGGCTCTCATAGCAACCTATTAAATCCTTGATTTAAAAAATAATCTCCAAAAGCCCATTAGAATACCTATATGTATTAAAGGTCTGCCCGAGAGCAGGGCAGCAAGAAATTGACAATTCCTGCCACCCCAGGAAGAGACTTCCAGAGTCTAAGAGCTGCCAACAAAAAGGCAGTCCAACATTTGGAGGGTGGTATGATTTTTCACCCCTAATTTAAACAGTGGCTTGGATGTAGTTAATGACTAACAAGTGTTTTATAAGTACATAGACGTTTTGCAAGCACCTTATAGTCTAACTCATTATAAAACATGCTCTAACCTCCCTTCCAGCATTTATACATTTTATATAATCCAGTTGACAAAGTGCACCAGCATGAAAGGACTTCAAAGGCATTTTAATTAAAAAGGAATACATTTTAAAGGATGTATTATTTGGCATGTATAGAAGACAAATGCAGAGTCTTCTGGAAGAGCGCAAAGCAATATGAAATGTCACATTTATGCTTGGGGTATACACTCATCCCTCCCTTGTAGTGTCATGTACAGTTTTTGTTGTCATCATCCCCTCTTTCTTTTCAAATCTTTGAATAACTCCATAAAGATATAAAGACAGAACAAAGAATCCATCACAGAGATAACAGATAGCCTAGGCTTCTGTTATTGTCTTCACTAGATTGAAGAGGGAGGATATTCTCCAACATTTTACTACTACCGATACTCGGATTACGCTCACTTTCATGCATTAAACACAATGAAGGGCTTGCTAGGTGATTGGCAAGTTAAATCCCAATTTAGCCATCTAGAATCTGAGTTATGTAAGAAGATTGGTGCGGAGGCATGCAGGTCCCATTATCCGGGTGAAAGAATAGCTGAATTTGAAAGACCATGGTTTTCCTCAGAACACATCACTAGACAATTTGTAACTGATGTGGCCATTTGGACCATGGATGTTCTGGCTGAAAGCTCATGTTGTGCACTACTCTCCCTGCTGTCATTTTTGCCCAAAATGACTACGTCCTAAGCCCAAACTTCATTGAGATAAGACAAACTGTACATTAGTCAAAACACTTTAGAACAAACTAGAGCTTAGGCCCTCTTTAAATCCTCAATGTAACATTATCAGATTATTTGCGCTAGTAATGTGCAATTCTAATTGATTTTAAAGCTAGAGGGAACTATTAGTCTGCTGTAGCCTGCCCTCTTACATAACCCTAATAGAGACATTCACTTACTCATTCCTGTACCAAAGCCAGCATTCTTGGAAGAATGGAACGTATGTATTTTGTAAAGTTAAGAGCTGCTGAATCCATTAAGTCTCCAGGGCAGTTATTCCAGGTTAATTTCCCTCTCTGGAAATCTCCTTCCCACTCTTAGTATTTTGCTTTGCATTTTTTTGCTGGCTCTCGTATATTTTTCTTGGCAGAGATCATTAGATATTTACTTTCCTGTAACAATGCTATACTATTCAGTTATTTGACTGGAGTTACAGCCCATCTTTATATAAAGCAGTGGTTCTTAACCTGTGGTCACCGGACCCCCAGAGGGTCTCAATGTCCTCACAAGGGGTCTGCAATGGCTTGAAGGCGGTTCAGCCCACCTCCCTGTAGCACGGCAGCTACGTGGCAGGAGCCATGGCAAAGCCTGGCAGACTGGGCCTGCATGTTGCCTGTCCTGCGGCTGCTCTGCCAAGGGGAAGAGGTTACTGAGCAGATGAGAACCAGCGGAGCTGACAACCTGCCTGCCTACCAGCCTGCCAGCCTTTGCCCTTCTCTTTCTCTCTCCCTTCTTTGCTTTCCTGCTGAGAGCAGTCCAGTCTCCTATTAGAAATGCTTCAACTCCCCCTTTTCCCCCTTCTTCATGAGAGGAATGAGAGGAAACCCAGGAAAGGAAGGGAAAGATAGAGCAGGCTACTTAGCAAGCAAGCGAAGGGTCTGGCACCTTGGCACTGATGCCGTTCAGAGTTAACTGGGGCATTTACATAGGAGGCAGCTCTCCACTGTAGCCAAGGGTCTGACTAGGGGAATCTATTATCAGCTCAATATTGCAAGATGGGCTTGCTACAACAGCCCTGCGCTGCTGCCTCCCGACATGTATTCGGAGAAGACCGGGGAATTACTAAGAAATGGAGAGGAGACAGACTTCTTCTAAACTGAAATCTATTTTTATTAAGAGGAAAAAGTCAAACAGCAATTCACTAACACACATTCATACAAGGCTCAGGGAAATCAGAGGTTAACATGGAATAAATTTACAGGCAGCTCTAAGGGTGATACATACCAAATTTAGGCTTTTCCGGAGTCCAGTTAGTTGAGATGGAGATGGAAATCAGTCGCAGAGTGGGTGACTGGGCCAGGAGCTACATCAGAGGGACAGAGCTTTCCCTTGCAATCTGGACTAGCCCAGTGAGGGAGGGAATCTAGGGGCAGAAACTAAATCTTTGGCAAAGGGTGTGTAATTGCTTGGGCGACACCTCATCGGAGGTGTCTTATTGTGTTGGGGCCCTTGATCGGATCTGACAACAATCTGAGGAAGGGGACAAGCTAGCCAAGGTGGGCAGACACTGCACATTTTCCTGGGTATTTGGATAGAATGATAGTCTCATTAGCAACTCCCAGACTGTCTGGAAGGCATAGTTTGTTGAAGCTAACCTCACCTTGGATGTAGTGTGTACCTGTCCCCTAGCCTTGGGGATTATGGCTGACAGTAGCCCAGAATCCATCTGAGGCCATGTGGGACATCATCTATATCCAAAATTTCAAGAAAGAGCAGTTTTGTTAACACCACCACCACCACCTGCCCACCATGCATTCCCCTCTCCTCCTTCCCTGTCTCCTTTCTTGCCAATACTTTGGTACCTTCCGTTCCCATCTTCGCACCACCACATCTCTGCCTTAATCCGAGGCTGTCTCCACTCCTCCTTGCTACACGTCATTTCAGACTCCACCAAACCATTCTGAGAGATAGGATAGAAACATAGGAGTTTATCATACAACGGAATTTGGGGGTATAATTCAATGGCAATCCAAACGCAATCATGGGGTTTCACGTTATTGCATATTAGAGTATCTTACGCAATTTCGGGCAATGGGAGGTCATTTTCAGGAAATGGGAAGTCATTCTGAACGCATTCCAAACGCAATCAGATTTCACGTAAATTCGCAAACTAGCGATTCACGTAATTGCGAATTGGATCCATTCGCAATTGAGAGAAATTCCTCCCATGTGATAAACTCCATCGAATCACAACATCTTAGGGCTGGAAGGGGTTGCAAGGAGACTTGTGCACAAGTCCCTTTTTGGACAGTGCTTCATGATCCCCTGCTTCTGGGGAGCAGAGTTATTGACTTTAATGGGCACAAGTCCCTTTATGGATGGTACTTTATGATCAGCTGCTTCTCAGGAGCAGAGGTATTGACTTCAATGGGCCCACGTCCCTTTATGGATGGTACTTTATGGTCCCCTGCTTCTGTGGAGCAGAGTTATTGACTTCCCTGTGCATAAATCCTTTTTTTGGACACTGCTTTGAGATCACTGCTTCTGGGGAACACAGTTCAATCTGGTCCAGCATCAGAGGCTCCAGAGGTGGAGGGAAGACCTTTCTTCTGCTCCTTCCCGCCAGTTTGCAGATGGAGCGGTTTAAACAGCAACACACAGGCTCAGACAACCAGCCAGCCTTTGCTTTGGCTCCTGTCATGCGCCTGCTCCAGTGTGGGGAGGAGGTGGACTGAACAGCTGAGCAACAGGACATGACAGGAGCCAATGTAAAGGATGTGCGACATGTGACAGGAGGACATGTGATGGGAGTTAGGTAAAGGCTGACTGGCTGGGCCTAAGCACGTTGCTGTGCTGTGTAATCCCCCTCCAGATCCAAACTAGTGGAAAATGCAGGACACAAGTCTTTCCTTTGCTTTCTGACAGTTCAGTGTACACCAATGTTGTGTCATGCACAAAATTATTAAAATATTGCAGAAAACTCCCATCAAGCTACGTGTACAAGATTTATATCAAAGAGAAATGATTTTTGTATTACATTTTGGTCCCACCTCCAAGATAGCTCATTAGAATCATAGAATCAGAGTTGGAAGAGACCCCAAGGGCCATCCGCTCCAACCCCCTTTTGCCATGCAGGAACACACAATCAAAACACCCCTGACAGAAATCCATCCAGCCTCTGTTTAAATCCCTCCTAAGAAAGTGGCTCCATCACACTCCAAGGTGCATCTTCCACTGTTGATTTAGGTGGAATATCTTTGCCTGTAATTTGAAGCCATTGTTCTATGTCCTTTTCACTGGAGCTGCAGAAAACAAGCTTGCTTCATCCTCAATATGACACCCCTTCAAACATAGCTATTCATATCATTTCTTAACCTTCTCCTCCCCAGGCTAAACATACCCAGTTCCCTAAGTCTCTCCTCATAGGACTTTTATGGTTTCCAGGCCCTCCACCCTTTTGGTCGCCCTTTTCTGAACACATTCCAGCTTCTCAACATCCTTTTTGAATTGTGGTGCCCAGAACTGGACACAGTGTTATTCCAGGTGAGGCCTGACCAAAGCAGAACAGAGTGGTACTATTACTTCCCTCACTCTAGACACTACCTCTATTGATGCAGCCTCGAATCGCATGCAAATACAGGTATTTCAAAATACTTAAAAATCCAAAATCGAAAACAATTCTTGTCCCAAGCATTTCAGATAATTTCAGCATTACAACTACACTTCATCTTTCTTTCAAGGGATGTAAGACAGTGTATATAGCTCTTGCCTCCACACCATTTGATCCTCCAAATATTGTGATTTAGGGGATTGTCGCACAACCAATTTTGTCCAAACCATGCATGGGACAGGATCAAGCTGAAACAGGGAACAATGGGCATCATCACACAGTAAATTGCTGCTGCGCAAAAATCGGCCGGCAGACCGCACCTGGGGGAAGGGCAATGGTCAGGCGGCAGCACAGCAGCAATTTAGTATTTCCCGGTTTGGCCCGATCCCATCCTGTGCACAGCTTGGACAAAAATGGCCGTGCGATAATCTCTGCAGGTTAGGGTGGCAGAGAGAGATGGAGACAGGCTAGCAAGCTGGCCCTGGACTATCCTGTGAGTTCTCATGGCTAAATCTGAACATGGCTCTCTCCAATCCACTACCCATATGCAGTGGTGTCACTAGGGAGTGCGGGGGATGCAGAGCGCACCAGGTGATACCCTAAGGCAGGGAGTGACTCCACTGCTTCTCAAATATCTGCGTGGCGCAGTGGTTAAATGCCTGTACTGCAGCCACTCACTCAAAAGCATAAGGTTGTGAGTTCAAGACCAGCAAAAGGGCTCAAGCTCGACTCAGGCTTGCATCCTTCCGAGGTCGCTAAAATGAGTACCCAGATTGTTGGGGGCAAGTAGCTTACACTTTGTAAACCGCTTAGACACTCCTTAGGCGGTATGAATTTGCCTGTTTCTGTTTAAAATCCTGTAAGAGATGGTGTGAGTAGGGTGAGGCTCAGTAAGAAGAGAAAGAAGGGTTTGTTTTTTAAATCAAACTTCAAATTTAAAAATAATTAATTAAAATTTTTATTCTTTTAACATTTATTTTAAAACATTCACAATTTACCAAATTTTCACTTTAAACAAACAAACAGCTTCATTTATATACCTCTTCATACCGCCTAAGCAGTGTCTAAGCAGTTTACAACTGTAAGCTACTTGCCCCCAACAATCTGGGTACTCATTTTAGCGACCTCAGAAGGATGCAAGCCTGAGTCGAGCTTGAGCCCTTTTGCTGGTCTTGAACTCTCAACCTTATGGTTTTGAGTGAGTGGCTGCAATACAGGCATTTAACCACTGTGCCACCAGGGCTCCTGAGGGCAGGGAACTGTCTAATTATAAGATTGTATGTACAGTACTGTGTAAATTTACAGAGCTATATAAATAAAGGTTAATAATAATAATAATTTTAAACTATGTACGGGAATTATGCTTTATGAATAATGTTTGTACAAAAACATTTCTAAGGATGGTGTGTTATAGGAGGAGGTCAACGGACACTATGAATTACCACACCGGGTGACACCAACCCTAGGGATGCCACTGCCCATATGCACAGGGACAGTGGGCCAGGAAAACTTGCTCAAGGTTCACCTCCTCAGTCCAAAAAATCTGGTTCCACCTTTCTCATCACCGCACCTTTTTATGAATGTTGCTGCCTTCTCTTTATCGGGTGCATTTTATGAATTTAAGGGCAGCAAAGGGGCTGGATTTCACACATAGGGCAGTAATAAACCAATGCATGATGTGCAATGGCCAAATGTACACTCCACAGAGAACTACAACTAATCCTGGATTGATGGAAGGAAGTTATCTTTACAGTAACTCTCTCCTCCTTTCTTGTTTGTTGCATTGGTGTCCTGAATTCGGGGCCTACGTGAACCTGGAATGTGTATGTGAAAGAAAGGGCCGAACAGACAGGCCAAAATAAAGCTGCTTCAAGTCACTTTGGAAGTGTGCTGTTTAAATTCCGCATGCATCCTAAGAGGCTGGAAGCTGCGCCGAAGCCACGCTCCATAAGGACTGGAGCGCAGCTTTGGCGCGGCTTCTGGCCTCTTAAGATGTGAGTGTCATTTAAACAGCATACCACCAAAGTGACCTGAAGCAGCTTTATTTTGGCCTGTTTGTAAAGGCCCAAAGATCCAGGAACTGAGCATACAATTTAGGAGTTTACCATACGACAGAATTTGGGGGGTATAATGTGATGGCAATCCGAACGCAATCATGGGGTTTCATGTAATTGCGTATTAGAGTCTCTCACACAATTTCGGGCAATGGGGGGGGGGTCATTTTTGGGAAATGGGAAGTCATTCTGAACGCATTCCGAAGGCAATTAGAATTCATGTAAATTTGCTAAACTAGTGAATTCACGTGAATTCGAATTGGCTCAATTTGAAATTGGGAGAAATTCCTCCCGTCTGATAAACTCCTTAGTTTTCTCCAAGGTGTGCAAAGTTACTGGAGCTGGGTCTTCCACGACAAAGTGCCTTTCTTTCTTCGGACATCCCTCCTTCCCAAACAGGATCACCAGAAGCCCTGACCACAGAGGAGGACGAGGCACCGCAAACTGGAGGACGGTCTAGAAAACACTGCAAAATAAGAGCTGAAAACAAATATAAATTCGTTCCGCACGGTTCTTCACGGCTAAAGTGCACAGGCTGACTACTGCATTTTACGATGTGCTCTAACTTTGGTAAAGTTGTTGGGCTTGCAATGTACGTAACCACAGAACTCTGAGCAAGGCCACGGCTTCCAAAAACAACCCCTTGACTGAATCTACATTTCAGTTTATTCCCTTTATTGGTTAATTGTGTTGAAATTAGGAGGGGGGGAAAACTTCCAAAAAAAACCCCTCAACCCCCCCCCCCCAAAGGAGGCCTTCCCTGGAGGCTCTGGCAGCCTTCCTCCCTCCTCCTCTTCCTCTTCCTCTCTAGGAGCCCACCCCATTCGCCCCCCTCCCTCCTTGCCTCTCTCAGAGCCACATCCCCAGACAGGAGGAAAAGGACTCACTCCCCCAGACAGTCAGTGGGCCCTTCTTCTTCCCTGCCTCAGGAGGAGGACCACTGCCAGCCCTGCCTTGGGCCCCTGAAAGACCGGGGCTTGGCTTGGCTTCCCAGCCTTCCCTTCTTCCTTCCTTCCTTCCTTCCTTCCTTTCTTTCTCCCACTCCCTCCCTCTTTCTTTTTTCTTTCTCTCTCTCTCCCCCTTCCTTTCTCCCTCTCTCTTTTCCTTCCTTCCTTTCTCCTTCCCCCCTTTCTCTTTCTTTCTTTCTTTTTCTATCTCTCTCCCTCCCTCCCTCTTTTTCTTTCTTTCTCTCCCTCTCTCTATCTTCCTCCCTTTCTCCCTCTCTCTTCCTTCCTTCTCTCTCTATTCCTCCTTCCTTCCTTCCTTTCTCTCTCTCTCTCTCCCTCCATCTCCCTTCCTCCCTTTCTCTCCCTCACTCTCTCTCTCTCTCTTCAATCCATCCCTATTTCTATCTCTCTCCCCCCCCATCTCTCTCTCTCTTCCTTCCTTTCTCTCTCTCTTCATCCCTCCTTCCCTTCCTTTCTCTCTCTCTCTCCCTTTCCCTTCCTCCCTTTCTTTCTCTCCCTCCCTCCCTCTTTCTCTTCACTCCCTCCCTATTTTTATCTCTCTCCCTCACTCTATCTCTTCCTCTCTCCTTCCTTTCTTTCTCTCCCTTCTTCCCTCCCTTCTTTTCTTTTTGTCCCTCACACTCTCTCTCTTTCTCTTTCCCCTCCCTCCCTTCATCTTTCTTTCTTTCTTTCTTTCTCTCCCTCCCTCTTTCTCTCTCCCTCCCTTCCTCCCTCTTTATTTCTTTCATTCTTCCTCCCTCCTTCCCTTCCTCTTTCTTTCTTTCTCTCCCTCTTTCTCTCTCTTTCACTCTCCCTTCCTTCCTTCCTTTCATTCATTCTTCCTCCCTCCCTCCTTCCCTTCATATCTTTCTTTCTTTCTCTCCCTCCCTCTCTCCCTTCCTTCCTTTTTCTTTCTTTCATTCTTCCTCCCTCCTTCCCTTCCTCTTTCTTTCTTTCTTTCTTTCTTCCTCTCCCTCCCTCCCTCTCTCTCTCTCTCTCTCTTTCTCTCTCCCTCCCTTCCTTCCATTCTTCCTTCCTCCTTCCCTTCATCTTTTTCTTTCTTTCCTTCTTTCTTTCTCTTCCTCCCTCTTTCTCTCTCTCTCTTTCTCTCTCCCTTCCTTCCTTCCTTCCTTCCTCTTTCTTTCTTTCATTCTTCCTCCCTCCTTCCCTTCCTCTTTCTTTCTTTCTTTCTTTCTTTCTCTCCCTCCCTCTTTCTCTCTCTCTCCCTCCCTTCCTTCCATTCTTCCTTCCTCCTTCCCTTCATCTTTTTCTTTCCTTCTTTCTTTCTCTTCCTCCCTCTTTCTCTCTCTCTCCCTTCCTTCCTTCCTTCCTCTTTCTTTCTTTCTTTCTTTCTCTCCCTCCCTCTCTCTTTCTCTCTCCCTCCCTTCCTTCCTTCCATTCATTCATTCATTCATTCTTCCTCCCTCCTTCCCTTCATCTTTTTCTTTCCTTCTTTCTTTCTTTCTCTCCCTCCCTCCCTCCCTTCCATCCATCCTTTCATTCATTCATTCATTCATTCTTCCTCCCTCCTTCCCAGCTTAGCACCATGCCCTCCTTCCTCCTCCTCCTCTTCCTCCTCTCCTCCTCCTCCTCCTCTTCTCCCTCTCCCTCTCCTCCTCCTCCTCCTTCCCTGGGGCAGCACCTGCCCCCCTTCGACCTGCTCTACGCGGACGGGGTGCGAGCCTACTTCGCGGGGGAGTGGCGGGGGGCCTCGCAGCTGCTCCAGCGCTCCCTCCACAGCTTCTCCCGGGGACTCCGGGCCCGCAGGGGCTGCCAGGGACGCTGCAGGGAGGAGGCTGGCTTTGGCTTCTCAGAGGCATCAGAGTGGGAGGGCTCCTTCTGGGGCAGCCTCCTCCAAAGGGCCGAGTGCCTGGAGGGATGCCTGGCCAGGAGCCTCGGGGGCCAGCCCTCCAGGTACAGGGCCAGCCCCGAGGTCCGCAGGGACTTCCTCCGCAGGGAGCCCTACAACTACCTCCAGGTGGCCTTCTTCAAGGTGAGTGAGCAGGGCTATGTGCCACACTCTGTTCAACCTGAGCCAACACTGTCATGCAGCAGCTCAAAAGGCCAATGCGATCCCAGGCTGCATCAATAGAAGTATAGCGTCTAGAGTCAAGGGAAGTCATAGTGCCACTCTATTCTGCTTTGGTCAGGCCCCACCTGGAATAATACTGTGGACTCTTTCAAACGGGGAGGAATTTCTCCCAACTCCGAATGGAGCCAATGCGGATTTATGTAAATTCGCTTGTTTAGCGAATTTACATGAACCCCTGCTCCGTTCGGAATTACTTCCCATTACCCGAAAATAACCCCGAATTTGCATGCGAAGCTTTAATTCGCAATAAGGTAAAACCCATGATTGCATTCGAATTGGCTTCCCTCCTGCCCGAATTTGCGTGTGAAGAGTTAATTTGCAATAACATAAAACCCATGATTGCATTCGAATTGACCTTAAATTATACTTCCAATTTAGCCTTGTATGAAAGAGTCCTGTGTCCCGTTCTGGGCACCACAATTCAAAAAGGATGTGGAGAAACTGGAGCGTGTCCAAAGGAGGGCAACTAAGATGGTGAAGGGTCTGGAAACCGTAAAGCCCTATGAGGAACGCCTCAGGGAACTGGGGATGTTTAGCCTGGAGAAGAGAAGCTTAAGAGGTGATATGAATGATAGCCCTGTTTAAATACTTGAAGGGATGTCACGTAGGAGTTTATCATACGACGGAATTTGGGGGTATAATGCAAAGGCAATCCAAACACAATCATGGGGTTTCATGTTATTGCGTGTTAGAGTATCTCACACAATTTCAGGCAAAAGGGGAGTCATTCCAAACACAATCATGGGTTTTACATCATTGCGTATTAGAGTATCTCACGCAATTTTGGGCAATGGGGGGGTCATTCTCAGGAAATGGAGGGTCATTCTGAACGCACTCCAAACGCAATTAGAATTCACGTAAATTCACTAAACTAGCAAATTTACATGAATGCGAATTGGCTCCATTCAAAATAGAGAGAAATTCCTCCCATCTGATAAACTCCTGTGACTAACTGAAACAGAGATGGAGAGCTCTTGTAGCCCCTTTGAGACTCACTGAAAGAAAGAAGTTGGCGGCATGAGATTTCCTAGACTTCAAGTTCCTTCCTCAGATGCTTTTGGACACAAAGAGAAATGCATCTGAGGAAGTAGACTGAAGTCTAGGAAAGCACCTGCTTCCAACTTCTTCCATCCTTCTTTCAGTGAGTCTCAAAGGGGCTACAAGAGCTCTCTACGTACTGATTCCACACACTAACACAACTATATCTTTGGAGTTTATCACACAGGAGGCATCCCATGCAAAAACAGGATTTAAAACCTGGGGGGGGGGGAACTAAGGAGTTTATCACACAATGGAGATTGGGAGTTTATCCCATGAATATTTGAACCTATCTTGAGGTTTTCTTGGTAAGATTCTTTAGAGAGGGTTTGCCATCGCCATTGGTCTCCAAAGTCATAGTCCAGCATTCAAACCACTGCACCATGGTCGCTTCTTGGTCTTGCGTGTTCTCCCTCATTAATAACTTTTGCCACCTTCGCCATACTCCAATGTGGTTTGGCCACACGTGTCTCAGTTTCCATCTGTGAACTGTTAGAGGGTATGGGGTGCTGCTTGGAAAGCAGAGGTAGCGGCACATGTACATCCTAAGTTTCAGGGGGCACACAATTAATAAGAAGGGTGTTTCCAGACCTAGGAGTTTGTCACATGGGAGGAATTTCTCTCAATTGCGAATGGAGCCAATTCGCAATTACGTGAATTCGCTAGTCTAGCGAATTTACGTGAAATCTGATTGCATTCGGAATGCGTTCAGAGTGACTTCCCATTTCCTGAAAATGACCCCTCATTGCCCGAAATTGTGTGAGATATTCTAATATGCAATTACGTGAAACCCCATGATTTCATTTGGAATGACTTCCCATTGTCCAAAATTGCGTGAGATACACTCGTTCGAAATAATGTGAAACCCTATGATTTCATTCGGCTTGCCATTGCATTATACCCTCAAATTCTGTTGTATGATAAACTCCCGAATCTCCCTACATTAGCAATAGGAAGGCACCGTGCAACTTTCCCATCTTTTACTGGAAAAAATAGAAAATAAACAAGGGAGGGTTGCAAGTCCAGAATGACATTGTCTGAAGCTCCTGTAAAATTCAGTGAATAAGAAAATAATAGATTCAAAGAAATCATACAGGAGTCTCATGGGCCAACAAGTTCACCAAATTGAACATGTCCATCTTCTTCAACCTTTCTTCATATGCTTAGTTTTCCATAAACATTCTCCATGTCTTTTATCATCCTTCTTGCCCTTTTCTGAGCCTGTTCCAACCTCTCTATTATATCATTAAAAATGAGGCACCCACAAGTGAATGCAGTACTCTAGATGAGGCCTGACCAATGCAGAATATGCAGCGGGACTATTACTTCACTCCGCTTGGAAACTATGCTTCTGTTAATGCAGGAGAAAATAACATTCACCTTCTTTGTTGCAGCATCATACTGGTTGCTCATGTTCAATTTGTGATCAACAATAATCTCAAGGTCAATGTGAAGTCGAAGGCTTTCATGGCCAGCATCCATAGTTTTTTTGTGGGTTTTTCAGGCTTTATGGCCATGTTCTAGAAGAGTTTATTAGAACATGGCCACATAGCCCGAAAGACCCACAAAAAACTATAATCTCAAGGTCAAGTGCAGCCATGTAGAAGGCCTCTCTGAGCATGGTTTTCCAACTTATTATCACTCCATTTTGACAGCACTCCCATCTATTCCATATTTAGTCAGTTTGCTAAGCAAAATATTGTGGGGGATCTTATCAAATGTTTGGCTGAAATTCAGATAAACGACATCTACAGCATTCCTACCATCTACTAAATTAGTGACTTGGTCTCAGTCCTGTTCCAAGCACCACAATTCAAGAAGAATGTTGACAAAGTAGAATGTGTCCAGAGAAGGGTGAACAAAATAGTGAAAGGTTTGTAAACCATGTCTTACAAGGAGTGACTTAGGGAGCTGAGAATGTTTAGTTTGGGGAAGAGAAGGAAAGTTCTTTCCTAAATGTATTAGGAAAATAATGATGTTGATGTGGAGTATCTTTTCCTGATACTTAAATCCACTGCTGTGTGTCCTGTTCTCTGGAGCAGCAGAAAACAAGCTTGCTCCATCCCCAATATGACACCCCTTCAAATACTTAACCAAGGCTATCATAGAATCATAGAATCATAGAGTTGGAAGAGACCACAAGGGCCATCCAGTCCAACCCCCTGCCATGCAGGAACTCCAAGTCAAAGCATCCCTGACAGATGGCCATCCAGCCTCTGCTTAAAGACCCCTAAGGAAGGAGACTCCACTACACTCCGAGGGAGTGTGTTCCACTGTCGATGTCACCCCTTACCCTTCTCTTTCCTAGGCTAAACATACCCAGGTCCATAAGACACTTACCATAGGGCACTGATTCCAGACCTTTGTGGATTGTTGATCCATTTGATGTAGGAATGTATTTTGGCCTGTCCCTGCTCAAGATTACCTATCTTGACATACTCTCTTATACTCAGCAACTATTGCATGGGGCCTATGTATTAGGCAGCCATTCCAAAGTCAAAAATCCATTTTGCTTTAAATGGGTAACTGGTAATGTAACCTCAAATCATGAAATATGTTAAAAAGTCTTCTAACCTTTCTCTCCCTCTCTGTCTCATATATGTGGGGTGGGTGGATGGGTTTAAAATTGAATCCAAGAGTAAACTTTCTTTCAGAGTGCTCCTTTCCCTATTTCCCATCCCCTCAATCTAAGATGGTGCCCTTATGGTGTTGACCTGCTTCTAAATTAGATTTTTTTCCCCATTTCTATAGCTTAAGAAACTGGATGAAGCGGTGTCTTCGGCTCACACCTTCTTTGTGGCCAATCCACACCACTTACAGATGCGTGAAGACATGGAGAAATACCGGCGCATGGCAGGGGTGAAAGCAGAAAGCTTTAGGGATCTTGAGGCCATTCCACATTGGGTAAGAGAGATCCAAGGGGCACCTTTTTCAGAGGCCTGATACTCGTGGGGACTGAGTATCACAGAAAGAGACTGTGCCACCGGGATTCTTCCCAAACCAGAGCTTGCAATTTTATCTCTTAAGCCATCCCATTGGTGTTCTTTTCTGAGAAAGTCATTGGTTGTGGTCAATTATTTCCAGTGCAGTGCAGCGTTCATATGCCACACGATGCAGAATATCCAAAGAACTGGCACCATGGCAGAAAAGGCTTCCCTTTTTCAGCCCCAAAAGGAGTGGCATTTTGCCACTTCTTTTTGGGCTGGAAAAAATGCCAGATCGGGGCTGCAGCGTGCGGTTGCCGCAGCCCCAATCTGGTGCTCAAAGATGCAGCAGCAAGCCATCTATTTAGGGCCATCTGTACGGTCTTTCAGTTTCCCCATGGGCAATTTGCTGATTTCCCACTTAAAGATGCTCTTTGCCATGTTGAGGAAAACTGCACAGCACTACAGGGGAAAAGGTGACAACCACACCTGTGTGCATACCATTGTCCTGATCCAGGAGGCAAACAAATCAAATGGGATGCTAGTTCAGGAAGAGGCAGCAGAAAGAACTAAAGTCGTACCTTCCGATTTGCAGGGGATTCATTCCGGACCCCCTACAAATCAGGAAAATCACCAGTACTGGAGCCCCATTGGTTACAGTGGGGGGCACTCCTGTATGCGTGCACCATTATGTCCCTCCTGGCTTGTCATCCGCAAAAGACTGAGGGATGTGAACGGCAAGACCATTAATCGAGAGGGACAACTGTACATTCTTTGAAGAAAGCCGGGGAGTTCTAATCATATTTATTTTTATTTTATCAATTTCTTAGCTGCTTTTCAACCCATAGTTTTCCCAAGGGAGCTTACAACAGAAAAGCAATACCACAATCTAGACCCAATGAAATGGATAGAACGTTGTGTGTATTTCAGTGCCTCCATTGATTTTCATCAGTCTTGACTAAATCTTATTCTGTTTAGCTCCAAAATATTTAAATTAAATCCAGCTACAATGAAATACAGGGTTGTTTTTTTTAATTTTGGCTTTGTAAAACTGGCTTTCTGGAGGGGAAACAAAGAACATTAAAAGTGTTCTAATGAAGCAAAGGAAAATGATGCTAAAGAACTTGCAAAATTCCATAAGGCATCACTGTTTGTGCTTATACTAAAGGCTGGATGGATGAGAAAATAAAAGGGAGTGAGTTCTTCCAGGAGAGATTATGCTCTTGGTTTTCCTTTTCAAATAAGAGTTAACATACAGTAATTACATTGACCCGTGGAGAAGTCAACTCAGGTTTTTTGGGTCAATTTTTAACTAAAATGTATAGATTTCCACATGAATATATACAGTAGATCAGTGCTGAAGACAAATTTACTCTTCACTGAAAGTCAAGCCTCATGTCCTGTGGAGAATATTCTGCGGGATCATGTCCTGATGCCTTCAAGAAAGTGGCGGGAGTGGTGGGTAGGCAGCAAATTGAACAGAGCTATGGCTACCAAGCAGATGTCTAACCTTTTGTGTGATATTTGAAATGAACTCCTATCCATAGCCTCCTTGTCTTCTCTCTCTGTCTTCTTTTTCTTAACGCGGATGACAGTGGGTTCTGAGGAGAGAATTTCAATGGCAAAGTAACAAAATGGAAAGTGATACATAGACCATCCAGTCTACTTTCTAGCCATTTCTCCTTTGAAAAAGAAAGTTTCATCATGTCATGTGAAGTCTGGTGGTGAGAACTGAGTTTCTGTTTGCACCACCCTCCCTGGTGGACAGTCACAGCCTCAGAGGTTAATGAGATGGCTTTGCTCTGCAGGTGGCATATGATGCTGGAGTGCACCATTACGGTATGGATGACTACCAGCCGGCAGTGGCAAAGCTGGAGGAATCGCTCAGCGAAGCGCTCCTGGCCCTAGAGGACTGCAGAGCCCTTTGTGAGGGACTCCAGGATGAAGAGGAGGACAAAGAGGAGGAGATGCAACTTGGTCTTTATGAGGCCACTGCAGGTAGTACCACAAGCCTTAATGCTATGGTGGATGCTATGATGTTTGTGCACATAGTTTGGAAAGGTCAAAAAGTCCTGAATTGAGGAAATGTATGCACTTCTCATACCCTCTCCATACTCTCCTATGTATTTTCTCTCTCCTGTGTATCTCTCTCCTATGTATTTTAATTTTGAGTGTTCTCCATTCAAACGGTCACCTAGTTGTTACACAAAACCAGCACCTGTGGTCCTAACTAAACATGACATAGGAGATCCAGGAATATGTAATATATTCTTGCATTCTTTTAGAAATTTAAAAGCCTGTGAAAGAAAATGTGAATATGTGTGTGAAGAAGAGAGTGTGTATTCTGTCTCCATACACTGCTGCCACAACCACCTCTACTTGCACCTAACCAGATGCAGACTATCAAGGGTTCCATGATATGGCCCTCCATCCAGAAATGTTGCCCACTATTGCTATAGAGAAAATAGGTGCCAGTTTTGTATATTATCTTATTTGTTGGAATAGCTTTTGCCAAAACAAAACAAAAACATTGCATAGCAGTCTGTTGTTGTTATGTGCCATCAGCTCACCTTTAGCATATAGTGACCCTATTAGTGAGAAACTTCCAGGAGTCCCTACCAGCCCTACTCAGATCTTGCAGGGCTATGGCTTCCTTGACTGAGTAAATCCATCTGTAATGCAGATTTTCTATTTTCCTTCTGCCTTCTACATTATTAAGCATTATTGTCTTTTTCAATGAGTCATGTCATCTTGAAATATGACAGCCCCTGTTTAGTTATCTTGGCTTCTAGGGAGAGTTTAGGCTTGACTTGCTCTCAGGCCCTTTCATTTCTCTTTTTGGAGAAATGCTCTCTACAGCACTCTCTTCCAGCACTGCATTTCACATGGGCTGATTCTCTTTCTGTCATCTTTTGTCACTGAAAAACAAAAGAGAAGGACATATAAGACATGACTCAAGAAATTGACAACATACAACAACAGTCAGAAAATAAATAAGTAAAGATATATTGTTGTTCTTGTGTGCTTTCAAGTCATTTCTGACTTATGGAGATCCTAAAGCAACCCTATTATGGGGTTTGCTTGGCCAGTTCTTATTAGGGGGTTTGCTATTGCCTTTCTCTGAGGCTGAGAGAGTGTGATTTGCCCAAGGTCACCCAGTGGGTTTTCTCAGCCAAGCAGGGATTCGAATCTGGGTTTCCAAAGTCACAGTCTAATGTTCAAACCACTACACCATGCTGGTTCTCATTCATATATGAATGGAAGAGTGCTGTAGAGAGCATATATATGAATGAGAACCAGCATGGTGTGATGGTTTGAGCATTAAACTGTGACTTTGGAAACCCAGATTTGAATATGAATGATTTCTATATTGATCACTGAAGAAGATGGGTTATGTGGAGTTGAAGGCTTTCATGGCCGGCATTCATAGTTTTTTGTGGAGCTTTCGGGCTATGTGGCCATGTTCTAGAAGAGTTCCTTCTGACATTTCACCAGCATCCGTGGCTGGCATCCTCAGAGAATGATAGCCTGGAAAAGGATTGGATATATATATATATATATATATCCTGTGTGGCCCTGGGAAGGAAGGAGTAATTTGCAAATGTATTGTTCTGTAGCTAAGGATATGCAAACAAGGATTAATGTCTGCTAACTGGTGCTCATTGTCTTCTGGGAATCCCCTGGCCTTAGGCTGTTGCTCATTTGCATAGGTTGCAAATGAAGGACCTTGCTGTCCTTCAGGACTGGTAGCCAAGCCTTGTTTACTCTCAGGGTTTCCTCTGGCGAAACATCAGAAAGGAACTCTTCTAGAACATGGCCACATAGCCCAAAAGCTCCACAAAAAACTAAAGATGGGGTATATTGAAACACCTCTGGTTTTTTAAAACATGTTGGTATGTTTAAATTATTTATCAGTCTTCTGTTAGTTTAGAAATTTATGTCTCCAACCTTTAGAGAACTGTGCCTGTTGTGTTAAACGCGTATGCATTTATTACACATTGCATGGATTTGGAAATTATAAGATATTCTTGATTGGTTGGTTGAACTTAGGTGAAGTTGTTGAAAAACTGTAGAAGCTTTACTTACTTATTTTCTGGCTGTGGGTTTGGCAATTTTCTTTACTGTCCAACTGCAACATGTATGCACAGAAAGAAGAAATACTATGGTATGAATGATTTTGACTTTGGTATCTACTAATACCTTTTTATGCTTGAGGATCTTACCTAGTTGCTTCATAAGTGACTAGCCTTCCCAGTCTAGATTTTTTTTATTTCTTGACTTGATTGATGACTAAGTCACAATATAGAAAATCTTTTAACAATTGCAATGTCTTTATCAGCTATTTTATAGTTATGTAAATCTTCTGTGTTCATTAATTTTGTTTTCTTAATATTCAGCTGCAACCCAGCTTTTGCACTTTGAATAGTCTTGAAAAACATGGGGCCAATTGAGATACTCAAATCAATTTGTTAAACAAAAGAAATCCAGCCATTGAAGGGGTAACTCAAGAGTTTGATGACCATGATCCAGTTTTAAATAATTTTAATAAACATTTAGGATGAGAAGATGTCTACCTGGATCATAATGTTAGTTCTCACTTGAATAGACCTTTGAATGAGTGGGATTTACAACCATCAGTTGATTTCATAAGTGTATTCCAGTGGATGTTACTGTTCCTTCAGTTTTACATCTGAAGTGATACTTTATACAATTATTATTATTATTATTATTATCCTTTATTTATATAGCGCTGTAAATTTACACAGTGCTGTACATACAATCTTAAATTAGACGGATCCCTGCCCTCAGGCTTACAGTCTAAAATGTTAACTCAAACTAATTAAAATGTTTAATTTAAAAAAATGTTTAAAACATTTATGATTGTATAGACATGAAACAATAATTCAAAGGTATCTTTGGCTTCCTACAAAGAGTTCCTGCCTCTGCTTCTGCTCACTTTTTAAATAGAGGTATACCTCAGTTTAAGAAGACTTTGACAAAGAACCTCCTTTTTACGTAGTCTTTTCTGCCCATCTAGTCCCCCTTTTCTTCCTTGTTTTCCATCAAGCTGGATTGTTGGTGTAAGGTAAAGAGGGGCTGGAGAAACACAGATTTTAGGTATCAGGTTGTAGTAGCATGTCTACAGTAAATTCTGCAATAAAAAAACTGAGCTTGGAAAGAATTGGATTCCACTCAAGCTGATCTTGCCTGCTTGGGCAAAGTAAACAACAGTTGTTTCCAGAATCCCTCAATGAGCATGTGTTGAAACACCCATGGTTCCCCACTCTATTTAGACTGAAGGACTGAGGGTCTTTTACCATTTGCTATCTAACCTGTATCTGTTTGGAGGTCCCTCTCATCACTTTTTGGTCAGCTCAGTTCCTAACTTGTTTCAAACAGGCCAATTTAGCACTAATGTTCTACTTAAGCATTCTTTAAGTATTGGATTTTCAAGATACAGTAAAGTCTCAATTATCCGACATAAACTGGACCGGCTGATAGTTGGATAACCGAAAATGTTGGATAATCTGGAAGGTCCAAGAAAAGCCTTGAAATCACTATGAATTGCAAATGTATTGAAGTTTTATTGCAATAACAGTAAAAGTAAATGTAAAGAAATCACTGATCAACTTTATGATGTCCAGTATAAACAGTTCAGTCCTCTGAAAATTTAAAGAAATCACAGAAAATTTGAAGAAATCACAGCAGCCATGACGTTGGATAATCTGGAATGTTGGATAACTGAAGGTTGGATAATCGAGACTCTACTGTACTTGAATATGGGAGAATGAACAGGTGCATAACTTATATTTTGACACAAGAAAGTGTACATTATTTTTCATCATATTAGCAGCCATATAAACTTAATACTTATAAGGAATTACTGTTTTACACAGCACTATCTATATATACTTGGATTTGGAAGAAACACTTCATATCATCTGCTTTATCTCTGGCAGACATCTATTTGTTTATCACCTCTGCTTTAGCCTACTAGATATATAGAGAACGGGTTCTGTCACTCTCTTGCCAGCATTCTAAGGGCATTTACCAGCCAGGAGTGGCCATGCAAACCCACCTTGGAAAAGTCTCACTCTCTCAATCTCAGAAGAAGGCTGAGAGAATCAGAACAAAATCTCTGAAGAGATTCTGCCAGGTAACCAATTCTGCCAAGAAAACCCCATGGCAGGGTCACCTCACATCACTGTAAAATGGAAACAGCTTGAATCACACAACAACAGCCATTTGCTCTATTATTATATATTTATTATTAACAAAAAATATTTGTATCCCACCCTTTAACCAGAGATCTCAGGTATGCTTACAATAAAATCAACTTAAAACAATAAATAATTACAAAAGTTTAAAAAGAGTAAAAATACATTAATTAGTTTCTCAGTTGAAAAACAGACAATTTAAAACCAGTTAAAATAGTTTTGAACAATATAACCATAAAATATGTGTAGCCTGGATAAAATCAGTTTGGCCTGAAGCCTTTAATTTAAAAGCTAGGTTTCAATTTTGCACTGATATGATTCCAGTATTCGTACTCTTCAGGCCTCCAAGGCAAGGGAATGCCACAAGCAGGGTTGGTTATTGTTCAAAAGTGTCTCCCCAAAGTTATAAGAAATGCATCTCGTTGAACTATGATGCTGGAGATCAAAGTTCAGTCATGGTTCAGCCATGTAAGCCCGCTGGGTGAGCTTAGGTAGGTCACACTCTCTCAGCCTCAGAAGATGGCAACAGCAAACCCCCTCTGTAGAAACTTGCCAAGAAAACCCCATGATAGGTTCATCTTAGAGTTGTCCTAAGTCAGAAACAACTTGAAGGCACACAATAACAAGAGGCAGGAAGTGTCTACCGTGATGTTGAGTCAGACACGCAAAAAGAGACAACAAGAGAGAGAACTGTTCTCTGGTTCTTCTGAGAGAAGAGGAGCCTTACTGTTAGTACCTAACAAGGGGATTGGTCAGTAGTACCAGTACTTCTCTAAGTGGTTTTATGAAAGGGAGTGGAGATGAGATGGGAACCATCAAACAGGAACAGGGGACAAGATGTGGATAGAGTCATCACTAAGATCACGCACTGGAAATTAAATTGATCGGAGTTTATCATGAAGTTGTACACCTAGATGTCTAAGAATGTGATCAGATGGATTCATCCTGCAATGTTGGCAAAATTTTTGCTGCTATCCATTAGCAGGTTTTTAATATACAGAATATCTGTCTTGTTGTTTAGTGGATAACATTGTCTTAAGGTGTTACATGCACTCAGTGTACAAGCGTCCTTTTTAAATAAGTGGAGAATGCTTGGGCACATTTAGACCTGGCTTTGGCAAAAGCAAAGAGCAGCCAGCATTGTTGCTATGGTTTATTTAAAAAATTAAATTACTTTAATTAGTAAAAACTAATTGTCAGGACTTCCTGACAGCAAGAAGTCCTAACTGTTTGACAGTGGAACACACTCCCTTAGAGGGAGGTAGAGTTTCCTTCTTTGGGGGGCTTTAAACAGAGTGTGGATGGCCGTCTGTCAAAGGGAGGGCTTTGATTGTGTGTCTTCCTACATGGCAGAAGAGGGTTGAAATGGATGGCCCTTGGGGTCCCTTCCAACTCTATGATTCTATTGAATGCATTGCATACTAGGATCAGAACTACACATGTATTTCTACATAACCCAGAATTCAAATGCATTTGACTCCATGGAATGTGCATGTGGCTCACTAGAAGTCTGTTTTTTCACCATCTCTGGTCTTTTCTTTTTATCCACTTTTCGTCTTATTGGTTATTTTTATACACAAAAATGGAAGCCCAAAACACCACCTGAGTTTGCAACATTTACTGTTCCCATTTATTATATTCCTATAACTTGAAATTCTAGGGTCAGAAATGTATGAATAATTTTAGTATTTATTTTAGCTCATGTCTTTTGTGAAAAAGGTATTCCTTTGGCATGGGGACTTCTACCCATGCTTGGAGAGCCACTTTCAAAGGCTCCATTTTGTGTTCACGTCCTAAAAAAAGAGCTTGCAGCCTTACAAAGGATTCGAGACAGACTGGCTCTCAAAGGCAGTAGCTTTTTGTCTAGCTAATGGGATTTAAAGTTTATATCCTGGACTGAATCTTCCAGGATCCATATGTCCAGAAGGAGGGGGATCCACCTGCATGAATACCCTTCCATACTATCTGAACTGAGGACAACAACCACTACATCTTGACCAAATGTAGGAATAACATCGTCACCTTTTTTTCTTTCTTTCTCCTGTATGATTTTTATCACATTTGCTTGATGAAGAAGCCAGTGGAGCTTTGAAAGCTTGCAACGTGTATAATGTGTAGTTTGGTTGGCCCAATAAAAAGTTATCACTGTTTTGTGGATTTTGGATGATACTGTACTCCACTTTGTAAAAGCAAACAGAGATGGTGCTTGGAGATGCAACCATCATCTTATATTTCTCCTTCTCTGCCTTCTAGCTCATTATATCCAGGTCTTGAAGTGCAGGCAGAAGTGCATCCTTGACATTGCCACCAAGCCAGGGAGGGTGTCCGCCATAGAAGACTTCATCCCATCCCATTTTGATCTGCTGCAGTTTGCCTATGACAAAGGTAAGCAAGGAAGACTTTGCTGATGAGGATCCCAGCAGAGATGGATGCCTCTGCTCCTGAGGTTGGGTGCCTCTGGAATGGCAGACAGAGCTGCCATGATGACCACATCCACCTTCTCTCTTTCAGTTGGGAACCATTCTGCTGCTGCTGAATGTTCAGCTACCTACTTGCTCTTCTATCCATCAGATGAAGTAATGCTAGAAAAACTGAAACGCTACCAAGCAGAGGTGGGAGAAGAAACATCCATCACAGCCAGAAAGGTGCCTGCAACACTCTCCATCTCAAAATGCTGTCATATTTTCTGTATCAATCCATGGAGTTTATCACATGGGAGGCATTTCTCTCAATTTCAAAAGAAATGGAAGTTTGGCCAGTTCGGAATTGATTAAATTAGCTAGTTCAGCGAATTTACGTGATTGCGTATTGACACTGCATTGCGTTCTGAACTGCCCAAAATTGCCTCCTAGTGCCCGAGATTGCATGTGATAGTTTCTCACGCAATCACGCAAAACCCCATGATTGTGTTCAGAAGGACTTCCCTTTGCCCGAAAATGTGTGTGATTAGCTTTCACGCAGTGACGCAAAACCCCATGATTGCATTCAAATTGTCATTGGATTATACTTCCAATTCCCTTCATGTGATAAACTCCAATGTAATATTCTGCACATCCAGAGAGAATTCAGTGCCCTCGCTTCAGACAAAGAAAAGGGAGGGAAAGGAAAGAGAAACGAGTGGGTCCATAGAAGGGGGTAGGAGAAAACAGAAGAAAAGAAGTGAGGGAAAAGTGGACCAAGTTTTGAAAAAGGAGGTTGGGGGAAACACCCACAGAAGTTCTTCTGTTTCACAGTTTGCAACATCCAAAATCTCTCTGGTGAGGAGTGTTGCTGCTGCTACTCCCTCTCCCTGCTCCAATGGATATATATTGTACAATGTCTTGTAGTGCTGTGTAGAGAGAACCCAAGCCTACTGCCCAGGGTGCCTGGGGAGGCAGGGCAGTGGGTTGTTGCAGCTTTGCTAATGTGCCCAGATGTGTTTCCTTGGCACCTGGCCACTTTTGGATAGCAAGGGACTGAACCTCCCCTAGGTTCAGTATCCATTTTGTTACATTACATCCCCCAAAATGCAAAGCTTAGGTCTGGCACTGGGCATTGCATTTTGTGGGCTCCAAGGGTCAAAATGGACACGTTGGGGCTTTCCAGATGCCCAAAAGGGGTGGTCCGTACTCGCCCCAGGAAGCAGTGGGATGGGACCGAGGCTGCCAGATTGGCAGCCTCCGCGGCCCCATCCCGCCACTTCCAGAGGCCGTGGGGACGCGGCAAACTGCCAGTTCCCGGTGGCCTCCAAATGGGGTGCAGCGAGAGCCCTGGGCGCCCGCTGCACCCCGCTTGCGGAGGCGGCACCAAAGGGAGGAAGGGGCCACCGCCCCTTCTTCCCATGGTCTTCCTCCCAGGCTGTCTAAAAGCCGCGGCAAAGACCCACACCAAAAAAGGAGCTCCATTTGGAGCTCCTTTTTTGCGCCACAGAAAGGGCCCGATTTGCACCCTCCCGCGGCACAAAGGCATCATGGCGTGCACAGCACGTGTAAAAGCTGCACACGCCATGACGCCATCATGGCGCGCACATGTGGACACCGCCATTTAAAAATGGCGGTGCCCATACGTGCTAGGGTTTGTGAGCATGTGAAAGCTGTGCATGTACAAACCCTAATGGTGCCACCCAGGCGCCTTTTAGTGCACGTCTAGATCGGGCCTATATTAAATATGCAGTGTGTGGCTATCTATCTTCTTCTTTTTTAACCTCTGTAGAAGCTGCAGGAATATTGTGGCCTGTGGCACTTGTAAATCCTCCAAGACTGTTTTTGTGGACCTGAAGTGCCCCCCCCCCCCCGGTTTGAAGAAAAAAATAATAGCAATTTAATGAGGGAGGGACTGTGGGGGCAGTTCTCCAAAGTCCAGTGAGGGGTGTTCATGGCCCACAGATCTCAGGAATTTGGCCACTTCTCTTCTAAGGGTGGGCAATTCCAGTGTGCATACTGGGGCCAGCATGGTATAGGAGAGGTTCTAACCTTTACTCATCAGTGTTTTGTTTAAAAATCATAATTGTATAGCATTTTCCCTCTCTTTGTTCTATTTTAAAACTTCATATGGGTGTTGTTGTTGTTTTTGTTAATTGCCTTTGAGTCGATATCAATCCATGGCAACCTTGTGGATGAGGCATCTCCAAGACTCCCTGCCTTTCTTGCAAATTCATACCTGGGACCTCCCCAATAGAGTCCATCCATCTAGCATTCAGCTTTCATCTCTTTCTACTTCCCTCCACCTTTCCTAGCATTATTGTCTTTTCGAGTGAATCATCCTTTCTCAGGATGTGTCCGAAATATGACAGCCTGTTTTGTCATCCTGGTTTCCAGGGAGATTTCTGGCTTGATCGGCTCAAGGAGTAAATTTAAAAAATGGAAAAGCGGGAGGTTTTGAAAATGCCATGTGCACAAGCTCTTCCTGATGAGGGCTATGCAGTTTATTCTTAAAAGTAGTTGATAGCTGCTTGTTATATATTTAACATAGTATGTAATTTGCCTAAGTTGGTGGGCTGGAGAAGTAGTTCAGCTGCCACCCCAAAATTACTGCAAATGAGGTGAGTGACTGGTGATGGCAACGGCACCAGCTTTGGACAGGAATCTCAGAAAAGGCACTGGGCTGTGATGTGCTGGGGAAAAACAATGTATTAAAATAGTGTAGTTGGTCTTCAGATTTACCAGAAAGTATCAGTATATGCCAGTGTTTCTTGGTCACCATATAAAATCCTAAAAATTGCCAGTAAACAACATTCCTGTTATTTATTATGAGACAGGAAGAGAATGCCACCAAGGGTCAACTTACCTATTATCCTAAATGAATGATTTGCACTGGAGAGAGAAAGGGTATAGTAAAGCTGTAGGACATTAGTGGGGAGACCAGTATTCTGTCAGGGATGCTTTGTTCCTGCATAGCAGGGGGCTGGACTGGATGGCCCTTGTTTGCCTCTTCCAGCTCTATCATTCTCTGATTCTTGCACTGCAGTTCCACTGAAAATCACTTCTCCTGCCTGCTGGTATTTTCCTGAAGCTGCTAAGAGTTAGTAGCATCCTTCCCTGGGCAAGCAATAATTTTATTTAGAAGTGGTTTTGGTTCGTGGAAGCTGGAGAAGGCGGAAACAGTTACTCTCCACCCCACCTTGTCATGATCTACAACTTGTTCATTAACTCCTTCTCTTTCTCTCTCTCTCTCTCTCTCCCTCACTCTTTTTCACCCATCCCTCCTTCCATTCCCTTCCTCTCTGTCACACACACACACACACACACACACTTCCTATACAGTGTGTCAAAATAAGCAAGATATAAGTCTGGGCCCTGTGTTTAACATGTAATTTGACCATAAGCCTTTTGTGATAAGTAGCAGAGTTTGACAGTACAAATCTGGAAGTCCATGGAAGGAAGCTCAGAACACAACCTCCATAACACACTCTCCTATTACTACTAGAAAAGTTTGAGCCAGTGGCAGTGAAATTAGAGAAAGAAATTCAATTGGTGCCGGAAGAATTGTCTAGAAGATTTGTGCTGAAGGATTTAGGAATTCTGAAATCATATCTTGGAACTGATGTCAAACTCTGCTACTTATCACAACAAAGCCAACCTCAGTTGCCCACTTTAAGGGTGGCTGAGCATATTTATTGGCAGAGTCTATTTAGTTAAGCAAGCAAAGCTGAAACCGTTTTTGCAATATGAATTTTTGTGTTAATTTAATAGTTTAATTTCATCCTTAGAACATCCACCTTTATGTGCAAAGAACTCTTATGGAGAAGAAATTGATTTATTATGCAGTGGAGCACCTTGGTGAGAGTTTTAATGACCCTGTAAGTAGCCATAATCTTCTCTGGAGATGAGTTCTTTGTGACCTCATTGCATCAGAGTGATTTATTCATTTTATTCCTCCATGAAACTCGGGCTTGACAAAGTATTTTGTGCATGACCTCTTTCTTTCCTCCTATTCTGGAGCCTGAGATAAGGGACAAATGGGAAGAACTTCTGCCTTAGAATTGAAGCTTTTCAAATTACTCTCTGTTTTGCAGTATCAAAGATTTATAAGAGGCATAACAGTCAAGATGTATGGTGTTGTTGTTGTTGTTGTTGTTGTTATTATTATTATTATTATTATTATCCTTTATTTATATAGCACTGTAAATTTACACAATGCTGTACATACAATAATAAAATGAAACCAGAAAACAAATTAGCAGCAAAAACAAGTCAGACCTATAAACAGTGAAGAGGAAACTAAACAAAAACTCAGTGCTGGGCAATGTTTTTGCTGATGACAAAATAATCACAGTTTCTTTGAGGAAGACATTCCAAAGCTATTGACCAGTACTGAAAAAGATCTAGTTTCAGCTCCCCAGGTAAGGGAGCTTCCAGAGAGCTGCTTCCAGCAGTCTCATAAATTCCCACAGCCAGGGGAATGGTGATTTTGTAAAGAAGGGAATAAACTAATGTCACCTTGCACTGACTACTCCTCAGGCCACCAAAGGAAGTGAAGTAGTGAAGCTTCTCGGTCTCCTCTTGCTCCACAAAGACCCTTTGTAGTTTGACGACCTGCTGAGATGATGATGATGATGATGATGATGATGATGATGATAACACTTTCATTGTGTTACATTACATTAATCTGTCATTACTAGAAGAAAAATAGTAATTTAACTTGGAAAAGCAGAATTGTCCTAAGACGGACTTAAATGTAACTAAACTTATCTTCAAATTTTTCTAAACTACATACATCTAAAAGGTCTTGTATTACAATTTATTTTACTATTCCACTTGTTTATAGTTGCTTGTAGAGATTTAAGATGCATATACTGTACACTCCAAAAATAATCCCTCAGTCCTATGGAATATGGGAATTGTAGCTTTGTGAGACATTTAGCCTTCTCTGTCAGCTCTGGTGCCACAATAAACTACACTTCCCAGAATTTGATAGTATTGAGCCATGGCAGTTAAAGTGGTGTCGACCTGGATTATTTCTGTAGTGTGGATGCAGCTTTAGGGTGAACAGATAGCTATCTGCTGTAGGGAAGCACATTGCCTTAGATTGTGATGAGCAGAAGGAAGTGGGGTGATGGGATACATAGGCTCTTAGATGTACCACAGTATGGAGGAGTCTCTGTTGTGGAACTAAGTCCCTGAATTTATTTCTTTAGGAATCATGGACTCCTGAGGAAGTGATCCCTGAAAGCCTGAAAGAAAAATACAAGTAAGGTTCAAAGCAGCAATTTAGGACATAGGCAGAATTTAGGAATGGCTTGAAGAATGGCAGTGTTTCAGGATTTGTGCAGAGGAGCCAGGCTCACAGTTAAACAGAAGCCAAGAGTGGAAGTTGTAGATTTCATTTATTGCAGATGATGACTTTCTCTATGTTTGTTTATTCATCTCTAGGGAAGATCAGGAGAAGCAAAGTCTGAAGACCACGGATATGCAGCACCAGGATCAGAGGGGTGAGTGGCAGAAAAAAGATCAGCTGGGGAGAATGGCCAGAGTCCCATCATTTCTCTTTCCTGTCTCACCTGGTAAGGTGGATCCAGAGCTTCTTCCAAAGCTGGCTAGCAAAGTGAGGGAATGAACCCACTCTCTCTCTCACAGCCCCAAATTTCAGCTGAAACCTGAGGTGTGGCACTGACCTGAAAGGGAGAAGTGGGTCTCTGCTCCTGTCTAGCTCAATTGTTTAGGGCCAGGAGCTTGTTCTCCTTCCCACCCCACCATTCTAGCTGAAAACCTGGAGCAGAAAATGTGCCCTTGATCATTTTAGAGGCAAAGCATGAGGGCAAGACCCTGCTCCACGTTTAAGAAAATTTGCAGGCCTTGGAGAAGAGATGTAGAATCTTGGAAAACCTAGTGGGTTTATTTTACTTTCAAGTGTTTCCAGTCCTAGTTTTCAAAAAGAAAAGAAAATACAGTATGTGGATTTTCCCCTTCCTCCTTTCCACCCTTCATTATTAATTCCATTAATCTGGAATTAATTTGCTGTGGCAAGTGTCTAATTTGTATATTATTATTTTTAAGGATTTGGCAGTAGATCAGACAGCCTTTATTCAGAGAGCCTTTATTCCAGACATACAGCCTGTGGGATCCTGTGCTGTTGGGGCTTCCACATAAATAGTTGAATCAGATGGACTCAGGGACAGTTTCTATACAGGGAAGAAGCAGGAATGATCTAGGAAATGGAAGTGATGAATAATTAGAAGCTTGCCTGCCATATTTGGCAACCTTCCCTTTGGATTCTCAGATGCGTCTGCAGATTCAGGAGCTCCCTTGCGGTGGCAGTGTTTGTTTAGGTATGGGTGCTGTAGTCATGCAAAGAAGGCTTTTCCCTCCCAAGCAGAGCCTTGAATACCCCATCCTGTACCACCTGCTTGTCAGAGGATTACATTGCATCTTCTGGGACCCAGGCTCTGTGCTACTCTTCCTACTCTGTTCAGTCTGCACAGCAGCCACACTTTCTGTTTCTAGTCTCCTGAGAGATTTCTCACAAGTCCCAGCCTTCCATGTCACCTTAAACAACAAGGCTGCCTCTGCACAGGGCTTTGGGTTTTTAATGTGCTTGATCCCACCAAACACACACTCCCACAAGCTGATACGATAAGGACCCAGTCCTTTGTCCATCTGCATAGAGAACTGGAATGAACTTGTGAGGATGGAGGTGGTAATAGAGTCTGTTCCATTTGTATATAAACATGCTGAACAACACTCTACAGAGAAGTATAATTTCTAGAATTTTTGAAGGCATTGAAAAAACAGAAATTTTTCAGAAAAAAAATGTAGTTTTAACAATTTTTACCAAATGAGTCATTTTGTCACGTTAGGAAAATAAGATGTGCTGTTATAATTTGGTGTGGAGTAACATCATGTTTGATAGGTGCATTTATTTGATATTTACATGTACAATTTATGTGATAAATTAGTACAAACTTATTTTTAATTGTATTTTTATGTATTTTATGTATTGTATTTTTATGTATGTATTTTTATGGAGCCACACAGTCCTGAACTGTGAGGCACCTCTTGGGCTTTGCCAGTTTGCTAGAAGCAGGCAAAAGTAATAAAACAAGAAACAAGTAAGAGAATATACACAGAATTTCTGTTGTGTCAAGCAGACATAATACCTTCATTCCCATAACAAGAATTTAGAAAAGGAAACAAAGAACAAGAATTGCAATGACTTGATAATATAATATACAAGGGCAGGGAAACACCTAGTGGCTTCTGTCCAAAGCCTATGGTGTTCATAGGGTAACAGGCAGGTCACCTGATGCCTGGATTCATGCCTCATGCCAGGCCAACACTGTACAGCTATAATAAAGTTGTGGCCTCTTGTATTCCAAGCAAATGTGTGTGAGCATTTGCATCCAACAAAGCAGAGATGGCAGGTATTTGTTAATCTGTCTGGTCCTTGCACTGGAGCTTAAGGCTTACAGAATGAGAATGAAAGATAATGGCAATACAAAATACATACTGGCCTAAATCCTACTGTTACTCCTAACTAGAGGAAACCCATTGAATTCATCTATGCATTGGCTCACCATTCAACAAGTGAGTCAACAAATGGGTCTACTCTAGCTGGTACTAACTAGCAGAACTTTGCTGAATTTAGTCATTTAGCCTGAATTAAGTGCAATAGCAAACATCCTAACTGAGTGACTGATCTTGAGTGTTTTTGAACTTCCCCCAGCTGCTAGTCTTGCACTGTCTTCTTCCTGTCCCATCAACCCACTACCATTGCCTGGTTTGATGGTTATCACAGTAGGCCAGCATGCTCTCACAAATGAGTTAATAGTGCAGATCTTTGTGGCAAGGAGCAGGGCCTCTACTTTACCTGCAGCTTTTTGGCAGGAAGACAAAACCTACAGTCATCCAAAAATCAAAACACACAAACCAAGGGCTGCAAAATAGACACTCTGGCCTGGGTAGCAGTTGCTTGCATGAATTGTGTTTGTGTGTGTGTGTGTGTTTATTTTTTCTTGGAAGCAAACTTGAGTGTTGAAGAAGCAGTTTTTAAACGTTATAAATGAATACAATAGTAGTATATGCCAATGGCATCATTGAAGTTGGTGTCACCCAGTGTGATTCCCAGAAAAGGCTCCTTCTGCCTTGTTTGCTTGCCATCCACCTCGATAGCCAGCTGCCACCTGCCCAGATCATTATGGCCTCTGAAGGGCCCATTTCCCCAGAATTTGACATGACTGCGACCCAGCAACTGTGCCAGACTCCAAATGGAAGGCACCACCAATGCCAGCTGGCATGGGCAGTGGTGCAGCCTCAGAAGGGCCTGTCCAGAGTCTGGCATAGCTGCTGAGTGAGCAAGAAAGGGAGATGATGCCGTTTCTCACTTGCACAGTAGCTGCACTAGTCTCACCAGGTGTACACCATCCGAGGGTGTCACCTGGTGTGGTCCGCAGCCCCGGCACTTCCCTAGTGATGCCTCTGGGATATGCCAGGTGTGATGATTCTCTGGTTTCTTTTGATTTATCTGCACTGATGTAACAGAAAACTTGGAATGCCTTAGACAGGACAGCATGTCTTAGGCTGGACAGAATGTCTTAGACTCAACAGGCTAGAGGAGGGCAAACATTGTTCCCATCTTCAAAAATGGGGAAAAAGAGCATCCCAACAATTATCGTCCAGTTAGTCTGACATCAATACCAGGAAAGGTTCTAGTGCAGATCATTAAACAAAGAGTCAGTGCACATTTAGAAGGGAATGACAAAATCACAAAAAGTCAGCATGTGTTTCAGAGAAACAAGTCATGCCAGACTAATCTGATTTCTTGATCATAGAATCATAGAATCGTAGAGTTGGAAGATACCACAAGGGCCATCCAGTCCAACCCCGCCATGCAGGAATTCCCAAAGCATCCCCGACAGATGGCCATCCAGCCTCTGCTTGAAGATCTTTAAGGAAGGAGACTCCACTACACTCCGGTTCAACTTATGGTCTATTTGTACTCCTAGATCCCTTTCACACGTAGTTTCATTCAGCCAGGTGTCCCCCATCCTATATCTATGCATTTCATTTTTCCGCCCTAAGTGCAGTACATTTCTCCGTGTTGAATTTTATTGTGTTAGCATTGGCCCAAGGTCTAGAGGTGACATGAAAGCCTTCTATAAATATTTGAAGGGATGTCATATTGAGGACAGAGCAAGCTTGTTTTCTGCTGCTCCAGAGAACAGGACCCTGATCAGTGGATGCAAGCTACAGGAAAAGAGATTCCACCTCAACATTAGGAGAAACTTCCCGACAGTGAGAGCTGTTCAATAGTGGAACACACTCCCTCAGAGTATGACGGAGTTTCCTTCTCTGGAGGTCTTTAAACAGAGGCTTGGATGTGAGTTCCTGTATGGCAGGGAATTGGACTGGATGGCCCTTGTGGTCTCTTCCAACTCTATGATTCTTTGATTCAGGTTGCAAAGTGTTGAGAATGTTTGGGACTGAAAATTGAGCTCCTTGGGCAAGAGTGCATCAAATTATATTCTTTATATTGTTGGTTTTCAAAATATTTGTGCGTTCAGACAGTTAAGCAGCCTTGAGGCCTTTTGAACGAACTTTGCATGTGTGCTGCTTACAAATTAAGATAACAAGGCATACATGGTTGGGAATTCTGCATTATCTTGCTTGTTTTTCCCAGAGCCACTACCCTTTGAAGGCATCACTATTACCATGGACTCCCAACAACTCAATGGCTCCCAGAGGGTAGTCTTGGACAGAGTCCTGACTGAATCTGAATGCAAAGACATCCTCCGTTTGGCTAAGGTGAGGACAAGTGACATACTCAGCATGTCCAGCTCTCACAGACAGAACTGACCAAAGGAAAGGGGAGCCTTATGGGATCTCTGATATGTTCACACATGTTTCAGGCAGCTGGAGGAACAGGAGATAGCTATCGTGGAAGGCGTTCACCTCATACTCCACATGAGAGATTTGAAGGCTTAACGGTGTTGAAAGCTTTGCAGGTAAATGTCTTCATAACTTCAGCATGGGTCCTTTCCTGATCTTCAAGGTGCAGAGTTTTTCATTGGAGCTTTCCAACAGTAAGAGAGAGCCCCAAACTAGGCCATAAGGATCATAGACCAAGATTCTTGCACAGATTTAAGAAAACAATTAAATTAGAGACAGATACGTGTTTTTTTTAAAAGTTGAAAGTGTTTCCTATGATGGGTGTCTACATACAGGTACATGAAGACATGTAAACACATGCTTTTTCTGCCAATTAAAATTGGGGGGGGGGGGGAGTCCCACTTCTTCCACAAGGAACTTGGGGGCTATACTAATTGCATTTCCTGGCCAGATCGGGGCTGCGCAACTTCACACCACAACCCTGATCTGGCTTCTGGAGAGTGCAAAAAGGAACCACAAAAAGTGGCTCCTTTTTGTGCCCTCCAAGGGGTGCCATAGCTGTGGCGATGTGGCTTTATGATGCCCCTTTGGGGCTGCATCATGTGGATGCAGCACCAGAGTCAACCATGATGCCATGCACCATTTGGAGTGGTGCATGGCATCGTGACACCCTGGGGGCAGAGTCAAGGGTGTCCACAATTAGGATGCTGAGCCCTGACTCTGCCCACAGGCCAGCACTTTCTGCCAGTCTGTACAGGCCCTTACTCTAAAACAAAATGCCCCCTGAATATACTTTTCCTTGTTTGAAGCTCCACATGTGATAACCAGTGTGGATGAAAGAAAGGGAAGGGTCAGCATTCACATAAACATGCTTGAAATTTCCTTTCCTTTAAAAAATGGTTGGGATATTTACATGGAACATGTAATGTACATGGTTTGAAAGATGCATAAGAGTAGAAGCCCCGAGGAAAAAATTGGGGCCACAAGCATGGATGAGCAGTAGACAAAGAGAAATCTGAGGATACAATAAATGGATGGTCCAGAATCATTGGTTGGACTGCATGTGCGGACATAGACCTTCTTTGGAGGTTTTTAAACAGAGGCTGAATGGCCATCTGTTGGGGATGCTTCGATTTTGAGTTCTTGCATGACAGGGGATGGCCCTTGTGGTCTCTTCCAATTCTATGATTCTATGATTCTAAGAGGCCAAGGAAGAGCCTGACAAAAGAATAATTTGATGGTATATGTGACACATTATTTTGCATTGCATATGGTGTTACTTAAAATATGTTTCCTGTGTAGGCTTGCGAATATGGTTCATTAATTTACAGAATATGGGTGTGACTGCCTATCTCATGCTAGTTCCTGTCATTCTTGTCCTCTCTTGCTTTTGTTTGGTTGCCCACCGTGCCTTGTGAGTCCTGGTGCTTCAGCCTTGATTTCTTGAAAAATAGTGGGAGATCCCTTTTGCTACATTTAACTTTTGGACCCTTCCTCAGTTCTATAGGGTGGAAGATTGTAAAAGAGGAGGAGGAGGAGAAGGCTTTAAACCATTTATAGTTCTGCTGATCTAGGAATCTGGTGGATGGTGCAGTTTGTCATGCAAAGATAACCAAGAGTTT
Source organism: Urosaurus nigricauda (assembly GCA_034509955.1). NCBI lineage: Eukaryota > Metazoa > Chordata > Lepidosauria > Squamata > Phrynosomatidae > Urosaurus > Urosaurus nigricauda. The sequence goes on from JAOEGL010000002.1 coordinate 125,876,293, forward strand.
AGCTTTGCAGGCAGGAAAAGAAGGCAGCTGAAAGAAACCGGAGGAGTAGCCATAGCACTTTCTTCTCTCCCTTCACTGACACCTTAAAAGGTAAATGCACATGAATTGAAAGGAGAAAGAAAAATCACAATAGGAGCCACCTCCACCTTCACCATTTTGTTAATGGTATTGTTCCATATTGAGCTGAGTGAGGTCTTTATTCTTTTCTTCTTTCACCATTACAAGTGTGTTCCTGGATCTTCATACAAAGTAATCATTTCTATAAGCAAGGATTTTCACCAGTAGTGTGTAGTGCTATTGTATTTTGTCTTCTAGCTGGCAGAGGAGGGTGCTGTGAACTGGAGAGATGCTAAGTTACTTCTACAAGCCAGTGAGAAATCCAGGAAGATTGTGGAATCCTACTTCACCCCTGGGAAAGACCTTCATTTTTCATTCACACATCTTGTGTGTCGCACAGCTGCAGAAGGTAAGGAACTCCTTCTTGACCTTTCTCTACACGTACTCAGAACCTGCAGCATAAGTTCTCCACAGTGATGAAGAACCTTCCCTATTAATAAATGTCATTTATTGAACTACTGTACTCTAAGCCTGCAATATGTAACAGTTGGTGAACTGATTGCTGTAAAATGATCAATTAATAGATCTGTTAAAAATGATGCAAATAATTTAGACAAATTCATCTGGAAGGCTGAATACAGGACACATATATGGTTCCATTATATGTGATGCGTAAACCTATTTCCAAGGGGTGAGAAGGCCCCAGACCTTAATTTCTTAGAATGAGATCATTAGAGACTTATCACCCTTCTATAGTAAAAGTTTTACTTACACAAGTAGAGGCAGAGCATGACGGTTGACAGCATTAACACCTGAGCAGAGCCTGTTCCCCATCAGACAACTAGGAGACCCCACAGGGATCTGCAGTGATTCATTTTCAGTCCCAGTCCCAACACAGATTTACTCCAACACAGACAGATTGTGTTTGTCTTTCATCTGTGACATGGGTGACCAACTGCAGGAGCCAATCTTTACCCACCCAACAGCCACCCCAGATATAAGCAGAAGTGATGCCATGCCACTTCCTGTTATGATTACGGATTATGTTTAGAAGGGGGTTTGCTTGCTTGCTTGCTTGCTTTGGGGGATATGGGGTGAGGAAACCACCATGTTTTGCCAAAAAAGAAATCACCTCCCAAATTAAATATTTGGGGGCTTTGGGGAGCTTCAGGAGGCCTTGATAATCATACTTTGGAGGTCTAAAGGCCCTATGAAGCTTAGAGACCATAGTTTGCCCACTTAGGCTATGAAATGAAGAAGGAACGAGTCATCCATTATACCTTTTTTTGGCTTGGCCCAGCTCCCACTGAAAGAAATCCCCAGCATGTTATTGGACATCAACTGCCTAGGGTCCAGTGTTTGAGTGATATTGCCCCCAGGAGCTACTGTGATCACTGTGTGCTGACTGAAAGCTTGAAATCAAGAGCTAGTGGAGTCGAAAGGGAACCACTGGAGTCGTCTTTGATCAACCCATAGCACTATCATTGCAGAGGATGTTGGAGTAATTGTGCCTTTAACAACAGAAAAATATTTTGAGTGACAGATGACATGAAGTGACATTTATTCCATGGGACAACCACAGACTGCTGAGTCAGGAGCACATGGCATGAGGCAAAGTGACAGCAAGGTTGCATCATGCTATGTGGCACTGAATAATGATTCAGAACCACCCTCCTATATAAGTGGACTAAGACACTGGTCACATGTGGGTTAATTGGATTAATTTGGAGAGTTGTTTGGAGCATACGTCGGAGTAGTTGGTTGGAAGCTGACAGAGAAGAACGTTTGTGTGTGTATGTGTGTTGTACATATTGAAGATAAAGCCTCCAGAACTCTGGATGAATCAACTATGTCTGTGAATGTTTCTTTTGAGTGTGAAAAGTAGTCAGTACATTGCCAATACCAATAGCTGGATGTTTTTTGAACTCTGCTATGATATTGTTTTGGCTGGGTAGACTTGTCCCCAGACTGCACTGGTAGTTGGCTTTCCCCTTGCCAACAGAGTATATATCTGATATATATGTACTGAACTGAACTGAAACAGATAGAGATGCAAAATATTTCACCATATTTTTCAATTTTGTTTGTATTTGTATTTGAAATTTCAGATGAGAATTCCAGCTTTTAATATAAACCAAAATTCAAAGAACTGGATATTCACATCTTGTCTGATTTGATTTTAGAGCATACACTGGGTCCTTCGTGTTCGTTGGGGTTTGGTTCCAGGTCCCCCATGGATAACAAAATCAATGGATGCTCAAGTCCCATTAAATGCAATGGCATAGCAAAATGGTATCTCTTACATAAAATGGACAATTAACGTTTCCTATTTGGAATTTGTACTTTTTAAAACATGTTCAAACCATAGATGCTGGAATCAGTGGATAAAAAAATCAGAGGATAAGGAGGGCCAACTGTATATGAAATATGACATTTCATAAGCTGACAGCCTAGCTGTCAAATGTACCTGCCACAGTCCAAAAAGAAAAATCTACATTGCTAAGACAGTCGTCCAAGTAAATCAACAGAGTGGATCCAGGTGCACAGTAGCAATCAGGGCCCTGCTGAAATGTTCTGGATGGGTTTACTTTGACTCAGAAGCACTTCCCCATCTAGGGCCCATCTGTCACTATGCATGCCTTATTACAGTTGACCCTCTTTATCCATAGATTCAACCATCCATGGCTTGAAAATATTCAAAAAAATATAACTTCCAAAAAGCAAGCCTTGGTTTTGCTATTTTATATAAGACTCACCATTTTATTATGCTATTGTCTTTTACGGAATTTGAGCATCCATCGATTTTGGTATCTGGGGGGGGAGGGGGGGCGTCCTGGAACCAAACCCCAGTGGATACCAAGGGCCCACTGTAGTTGCCCAGAGATCAATGTCACTGCATCCGGAAATAAAACTGTGCATCTAGTATTCCTTGGATCTTTATTTTATTTGCTTCATTATATTTTACTCCCGTTCTTCCGGACAGTAGATATGGTCTCATTTTCTCACCAGGCTTTATCCTTGCAATGATGTTTGTGATAGCTTAGATATGAAAGAGAGTAACTAGGCCAAGGTGGACTTCGTGGCTAAGCAAGGGATTTGTGTATTGTCTCCTTGTGTAATAGTCCCACAAGGACAGGAATAAGATGATAAGGTCTAAGCCCAACACTGCATACCATTGTCTCTTGAAAGTTGGCGAAAAGGATGTTCAGAGAATAGCCTATGAAAAGTCAATATCCAAATTCATAGTGGGGGATTTGGAGAAAAATTCTGGAGTTAATTTCTTTTCAGTTGTACACAAACCTTTGCGGTGTCATTACTTTGTCTTGGGGCATGATTTATGTACATTGGTCACACAGGAGGTGGGCTCCTTAATACTGGCAGCTGTTAAGACGTTAGCCAATGCCTCTTTTCGCAAGTGATGCTCAAATCAAGTTTTTTGTTTGTTTGTTTTGTTTTGCCTTTCCTGTTTTTTATCTCCAGTCCCACTGCTTTTCAAGCTGATGTGGGCAACCAGCAATTATTTTGTTCCAGTGTGCAAGGGACCAGCACTAAATTTGTGCCTGTTGAATACAATTATTTCTTCTTTCATGGAAACTTGCCAGGGACCAGTAGCCAGTGGCTCAGGGATTGATGCTGGTCCAGGGCCCACCACTTTGAGTAGCCTTGACCTACACTACTCCCACTGAAGTGAATTGGGAGATGGGGTGAATTACACCATTGCAAATTAACAATTTGGGTTGTTTTTTTCAACAAACATCAAATTGTAGAAGCCCTGTCTCAAAAGAATTGTACTAGTCACCCCGATATGGTGGTTCTTGTAGGTTAAAAACCCTTTTGTCTTCATTAAAAATTCTGATTAATTCTTTTCTTGTTGCTTTTGAAGTAATGAAAAGCTGGTGTCAGGAGCAAGACAGTTAATTACTTTTCTTTCTTTAGGAGAACAAGAAGGTCGCATGGACCTCAGCCACCCGGTCCACGCTGACAATTGCCTCTTAGATCCAGAGGGAAACACATGTTGGAAGGAACCCCCTGCCTACATCTACAGAGACTACAGGTAAGGAGCTGTGAGTTTTGGGTAGGGGTTAACATAATTAAAAGTATCGCTAAGAGTCACAGGTATGTGTGTTTGTGTGTGTGCATGTGTGCACATGCACAGAACTTTACCCTCTTCAAGTACAACCACCACCACTACCACAAGCAGCAAAAAAAATTTTGCATGCATCTTTGAAGAGATGCAAACCTCCTCTCCAGTTTGGAAAGGTTGAAGAGGTTAATGGTGTCATGGCAGCCAATATACCTTTTTCCACAAATGAATCTTCACCATTCAAGCTCCATCACAGTGAAAAACATGCAACTATTTTTAAATAGCAATAAAGGTTATTGCAGACAAGGCAAATGTATTGGGAGGTTGTGGTATTTGTTGTTGTAGTTCTTGTGGTTTTTAAAATAGCTAGACAAGATCTCTGTTGTTCTGGTATTCCCTAGCACCAGCTACATTTTAATCCTACATTCTGGTGGGTTTCTTTTTAATTCTGAGATATATTAGAACAATATGTTCCTTTCTTTTCCTTTTTTTTAGAGTTATACTGTTGCAGTACATCTGTAAAATGGAATTTTTCACTCTAACTTTATAATACCTTTAAATAAATACAGAGAAGAAAAATGCTTTTCAGACCATAGGATCACCTAAACAAAACACACCAATGTTTTAATAAGCATTGGAAGACCCCTAGTGCAAATCCCAGAAATAGCTAGAAACAGCACCCCAAAACAGTACCAAAAAGTGGTCATGGCAGCAGCAATAACCAGCAAAGCCTAAAAACACCCAAGGAGCTCATGAGAACAATTTGATTTTCCTGAGCAAACAAAGGGCCAGGCAAGACAGACAACAAAACTCTTTTTAATTGGACTGAATGTTTAAATTTTTTTTGAAAAAAAAATTGTACCACCTATTGTTTTAGCTATTTTGTTTGTATTGTAAGCGGCTTTGTGTCCTGTACTGGGGAAAAAGACAGGTTGCAAAAGCCAGTCAGTGTACAAAGGAATCCAGAAGGACCAGAACATGAACCGTGAAAACAGAGATTCCACCTCAACTATAGGAAGGACTTCCTGACTGTAAGAGCTACTTGACAGTGGCATGGGCTTTGGAAGGTGGTGGAGTGTTCTTCTTTGGAGGACTTTAAACAGAGTCAGGCCTCACATAGCAGTTTATCACACGACGGGAATTGGAAGTATAATCCAATGGCAATTTGAATGCAACCATGGGTTTTCGCATTATTGCGTGAAAGCTGATCACACACATTTTCGGCCAATGGGAAGTCCTTCTGAATGCAAGCGTGAGGTTTCATGTTATTGCGTGAGAAACTATCACACACAATTTTGGGCACTGGGAGGCAATTTCGGGCAGTTCTGAACACGATGCAGCGTCAATACACAATAACGTAAATTCGCTGAACTAGTGAATTCACTCAATTCTGAACTGGCCCCACTTTCATTTCTTTTGAAAAAAGACCTGGTCTCCCAAGATTTTGAAAGAGAGACAAATGAGATAGAGAAAATTATAAATAAAAGTGAGAAACATATGATATCAAAACTATATATGATCTTGTTAGATATCGAATTAAATGAAAAAACGGTAAAAGATTGTATGATAAAGTGGATGAGAGATATTGGGGAATAGATCTCTTTAGACAGCTGGGAAAAAGTATGGGAAAAAAATTAAAATTTACTAAAAGTATGCACTTAATTGAGAATTATTACAAACTCCTTTATAGATGTCATCTATCCCCTGCCAATTTAGCAAAAATGAAAAAAGACAATAGTAATATACAAGAGGATCACTGTTGGAAATGCGGACAAAAAAAGCCTCTTTTTACCACATGTGGTGGGAATGTAGGGTCGCTAAAGAATTTTGAAAAAGTATTCATAATATTATTCAACTGGTATTTCAGATTAGATTTGAGATAAAACCAAAAATATAAACATAACAGAAGATCTGGAAGATATATTAAATCAAGAAGAATCTGGTGTCATCCTTTATATGTTAACGGCAGCCCGCCTAGTGCTCGCCAAAAATTGGAAAGAAATTAATGATCAGATGGTAGATGATTGGATATTGAAAGTATTTGATATAATGAACATGAATAAACTGACTATGAGAATAAATGGCAAATCAGAACAAAGATTTTATTTAAAAAAATGGGGAAAGTGCATAAAATATGGGATGATGAAATGGATAAAACGTCTTAACAGTAAAGAGCATTGTAATAGTCAACCCATTGCTGGCAAGAACTATATCTCCTAAGTTAATAAACCAAAACAACAACAACAACAACAACATTAATAGAGAAACACTGTTACTAGTTACTAGTTTTGCAATAATAATGGTATACAGTGGTCCCCCGGGTTACGAATCCCCCGGGATACGTAATCCCCGGGATCCGAAAGAGCCGGGGCCGGAAAAACGGCCCCGGTTCCCAAAAAAAAAGCAACCCGGCCCCTTTAAATCAACGCGCTCCACTGCGCTGTGCATCAAATAAAGCGGTCCCCCGGGTTACGAAGACATCCGGGTTACGAAAGGTAATCCGGAACGGATTACTTTCGTAACCCGGGGGACCACTGTATTGTACTGGATACATATATCCTGTCGACCTCTCTACAGAACTTTATACAGACTGTGCTGTTTTGCTCATTCGAAGTGTTTACTCTTTACTCCTCTACTCCTTATTTACCCTTATTCAAGCAAATTACCGCTGTATGTTGTAAAGAAGAAAATATCTTTGTATTTTTATTTTTCGCAAAGAAGAAAATGTGTACAAAGATATAAGCTGTATTTTAAACAATTTAAAAAAAAAAGAAATTGAGAGAAATTCCTCCCGTGTTATAACGTCCCTAAAGGAAAGGAGCCTGGAATTGTTATTGATCATTTGCAAAGAAGTCAAATGAAAGAGTGCTGTTCTACCGATTCCTTCCCTCCTTTTTTGTGTACTTCTCCCATGAATAACCTGGAATTGTCCCATAACGGAGGGATAATTCTCCACCTTTTCACCACATTTTAAGAATGACAGGCTGGACTGAGTTCACATGAGAGCAACAGGTATGATAATAGGCATGGAGAACAAAACAAAAGTGGGCCTGTTCAGCTTGGTGAAGAGAAGATTGAGTGGTGCCATGTTCACATTCTTTGAATACCTCAGGGGCTTCCACAGAGAGGAGGATGCAGGCCTGTTCTCTGTTGGCTCACAGGGCAGAACTAGGTCTAATGGGTCTATGTTACAGGAGGGTAGATTTTGACTGAGCATTAGAAGTAACTGCTTGACAGTGAGAGCAGTTCAGCAATGGAAGAAATTGTCTGCAGAAGTGGTGGGCTCTCCTTCTCCAGATGTCTTCAAAAAGAAGCTGGACATTTACCTATCTGAGGATGCTCAAGCTGAAGATCCTGCACTGAGCAGGGTGTTGGATCTGGTGGCGTTAAGGGTCCCTTCAATTCTTTGAGTGTATGGTTCCATGGTTTTAGGTGCTGCCGCCCTTCTTGTGGGCTCACAAGTTTTCCAGAAGGGTGTGGCTGGAAAGTGTTGGAAAGAGAAAGCTTGGCTAGATTGAACTTCCACCAGCCCTGTCTCTGAGACAGGGTCCCACCAAACATTTTGATGGCCAATCAATGCTCCATTTGACATCTGAAAATGATCAAAGAATTGTGGGATGAGTCTCAACTACACATAAAACTAAATGCCATTCTTCCATTTCTCTACAGTGCAATCCTGTACTTGAACGATGACTTCCAAGGGGGAAACCTCTTTTTCACTGAAACAGATGCTGTGACTATGACAGTGAGTCTGGGCTGAAGGGGAAATATGGAACAGGAGAAGAGGAAGGTCAGCTGGGGAAGGGAGGTTGCCTTCCCTGTCAAAAGACTTTCCCCTGGCAACCAAGGAAATTCAAATTTGGCAGTCAAAAGCAAATTCAACAAAATTTTGCCTTGGGACAGATATTAACTCCTTCTTAACTGGCATTTCCAGTTCCCTGCTTGTCTCTGCATTCCTTTATGTCCATGTTCAGTCCTGCATGGTATTCTTTGCTCCAGAGCAGGCAAGGTGTCATCCATTGTTCATAGAGGGGGCTCTCATTTTGGGATTCTAAGAGAGGATAGCTGCAGGCAAGGAACAGAAGGGAAGAAAGCTGCTGATTTAACATCTCTCTCTTTCTCTCTGTCTAGGCCCAGGTGCGCCCTAAGTGTGGGAGGCTGGTGGCCTTCAGCTCTGGGGGAGAGAATCCACATGGAGTGTGGGCCGTGACCCGAGGGAGGCGCTGTGCCATTGCCCTTTGGTACACACTCTCTCCTGAACACTCAGAGCAGGTAACAAAATAAGGGAAGTTGGGGAGGCAGCCCAAGGACTTCTCCAGAGGGCACATATCTGGGTGAAATGATGGGTGAAGCCTTTGTCCAGGCAACAGGCAAAGCATCACTTAGCTAGCCACTTCGCACAAACTGTCCCCAGTAGTGCATAACTCTTTGGCTCAGTACTGTTTCAGTCTCTGTGTCTGTGAAATTGCTTCCTGTAAGAAACAGTATGTTACCAAACAGATAGGGCAACTCAGCACAATGGGGCTCCCCAATCCAATCAGGTGCATCTTCGAAGGGGGGACAGTGAGCGAAGATGTAGGCAAAACCAGGCCTCCAGATTCTGCCTTCCAGGTGGCCACTTTAGCCACAGGGCACAAGAAGAGATGGTCCCCTGAAGCTTTGATCATCGCATTGTGATACTGCTCTTCTCCATTCTTCCATTGGGTGTAGATCAATGCTTCAGCCTCAACAGCACTGTCAGAAGCCTTTAGTGCCATAAGATAGAGGCCCTCCAATAACTGGTTGTGACTGATCAGGCTCTTGCTTGATAAATTAAAACCGGGAGCATTATCTGTGAGAAATATGGTGCTCTCATCAGGGGGGAAGGCAGTTAGGAATGGCTCAATTAGAATACTCTGGGCTTCTAGTCAGTTCTGAGGATCATTAAGAGGGAATTCCCCATCCGTTGTTGGCACAAAAGCAGTATGTGTCAAATCCCTTGGCTCAGTATCATGTAACTTCTGCATGAGCTCACCTGGATCCTTCCTCTTTAGGCAACTCACCACATCTCTGTTGTCATTCTCTGCACAGCCCAACATCTGGCCTAGAATTCTCACTCTGGCCTTGGCCTCCTCAAGACTCAACCAAGCACAGAGGGAAAAGGCAGCTCCACTAAAGTGGCCTGAGCAAAGTAATGTTGGCTGCCTGGTGAGAGGAGGCCCAGAACCTCTGGGTGTCTTTTGTGGACTTTCACAGGACATGTCTCTTCTCGCCTGTGGCACAGTCTGGAACTACTGTGGGAAACATCATGGCTAGCATCCTGTTCAGTAATTTCAGTGTCACAGTTCTGCCTTGCACCATCCCAGTTTACTTTTGCAATGTCCCAAAGTCATCAGAAAACCTACCTTTTCAGCAGCGCATCTTCCTGCCCCTTACATGGCTATTTGCTTGTTGCCAGAGAGTAAGGGGATGAAGGGAACACAACCAGCTATTTTCCACTGGCTTGACATGTTGTAACCAGCTACAGAAAGAGAGCTGCACATCCCCCCACTCTTCAGCAACATAGAAATGGCCACCTCAGGGGGAAACTGTGCTGCTGTAAAAAGGCAGACTTTGGGGTTGCATGAGGAAACACAAAAGTGGAGATGCAGCTGTGTCTCCTGATGCAGGATCTTGCCCCATGTTTTTGCATGGACTCTCATGAGTAGGACATTTTCAAATGATGGAGTGCTGTTCTACTGATTCCTTCCCTCCTTTTTTGTGGTTGCAGGAAAGGGCCCAGGCAGAAGAACTGATGAGACAGAAGGAAAGAGAACAAGAACCTTCACATCCAGATGACAAAGAAGATGCAGGCACCGGACATAATCACAGAGACTCACCAGAACCCCCTCTTCCTAAGGGAAGAGCCAGATCCACAAGCCGAAGGACAAAAACAGATTTGGAGTCTGGTGTACAGTCCACAAGGTTGCGAGCCAGAGATGAATTCTGAGCATATTCTTCATGCACCAGCCTTGTGTATGTCAGAAGCCTGTAGAAATGAATGATCTGTTCCTGTTTATAGCTATGCTGATTTTTCTACAATGGGCTGAAGAGGTCTGCTTTTGCAATTTTATGACATCACAAGAAATGAAATGAGAATGTGACTTTCAATCCTGGACCACACTCACCATGTTAGCCTGAGAATCATTTTTTAAGCAAGGCTAGGCTTGCAAGACAGTGTAGAAGAGTGGCTAAAAAAGAAACTGAACCCTATTCAAATCTGCCATTGACCTAGAGAGTCACCGCTCTCTAAAGACATGGCCCTCAACTACAATATTTGAATATGAAGCACTATGCAAATGTTTGATGTCCTTCTTTCAGCCCTTTCTCACATATCTGCTGGGATGGCTGGGAAGTTAGTTGAGTTTGCCTTTTAATGCAAAATTAAACCATTTGTACCTCCTGCACCCTTACCTAGATTTAAACATGAATTGTGGAGAGAAAATTGTGCTGCGATTTACTACAAAAAGTGTTTAAAAGTATGCACATTTTTGGAAAACATGCACACAGAAAATATGTATGGGAGAATACATACCCGGTTTCCCTGAAAATAAGACATCCCCCCAAAATAAGACCTAGTAGAGGTTTTGCTGAATTGCTAAATATAAGGCTTCCCCCAAAAGTAAGACCTAGCAAAGTTTTTGTATATAAATATATATACAGTATATAATAAATGTTCATTTTTTTGGTTCAACAATAAATGTGAATTCTTCTTCATGAAAAAATAAAACATTCCCTGAAAATAAGACCTACTGCATCTTTGGGAGCAAAAATAAATATAAGACACTGTCTTATTTTCGGGGAAACACGGTAAGAAAAATGCATTGGTGAGAAAGATGTGCAGCAAATATGTGTGTGTTTTGAGGAAAACAAATGAAAATAGAGCATTTTGTGTATAGGTTGGAATGTGCTTGGGGCAGTAAAACAACAAACTTCAACTAAGCCACTCTTCACAGGTTCATAAACTTCTGCTGTTGCAATGTACCTAAAAGGAAATGAAAAACAAAATCATCTGTTTTAATAAATGGTTATGAGAATTATCATTCTGAAGGAAACACAACCCTATAGAACCAGCCAGGCCAGAATAAGAAATGAGTAAGAAAAAAACTGGAAAAAGTTAAGCCTGATGTCTCTGTGACCAAAGGAAACAGTAACACTGTGAAAAGATGAACAAGAAATGCTAAGAATGTGTTGCAGCAGTTAGTTTGCTGGAATATGTTGCAAGAATACCTCCAGGTCTGCACCAGATATTGAGCAAATCATTGCTCTGCTTCCAGATTAATTTCATCTAATAGTATGCTTGCTTTAAAAAGAAACATAAATGTAAATGTTTTAATTTTTAGGATGTGAAATTTTGTATCCATATAAATTGGCATTTATTTCTCTCTGTACAGTGCTGTTTTGAAAGTTCCCTGGAATCTGAAACCTATTAATCTGTTTCAACAAGAACTGCAGCAATACTAAATTTACACAATAGGAAGTAAATTCTGTTCAACCAAATGTAACCCTAGGTCAAGGCAGTAAAGCAGCTTTGGGAATTCGGCTCGCTGCCAAAGAGCTGCAAAATGACTCTGAAAAAGTCACTGGTTTCAGTGGATAACAGAGTGCTATCCTGCAGTCTCCTTGACTGCAGCTAATTTTCCTTGTGATGCAACAAATGTGTCAGGAACAACAGGGAAGAGGGAAGGCTATGGGGGGAGTGGAATGTAAAGATCTCATTATATTTTCTGTTGCACATTGCTTCCACTCTGCCATTTTTGAATGTCTAGTTTTGATCTGTTTTCCTAGACCTGAACTTGCAAGGGAGTAGTAGCCTTTACTTTTTTATTACATATAAAGCCAGAGTGGGGAATGTGAATCTTCAGATGACTTGGGTCAAGACCCCAAAGATTCTTTACTGTTGGCCATGCAATTTGCAGCATCTGGTAGTTAAAATCCAGAACATATGAAGGCTTCCCACTCATAATAGCAAAGATAATATCTTGGGGTATGACAGCAGAGTAGGGTACGGAGGCAGAGGAGAGAAAAACATGGCACCAAGAGAGTTAATCAGCCACACATCAGGAATTCTCTAATATTAAGAGCAATTTTAAAGGGACTTGACATTATATGGGAGCCATTCCATGGTTATCAGGAGCATTTTGAAAAAGTGTGGTGCTTTTTCTGATACCATGGCCAGGGAGAACATGGCGTGACCAGAGAACTTGTGTAGTTCTGTGACACAGAGTACCATTTATTACTGCCAGTCATCATTACCTCTTGATCTCCAGACAGTATTAAATGTTAGTTTCAGTTGTTTCCAGAACAATCTCACTGCCACTCAAGATCTGTGGCAAATTTGACAGAAAGTTGCTAGGAACTGCAAATTACTTTTTAAAAAAATATTTATTTATTTATTTATTTAATTTATTTATTTTGCTTTCCTGGGACCTTATCAGACGTCGGAAATTGGAAGTATAATCCAATGGCAATACGAACGCAATCATGGGGTTTCACATTATTGCGAATTAAAGTATCTCACGCAATTTCAGGCAGTGGGGGGGGGGTCATTTTCGGGTAATGGGAAGTCATTCTGAACACATTCCGAACGCAATAGGAATTGACGTGAATTCGAATTGGCTCCATTCGCAATAAAGAGAAATTCCTCCCGTCTGATAAGGTCCCTGGTCATCGGGGCTTTTACGTTGAGATGCATAGGCTGGAGACAGAGCATTTTTATTTATGCATGTATTACACTGATAGGCTGCCTTTCAACAGATAGTCTCTGGTTGGCTTACAGAGGAAAACAAAACAAGTACAATATTAAAGCTATAGGCTGAGATCCTGCATTGTCTCACATAACTGCAGTGATGTGTTCTATCATTGGACTTAAATCTGATGGTGCCCTCCCCGCCCCCAAAGTTTTCTTTTGCCATGGAGCACCCTAACCAAAAAGCTTTTGAGGTGCTGAAGGTTGGGGTGCTGGGAAATGACATCTCTCAAGTTGTGAGGTGTATTGAGGGGAGGCAGCTGGAGAAATCATTCAGGATCCAGTTGCAACTGCTTGTCTCGACACACCTAGTGAATGGGAGAGCACTGCAAATATAATTTCCCAGCACCACAATATGCAGTGCCTCAAAACCCTTCATTTCTGCCAGGGAACACCCCAAATGAAAAATTAGGTTTCAGGAATCACGTTCGGTCATTAACAACCATTAAACATGAATCCCCAGCAGTTACAAGAGCCTAAATCCAATGTAATTTCTAACTACTGAACAAAATGTCCTCTACAATATTCAGCAATTAAAAACAGAAACAGTGAAAATGCAGCATAAAACTAGAACAATTAGCAAATCAGTTTTTTAAACAGTTAATGCAGATATGAAACCTTATTCTTTGAATGCTGTGTGCACACATTTCCTATGTCCCCTTGTTTTTGAAACACTATAAAAGCAGTTTACTAGAAGCAAAAGTAGGACAAACCAATGGATGTTATCTTTAGCTCTCCATCATTATACAGAAGGTCTCACCTGGAGGTTCATAGTCCTTGGGGAAGCTCTGGTGCATGCATATCCACAGGCACACATACTCTTCCTGTAAAGACAAAACAGTTTCCCATTGACTGATCACACACGTTAGACTTAATGGAGGCCGGAAGGAAAAATTGTTGCCAAAGGCAACCGCAATTTTATGCCCCTCCCAGGGTAGGTCAATGTGATGTGACACATTGGAGCTACAGTGGAGCACCCAAGAAACTTGTTGGCAGTGGCAGTCAGTGGGACCATAAATCTGGTTAGGGTTGGGCCCATATTTTAAAGATGCTATCCAAGGGGCTGCCCTGCTTCCCAAATATGTTCAGCACTTAGGATAGCTCTTTTAAAGTTTAAACTGAAACTTGGACCATATTCGCACAATGGAATGGGATGCCACCAGCCACCACTGTTTTCTAGGCTAGCCAAAACATTGGGGTGAGCAGTACACAAGATCAAATGTGAGCCCCATATGTGGCTGTGTGAATTGCATAATACTGTTGCACCGGAAAATTGTCATGTTCATAATGCAAGCCTTAGTGCAAGCAACCTGCAAGTCCTTCACCTGCACCTTCACATCTTGCAGCTGCAGTAACCCTGCCAGCCAATGTTGCCACATAGGGTCTTTTAAGAAGAAAAGGAGAGTGGGTTGACCACTAGGTTTGCTAGTAGAAGACGTATCTGTTTCTACTACGAACTATTGTAAACCTACAGTTCCAGCCTGATGCATGCTACTATCACTCTGCGGAGGCTGCCACAACAACAACAAAAGATAAAGAGCCGTGTAGCAGTTGTGTTGCTATTGGAAGCAAAGAATTTAATTAACAAATGATTTAGGAGACGGGGGCCTGGAGAAAGGGAAAACAGAGCGAATAGCCCTTCCCACAGCAAATACAAATTGGATACGATTAGGGAAAAGAGGTTTGAGGTTTTTATGATTTACTTTTTTTACAGACCTTTCCAACATGCTTAGTGTGTATCTGTAGATCTCTATGGGATCACACAAACAAACAGCAGGGGGGACAAGGACTTTGGATTGTTTACAGGTTTCCAGACTAGGATAAATACAATCCACTGTTCCTGCATGGGAGGATTATCATCCAGAGATGGGATTATATCGTAGCCAAGCAGAAGCAGAGAGGGACAGAGGGATGCATATCAAAAGCAGCAATGACCTCGTTCCTGAGAGAGGTTCGGCCCTTGGCAAGGAAAGGGTGCTTCCAGACTGGCAGCTGCCCACAGGGCAACCTGGGAGCTGATCCACCATTGTGTGTTCCAACAGTGTTCCAATAGTTCAGGAAGTGGGGGACTGGACATGCACTTGTACACTGACCACTCCAAAGGGAATGAAACAGTTGTATTTCTGGGGAAGGGGCAAATTATTTGTTTATTTATTTTTAATTTATTTAGGCGTGTTCTGAAATCACTTCGGTAGATTTTTAAAATACATTTAAAAGTTTTAGGGCACTTTTTAGGACAGAGCAGGAAGACATAAAGGACTAGTACAGTTGGCCTTCTGTATTCATGGCTTGAAAATATGCAAAAGTAATATAAATTCCCAAAGTAAATCTTGTTTTTGCCATTTTATATCAAGGACTGGGCCATTGTCTTTAATGGGACTTGAGCACCCGTGGATTACTGCAACAGTACAGTTTAAGCACCCAGAATGCTTTTAATTAACTATACAAATGCTAGACATCATAATCATCAGGATGCTAAATCATGGGGAATCTACAGTTGTAGGGTAGATGTGTCATGCCAGGAAACCAGCCCTGCTCCATGGAGTTCCAGTTGTGTAAAATGGTGACTGCCCAAGTAGGTGGGTTGTTGTTGTTGCTGCTGCTGCTGCTGTGCCTTCAAATCATTTCAGACATATGTCAACTCTACGATGAATCAAACTTCTCATGTCATTTTTGGCCAAATTTGTTCAGAGGGGATTGGCTATTCTCTTCCTCTGAGGCAGAGTGTATGACTTGCCTGAGGCCACTCAGTAGGCTTCTATGGTCGAGAAGGAATTTGAATCCTGGTCTCCCAGAATCCTAGTCTAATATGCAAACCACTACACCATGGTGGAGCATTACTGGATCTTCTGCTTACCCTCTTTTTCTTTGCTCAGAAGCAGACAAACATCCTGGATTGAATCAAGATCATGCCAAAGAGAGACAGAGAGTTAACATTTTCTTATGTGCCATTTTCTTATGCCTCCTTCCTCCCTGCCCCATCCCAGCCACCTTCTGTTAACAGCTGGGTTGCTCCCCTGCCAATGAGATGAGTAGAGGGCTAAGAAAGAAAACTTTGGATGTTGGTGTAAGCAGAAAGAGTACATCTCTGTGGGTTGCACAGTCAGTGGCACTTGACTCAGTCCAGTCCTAGCAAGTTTGTAAGTGTTAGGAAACTAAGTGAAGGCCTCTTGTGTTAACAGTAAGACTAAATACATGCTTCAGCTTGATCCTTTTGAGAGCTGTGTTTTCCCACCACTGTTGCTGCTGAATGATAGATCTCCAAGAATCATAAGACTAGGGCAGGTTCATATAGGGAGATAAGGTCTTTCGGATAGTCTGGACCTAAGCCATATAGGACTTCATAGGTCATAATTAGGATTTTGAATTGTTCTTGGAAACAGCCAATGAAGTTGTTCCAATGGGAGAGTTATATGTTTCCTATAACCAGTACCAGTCAGCAGTCTGGCCTCATCATTTTGGACTGGCTGAAGTTTCCAAACAGTTTCCAAAGACAGTCCCACATTGGGTGCTTTACAGTAATCCAAACCAAATGCAACCAAGGCACGTGTTACTGTAGCCAGATTTGACATCTCCAGGAATGCATGCAGTTGGCATACTAGCCTGAACTGTGCAAATTCGCTTTTGGTCACTGATGAAATCTGGTCGTCCAGAATCAGGATTGCAATCAGGAGCTCTCTCAAGGTATAAACTTGAGCTTTCAGAAGGAGTCACCTCATCCAGCAGAGATCTCTGTTCCCTGATTTGCCATTTGACTGAACAGGACCACCTCTATCCTCTCTGGATTAAGCAATACTCTTACTGGAAAGAGAAACAGAAAAGAGAGGGAGGGAGAGGGAAAAAATATCCTCTTTCCATCCTGTTTCCGTATGTGGCTTCCCCATCCAGATGGCTTTCTCATCCTATGCCTTCAAAGCTAATTTCAAATCCAGTTGTGGATGACACAGGCTCTTTTTAAAGGAGAAGAGGAAATTATTGGGTTCTTTGTCAAGACTCAGGTACATGTGAGGTGGCTGGCTCTTGCAGAAATTTAGTGGCTACCTCTGGCCCAGAAGTGGCCCAGCTGATTAGATTGATGGCTTCCTGACGTCAGATGCGATCCGTTAAAAGGTATTTATCTCAAGCTTGGGCCAAAGCTGCAGGGAGAGATTAAAAGAGATTGAGGCCAAGATAATCCTTCTTCAGCAGCATCCCAGAACACACAGCTGCCAAAAGGCCTCCGACCAAATGCTTTTGCCAGCCCATCACCATACACTTTCTTCCTCCAGTTCTGACCAAGAGGAGCTGCCCTAGAGAATCAGAGTGAGGCCCCATTGCTGCCCTCTCCCAATCCAGGCCTCCAAATGTGAGGCCCACCAGAGCCCAAGGAAGGTCTCCTTCCTTGCGTCGTGTCTGCCTGCCTCTCCCTGGGTCATTCCCTGTAAAAATGCAAAACTGTATGTAGATTTTCTTTTCTGGATTAATCTGTGTTGTATTAATACAGTACTAATGCACAAAAGCAAATTATAACAGCCCCTGTGGTTGTGCTATTCCTTTTTTTTCCTCTCCAAATGCACATTACTCTCCCTCTCTGTCCCCTCCCAATCCACCTGCTTTGCATTAAGTCCCAATCCGATTTCCCCAACTCGCTGGTGTCTGATTTAATTTGCCTGATGCTGCTCCTGGAATTGGCCCTCCCCCAAACCCCTACCCTCCCTCCACCGGAGCCCAGCTCCCCACAGGGAGACCTACCCTGGGAGAGGATGAGACACTGAGAGAGTCAAGGAGAGATACAACGCCTGTGGACGGACGGACAGTGCCGGAACAGGGACAGTGCCAGAAGTTAGCTAGTGCTGGGGAGCCAGGGTCTCCTGGCCTGAGGGAGCCAAACTCCCCTTGCCGGGAGCCAGGGGGTCCTGAGCAGGAGGAATCGCCCCATAGAGGACGGTAAGAATGTCTTTCCCCCCCACCACCCCACCAACATCCCTCACCCCCCACCCTAGTGATGCTCCTTCTGCTGCTGCTTCTGCTCCCTCCACCTCCCTTTCTTGTTCTTCTGGTGTTCTTCACTTCTCTTACTGACTTGGAATGCAATTTCCCTCTCCTTGCTGGTGTATGGCAGAACATGTCCCTTTGAAAGGAAAGGGTCAATGAGATGGTTATTGAAAAGCGCCTTTCTTTTGAACAATTTTCTCTCTCTACCTTCACACGCTACAATTTCCAGTCCCTAATCTCTATCAAGGGGAAGTGGACACATCCTCACTTGACAAGTGGGACATGGTTACTTTTTTGTGGAGCTTTCTGTGGCTGGCATCTTTCTCTGAAGATGCCAGCCACAGATGCTGGCGAAACGTCAGAAAGGAACTCTTCTAGAACATGGCCACATAGCCCAAAAGCTCCACAAAAAAGTATGGATGCCGGCCGTGAAAGCCTTCGACTCCACATGGGACATGGTCATTTCTGTTTTGAGGGATCAGCTCCGCATCCCATGAACTCATGGCAAAACAGACCCTAAAGGCAGGTAAGGTAGGATCAGTTTTCCTGAAATTGAAGAGAGGGCTGCAACACAAACATGGGAGGAATCCTACTTTCCTGGGAAAGTTTGACTCCCACCTCATAATCCATTGAGCCTTGAAGGGATCCAATCACATTTTGTGCAGGCCCTGTGCTGGCAACAATTTTTTAGTGCATTTTATTGTTCTCTTTGGAGAAGGAATCTTGAGATATGGGCTGTGGGACAGAGAAGAACAGATCAGGGTAATTTTATCCTGCCCTCTGATCTCTCTTCTGGCAGGAGGTGGTGGATCAGCTCTCTATCCCCTTCCAAAGGAGCTCAGGGTCAACAGGGCAAACAAGTGCTGCCCGCCCAGGGATTACATGGAGCCCCAAGACATCTGTTAATGCCCCGTCCTTCCGTGCCTTTCCCTTTTCTATTTATAGCACCTTTACTTGATACCGTTCCTGCCCCAAAAAGGACTCTTGGGGTGCCATGGAGCTGGTTTTGGGGGGATCAAGCTTCAACCCTGGGTCTGCCTTTCTACATACTATCCAGTCCCTTTCAATACAGGGGATGCTAATGCTAAATAAAAACCAGAAAAGTGGTGTCAGGATGTGGCCCACTGAGGGTCAGACTGTGCCAAATGTTGCTGTTATAATAATATTGATATGTATGAGTGGTTAGCCTTCAATCCTATATGCTACTTGTGTAATGGTCAGATTTTAGAGCACAGGGAGTTACAGCAACCACAGCCAAGGCTTACTTTTACTATATTGAATATCACACACACACACACACCTAGAAAGAGTATTTTGTTAGCACTAACAAGACTTCAAGACTAACACGTTTTATTTAGCACAAGCCAAATAAATCCCAGGGGACTGCACTCCACAGAAGCTTGTGCCCAATAGAAGGTGTTAAGGACAGTATGTTGTTTTTTTCTGCAACAGACTAAAACAGATATTCCCCAGACATGATAGAAACGAAAAGATTGTTAACTCATCACATAATTTGTGTGGAATGTAAAGAACTTTGAGAAAGAGAGAGAGAAAGAGAGAGAGATATTCCTGAATTCCTGAAATTAGAAAAATGCTTACAAGAGATCTTTACTGGTATATTTAATAAGGAAATGCCCATATAGTTGTTCAGCTAACTCCAGGTTAAGACTTAGTTCTCCAGACATCACATATAAAGGGACTAGAGACTTCATTTATATTGCTTTTCTTTGCCAGAAACAAAAACAGTGTTTGGTTCTAAAATAAATACTAGTGTGGATGTAGTAGGTCTCAGTGTAGCACAGTTCTCTAGATCAGTCTAGAACAGAGCTTCCCAAACTGTGTAGCTCACAAGTGTCACTAGCTAGGTTACACAAGCTTGTCGCTAGCTGGGTTACACAATGAGATGTTGTGTCCTTCTTCCCATTTCTAGGGACCTTTTTCAATGGACCATCACCAGCGCACTATTACTGATCCCTCCCACAATGTCTCTCTTAAATTCAAATAGATTAACACTAAATGAAAAATAAATTTTAAACTTTTTTGTGATGCTCACTACTAATGTGATATCTTAGTGATGTCTCTTGGAGGGAGAGAGAGAATAGGCCTTCACCTATTTACAGGTAGGTTCAGCATGGCATAATGGTTTGAGTGCTGGACTACGACTCTGGAGACCAGGGTTTGATTCCCAGTTGGCCATGGGAATCACACTCTCTCAGCCTCAGGGGAAGGCCATGACAAGCCCCCTCTGAACAAACCTTGCCAAGAAAACCCCATGATAGATTTGCCATATAGTTGCCATAACTCAACCACGGAAATTCGCTGGATGACCTTGGGTGAGGCTAGCCACATTCTCTCAGCCTCAGAGGATGGCAATGGCACCCCTCCCCCCCGCCCCATAGAAATCATAAGTCAGAAATGACTTGAAGGCACATTACACACACATGCCAGAAAAGCTGAGAACGTTTATAGGCAAGTCTTTTGTCTGCTTAGGAAGCATAGCTCTACAGTAATATGTGTTATCTACTATCTCCACTATATAGTAAAGGCATTGGTTTCTACCCAGTGTTGTAGGAGAAAGCCAGCAGTGTCATGGTGTTCATCATGACATTTCCCAAGGAAAGTCCAAAAATGCAGGATGATGTATTAGGAAATCAGCTCCAGCAGTTTTCACCTCTGCCAGGAGAAAGTCTTTTATAACAGCAAATTACTTTTAATTGATTCTTTGAGACCAAGTCCTCATCACCATGGCCATCTTTTTCAAATACTCTGTATTATGGTTTGGGAGAGCATCAGTGTATTGCTGATGGGAGAAACTGTTTTCCTTCCAGCCCCTGAAAGGTTTACAATTAATCTCTGGGGAGTGGCAGAGGACGTCACTGTCCTTGCCAATTAAAATATGTTGGTGCTCTGACCCAATGTGCCCTCTGGTTCCACTGGCCCTGCCACATGGGCACGTTCTCCACACATGGCAGAACTGATGAAAAGAAAGCAACAATGTCTTTCAGATAATATTTACCATACATGTTGGGTGTTATCTCAGCAGGTGAACAGGTACTGAGAAAGGTAAGGGACAGAAGATAGGCCACCGTTCAGAAAGAAGGAGCTAAAACAGCAGCCAGACTCAGACGTAAGGCTGGCGCTTTGAAAGTGGTGAGTTGGTGCTCTCCGTTGGTTTGTATGCTGTAGCAAGATGGCCTCTCTTGATTGACAGGTGGAAGTGTTGTCTGAGACCTGAGATGTCTAAGTGCTTTGGTAAGCTAGGAATGATGGGAGTTGGTGTCAAACAACATCTGGATGGCCAGAGTCACCCGGCCCTGACCCACTGATGCAAATGAGACAGGACGGGAAATGCAAAGATGCTTCCTAAGAAGGAAATTTTATCATGGGTTGCCTTAACAAAAGCAAAAGGAAGAACATAGAAAGTGACTGAAAACCAAAGCAAACCAAATACGCAGCTACTAGTAAAGCATGTCAGGCCGAAAGCAGATGTAGTGCAGAGAAAAGGATGTGTGAGAGCAGAGGAGGTGGTGGTTCTTTTGAAATATCTGGATGGCAACCATAACCACATGCCCTGCAGTTGACAAAAAGGAACTGAGAGAAAACAGCACCACAGCCAATATGTTTTCAACTTAATGGTGGGAAGAATGGGTTGCCAAAGGAAGGAGGGATTGCTTGTCCTGCCAGCATCCAGAATGCTGAGAAGCATTGGCATTTAGAGAAAACAAGCCTGCTTGTGTTGCCTGTTCAAGCTCATGAAGAACACAGGCAACAGGACTAGTATGTTAAGTTTACCACAGCTGCCACTCATCCTAAGCTGCTTTTCTAGGTAGGATGGAAGAAACATGGAAAGCCAGTTACAGACTGTGTTTGTTTTAAGTATACTGGGTTTGGGTAATAGATAAAATTGTGTACTTTGGTTTTGTTCAGACAAGTAAAGCTTTTCAGGTGTGTTTGGCCTAGTTATTGTTATGTTTAGCTGGATATACTGAAGCAAGGTCTTTATGAAGACTAAATGGGATACATATGTGAAGGGCTGAGTACAGGGATGAAGAGCAGAATCCAGCTACAATCAATGAAAGCATCTGAAAACGGAGTAACATCAATCACTCTGGCCAATGTCCATGATTCCACGGTTGCTGAACAAATGGATGAAATGCAGGCAACCATGGAGGTGGACGGGGCAGGAATCCAGTTGGTAGTGCTAGAAGTCTTCTGTATGGAAACATCCATGCTTGTAAGGATTACAGTTGTTGTTGTTGTTGTTGTTGTGTGCCTTCAAGACATTTCTGACTTACAGCAACCCTAAGATTTTCTTGGCAAGGTTTGTTCCAGAGGAGGTTTGCAATTGCCTTCCCCTGAAGCTGAGAGACTGTGACTTGCCCAAGGTCACCCAGTAGGATTCATGGCCGATTCGTGGGACTCAAACCCTGGTCTCTGGAGTTGTAGCCCCACACTCAAACCACTATGGACTCTTTCAAACGGGGAGGAATTTCTCCCAACTCCGAATGGAGCCAATGCGGATTTATGTAAATTCGCTTGTTTAGCGAATTTACATGAACCCCTGCTCCGTTTGGAATTACTTCCCATTACCCGAAAATAACCCCCTCCTGCCCGAATTTGCATGCAAAGCTTTAATTCGCAATAAGGTAAAACCCATGATTGCATTCGAATTGGCTTCCCTCTTGCCCGAATTTGCGTGCAAAGAGTTAATTTGCAATAACATAAAACCCATGATTGCATTCGAATTGACCTTAAATTATACTTCCAATTTAGCCTTGTATGAAAGAGTCCTATGTCACACTGGCTGACTATAATTCAGTGACTTTATAAATCCTCCTTCTGTATATGAGGCTTGTCTACAAGTCTCTGGACCATTCTGTATTTTTATCAGTCTTTGGGCAATGCAGATTTGTCCAGCTTGAAGGACCATGTCCAGTACGCTACTCCCCAGAGGCATAGAGCTACATTTCCAGTCCAGAAATCCCTTCCTGCAATTTACTGAAGGGTTGAACAGGGCAGAGCCTTCGGGGAATATATAAAGTTATTCTTATCCCTAACTGTGGCTTCTTGTCCTTCTGAAGTTGGGAACAATTCCCAGCCCTCATTTAGATTGTTCCCTTGGAGAGATTTAAAGGTTTCGCTGGAGACCTTAGCCTAAGCTGCTCCATCGCTCCCTCCGGCTATATTTAGCTCTTCCTATCCCTCCTTAGAAGTGAGCTTCTCTGCCCTCCCCTAAGAGTCTTCGGGAGGCTTAGCAACCTCGCTGTCTTTCTTTATGGGGCCATTGTGTTGCATGCAGAAGAAGGCCCCACAGGACACCCCCCTCAATGAAAAGCCCTAGGCAAGTGGTTTTCAGGTGTTCCTTCGTAGAGGAATACTCTAAATACAGGTTTGCTTGGAAGTCTGGCCCATTAAATTCAGTGTTGTCTATAGGTGCATATGCCTTCAAGTTGCCTCATGTCTGAATTTTATAGGGTCTTCTTAGGCAAGAAATCCCCAGAGGTGGTTTTGCCAGTTCCATCCTCTAAAATGTAGCCTAAAGTACCTGGTATTCATTGGCCATCTCCCATCAAAATACTACGCAAATATGACCCTGCACAGCTTCCAAGAACAGATGGGTTGGGGTGCCTTTAGAACATTTAGGCCCTGACCTAGTATTGCCTATTCCCAAGTAAATATTCTTGTAATCTTAAACATAAACTGTGCCATGTCTGAGAATCAGTATGGTGTAGTGGTTTGAGTGCTGGATGATGACTCTGGAGACCAGGGTTCAAATCCCAGTTCGGCCATGAAGCCTGCTGGTTGACCTTGGGCAAGTAACATGCTCTCAGCCTCAGGGAAAGGGAATGGCAAACCCTCTCTGAACAAATCTTGCCAAGGAAACCCCGTTATAAGGTCACGTTAGGGTCACCATAAGTTGGAAGCAACCTGAATACACACAACAAAGAGAAGTCTCTGCTCTTGGTTTAACCAGGCTGGGCAGCCCTGGGCCTGCTAGAAAGAAAAAAAGTTTGACAAGTTCTTGATTCCTTGGGCTGTTCACAGTGTGAATTGGAGATAGAAAATAAGTATGGTTTATTTAGGATTTATTTAGCTCTATAGGGAATCTGAAGCTTTTTCCATACATCAGTTCACTACCTGGATGTTTACTCAGTAGCAAATACATGATGATCATGGTGGAATCCGAATGATTTTCCTGCAAATAGGCTACACTTTTAGCCACAGTATTACACAAGAACAACATAAAAGTCTCAAAAGCATGTCCCCCTTCCTACTAGTATAGCCTGTGCTAACACTTGTGTGTTCCAGACTGAGCTTCACATAGACTGTGGGGTTGAAGGAACTGGCCTTGTTGGTGTTTTCTTGTGCTTTGGTGTTATACATTGTCAGGGTTGGGCTTGTGGATTGCAGAGGCAGGAGGACACTGCTGGATGAAGCTGAGCAATAATCTTGGGGAAGGAAAGCCAGAATACAGAAAAAGAACTGAGTACACAGATAAAGGGAGCAGGGAGAGAACTAATGCTTGAATAGCTGAAGGGGTCTTCAAAACATTTTGCTGCTGCAGGAGGTACAGAGGAACACAGAGCTCCTCTACGTTTTTGCTATTCTGAATAAGAATTGCAAGAGGCACAACTGCCTTTCTCAACTTGTAAGTTGTTTCTGCAGGACAGAGTGGTTTGAGTTTTGAACTATGACTCTGGAGACCAGAATTCGATTCCCTGCCCAGGCATGAAATCCATTGGGTGACTTTGGGAAAGTCACGTGCTCTCAGCTCCAGGGGACAGCAATGGCAAACCTCCTCTGAACAAATCTTGCCAAGAAAACCCCATAATAGGTTTGCCTTAGAGTCGCCATAAGTTAGAAACAACTTGAAGACACACAGCAACAATAAGGCTGCTTTTCTCCTATCGAAAAGTTAAAATTCTGCTTTCCCGTATTCATTTCATTTCATTTCTATGCCACATTTTCCCCAGAAAGGGACCTGAGATGACTCACAGATAAAATTGTCTAAAAATCTTGCACTAAAACATTAAAAGAAATTAAAATCATCTAGCTAAAACAGTATAAAATTACATGAAACATACAAAAGTTTAAAAAACATAACTAGAACATACTTCTCATATAAAAGCTTCTCTAACAGCAATTATATATTAAAATAGTGCTGAAAGAAAAAGGGTTTTGCCAGGCAGTGAAAGGAAAGATCAACCCAGACTCCCATGGAAAGGAAAGCTGCTCCCACTCTATAATAGCCCGTCTTTGTCCTCCTTTTTATTGTTTTCTTTTCCAGTGGATTCTTCTGTGTCCGTGGCAGATGACCTGAGCACAAACTTACAAAATTCAATTGATGGTTATGGTGTCGCTATCGTAACCTTTTTTTTTTTTTTTTTTTTTTGGCCACCACCTTCCTCTTAGGCTCAGAGAGTATGACTTACTTACACAAGAGGACCCAGTAGGTTTCAGTGGTTAAGCAGTGGGGATTAAAACCCTGATCTCATGGAGTCCTAGGCCAACACTTAAACCACTACACCAACAGTAGTTCACCTGCTTGGTGGAAGTAGAAATAGTGGATTGGTGGGTGCAGTAAGTGCCTTGTTAACCATAAGCCAGAGCTATTGAAGTTGTAAATTAAGTATAAAAGTTCTGGAGGAATCAAAAGGTCTTTGTGTGGTGCTTGGAAGAACAACAAAGTAGGCGCATGGTGGAGCTTTCTGAGAAGTGCATTCCCTGTCTGAAGTGCTACCACTGAGCAGATCCTCTTCCTGGTGGCTACCTGTCACACTTCATATGGCAGAAGAACTCAAGAAGGCCCTGTTCTGGAGAGTTTAGCCAGCAATGAGTACATTTGGACACAGTTGGGCCTTTGAGCCTCCTGGTATCACAGTCTCATAGTCTCTTCTTGTGACAGAGACAGCTCACAGTTCACATCAGCAGTGGACAAAATAGCAAAGTCGCCGTGGGGATGTATGAGGACCTCAGAGGACTCTTCTTCAAGACTGGGTTTACAGTCTTTCCCTGCTCCATTGTGCGATCCTCCTAAGGAGGTGACTGTCAGTGAAACCAGGAGTCCCAGAGTAAAGAACAGGAGATCACTTTGGAGACATCACTTTGGTAAGGAGTTTGACAGCCATGCATGATGCTGACCCTTAAAGCAGACACAAAGGATCCAGGACAATCGAACATGACTGTGGCATCCACAGAATGGGAGGGGAGTCCTGTGGTGCCTCATAAGGTAACACGTGCTCTGTCTAGCAACCATATTCTAGAAGTTTCAAGGCTCCCTTGCATGCATCATCAGCAACAACAATGGCAATGACAACAACAACAAAAGAAAATGACACTGAGTGATTCTGAAAGCTGAAGGACCCTGCCAGTTTATGTCATCTCTGATAATGACAGAGAGAGAAAAAGAGAAGGGAGAGACACACTTAATATTTTACTTGAAGTTGGAAGACCATGAGTAAAAAAGAAAGCATCTAGAAATGGCAGATGAAATTTTCAAAGGACAAAGAATGAGAAGATGATGGAAACGTAGACAGAAGTAGGCTTTGAAGTGGGAGCTTGATTCTCAGTCAGCAGTTTCTTTTCTGATGCGTATTCTTTTCTGGCAGCCCTCTTCACCCCATCAAGTATCAAATTTACTGAATTCAGATTGGCTGATATACTTTTATAATCATTACATATTTGTACTAAGGGTAGGTGATAAAGGGGTGTCCACCTTAGTCTTCTGTCCAAGTGTGTTTATAGACACAAATTTCTCATTTGTCCTGTCCAGTGCTCATGCAAAAGCACAGCATGGTAATTTCAGACAAATAAATCCATAATAGCACACTGAATGCAGGGAGGGGCAAACTAGTAAGTGTAAATAACTCCCTTGGATATCACAGCATATATAAAAAGAATTTGAAAAGTTCCCACAATCATGAGAACATCAACTCTGATTTGCCCCAACAGGAAAAATTTACCAGTTATACATGAAAAAAGTAGGCTGGGGAAAGAGAGGTGGGAAGGTAGCTGTGCGTGGAGTGTACACGATACTTTTCTGGGACGGCAAAGACCTTTGCAGTGCTCTTCTCCTCACTGAACCAACCACTCCCTGAATCAATCAAATAATGTGATTTCTACCACCAGACAGTTTTACTGAGATCATCAGGTGAAATGCAAAACACTTAGAAAACATCCTGAAAGCTGACACTCACCTTGGATCATTTTACACCAGGTGCGAGCAGCTTTGAAGCTGAAAAGACTTGTAAAAATGGTGGGGGGGGGGGGGAGTCTATCATGAATAATGGGTGAGTATTTCTAAGTTCTTACCTTGGTGCCAAATTGCCCACTGTGCCTTGCCTCCTTAAGACATTACCTTCTTAAGATTCAGACATAGTCTTCTGGTCCTTAGCCTTCTCACAGCCCAATCCTGAACATGTCTGTTCAGTCCCATTGATCTTATCCTAGGTAAGTGTGCACAGGTTTGCAATTTTCACCACTGGATTATTCCTTGTTATAGTTTGCCTCTCTCATCTTGTGTTTTAGAAAATGCTCTATGAAGGACTTGAACCTTTAATTGATGGATCAATGGCAGGAGGTAGACTGGATGGCCACTGCGGTCTCTTCCAACTCTTATGATTATATGAATTAGATTCATCTGCTTAAAACAATTAAAAACACATCCTTCAATCAACTGGACAACATAGTTTTGAAGTTAAATTATTTATTCAGTTTATCAATGAATACATCTGCAAGGAGCCTCTTAGAAGATTCCTTTTACACTTAATCTCCAACAAAAAAAATGCTTTCAAGATGACACCTGTTACAGTATATAAAATGTGCCATCAAAAAATAAGAGAAGTGGGTGTTTGGGGTTTTTGAAAAACCATTAAGTCATATGCATATCATTTGTTTCTGTGTTTACTGTTTAAAACTGTCATGTCCCGAAAAACAGCCCACTGGCACCTGAAAACAGTGATTAAAATATAGGTTCTACATAAGGCAGAAATACACTGATATAGAAAGAGGCTAAAAACTGCAAGAGAAAGGTAGACAAATCATTTAAACTATTTTTGATTGATCAGTCAATTCAGATTCCTTTAATTAGGTAATAGCCCTAGGGAGACACAATGATGGACTAACGTTGGCAGATCCAACTCTCAAGAGGCCTGTATCTGAGCTGGTGGGCCCTCTCTGTCCATCCATTCATTTGTGGGTCCTATGTTTCTCTCAGGAAAATGCTGGCTGCTGCTTGAGGCACTGGCTTTCCACATGCAGCATTGCCACCATCTTGCTATATCTAGATCCAGATCGCAAGTGAGACACTTGTCAAAAGTGTCTCAAAAAGAGGCCAAGGTAGTACAGAAGGAGCATGCAGGAGAAAGCTGTCAAGGATCATAACTGAAATGTCTGAAAGGAGTGGAATGGAGATGGAAGCCCTTTAGAGGAGAAGGAGATTTTTAACTATATATTCAGGTATAGGTATGTGGTAGTGACACAATTGATTATCTGGATCAACTGCGCATTTCCAAACAAAAGTATTGGAAATCATAGCAAAGCATAATAAATACAATCTGCAAAATTCTAATGAACTGCACTGTCTCAACAATATCAATGCTGTGAAATAAGGGCTCACATTTCTAAAATATTCACAAGTGAAGATAAAGAAACCCCTTCCTTCCAACTGCACTGTCTCAACAATATCAATGCTGTGAAATAAAGGCTCACGTTTCTAAAATATTCACAAGTGAAGATAAAGAAAGCTCTTCCTTTACTTCCATTCCCACTGCTTCATGTTTCAGTGTTGAGTTGGAACTCTTTGCCCCCTACCATAGACACTTTCCGAGTATCTGTCCAGCATGGTTTCTACATGTTCCTCACTTTCTGAATTGGCAGGTCAAATAATGTTTCCCATCTTGAATCATTGATCTGACTCTCCTAGCAATGTCAGCAATAAACTATACAGGTGGAAACTAAACATAAATTTTTGGGTTTCTGAAGTGCAGAAAAGGAGGGCTGTCAGATACTGTATGAAATACACACACACACTCTTTCCCTCCCTGTATGAAAATATTGTGTGAAATATTGAGTTAAACCAGTGAGGAATTTGCACAGATGCCTGTGGATGTTAATGTAACGAATGCTCTCATTTTCGGCCAACAGGCAAAAGCATAATTAACAAACACAAGGTGAGCAGATATCATAACTGCAAAGGAGGACAAGGCACTGCAAAATGTAGGACATTCAAGCAAAATGTAGGTCATTACAAAAAAACACCTAAAAGGGCTTTTTAAAAACTTTTAAAAAGCTAAAAACATTACAAAATAAAAGCTAAAGATAAATGTAAATTTGTGCTTCTTAGTCAACTCTAAATGAAGAACATTTTGAAATTCCTCCTGGCTATAAAGTTTGTTTGTTTGTTTGTTTATTATATTTATTTGTATCCCGCTCTTTTCCCAGGACTGGGACTCAAAATTTCAAAAGTTGAAATGTAGGGCTTATCCTGGGAAAGGAGGATGTCTGGTCACCCTGAACAAACATCAGAATCTAGTCTCTCTTACTGTGATGTCAATATGGAAAACTATAAAAAGAGTCAGTCGTGTTGATAAAACAAAATTCAGAATCCACAGGAAGGATTATGCCTTTATTAGGACCAAACAAAATACAATAACGTATGTAAACATCCAGCTCTTCCAACTCTTATGATTATATGAATTAGATTAATCTGTTTAAAACATTTAGGATGGATTAAAAAGGCATCCTTCAATTAATAGGACAACATATTTTTGAATTTAAATTAATTATTTAATTTTTCAGTGTATAAAACTGGAAGGAGCAAGCGGCCTCTTCGCTAATTCCTTCTCCCTTTTCACTTATACTCCAACAAAAAATGCTTTCACGGTAGCATCTGCTGCTGTATGTAAAGCCCCATCAAAAAACAAGAGAAGTTGGTGTTTTTTATTTTGTTTTTAAAAACCATTAAGTCATATGCATTGTATTTGTTTCTTTGTTTACGTGTTTAAAAATCATCGTGCCCCTGCGTCTGGCCTAAAAACAGTCCATAAGCATCTTAAAACAGATATTAAAATACAAGTTCTGCGTGAAGCAGCAATACACTAATATAGAAAGACATTAAAAACTATAAGAGATAGCCAGACAAAACTGATCAAAACATCAGTCCCCTAGAAGTCTTCATCAGCCTGAGGGGGAAACAAAATAGAAAGAAACAGAAAAAGGCAGACAACTCACCCCAGTGTTGTAGCCATGAGGTCTGCAACTAAACCTAGCCTCAGGATGGAGAAAGCAGTCTGTGCAACCAACAGGTGCTTCGATTTCAGGTTTAACTAAGAGTGAGTTGGAAGTCAGAGTTCATGGCCAAAGAAATGGTCCTACTCTGTTCCCCCTCCCCATTCTCTGCTTTTCCCCATCCCCTAATTTTCCTGGTGCCACCTAGCCTTGGAGAAACTCATAACCTGGAACTTTTGTTCCATTTTGGTTTTTCCAATAAAAGTATTCATAGGCCTCATTCCCACTACATTTTAAACCAGTTTGCAAATCGGTTTGAAGCGGTTCAAATGAACCTGGTTCACACTTGAACCGAATCACTGAAGCGATTCAGAGAGGGGGGCTGTGCACTAGATCCATTTAAGCCAGGTCTTTTTAATGCTGATTTTTTCCGCATCTTTTTGGGTAAATTGATTCCACGCAAATGTGAACCAGCTGCGGATCAGAATCGATTTCAAGAATTGATTTGAAGAATCAAATTCACGAATCGATTCAGTGTCAGTGTGAACAAGATACTGGTAGGAATTGATTTACTATGATGTGATAAGAGGTTGCCGGGTGGGGAAGAGAAAAATAACAACCTGTGTTTGCCCACCCTTCAACCCTCATACAGAAGTACATAAATGCAATTGCAGCGATGGACAGAGGGGGAAAAACCCCACTGAAAATGCTTCATATTGAACTGATTCATTTGCCAATGTGAACAAACAAGTGGATTATTTTGAGAGACTCCTGCAGGAAACAGTTTAGATTGAATAGATTCATTTGTCAATGTGAACCACAAGTGGGTTATTTTATTTTATTTTACAGCAAGAAAATGCAATTGGGACAAATGTAGTGTGAACCACGCTCCACTGCCAAACCAATCCATCGATTCAGATCGCAAAGCAATTTATTTGTGCGTGGGAATGAGTCCACACACATGCAACTGCAGGTTTTGGATGGGATATTAATCTTTCTGAAGCAATTGCTGTGAAATGCCGCCAGAGGGGGCATCTCAGCTATGCTAGAAATCCCAGTCCTTCCAGTTTCACAGCCAAAAGTGGAGTAGCCCTATACCCCTATAATGCTGTAATACAAAGTGTACTTTTAAAAATAGATATGGGGGGAAATGTCCAACCACTGCAATTTTTCACAAACTGGTTAACAGCAGTGATGGAAATGTCTTTACAAAAGATTGTTTAAGATTAGTCCAATAGAGGTATGGTGCTATACTCCTATAATGTCGTGAACATTTTTATTAAAAAATTCTGCTCACCACTTTTATCTCCTTCACATTTGGCTGGAAATGTGTCGTCGTCCCCCAGTTCCCCGCCTTGTGATTTTAAAATGTTATATATTGCACTCTAGCATTTAGGGCATATAGATTTAAAACACTCTTTTATTTTCATTATATTTAATTATGTTTTTAATGTGTATTTTCAATGTTGTGAAAATAATGCCTTAATGCTACTTAAAATATTGATTGAATAGTTGAAGGGTGATAAAAATTACACCCATTTCATTGAACAATTGATGAGTGGGGAAAAATGGCATCCGTTGCAAAGTTTATACTGAATGTGAGGTTGAAGGCTTTCACAGCCGGAAACCATAGTTTTTTGTGGGGTTTTCAGTCTATGTGGCCACATTCTGGAAGAGTTTATTCCCAATGTTTCACCAGCATCTGTGGCTGGCAACTTCAGAAGATGCCAGCCACAGATGCTGGTGAAACATCAGGAAGAAACTCTTAATACTGAATGTGGGCTGAGCCATAGGAGTTTATCAGACAGGAGGAATTTCTCTTTATTTCGAATGGAGCCAATTGGAGCCAATTCGAATTCACGTGAATTCGCTAATTTAGCAAATTTACGTGAATTCCAATTGTATTCGGAATGTGTTCAGAATGACTTCCCATTACCTGAAAATGACTGCCCATTGCCCAAAATTGCGTGAGAGACTTTAATACGCAATAACATGAAACCCCATGATTGCATTCAGATTGCCATTAGATTATACTTTCAATTTCCGTCGTCTGATAAACTCCATAGCCACTTCCTTTGGCAACACAGTATTGAGAAGACATGTGAAGAGTACAGCTGTGTGATGATATCATGTGACACCCCATGAATTGTAGATAAACAAATTGTGATAATTTCACATCTAGTAGCAACCTATTTTTTTTTCTCTCCAGTTTACTAGATTAATGTTTTGGTGCTTCCAGATGGATAATTCTATCAATAAACAGGCATTGTGCAGCTGTGCTCTTGCTCCTTCCTGAATATATTTAAATTTAATTTAACTTAAACATTTTTAGCCTGCCTTTCTCCTGATAATGGATTCAAGTTGGCTAACAAACTTAAAACAATACAAGTAAAAAACCATACAAAAGTCCAAATAAAAGTATAAATATAAAATTTTAAAAAACCCAATTAAACAGTGTATGGGTTTTAAATAATTAAACCTTAAAATATTAAAATGCATTAAAAACTATATTGTTCTTCTTCTTGTGTGCCTTGAAGTCATTTCTCATTTATGGCTACCCTAAGGCAAACCTATTATGGGGTTTTCCTGGCAAGATGTGTTCAGAGGTAGTTTGCCATTGCCTTCCCTGGAGGTTGAGAGAGTGTGAGTTACCCTGGGTCACCCAATGGGTTTCACAGATGAGCTGGTCTCCAGAGTTGTAGTCCAACACTCAAACCACTACACTTACACTGGCTTACAAACTCTTTAAAACCTTAAAAACAGCACCGCACCACATTAAAAGCCCAATCTGCAATAGTTTGTAAATGCCTGGCAGCATAAAAATATTGTGACGTGCCACCAAAAGGACAGCAAGGATGGGGCCATCCTGGCGTCTCTAGGGAGAGAGTTTCAAAGTATGAGATCAGCCACTAAAAAGGCCCTGTCTCCCTTGTTCCCACCAAACAAGCCTGAGAAGGTGGGGGGACAGAGAGAAGAGCTTCTGCAAATGATCTTAGAGGTCTAATGGGCTCAGAAATTGAGATATGGTCCTTCAAATAACCTGGACCCAAGCTGTATAGGGCTTTATGGGTCAAGACCAGCACTTTGAATTGTGCCTGGAAATGGACCGACAGCCAATGGAGCTGTTGCAATAAGGGAACTGTACACTGTAACCAGCTCTGGTAAGCGACATGACGTTTTGGGCCAAGTTTCTGAGCACTTTTCAAAGGCAGTCCCATATAGAACACATTTTTGTTGTTGTTGTTGTTCTTGTTGTTTGCATTCAAGTCATTTCCAACTTATGGCAACCCTGAGGCGAACCTATGACAGGATTTTCTTGGCAGGTTTCTTCAGAGGAGGTTTGCGATGGCTTTCCTCTGAGGCTGAGAGAGTGTGACTTGCATAAGATCACCCAGTGGGTTTCATGGCTCAGTGGGGATTTGAACCTGGTCTCCAGAGTGGTAGTCCAACATGCAATCTACTTCGCCATGATGCATTGCGGTAATCCATGGGATGCGACCAAGGAGTTTATCAGACGGGAGGAATTTTTCTCTATTTCGTATGGAGCCAATTCGAATTCATGTGAATTCGCTAGTTTAGCGAATTCATGTGAATTCCCATTGCGTTCGGAATGCGTTCAGATTGACTTCCCATTACCGGAAAATGACCCCTCATTGCCTGAAATTGCGTGAGATGATTTAATTAGCAATAAGGTAAAACCCATTATTGTGTTCAGAATGACTTCCCTTTTGCCCAAAATTGCGTGAGATACTTTAATTCGTAATAACGTGAAACCCCATGATTGCGTTCAGATTGCCATTAGATTATACTTCCAATTTCTGTCATCTGATAAACTCCCAAGATGAGGGGAAGATGAGGATATCCGGACCCCCTGGGAAATTCTATGTTTAAGGGATGGCAGTTACACAAGAAGAGCTTCTCTTTAATCTCTAGAGCCTTTAATCTCTAGAGCCATTTGTGGAAGACGGCAAGAAGAATGACTGGGCAGGTTGTGGACATACAAAAGTAAGAGAAGTATGGGAGCTCAGGTGAAATTAAGTAAAAGCAGCCATGGACCCAGAACAATTTGTCACTTGACCAGAAAATGGATTAGGCAAAAAAAAAAAAATCAGGAATTTTTTAAAAATTTGTATTGAGATGGGCATTGTCATCTGGCAATGCCTCCAATGTAAGCTTTTGTTGAAGAGCACAATCCAGTAAGAAAGGGTTAATCCAAATCAACCATGGGGAATAGCTGTAAGCAGTGGGGGAGATGTTAGTAAGGGAAGAACTGAAGGGACAGTGACCCAGAGGCTGCATCCACTCTTCAGAAATAATCCAGTTTGACACCATTTGAACATAGCTCAATGCTATGGAATTTTGGGAACTGTAGTTTATTGTGGCACCGGAGCAAAGCACAAGCTACAATTCCCTGAATTCCATAGCATTGAGCCATGGCAGTTCAAGTGGTGTCAAACTAGATTATTTCTATAGTGCGGATGCAGGCATAGAGACAGCTGAATGTGTGAAAAGTAATCTCTAACTTTGCTGATACTGTCAGCAGGGTGACAAGTGAACCACATATATGGCCTGAGAGAAATCTAAAATTGTGGACTGTGAGATTTTTAAAAGTGGGTTTATAATGTTCTTCCCATTGGAACTATGGACCTTATCACAGGGAGACAAAGTGCCCAAATTCCATGGTTAAATGGGGTTTAAATCCCAGGATTGTTCTCAGACACATTGGGTTCATTGAGCATTAACACGACATGAAGCCGTGCAGAAAGTGGGCAAAAAGTGCCGCTTTTTACTTTCAGGATTTTCCCTAAAGTAAAAAGTGGTGCAATTTTGCCACTTTCTGCATGGGTTAATTTCGTGTTAATGTTCAATGAACACAACGTCATCTGAAACCATTCCGCTTTCCCCAGATTTTCAGATTTTCCCCTTTTACCCACAGGATTTAGGTGATAAACTCCTATGATAAACTGCAAAAGTCAGAGCAGAAAAACACAGTCATTATTTTATTTTATTAATGTCCTAACCTATTAAAACAGATGAGTGCATGTCCAAGGACAATTTGAAACTGTATACGAAGCCTGTGATTAATAACGTAAAGCAGATGGTGTCTGTTGTTTATAGTAGATTTTGTTTGTTTTGCTATATTGTATTTCCAAAATAAAATACTTATTTAAAGGGGAAAAGAATATGATATCCTGCCAAATCCCCAGTGTCCAGAACAGATTATGCATATATTTGCAAGAGAGGGAGATTTATTATGTTGTTAAATATGTCATATCCAAATCTTCAAAAATTCCTGGGGTTTGAAATTCAAAACTGAAACATCATAGTTTGCAGAATTCATATCTATAATCCAGCCAAAGATTCTTCTTAAATTCAGTGGGGGCAAATTAAGCATTTTTGGAATTAAAAATGCTGAATTTGGAATTAAGTGGTGCTTACCTCTGTTCTCTCTTTGCTTGGAGCCCTACTTTTCAGATTCTCATAATATTCACATACTCATCAAGTCTGTACATGTAGTTTCATAACTGAACTTTGAAGGGAATCTCGATCCATGTCCCATAACCTCCAAGCCTCCACAGTTTCTCTTATAAAGAATTCTCTCTTCTCTAAGCTACTTGCTCCATCCTCATCTATATCTTTAAAAATATGTTCACAGCTCATATGCACTGGGGCCATCCTTTCCACATACTGCACTCGTTTTCTACTCACTCCACTTTACACACGCACGACATCTGTGAGACACAGGCTGCATACACCCTGCAGAAATAATCCGGTTTGACCCCCCTTCAACTGCCCTGGCTCAGTACTATGGAATCCTGAGGACTACAGTTTGTTGTGGCATCACAGCACATCACAGCTCCGGTGCCACAACAAAATGGCAGTCCCCAGAATTCCATAACACTGAGCCGTGGCAGTTGAAGTGCGATCAAACCCGATTATTTCTGCAGTATGGTTGAAGCCAGATCCCAAATGCAATCTTTTGGAATTATAACGCCTTTTAGTTTTGTTGCCTGATTGGGGACGGATGGAGTGCTGCATTCAGTGTGGCAAGGTTACACCCTGACTTCGTTGTTTCTAGATAAATCCCAGATGTACTGTGAAAGATGCTTATAGTCGCCATCTCCTCTGGCTCAAAACAGTTTGTTAGCAGAGCAAACACGGCCAGTCTCTCCTCTGTGAAAAGAGGCCAGAGCGACATCCAAGGAGGATCATCCTCCCTTAAAACAAAAACAAAAATTGGAAAAGAGAAAGTGATGGGATTAAAAACCTCACTGTGTTTCTTTTTATCTCTGCAGGACCCAGAAGACATTGAGAGGGCAGTCCAGAATTAGTCTGTCAACATGGGTGAAATAGAGCAGATGAAGCAAGAGGCAGAGCAGCTGAAGAAGCAAATTGAGGTAATGCTGGGAGAAATTGGAGAGCAGCTAAGAGTGGGCTCTCTTCTTTCTGGTGCTGAACTACAGACCCTGAGTCCTTACTAGATGGCCTTAGGTCAGCTTCTCTTTCAACCTCAACACCCCACCTGCACACATGGATAGTAATAATGACTTGCCTTAAAAATCAGGAGGATTACAATAAGACAACATATGCAAAGTTCTTGAAATGTTTTCAGATGTAGAGTACCATTACTGTTGTCATCATCACAGGTCATGCAGGAATTGTATTTTCCCAGTTTCACAGAAAATTACAGAAATACCATCACAGCTACTTCCCTCTTTCCTCCTACAAATTGACTGTTTGAGTTGGATTTGTGTCAAATTCAGTGACAACAAATTAAGCGTGTGGGGAATTAAAAATGCTTAATTTGAATGTAAGTTCTCTCTTTGCTTTGAATCCTTCTTTCCAGAATCTCACAATATGAAACTGTGCATGCAGTTTCATAACAATCTCAAAGGGAATCTCCATCCATGTCCTATAACCTGCAAGCCTCCACAGTGTCTCTTGTGACAAGTTCTCTCATCTCTAAGGACCTTATCAGATGTCGGAAATTGGAAGTATAATCTAATGGCAATCCGAACGCAATCATTGGGGTTTCACGTTATTGCGAATTAAAGCATCTCATGCAATTTCGGGCAAAAGGGAAGTCATTCCGAACACAATCATGGGTTTTACCTTATAGCGAATTAAAGCATCTCACACAATTTCGGGCAATGGGGGGGGTCATTTTTGAGTAATGGGAAGTCATTCTGAACTCATTCTGAACGCAATTGGAATTCACATAAATTCGCTAGACTAGCAAATTCACGTGAATTCGAATTGGCTCCATTCGCAATAAAGAGAAATTCCTCCCATCTGATAAGGTCCTAAGATACTTTCTCCATCCTCATCTACATCTTAAAAACTCACTACTCGGCCACATACGTTTTGCACATCTGGTTTCCTACTCACTCCAATTTACACATGCACAACATCTATGAGACACAGACTCTAATTCCCATTCACCTTTCATTCTTGTTGCAGGATGCTCGAAAAGCTTGTGCAGACACCACACTTGCTCAGGTAAGAAGAGCTGGTGAGAATTTCCCTTATCTAGAAAGAATTAAGAATCTGATATAAATCTCCTGAAAGGAATGGGGTTACCAAAGTCACTCAGTACTGTGTGGAAATGGGGTTTCTGTTTGCTAAGTCTCCTCTTTTCTGTTCAGCTCGTCTCTGGGATTGAAGTGGTTGGGCGCATACAGATGCGTACACGGCGAACCCTGCGTGGGCACCTGGCCAAGATCTATGCTTGTCATTGGTCCACAGACTCCAAGTAAGTGATGGAAACCAAGTATGGAGGGCCACAGCTCTCTTCCTTTGCTGTCTCTTAGGATGGCGAAGGACCCTTCCTATGGCCTACCACTGCAATACCCTTCCTCTGGCCTCCTACAAATCTTCTTTAGACACAGCCAGCCTTGCTGCATAGGCAGACTTAGGCCCTGTACACATCAACTATTAAGTCCAACATGCGGGTGGAGTCGGGCATAGTGTCTTCATGATGCATGCCTGACTTCGCCGCCAGGGCACCCTGGTTCTGCACACCACTCCACAGGGCATGCTGTATCATGGACTGCCTCTGGCACTGCGTCCATATGATGCAGCACTGAAGGCATGCTGTATAGCTGCAGCAACACGGCTATGGTACCATTTCAAGGACGCAAAAAGGAGCCACTTTTGCATCTCCTTTTTGCACCCTCAAAAGGCCAGATCAGGGCCATGGCGTGAGGTTGCTGCAACCCCAATCCAGTGCAAAAAGGGGCGGCTCCAGACCACCCCTTTGGGGCAGTCTGTCGAGCCCCTTAGACAGTCAGGGACTCCTCTTACCTGTCCTCTTGAGAGGAAAGTTACTGCTACTCCCTGGACACCTGGATTTATCCATCTTTTTAATGCCAGTTTACAGACTAGGAAACATAGCCATGTTGGTCATATGCATCAAAAATGCACAAAATAGTGATACCTTCATTTGACCAAGCAAAATGCACAAATTCAATGATGCAAGCTTTTGAAGCTCCACTGGCTTCTTCATCAGGCAAAGGTGTTAAAAATCATACAGAACAACACCAACAATATCTTGACAAAATGCAGGCAGGCCTGTGACCAACGTCAACATTTTTTCCCCATTTTTCTCCCTCATGTATGATTTTCCACATTGCCTGATGAAGAAGCCAGTAGAGCTTCATAATGTACTTTGTGCATTTTGGTTGGTCTTGTAAAGGTATTACTGTTTTGTGCATTTTGGACATTATTGTACTTTGCTTACAGACTCTTAACAGAGGCTTGCTACAAATATTATTTCAAACAAGCCAATTGCGTCCATGTGAAATAAACATGAAAATAAAATAAAAAATAGTGCCCAGATAAACTCTTGCCCGTTAAAGTGTTATTGGCATGCTGCTTGGGATAGGATAAAGTGAATTGAGGCTTTAAATTTGTAGCACTAA
This sequence comes from Urosaurus nigricauda, assembly GCA_034509955.1. Taxonomy (NCBI): domain Eukaryota; kingdom Metazoa; phylum Chordata; class Lepidosauria; order Squamata; family Phrynosomatidae; genus Urosaurus; species Urosaurus nigricauda. Next base: position 125,915,324 of record JAOEGL010000002.1, read on the forward strand.
ATTTTGGCCATCTCCTTTTCCATAAAACTTTTGATGAAACCCTTAATTTCCTTTACCAGTTGAAAAAAGATTTTTGTATTTCAGTTTTTACTAGTAGAACTCAACACTCTTCCAAGGTGGCATTTTCTGTCCTACTCCCTTCCCATACCCATTTATTTTCATAAACTACCTTGCAAAGTACCAAGTGATTCAAAAAGAATGGAGCAAAAGTGAAGCTGTTCTTAATTGGTTTTGCACCATGCTTTTTAAATCATCCTGTACATTAGGATGAGACAGTGGACCTTATCAGACGGGAGGAATTTCTCTTTATTGCGAATGGAGCCAATTGGAGCCAATTTGAATTCACATGAATTCACTAGTTTAGCGAATTTACATCAATTCCAATTGCGTTCGGAATGCATTCAGAATGACTTCCCATTACCCGAAAATGACCCCCCATTGCCTGAAATTACATGAGATGCTTTAATAAGAAATAATGTAAAACCCATGATTGCATTCAGAATGACTTCTCTTTTGCCTGAAATTGCGTAAGATACTTTAATACGTAATAACGTGAAACCCCATGATTGCGTTCAGATTGCCATTAGATTATACTTCGTTTCCAACGTCTGATAAGGTCCAGTGACTGGCTGATAGTCATCCAGTGGACTTCTCACCCATCTGCAAAATCTAAACAGGATGCTACTCAGTGAAAAGAGATGTCATTTTAAATGTGTGCTGTAAAGCACCTATTCCCAGTCTGATGTTTTCCAAACATTTCAGACTACCATTCCCTTCACCACCACCACCCCCAATAAATATTGTCAGTGGTAAGGAGTGATGAGAGTTGTAGTTGATAAGGGTTGCTGTAAAGCATGATATAAATTGCTGATAACATAATGTAAGAAGAACAGTGAGTAAATGATAGGCACTGGAATGTATAAATCTTTCTACCATCTCTTAATTTCTTTACCACGTAAACAATTGTAGACCTTAAGAAAAAACCAAAATCTGTAACATGGTAATTTCTTTATTAGGTCAAACAAATTGGCACACACAAAAAAAACCTGTTTAGCTTCTCAAGTTCACTACATTGTTTGATCAAGTGAAATGTTTCAGTGTGGAACGCACAAGCATAATAACCACAAAGGTGTGATAGACAGTGGGGGCAGAGAGCCATGTTTCAAGGAAAGATGGGGCCTTCAGATCCCATCCAATGCAGCCGTATTAATGTGCTTCTGCTTCTCTCTCTTAGGCTTATGGTCAGTGCCTCACAAGATGGAAAGCTCATTGTGTGGGACACATACACAACCAACAAGGTAAGGGCTACTTACAATGGTAGAAACATCACCTGCCAGAAATGCCACAAAGGAGAAGGTAGAAACTCCCCTGGGAGCTACTCTCATTTCATTCATCAGTCTACTTTCCTGCCATTCAAGTCCTACCTACAGCAGCCAATGTCTCTTTCTTTTTTTTCCAATGGAGTCCCAAACTCACTTTGGATTTCCACCCTCTCCTCTGATCCCAGGTCCATGCCATTCCTCTCCGCTCCTCCTGGGTCATGACCTGTGCCTACGCCCCATCAGGGAATTTTGTGGCCTGTGGAGGTCTCGACAACATGTGCTCTATCTACAACCTCAAGAGTCGCGAAGGGAACGTGAAAGTAAGCCGGGAACTCTCGGCCCATACAGGTGAACATTTCAGTCATGGCGAGCTCATCCAACAGAGGCACAGAAAAGTTACCCAAAATTAAGAACTGGTTTTCCAGAAGCTTTCATTAAATTAAAAAAAAAGTTGTTTCTTCTCATGGTAAACCTGCAAGTCTGTGGATAGTGTGGTAAAATCTCAGAAGCCAGAGACTGGGTTGCTGTGGGGTTCCCCGTTGGACTAAACCTCATTGGACTAAGACTGATGGACAAGCACCTGCACTCTCTTAGATATTATGACATCCCCATCATCCCTCCTGCAACCATTTCTTCCACAAGCACAAACATTTCGCCCTTTTCATTTGACAGCTGGGAGGTTAACTGGCTGTTGCACAAAAGCAGAGTGCAAGTGCTTTGATGCTCTGGGTGCAATTTTGGTAACAGAACTGTGGGATCCAGTGTAACCCTACCCATGCTGGATGCAAAACGTGTATAGGAATTGAGTTTTTTTCCGGTCGAATATTAAATATAGTTTTTTTAAAAAAGGAATCATATACTTTAGTACAGAATACATATAGTGTTGGTTTTCTCAGTTTCCTCTTCAGTAATATGCACATTCTGCTATCCCTACTGTGCAGGCTACCTCTCCTGCTGTCGATTCCTGGATGACAACAACATTGTGACCAGTTCTGGGGACACTACCTGGTATGTTCAGCCACCCATGTGTACAGGTGGAAAAGTGTGGGGGAAAGGTGGAAAAATTAGGGAGGAGGACAAATGTTTTCTTTTAAAAATTGAAAAATGGTTTATATAATATTTAATTTTGGAGTGATGAATAAAATATTTAATGATAAGATGTTCATAAATTTAACCTGTGCACATTAAAACTACGTCGCTGGTGCACTTTTAGGTAAGATTATGTACCATATGTCTCACATAATTGCAATTCCTGGTCTTGGTTTCATTTTCTCATTTTTTAAATGGGAATGAGTCTACTTGGTACTATGGAGCACTAGTGGAGACAAAATAATTTTATTTATTTTACTAACATTGATGGTTGCCTCTATATTTATTCTCTGGTGGATTTTTGCTTGCTCTTAATAAATTGGAAAAACTAACCTGGTTCTTTTATAGGTCAGATGGCTCTTACAGATTGGGACTTTGTAGCTCCATCTATAACAAAATATAGCATTTTAAAATTGTACATTTCGTTCATAATTGTAGTTGGCCCTCCATATCCACAGATTCTGTATCCACAGATTCAACCAACCATGGTTTGGAAAGATTCACACACACACACACAATATCAAAGAACAAAACAAAACACCAAACCTTAATTTTGCTGTTTTATATAAGGGATTCCATTTTACTATGTCATTATATAAAATAGAAATTGAGCATCTGTGGATTTTGGTATCCACAAGCGGTCCAGGAACCAAACTCCAGCAAATAGCAAGGGCCCACTATATTTTTTTAAATAAATTGTATTATTAACATATAAAATATGTTAACTTTAGGGCAAAACATGTTATACATAATGCATTATGTTCCTTAAATGACAAAATGATTCAACTTGTAAAGGCTTCTGATACAGGCATACCTCTGCTAACAAAGCCTCTGACAAAGAAACTCCTTTTGAGTCTTTAAAGGGCAAAAGTGACTAGTGTGATTTTGTATTTTAATTTGGAGCCCTCTCCCACTCCATTATCTTGTCAACATCTAAAAGACTGGGGTTAGTAGATGGATCCCTGAATCAGAGCTCAAAGAACAACAGTGGAGCCTCTGACGTCTTTCCATTATAACTGCATCGCATCCCTCCCAGATCCCTCTAGTTTCAGCCATGCACAAGGTGTCAACCTAAACAGGATGTATTCCTTTTCAGACTGAGGAGTCTGAAAATCAGTATGTCTCATATACTGATTAAAAAGACCAGAAAGTCCCGGATTTTGTTCCTGTCCTTTCTAGGACAGGATTTTTTTTTTTTTTTTTTTTTTTGGTTTTACACTGAGTTAAAATAAACAGGCCTAGGACGCTGGTATAAAAAAAAAATCTCTGATCATACTGAGAGCTGACAGAAAATATTCTGGGGTGAACAAAACATGTACCACTCTCCAAAATAAAATTGGAAAGAATAGGAATGAATATGGGATTTTCTGGTCTTTTTAATCAGTCTAGATGTGTCCTTAGTTTGGTATTAAATAAGAAAGAACAGGAACAAAATCTGAGTCTTTTTGATCAGTTTGCATGCATCTTTGAGAGTGTTTTATGATTAGGAGACTTGGGAGAGTGCATTCTCAGGCCTACAGTTGCCTATTGTGTATTTTTAAAATATTTTTGCATTATAGTTTCAGAAATTTTCTTTTAACTGTTGTTAGTACAGTCAGCCCACCCCCGAATCTATAGAGTCAACCATCCATGCTTTATTTCTAGGGCTTAAAAATAAGAATCGATGGCTTGAAATTATTTTTTAAAAATTAATTCCAAATTAATTCCAAAAAGCAAAGCTTGATTTTGCCATTTTATAAGGGACATCATTTACTATGCCATTGTATATAATGCAACTTGAGCATCCATGGATTTGGGTCCTGGAACCAAACCCCAGTGGATAACAAGAGCCCACTTTAATTTGTTGTCTGACTGGAGTTCTGTTTCAAGCAAAGGCATTCTACAGGAAATGTTTGAAATATACCATATGCATAAAGAAAAATCTGAAATGGGTCCATGACCAAACCAGCCGAACCCACTGCCGCTCTGAGTGCCTGCCTCCTCCCACTGCAGTGCCCTCTGGGACATTGAAACAGGACAGCAGAAGACAGTCTTCGTAGGCCATACTGGCGACTGCATGAGCCTAGCTGTCTCCCCAGACTTCAAGCTTTTCATTTCTGGAGCCTGCGATGCCACCGCCAAGCTGTGGGATGTCCGGGAGGGAACTTGTCGCCAGACGTTCTCTGGGCATGAATCTGACATCAATGCCATCACCGTAAGTTTCCTTAGAGGGACAAAGACCATCCCGAGATTTCAGGGGGGGGGGGGGACTGTAGTAGACTCAAGAGTGGTGATGAGTGGAAGTAGACAGGCAGCAGGAACAGAAGACACTGAACTGTAGGAAAGAGTGGGGCTGAAGCCATGGGTAGGGAAGGGTGAGAGGGGGATGCAGATGCTGTTTGTCTTCTCTGCCCAGTTCTTTCCCAACGGTGAGGCCATCTGCACTGGTTCCGATGATGCCACCTGCCGCCTCTACGACCTTCGAGCAGACCAGGAGCTCATTGTCTACGCTCACGAAAGCATCATCTGTGGCATTACCTCAGTCGCATTCTCCCGCAGTGGCCGCCTCCTCCTGGCTGGATATGATGATTTTAACTGCAACATCTGGGACTCTTTGAAGTCAGAGCGTGTGGGTAAGTAGACCTGAGAACCACAGCTCCAGTCTTGCTTAACTGCCTCTTTGCAATCAACTTCTCTGACATCTTTCTCAGAACATACTGTGGTTGTGGGCCTTCAAGTTGTTTCCAACTTACGGCAACCCTAAAGAGGACCTATCAGATGGCTTTCTTGGCAAGTTTCTTCAGAGGAGGCTCACCATTGCTGTCTTCTGAGGCTCAGAGTATGACTTGTCCAAATTCACGTAATGGGTTTCCATGGTTGAGCAGGGATTTGATCCATGATCTCCAGAGTCATAGTCCAGCCGTCAAATCACAACACCACATTGGCTCTCAGAATAGCAGATTAAAAACAAAGATGCTTTGTGTTCTAGCATACAGGACAAAAGAAATCCCTTCCTCTAGGCAGCCAGGCAGGGTTCTGCTGAGAGCTTGTCTCAGTCTCAGTTCAGACATGGCCCATTTGTTCAATAGTTGCACCAGAGAGAACATGTGCATTGTTTTTCATGACTAAATACTGCCTCATATAGAAGGCTATCCATTCACAAAAAACTAGAAATCCAGGAGGGGGAACCACCAAATCTAGTGACATCTTAGAGAGATTTAACAGGTTTTATCTGGTGTAAGCTTTCAGTGGCTGATGCCCACTTTCAGATACATGGACTGTCAGCTTGAATCCATGAAGGCTTAATGTCAAATGAAAGTGTTCAGTCTCCAAGGTGCAATTTGGATGTTTGTTATTTACTCTGCAACTGACCATGCATTTTTTTTGCAATAAATATCAGGAAAGAGTACCTGCCTCACCTTTCCCCAAATTAGTTTTCTATATACAACAACATTATTTTCTGTGAAGCAGCCATTCAGACACTAAACTCCAAGTCTGAAAAATGGCACAATCTAGCTTTTATGTATCTACTGCTCACCTATCCTGGTTTTAAGGCTTAGAAGCATGTTGTAGAACAGACATGACAACTCTTTGTGTATTGCAAAGCAGTCCTCTGCACATTTTAGGAGGAGTCACACAGTGTTAATGAACTGCCACCTGCCTCCCCAACATGAATACAGCAGATGCTTCAGGTGCCACTATGTGTAGTTAGGCTTGAGAGAATACTTCTTCAACAGGCCACCCAGACTTTGGAAAATCCCACCCCAGAGAGGTCTGTAATGCTTAGCCTAAATCTTTTTAATACAGATAAGTTTTTAAAGGGAGGAGACGACATTTTAACAAAGTTTATAATTTGATAACCATTTGCTGTTTTCTTCAGAATGTTTCATATTGTGGGTTTTAGGCTACTTTTTGTTTAACCATTATATTACCTGCCCTAGTTATTGACAAGAAACAAAGATTTAAAATTTTAAAAGTGAATGGTGATTTTAATTTCCTTTCCTGCTCAGGAATCCTGTCTGGGCATGACAACAGGGTGAGTTGTTTGGGAGTAACTGCAGATGGGATGGCCGTATCTACTGGCTCCTGGGACAGCTTCTTGAAAATCTGGAACTGAAGATGAAATGAGAGAAGATAACCGGGATAACCTCCCCAGGCATATAATTTATTGAGTACAGCTACTACTACTGACATTTCTGCTTGTTCTATGCAGACTTAATGATCCACACGATACTTCCCTATCTAAAGGAGAAGCTCAGGGAAAGGGTCCATACAGGCCATGTTTCCCACCACTTTCTTCCTCTTTCTCCCTGCCCCAGCTCAGGGGTCCTTCATGACTGTGAATGCTTTCAGGGGTATGCCCCAATGAGAGGGGGCCACCTAGTAGCTCTGCCAGCTTCTTTCACATCAAAGTACACAACACACTGATAAATCCCTATATCTTTTTGAGGCACCTGCATCAAGAGGCACTCAGTTTGCAAATGTTTTGCAAAGTGGGGATTTATTTTCCCTTTTTAACCCACTTGTTCATTCACAAGATCCTACAGCAGTTCAATTCCTTCAAAACAAATTTCAGAAATTTACACAGCAAATTTCAAATATGCAGCTGTGAAAGCTAGGACTATGCACTGATCATTATTCACTTTTCTTTCAAATAAGGGCAAGGAAATAATTTAGTTCACTGCTTGAACCTATACATTGCACAGGGGAGTTTGCTGCCTCCTCTAGAGCACCAGAGCCAGGGAGAGATTAATGTAATCCTATTTATTGTCTGCCTGTAGTCATCTCTTCTCAGACCCTAGAATTCTTCATTCATTATATACTGTGTATACTCCATCAATCTTTTGATTCCCTTTAGCCACTGCTTTGAGATGTAACTGTATCATACAGGAGTTTTATAGCCCAGGCAAAATAAAGTTGACACTTCAGATGCATGGGCTCAAGCTTCATCTCTGGAAAGATTTTACCTGGAAAGGCAGCGAAAAATTATTAGATTATTTTTTTTTTTTTTTAGGAAAAAAAATGAAGACATGGGCTCAGGCGGACAAGATAAAGAATATAGCTGGATAAGCCCCATTCTGTATTTCTGTTGTCCCAAAGCCTCATACAAGGAGAGCAAAGAATTTAGTTATAATTCTGTATGTGAATTGCAGTTAACGGCAGAGAAAGTGTTTTGTGATCATCATTTCCTTAAATAGTATGACTGGGGTACTGCTGCAGTTAAGATTCCTTGGGATAAAGGAGAGCTACTGCGGCTTTCTCATACATGTCCGACATGTGTATAGAAAAGACTATGAGACTCAAATTGGCAGATACATCTGTGTGTATCAGATTTAGAGAAGCCTTCACAGTGCATCTATGCCCATCACTTTTCAGCACATCACTTGAATTTCCACCTAACTTCTACATGTCTCATTCTACATGTCTCATTCAAACTGTCACCTGCTGTGTGTGCTTGTTGTGGGCTACAATGCTGCTGTTAGGTGGATTTGTAATTGGTTGACCAGCTGAGCCCAAAGGTTGCTCACTAATGGCTCCTCTTCATCCTGGAGAGAAGTGACCAGTGGGGTACCACAGGGTTCTGTCCTGGGCCCAGTGCTATTCAACATCTTTATTAGTGACTTAGATGAAAGAATAGAGGGCATGCTTATCAAATTTGTAGATGATACCAAATTAGGAAGAATAGCTAATACTCCAGAGAAGATGATCAAAATTCAAAATGACCTTAATAGATTAGACAGCTGGACCAAAACTAACAAAATGAATTTCAACAGGGAGAAATTTGAGGTACTACAAATGGGCAGCAAAATGAAATCCACAGATATAGGATGGGAACACCTAGCTTGAGAGCAGTACATGTGAAAGGGGTCTAGGAGTCCTAGCAGACAACACATCAAACATGAATCAACAGCATAAAGTGATGGCTAAAAAAGCCAATGTAATTCTAGGCTCAGCAATAGAAGATAGTGTCTCTAGATCAAGGGAAGTAATAGTCCAACTCTGTTCTGCTTTGGTCAGGCCTCACCTGGAATACTGTGTTCAGTTTTAGGCACCATAATTAAAAAGGAATTTTGACAAGCTGGAACATGTCCAAAGGCAAACAACCAAGGGTCTTGGAAATTATGCCCTATAAAAAGAGACATAGGGAGCTGTGTATGTTTAGCCTGGAGAAGAGAAGGTTAAGGGGTGATATGATAGCCCTGTTTACATACAGTGAACCCTTCCCTTACACAGGGGATCTGTTCCAACCCCCCCCCCCCCCCACGCATAAGGAAGAAGCGTATGATCATGGCCCATTGAAAAAATGGGGCGCGAGCCCATGGTGCACCACTATTTTTCCCCCTGGCCAGCTGTAGGCTGGAAGCCATGTATGGCATGCAGGTGCACTGTATTTGAAGGGTTGTCATATTGAGGATGGAGCAAGCTTGTTTTCTGCTGCTCCAGAGAATATGATATGGAACAACGGATTTACATAATAAGAAAAAAGATTTCACCTCTATATTAGGAAGAAGTTCCTGAAGGTAAGAGCTGTTTGATAGTAGAATATACTGCTTCAGAGTGTGGTAGTCTCTCCTTCTTAGGAGATTTTTAGACAAAGGCTGGATGTCCAGGGGTGCTTTGATTGTGTTCCTGCATGGCAGGGCTGAATGGCCCTTAAGGTCTCTTCTGACTCTAAAATTCTATGTTCTACCCTTTATAGTATCTGGGTCACTTCCTCCAGGCCCTGATAGTGACCAAATTTCAAAAACTGGGGGCAGATTAGGCAAGTTACTAACTCCCACTGATAAAAAGCAATTTGATTTTACTCAGCAGTCCTCCAGCTCCTATTCAGGACTGTGTGTCAATCGCTAACCGCAAATAAAGTTTGCCACCTTTGGAAGAAAAAGGTAGTTAATTTCTCTTTTCCAATCATACTTCACTAAATATGAAGCAGCATATAATTCAATGAAATAAAATTTAGATTTTGAGCAATAAAAAGGTCAGTTTCATTTCCTAGATTACTTTTGAGCTCTTGATTGTCAGAATGTATATTTACAACATTCTTCAATTATATGCAGCATTTTAAACACCCAGAACATTTCACGTACAGAATCAGTTCAGATATTAGGGTTTGCACTAATCAAGGTGTAGAATGGATGATTCTCTCACATTCCATCCTTTTCGCTTCATGCTTCTGTTTCTATTGTGTGTGTGTGTCCATGTGATTTATACATTCAGATATTACTCCAAACAACTATCAGAACAAACAATCATTCATACATTCCTTCAAGTCATAGCTTACAACTGTGTTTTGCCAGCTGAAAAATATTGGTTTGTTAATTTTTTCAGTTTTGTGATTGCTGAACTGAGTCTTATTTCAGCAGTCTTTCCAAGTCTGTAATATAAATATTATATTCCATATTGTTATGCAGATAGAATAGGCAGATATCGGGAAGCCTACAGTGCCCTAGTTAGTTTGGGGTTTAGGCAAGATTTAAGGTTACTTCATTTTTCATAGCTGAGTTTCTCAGCAGCATGAAACAAAAGCCAATGTGCCACCTCAAAGCACCCTACTTATCCTGCTTTTTATTCCCCAACAAATTTGTAGAAAATGCAAAAAAGGAGAAACACCATATTTTTCAAATTAATAAAAAATAAGGATGCTATAGTATCTGTGACTGCATGTGTGCCAAGCCCTTGATACAGTAGATACAAGACATGATGTAAAAAACACTTCTGAGCTCAACAACTATACAGCATACATCTGGAAAATAAAATGGTTTGGCCACAGCTAAGTCTCCCCGCAAGAAGCCAATTAAGTGTGTAGCAAAATAAAATAAAAATGCAGCAACTACACCTTTTTTCCTGTAAGAGTCTGAAGAAAGCATTAAGCATTTAAAGGACAAGTATTCCTTGTTCACACGTTTTCTGAAATGCTATGCATGAACTCATATGATTTCCTTACATTTGATATGATGTGAGCACTGGATTTCACTACCATGAGAAGAAATACTTTACTATTGCTTGAAGAGAAGTAATACTTGAAGCTTGAAGATAATACCTATTAACGCTTGAAGAGTGAAATTGATAGGCGATACTGGGACTGGCACAGTACCCATCTTATATATCAGTCTCTTGGATCCATCTAGACCAATGTTGCTTCCTCCGATTAATGGTGACTGTCACTATAAGGGCTAGGTCAGGATATTATTACATGATCCCCGTTCTCGTAGCAATTGCATCACTTAAAAAAAATTGAAACATACCAGTTTCAGAGTAGCCATTGTTGCACATCTTCACAATCACACAACTGGGGCTGCCAGTTACTTACTTCCTGACTCCTCCTCAACCCTGCCTCCCTGCCCTATGCCCTACCCAGCATGCCTTCTGGTTTATTTTATTTTAACTTTTTAATTTATTCCAAAGCTCTGCTAATGCGATTTAAGGGTTTTTTTTTTACAAAAAAGAAAGAAAGAAAGATTAAAAGGAAAGGGAGAGAGACACCTATGCCTTGTGACACCAATACCACAACTGCCTAGCCGCGATGTTTCACATCTGAGGACTAGCGCAATTGGGAAATCATTGACAGGAGACACCCTAATCATGCTTTGGGGACATAGCAGCTATGGGTCAAAGGTGTCATCATGCAGTAAAAATATTGCTAAAACCATTTTTTTTCTAGCTGTAAATATAGGGTAGCTTAAAAGCTGTGTGTAGTACTCTCCTAAGACAAGAGGTTCGTTCAATTGAAGATGTTGGGCTGGGAACTGAGGTTTTGAAGAATGGTGTGTGCATTTCTCTCTCTACAAACACACACACACACACAAAGCAAAAGGTCATCCATTATCAATTTAAAAGGTGAGAGTGTTCATGCAAACTTTCAGAAGAGGCAATTCACCTTTTTGGTCAGAAAAGGGGCATTCTAAGAACTGTGGATAGGCCAAGGTCCCCACTTTGGTCATTCTGCTTCTTTCCCACATTCTCGTCTCTTGCTAGACTCCCAAGTCCAATATTCTATTCTATGAAGAATTGCAGCACCTATGATGCTTGTGAGAGTAAAGAGGTTTGAGTTCATCTTGTCTAAACACAAATTCATAGCCCTTCTAAGACTACAGAATAGTGGGAGGACGCTGTTTTATTCTATAGTCAAGTTTATTTTCCAGACAGACAACACAGAAATTTGGCAGTAAAGGTATTTTTAAAAAAGCTAAATACAAGAATCTGTACATGATTAAACATAAATACAAAACTATTGATGAAATATATATAGACTATTTCCTTCTTTGTGTAGGACAGAAGTGGCAAGGCGTAAGCCAAACTGCCAAGGAGGCAAAGCTAGGTTACCGTATTTTCACCTGCAAGTGTTTGAAATTTCCTTGCCATACTGGAGCATCTGAGAGCAACTAATTTTCCAGTAAGTGATGCTGCTGATTCTCTTTGTTTAAGGAATCCCAGCTACAGCCACCTGCTTTCAGGATTCTTCCAGAGCTGAACATTCCCTCCTTGCCTTCTCCTTGGCCATCTACTACTGATAAACTTATTTTACCCTGAAGAAAAGAAAAGCATCATGTCAGAGATATAGCTAATAGATTTGACTACATTATCTGGTGAACCTCAGCCAGGGACAGTCAGATAGAAAGTGGATAAGTGAGGAAGGTACCGACCCAGGGAAAGAGAGTACCTACCCACCCACTCCTCCCACCTGGTTTATTTTGTGGGGTAAAGTAGAGGTGATGAAATTAACAACATCATTTGGAAGAAATGGAGATTAGCCACATGCTTCACGTGACTTCAGTGCAAATTGGTTTCCCCCTTTCCCTAGTGTTCCCCCCTTCCAAATAGAAGCAATTAGCTTCTAGAATGGAAAAAAACCTGATACTGCAGACAGGTTTCATATTCATCATGAAAGGGGCTCTAAAGGCAGAGAAGGAAATAGCTCTTATTCCTAGTCTTTCTTTGAAAGCAGAGATTTACTTTGTGCCACATGATGCAATTGGCTGTATTCACTTCAGTGCTAGAAAGTGATGGAGAAGAGGTCCATAGAAATTAGACAAAGCCATTGTGAAAATCTTCCACCCAATGGCTCCTTCCTCTGCTTACTCTTCCCTCCCCCAATAATGCCAACCATCATTCCCTTGGCAACACTGCCCAGGAGCTGCTGCTGCTGCTATGGAAGATTGGAGGTCAGGTGAGATCAAAATCCAGCCAAAACCTCTGTGGCTGTCTGGCTTTGTTGCTTTCCAGAGACTAAGGGGTGGTCTGTACTCGCCCAAAGAAGCGCTGTACTCGCCCAAAGAAAGCCCCATCCCGGCGCTTCTGCAGGCCGTGGAGAAGTGGCAAACTGCCGCTTCTCTGAGGCCTGAAAGCGGGGTGCAGCAGGTGCCCTGAGCGCCCGCTGCACCCTGCTATCCCCAGCGCTGCCGAGGGGAGAAAGGGTTAGTCCTGTGCACCTGTATTTTCCCACAAAACTTTTCCCTCAGGGTCCTTGGCACGGCCATCTAAAGATTGCGCCAAGGACCAGGCGCAAAAAAGGAGCTCCGTCAGAGCTCTTTTTAGCACCATGGAAAGGGTGCGCTTGGCGCCCTCCTGCGGCATGATGATGTCAGGCGCATGCAGCATTATCTAAACATTGCGCACGCCATGAAGCCATCATGGCGAGCCCTATGAACACCGCCATTTTAAAATGGCGGCATCCATACGTGCTAGGGTTAGGGAGGGTGTAGATGCTGCACCCTCCCTAACCCTAACCGCACTGCACAGACGGCCTAATACAATAAATAGAAACTGCTCTAAGTTCCTTGGAGGAAGGTCATATCTTGTACAGTAAGTCTATTCAATAAGCAAATCTATTGATGAGAAGGACTGTAAAACTATTCAGTAAGAAAATAAATGGTATATATAGATACATTATATCCCAGTGGCCCTTCTAAGAATACTAAGGGTTAGTCCTGTGCATCTGTATTTTCCCACAAAACTGGTACGTGATTGAGGAAGACTGATGCTCAAACCAAGTAGGGAGTGAATTTTTGGTATCAAATTTGGCTCATATAATTATTGAATACTGAAATGACAGAAATGCTTCACCTATACCCTAAGTGAATGGTTAGAAAGCATATATTGTAAACAGTTAAAATGATGGGATACAGTATAGGCACAATTAGGACAGAACTGAAGTTTGAAAATGGAAGGATTAGAACAAACCAAATAAAGTGAAAAAGACACCAAGAAGATGGCAACTGGCTCTGTCACCAAGCTGTTTTAGAAAAGGACCTGAGGCTTTTCAATCAACTTTGCTCTTAATACGCCAAGAAGCTCAAAGATACTGGGGCACAGGGAAGCCCCTAGCTTTTGCTGTCATTGGAAGAGTAAAGACTCCTTTCCCCATAAGACACATCACCTGATGAGAAGCAAGGGGATTTGGGGAATTGTCATCCTGCCGGATACTAAGAGGAGACCGCCCAGCACCTGTTGACACTATCAGCATTTTGCTATTGGCCCTGCGCCTCATTGACTTGCTTCCTTGAAAAAGAAAAAGAGCATAAATTAGTGACCCTGTAGCACGCAGCATTTTTTTAAAATTGAAGCCCAAGAGCTCTGCTGCCGCTCCCCATCCTTTTTCCCTAGCCATGCTGTCTTTTCCCCCCACCCCACTTGCCATAAATCTGACAAATGCAGCCAGATGAGCTAGGCACATTTTGCCCCACCCAGCAGCAAGCCATTTGCATTGTGTTCCTATTTTAGTCCCTCGGGAGGGATCACTAACCTAGGATACCTAGGTTGTTTTAAAGATTCCCCAGCTCTTTGATCCTCTGTTTAATGCAACTGGGTGCCAGAACTAGTTTCTATATCTCCTTTCATAGAAGAAACCTATTTGTACTTCTTGATAACACAAATAGTCCCCACTGCCCTCCCCCATATACATGTTCATGTGGACAGACACACTTGCCCATCCAAATTTTTCTTTTTTACTCAGGGGACTCCTATTACTTAGGGAGAAATAAGAGAGCAACTGAGCAGTGATCATGACCTGGGGCAGCCACAGAATAGTAGAACTCACCTGTAGAATGAAGGGCAAGAGGAGCTGCTTTTGATACAGCTGCAACACTGGTGAGAGGCTGGTCATTTCTCTCTTCTTCTACACACAGGGGATCCTCCTGCGATGCTTCCCCATATGTTCTCTCTCCCGAGGCCACTTCTGTCACACAAGACATGTCAAGCCCCGGGCCCTGATGATGAGATTCCTCTATAGACAGTTTCTCCTCCGTATGTTCTGCTATAAAGACTTCACTGAGCTGCTTTACTGGGCAGTGTAGGGTATCTAGAAGAGAGGGAAATACCAGAACAGAGTGCTCATGTATGATCTCATACTAAGAAAAACACCTTAATCCAGTAAGAATGTCCTTTTCAGCCCCAACCTGTACCTCATGGGAGTGCCTCAAACGGCCACTCAGAAAATCCCAGGAATCTCAGCAAGACATGTAGAGGCCAACAGGGGCTGTAAGGATTTGGGAACTGTCACCTTTCGCTTCCGAAGTAGGAACTGAAAGCAATGGATGAAGAAAGGAGCTGCCTAGTTCCTGCCCTTTCAGTTCATGCAAGAGAAGGCAGATATGCCCAGCAGCTAATTCAAGAGGATACAGGCAGACGTTCTACAAGAGCACATTTGCCCCAGACCACTATTTATCTCCAGGTTAAACCAGACAATATATATAGCATGTATATTGCAGAGATGCTCTCCTAGGTGAAAGATGTCCTTCTTTGACTGTGTATCTTCCATTTAGTGTGCTTTGTTACAGATACAATCAGAATGTAAATTACAAATCTGCTTGGCGAAGCACAACCAGAGAAGAATAGCTTTAGCAGCCTCATGAAAACTGGATTTGGAGTGGAGATGCCACCACACAACACTGCTATGTATCTGAAGCAAGTGAAAAAGCCCCAGTGCGATTGCCTTTTATGGAAACCGTCCTGAGGATCCTTTTGGGCTGGAAAGTCAGGCCAAAAATCTAACAAAGTTGATGGTGCAGGGGCACAGGCAATGTTGGAAAAAAACCAAAATGGTATTTTTGGTTTAAACTAGTTTTTCTGCATTCATGTTTTAATGAGAAAAAAAATTGAATCCTGCTTATTATATTAATACTATGAAACATTGCTTTATATATTAGAAAGCTTGATCAGCCGTGTTTTAATGGTTTCAAACATTAACAATCCAAAATTATTAGGCTAGGATATGATTTACATCTTTCAGTAAAACCCCAATTGTTTACTGCTTACTATTCCTATTAAATCTGAATGCATGTAGAGTATACATAATATGATCCGGAGTGGTGTAGTGGTTTGAGCCTTTGACTATGACTCCATAACCAAGATTTGAATCCCGACTTGGCCATGGAAACTCACTGGGTGACCCTGAGCAAGTTACATTTTCTCATCCTCAGACAGTAGCAATGGAAATCCCCTCTGAACAATGTTACCAGGAAAACATAGGATCGCCAGAAGTTGGAAATGACTTGAAGACACTGAACAATCACAAATATGTAATAACACATACAAAGTACTCTCCACATTGTTTTGGTTGAACTTATGTTAACTGAAGGATTTGTTTCTGAATGTAATTCCTCGCACTATAAGGTAAAGTGATTAAAAAGAAGCAGCTGAAACTTGATTAATAGCCTAACAATGAACAACTGCCAATAATCTGTTAAAATATTTAAATTCAGTAATTGTTGTTCCAGTAAGAGGGTTGGAAAATAGTAACAATTTAATTTTTTTAAAAAAATGAGTTTTTTTTTAAAAGTCATTTGGTTTAAACCAGCCAACTCTGGGCACATGACATACAGTCAGCCCTTCTTATATACAGATTTTTTATACACGGATTCAAGCATACACGGTCTGAAAATGTTCCCAAAAAAGTATAAATTCCAAATATCAAGCCTTGATTTTGCCATTTTATATATGGAACACCATTTTGCTATGCCATTATACTTAATGGGACTTGAGCATACACTGATTTTGTTATCCACGGGGGATCCTGGAACCAAACCCCAGCGGATAACTGGGGCCCACTGTATAAAAAAATATGACTCACTGGGAAAGTCATTTATGCTGGTAAAAGCTGAAGGTAGTAGGAAAAAGAAAACACCCAATGAATTGACTCAGTTAAGGGAGCCACAGCCCTGTTAACAACATAAACTTTTGGAGATCTCTCATTTATAAAGTCACCATAGGACAAAGTTGACTTGACACCATGAAACAGGTATAAGGCTTGTTTCAGAAGCTTGCACAGATGAATTTATGCCTTTTAGGCTGGCCTAATAAAGGTATTGCCACGATATTAACTTTGGAATCTGTTATAAAGAATGTCTAAAAAGTTTGGAAAAGATAGTCAGGCCAACCTCAAAACTATTAAAACCATTGGGAAAATGATCACTTTTAGATTTTATAAACTTCATCAGTCAACAAAAAGGATTGCTGATTTAGAACTCATTTGAAACCATTCACAATAAGACATGTAGAAATCTGACAAAGTGTTATACAGTGCGCCATACACAGGTGCATTATACGCAGCTTCCAACTTATGTGGAAGCCACGCAACAATCAAAGAAATGGTGCATGCACTCATGGAGCACGTGCTGCCCTGAGCCCCAAGCACGCACCCCATTGTTTGCAATGGGGTGCGAGCATATGCAGATTCCCCTTATGAGGAGGGATGCGGAACGGATCCCCCATGTAAGGGAAGGGCCCACTGTAGTTCCTTTGCACTAAGAAGTTAGATTGGGAATATCACATCCTCACTTACCAGCCATCACAGCTTTCATCGGGGTACGTGAGATACCAGGCGTTGGGGAACGAGGATCCCAGCTCAAATTCCTGGTGACCTTGTCGTCTTCATTTAGGCGAGTCAGGGGACTCTCCTGGGGCGAGCTTTCTACCTGAGAAAGGTTGAACAAGGGTAGGATTCAGACTGTGTGGCCAATGCTAAGAGAGGGAGGGAGGAAGCAGGGGCAAGTGCCAATAGACACTACCACAGGACAGGTAAGTCCTTGGATTTGAAGGGCAGGCACAGAAGTTTTCCATTACCTCTATGGGAGTTCTCAAGATCCCAGCTGTGGGCGATCGTGGATCATTGACATATGCCAAGTGCTTATTAAGCAAAGGTCTGCATGTGGGTGTCGCTGGGCAGCTCTCAGAAGCCCCCATGTCAGCCAGCGTTCCTCAGAGCACCAGTTTCACAGGCAAGAAACTCTGCAAAAAAGAAGAGTAAATCTACATGCAGTTTTACAATTTAAGAAGAAACTAACTAAGATTCAATCATAAAGCCGTCGCTTGACAAAGATTATCCTCAGCGTGGCACCCCAGCAAATACAGTCACTGCAATGGCTTTTTGTGAGGTAACCTCTTGCCCCAAAAAGACAAGCAGAGAAAGAACCAGCAACTAAAGTCACAACGCAAGCCTGATGCTGTTTCTCTCAGTTGTTTTCCAATTACTATAAATTACCAGCCTGAAACAATCAAGAGAAGGCAATGAGTAGGAGCTTAGTTTTCTCTTGCCACAACTCCATCAAACAACTGTGCTAGAGGGAACCCCTCAGATTTCACATTTCTATGCAATAGCTGCATCCAGGCATCCCACTGTTACCTGCTAAATGGGGTGCCAGATTAACAGAGTAACTGTGAGCCAGCAGGGAAGATGAATCTGAAATGTAATATAATGAGCTGCTGATTTTGTTGGGTTAAAATAAGTTCAACCACAACAACTTCAGAATGCGCTCATGACCCTGCACAGTGCTGCAATGAAAGATTCTAACATAATCCTGAAGACTAAATGCGGATTTGATTTTATCCTACATAAATTAGCAAAATGACCAGCCGGTGTGGCGATACCGAGAAGGTTCTGGTTCTCTTCTCCTCTGAACATACAGAGTAGCAACGAATTGCAGGTGAGTATCCTCAGCATGCAACACTCAGAAGACAAGAAACACTCAAGGTAGGAGGCAAGCAGGTAGCTCTTTTCGTAAGTTACCAGAAAAACATGTCTGGATAGGAAGGAAATCACAACTCGACATCATATATATATATATATATATATATATATATATATCCTATGGGAGAGAATCAGATCTTATCAGGACATTGTGAAATTATGGGTCTATATGAAGGTCCCACTGTTTCCAAGGTGTGTCTATCAGTGTGGTGCGTGTCACAGGAGAAAACAACAGACTGAATGGTAGAGCCTTGTATGGAAAAGGTTTCTCTTGGTAAGATATTTGTGACGAAGTGGTAGCTTGGGCTGTGGGCAGCGGACCGCCACCAAAAAAAAACAGGAACACACAAAAATCTTGGAGGAGAAGTGTCTCCAGAATTGTCTGGATAATCTCCCGTCTGAACCTGTGATTATTATAAACTCAATTGTTGTTAGAAAGATAGTGTTGTGTTGTTGTTGTTTGTTTGTTTTGTGAATAAAGGAGAGGTAGGAAAACACGACCTGACCCGGAGCGAAGGCAGGAACTAGACTACTGGGCAAACAAGGGGGATGGATTAGACACGCCCAGAAGTCATATTCCTGCCTGATTGGAGCGAACAGGGGGAACCAACCCTCATGAAGGATGAAAACTCAAAGAGGCTACAAGGTCTTTCTTTCTATACACTTATATGGACTAACACAGCTATATCTTTGGATGATGATAATAATAATAACAGCAACAACAATAATAATAATAATGCATCTGAGGAAGTGGACTTAAGTCTAGGAAAGGCTCCTGCTGCCCAACTTCTTCCTTTCCGTGAGTCTCAAAGGGGCTACAAGGCCTCTCTACATTATCATCATCATCATCATCATATCCAAATGCATCTGAGGAAGTGGAATTAATTCTATGAAAGCCCCTGCTGCCAACTTCTTCCTTTCAGTGAGCCTCAAAAGGGGCTGCAAGGTCTCCCTATACACTTATATTATAAAGACTAACACACCTATATAGATTATATAGACTAATACAGCTTTGGATAATAATAATAATAATAATAATAATAATAATAATAGTGCATCTGAGGAAGTGGATTTAAGTCTAGGGAAGCCCCTGTTGCCCCCTTCTTCCTTTCAGTGAGTCTCAAAGGGGCTGCAAGGCCTCTCTAGATACATACAGCGCAGCTGCCTCCGATCCGGCCGCGAAGGCAATTCCCCCGCAACTGCCACAGTTCAAATATCCCGCCTCCCGCCTCCGCCGCTCTGATTGGGCGCAGCGGCTGCCACTCCACTCACGCCCCGCCTCCACGACGTCCCTCTTTCTTCGTCGTCTTCATTTCTATCTTCCCAAATGGATAGGGAAACAGAGAGCCCGCCCCCGCCCGCCACCGCAATCTGGCTTCTTCTTTTTTTTAATTGGATGGCGAAGCCATCAATCAACAAGATGGACAGCGCCAACGACTCGCTTCCTCATTGGGCCATTCGGGCGAATACAAATCTATACACCGCCACCCAATCGCACGTTTCTAACTACGTCACTTGTTAGGAAGGGTGGGGCCCACCAGAAGTAACGTTCCCATTGGCCGAAATTGTTTTACCTCCGTTGCTGATTGGTTAAGCCGGCTGTCTGTTGAAAGGACGGTTCGCGAGGAAAAGGGGGAGAAAAGGGGCGGGACGAACGAAGCGCCTCGCGCGCGCCCCTAGTGTTTACGAATCGGCCCCCACCCTCTTCTTTCGGAGTCTAGATGCTGATTGGTCAGACGAGGCAGCCCCCCCTTTCCTGCTCTCTGATTGGCTAGAGGACGGCGGTGGGCGGAGTCGCCAAAAAAAAAAGCAGTTGTCATGGCGGAGCTGAGCGAAGCGCTCCTCTCGGTGCTGCCTTCCATCCGGGTTCCCAAGGCCGGGGACCGCGTCCACAAGGACGAGTGCGCCTTCTCCTTCGACACGCCGGTAGGCGGCACGTGACCTGTGAGGTTGGGGGGGGGGCTTTGGTTATCGTCGCCGCCGTCGCCAGTGCCACCCACCACTGACTCCGGCCGCCGTGGAATAGGCCGCGCAAGGGCTTCTGGGGCTTGTATTCTTCCCGAGGAGGCTCTCCCTTTGAACTCCTCTTTGGGGGGAACTGGTGAAACACTACAAGCCCCGTAAGGCTCAGCGGCCTTTAAACGATGGTCATTTTTTCTGCGGTTCTGGGGCCAAAACACATCCTCACTTTGTCAGGTTAAGAGTAACCGGAAGTAGGACGGGAGCATGCCGGGTACTGTAGTTTTCGTGCGTTGGTGCCTCCGCGGGGTGCGCTTGTGGTCTATTGAAAGAAGCCTTAGGGGGGACGGTCCTCCATGGGTGCCTCGCGGTGCATGCTGGGAAGTGGAGTCCTCTCACTGGGACTGTGAGCCCAGCGTTGGCTCCCAGGGACTGCGCTTCCCAGAGTCCTTCGGGGCGGAGGGCTGTGTTTCTCTCTCAAGGGTCCGGGTCCCTTTTGTGCTGCGGCGCTGGGGTTCCGCCCCGCCTTCTGGGCAGCCAGGCTATTACTAGGCCTCATTTGTGGTGCCATGTCATGGCAAAGTTTGGTTCAGGAGGGGGGGGGTGCCATGATTGCCTTCCTCTGAGGCTGAAAGAGTGTGACTTGCCCAAGGCCACTCAGGGGCTCCTGCTGTGACCGGGATTCGAACCCTGCTCTCCAGAATCATATAGGTCCAAAAGACATTTTAGATACATGGCTGAACAAGACTACATGTGAAAGGGATCTGGGAGTCCAAGTAGACCACAAGTTGAACATGAGTCAACAGTATGATGCAGCAGCTAAAAAGGCCAATGCAATTTTAGGCTGCATCAATAGATGTACAATATAGTGTTTAGATTAAGGGAAGTAATAGTGCCACCCTATTCCGCTTTGGTCAGGCCCCACCTGGAATAACACTGTGTCCAGTTCTGGGCAGCACAATTCAAAAAAGATGTGGAGAAACTGGAGCGGGTCTAAAGGAGGGTGACGAAAATAGTGAATGGTCTGGAAGCCATGCCCTGTGAGGAACAACTTAGGGATCTGGGAATGTTTAGCCTAGAGAAGAGAAGGTTAAGAGGTGATATGATAGCCCTGTTTAAATATTTGAAGGGATGTCATATTGAGGAGGGAGCAAGCTTGTTTTCTGCTGCTCCAGAGAACAGGACCAGAAACAATGGATGGAAGCTGCAGAAAAAGAGACTCCACCTCAACATTAGGAGGAACTTCCTGACAGTAAGGGCTGTTCGACAGTGGAACACACTCTCTCAGAGTGCGGTGGAGTCTCCTTCCTTGGAGGTCTTTAAGCAGAGGATGGATGGCCATCTGTCGGAGATGCTTTGACTGGGAGTTCCTGCATGGCAGGGGGTTGGACTGGATGGCCCTTGTGGTCTCTTCCAACTCAACGATTCTATGATTCTCTGTCAGAGAGCTCTGGTTCGCAGGATTCTATAGCATTGAACCAGGGCAGTTAAAGCAGTCTCAAACTGGATTATTACTGCAGCCTGTTTTGGAGCTTTGTTGTTGGGGCCTCTTGGGCCAAAGAGCTCTTAGACCTCACTAAACTACAAATTCCAGAGGAAGCCATGGCGATTAAAATGGGATAATTGCGCTATAACATTGTAGCGTGATCTTGGCCTTAGTTGCATTTACCTGTGGCTAAGGTCTAAAACACACTGCAGAAATAGTCCCGCTTTAACTACTCTGGCTCGATGCCACAAGAAACTACAGTACTATTTACAGGATTCTATAGCATTGAGCCAGGGCAGTTGAATCAGTCTCAAACTGGATTACCTGTATCTCTGTAGTGTGTTTTGGACCAAGGCTCTAACTACTAGGCCATGCTGGATCTCTGGAAGTGAGAAGCCCAGTGGGAAGACACAAGAAGGCACTTAAGGCTGTGGATTCCACTTTTAAGCAGCCACTTTTAAAATATTTCTACCACATTCTAGATGAGGAAAAGGGAAGGAACACGACACAAGTCTCTTCCAAGCAGAGTGACCCCCGCATCCTCCTTTACTAGGATGCGTCCTCCATTTCCGGCTTCTGTCCAGGAAGAATTCCAGAATGTCCTCTATTCTGAGCATGACTAAGAAGCATGAACTTACATTTATAGGAGTGCTTTTAGCTTTTATTGGGTTACGTCCTCCATTTTTCTAAAAGATTCTAAAAGCAGAAACCAATACATTTTGCATTTGCCTTGTCATCCTTTGTGGCTAGGACATATGCTCACCCTGCTCCCAAGCAGCAGAAGAACATCATGTTTTGTTTTTCAGTTTTCTTATTACTGGAAATGGGAGGGGAGAAGTGACACAGTGAGAAGCGACACAAGAAGGTACTTAGGTCTGTGGATTCTAGTTTCAAGCACTTCTAGAACATTCCTACCACATTCTAGACTTTTTGATAAATGTGCAGTAAAATCCTAGCACAGCATAGTCGTTTGACCATTGGACTAGGACTCTGGAGACCAGGTTTCAAATCCTGGCTCAGCCATGGAAACTCACAGGGTGACCTTAGGCAAGTCACACACTCTCAGCCTCAGAAGATGGCAGAGGCAAACCCCTTCTGAAGAAATTTGCCGAGAAGACCCCAATTGCCATAAATCAGAAATGACTTGAAGACACATAACAACGAAGACTATAAAGGGACATCCAGCCTGTGCATGAGCTATTATAGCTGCCTACTGCTACTATCATTCAGTGATAGTCATCTAAAAAGGCCCTCTTTAAGTAGAGTGAATTTTTTTACAGACAATGTAGTCCTGTTCTTATTATTAACAACAACACTGAAGTAGTGCTGTGCATATAGTCATATAGGCAACATATAGCTATGTTCAGATCTTATGCATCTGTCCAGAGCTGCTTTCAAGTTAAAAAATCAACAAAGTACCGGTAATTAAATAATTATGATACTGATCACTCAGCCTCCTCTGTAACTATATTTTCAAATGTGGTATTATCAACTCTTGACCTATAATCTGGAAGCTCAATCAAAACAGTAATATAAAAACACACAGTTGTACTTTTCATTATATTGTTCATTGTACCATCATGGTACTTTGTACAATAAAAATAACACCCATATTCCTCATGCGAAGACTGGAGGAGAATGTAAATGCAACAGCACTCTTTGGCAACTGATGTACAGGGGAATATATTGGTATATGGTTCCACCATGTCTAGTAGCTGTTAATAATTTATCCTCCATCAATTTGTCCAGCCCCCTTTGAAAATAATAGAAGTGAAGAGCTATTACTACGTCTGTTGAGAGTATGTTTTTACATAGTCTTTTTTTGTATCCTGAATCTTCTAACCACCATCTAGATTCAATAGGTGACCCTGGGTTGTGGTATAATGAGAAAGAGAAGATCTTCTCTATCAATGTCTTCTATACGGCGGATAATTTTATGTACCTTTTAATAGCCCTTTTTTTACTAAATGACTAGCCAAAAATATGGTAATATTTCCTTGTGCTAGAGTCGCTCCTGTCTTTTCATAATCTTGGTTGCACTTTTCTGGAGTTTTAGCCAGCACTACGGTATTCTTCCTCAGGTGCCATGACGAGAACTCTACAAAATATTCAGATATTTGGATGCCATCCAGTCTTACCATGACATGTTCTCCTGAGGCTTATCCAGATTTGGGTGTTTCTCTAGTTGTAAGATCCCCGATAGGGCACTGTTGGAAGAGCTCGGGATTGTTCAGACTATTTAGGGTTGTCTCTATTGGATAGTTGTACTGCCATAATAGTTTTAAATCCCTAAAACAGTGTTTCTTAATCTGTCTGAGGTGGTGGTCCTACAGGGGTTTTTCCCCAACATGCCAGTAACTGGCACTGTATTTGTACTCCTTGGCTACCATTATTCTTTTTTTTCCCCTGGAAGGTTTGTATGGAGCAGCAGCCAACAGCTCACAGCCCACCAGCAGCCCACAGACTATCACTGTACTAGATAGTTTTGACATTCTGCTTGGAAAGTTGTGAAATCCTATACCAATTTACCAGCCCAATTGCTGAAATCTATATTTAGTTTTCTGCCGCTTAGGACTTCCTCAGAAGCAGATGCTGAAGCTGGTTCAGATGAAGGCTTCCCCACATCCACCACCTCACACATATCATAAGGAGAAATAGGAGTTACTGACTGTTTGTTCTTGTACCAAATGGAGCTTTCTAGATCATTTCTCACCCACAAACCTACCCATCCACCACCTCACACATATCATAAGGAGAAATAGGAGTTACTGACTGTTTGTTCTTGTACCAAATGGAGCTTTCTAGATCATTTCTCACCCACAAACCTACCCATACCCTAAGAAAGAAACAGGCACATAGAGAGGAGTAGTTTCTGGCCCCAGACCAGATGTTCTTTGGCAAAGCAAGGGTATAGAAAAAGCCACACAGCAACTGTTGTTCAGTCTCCATGGCCTTAATAATTAAGCTACCACTTTACCTGTCTTGCAGAATAGACTTTGCTGAAACACATCTCCTTGATTTCTAATGGATAGCTGCCATTACTCAATTTTATCTACATCTGAGACAAGTGAGACCTCTGGGACATAAGGATTAATTAATATGGAAACACTCACAGCAGAAATCCCAAACATACTCCTCTTACCTTCCCATTAATTCAACTTGTAGAGTAGGCAGATGGTCTAGTAGATAGATGACATAGATCTATAAGCTGTTGAAACATTCAGTCAACATTAGAGTCAGGATCAGAAGGTTCATTTCAGGCTAAGATGAAGGAGTGCAGAAAAGAATCAACATAAAAACTTAGAGCAGAAAAAAATGAAATTCATAGATATAGGATGGGGGATACCTGGCTTAAGACATGTGAAAAGGATCTATGAGTACTAGTAGACCACAAGTTGAACATTCTAGCTAAAGAAGCCAATGCAATTCTAGTCTTCATCAATAGAAGCATAGGGCTGATCTAGACTGGCAAAAAGGGGTGTGTTCATGCCTGCATGAAAGTGTAGCCTTTAGATGACCCACACTGAAAGTTTGGCATGAACGCACTTCTTTTGCATTTTAGTGGGGGGAAAGCAGCTTTAAAAAGGACCTGCTTTTCCCAGCTCCTTTTTAAAAAGGGTGTAACAGTGCAGCTGCATCTAAATGCTGCAGTGCAACTGTGCAGTTTTTTTAAAGCTCCCAAACCCTAGCTCCAGCCCTAATCCGAACCCTAGACATGTGCAGTAGGGACTCTGGAATGCTGTAACTGTTATACAACTGTGCATAAAATGTCAATTCATTCATAAAATAAAGAAGTTTATTCATAAACTTAAATTGTAACAGATTTAATATCTTTTTAAGGGGGGAGGGATGCAGTTTGTTTTATTGATGTAACAGTATTTTAATGTGTAAGCCACCTCTATTGATCTCAAAGGGGTGAGGTATAAATAATAATAATTATTATTATTATTATTATTATTATAAAATAAAGGGGTTCATTCATAGTGCACCGATGCAACTGCGCACTTTAAAAAGGGAAGCGAAACCACAATGGTAATTTGACAGATCTTCATAACTGCACAGTTCATGTGTGATGTACCTGCACAACTGCACACTTCGCAGCCGGCAACAACAACAAAAAGAATATTAAAGGCTCAGTGCGGCCAAAAGCCCCGTTCATTGCCACCCATGCAGCTGCTCCGCCTGTGTTTCTAGCATCCTGACAGTTTCTAATGTAGTTGCTGAGCAACAGAAAAGACTTCAGATAAGTCGTCCCCACCCCTCCTCAGTGTAGCTGCCCTATGCCTTTTTATTACACACCTGGGACTTGCAGTGCAGCTGCTAAGTATTAAGGAAAAGGCAACTTCATATTGCCCTTTCCTGCCAATCTAGAAAGCCCCATTGTGTCTAGATCAAGGGAAGTACCAGTAATAGTGTCAGTCTATTCTGCTTTGGTCAGGCCTCATCTGGAATACTTGTCCCATTCTGGATACCACAATTCAAAAAGGATGTTGAGAAGCTGGAGCATATCCAGAGGAGGGTGACCAAAATGGTGAAAGGTCTGGAAACCATGCTTTTTGAGGAGATACTTAGAGATCTGGATATGTTTAATCCGAAGAAGAGAAGGTTAAGAGGTGATATGATAGCCATGTTTAAATATTTGAGGATGTGTCATATTGAGGATGGAGCAAGCTTGTTTTCTGCTGCTCCAGAGACTAGGACCTGGAACAACAGATTCACACTACAGGAAAAGAGATCCCACCGCAACATTAGCAAATTACAGACCTGAAACACAGGTCCATAACTTGGGTATACTCCTGGTTTCAAGCCTGAGCCTGGAAATTCAGGTTTCTGCAGTGGTCAGGAGTGCATTTCCATTGTTCTTAAAGATACTGGATCTGGCTACGGTTATGTTTTGGATTATTATGTCATGCTTTGTGTGGGGCTGCCTTTGAAACATCAGTAGAAAAAAAGAGCTGCAGCCAGATTGTTAACTACAGCTCTTCACAGGGAACATACAGCTCCCTTGTTACAGCAGCTCTAGTGGCTGCCAGTCCATTTCGAGGCACAATTCAAAGTGCTGGTTATGACCTATAAAGCTATATATGGCTTAGGTCCAGAATAGCTGAAGGACTACTTTCTCCTATATAGGCTTGCCCATGTTTTGAGGTCTCCAGGAAACGCCCTTCTTTTCCTCCTTCTACTTTCTCTGATATAGCTGGTTTTGTTGTTGTTCTGTGCCTTCAAGTTGCTTTCAATCCTGTTGCTGGTTTTTGGGGAGTCGAGAGTGTATGACTTGCTCAAGGTCATCCAGTGGGTTTCCGTGGCCGAGCGGAGAATCGAACCCTGATCTCCAGAGTGATAAGAACACCACCCAATATAGCTTTAAACCTCAATTTCATCTGTTTTATGCTTTTCTTTAGATTCTACTGGCAATTTAGTTATAGTTTAAGTTTTGCATGTTATGAACTGTTTAGCTTATTCAGTGTTAACTGTTGTAATCTGCCTTGATTCCCAGGGGAAAAGATTGGCTAGAACTAAAGTAACAGTAGACTTTTAAAAAGAAATTCCCAGTTTCCAGTTTGTGCAATACTAATGACTTCACTGCCTTTGTTTCTTAAAGGCTTAAGAAAATCACATAACTGTTAACAATGTGCAAACAAATATTAAGGGCTACAAGCCAGCTGAGGTTCCTCCCACTCCCACCAAATGCATATGATAACATTATACAAGGGTAACGTGTAGTATTGACTGTGCACTTTTCCTCTCCCCTCACCTTTTCCAGTGGGAAGAATGGGACAATGAGTCATGTTAACTTGTGCATACACCTGCTCTTCCACTTCATTAGAAAGAATCTTTGCCCTGTCAGTCAATAAAATGGCCCTTGGCTTGGGCTTGGTTTAAGCTAGAAGCATCTATTTCACATGCAAGATGGAATAAAGAATGGGAACAAGTAATATACAATGGACATACAATGTGCTGGTGTGGTTACTGTGCTGCATTTAAAAGCTGGCTCAACAACCTGTTCAATCGTCTCAGCTGATTTGCTCTTTTTGCTTTTCTACAGGAGTCTGATGGAGGCTTGTATATTTGCATGAACACATTCCTGGGCTTTGGAAAGCAGTATGTGAAGAAACATTATGAGAAGACAGGGCAGCGAGTCTACTTGCATCTTAAGAAGACTCGCAAATTGGTAAGAAAATCAATGCTTTTGCCATATGTGCTTAATTCCTTGAACTAAGGAACAGATCTTTCTGCTGAAATTTTTTAACACAGGAGAAAGGCCCAGGTCTAAAGAATGCTGCTGTGCATGCATGTGCTTTCCTGCAGCCTCTACCCAACTGCCCAGTCCTTGGCATTTTTTGAATAGAGTGCCTCTTAATTAGCATTTTCTTGGTTGTTCTGCAGAAAGAAGAAGATACCAACTCTAGCTCTGGAGATCCTCCAAGGAAGAAACCAACCCGTCTAGCAATTGGTAAGGGACTAGTCCTGTTCATCTATTAACATGATGAAGATGACCTTGCATACTAATGGGCTACAGTAGGCATGGGCAACTTTGACAAATCTCAACATCATTTTCTCCCTTTCTGGGGTCTTGGTGGAAAACATATGTCTGCTTTTCAAAACCCTGACAGCTCCCATCTTGAAGGGAAATGTTAATGCCAATTATGCTCCTAAACGTGAGTGAGAAGTAGACCCCTCCTCCACTTATTTTAGACTTGAAATAGCTTCTCTTTTAAACTCAGTGTTTTGGTGTGGCAAGGTGCAATGGGGTCTTGCAGGTGGCCTATAGACTGCCCACCTTGGGCTTCAGGTTTCCTAACAGTCAATATAGTTTGGATTCATTCCAGTATTTCACATTTCTTCTCAGACTACGTATCTACTAAACTAGGATCTGAGGTTGTACAATTTGGTATTTCCTTTCAGTTTAGGCTTTAGAGGATTTTATATTATCTTTTCTGTGTCTGAGTGGCTGCTATTGCCTTTTTTTAATAGGTGTGGAAGGTGGGTTTGACATCCCAGAGGAGAAATATGAATATGATGAACATGTCAAAATAGTCATTTTACCAGAGCACTTGGATATTCCTCGGGATGGACTGGATGGTCTGCCTGATATGGTCAAAGACAGGGTAAGCTCTTCATTTCACCTGAGATAGGTGAAGCAGCTCATATGGTCTCAAATGCTTTGTGTAGAAGCAAAGTTAGGGTGCTTTTGTGGGAGGATGCCCTGGTAGAACTCTGTACTATCAGGCTTATTAGTAGGTACTGTGGGTTGGCAGGGTGGAAGGAGCCATACCTTTAGGCCATGGATGAGCGACTTGGGTGGGGCTAGGAGCCAAATCTTTGGCTCTAGCACCTGCCTAGAGCTGGATTAGGCCCAAAATGGAGGAAGTTTTTAAATGGAAAAACAAAACTAGAAATGACTGCTGTAGTGTCCATTCTTGGTTTTGTGGGTCTGTTCAGTTTTGCTCCCACTCCCAGCTTTGCAAGTCCAAAACTGCCACTCCTGGAGGCTCTCAAAGTGTAAGCTTTCTCCCTTTGTGTGTATGTATGTGTGTGTGTGTGTCAGAGGGTGGTGGTGGTGGATTTTTTTATTTTTATTATTATTTTGGAATCTGAGAGGGCATTGAGTAGGTGGCAAAAACAGGACTCGAGCTTCACATTGAGGGTACATTTTACCCACCTTTTCTTTGGACTTCCTCTTTTCCCTACAGATTTCCAGTGCAATTGAAGCTATTCTGACAGCAGACTCTGCATCACGGAAACAGGAGGTGCAGGCTTGGGATGGGGAGGTTCGACGTGTATCTAAACATGCCTTCTCACTCCAGCAGCTCCAAAATGGTGTGCGTATCCCTCCTTGGTGAGTTTGACTGTATCCCCTTAGCACCTTCTTCCTTTACCCCTGTGGAGTCATGTGGCAAGATAGAGGCTAGAGGTCCTTGTTAATGTATGTCTTCTTTCCTCTCAGTTTTAACTGAGACCCATGCCCCTCTTAGGCTGTATAATGCAAGCCAGTGAGTTCTTCTGCAAGGGGCAGTCTTGAAATTGATTTAGTGCAGACGTGCTTCCTGGTGGAAGTGGCTGAAAGTAGATATTTATCTCCCTGCACAGTGGTTGGAAGTGCACCAAGTGTGATATGCGAGAGAATCTCTGGCTCAACATGACAGATGGGTCCATTCTATGTGGACGGCGCTACTTTGATGGCAGTGGGGGCAACAATCATGCTGTGGAGCATTACAGAGAGACTGGCTACCCATTGGCTGTGAAGTTGGGAACCATCACTCCTGATGGAGCTGGTAAGATAAACATTTAGTTGTGGCTACAAGTTGTGTGTGTTCTGCAGCTTCTGCCAAGGTATCTGATGGAGCCCTGGCTTTGATTTTGGACTTTTTAGCCTCTGCGGTTCTCTTTGTTTCACTTGAGCTGAGGTTGAAGTAAGAAGGGTACAAATTACTTGCTTACAAGAGCAGTCTTTCAAACCTAATCAGAGTTGACTGTTCTCATCCCTATCAAGGTGAACACAACGTCAGTATTCAAGTATGTGGCAGTGTTTTCCTGTGGGTGGAAGTTTATATATATATATATATATATATATATTTCATACGTACCACTTTACTTGTGGTTATTAGGGTGGGTGTTTTTGTAGGGAACTTAGTGCACAAAATTTAATAGAAGCTGGCCTGCTTTTACAGAAAAGGCCATCTGTTCTTGCAGTGCAGAGGTCAGAAGTGAATGTTATTGCTTGGACTGATTCTCTAATGATTCAACTGGCATTTTAGAATTAGATCTTCAACTTTTAGGGACCATGTGCATTCCCACACAACCCTCAGATAAAGACATACACTGGAATATAAAAGAAAGTGTGGAGTGTCTCTAGTTACTTGTTTCTCTTTGTCAGTTTCTAGCAAGGAGAAGTTCCAACCAGAGCTCTGTTAAATTTAATATGTCCTCCATTGTCTGCATGAAAATGCTTCAAATTATATCCATGTTTGCCATTATCTTTCAGGTGGTTGTCCTGTATGGTATGGTTCCAGAGGTCAAGGGGCTCTAAATACCTCCCACTGGACCTAAGATGACCATGTCATCCATTAAAAATATATATATTACCATATATACGCAACTAAAAATGGATAAATTTATGCCCCAAAATTGATCCTAAAATTTTGGGTAGACTTATATAAGGGTCAGTGCATCACTAGTGCTTAGAAAAGTCCCAAAGCAAGCAAGCTTGATGTTCCAGTCACCATTGAACACCAATTCCTCCCCCCTCCAGCCCATTTTGCAAGCCTTTGCTTCATACGGAAAAACTCCCTATTGAAATCCACTTGCTTCTCTCTCTGGTCCATTTTGCAAGCCTTGGCTCCCTATGGAAAAACCTCTCCATTTAAACCCACTTGCTTCTCCCTCTTGTCCATTTTCCAAGCCCTCGCTTCCTATGAAAAAACCTCTCCATTTAAATCCACTTACTTCTCTCTCATCCATTTTGCAAGCCCTGGTTTCCTATGGAAAACCCTCTCCATTTAAACCCACTTGCTTCTCTCTCTAGTCCATTTTGTAAACCCTGATTTTCTATGGAAAAACCTCTCCATTTAAATCCACTTGCTTCTCTCTCTAGTCCCTTTTGCAAGACCTGGCTTCCTATGGAAACAACTCTCCGTTTAAATCAACTTGCTGCCTTTCTCAATCTAATGTTAAAATCTTTCCTCCAGCACCTGGGAAGTGGTTGGGTGAGAAAGAGAAGGAGGGGTGGAAGTGGTATTTTCCCCCTTCTATCCTTCCTTATAGTCCCCTAAGTTTTACCCTCGACTTATCTATGGGTCATATCAAAATCCGGGATTTTGAGCCTGAAATATTCCCTTGACTTATATATGAGGTCAACTTGTAGGAAAGTATATACAGTAAAATTGTTTTTACTTTAAAAGGCCCCTTTTAGAGAATGGAGCAATTTTGTCTCTTCCATGATCTCCTGGCTACACTTCGCTAACCCCAGTTTTTAAAAGAATTTACTGGGAGCAACAGAACTACCAATGGGTTCCATGGATGGTTTGAATAGTTGTAGGGTAAGGTGTGTGTGTGTGTGTGTGTGTGTGTATATATATATATATATATACATATAATTATTATACCTCTCACATTACTAAGTTAGGAATTTTGAGCTTCTGTGTAGCTTGCCCATAGTTTCTTTCCAAATTAAAATTTGGGAAGACTGCTGGGAGCAAAATAACGAGGGTATCTTTATAGGTGGAGCAATGAGGAGCTTTACCTAGTGCCAAGTTTTTTTTTAATTTTTCTCTCCATACTTTCTTTTCTCCGTAGACGTCTACTCTTATGATGAGGATGACATGGTTTTGGACCCCAGCCTGGCTGAACACTTGGCTCATTTTGGGATTGACATGCTCAAAATGCAAAAGGTGAGATGGGATAATGCAGTGCTTTTTCTTGCTCAGGGAGTCCCATAGTTCTTGTTTGCCTTTGATACCTGAGTAGGATGTGGAACTGGTGAGAGATTCAAAGGTTTTCTAGGAAGCAGAGAAAAAGTGATGACTTCCCTGTCTAATCTGGAGCTTAGACTCAGAAAGCTGTTTTTGTCCTGTTTTTCATTTCCTGGCTCTTCCTTTAAGGGAAGGGTAGGAAACTTACTCTTGAAATGTATAAACTTTATTGTTCCTATTATGGCTCACTGGACTTTGCTGCTGAGTGCCTCCCTGAGATCACCAGGCACTTGCCTCCTCTAAATATTTTCTGTGACTCTCCTTTCCCAGACTGACAAGACAATGACAGAGCTAGAGATTGATATGAACCAGCGGATTGGCGAGTGGGAGCTGATTCAGGAATCGGGGGTGCAGCTCAAGCCTCTGTATGGCCCTGGATATACAGGGATCCGTAACCTGGGAAACAGTTGCTATCTCAATTCGGTGGTCCAAGTCATATTCAGCATACCAGACTTTCAGAGGAAGTAAGTGAATCACAGGAGGCCTCCAAGTCTATAGCTGTGGAGAACTAGACTGCTTGGGGGAATGCAAATGGAAGATTCCTTAATGTAGTAGTCTTTGATCTTTAAAGGCAGAATGCATAGCCCAAGATGTTTTTTAGTGCCTGAAAAATGTCCACAAAAACAAAACAATCCTTTGTATGGTCAAGCCAAACTCTGCACACCAACCAGATCTGCATAATTTTGATTCAGTAAAAAAATTTCAGTGTGTGTGATTTGTCATAGGTGGTCAGTCTGCCTGCCCCAGGTGCTTGAAATGGGTATACTCTACAACAGTGCTTTGACTAAACCCCACTTTGCTGTATCCCTGGCTGGCAAAACTCAAACTGAACAAAAATAAATTATGCTGCTTTTGGAAGATAACCCCAAACATGACAGAAGGGTAATTCCATAAAGAAGGAGAAACTTTATCTTTCTCTCTCATTCTCTCTGTATTCTTGTGCATAATCAGTGTAACCTTCAAGGGCATTCCCACTCAATATGTACAAGAAGAAACAAGAAGCAGAGTTGTTCACTATTTTGAGGCCTACACATGTGTTTCTGTGAAGTTCAGATAAGATTATCTGAGTCCCATACTCGGTAGAAATGATCATCTTGATAATCAATTACTTGATAATCCCAGATTTTTCTAAATATTGTGATCTTGATTGCATAATTTGTTCATTTCTTTATTTTCTTTCTAGGTATGTAGACAAGATAGAGAAAATATTCCAGAATGCCCCTGCAGATCCTACACAAGACTTCAGCACCCAAGTGTATGTAATACTATAAAATGGGTGGGGACCCTTTCCCAGCACAGGGGCCAAATGGGGAAAGATCTTAGAAGCCACCTTTTAGTAGTGAGAAAGGTTGCAGACATGGCCTGGGACTGTGGGAAAATGAGATTCAACAGCTGTCAGGCTTGCAATACCTTGCCAATCTACATACATCACCTGTGCCATGAAAAAACCTTGTCAATTTTAAATGAGACCCTGTCTCTAATCTCTTGTCACTGATTGGAAATACAGGCAGAAGAAGCTCCTTGGGCCAGCTCTGTTAGGCCCATGGGCCAGAAAGTCCCATGTTCCACTCTAAAGGAATGAGCTTAGGAATGGTTATCATCATAGGTACCTAGATTTACCTCAGTGACTTCTGACAATGTTCCTCTAGAGATGTTCCTCTTACATTACCATGACTGTTAAATTTGAATCCAATCTAGTAGTGTGCACAGCAGTTGTAGAAATGACACTTTTATGTAATTAGCAATAAAATTAAATGAACTCCTGTTGTGTACATTTGAAAACTGATCAAGGAATGCATCTTTCTTCTTGAAACCTTGATGGCCTTGCATTTATCTAAACATGTCTTGTCAAGTCTCTGTTAACATATTTATGAGTTTCTGGTGTTTTACTCCTATCCTATTTATTTATTTATCACTCCCAAGTACTTTGGAGCTCTCCTTTGTATCCCATAACAATCTCCATCTGTCATAGTTTGTTAATGAACAGGTTATACTTGCTGAGTCACTGTTTCAAAAAGACTTTCTAAAGAATGTGGGTCTCAGAGTCATTTGTTAGCTCCTCAGAATGGGGAAAGCTTTATACCACAAATCTAGAAATTAGTTCTGGAATAATTTAAAGCATCCTGCTTGCAGAATTCTTTGTGTGAAAAATGGGGAATGAGTGGCTCTCCAGATGTTATGAAACTGTTGGTCACTTTAGCCTATACCTGTGGTGGTGAACCTATGGCACGTGTGCCAGAGATGGTAGGCAAAGCCGTTTTTCATGACATGTGGAGAGCAGGGAAGAGGAGGAACAGACTCACTCTTGTTCTTCCCCCCTCACCCTGTCAGGCCTTCATCTGTTTCTGGAGACGAGGCTGAAGGCCAGAGAGAGTAGGGGGAGGATATCCTGCCCTAGAAGTTCCACCCCGGAAGGTGGAAGTCCCACCCCTGGAAGGTGGAAGTGCTGTCCTAGAAATCCCCCCCCCACTCCCCAAAGTCCCAGCACCAGGTAACACCCAGTGCCAGAAGGCCTTTTAGTTCAGGTACTTGATCCCTAAAAGGTTTGTCATCACTGATATATAACTAGACACCATAGCAAGTGGAGAGGGATGAAGGGAGTTGCAGTCCAGTACCAGCTGTGAGGCTCTTCTCAGCCTTGGAAGACTGATGCATGGTGAGGTCCCCAAATTCTTGGAACCAAACACTGACTCTTTCCTCAAGATTAGAAGAACTTTATTATACTTTTACTCCCTATATCAGGACTGTTTTCAATTTCCTTTGCTTTTCCAGAGCCAAGTTGGGCCATGGGCTAATCTCTGGGGAATATTCAAAACCTTCTTCATTTGGAGAACAGCAACTGGATCAGAAGGTAAGGGTGAGAGGTCAATTCTTCTTAGAAAGTTAGGAGATACTAATTGCTATTCAGTAGTTTTCAGCTTGAAAGATATGCTCATGTAATTTTCTTTCCTTGCAGGACATTCAAGATGGCATTGCACCACGCATGTTTAAATCCCTTGTTGGCAAAGGCCATCCTGAGTTTTCTACCAATCGACAGCAAGATGCTCAGGAGTTCTTCCTGCACTTTATAAACATGGTGGAGGTAACATCTTCTGGGCCTGAGGAATCAAGGTTTTTGTTATTTTGTGCTGTGTTCAGATGGACTTATTAGGGATGTAATTGGGACTGGAGCTAGAATTGTATGTAAGACAAACAATGTAGAGCCAGAGAGAGTTGTTTTCAGAAGGAGAGGGCTGCTGACAGGATTGCAAGGAATGTGTGAAAAATGTTAATTTACAAGAGTGTCTTCTTTATGGTCCCCTTGAAAAGAAGTCATTTTGGATGGTGGGAGACATGAAATCATCCTGCACTGTAGATTATTCAGAAGTGAGTTGTAGATTATATCCATATTGATGGAACTCTTAGAATCAGTTGGTTCCTCTTTAGGAAATCAGCAATAAGATTACATACAAAACTCTCCAGAATCTTTTGCAATGCATTTTTCCCTTCAGTGGTCAAAATGAGTGTAGGAAGTTGTTCTGGAACAGGAAATTGGAAAACTGTTTGTGTGGGTTTCATAAGGGTAAATGGCCTTTGATGTGAAATTGCCATGTTCCTAATTTCCTCTTGCTACATCATCCTAGTGCTTCTGCTAACTCTTCTTTCATTTTGAATATTTTTCTTCCCCAGAGAAACTGTCGTAGCTCTGAAAACCCAAATGAGGTCTTCCGTTTCTTAGTTGAGGAGAAGCTCAAATGCTTGGCCACGGAGAAAGTTAAATATACTCAACGTGTTGATTATATCATGCAGCTGCCAGTGCCCATGGAGGCAGCACTAAACAAAGGTTGGCAGCTCTCATGATAGTAATTACCATAGTACCTTTCCAAACAACTTACTTTAGTTGTGTGTTGAAACTGGAATATGGACATTCTGGGACCTTGAGAGAGTGGGATGTGTAAAAGCACTGGTCCTTTCTTCCATACAGAACAAGAGTGATAGCCTTAACAATCACAGGGAAATGATGACAGACAGGCCATTCCCTTGTTTCAATCATTGGCTGGGACATGCTTTGCAATCTTGACAAAACTAAAACTTCATTTAGTGGTGGATAACTTGGGGCCCTTTCACATGATACAATTGTAGCACTATATTCCACTTTAACTAGCATGGCTCCAGCTATGGAATCCTGGCATTGGCAGAATCTGCAGTGAGTGAGGTCCTCCAATGCTTCTGACCAAACTACAAACCTAAGATTCCGTAGGAAGTTGCAACACAATTAAAGTGGAATATAGTGCTATAATAGCAGAATATGAATGGGTCACTGGTCTCTGAGTTGTTGCAACAGAGGGATGCACAGCCATCATGGATTTGTGAGATTTCTTTAAAGATGTTACTATTTCTTGACTAAGCAGGTGAATCACTTGGCTATAAGGAGTTCAGGGTTTGTCTATATTGAACTGTAATGAAAGTTATATCTTTATGCACTGTCTTTGTCCTCTGGTCACACTTGCCTCTTTAGGAGCTGTTATCTATATTAACCTGATTCTTCTTGCACCCTTCCTCCACCCCCAGATGAGTTGCTGGAATATGAAGAAAAGAAACGGCAGGCAGAAGAAGAGAAACAGCCACTGCCTGAGCTGGTCCGTGCCAAGGTGCCTTTCAGCTCCTGTCTTGAGGCCTATGGAGCTCCAGAACAAGTAGATGATTTCTGGAGTACAGCCTTGCAGGCCAAGTCTGTGGCACTCAAGTGAGTTGGCAGGGAGGGTGAAGAAGCTCAATTTATTTTCAACAATAGTAATACCTGCAGACTCATATTTCTCATAATGAATTCTGTTTTTGTTTTTATTTCTGTCATTCAGTTTTTACTTTCACTATTGCTTTCAGCATTGCTCGGTTGTCCTCTCATTCCCATGTTGTTCCATTGCTTTTCCTTAGGATCAGATCTTTTCACATTTCATATAGATAGGATAAAAGGTCTGTTTTTTGGGGTAATCCCTTAAAAAGCATAAAAAACATTTAGGTTATCTAAAATAATTGGTGTTGCGCTGTGTGCTTCTAGGAGTGACATTCCTTCAATATTTCAGAATTAACCAGGGTGAACTCTCAGCCCCAAGGAAGTTCTTATATGTTCTGTAGTGCAATTGGCCACAATAAATATGGCGGCTAGATTTTTCATTGCAAGAAATGCACAAAACAGCATATAGTAAAATCAAATCTGAAATATTTCAAGAAGTTTGCTTTTTAAAAAAGCAGTTTTATTTAAAAATTGAAGATTTATTTACAAGAAATACAGAAAATGTGGTTGTATACAGGAAAGGCGCTTATGACATTCATACTATTTCAGCATCCACGCAACAGGGCTGTATGCAGAAGTACATCCAGACTGTAAACCTACAGGAGAGAGTGATCTCTTGTGGCCGCATACCTTCCTTTGGTTCCAAGAGCTGCCAGCTGTTAGCATTTGTGCCTGTTTTATTTTATTTATTGTATTTAGTTTGTTTGGTATATATTTTCTTTGGTGTTGCTGCTCACATGTTACCCATGCCATTTGCTAGATAAATGGCTTCTCATTGCAATAACCTGTAGCTTTGACAAATACACATATCCTCTGTATCACAGCATGTGGAAAACTGGGAAGCTTATGGGAAAGCCAGAAACTAGACTTACGGCTAGCAGGCAGTTCCACCCTTAACACCGTTCTTTTCTCCTTTTGTTGTTCTCAAACTATTGAAATATGTGCTTCACTTGCCTTTTCTCCATTTCAGGACAACCAGGTTTGCCTCCTTCCCAGATTACCTAGTGATCCAGATCAAGAAATTCACTTTTGGTCTAGACTGGGTGCCCAAAAAACTAGGTAAGTAAGACAGTATAAGAGAGCATAATATTTGGAGTTATAACACTAAAGCTTCTTGGCAGCCAGTTTCATCTTGGTTCGGATGATGATCTGGATGAACAATAGTCTTGTTCACATTGTCTTATCAGATGTCTCCATTGAAATGCCAGATGAGTTGGACATCTCTGCACTTCGGGGGACAGGACTACAACCTGATGAGGAGGAGATGCCAGATATAGCCCCCCCACTAGTGACACCAGATGAACCCAAAGGTAGCCTGGGTTTCTATGGCAACGAGGACGACGACTCCTTCTGCTCCCCTCACTTCTCCTCTCCAACATGTTAGTGATTCTTCTCCTCTCTTCCTTGAGCTTTAATCTCTCACTCCTCTCTCTCTCTCTCTCTCTCTCTATCCTTCCTTCCTTCCTTCCTTCCTTCCTTCCTTCCTTCCTTGTGTCCTGTTACCTGTGTATAAGGTACCTGCTTTCCCCCCTCCTTGCTCAGTAGCCTTCTTGTTACCTTACAACTGGCTTGTTGCATGCCTCTTTTTGCTTCCTATGTCAGGCTGTTCTCACCAGAACTATTGCTTAATCAAGGAGGCCATGTGTTCTGTCACACCTTGCATTCCCAATGGGTAACCTGTCAGGAGACCAGTGGTGACCTAAAGATTTCTGAATATTTCTTCAGTGCTGTGAAAAGTTTTCAGAACGTTTCTTATGTGCTAGGATGGGCAATGCTTTTGGAACAGAGCAAACAAAGCTGAAATACAGTCAGACCTTGGTATTTGCAGGGGTCTGTTCCGGACACTACCACCCTATGAATATGAAAATCCACACATGCTCAAGTCCCACCAAAAGCAGTGTTGGTGTGACATGCATGCGCCCCCTAGCACTGACACGCCATTAGCTAAAATGGGCTTGCATCTGCTAGTGGTTAAATCCATGGATGGCAAGTCCGCTGATAAGGAATGCTAACTGTACGCCATACTGGAGAGAAAGCAGCTGGAAAAATCTTTGCAGGGATCTAAGATTTTTGTCAGAGGGATAAATGCAGAAATTTCACTGCCTGGTGCAGCCTACCCTGCCACTTTCAGAAAATGCCTCCATCTTTTCTTTGTTGTTGTTGTGTGCCTTCAAGTTGTTTCTTCTCATCCTCAAATGTGGTGGAATTGCCCCTCATACCCTCTAGAGGCTGGGGGGAGGGGTATTTTTTATCCCAGGGAGCATCCAAATACTGTATAGTGAAAATGCCCTCCATACCACTAGAAGCAATTTGGTGGATTGGGGGGGGGGGATTTCCACCCCTGGGAGGCCATGGCATTTTACAGAGGGCTGGTATGATATGTGACAGAACTCCTCCTGGTTGGACCCACATTTCCAACCCTTGGGCTACTGTCACCCACCTTGCCCTTTCCCCCTCAAGGTCCCTCCCTGGATCTGGTACTCAGGCCTTATGGTGACCCCTATTATGATCAAGTAGTTGTGGTGATTGAAGGGTTCACTGTGATAAACATAACCTTATCAATTCCCAAATGAAGCAGTCTGATTCAGTGGTCAGAAATAAACAAGGTTCATTATATAATGAAATGAATTAAACAAGAAATCCCAGAACACTTTCCTCACTCACAGCACTAAAACTCTTTAGATCTCCACCCTGGTTCTGACTGTCCTGACACTAATGCATCTTTTCCCTGTCTGACTCCCTGTCTCTCACTTCAGCAAACAATCCTCTAGTTTGCATCCCCCATATGATAGCCCTCCACCAGCATTCTCTGATCTGTGATTGGCTGGTTCTAACCAGACTTGCACAGCTTCTCTCCTCACAGCATGTGACCCAGCAAATTAAACATGGGCCACTGGCTCTATAATATAATCTGCCAGGAGTTTGTCAACCCTCTCAGCCTTTTGCAAATCTTCTGACTCATTAGGATGCAGTGGAACAAGCTCCACAATTGCTTGTGTGTAATGCAGCTACTGTCATTTTGGTGGGTGTTTCTTGGAAGAAGATTAAGAAAGGCCAACTCTTCAAGGCATGTTAACTCTCCTGTTGTTCCATTTAAAAATTCTTAGGGTGTTGAACCTACTTTGTTTTGGAGATGACAGAAGTAGAAAACTGATTGTGATGGTAGTAGACCACCAGATCAGGTGGGTGGACTAGATGCAACATAAACTGTGTGTTCCTGCATGGCAGGCAGTTGGTCTGGATGACCCTTGTGATATTTTCCAACTCTATGATTCTGTATGTTGTACAACTCTACTGGTTGGTGTGTTTTTGCACAGGAAAGAGTTGAGAGCTGGAGTTAGTCTGTGCCTTTGGTTTGTAAGGAAATGTGTGTAGATGCTATATCTCTCCAGAGGTGACTGTCTCCGTGCTTTGAGATCCATGAATGCAGGCACGGTATGGCAGATGCATGATGAGAGAGAAGACTGGCAAGAAGAGGGATAGAGTGGGACATACAATATGGCCACACTGTTCATTTGCCAGAAATGCTGTTTTCTGAGAACATCTAACTCTTTTCTTTCCCACTACAGCCCCCATGCTGGATGAGTCTGTGATTACTCAACTAGTGGAGATGGGCTTTCCAATGGATGCCTGCCGCAAAGCCGTGTATTACACTGGGAACAGTGGAGCAGAGGCTGCAATGAACTGGGTTATGTCACACATGGATGATCCAGGTATGTTAACCAAGTGGAGACCCAGGACATCGTGCAGTACCTCCAGGGTTTGGGCCAAGATGATAACATCTTGAAAGCAAAGGATGGAGTTGTAACTTTATCAATGGATGAAGCCTTTTTAAAAAGTTTTGTTCTTGTCTTCTTTAGATTTTGCAAATCCTCTGGTTCTTCCAGGATCCAGTGGGCCAGGTTCCACTATCACCTGTCCTGATCCCCCATCTGAAGATAGTGTGGCAACCATAGTTTCGATGGGCTTCTCCCGGGATCAGGCTATGAAAGCCCTAAGAGCTACAGTGAGTCAAGAATAAAAAACTAAAATAATGTTTTCTTCAGTTTATTAAATGTCCTATTTTTATTATTGAGCCTTGGAGAAATAGGTATGGAGCATCTAACCCTGTTTTTATCCTCTCCTCTAGAATAACAGTCTTGAGCGGGCTGTGGACTGGATCTTCAGCCATATTGATGATCTGGATGCAGAAGCTGCCATGGATATTTCTGAGGGACGTTCGGCAGCAGAATCCATCTCTGAGTCTGTCCCTGTAGGGCCAAAAGTGCGTGATGGACCTGGAAGTGAGTTTGGAACTAGGGTTGGGAGAGGGTCTCGGTTTTATAGGGTTGAATAGCATTGGTTCCTCAGGCTTTGCTGCAGTTTTAAATTTCTTCTTCTTCTGTAGAATCATTTGCTCAGTCCTGGGTATGTTGTTTGTTCTTATCACATGAATAATTAACTCACTAACACACAACATATAAAAGAATTGCTTCCATAAGATATGATGATAACCACTGGCTTGTGTGGCCTTGAAAGGAATTAGATGACATATCAAAGTCATAACATCAACAGAGAAGTTTCATATTCATAGAGGATTCCTGTGAATTCCTCTTGCTGGAGGACAAACAAAGGAGGAGGGTTACGGCCATCATGCCCAGCCTGTGGGCTTCTTGAAGCCTCTGGCTCACCATTGTTTGGTAACAGAAACATAGTACTGCATGTTGGAATCAGTGAGTATCAACCATTCAATGATTGTTCTGAAATCTCAAAAAAGAAGTATGCCACCTTCTGAGTTAGTTTGTTCCGCTGTTGCATAACTCTTACTGTCAACACGTTCTTCCTAATATTTAGTCTGAATAATATTTCTTGTCATTTGAATCCATTGGTTTGGGTTCTTGCTCCAATTGTCATGTTAGAGTCCTTCAGATATTTGAAGAGAATTTGCAAGCCAAATGGACTCAACTGTTCCTCATAGGGTTTGATTACCAGATCCTTTGCCACCTTGGTCACCTCTTCTGAAAATGTTCCAAGCATGGTCTGACAAGAATACATTATAGTGGTACTATTATTTTCCTTGATCTGGATGTTACAGTTCAAGTCCTGTTAAAGTGAATGGGCAACAGTGTGCATGCAACCACATTGGCATGGC
The DNA here is from genome assembly GCA_034509955.1 of Urosaurus nigricauda. Taxonomy (NCBI): domain Eukaryota; kingdom Metazoa; phylum Chordata; class Lepidosauria; order Squamata; family Phrynosomatidae; genus Urosaurus; species Urosaurus nigricauda. Next base: position 125,957,500 of record JAOEGL010000002.1, read on the forward strand.
TGCATGTACCCACTGCTATTGAAAATAATGGGGCAGGGTGATATGTGGACATTCAAGTCCAGAGATGGCTATCCTGCCAATAGATCAGGCTCCCATTTTATTTTTCCTGCCCTGGTATCAATCCTTATATTTATCCCTGTTGGCATTCATTTTCTGAAATCTGTTAAAGTCATTTTGAATCCTAAGTTTGCCTTCTGAGGTATTTGTTAGCCCTCCTAGTTTGCTATCATCATCTTTCATGTGCATCTCCTCATTTTTTTTTCAAACAACTGGTTTGTAAAGATGCTGAACAACAGACCAAGGAGAGAATCCTGTAGCATATTATTTGTCACTTTTCTCCAGGATGATGAAGAAACCCTTGGTGAGCATGTTCAGCTACCCATCCACTTAACAGCTGCTTGTTCATCAAAATATCATGGGGGACTGCACCTGAAAGCCATACTGAAATCAGGATACCACCACTTTTATCATCTTCCTCTCACCTTCCAAGTCTACAAGTCTTTATTAAAAAGAAATAAGATCAGTCTGGTGGTATCTGTTTATGAAAAAACATACTGGCTCTTAGTAGTCATAGTATTCCTGTCTAAGTGTGCCCAGACGGGCTGCCTAGCAATCTGTTCTAGAACCACTGCTATATTGATGTCAACAGTTAGAATTTTCCCATGCATCAAATGTGCTCCTTCCTTTTTTCTTGACTCATTTCAAAAGAAGAAATACTATAGTACTTTAGTTTAGTTTTCTCCTCTATATTCCCCAAAATTTCCACTGGAAAAAAATAATTTCTGAGATTTCTTTCAGATGTTTTTTCTTGGAGTTTGTATCTGTATTTTCAAGTCAGTATTCTATAAGTTTAACTGAAATATACCTCTAATCTGCATTTATCATTGGGCCTGAACTTCAGTACTGTTCAGATTAGCTGATAAATTATCAGAGGTGCTAGTGCTTCTGATGGTTTTTCCTTTCAAAAAAATACATAGACCTCAGTGTGACCTATATGCTCTTAAGGGATGTGGGGTAGGATTCTATTGAAAGAGTAAGAACTATATATGATTCTTTTATTCCTTCAGAATACCAACTTTTTGCCTTCATCAGCCACATGGGTACATCCACTATGTGTGGCCATTACGTCTGTCATATCAAGAAGGATAGCAGGTAAGGAGAAAGTGTGAACTACAGAGAAGTCAGTGCAGGATCATTGAGGGAACATAACTGAGCAACAATTAGCATGCCTTGGTTTGACCAAAACAGATTAATAAACTATGAAGGCAGAAAAGTAGCATCTTTTCTCTATATATTCCTTCATTTGCCATTAAAGAGGGGTCAAATTGGCTCCTGGGACTGCCAGTAGGCATGGCAAATGTGTATTCCATGGATTTGAAAACAAAACTCTAAACCAAGGTAATTGAAATTTATTAAGATTGATTATGCAAACTTCCTTTGATTTCCTTCTTACATTGTTCTATTTTTGTTTGCGGGAGAAGGTTGCAGGAAAACCTCTGTTGTCTTAGATTTCAACAGACATGATCAACAGTTTCAACAGCATATCTCTTTAATCATAAGAATTAGAAACTTGATTTTCAAAATAAACTCAAAGAAGCTAATTATTATGGGGAGGGGATCTCAAATCTGTGGTACTCAAATACTTAGCACAGCAGAACAGTAAAATTGTGTCCATTTTATAAAATGGCAAAAACAAGGTTTGCTTTTGTAGTTTATAGTTGTTTTGAATATTTTCAAGCAGTGGATGGTTGAAACCATGGATAAAAAAATCTGTGAATACAGAGGACCTACTGTATTTCAGAATTGCTGCATTCCAGAATTGCTGCATTCATAATTGTGGCCACAGCCTTTATTGTTTCCACTGAGCAATCTTTCTCTTCCTGTTTCCTTCTTTGTTCTCCACCTCTCCTGGTTTCTAGATGGGTGATCTATAATGACCAGAAAGTCTGCGCCTCTGAGAAGCCTCCAAAGGATCTTGGCTACATCTACTTTTACCAGAGGATCATCAGCTAGGATCTTTGCTTTCTGGGTTTGAAGCAGGATCCAGTTGATGGAAGGAGGAGGGGGAAATGGCGGTGATGAATGCAAAGAGGAGGGCCAACTTTCAACCCTTATGTGTCTGTGTACCACTGCTGCAGCCCTAGAGATGGGATTCCGCCATACGGAAGCTGTGGTCTGGTGCTTCTGTGGACACTGATGGGCAAGGGGTGTGTGTGTGAGTGTGTGTGTGTTGACTTGAATCTCTATGTAAACGCAAGAAGAAAAGTCTCACTGAATCAGTCACCCCCAGGGGACATCCATGCACACGGTTTCTTCTTGACATAACTATCTTAACACTTCTGGACAGTTTAGAAAGGTGTGGGGGTGGAAGGGAACATTTGGATTTATGTGGCTTTACATCTAGGATGGGTTCCTCCATCCCCCTTCCTTCAGCAATTGTGCAGGAAAGAATCTGGCCCATAAAGTAGCACCTGTTCTTTTTGTGCCCCTTAAATGCCAAAACTCACAGAAAACACAAATAAAAATGTATACCCCTCCAGCACTGGGTTGTCCACATTGCTTTCTGTCACCTCCATTTTATGTTACCAATTGATAATGTTCACATTCAGCCAACAGGCCTCGGGCTTGGAACTGGGGTTTAAGGTAACAAAATAGAAATGAACACTCTTAATGCCTGTGGAAGAAACCTACCCAGCTGTCTTCAGCCACTGCTGCTTCCACTAGTGTTTTCCTGTTCTCTTCTGTCTTTCTTAGTGGGTTGGCCAGTCAAGGATTTCAGGTTGCAATCTCACTTGACATTCTGCTACGACTTGGGTCAAATGATGGCTTGGCCTCCAACCCAGTTTGTTTGTTTTATTTTTTCTTTGACCCTTTTACTTTCCCGAGGAAGCAATATCTTCCTTTCTTGCCACTCCAAAGAAGCATGATAGATACTGTACGTATCTAAATGGTCATATTTGTTCATTTTATGCATGCTAGTGGATGCTTTATGCTGAATTTGGAAAGTAAGTTTTTGCAGCACCTGGGGAAGAAGTGCTGGTAGCAGTTAAGTGAGCAACTGTGAAGAATAGTCACAAGAAGGACACCTTGTGTTCAGCTAACACAAACAAACAGCTTCATTTATACAGCACTTCACACCGCCTAAGCAGTGTCTAAGCAGTTTACAACTGCAAGTTACTTGCCCCCAACAATTTGGGTACTGATTTTAGTGACCTCAGAAGGATGCAAGCCTGAGTCGAGCTTGAGCTCTTTTGCTGGTCTTGAACTCTCAACCTTATAGTTTTGAGTGACTGGCTGCAGTACAGGTATTTAACCACTGCACCACCAGGGCACATAGACACTTGTAAGTGTGCCTAGGTTTAGACTTAAGTGTGATTAAGGGAGATACTTGTAAGGAGGCAAAGAGTACAGTTGGTCCTCCACGCTTGCAGCTTTGACTTCTGCAGATTTGTTTATTTGCGGTTTTGCTTCGTATCTTCTCTCTAGGAATCTTTAGGTCCTCCAGTGCAACTCCATGGTCAACGTCTGCCAAACATTGACCATCGAGTCGTGCTGGAGAACCTAGAAGTTCCTAAAGAAACCACTTCTCTAGGCATTTGTAGGTCCTCCAGCATGATTCTGTGATCAACATCTGGCAGATGTTGACCAAAGAATTGCCCTGGAGGACCCTCCTGGAGATTCCTAGGGAGGTGTTCTCTTCGGTAAAAAGAATAGCGGTTCTTTATTTGCAGTTTTTCCACATTCACAGGGAGTCTTTTCACTCCTAGTACCAGCGAATGTGGAAAGGCCATTATATTTCAAGTTTAGGAGCCACACTGGAGAAATAACCCGGTTTGGCAGCGGTTTAAGTGTCTTGGCTGAAGGCTATGGAATTCTGGGAGTTGGAGTTTGTTGTGGGCCCAGAGCGGAGCAGAGCTCCGCTCTGGGCCCCACAACAAACTCCAACTCCCAGAATTCCATAGCCTTCAGCCAAGACACTTAAACTGCCGCCAAACCGGATTATTTCTCCAGTCTGGATGCAGCCTGTGTTGAGCTTCCCTGGCAATGGGCGCCATTGATAATTTATTGTGGAACCTTCTTTGAGTCCTAATGATAACAATAATATTATTATTTAAATCATTATATATAATGATGTTTTTCTGGGACTGAGGGAGAACGCGACTTGTGTTGTGAAAGAGGAGCTCAAAAGCACTCCTATGAATGTAAATTCATGATGAGCCATGTTTCAAAATGGAGGAGAGAAAGTAGGGCCTCATAATAAAATCTACCACAAACAAGTCATATATAATAAAGTGCCAATGGCTGCAAATGGAGGATGTTTTGGGGAACTCTGAGAAGGCATAAATGTAGGACTGTGAGGGAAAAGGGAGGATAGTATGGTTGGTGTGTTAACTGTCAGTCAAGGAGATGTGAGAACTGTGAGGTAAAAGGAGGACAGTTTGCTGTGGTAACTGTTTTGAGCGACTACGCACGCGCCCACAGCAGCGAGCGAATACCCGGATGAGGCCGTTGACTGAGGAGGAGGAGGAAAGAAAGGGGGCGTGGCCTCCGCCTGTGTGACGTCAGCGGTCTAGTGGGCGTGGCTACGTCGTGGCCCTCTATAAAAGCCGGCCCCGACCTGGGCGGCGCCGCAGTTTCTCCCGCGCTCTTCGACCTTGCGCTTCGTCCTTTAAGAAGAGCTCTCTCTCCATTCATCCCTCCCTCTCTCCCTCCGCGATCATCATGGCACCGAGGAAGTTCTTCGTGGGCGGGAACTGGAAGATGAACGGGGACAAGAAGAGCCTCGGGGACCTCATCCAGACCCTCAACGGGGCCAACGTCTCCGCCGACGTCGGTAAGGGCTTTCTCCCGGACGCGTCCTCCATGTCCCCATTGTCCTCCATTCTCTCCCCCAGCGTCCTCCATCTTGAGGGAACCAGGTGCGCCTTCCTTTTCCCGGACACGGTCCTCCTTTTTTATTTTCCCCCCGGACAAGTCCTCCCTCTTCAGCCTTCTGCTCAGGAGGAGTGACTAGATTTTAACCCAAGTTCATTAGAAAAATACAGTTGAGAGGATTAAAAAATACAGGTATTATTATTAATAATATTAATCATTATTGTTATATTATAATTATATATAATTATACTATTATATTATATATATGTAATATATAATCATATTATATTATAATGCTATTATTATTTAATATTATTAATAATCATTCTTATATTGTAATTATATATAATTATACTATTATATTATATATATATAATATAATAATGTATTATAATGTTATTAATATTATTATCAATTATTATTATTAATTATTATTATATTGTAATTATATATAATTGTACTATTATATTATATAAATATAATATATAATCATAATGTTATCGTTAATATTATTAATTATTATTTTTAATAATAATCTATATTATTATATTATAATATATAACTATACTATTATATATGTATAATATATAATCATATTATATTATAATGTTATTATTAACAATAATAAATACATATTGCCTTCGTTGGGTGCCATCAGCAACAATTATGTCGACCTCTCCCTGAGGACCCTTTCATCATCATGTCAAGGTTTGTTCAGAGGAGGCTTGCCTTGCTCTGAGGCTGAGAGAGTGTGACTGTTTGCCCAAGGTCACCCAGAGGGATTTTATGCTCGAGCCTTGATTCGAACCCACAGCCCTAGTCCAACCACTGAAACTATTCCCACTTTTTTTTTTTTTTGGTATTAATATGGTATTATGTTTAATTATTTTCATAGAATGTATGCCATAGGCATGTTTGGTTTTAATCTATTTTAAGTGATTGCATGTACAGCTCTGTGTAAATTTACTTTATAAATAAAGCTTATAATAATAATAATAATAATGTTAAACCTACTTAGCACTGCCAAGTCATGGCCAAACAGTTAAAAGATAAATTTATAATCATCCCTTTTTTTCCCCCATGCAAGTGTTTGTCAAGAACTGACTCATCAATAAATACAGGGCTGAAGGTCAAGCCTAGTCTATGGGACAGAGCTACAGAAATGAATGCCATAGAGGCTGCAGCTAAGTCTCATGAAAGCAATTGATTCTGAGCTTCGTCCTCCCTTTTTCCCCGGACGTCCTCCTTCCTTCCTTCCCTCCGGTCCCTCCCCGCTTCCACCGCGTGTCCTTCCGCACGTAGTCCCTCCTGTTGCCAAATACAGCCCAAGGAAAGCAGAGGCATGATCCAGTGGCGCATCATACCAGGCAGCCTGAAAAAAACCCATTCAAAGCCAAGGGGGCCTTTGAAGTTAAAGCCCAAAAGGCCAGGATCACTCTCTGCAAAGGGATCTTTTGCAGCAGCACCTTTGACACTCAGCAAAAAAGAAAAGCTTTGCTAGGCTTGAGCCTACTTTCTCAGAGGCACTAAGAGAGAGACAGTAGAGATATTTCGCACATCACCCTCATTGTCTGCAAATGTACAAATTAATTCCATTCAATAATTAATGCTTCCCAGAACTAAGACTAGCAGATTCAAAGATAAAGTCATGGTGGTCTGGAAGATCAGTCTGCAAAGGGAACTAACAGATTTAAAGATACAGTTATGTTGGGCTGGAAGATCAAGCTGCAAAGGGATCTTTTGCAGCATCTTTGAAATCTGCTGAAAGAGAGAAGTTGGCAGCAGGAGCTTTGCTAGACCTCAGCCTACTTCCTCAGAGGCATTACAAGAGATGCAGTAGAGATTTTTTTTTTGCACAACAAGCTGATATGTCTGCAAATGTACAAATAAATTCCATTCAGTAATAATGCTTCCTACCTTCCCAAAACTAACTGATTCAAAGATAGATCAGACTCGTGATTTGCAAATGTACAAATGAATTCCATTCAATAATAATACTTCTAACCTTCTCAGAAAATGTGAGCAACTTTGTGGGCATGGACAAGATTTGACAAGACTTAAATCTACAAAAGCTCATGCTACCAGTTTCTCTCAGCCTTAAAGATGCTACAAGATCTCTTTGTGTTTGTTGTCGCTGTGTGCTTTCAAAGTTATTTCCAACTTGCAGCAACTCTAAAGCAAATCTATACTGGGGTTTTCTTGGCAAGGCTGGTTCAGAGGAGGTTTCCGGTTGCCTACCTCTTGCATAAGAAAGGATCTGGCCTCATTCCTTCTCCTCTCTGCCTCAAACCCAGAGGAATGGCTGCCAGTCAGTTGACCTCTGCAAGAGATTCTGTGTTTAGCAGCCTTGGGAGAAAGGTGGCATATAAAGGAAACAATTTATACCTTGTTGTGTCCCTTTAAGGTGTTAAGTCACCCAGTGGGTTTCATGGCTGAGCAGTACTTTAAAAACAAACAAACCCGCAGCCCTGGATCTGTGGAAGGAGGTTCTTTTAGGTAAGGAACTGAGAGGAACATGTGGCCTGTCAGGAAGGGTCTCAGATGCTGATTGCAAAGTATGGACGAATTAATAATCCAGGCCAGCTGTTGTCTCCTGTTTACCACCAGTATGCTTTTCACCTGTGTGCTAAGATGTCAAGTAAACATATCCAGGGCATTTCTGTTCCTCCTAACTGCAGTTTGCTGGGATGCTAGGCCTCCTGACAATTGCACCTCTGCCCCACACAGTGGCAGCCTCCATGTTTAGGGGATGTCTGTTTCCCAGTTGCTGGAGCCCATGAGCATTAGCATGATCTGCCTATATCTGACACACATTTATTATTAAGAACATCGCTAAGGAAATGCATCTGAGGTAGTGGGCTCAAGTCTAGGAAAGCATCTGCTGCCACCTTTCTTTCAGTTAGTTTCAAAGGTGTTGCAAATGATCTCCTTGGATACTGATTTTCCAGACTTAACATGACTGTGTCTTTGTATTCTAAGGAAAGGAGTGTTGTTGATGCCTGTCCTTCTTACCAAGCAGTAAGGAGACTGTTTCCTTGGCTCTGCCTGGTATAACTCTACCGGGGTGTTAGCTTGGCAGTGCCAATGAGGGAGGAAAGGTTTCTCAGAGCCAGATGGGTTCCCTTGGCAGACTCCCTGCTGACCCTGTTACCTCAGAAAGGGCAAGGTGGGCTGGAAGAGGGCTTCTGTTTCTGAAGGTGTCCTGACGAAATGTCAAAGGGTCTGGAAGAGAGGGGATCCTAAATATAGGTGGCAGTGCTGCTGCCTAAAAATACTGTCCTTGGGGCTGGAAACTTTATCCCTCTCGCCTGCTAAAGGTCAGGAGACAGGCCTCCCAGTGAGGCTTGAGGGGAGGGGAGGAGGCTGATTTTATGGCCCAACTTATTGATTTTATGGCCCAGCTATTCTCCTAATCTATATTATACTGCTTGCTTGAAAGAGAGCGTGGAGTATTTGACCATCTCTGTATTACGTGACTTCTAAAATGTCACTTGCTGGAGGGAAAGCTACTGCAGAATCACAAGCATATATATTGCCTGGTCTCATCATAATTTGTCAAGCAAGACATTCATGCCTAGTTGGGTATCCCATTCAAAATCCTGCTGTAGGCTAGAAACCCCACCCGACCCCAGACAGAGCTCTAGCACAGAAGAAAACAGTTTCTAAATACTGTATACAGTGGTCCCCCGGTTTACGAATCCCCCGGGGAACGAAATCCCCGGGATCCGAAACCAGCGGGACCACTAAAATTCCCCCGGGATCCGAAGGATCCCCCGGGATCCAAACAAAAAAAACCGTGCGGTTTTTTTTTTCGTAACCCGGAACGGATTACCTTCGTAACCCGGGGGACGACTGTATCTTATTCTAGAGGATGACCTTGACCTGAGGTTATGGAGAGTGGGACGAGTACTTTTCCTTAACTGCCCAAACTGAATTATCATGCTTTTTTAAATGAATAGTTATATGGCAGGGGTTGGGGGAAGAGACTTAATGGATGGATATGTATTGGGTTTGGATAAACATCTAGAGCAGATGGACATGAGTGGAGAGGTGGCCCTTTTCACTTTTTACAGAGGCCCTGCCAGTCACAGACCTGAAACTCCCAGGAAGGTAGTTGAAGGTCCTAGAGCTGAAAAATGAATCCTCCTCCTGTTGTCCCCATTAGCCATCTCCCCAGCATCACCCTTTCCACTTCTCATTCTGGACTATGTCATGGTGGATAGCTACTAACTTCCAATTTTTGGAAGTCTCCGCCAGGGCAATCCAAAGATGGATAGCTCCATACTTTAACATGAACTTAGGTATGAACAGTCAGAAGTTAAATAAGATTTGCTTCATTTTCTAAAGCAGGAGAGGGCACACTGCAGCCCAACAAATAGTGCTCAACTGCAACTCCCAGCATTCTTCGTTAACTTGGTACTTTACCTGTGCCAGACAAAAGATGACTCGACTCAGCAGATAATAATGTTTATATGTATCTCCTGCTAAGTATCACAGGCTGCCTTCTTCAGATCAGTCAGCTATTGCAAGCTCATGAGTGGACCAGGCTGGCTTTATTCCAGTCTGTGGGCAACCCTAACTGGCAGCACCACCTGTCTGTCTTGTGATCAATATTGTTCTAAGCAGCAGAAGGGCGCACATACAATGTGAGGGTCACAACACCCACAGATCTATCAGTCTTTGCAGGCTAGATCTGGCAGGGAAAAAACAAAGGGTAGCTATTAGAATCAGTGGCACCAGAGGCAAATGCTTTGAGGGGTATTTTTATGGTTACTCAATCTCCAACTAGGGTTGGTTGATTTAAACAAGCATCAGAGGAAGTAGACTGAAGTCTGTGAAAGCTCCTGCTGCCCAACTTCTTTCTTTTAGTTAGTCTCAAAGGTGCTACAAGATCTCTCTACATACTGATTTAAACCAGGTTAGTTTAAATTATGGATTAAACAAAATTGCTTTTAAAACAAAACAAGCAAGCCACCACTCCTGCTTTTTCAAACATGATTATTCATATATATATATATATATATATATATTAAAAGTCTGGCTATTATTACTATTTTCCATCCCTTTTACTGGAACAACAATGACTGTTTGAATTTAAACAATTTACATTTATTTGTCTGTTGGTCATTGTTCCTTGTTAGACCAGCATCCAGTGTCAGTTGCTTCTTTTTAATCGTTTTATTTTAGAGAGCAGGAAATGCCATTCAAAATCAAATACTTAAATTAACAGACATTCAACCAAGACAACTCTGAGAGTACTGTGTGTGTTTTATTACATATTACATATATTCTACATATATTCAGATTTAACAGGAATAATAAACAGTAAAAAGATATTCAAAGCCTAATAACTTTACATTGTTATTTTAGAAATCATTAAAACATGGTTGATCAAGCTTTCTAAATACATCAAACAATGTTTCACAGTACTGTATTAAAATTGTTTTGAACCCAAGAAAGTTGTGTTTTTTCCCCCTGTCTCTAACCTCTAAAGTCTGGTTCTGTTTGTCTAGTCCAGGGCGGGTGGCAGCAGTGGGTCCAGGGTCCAGTTTTCTGGCCTGGGGACCGTTCAAGGGCTATGCATGTTATGAGAAATGCCCAAAACAGGAGGCAAAAAGGAAGCCAAAGCCAGAAGTGGTAGTGTTTCTAAATTTAGGAGTGTCTGGAGGGCTGCAACCTATTTAAAAGGTGAATGCTTCCAAAAGTAATTCATGTTTTTTAGGCTAAGGAGACAAAGGGATCGTTAATAAGAAAAGGGCTGCAGGAGACTCCGCCGGTTACAGTTGCATGACAGGAACCGAGCAGGAGCCTCAGTTCCACTTCCGTAGTGCCATGGGGAAATCACATCCATGGTGCTTCCATGACGTTAGGGGTGCATACAGATGACGTTTATCACATGGGAGGACCTCTGTGTGATAAACTCCTATGGCACTACTGCAAATAGAAGCAGACCTGTCTGAAAGTAGAACAAGTATATGCACCCTGCAGGAAAACAAACAACCCCCTTTTTCAGGACCCATGACAATTAAAATGCTGTGAAGCCAGAGTACATTTTTAGTGTCTTTACAGCCATAGTCTCAGCTTGTAGAGTTCTTCAAACAGTAGCAGGGAGGAACACGATTCCTTCCTAATGCAAACAGCAGCCTGGCCATCTTTGGATCCAGCCACTGTGAGGCCTACCTGTGAGGTTAGCCAGTCTGCAAAAGGGATGAGCAGTATAGGGAAGAGACTACCAAAGGGAGGCTAAAGGAATGGGCTAAGCAGGAAAAAGAATGAAAATTCTAGTATGGGTTTTAGTGGATTATAGATTCACTCTTTCATGAGAATAAATGGATTATACTCCATACAGTTGGCCCTCTGTATCCACAGATTCAACTATCCATAGCTTGAAAATACTAAAATAAAAAAATCCAGAAAGCAACCCTTGATTTTGCCATTTTATATAAGGGACACCATTTTTCTGCAGATACTAAGTGGCTCCCTTTATATGCTCATGCCAAAATCTGCTAGTCTTCATAGTGCCACTTTTTTGTTAGAAAGAGAGAAAGGTTTAATTGGGAAATAACTGTGGCCTCCCATTGAATTCGAGGGGGGTGGCTAGTAGGGGAAACAGTCCTTAGTGGTCTAGATGGCCATTGTCATATTAGGGGCAGCTACTCCTAGGAATGCTGTATCTTCCACTATCTGATGCTTCTGGAGTCTTCTCTGTCACAAACATCTTTCAGGTCCTGAGGTCACTTTGAGCCACTAGAGAAATAATGGGTGTTGAGGGGGAGATTGTGGGACAGCCAATTTAGGTAAGAGGATTTCTAATGTAGCAAGAAGCCAAGGGGAAAGTTGTATTAAAATACTGTAAGCTCTCGTGAACCTCTCAGAGAGGTGGGGTTGATGTTTAATTTTGACATCTGTAACTAGAGAAGTCATAGCAATCTTTTGCCTGGGCAGACTTTGTAGGTACTTTCTTTAAATGGGGCTGGAGTGAACATGAACAATATACTGCACATACTTGTATAGAACTGGCTTTTCTGACTTAAACTGCTTTGAAGGAAAAGGATGTTGTTCTTCGGACAGAGTATTGCTGCAGTGGAGCCCCAGACAAAATTGGATAGATACTTCAGAGGGTATGAAAAGAGAAATGTCAGGCACCAGGGATCTTTGAGGGGGTGCACTTTTAGTCGTACCCAGAAGGTTCTGGATGGCTCACAGTATGTCATCTTGTGTCATTTCATCCCTCTAGTAACCTAGTGAAATAGGCTTTGCTGGTAGTGGTGACTTTTAATTCAGGGATGGGCAGCCTCTGTGACCCTCGGCCTGATTTCAAAATTGCTATACAAGCAATCGGCTTTAGCAAGAACAATCAGCCAACATCTTGGCAACCTGCTGAGCCGGGAGAGAGAAAGGGGATGGTGCTGCTCACTGCTGTCTATGCCCATGGCTTCTGCCAATATGTAGCTTCCAATAAACGACCATACTTGCCTTCATATTTGCACAGTACTATCAGTCTGCTGAGTGAACTCGTATTTTCTCGACATCACACTGTATGAAGAGGCAGAGTTTGCTTTGCCCACTGTGAGTGTCATGGCTGATTAGGAAATGTATCCGCAAGTCTCATATGCTTCAAATGAGTACTGAATTGAGCTTGGAGTGAGAAGAATCTGCATCTGTCTCATTGATTTACTGTGAGTCACTGAGTCTGCTTTGTCCCAGCATTAATTCCCCATTTTGCCTCCCCAGAGGTTGTTTGTGGTGCTCCCTCCATCTACCTTGACTTTGCCCGCCAGAAGCTCAATGCCAAATTTGGTGTGGCTGCACAGAATTGTTACAAGGTGGCCAAAGGAGCTTTCACAGGAGAAATCAGGTGAGTTTGGTGGAACTTCAGGGTCAGGTTGGCTGGCTGGTGGTGATCTTTTATAGCACATTACCTTGTATGACTGTTTCCTCTGTTTTTTTTTCCCCACTAGTCCTGCTATGATCAAGGATATTGGTGCTACCTGGGTGATCCTGGGACACTCTGAGAGAAGGCATGTCTTTGGCGAGTCAGATGAGGTGGGTGATCTTGTGGATTTGCCTCTTTAGTTTCCCCTTCTCACTACTGGCTATGGAAGGCCAGGAATTGTTTGAAGCAGGGGTAAGTGCTGACGTTTCACGGTATTTACAAGTCTCTCTTTCTAAAACCATTCCCAGCTCATTGGGCAAAAGGTGGCCCATGCCTTGGCAGAGGGTCTTGGTGTCATTGCCTGCATTGGGGAGAAACTGGATGAGCGGGAGGCTGGCATCACAGAGAAGGTGGTATTTGAACAGACCAAGGCTATTGCTGGTAAGAAGGCACTGGGGCACTTTCTGGCACACGCCACAGTTTGTTTTGTTAATTACAAATTTCATAAGTGGAGGCTCTTATTTATTTTTCTGCCCATCACCCTACCTGGTTACTTTAAAAAACCTGCAGCAAAGAGAAAAACCTGAGAGAACTCATGACATTTTGTTAAGAACTACAACACATACTGGTTTTAGGGAGGCAGATGAAATTGGTGCTCTATACAACTCAATTGTTATTAGAAATGTCATATTATGTCGTAATAGGCAGAGATAGTTGTGTCCAGGAGTCCAAAAACATTTGGGTTAGCAGTCACTTAAAGTGTGGTCTATCCATTCTCCCCATTACTTTGATTTCTGTATATATTCATATGCACTGAGAGAAAGCTCCAGGATTGGAATAAATGTTGTTCCAGATCCATAGACACTCTCAATATTGTCCTACAAAACTGTGCTCATCTCTCAGTAGGAGGCATTGAGCCTGTACTCTTAAATGATACTTAACATCCCCCTCTGTTCTCTCTAGATAATGTGAAGGACTGGAGCAAAGTAGTACTTGCCTATGAGCCAGTTTGGGCCATTGGAACTGGTAAAACTGCAACTCCCCAACAGGTATGGATATGGGTAGGGAGAAAATGTTTCCAAATGTCAATTGCCTTTTGTGAAGGAAATGATGGAAGATGGAAAATAAAACACCACTTCAAAAATGTATCATATGCATTACACCGAATTGCACTGGGAATCCTTAACTGTTCCAATTTTTGCAGGCCCAGGAAGTTCATGAGAAGTTGAGGGGCTGGCTGAAGAGCCATGTATCTGATGCTGTTTCACAATCAACTCGAATAATCTATGGAGGTAACTGGAGTCTACTCTTTACAGTTCAGAAAGCAAGTGTGCCAAAAACTTGTCCCTTTGCCTGTTGACTGCACAGCCAGCTATTCAGTTTCTGGTGTCCTAGCTATGTGTGGGTGGGGCCAGATGATAGAGCCTAGCTGGTAGACAGCTGCCCCTCACACATTTATGCATGGGTTGAGGAAAATTCTCTTACAAGGAGATGAGATAACTATTTTGAAAGATGGCTTAATTGCAGAATAGTTGCAGATATGTAGACTGACTCTGTGGTACATTCTGAGGCCTATATGTAAATTTCATAAGTCAGCATTTAATTAGATTCCAGTGATTACATGGGTGCAATCCATTTGGGACTAACAGTTGGACTTGGGCCTAAGGCTATAATCCTGTACATTTACCAGCTAGAGGCACTTCTTTCTGAGTAGGTTTGCATAGCATTGCACTGTAAATTCCATCCTTTACAAATGTCTTTGCCTTAAAAGGTACTGGTGTGCTGTTTTACTGCCATGTAGTAGGACGTGCTTTTTCTCATCCTTGCTTACAGTGTTTTTCTTGCGCCTCCTTTTTGTAATGGCATTTTCTCTCTTGCAGGTTCAGTCACTGGTGCCAATTGCAAAGAACTGGCTTCTCAACATGATGTGGATGGCTTTCTTGTTGGTGGAGCCTCCCTTAAGCCTGAGTTCGTAGATATCATCAATGCAAAACACTGAAACCTACCATACAGTCAGAAACTGGGGAGGGAGACAGCCATCGTGGTTGGGAGATAGATACTGTAAAAATAAATGCCGAGCCTCTGCACTGAAAAGAAATGGCCTCACCCCAAAATCCCTTTTCCATACTTGCTGTTATTTGTTCAATTCTGCTGCTGAACACAATGATTGCAAATGGTTATCCAAGAGCCTTGTACAGTCAGGGCTTTTTTCACTTCCCTCTATTTGTGAGTGGGACTTCCTGCTCTTCCCTTATCCCTCTAGGCTATTTTCTAACCAGTGTCTCTTGTACTGCTGTAGGCCCACCTGCACTTTCGAGGAAGGGATGTTGCTTCCCAGTGGCTTTTATTGTTTGTAAGATGTACATCTGTTTCATGTTCCATAAGCCAACAATGAACAGAAATAAAAAAAAGGGAAAGTAGAGAATTCTTGTGAGAAAACTCTTGTTGCAACATGGGGGCAAAAGTGCAGTGCAACCACAGTAGACTCACAAATGCCTTTGCTGTCCCCATGCTCTGTGCCACCCAGAGGAAAATGGCGGAAATTAAGCATAGTCACACACACACACGCACACCCCAAAGTGAAAATGTCAATTGCCTCTATTGCAGTGAATTTCTCCTGTGGGGGTTAGAATTGGGGCTAACGTGGGCATATATGCAGCATGCTTAAGGGAGAACATTATGGTAATGTTGCCTAGTCTCAGCATTTAACTTGGTTTTTGAGGAATCTCCACAGAATCAGTACTTAAAATGAATACAATGAATCAAGAGGGAAAGATAGAGTGTGACCCCCTTATCTGTGGCAGATGCCATGGCTTCACAAAACCTATATTTTCATCCTTGGAGTCAAAATATCCTGCTAACTTGCAGCCCCACAAAGGGGAGAGTATCCAGAAGGAAGATATCTTGTTCTCCTTCAGTCCAGAGCCAGCTGGAGGGTAAAAAGACACACAGTGAATGCCTGGGACTTCGGGGCCATGGTTATTGTTAGTGGTACTTGCCTTTTCCTTGGGCAAAGCAGGGAGGAAGGGAGTACCACCGCCTGGTCCTTCCTTTCTTCCTTTCTTTCTTTCTTTCTTTCTTTCTTTCTAAAGGTCTTGGTCAGCTCCCCATGCATCTTTGCCAGTCTCAGGTGTTCCTGTGGCACACAGAGTGCTACTGAGAGCAGTGAGGGGGCTTCCTACACACACACTTAGTGCAGCAGCGTGTCCCTTCGCTGCACCCAGCTCACTCCTACATTTTGGCTTCACAGCCAAGGACCTCAACCAAGAGGGCTCAAGGCAGTGGAGCACAAACCAGAGGAGGCAGTGGCAAGCTGAGCACAGCTGAAACAGACACTTCTGGCCACCTGGCTGCTGTGTAAAGAGGTGTGTGTGGGAGAAGTGCAGCTCCCATCAGCTTCATCACCTTTGGTGGTGCCTTATGCGCAGTAGGTAGGCTGTCTATGCGAGAACCAGGACATTCCGTATGTGGCACTGCAACAAAGCCTGCTCAATGTGAGTGCCTGGGACTTGCAAGGATGGAGAGGGATGTATGGGGAGCTCACCAAGCCCCACAAGCAAGGAAAGGAGGCAGGAAGGGGAAGGTGGTGGCACTACCTGACAGGACTCTTTCAGACGTCGGGAATTGGAAGTATAATCTAGGGTCAATCCGAATGCAATCATAGGGTTTGACGTTATTGCGAATTAAAGCTTCGCACGCAATTTCGGGCAAGGAGGGGTCATTTTCGGGAAATGGAAACTCCGAATGCAATGGGGATTCCCGTAAATTCGCTAAACAAGCGAATTTACAGGAATTCGCATTGGCTCCATTCGAAGTTTGGGAGAAATTCCACCCGTGTGAAAGAGTCCACAGTCTCATCCAAGGAAAATTCAAGGAAGGATTTTAGCCAGCAGAGGCAGTCATTTATGATAGAAGCTGGGTACCAGTTCTGTGGATATGGGGGTGATACTGAATTTCTTGTCTGGCATGATGACTCAGTCTACCCCACTGGAGTGTTCCTGAGGACAAGTCTCATTAAGTTTCCCTTCCTAATTTGCTGGACCTTGGGAGATTTTAGTTGGTCTTGCTGTCATTGTGATAAAACTTGAATCACCACTCTTTAGTTATGGAGCCATGAGCCACTAATAGGTAAAATCTACCTGTAATCTTGGCATTTCCTCTCTCTCTTGCTTCCATTTTCCTTACATTAAGAGACTAGAAAGACAGGCATACCCTAATTTATGTAAATTGCTTCAATTGCTTGTACAGAGAAGGAGTGTACACATAAAAATTTATTTATTTTACATGGAAGGAAGGTGAAATGTTTGACAATTAGCTCTAGGGAGGCAATTGCATAGTCCTCCTTATCAGCCCTAACCAAAATACCCAATAATGACAAATGTGAAAGTTGAAATTCAACAGTAGTTGAAGAACACATGGTCACTATCCCATCTGTAGCCCCAAAGTGGCTCCTTTTAAATGTACAGTAATGCCAGTGCTATTTTAAGGAAGTGCTAGGCATACTTATAACCAAAATGTCAGACGTAATTCAACCTGTTGGCTCTGAGATGATGAGAACCTAACATACTTATTGCAATATGTACATCCATAACCAGGCTCCATTGGACTGGCTAGAATAAAATATGTTTACCTACAAAGGGATGCAGTCAGATGTATCTCATGATAGTCTGTCTATTGAAAGGAAATCCTTTTCCAGACTTGAAATCAAAGCAAGAAAACAGGTTTGTATGTGTGTGTATATGGATGGTTGCATGTATATGTGTGTATGTATATGTACATATACACTATATTACATAGTTTTAGTTTGGAAATTCTGACACATGCAACTGGGTTAACTCCTCTCCATGGTAAAACATTAAAGGCAAAGTTGCTTCCTGCTGAAGCCCAAGAACTCAGAATATCGAAAGAACCACTAAACAGGTCCACATCTTTCCTGTCTCTGCTGTGCTGAGATACTACACTCCCCATTTCCCATTTTCAGATTATTGAAGGATGGTATGCTTAAGTTATTTGTACAATGTTCAGCCAGTTAACCAATTACAAATCTACCTAACAGTCACATTGTCTAGCCCACATTTTACTAACTTGCCTGCAAGAATATCATGGGGGACCTTGTCAAAGGCCTTACTGAAATTGAGATATGCTTTATCTCTACAGCATTCCCTTTGTCTACCAAGCTGGGAATTTTATCAAAAGAGATCAGATTATTCTGGCAGGACTTGTTTCTCACAAACTCATGTTGACTTTTTATGATTATGGAGTTGCTTTCTAAATGTTCACAGACTCTCTGTTTAATGATCTGCTGTAGAATCTTTCCTGATATTGATGTCAGATTAACTGGACGGTAATTGTTGGGATCCTCTTTTTTCCCCTTTTTTGAAGATGAGGACAACGTTTGACCTCCTCCAGTCTGCTGGGACTTCTCCTGTTCTCCAGGAGTCCTCAAAAATAATTGCCAATGGCTCTGAGATTATATTTGCCAATTCTTTTAATACTCTTGGATGTAGGTCATCTGGTCTTTAGGCTTAAATTTGCTTAGATTAACCAGGCACCCTTGCACTTCCTCTTTACTTATTCTGTACTGCGTTTCTCCGAATTTGTCTAATCCAGCAGAGCAGTACACTAAAGGATTTCCATTTTGGAGTCCCAAATTCCTGTGCGAAGTCGGATCAGCTGCAACAGCATCTGGCCCAAAAGCCCACTGAACTGCATGGTCCACCTCGGGGAGGGGCCATGGCAAAAAACAGAGTGATATTGATATGCTCAATAACTAAGGAGCCTATTGCATGGTTTACATCCCTGCAGCCTGTGAGGCAGTACAAAGTGCAGCAGGAAACCTGTATTACTCGGAAGGGCTGGATCTATTCAGCTTTGCTGACACTGACCAAATGTTGCAGATTCCATACTTTTCAACACCCAGATAATGTGGTGGCTCTGCATGGGTTTCAGTCTACATTTCCTGTATCGGAGGATATAGTTCCCATTTCAAAGAGGAAATTGTAATGCAGATACTGGCCTACTTCAGCTTTGTCATATTGGAGCACAAGTCTCATAGCCCCAAATGAG
Organism: Urosaurus nigricauda; assembly: GCA_034509955.1. NCBI lineage: Eukaryota > Metazoa > Chordata > Lepidosauria > Squamata > Phrynosomatidae > Urosaurus > Urosaurus nigricauda. The sequence continues at coordinate 125,976,317 of JAOEGL010000002.1, forward strand.
CCTGAAATCTGGAGGGAGACCAGTTTAAAGCCATGTTGCATTGGTCCAAAGACCCATCCTGTCCATTCTACTTGCACATTGACTAACCAAGTGCAGTAGGAAAGCTATCAGAGTGCAACAGCATTCATGGCTGGTGAGTGCTTTTCTATGTGATGAGTTCAGTGCATGCAGGAGAGTGCTGAGTTGACAGCATCTTCAGAATATATTGGTAGTGACAGCAGCCTTAACTGCACAGCATCAAGAAACAATGGTTTCCTGGCACACTGCACACATTATAACAGCTAATCCTCCAGTCTCATGAACTGGCACCCTTGGCCAGATCAGATCTTTATGGTTGCTACCTAAAAATTCATATGGGCTGGTACAGATGGCCTCTGGGGCTGCCGGTGAGGCTGCCCTGGCCCCAATCTGAGCTTTAAAGGGGTGCCCACAGACCACCCTTTTGGGGCAGTCTGTAAAGCCCCATGGTTATCTGTTTACCTTGCCTTTAGGCACCATCCTTTCTCCTGCCTTTGTCCCCAACTATGGCTAAAGCTGAACTTGTCAAAGGTTTGCATACAAGGGTTTGCATATCTATTGACATTCTCACACACAGCCTGCTTACACAGTTGGCCCTCCTTATTCACAGTTTTTTTATCCATAGATTCAGGCATCCACGACGTGAAAATACTTCTTAAAAAGTCTACATTCCAAATAGCAAACCTTGATTTTCCATTTTATATAAGGGACACCATTTTGTTTTGCCATTGTATTTAATGGGACTTGAGCATCCACGGATTTTGTTATTCACGGGGGATCCTGGAACCAAACCCCAGCGGATAACAAGGTCCCACTGTATAGGTTTATCTCTGAACCTCCCACTGTACCCCATGCATCTGTGGAAGCTTCTTTTGTTCCGTTTGTCTCAAGGGTGTTCCAAGATCTCTGCATACTGCACAACATCAGGTCATACAGATTTCAAAAAGAGTGCTAACCTGGGAAGAAAGCAATAAACTGCTGCCAATGGCTACTGAGAGCCTGCCCCTGCATCTACCGATTATTGCCTCTAGCACAATATAAATGCTTCTAGTCTCGAAGCGTCACCACTCAAAAAACACTGGACAACTATCCCATCTGCCTGAACAGAAGAAATGTGAAAACAGCACTGTGAAAGCACAGATAAGTTGCAAACTAGTCTTTCTCCACTCCCCCCACCCAAAATGGAAACAGGATGGTTACACAACAAATTAAGCTTCCAAACAGTAATAATATTAACTTCACAAAGTAAGTTAATGGTATGGACTTGCTGACTGGGTGTACAGAAGCTTTCTGTATCGGCTTCCTACATTATGCGGTGTCACCTACAAAAGGATTCTTCTGTGTCTGGCACTTGGTTGCAGACAGCAACCCATTACTGGTCTCCCCTGTAAATAAATACTCAGGCAAAAAGCATTGGAGGGGCTTCTATTCCACACCCAGGAGTCTGCATTGATCTAAAAAAAACACATATTGAGAGTCAAGGCCAGATAGCAGTTTTTGTACTGTATTGATTTTGTCTGGAAAAGGAGAGTTCTCATTGCCTATGCTGGAGCTCCCTCGTGTGGATATTAAAGTGAAATTTTAGCCAGTTCTCATGTAGATGTCCTCTAAAAAGTAAGAAAACTGGACTAAACATCTTACTGTGTCGTCTAGAATGGCATTTTGCCATTCCATAGTTGCTGTTTTTTAAATCCACTAAAAGGAAAAGCCAAGGGTAGTGACCCAAAAAAATGAATAAAATAAAACTAATAGCCACTAGATCTTAACAGGAATGTTAAGGATACATTTTTGCAGAAGTACTTTAATCAGAAGCAAATTTTAATTTTACATCTCATTGCTGAAATTATGAAGTAACAGCTAAGTTTGTTTTTGCAAATGATTACATGAAGAAGAAAAAGCCACCCTGACATGAGAGCATCACATCTCTACATTCCTCAATACCATAGGCTACAAATGTGTACATTCTAGTTAAATACAAATCCATGATCATTGTATAGCTCAAATGATAGGAAAGTTAGTCTAAAATATGGTAACTGCATTCAACCTACTGTTTCTGGGTTTTTTAAAAAAATAAACATTAGCAGTGCAACACTATACCATATGTATTCACATCAAGTTCTGTGGGACTTATTCCCAGGTAAGTGCACACAGGATTGCAGCCTAAATCATAAATGTCAGAAAAGATCCGGACAGAAGAAATCTGGGGTCTTCCAGTCTCGCAGAAAGACAAGGAACTGGTATTCCATTCATTCTCACCTTCCTCCAGCATATTCCTTGAATCAGTGGTGCACTTTCATGTTAACGGCCTTCAAGTTGACCTCAACCTATGGTGGCATCATGAATGAGAGAACTCCAAGTCACGTCTCCATTTAGTCAACTTGGCTTCCAGGGACAGCTCAGGCCTCATTTGCTTTATGAGCCATTTATTTCTCCTTTTGGTAGTCCATGATATCCACAGAATCTTCTCCAGCAACACATCTCAACTGAGTTGATTCTCTTCATATGTCTTCTTCACTGTCCAGCTTTCATGACCATACACAGAAGTGTTAGGTATGGTACCACTGCCATTGTATCGGGGAGATCCTTCTGTCAGTGTCACCACCACCACCACTGACTGTTGCTGGTACCCAGTAGTTGTTCTGGTACCCAGAAGTGCGCATTCAGTCTGGCTCCTCAGCAAAAACCTGTTTGAGGGAGAAGACCAGAGCCAACAGTGTTGCTGCCATCAACATAGCCTCTTGCTTCGCAGGGGCACATAATCCCACCACGGAAAGGTAGTAACATGATGGGAATTGTGCACTTCATAACTCTAAAAGACGTATGAATTTGAACACACATACCCAATCTCTTTCTAATATATTTCATCACAGGTCAATGCCAGTTGTAACTATGTCAGCTGCTTTGGTTTTCCAAAAGGAACCAACAACCAAAATAACCATCTGGACCAAAATAGCCATCTCTTCCTCTTTACTAACCTCAACCAGCACCCATTCCACTTTTATGTTGCTCTGCAAAGCTGCAGTTTATTGTGTTTTACTGAAAGGAGCAAGAAGAGATATGTACAGACATCTTCTTTTGCTCCTTCAAAAATTTTAAAAGACCTTGGATGTTCCCAAGAGTGCAATCTAGCACACTTAATATGTTTGCAAATAGAGAAAATGATGGGATCCGTGGCAATTAAATAGCTGGATGTCGAACAAACAGCATTTATGTCATAACTACCATTTGATTAATCTATTGCATATCTTCTAAACAAGCATTCCCCACCACCACCACCAAAAAAAAACAGCTTCAGGGAATATGGAAAGTGATTTAATTAGATCAATACTGCCCCAGATAGATAGAATCCTGTTTATATAAGGGCAGTCATTGCTATGGTGGAGAGGAAGATGTCATGTTGTTTCACAGATGGAGAACACAAAGCCTTGGACTTCAATCCGGTTGACATTGCACAGAGGCTCACCAGAAGAGCTTGGCTAAAACCAGGACAGAGTTCACAAAGAAAAAAGAGTTTTAACCTGAGCAATTTCCTGTGAGAAACCTGACTGGTTTCTAACTAGCCAAGCTTGTAAGAAAACAAACTGGAAAATTTGGAATACAACTTTGGAAGACAAAGAAATCTATTAAACAGGGGAAAAGAGGAGGAGGAGGAGGAGAGAATTTCTACCATTAAAATGTTCTGCAGTAGAATAAATAGACTAAAAAATAGCCATATATAATGTGGGACTTCATCATACAGGGAAAATCGGGGGTATAAACAGTGAAAATCACACACTCATGATTAACATGTTCACATGCTGTCGCAATTAAAGTGCCATTATCCTGGGAATAAACTGGCAATAAACAATAAACATGGAACTCCTGTGAATGATTTGTTGCTGTTTATTGCCTGTTTTGTTAACTGCCCGCAAATAGATCTCAACTCATGGTGACCCTATGGATGAGACATCTCCAAGACCCCCTGTCCTCCACTGCCCTGCTTAATTCCTGCAATCCCATAAAACCTGTGACCTGTGACCTTCTTCATCCATTTGGCATGTGGCCTTCCTCTCTTCCTACTTCCCTCCACCTTTCCCAGCATTATTGTTTTTTCCAATGAGTCCTTCCTTCTCATGATGTGTCCAAAGTACGGCAGCCTCAGTTTGGTCATCTTGGCTTTCCAGCTTGATCTGCTCTAGGACACATTTGTTTGTCCTTTTGGCTGCCCATGGGATCCTCAGCACACTTCTCCAGCCCCATATCTCAAAAGAATGGATTTTCTTCCTTTCTTTCTTAACTGTCCAGCTCTCACATCCATACATAGTAATAGGGAATACATAATAATAATAATAATAATAATTAATAATAATAATAATAATAATGTGATCTGTGCCATAGTCGGCGCCTGGTCTAGTCTTGGCCACCAGTATAGAGTTCTGCCATCTTTAACTTCCCATTATATAATCTATTTGATTTTTGTGTTGACCATCTGGTGATGTCCATATGTATAGTCTTATTTCTGGTTGTAAGAAAAACATGTTTGCAATGAATAAGTTGTTGTCTTCACAAATATCTATCAAACGTTCACCTGCTTTGTTTCTTTTGCCTAATCCAAATCTGCCTACAGTTTTTGATTCTTCTTTGTGTCCTCCAACTTTTGCATTCCAATCTCCAATGATCAGCTTGACATCCTGTGTTGGTGTGCCTGTTTATTGCTAGTTTATTCCTGGGATAATGGCACTTGAATCGCGAAGTGTGTGAAAATGTCAATCGCGACTGTGTGATTTTCATGCAATTCTCACTGTTTAACCACCACCACCCCCAATTTTCCCTGTGTGATAAAGTCCATAGCACAAAACTGGCAACTGTAAGAAAGTCAAGAGAGAAACATACATAAATACAATTTCTTGCTTTCTTATCTGTGACAATGCCCCCCTTTTATCCTAACCCTTTTTGTTTAGCGGGGGAGAGGTGTGTACATGGTAACTGCCTCCTTGTCAGCTATTGTTTTAGTGATTAGAATCTCCTAGCTGTGTAAGAAAAGCAGACAGGAAGAAAATTAATTCATTTGAGATGTGATGCTGGAGAAGAGTGCTGAGAATGCCATGGAGGGCCAAAAAGACAAACAGATCAAGCCAAAGACAATCACGTTGAGGCTATCATGCTTTGGCCATGTCATGAGAAGGAATTACTCACTGGCAAAGAAAAAGGAAAAGTAAAGGGACATAGGAGTTTATCACATGGGAGGAATTTCTCTCAATTGCGAATAGAGCCAATTTGCAATTATGTGAATTCACTAGTTTAGCGAATTTACGTGAAATCTGATTGCATTCGGAATGCGTTCAGAATGACTTCCCATTTCCCGAAAATGACCCCCCCCATTGCCCGAAATTGCATGAGATACTCTAATACGCAATTACGTGAAACCCCATGATTGCGTTCGGAATTACTTCCCATTGCCCGAAATTGTGTGAGATACACTCATTCGCAATAAAGTGAAACCCCATGATTGCGTTCGGATTGCCATTGCATTATACCTCCAAATTCCTTCATATGATAAACTCCATAGAAAGAGAGGAAGACCTCAAGCCTGATGGATAGATTCAGTTGAGAAAGCTTGAAGGTGTCTCCTTCACAGGGTCGCCATGACTGTTGGGGTCGACTCAAAGGCAATTAACAACAACAAAGCTGTCTCTGAAGGAACAGAACAGCAACAAGCTCTGTTGTGATTAATGACTTAGTTAACGGAGAAAAATCTTTAACTGTTCCCATGTCTTCATTACATAAATAATATTTGGTCATTATTTTGTTTTCTTAATATTCAGCTGTAACCCTGCTTTTGCAGTTTCTTCCTTAACTTTCCTCAGCATTTGTTCCAGGTCTTTGCTATTTCCTATAAATAATATGGTGTCATCTGCATATCTTTTTGAAAGAGCAGATGAAGATGTCTGCACATATCTCTTCTTGCTCCTTTATGTAAAAGACAATAAACTGCAGCTTTGCAGAGCAACAGAAAAGTTGAATGGGTGCTGGTTAAGGTAACTAAGGAGTTTATCAGACAACAGAAATTGGAAGCATAATCCAATGGCAGTCCGAATGCAATTATGGGGTTTCACATTATTGCGTGAGAGACTACCACATGCATTTTCAGGCAATGGGAAGTCCTTCCAAACGCAATCGTGGGGTTTCACGTTAATGCGATAGAAACTATCACATGCAATTTAGGGCAAGTCCGGGCAATGAGAAATCATTCCGAGCACAATGCAGTGTCAATACACAATCACATAAATTCGCTGAACTAGCAAATTCACTCATTTCTGAACTGGCCCCACTTTCATTTCTTTTGAAATTGAGAGAAATTCCTCCTGTGTGAGAAACTCCTTAGGAACTATAGAGGAAGAGATGGTTATCTTGGTTGTTTGTTTCTTTTGAAAAACCAAAGCAGCTTACAAAGTTACAACTGTTGCTGTTTCTTATTCCAGTTTGCACACCTCCTTCCACTGACTGTAATCTTGCTTTCCGTTTGATAAATTCTTTGTATACATTAAACAGACAGGGTGATAAAATGCACCCTTGTCTGGCTCCCTTGCCAACTGGGAACCATTTTGTTTCTCCATACAGTATTAGATCCTTTGGCCTCTTCTTCAAAGTATAACTTACAAATCAGGACAACCATTTTTTAGAGCTAGTTTCTCATGATATATACAGTGGTCCCTTCACATTCGCTGGGGTTAGGGAGGAAGGACGCCTGTGAATGTGGAAAACCCGCAAATAAAACAACACTATTATTTTTACCTAAGAGAACACCTCCCTAAGAATCTCCAGGACCAGTGCAACTCTTTGGTCAACATCTGCCAGATGATGAACATAGAATCATTTTGGAGGACCTACAAATGCCTACAGAAGTGTTTTCTTTAGGAACTTCTAGGTTCTCCAGCACAACTCTATGGTCAACCATTGGCAGAGGTGAGCTGGAGGACCTAGAGATTCCTAGCAAGAATGTATTAATTAAAACTGCAAATAATCAAATCCACAAAAGTCAAAACTGTGGATATGGAGGACCAACTGTACACTCAACTTTGCTGTAATCTATAAAGCACACTGATTTTCTTCTAAAATTCTTTGAGCTCCAGTAGCCAAAGTATGTTTCCAATATGATCTCTAGTGCCTCTTTCTTGTCCGAACCCAGCTTGGATGTATAGAATTTACTGTGCCAAATATGACATGTGTCTTTTTTGTGAAATCTTGAGCACCACTTTGTTTTCCTAGCAGATTAGTGCAGTGGTCTAGTGCTCACTCAGTCCCTTGTGTCCTTTCCTCGAGGACTGGAATGTACATTGAAGATTTCCAGCCTGTGGGTCATTTCCTTTTTCATATTGGTGGGCAGATTTTTTGTTAGAATTTGGTTGTATTCTGTGTTTATGGCTTGAAACAGGCCTATTAGTATACCTGTCGATTTATTTTTTCCTGAGTGTTTTCAGAGCTGCTGCTGCTTTCTAAAAATGTGGTTTCTATGAAACTGTTTAAAAAAGCAACAACTATCATTCATGGTTCTTCAGTGTACAGCTTTCATCGACATCTTCTTTTGTCCCAATTATATAATGCGTTCCATGTAAGCCCCTCTTCTATAGTAAGAAATAGAATAAAAATAGTCTGTTTTGTTCTAGTCATGACAAAAATATTGTATGATTTAAAACATAAACAAGATTTAGGGTGCATTTGCACTGCAGAATTAATCCAGTTTGAGACCATTTTAATTGCTCTGTCTCGGTGCTGTGGAATTCTGGGAACCGTATTTTATTCTGTCACCAGAGCTCTCTGTAAGTGTATCACAATGCTACAGTTCCCAGGATTCCCTAGAATTAGGCCAGGGCAGTTAAAGCAGCCTCAAACTGGATTATTTCTGAAGTGTGGTTTGAAACTGGATTATTTCTATTCATGCCTTGCTTCATTTGCTATTGGTCCAAAATACACCACAGAAAATAATCCAGTTTGAGACCACTTTAACTGCCCTGGATGAATGCTAGAGAATTCTGGGAATCGTTGTTTTGTGAGACATTCAGCCTTCTCTGTCAGAGAACTCTGGGGCCGCAACAAACTACAATTCCCAGGATTCCCTAGCACTGAGCCAGGGCAGTACTAAAACAGTCTCTCAAACTGGATTATTTCTGCAGCACAGTTTAGACCTAGACTAATTATTTCTGATTTGTGGCGACCCTAAGGGCTTTTCTCAGCAAGATTTGTTCAGGTGGGGGTTTGTCAATGCCTTCTCGAGGCTGAGAGAGTGTGACTTTGCCCAAGGTCACCCAGTGGGTTTCCATGGCTGAGAAAATCAAACCCTGGCCTTCATAAGGTTGGTCCCCAAACTGTGCCCTTTAAGAGCTTTTGGACTTCATTTCCCAGAAGCCTCTGCCATGTTGGCCAATAGCCTGGGATTCTGGGAGCTGGAGTCCAAAATCCCTTAAAGAGCATAGTTTAGCTAACCATCCCCATCGGGCACCTTTCCCCGCCCCTCTACTTCCGGCCACGCCCCCGACTGCGACAGGATCCCTATATGCAAATGAAGCTCCTCTCTCGTCCAATGAGCGCCGACGCCGCTTTACCTGGTCAAACTCGTGCCGGCTCCCCCTCGCCCCTCCAAAGCTGTCAATCATTCTATCATGGTTGCCTAGGAAACAGCGGCCTAACAACAAACGTCCCTCCAGCGAAGCCTGCCTTGAGTTGCGCTTGCTTCCTCCTTTCCTGAGATCTTTCCTGCCTGCCTTGGCCTCCTCCACTGCGGCAGGTAGCTGCCTCTGCTCCTTTCCCCGCCGTCTGAGGCCAGCGAGACGGACGGGTCTCAATGTTGGACTAGGACTCTGGAGTTCTGGGTTCGAATCCTGGCTCAGCCATAGAAACCCAATGGGTGACCTTGAGCAAGTCACACTCTCTCAGCCTCCTCAGGGGAAGAAGGCAATGGCAAGCCTCCTCTGAATAAAGCTTGCCAAGAAAACCCCATGATAGGGTCTCCATAAGTCAGAAACGACTTGGAAGCACACAACAAACAACAATAACAACAATGTAACAATAAACCAACTCCTCATCCCCTCTTTTTTAAAGGCTGTGGCGACACTGGAGAAATAACCTGGTTTGGCACTGCTTTAATTGCCTTGGCTCAAGGCTGTGGAATTCTGGGAGTTGGAGTTTGTTGTGGGGCCTCTGGGCCCATAACAAACTCCAACTCCCAGAATTCCACAGCCTTGAGCCAAGGCAAAGCGGTGCCAAACCGGGTTATTTCTCCAGTGGGTTGGTTGTTACATTATTGTTGTTGTGCGCCTTCAAGTCATTTCTGACTTATGGCCACCATAAGACAATAAGATGAACCTGAAGCGTGGTTTTCTCTTCAAGATTTCTCCAAAGGAGGTTTGCCGTTGCCTCCTTCCCCAGAGGAGGCTGAGAGAGTGTGAGTTTTTGCCCAAGGTCACCCGGTGGGTTTCATTGCCGAGCTGGGATTCGAACTCTGGTCTCCAGTGTCCAGAGGAGAGCGACTAAAATGGTGAAGGGCCTGCAAACCTGGAGAAGAGAAGGTTAAGAGGTGATGTGATAGCCATGTTTAAATACTTGAAGGAGTGTCGTATTGAGGAGGGTGCAAACTTGTTTTCTGCTGCTCCAGAGAAGAGGAACCAGAACAATGGATGCAAGCTCCAGGAAAAGAGATTCCACCTCAGTATTAGGAGGAACTTTCTGACAGAAAGCTGTTTGACAGTGGAACATGCTTCCTTAGAGAATAATGGAGTCTCCTTTCTTGGAAGTCTTTAAGCAGAGGCTGGGTGGCCATCTGTCAATGGGGATGCTTTGATTGGGAGTTCCTGCATGGCAGAATGGGTTCGGACTGGATGGCCATTCTTGGGGTCTCTTCCAAATCTAGGATTCTGTGATTCTACACCCAAGCCATTACCCCATGCTGGCTCTCATACATTTCCGTATTGTTGTTCTTGTGCACCTTCAAATCAGTTCTGATTTAAGGTGACCCTATCCTGGGATTTTCTTGACAAGAGGAGTTAAGAGGAGATTTGCCATTGCCTTCCTGAGGTTGAGAGTGTGTGATATGGTCGAGCCAGGATTCGAATCCTAGTCTCCAGACTGGTAATCCAACATTCAAACCACTAGGCCACGCTGACTCTCTACGCATGCAGTAGATCTGTCGAATCCGTTGCTGAATGTTAGGTCAACAAGGATTCAGGAGAACTGCTGTAGCTGGGATGAGCAATTAGATTGAGGCCATAATGTCATTAATAGGCTTGGACGTTACTGCTTTTGTAGGAGGCCCTGCATCTCCATTCTGCCTCTAATGTTGTGAGAGTGAGAATGTTTGCCCTCTCATAGATGGCTCTAAGGGTGGATCTGCACTGTAGAAATAATTCAGTTTGACCCCACTTTTGCTTCCATGGCTTCATCCTACAGAATCCTAGGATCTGTAATTTGGTGTGGCAGAGAAGGATCAAGACCTTGTAAAACAACAAATCCCAAAATTCCAGAGGCTGGAGCTATAAGCACTTAAAGTGGTGTGAAGCTGCATTATTTCTACAGTCTAGATGCACCCCAAGACTTATTGCAGCAAGGCAGTTGGGATACCAGCTCATACAGCAGCAGTCATAGAGCAAAAGTTGTCATTGAATCCAAGGAATAATGGACATTTAGGGATGTTCCTTAAACAGATATGGCACTGCTGGATATGGCCAGAAAATACTGAAGTCAAAAATTCCCTTGGCTACCAGCACTGATACATTTCATAGAAATGAGATGACTTTGGTCTGGCAAATTATTAAAACCACTTCAATTTCTTTTGTTATTTTTAACCTGAAAGTACCAGCCTGTGAATATGTCAGATGAGGAACCCGACGATGATATTGATGCTGAAGAACTGCAGGAAGATAAAGGAGAAGATGAAGAGGAGGGAGAAGAGAAGGAGCCTGGGGAGGGAGAAGAGGAGAAGGAGGCTGGGGAGGAAGAAGAAGAAGAAGAAGAAGAGGTAAAGGATTAATATTATGTGTTACATTCTGCCCTCAAAAGGTAGGGCCTTTTAGGTCCTATTGACATCAGCCTAAGCACATGCTTCCTCTTTCCCCACTAAAATGAATGGGACTTAAAAGGGCTTAGCTGAAGCTGTATGGTTCCCACACTGGGTACTTTACAAAAGATAAACAAGCCCCTTGTCTAAAGCTGCTTATAATCTAAGAGCCTAAAAATAGATAAGAAGTCAAAGAAACAACTGGGAAAGGGGAAGAGCAGAATACAGAGAGGTTAAACCCTGTTGGGGTAAGGCACACATGTGTATAAGAAAGAGAGTTACAGAGCATCTCTGAAAAGGCTAATGGATTCTAGCTTTAACCTTTGTTGCCAGATTGCAGGTCAGAGATTGTTGGAAGATTTTTTGCATTCTCTCTTCCCCTCCTTAGATTGATAGATTTTCCTGCATGCAAATCCTGATGTCTCCCCTCTTGCAAACATCACATTTGCTCCTACTATCACTAACATTGCAAATTGGTAAAACAAACCATCTCACTCCCCTTTTGGAAAGTTCTCACGCAAAGATTTTTCCTGCCTCATTTTCCTCCTCTCTCAAATTCCTCAAAGATTTCTTCTTCACCTGAACTATTCATTAGCTAGGTTAGGGTGTAGCCTCTATGCATATGAAGATTCAAGCCATTAGTAAACTTTTGTTTAAACTGCAAGCTGTTCCTGTTGTTTTTGAGTCAGTCTCACTTCTTAGAGAAGCACAGTTAGACAAGAACATGTTTCTGCTACTCTGCTGAATTAAAGCTAGACCCTAATAGCCTTGGCTTTGATGTTTTTGATATTTGCCAATATTTTTGCTTCCATAACAAAGGCTGAAGCTTTAGGAAACTACAGAGATTGCCCTCTCCACTTCAAGTCTTCAGTTGACTTTGGGAACAGCAGAGATGGGGTTTACTCACCCCATCTTCCCATCCCACCCTGATCCTTTTTATGCCCCATCACATTTGCAGCATGCTGTAGTGGTGTTAGGAGGGAAGAGGGAGAAAAATGCAGGATGGGGAAAATAATGACTGTCCCATCTCCCATTTCAATGGCAGCTCTGTAGATGCAGAGTTGTGATCTGGCAACTTTAATATCTTTTTTCTCTCTCTCTCTCTCCTGACTCTGCTTTTTCCCACAGCGCCAAATTTCAAACCCTCTCACTGAGGACATCATCAAGGAAGGTCTCTCACTTTTATGTAAAACTGGCAATGGCCTGGCTCACGCCTTTGTAAAATTAGAGGTCAGAGAAAAGTAAGTGTACAAAACGTGTCTAATCCAAATCTGCCCCTGTTTTGCCCTTTCAAAATTCCAGTGGTTTCATCTCCTTGCAAAAGAATGTGATTTCCTCGTCCAGCTTCTTGGAACGGGAGAACTGTTGAGAAGCACTGGAAAGCTAGTTCTGTGGAATAATATTGTTTCCCAATTTCCTTCTGTGGTAGAGAACTGACAGATATCACCCTCATCCAAAACTTCATCCACTTACGCTATGTAGACCTATCAGAAAACCTGATTCGAGACCTGTCTCCATTATCAAGTCTTACGCATTTGCTGTGGCTCAAAATGGATGGCAATCGGCTAACCAGTGCCAGCATGGAGGAGCTGCCATATCTGCAGAATGCCAGCTTTGCCAACAATCACATAAAGGACACCAGTGGCATTAACCACCCACACCTGGCCAGCCTCAACCTGAAAGGTTGGTTGATAGACACTCAAGGTTTCCTCTGAACATAGAGGGAATGTCTTACTCTGTACTGTGAAGGGCATTGTGGGGATTAATCTTTGTCCTTGTGATATCCAGGTAACGAAATCGAGAAAATATCAGGGCTGGATCCAGAAAAGTTGTCAAATCTGCACACACTAGAGTTGCGTGGCAATAGCCTAAAGTCTACAGCTGGACTCTATTTGCCCAAGCTCAAAAATCTCTATCTGGTAAGGAAAGCTGCCGTGAGAAACTATTGTGTCTGTGGATCAAATTAGATATAATGTTAATTATGGGAAATCAGTGCATGCCTTTAGGTAAAAACTGTGGAGAGTCCTGAATACCTTGACACTGTGGGAAGTAGAGACAGTAAGTTAAATTATTTCAATCCCTAAAGTCCATATTATGGTAAAACCATTATTAGTCCACCCAACAAGGCACAACATTCAGTTTGCAAGCTTTTGAAACATACATGTTTCTTCAGGCAAAGATGGTGAAAAACATGCAGAGGGATGAATGTGAGGAAAGTGATGTCATGTAGTTTTTTGTGGAGTTTTTGGGCTATGTGGCTGTCTTCTGGAAGAATTTATTCCTGATGTTTTGTCTGCAAGATGCAGATAGGCATCTTCAGAGAATGGCGGCATGGAGGTGTGTGAGGTATATATACTGTGTGACCTTTGGTTGAGGGGAAGTGATTTACATGTTCATCTCTGTGTTTGTTGGTGAATGGCAAGGCCTCAGCGTGGGAGGAGGATTTATGTCTGCTCCATTAGTGATCCTATGGGGCTTTCTAGATTGGCAGGAAAGTGTGACATGAAGTTGCCTTTTCCTTAATGCTTAGCAGCTGCCTCACAGCCTTTAGATGGAGCTACGCTGTTCCGCAGTTTTTAAAAAAGAAGCTGGGAAAACCAGCACCTTTTTAAAGGCACTTCTTCTCCCCTAAAATGCAAAAAAAGCATTTTCATGGCACACTTTCCCTTTTTCTCATCTAAAGGCTAGAGTTTCATGCAGCCATGAACACACTTCTTTTTGCCAATCTAGAAAGCCCCATTGTCTGCTGGGAAAGGCTCTGACCCTTGTTAACGTTCATTTGCATGTGCTGAGTGTGTATGTGTGTATGAGTGGTATTTTTTTCCAGGACTGGTGGCCAAACTTTGTTTACTTTCTTCTTTCCTGTTGAAGTTGTACAGGTATTTGCGGATTTCAGTGGCTTCCCGGTGCATTCTGACCTGATAGTTGTTGGCATGGTCCAGAATTTCAGCATTTTCAAATAGCATTTTATGCCCAGGATGGTTTATACCAAGTTCTGCTACTGCTGATTTTTCTGGCTGGCCCAATTTGTCTCTTGTGTTCCTTGATTCATGTTTGAACGTTGTGTTTGGTCCCTATGTAGAGTTGTCCACAGCTGCACAGTATGCAGTAAACTCCTGCAGCTGTGAGACGGTCTCTCATATTGCCAGCATGACTGTACCAAACGTTGTTACTTTCCCACAGAGAAATGGTATCTGTTTATCTACTTGCATTTGCATGCTTTCGAACTGCTAGGTTGGCAGAAGCTGGGACTAGTGACAGGAGCTCACCCCATCATGCAGCACTTGGACCTCGAAATGCTGATTTTCCGCTTGTCAGAATTGGTGTCTTAACCACTAAGCCACCACATGGAAATTTTAGCTCAAATTCCCATTCTAAATCCCATGAAGCTTACTGGGTGATCCTGAGCCAGTTTTGTTCCATCAGCTTAGTCTCTCTTATAATTTTTGCAGTGAGGACAAAATGGCAAAGCATTGGTAAGTTGCACTTAGCTCTTTGGAAGAAGGGGAGTATAATTTTTTTAAAAAACACACACACACTTCAGGCCATGACTTCCGAACAGGGGACTCAAAATGTCAACAGAAATGGGCTACACACATAACCTCATCTTCCATGTCGTAGATCCCACAGAAGCCCTATCCCAGTATTCATCTTTAGAGATGTCGACATGACAATAGCCTTCAGAGGCTTCCACAAAATTCATGGGCAAAAAACTGAATTTAAAAATAATTGTGGAGTTAGGCAAGGCTATCCAATATCGCTGTTATTGTATACAGTATTTTGTTCCTAGAAATTCTAAATGATAAAACAATACAAGACCCTAAGATAAAAGGAACCAAAATTTAAAAATTCAAATACAAACTCAAGGCATACGCCAACAATCTAGTAATTTTTTAGAAGAACCTACGTGTAGTATATTGTATTTAATCTCAATCATAGATAGATTCAGGGCACTTTATATAGGTATTAAACCAACATAGCTTTCTGGGAGAGAGAGAGACCCTCAAGTCTAACAAATTGCAACAGGTTCCTAGTTTCTTTGTTCCTCCTTAAGGATTCCTGCAGGTATCCTTTAGACCAAGGGTTCTTAACCTTTTTGACTTGCTGTTTCTATGGTGAAGTCCCTAAGAGGCTTATCTTATGTCTTACAAGTTAATGGTGTTTTGGAGTAGTGTTACTTTTTGTTTCTTATTCTGTAATTTCATTCAATTTTTATTTCTTTCATTTTCCTGGAGTGGCTACGGAGCACCTGGGAAATGCATGCGGAGCCCTAAGGGCTTCTCAGAGCATAGGTTGGGAACTGCTGCTTTAGATTGACATCCATCTTCTATTTCTTAGTCTGCAACATCTCCCATTTTAGGCCCAAAACTCCATTACCTACCTAGAGGGCCTGGAAGGCCTGGGACAACTCACAACTTTACATCTGCGTGACAATCAGCTTGAAACTCTGGACGGTTTCTCAGAGAACATGAAGTCACTTCAGTACCTCAACATACGGTGGGTTGTTCCCTGTACCAAATCTCCATCAAAAGTTCCTTAGCAATAGAAACAGCAAAGGAAGTGGTGTCTGGACTGTGCCTTGCTGTCTTCACTGAAAATACCATTCTTTTGTGAGAAAAATCTGCATTTGATCCTATCACAATACTTCCTGCAGTATTTGCTGTGAATAATGTAATTACTGTTGGTTAGTAGGGCACCTGAGCAGGGGCAGAACACAGGCGTTCAAATAATAGGCATTAAAATAATATTAAATTATATATTGTTTCTTATCCATAACGTAATATTAAGATGTAGATAAAAATCTAGAGAGTAGAGTGTTTCTACTGCAGCTTCTTGTTGGCTTTGTGACTACAATGCTAGGCAGTAGTCATGGAACAATGAACTTTGCTAGTGGTGTGTGTGTGAGAGAGAGAAGTTGGAGATCTGTCTGAGAATGGATGGTAGGACCTAGGGGGGGCCTGAGCAAGAGTAGTCAGTTTGAGCACTAGAAACTGAAATTTATACATCAATATCCTCAAAGAAAAGTGTGCTCCTCCAGATGTTGCTGGGCTCCAGTTCCCAACATTCCTCACTAGCTATGCTACCTCGGCCTGATGGGAGCTGGACTTCAGCAATATCTTGAGGTCTGTGCATTGCTCACTCCTGACTTAAAGGCTAAGAGCGACTTTTCAAGACTGCATGTATTTACACAGTGGGAAGTTTCCTTTGCAAATTAATTATGTACTGCCTATAAAAGTAGCAATTGTGGTATACTGTACTTATAAAAGAGCACTTTTGACATCTGAGAAAACAGTCGGCCCACAGAGGGAAGATCTTTAGCAGGTAGCATACAGAAGTTATTTCCAACATGCAGATCTACTTACTGTGTTTTTTATGCCATCATTCTACTTCCACAGTAGAATTTTTAAAATCATTTATTTTCTAAAAAAAAGGGATTTTTAAATGTCACTTTCCCAATGCTGCAGGGGAAATGGAATCAGCCAAATCCAAGAGTTGTCGAAGTTGGAGGTGCTGCCAATGTTACGAGCTCTGGTTCTTCTAGACAATCCTTGTTCTGAAGATGGAGACTACCGGATAGAAGTGCTGGTACTGCTCCCACGCCTTGAACGCCTTGATAAGGATTTCTTTGAGGAAGAAGAACGAGTTGAAGCTGAAGATACCCGTCAGCGACGAAAGGAAGAAGAATTGGAACTGGAGAGAGAAAGAGAGAGAGAAAAAGAACTAGAAGTGAGCCACATAGAGAAATATAGTAAAAGGCAACAGTACTCAAATTGCAGGGGGCTCATACGGGGCCAGATTACATTAATATTCGTAATACCCTCCTTAATTATAGTGGTTCTGTTGTTCTTTGGCCCCAAACATACAGGCCAAAAGTGCCACCTTTGGGTTGATCTAGGGGCGTGACATTCAGATGACACACCCCTGGATTGGGCCAAATCCACACCAAAGTCACCTAAAGCAGTCCAAAAAGTGCTCCTTGCTGGTGGTCCATTGCATATCGCCACTGCAGCTGGCCTTGGGATCACGGCATCTGGTTGCTGTGGTCCCATATCACTCAGGGCACTCTTGTCTGCTTGAGGCCAGTGTTGTACTTAGCAGGAGGGGAGCTTGTACATTTCATTAAGACTTAACTGCTTTTCCCTTCAAAAGCTGAGCATAGTGGGAGGGGGATGAATGGCATAGAACCTCACCAAAAAGGAGAGTCTGAATCCAGAAATCTGTTGGATGCCAGGCTTACATGAAATATCTGATTCATAAAAGAAGTTTTAAAAGTTTCATAGCGTTTTAAGGATTACAGAGTAGTGGCATAGGCTTTCCTAGACTACAGTCCACTTCCTCAGACATGTCTGTATCTGAAGAAATATACTCTAGTCCAGTGGTTCTCAAACTGTTGGGTGAGACTTCCGGGGGGCACAAGAGCTGCTCAAGAGGAGGGCTGTATGGGATGTAGAGGCTCTGATTTTTCCTCTTAATCTTCTGAAACTTTTTTATGTGTAAAAGTTTCTCATGCATTGAGTTAAATATTTAATTTACTCTAATAAAACTAATTTGAACAATGTTATTTCCTTAGAAAATGTTAAAATATGAATCTGCCAATGAAAATATGCACACTAAATAAAATATTTTAGTCATATACTACATCAAGTGCTGGATGTGTGACATCCGCATATAAATATGTAAGGGGAAGGAATCCCAAAGGGAAAAAAAATTGAGTACCTCTGCTCTAGTCTATAATAGCTGATGCCATTAAAATGTGCTAAAATTAATGTTTAAAATGTTACCTTATTACCTTATGTTACTAGTCCTTATTTTGCTGCAACAAACTCATAACTACCTCCATGGAAGTTCCTAAAAGAGAGGGAAGTCTAACAAGGGGCACAACAATTGAGGACAAGGTGGGGAAAACTGCTGTCTAACTTAAAATGACAGCAAAGAAATAGGAATAGGAAGAACTATGTTGAACCTGGTTGCAGGAGGTGAGAGAGGGAAGGAATGTTACACTGCAAAGTGTGGATGGCATTTATGTCTGCTCTGGCAGGGATAAAAGAACATGCAGTCCTCTAGCTTTTATTGAACTGCAGCTCCTATAATCTTCCTCACTGGCTAATCTAACTAGGACTAATGGGATGTGCAGTCCAACTGCATCTAGAAGGCTCTTGTTCTACACCTATAGAGTCTCAGGGAGCGATATGAAACTCCAAAGATGCATTAGGAAAAACAGCAAAAACATAATTTCAGGATCTCTGTAGCAGAGAAGATTTGACAAAATGGCACAATAACACTGATTAACGATAGGACTAGTAAAATATAGAAAAAGGGATGCTTTTTGACACAGACTGCCTTAGTGTCATATTGGATTCACTGCAAGATGACATGGAGAGTGTTACTACATAAGCAGTCTCTGAAATACCATTGAACAAATTGATAGCAGATAGCTCTGCCATCAGGTATTGAAGACTATATATAGCACTGTAACAAACAAATTTGATACAACTCTGAATACAAGACACTGTGTATGAGATTCCTTGCATATCTGCAAAGAAAGAAATATACCAAGTTCATCATCATCATCATCATCATCACCACCACCATTATTTATTATCTTTAATGTCCCTAAATTGCTTTGGGTGCAGAACAGGAATGAAAAATGCCCCTGTCATTAGACTCAGTGAAAAAGAGATTTACAAGCACAAAAAGCAGAAGGCAGTTTGAGAGAAAGGAAAATTGTCCAATAGTGCAATTTATGTGTGTCATCTATTGTATTCAATTGGACTTCCTCTGGGTAAGTGCAATTAGGATTGTGTTCTTAATCTTTAAACTACAGACAGCACCATCAGAGATGTTTGAAGTTGTAGTTCAAAATATCTGGGAAGTATCCAGCTCTGCAAGACTGCTGTAGGGCAAAATTAAATGGGAGTTTTCTCCTACTTAAGTGACTTATTCTAATAGAGCTTCTGCAGAGCCCATCCCATGTAGAGTGCATCCCTCTCCTGTGTTCTCTGGGCTACCAAGTTGGTGGGCAGGAATAATCAGCTCACTCCTGATACAGCTTATGGATGTAGGGTACCAAATCAGCTTGCTTGCTTCCACCTGAAATATCCTCATCTCAAAATCCTCTAATCCTACTTTTCTGTCCCCACCCCTTCTTTCAGGAAACAGAGGATCCTCTCCAGGAGGAGGAAGTATCACTGGAGTGACATGGGTGCCAATCCCCAGGGTGGAGCTGGAGGTGTCATCTGCCTTCCAGAGGCTTCTCTGCTGTGTTTTGCAGCTACCCTAGACAACAGTACTTTCCTGGTATCCGGAAGTACCAAAAGACTGCTGCGCTGCTGTTTCAGAAGAGCCAGACTCTTCCTGCAAGGTGGTGGAGGGAGAAAGCTGTCTATGCTTTCAATCAAGAGTTGTGATTTGAGGCATGTGAATTATTTTTTTTAAAAACCCTGTCTGATAAAGCCCAGCTGCGTGTGTTGCTTTTGGCATCCCATTCCTGCAGCACTGTCCACCCCTCCCTTCCCTGTTTCTCTCCATCCTCTACGTGCTGTTTGCAAAGCTCCCTTGAAATCCTGACTCATCACAGCTCTGGGTCACATGCTGCCACCAAGGCCCTATCAGGGGCGGCTCCATCCCATTGCTGCTGCTGCTGCCTGCCACTGTCCTCTAAACAGCTCCCCTTCCAGCCCTGCATCCTTGATCTTGCCATCCCGCTCCTCTTAAGTGGTGTGCTTTGGCCGCCCTTCCTACTTCTGGACTAGGAAGGTAAGTGACTTCCACCATTTCCTAACAGGGCTAAACCCTAGTTTTCACATTCCTCTGTGAGAGGCTTCACAAATTCCCCCCCCCCCTTATTTTCCTATCCCTCTTCCCTACATACTTTCTTGATATTGCTGTTGCTTGACTTTTAACTTCCTGCCTCTCTTTTAACTGCTGCAAATGTCCCTCCCTGCATACTGGGATGGAGACCTCTAGGCAAGGTACTGGGAAAGTGAGCAGGCATTAATGTGAAGCCTTCTTTAAGGAGTGAGATAGGAGTCTCAAGGCAGAGGACTCGTGACCAGAGGGATCAACCTTGGTTTTCCCATCGTGAGCCATCAAAGCAGTTATGTGATGTGGTTGTGGACCATGCCACAGTGTTATCATCCAAGGAGTAAAAAGGCACCGTCAAATGTTCAACTTTGGGCACTGAAAAGCAAGCAACGAGAGCCAGGCAAGCTTTTACTACACTGTCTTAAGACTACTGTGCCTTCCAGAGTAATGCCTTAGTACCACTAGAAGACATGAAATAAATGCAAAGTGGAATGGGTGCTATTGAAGATCATGCTTAGTCAGGAATGCCTAGAATACTGTGAAGCTGCAGTGCTTGGGGAAAAAAACACACTTTCAGCCAGCTACAGTTTATACTATATATCCTTGATCCAAATGGTTCCCTCTGGGTCCCCAGATGTGCTGCCTCCTCCCCTGCAGGCCAGCCTGCCACTCCCTCACCACATCCCTTATCCTTGCTTATCTGGCCCTGACCTCCTTTCAGGACAGTGCCACTGCTGCTGTCCCTGCTTTTCCCCACTGCTGGATTGAAACCTGCTTTGGAAAGAGGGAGGCGAGGAGAGAGAAAGTAGAGATGAGAGATGGGGAAGAATGAAGACTAGTGAGATGGTGGAGACAGGCAGGCTGGTTACATTTGTCCTGCCTCCTCTTTAGTACAGGCATGGCTGGAAGGAATGGATAATAGCGGAACAGGTAAATAGCCAGCAGTTTTCTCCTGTATCAGAACTAGAATGAATCAAAGGAAAAGCTTATAAGTGGCTGGGGATTATTTGGTCTAGGTTGTTTACCACTTGGATTCTGCTGCAAAAACGTTGACGCTAATAGAGCGCTCAATACGTAGCATGCTCAGGTGAAAACATGCCAGTAAGGCTGTGAAGAGAAGGGGAATCAGCTGAATCTGCTGGGGCAAAGACATTTCCACGGTGTTGCATCTGCCTTAGCAACCTGGCGAGAGTCTCGCATCTGACAGACATCCAGACATTTCAACACATGGAGCAGCTGTTCAGCCAACGAAGCAGCAGATGCGGGACGCCAACCCAGAAGACGTGGCAGAAGAGGGTAGGAGGAAAACATATACCTGGGGTGCAGTCCAGAAAAATGCTAGTATTGATAAACAAAACCCCCCAGACCTTAAACGTTTCCCTGGCACAAGATCTACGTTATTTTATAAATCTCTAAAACGAAAAGGGGACCAAGAACCTCAGTGTGCTTTTTTCTTGAATGTTTACTTCTCTTGTCTGCCCCCTGATATAACAGGCTCCATCCCCATTTCTCCTCCTTCCCCCTCCCTCCAGTAGAGTTGCGGCCTTCTCCATTTTGCCCCTCCCTCCCTCCTATTGCCTGCCCTCTGCGTCACACACAATGCAGGTGGAGGGGTGTCCATATATCCCTTCCTAACAGAGCATAAGATCATCATAACTTTGGCATTCTTATATTAATTCTCCCTTCCAGATTGTAACTCTTGCAAGCCAGTTGTGGCTGAGCATCAGTTAATAAGAGGTCAGATGAACAAAGTCAACTAGCTGCTGGGGAAGATGGCTGTATTCTCCTGAAATAATCACCAGTTTTAGCCCTGTTGGCTGCTTGGAAGAGAGTCCACCTGTAAAATAGATTGAAGGTGATTTGGGATCATTGGAGGAAAACCAGTATTAATATTACAGGTTGCTTCTCCCTTATCCAAAATGCTTGGGACAAGAAGTGTTTGAATTTAATTTTTTTTTTTTTTTAAAATAGATTTTGGAATACTTGTATTTGCAGATACCTACATAATGACGTATCTTGGCAATGGGACCCAGGTCTAAACACACAATTGGTTTTTGTCTCATATACCTATAGCTTGAAGATAATTTTATACCATATTTTAAATTTTGTGCATGAAAGGAGTAAACGTGAGCCATCAGAAATCACGTCTGGGTTACCAACAACTAAGGAGTGGATGTGGTATCTACTGCTGCATACCACTATTTAGGAAAATGCATTGATAATGCTCTTGTTAGTACAGAGCAGCATAAAAATACTCAATTTGGATACTCAGTCTCTGGTAGTGATAGAAGATTGCAGTATTATCCCTTACATCTTTCTCTTATCTCTTAGATCATATCTACACTAAATATTTAAACTCTTCTAGGAACTGTAAACGCAGTGAAAGACACTGAAATTCCCTGACAGAATTCTCCACAATTTCCACAATTCCTTTGGAGAAATCATCACAGTCAAATTGTTCTCTTAATGGGCTTACCTTGAATGGTTTCTTGAGTATGAAGGCTGCTGCACTGGACAGGCCCTTGGTCTCATCTGACCTGTTTTTAAAATATTCTGAACCTGTCTAAACAGACAGGTAAAAAGAGGCACTTTCAGGCTGGCTTGAAGGTGTGGTGTTTAGATGACACATGCCTTGAAGCCAGCGGAAAAGTGTCCTTATGCAGAGAAAAGCAGTTTCAAAAAGAAGCAGCTTTTTCCCGCTTATTCCTGGCTTGAAGCCATGTCATGTAGTCATGACATGAGCACTCCAGCTGCCTTGGGAGCCAGTGGTGCGGTTGGTGGGGTTTCAATGTGGCTTTAGAAAAGGCAGCTTCAAGACACTTTTTCTTGCCCATCTGTTTCACCCCATTGGTTCAAGAATGGACATACCCTTGTGTTCATGGTTTGGTTGACACAGTTCTCACAGTTTTTTATGGGGAACCAAGCACGGACTCTCAACATAATAATTTTCTCTTACATATTATTAAGTTAGTGCAGAAGAAATTCCCTTTCATGCCTCTGTCATGACACATTAATTGACCAGACTATGGACTTCATTGCACTAGCCTGCTCTCCCACACTAGTTTTAAGAATGGAAGCATACCGGTTTAGCATACTTTCTTATTACACTTTCCCCCATGCTAGCGCTTCAGTGATCCATGGTTGCATGATCTGTTGTCTGCCCTGCCAAATGCTGCCTTCCAGGAGGAATGGTGGAAATGAGCGATCATGACCACCAACCATCTGAATCAGCTGGCCGCTGTGCGAATGGGAACACCGTGGCTGGCTTTGGGAAGATGTTGGCATCTAAAGCTCTTCTCCTTCCCAAAGTGCAGGGCTATTGTGTGTGCATTCAGGAAGGTGTTGCCCACTGCAATGGCTGTGTGGTGGAGGGAGAAGAGGGGAAGGAGGAGCAGAATCGTGTCCGCTCATTCCACGTGACTGTTTGAGAAGCAGAAATGCGGCAAAAGGGTCCTATCACATGAAGTCAGTAACAGAATAGCAGAGAGATTGAGAACCTATTGATGGGTTTTGCCCAGCAATGAAAAGAGCAACAGTAACAAATGGAATGGAACAAACAGTAACAACTGGAATGCAAGGCAGCGATAGGATGGACATGATGTTGTGTGATAAGTACAGGCCAAAGATACTTCTGCTAAAATTAGTTTTTCTGGCCTCATATGGTAAAGTCCTAAATGGCAAGAGAAATCCCTGCTTAAATCTCCCAACATTTTTTTCCTCCACCAGTGGGCTCTCTACAAACAGAATAGCCCCTGGCTGCATGATGTGGGAGCCATCCAAGCTGAAACCAGAGATTCATGCATGGCAGCTCTCAAGGGACAGGGTGACCAGGTGTCATAACTGCAATGGAGGACAAGGCACTGCAAAATGTAGGACATTCAAGAAAAATGTTGGACACGACAAAAGTGAAAAACACTAGTATAAATATAAACCCACGCTTCTTAAGTCATCTTGAAAATGCAAGACATTTTGCAACTCCTCCTGGACAGAGGGCTGAAGTGTAGGACATGTCCTGAAAAAAGGAGGATGTCAGGTCATCCTATCTAGGGATTTGAGGGACCTCCTGGTTTTGTTCTCTGCCAGTACGCTAGAAAAAAGAGGTTGCCAAGCAACTAGCCTGCCACCATGGTGATCTTACTTAGGTTGGATGGCCAACACTGTATAAACCTGGCCCTGCAGGAAGCTGAAGAATAAAGTGGCACTGGCAACGTTTCCCTGCTCCACATCAATGTATACAGCACCCAAAGCTAACCAAGTTATTTTGGCATATAAGGCACAATATCCCACAATTATCTATGCCAGTAAAATCACAAATTACACAATTAACCATTTTATTCCTTTTCCATGACATCCCAAATTTCCTGCCTGAGAAATAATTTAATTCTGCCCAAGGACAGAGCCAGCCATCTCACTATCCATCCAGCAACGTGGATGGTATAGACATTTTTGTATTGTACATTACTGGTGTTTCAGGAACTTCACGTTAGCTCAGTAGTCCAAGAATATAATGTTATGGGGTAGGTCAAGATTATTTCCCCATATTATAACCAGAGGAGATTAGTGACTTGGTAGCTGAGGTGCAAAAGCTACTTTATTAATGTTATTGTAATTAGTTATAATCAGTTCCTTATTCCCCACTACTTTTTGCTTGTGAATAATGCATGCTGCTTCTCACTAGTAAGTTGTTGACATGCTCTTTTAAAGTTATTTTAAAAAATCACTTAGTAATAATAAAATATCTCTCCAGATTGCCCAGAACGATGAGGAGTAAGGCCATGTGTGCACGCATGCACGCACATGCATGGCTTGAACCAATCAATGTTTGTTACTTATTACACTAAAACAGGCAGTGACTACATTATTTTTCAAATTAATGTTGGCTAATGCCAGTGGCATTTCTTGAAAAATGTCTATCCCAGATAAAAGGAATAATTTTCTCTGCCTGCAGCTGTGCTGCCTCAATGGTGGCCAGGGGTTTCATTATTACAAAGGTCCCCACGTCTTCTTTCAGTACCAGGAACTCTGCCCTGGAACACGTGAACAATGATGCTAGGTAGCTGCAGAACCTTACCACTGAGCCTTCGGAAAACATCCCCATACTCATGAATGGGGAGAAAGGCTCTCAGATCAGAGGATGCCATTTCCAGACAGAACACAGCCCTGGTGTATATATGTGTTCTAGAGGAGATTATTTCTCTCTTGGCCTGGCTGACTCATCTTCAAGCTAGCTGCAAGACAAACATGTACGCTTACAGTGTCACCAAGTGCACCCTGCAACATTGCACCAGCTGCCTGAAAGATGCAAGGTTGCATCTAGAGAGTGCTAGAGGTTCGAACCCACACCTGCCCCCCGCCACATGACGCCCTGGCGAATGTATATGTGCTGGGACAAGGCGTGTGCACATTAAAATGGCAACAAGAACTCAATGGGAGAGTCTCCAGCTTTGCATCTTCCATTTCTAACTGCTCATCCAGACATGTGGTCCAGTCAGTACAATTCTAACTGACAACCTGCTGCCAAGGCACTTGGCTTCGGATGCCTTCTTGGAATCTGGTTCTTCTTCCACACACCCCTGAACCTTTTTTTATGTAGCTCAGTCCTGTCTGAAGCTGAGAGCCACTTCCTAATGTATGACCAGTCTGGGAGTGAGGCTATCAAAGCCAAATCTACGCTCTGTGGTCTGTACATCTCATACTCTGTTTGTTCTTCTCCAGAAAAGAGCAACTCCACCATGTCTATTGAGAAGATCCACGCCCGTGAGATCCTGGACTCTCGTGGGAATCCCACTGTTGAGGTGGATTTGTACACAGGAAAAGGTATGCACTGATGTGGGAGAGAGAAGGAAAGGTGGAGGGAACCGGTGCTCCATTTACAGCCCAGTGCATGACAAATTAGCTCTGTGCAAAGGCCATGAGGAGCTGGAAAGGGCAGAAGGCACCAAGGGCGAAGCTGCACCTCTCTATCTTTCCACCTCTCTCCAGCAAACTTATAAGAAAGAAGGGGGAAATCATTTCAATTTAATTTTAGTTATGTTCTGTTGTGCGTTCTCCCAATTTCCTACCTGGAGGGAGCTGGAAAAGACAACAAAAGATGTGACATGTTTGAGATTCCTTTGGCAGCAAAGGGTTTTGAAGCCTCCAACAATGCAAAAGCATCATTCCTCATTCCCAAACCTCACCCCATCCTCACAGGGGCCTCAGGACATATTTGTTCTGAGCAGACCATGAAACTGTTTGCTTCCATGCCTGCAGTGTTTGCAATATTGGATTCCTCAGGAGAAAAGAGAGAACCATTACTATTTGCTTACTCAACCCCTAGCCATGATGATAAGCTTTCCTAGGGCCCAAACAAACAGGCCAAAATAAAGCTGCTTGGGGGTCACATTGGAGGTATGCTGTTTCAATGACACACGCATTTTAAGAGGCCAGAAGCTGCACCAAAGCCACGTTTCAGTCCTAAGGATCAGAGCGCAGCTTTGGCACAGCTTCTGGCCTCTTAAAATGTGTGTGTCATTTAAACAGTATACCTCCAAGGTGACCCAAAGCAGCTTTATTTGGGCCTGTCTGTTCAGGCCCTTAGCCTCTGGGACTAATATGAAGATTCAGGGTTTTAACACTCCTCTCCAGTTTCTCAGAGAATTTCCTTCATGGTGAGAAACCAGAATAAGAGGAATAGGCTATTTCCTCCTTGATTTGATGACAAATTGGCTGTTCACTCAATAGTCTGTGCTTACCCAAGTGATGTTCAACCAGGTTTTCCTCCTAACTCACCTGGGACCCTTTCACACTACATAATTGTAGCACAATGCTTCTACTTTGTTGGTATGGTTCCATCTCACGAAATCCTGGGATTTACATTTTAGGGAAGGGTCCTTAGAATTCTCTGCCTAACCCCTGGATTCCATGGTATATTGCCATGGCAGTTAAAATAGAATCATAGTCGAATCATAGAATCATATACCTGTATAGTATGAAAGGGCCCCTGATGCCATCACCCATCTCTACCCATTACTGTTAGGGCCCATCCCCATAAAGCTCCACTTGCTGATCCTCCAAGCATCATCTTTTAGCTCTCCAGCTCCGGTTCTTTAGCCACACTTCTGAGCCTCAGAAGAAAATCAGCAACTTTTCAAGTACGTGCTTACTACAAGTACAAACCCACAAGCATTTTATTTTTAAAAAATCACTTTTATTAAAATTCTACATCTACTACATGTACCAAGCTACATTAAAAATACAGTAATTTTATTGTTTTTATTACATTATTTATTGAATTACATTATTATTTTTATTAAATTATTTATTGAATTACAATCAGCCCTCCATATCCACGGATTCAATCATCAGCACCTTGAATATTTTTTTTTAAAAAAGTAAGTTCCAAAAAGCTAACCTTGATTTTGCCATTTTAAAAAAGGGACACCATTTTACTACGCTATTGTATTTAATGGGACTAGAGGATCCACGTATTTTTGGATACCAGGACCCTAGTGGATACCAAGGACCCCTTGTAATAATAATAATAATAATAATAATAATAATAATACCCCATTGTATATAATGGCACCTGAGCATCCTTGGATTTTTGATATCACTGGGGAGTCCTGAAACCAAGCTCCAGCAGATACCAAGGTCCAACTGTAACAACAACAACAACAACAACAATACCCCATTGTATATGATGGGATTTGAGTATCCACCAATTTTGATATCCACGGGGGTCCTGGAACCAAACCCCACCCAAGGATAACAAGGGCCAACTGTATCATCGAGGGACTTCTGTGAACTCTGCATAGTATATACATTTATATCATATATTTCATACATTTATAGAGAATTTAACATTAGAAAATTGGTGGCATTTGTTTAAATCAACACTTAGATTTAAAACAAATATTTGGTGCAGCACAAATAATATAACATTGTTGTTGTGCGCCTTCAGGTTGTTTCTGACTTACAATAACCCTAAAGTGAACCTGTCATGAGATTGTTTCAGCAACATTTATTCAGAGACAGTTTGCCTTTGCCTTCCTTTGAGGCTGAGAGAGTATGCCTTGCTCAAGGTCACCCAGGGGAGTTTCATGGCTGTTCCAAAGCCAGGTCTCCAGAGTCCTAGTCCAGTGCTCAACTACTATACCACACTAGCTGTCTACAAATAGTATAATGGGGTAGCTATTTCTGGAGTTTATCACACAGGAGGAATTTCTCCCAATTTCGAATTGAGCCAATTCGAATTCTAAACTAGCGAATTTACGTGAATTCTAATTGCGTTCGGAATGCATTCAGAATGACTTCCCATTTCCCAAAAATGACCCCCCCCATTGCCCAAAATTGTGTGAGATACTCTTATACGCAATTACGTGAAACCCCATGATTGTGTTCGGAATGACTTCCCCTTTGCCCGAAATTGCGTGAGATACACTCGTATGCAATAACGTGAAACCCCATGATTGCTTTCAGATTGCCATTGCATTATACCCCCAAATTCCATCATATGATAAACTCCATTCTTGCTTTTAGTGGCTTTCAATCTAAGAAGGAGAAATGATACAAGAAATTGGCATCCTCCTTCCTTGTAGAAAGATGCCTTTGCCTTCATTGGTCACACTTACCACAAGCATCCTTTGACTATGGACAGCAAAATTAAATGTCACATTAATTGTGCGATTGTAATTAAAACATACACAGTCATGACTGTGCTTTCAGTTAGGTATAGCCACTATGGAGAAGCCTATGCACCCTCCTCAGGACTGTATGGAGTGGAGATGGCGCTTTTATTCTTTCTTTCCCTCTCAGGGTCCTATGGAAAGATATTGCCTCTCCTATTTTCAGTTAAGAAAGATGCTGTACTTCTTTTTAAAAAAGCCAGTCTCATTTGCTAGTCTAAAAGATCTGAACCATGACGGTTTAAAAGAAGGATTAGGGAAATTAATGGAAACTATATGCCTATCAATGGCATTAAAACATTCCTGTCTAGAGATGGTGGTGGTGATACTACTATGGTCAGCCCTCCATATCCACAGATTCTTTATCCATGACTTGAAAATGTTTTAAATATATATGAATTCCAAAAAGCAAACCTTGATTTTGCCATTTTATGTAAGGGAGACCATTTTACTAGGCCGTTGTATTTAAAGGGCCTTGAGCATCCACAGATTTAGGTATCATGGTGGATCCCAGAACCAAACTCCAGTGGATACCATGGGTATGCTGTACTACTGTTGCTGTTGTGTGTCTTTAAATCATTTTCAACTTATGGCAACCTTAAGGTGGCTTTATCACAGGCGTTTCCTTAGCATGATTTGTTCAGAGGGGTTTGCCTTTGTCTTCCTCTGAGACTGAGAGAGTGTGACTTGCTCTGGGTCACCCACCCTGGTCTGAACTCTGGTCTTAAGAATCACAATCAAATGTTCAAACCACTACACAACAATGGCTGCTACTATTACTACTACTAAATATGCCTACAATTGAGTCCTGTTTTTAATTTTAATTAATTTTAATTTTAAAAAACACTAAAAAGACTCAAAATCTAGCTGACATAGCAGGAAAAGAAAAGAGAAACCCATTAGGGTGGAGTGAAAGTCTGGGAAATTAGGTACATTTTGAAACTCAGAAGATGACCTCTGAATGTCAGAAAGGAGAGAACCTCAACAATGCAGACATGTAACAGAAAAGGGAAATAATCGAACTCAGAAAATAAATGAAGAAATGTTTGGTTTGAAAAGAGCCAACAGTATGAAGCTGTACAAAGAAGAGAGAAGAGGCTACTAATCAAATGTAAGTATTTGCAGACAAAATGAACATGCTAAGAGAAAGGAGACCAGAGGAAAAGAGAAAGAAGAAGAGTAGTGTGAAGAAGATTAACATGATGCAAACTTGCTTATAGACAGCCAGTGTGGTGCAGTGGTTTGAGTGTTGGACTACAACTGCGGAGACCAGGGTTTGAATCCCCACTCGAGTTTGGTTTGAGGACCCTCTGTGGATACAAAAATCCATGGATGCTCAAATCTCATTAAATACAATGACATAGGAGAATAGTGTCCCTTATATAAGATGACAAAGATTTGCTTTTTGACATGTTTTTTTAATTTGAATATTTTCAAGCCATATTTTGAATCTGTGGATATGGAGGGTTGGCTGTACCTGCAATAAGAATGTAACAGTGACCACAATAATGTTATAAAATCCAAAAAGAAAATAAATACATATAGTGTTAAAATGTGATGATAAAAAAAGAGCAAAACAAAACATGAATTGGAGTGAATTGAGCAATGTGATGGCCACAACACTCAAAAAACGAACCTATAGTAGCTGTGGTGAGGGGAGAATAGTAAGAAAGCATCAGCCACACTAAGATTTTGGAAAGAAAAGTTGGACAACAAATTGACAGAAATATCCGAATAGTCTTGAGAAGATTTTAAAATGACAAACAGGCAGTAGCTTATTTGACTTAAGAAGGAAAGGAAAGGAAAGAGAATCTGAGAAAGAGAGGTTAATAGTGCAATCGTAATACATGCTTAGATGGAATAAAATCCCACTCCAAGTTTTAAGATGTACAAGCAGTCGGATCAAGATATGGAAAGAAAAGAAGGGGGCAAGCGGCAGGTTTAATAGAAAGAAAACAAGCTCTCCAAGAATAGGGATAAAGAAAGCGGAGAAAGGATTAAGATACAATAAACAGAGAAACAATAAAGGGAACTGGTAAGAGGGGGGGAGCAGTGCTGAGCCCACAGTTGTAGAAGAGGAAATGCAAGCTTTTACATGAGTAGAAGAGGGAAAAGGAGGGATATAAATTTGGCCTTCAGATTATGACAGTCTTTGTGTTTACTTTCAGACAGTATGATTTGAATGGTATGGGAAGGGAAATGGGTAAAAGGGAAAGAGAATGAGTAGATTACAAAAGAGTTTGGGTGAGCATCTTTCAGGAGTACTTTAGTTGTGTGTTCCACCATGGCCTTTGTGGTCCCTTCCAATTCTAAGGAGTTTATCAGACAACGGAAATTGAAGTATAATCTAATGGCAATCTGAACGCAATCATGGGGTTTCACGTTATTGTGTATTAAAGTATCTCATGCAATTTCGGGCAAAAGGGAAGTAATTCCGAATGCAATCATGGGTTTTACGTTATTGCGTATTAAAGCATCTCACACAATTTCAGGCAATGGGCAGTCATTTTCGGGTAATGGGAAATCATTCTGAACACATTCCAAACACAATCCAGTTCTCCCACAACATTTCCCACCTCTGCCTTCCTCAGGGATGTTCCGGGCAGCTGTTCCCAGCGGAGCCTCCACTGGGATCTATGAAGCTCTGGAGCTGCGTGACAATGACAAATCCCGGTTCCTTGGAAAAGGTAGGAGCACTTCCCCAGTGGACAAGGGATGACTTTAGATAGCTCAGGATGGAGCTGGGTGTGCTTATTATGGGCACGCACATCCACATGCCAATGGCCTGCTTTTGGACTGGCAATAATAGCAGATGTGCGGTAGGGAAATTTTCCAGGCTTCAGTCTCAAGCTGAAGTGACAGGGTAAAAACTGATGGTCCCATGTGCCTTTTCTCTCTTTCTCTCTCTCTCTGTTTCTTTCTACCTCTGAGTGACACTCTCTGGTCTTTTTCTTTTCTGTAGGGGTGCTGCAGGCAGTGGAGCACATCAACAGCACTATTGCCCCTGCCCTCATGAGCGCTGTAAGGATCCCCCTTTATTCTTCATTTTCCAAAGGCTCTTCTTATGTTCCTTCTTTCTTTTCCTTTCTGTGCTTTCTTTTCATCCTATATTATTTTCTGTATGTCCAAGCATACCATGTGTGTCCGCATGCACATGCAAACACACACATGTATGTACACGTGTGTGTTATCAAAAGAGTAATGTCTTCCAATGGAGGTCATTGTAGGAGCCGATTATTTGGTCAATGCTGTACATAGAGGGTAGATTTTTCTTAAATATAAAGGCGGTGTAGCAAAGCATGAATGCAGTAACTAAAGCAGTAACTAGAGCAGGCAAGAGGAATTTGTGACAAATTCCATGGCAAGTTTTGCCTGAACGTCTTCCATTGAAGTGCCGTTTCTTTCCGCAGGGCCTCCCTGTGGTGGAACAGGAGAAGATAGACAACCTGATGCTGGAGCTGGATGGAACAGAGAATAAATGTAATCCCTTTCCCCTGATAAGAACATGGAGATGTGGGGTGGGAGATGCAGAAGGAGGTTGGTTGGCAGAGCAATGGAGAGCTATCAGAGATAGGAGAATCTCTGCAAATCCTGACAGAGATATATGCATGGAACCCAGTAGTAAGAGGTGCCATTGTGGCAGGGCATGACTGGAAGAGCTTTGGGGGCTGGAACAAGTCTGCGATGCTTTTGTTGTGCTATCATGTGATGTGATCTTTACAGCTCAGTTTGGAGCCAATGCCATCCTGGGTGTTTCCCTGGCTGTGTGTAAAGCAGCGGCTGCAGAGAAAGAGGTCCCCCTGTACCGGCATATTGCAGACCTAGCTGGAAATTCGGATTTGATTCTGCCAGTACCTGTAAGAACCTGATCATTTCTAATTTTAGAAAACGAACAGAAAGGTGGTGCTGGGATGATAGAGAAAATGAAGGAATATACAAAGGAACTGAATACCCTCAATACCAAAAGAGAATACAAAGCTACCAGCCTCTTTTGCACACACATTGATTTTATATCCACATTACTAATCTAAACCAAATTCAAACCTACTTTATCCTCATGGCTGTCAGTCACAGAAAGCATAGTATTTTAGTTTTGTAAAGCAGAATGGAATTGCTTTTAAAAGAATTAGCAGCCTCATAAATTAGCAGCCTGAGTTCCGATAACATTGTGGAGGAAGGCATGATAGTTAAACAAGTTTCAGATCAGTGCAAAGTGATAATGCAGATGTGTTCTGGACTCTATTGCTGCATTTCACCTTTTGATTCTTGTCTTGCTGAACTCCTCCAGGCCTTCAATGTAATCAATGGGGGCTCCCATGCTGGGAACAAGTTGGCCATGCAGGAGTTTATGATCTTGCCTGTTGGTGCTGAGAGCTTTCGCGATGCCATGCGCATTGGTGCTGAGGTCTACCACAATCTCAAGAGTGTCATCAAGGACAAGTATGGTAAAGATGCCACCAATGTGGGAGATGAAGGAGGTTTTGCCCCGAACATCTTGGAGAACAGTGAAGGTGAAGAAAATAACTGAGTGGATTATTACTTCCTGTAGCTTCCAGTGCCAGAGGAGCACAATGACACCATGTGACATATGGAACGGCTCATGGCGTCATGCTGCCATGGGGTGAAGTCAGGGCGTGTGTGATATGGACGTCATTCCCTGACTCTGCCCCCAGGCCATCCATAATGATCAGTCTGCACAGCCCCTTACTTCCACTTAATCAAATATGATGGCTGGAGTCTTAGGTCCAAAACACACTGCAGAAATAATCCAGTTTGAGGCTGCTTTAACTGCCCTAGCTTAATGCTAGGGAATTATGGGAACAGTCATTTTACGATACATTGAGCCTTCTCTGTCAGAGAGCTCTGGTGCCACAATAAACTACAGGTCCCAGGATTCCCTAGCACTAAGCCAGGGCAGTTAAAGCGGTCTCGAATTGGATTATTTCTGCAGTGTGTTTTGGATCAGAGTCTTCCCTTTGGGATTTCTACACTCCCAAGATTCTCACCCATTCATATGTTGATATTTTTAGGAGCTTCCCAACCTGACAAATGTGTTGGTCTTTCCCTGATAATTTCTCACACATTTACTTATTTATTCTAAGTTTTAAGGTATAAATACTCTGTTGTTTTATACAGATAGTGAGAGCAGGTTGTGATGATAACAAATAATATCACAACAGACTAAAGAATAGTAAAATAAACAAACATAGACTATACCAAGAGGAAAACACAAGGTGATCTGTGTTTAAACTGCTGGACCAAATCAAAACTTGCTTAATGATGGGATGGGACTTTTCTCTCACCCAGAAAGTTATTCCATATGGTGAATAGGTGAATTCTGCAGAAATACAATACATTCTTCAAATGGAAGCCAGATAAAGCTATAAGCCAACTTGGGCAGGGAGAACATTTGGAGATTCTTGGGGCAGTGCAGAAAATACCTGATTGAAATTGGCCCCCTGTACTGCTTCTTTTCCTTCAGTTGATACACAACTTTTGAAAAAAATCATTTAACGTTGCTCGACTTTAAGGCATGACTTTGAGTATATGAGAACTGACAGCAAATGCACATGATAATACACACGTTGACATGATAAAACCTCAGTGGCTGCTTTTTCTGGGCAAAGCAGCATCGGGAGGGGAAGATTTTGAACAAAGAAGCCAAAGCATTATGTGCTTGACCTTTGTTTTTATTAGGGTTTCAGATATGTGTTTGTATGGAGTTTATCATACGATGGAATTTGGGGGTATAATGCAATGGCAATCCGAATGCAATCATGGGGTTTCACGTAATTGTATATAATTGTATCTCATGCAATTTCGGGCAAAAGGGAAGTCATTCCGAACGCAATCATAGGTTTTACGTTAATGCGTATAAGAGTATCTTACGCAATTTCGGGCAATGGGGGGGTCATTTTCAGGAAATGGGAAGTCATTCTGAACGCATTCCAAATGCAATTAGATTTCAAATTTACGTGAATTCGAATTGGCTCAATTCGAAATTGGAAGAAATTCCTCCCGTGTGATAAACTCCTAATATAAACATGCATCTATAACCAGGAACGAGCAGCTGGGAGAAAAAGTTGGTGAAGAGCATGTTAGAAGAAAACATCTTGTGCCTCTCACCCCATAACTTTCCAGCTGCAATTCTTCCCACCCCTGCAGCTGGTTTCCCTAGAAGTAGCAGCAGGAACATCTGTCAGAGTTTTTAATTCTATGGATTATGTGCAGCAGGTAGTTTGACAAACATGAGATGCTTTTTTCCTTTTCCTTATTCATCAGTGTGAATCTCCATTCAAAGGACTACTTCAGTCTTAAAGGACATTTTCAGTCTTAAAGATGTTTTCTCTCTCCCATACCTCAGCACTGGAACTCCTAAAGGAAGCCATTGAGAAAGCTGGCTACACTGATAAGATTGTGATCGGCATGGATGTGGCTGCATCAGAATTCTACAGAGATGGCAAATATGACTTGGACTTCAAATCCCCTGATGACCCCAGCCGCTACATCTCGGCTGATGAGCTGGGTGACCTCTACCAGAGCTTTGTTCGGGACTATCCAGGTGAGCCAACTGGGAAAACCTCATCAGTAGAGCAGAAAATCATAGAATCATAGAGTTGGAAGAGACCACAAAGACGATCCAGTCCAGTCCCCCTGCCAGTGCAATTCAGATGGAGCTATGATAGAGTGTATGTAGTGAACCCATCATTTTCTTCCCTCTTTCCCTTCCTCTCTCTTCAGTGGTGTCAATTGAAGATCCTTTCGATCAAGATGACTGGGAGGCCTGGTCCAAGTTCACAGCAAATGTAGGGATTCAGATAGTAGGGGATGACTTGACAGTGACCAATCCCAAACGCATCGAGCGAGCTGTTGAAGAGAAGGCCTGCAACTGTCTCCTGCTTAAGGTCAACCAGATTGGATCAGTCACTGAAGCCATTCAGGCGTAAGTTAACTCCAAAATTCTTCTACTTCACAAAGAGCCCATGAGCTGTAAAGCACTTGTCCAGCCACAAATCCACTGGAAAATATATAAGCTATGTTTGTTTTATCTCCCCCAGCTGTAAACTGGCCCAGGAGAATGGCTGGGGAGTGATGGTGAGTCACCGATCAGGGGAGACTGAAGACACCTTCATTGCTGACCTGGTGGTGGGACTCTGTACTGGACAGGTAAGTTCTTTCTGGGTGGAAATCGTGCCTTCCACCTCCTCTTAGGAGGAAACAGACCTATGCATAACACCATCTTTTATAGGATGACCATACTACCCTGAACACATCCATCTTGTCTGGTTTTAAGAGCTAAGCAGGGTGAAGACAGGTTAATATTTGCATGGGTGAGCACCAGGGAATATTGGGGATTTCCCAGTAGGGCTAGAAAATAATTCTTCCTGAAACCCTGGAGAAATGCTGTCAGGCAAAGTTAGCAATACTGGGTTCGATGGACCAAGGACCTGAGAATGAGGCATTTTCCGGTGTCCTGTGTTCCTAGGATCTATGCACTCTTCTGATAGGAGGTTGCTAGCACTATTAGTCAGAATGTGTTGTGTAGCTCTTCCGTTTTTCCTTCCTTAATTTTTTCATGGTACAGTAATAAAAAAGGTGAAAGAAATGGTGGGAAAGCATTGGAATGTTAGGCGCAAATCAAGGACTGAGCTAAGAAGTCTGCTCAGAAAGAGGTGGAATTATGATATGGGTGACCAGGCTGGGAGGGGAAGAGGCCCCAGTGGCACCATTAGACCTGGGCTTCGAGACCGATATTGAAGGCCCTGCAACCCCAAGGGCCCAGATGGCTCCAGAGTTACCAAGAAATTATGATTGTGGGCATAGCAGGAAACAGAACAAATATCAGTACCTGGCATGAGAATATCAGGGCTGATGCCAGTTGACACAGTATCCCCTTTTCCTTCTCTAGGTCTGTTGCTTTTTAAATAGACATTGGGCGGCTAGACCCAATGCACAGTGACACGCCAGAGACACTGTTTATAGAGAAAATGAAGATGGTGAGCAAAGCTTGAACTTTGCTATGTAACACACAGACACTGCTAGCCTCTAAGGGGAAAACGGAGGGAAGAAACAAAGAATATCAGTGCCTTCTTGCTGCCACTTTCTATGCTGGGGAGGAGGGTAGGGAGGTCAGCAGCTAGCCAGGATAGTGGTAAGAGAAGAGAGCTTCCTTCCTTCCTTCCTTCCTTCCTTCCTTCCTTCCAGAAACAAAACTCCTTTTTGTATTGGTTCAGTGGTCAAACCAAGCACTCCCCCACACATAGGTACTACTGGTATGTATGGCATTCCTCAGGTCAGGTGCTAATTGTGAGAGCCATTAATGTGAGAAACATTAGTAGTTAGAAGGAAGTGGCCATGCATTTTGGCTCTCCATCTACTATATTCCTGCCACTATTTACCAGCTGGGTAAAGTGCTGAAAAAATGCTCTATTTCTGTTCGCTGGATGCAAGTAGAACAATCTGTGTAGTTGGGAATCAGTGGCATCACTAGGGGGGTGCAGAACCCACTGGGTAACACCCCAAGAGGGATGACCTCTAGTCAGATCCTCTTCTGCTATGCCCTTCTTAGCTTTGCCATGGTGTAGGAGACCTCCTTATGAGGAGACCTTTGCCACTACAGCAAAGGAGAGAGCTGAGCAGTCCTTTTGCCCAGCAACCTCCCTCTGCACGAGGTGACACCAAGGATGGGGATGCCACTGTCAAGGATACTGAGTGCAGGAGAACTTGAATATAGTGGACATGAAGACTGGATGGGAACCCTCTTATAAATTCCACGTATTTGGGCAAATGCCTGAAGCAAGCTTCTTTAAGCCATGTAGTGAGGAGGAGGAGGAGGAGGAGGAGGAGGAGGAGGAGGAGGAGGAACAACTATGTTCAGTAACTCTGGAGCTGAATTGCCAGAACTCAGGGCCTGCGACTTAGCCTCCAGTTTTTGTAGGTCATCTCCAGGCAGGAGCCAAAGTTACAATTTTTTCAGTTTTGATCAGCTCACCTCTGGGCAGGAAGAAAGAGTTGTGTGCAAATCTGCTGAGTTAGGAAAGCAGCAGCTTCCTACAATTAACACAGCTTAACAGTTGTACTGACTTCATCCTTCCCTCCCTGTTGTGGTGGTGCCAGGGCTCACCTTCCACTGTCCCCTGCACAGTATGCAGCTTCCAGTGGAGCTGACATTAGCAGTTAAGTTGGGAACAAGCAGGCTAGAATAAGTATTCTTTATCCCATATCTCTAAGTAAGTGGGAAGGAATGACCCCCTCATTTCACCTTCATCTGAGAGCAGCCCACCCAACTAGTCTTCTTCATTTTGAAACATGAAAATATGTTCCCAGTGTGTGCATGTGTGTTTAAATGGCAAGTTATCAATGTATTAGTACTTAATACATCACCGGGGGATCCCTAGGACTTGGGTTTTGGCATAGAAACTTCCGGGCCTGGGCAGATCCTGAATTGGCTCTCTTTTACAGATAAAGACTGGAGCACCGTGCAGGTCTGAGCGACTGGCAAAATATAATCAGCTAATGAGGTAAGATGTAAAAAGTGTAAATATCAGGATTCAGTCTCACTGAACTGAGTCAAGGGATCTTCTGCTTCTGGAGATATCTTGAGTCCACATACCCTGGGCCATTTTTGGGGAGGCCAGGGAAGGCTTGACTGCATAGGTGCACCACTGAAGGGCCACCTGCCTGTTACAAGGGAAACAGGGTGCAATTTAGAATCTCTTCCAGTACTCATCAACAGGGAATTCAGGGCTACATCCTAAATTTATATGAGGATACCTTGCCCTCCCCTCTCTGAGGCATAGGTTTCCCAGAGCCATCACTAAAAGAATCTCCCCCCCCCCCAATACACATTAATCACCAGACACATTTTAGTGTCTTTCATAGATTCAAAGGGCTGTCAATATACAGCATTCAAGAAAGCAACATTTGTTCCTGCTTTTGGCTTTAAAATGGCACTTCACAAAAAATCCAGTTTTTCTAGAGTAATATCACTGGATGTAGATGTGCATCCCACTGAAATAATGCTTAGCAAAACATTTCATGTGCATTGTCTTAGAATTTGCACATTTTATCCCTCCGCTGGCAACAGAGATGAGAGAGTGTGCTTGCTTAAGGCCATCTAAGGTTTCTATGGCACAGCCATGATTTGAACTGGGGTTTCACAACTCATTAATATGCAACTTCCAGTGGAGCTGACATTAGCAGTTAAGTTTTATCCTTACCTTTTCAGAAGAGGTTAATATTGTCCAGTCTGTGACCACTATGTGACCAGAGTCCGTCTGAGCGCTCCATCAACTTTCTCTCTTTCTTTTTCCCACAGGATTGAGGAGGAGCTTGGCGATGAAGCCCGCTTTGCTGGGCACAACTTCCGCAATCCGAGTGTCCTATAAACACAGTCCTTGCCACACTAGCCTCCCTGCAGATTTCCCGTGCACAGACTCTCTCTGAGTGCCCCTTAGACTGCCTTCTCCATCTTATCTGCTCCTCACTCCCTTACATACCTCTCCAGCTGCCAGATCTCTGCTCCTTAGCCTCCCTAACTGGAATCCCCCAAGACATGTCGAGAATGGCGCTTCCTTCCACCCTCCACGATGCAGTGCTGCAAGCCAGCTTTTGCGTGTGTTGTGAAGTGTCTGCTCTCTGGGCCTGCTTCAGTCATCAGTGTATCCAAGTACAAAACGGCATGAGCACACTTGCCAGGGCACGTGGCCCATACATGGGGATTTGAGGGCTGCCCTTAGATCAGAATGACAGTTGTGTTTGTTTATTGACCCAGGACTGCGTGTTTCTGTGTTGTTGCCACTTGGAAAATGTTAGGTGCTATGTTTTGCTCTTGGATATGAGTTTGTGTTTAACCTTGTGTTCTGCATTCTGTCCATAGCTGGTCGCTTTCTATGTATATGTGTGTGTGCGTGCACAAGAGTGTGCACATGTGTCTGTGCATGTACGGGGGGTTCTAGCCTGTCCCTGCCTACTTTCAAGTATTCTTTTTAGTCTCCAGTGTAGTGTGATGTTTGTCGGCATGTGTGCGTGCGTGTTGTAGTACCTGAGTCTGAGGTTAAGTTGCAATTGATCTGAAAGTTGCATTGCTTTCAGTTTTTCAGAAACACAAGGGCAAAGTGTGCTGCTACAGGTACTCTGGGCCACTGGGCTATGCTTTGCGGGGTGTTGTGGGTCAGTGCATTTGTGGGCATGTTGTTGCAATCAGCAGCCTGCTCAGACCACTCTCCCTCCCTTTGCCCTTCAGATGTTTGGTCACAAGACACTCTCTTTCTCCTTCTCCTTACTCCCCTGCCATCACTTCTGCTTTGACCTCCAGAAGTTTCACCCTCAATTGAGCAACAGTGAAAAGTAATAGGAAAGAAACCAACACCCCCCCAAAAATCTACCAAAAGACAAACCCTCAATTAAATTCTGATTCACACCTGATCTTCTTGCCTCTGCCTGAATATCTCTGGGTTTTGGTTTTTGGTAGGAGCTGGATGAACTCCATCGACGGAGTATTCTGGAGTATGATTTCCAGAACTCCTTGGCAGCATGACCACTACATTCTTGGATTCTGGGCACTATAATCCAAACTAATGTTTCCAAGTTCTGGGGTAAAACCTACTATTTACTGATAGGGGCTGAAGGTTTGCTGGTAAACACCCTGAAATCCTTGTTGAATGAGACCTACTTTTACCCTTCAGCCAAAAGCAGCTCCTGAGAGGACTGGCATCACCAAGAAGAAAGGTTTCATTTCTATGCTGTGTGGCTATTAATCTTCCCATTCTCTTACTCTGGGCCGGGACAGCGAATACATGACCCTTCAGCTGTTGCTGAAACCGCATTCCTCATCAGTTTGGGATGATGAATCTTGCAGCCCAGCATCATCTGAAGGGCTGCACAAATCCCATACACTACTCACAAGCTAGTCAGGTTTGCAGAGTTGAAATCAATTGTAGGCATGTGTGAAAAGCTCTAGTTTGAATTTACTTCCCAAATTCAAGTTTCAACTATTCCAGGAGTCAGCAAACAACAGTTTTGAAGATTTTGTTGGACTTGCAGTTCCCAGCAACAATAGCCAGTATAGTCAATGGTAAGAAATGCTGTAAATTGCAGCTCAACAGCCTCTGGCAGCATGACCCATCCTGCTTTAAGGGAAGAGAAGCAAAAATAAGGATATTTTTGATATTCATATTTATGTAACATGAAATTAAAACAGGTTTCAGATGAAAATCTTAGACAGCATGGGAGACCATCATGAAATGTATAACCCTCCTTATTTTATCACTGATAAAAGCCCAACAAAAGCAGCATTGAGGCAGGCTCTGAAGTTTCTCTAAAGGTCTTTATTGGTCAAAACATCTGCCAACCCATTTTCCTAGAGAATGACTCCACTCTCTTAAATGTGGAAAATGATAGCAGATCTATTTGGTGTGATGCTAACATAAGCTTCTCTTAGCAGGTTGGAGGAATCAGCTTTCTTGATCAGGTTTAATTTAGTTGCAGGCTGAATACAAATCTGGGACCAGCTGCTTCACAATCTGAACTAGATCATGACTATTTTGGTATCTGAACCATTTTTGACAGTGGTATTGGACTGCCCATGTATGTGCTGAAATGTAAGTCCTGGCAAAGTAAGAGCTAAATTTGGGGAAATCCTCATCAGGCCAGAGGCAATTGCAAGTGAAAGGAGTTTATCATGCGACAGAATTTGGGAGTATAATGCAATGGCAATCCGAACGCAATCATGGGGTTTCATGTAATTGCATATGAGTGTATCTCACGCAATTTCGGACAATGGGGAGTCATTTTTGGGAAATGGGAAGTCATTCTGAATGCATTAAGAACGCAATTAGATTTCACCTAAATTTGCTTAACTAGTAAAATTTACGTGAATTCAAATTTGGCTCAATTCAAAATTGGGAGAAATTCCTCCCGTGTGATAAACTCCTAAGTCAAGAACAGGATGAGAGGTTCAGCATGAATAAAGAACAGCCTCACAGCAATCCCCCTCTGAAGAAACATGCCAAGAAAACCTATGATACCCTTAGGGTAGCCATTAAGTTGGAAACCACTTGGAGGCACACAAGAACAACAGTCTTGCTAAAGCAGTGATTCCTGAAGTGGGTACAGACCCCTTGAGCGGCAGTGGAAAGGTCTTGCGGGAGGGAGTAAGAAAAAAGGGAGCAGCGTTAGGCAGGAATCAAAACCAGCATTTTTTACAAACTATCTGATAAAATTTAAGTTACAGAGTCTTGGGGTGGGACAAAACTGTGTTAGTCCAACATGGCCTCTGCTCAGGGTCCCTGGAAGAGGTTGTCCCGGCCCCAGTAAGAGAACAAGGACTTCACAGCCGTGTTGCGGGGAGAGAAGGACCAAGCATCATTTTGCCCCTCTGCCTCAGGCAGTAAAATGTTGTGGGCCAGGCCTGCTGGCTTGCTGCTTTCCTGTACCCAACATGAAGCCAGACTGAAACCTTTGGTCACCGGCATCAAACTGACACATTGCCCTGTCTTCTCCCTTTCTCATGGCTGCCCAAGTCTCTCTTTTGCCCAGGGCAGCAAAAAACAAAACAAAAACCATTCCTCCCAGGGGCTTCTCCTTCATGGCAGGGGAAGGGATATGGAGAATGGGAGGACAGGCAGAGCCCCACTCTAGTCCCCTGCCCCACTGTCCTGCGGACTAGGCAACTCTGCTCAGGGGAGCCTCAGCCAACCCAGCAAAGGACCTCCAGATCCCCTCCCAAAAATCATATCAAGAAGTTTGGTTACCAAAAATTAATAAATACATAAATTCTGTCCACTATCTTGAACTGTGGAATAAAGCCAAGACGTATTTTATTGCCTTCCCAAAATCATATTGAATAGAGCCAGGCTTCAGTGCAGTCACTCAGCTTCTTTCTAAGAAAATAAACATTTGGAAAAGTCTG
The DNA here is from genome assembly GCA_034509955.1 of Urosaurus nigricauda. Lineage (NCBI taxonomy): Eukaryota > Metazoa > Chordata > Lepidosauria > Squamata > Phrynosomatidae > Urosaurus > Urosaurus nigricauda. The sequence continues at coordinate 126,018,747 of JAOEGL010000002.1, forward strand.
AACAGGCAGACTTGATTTCTTCTTCCAGCCTGACGTTGAAAACCTGATGCACCAAGCAGATCCATCTCATTACAACTATGAAGACAATGTTTTATAGTTGAGATGTAAAATTTATTTTTCCCCATTTGATAAAAACAAATAAAATGTTAATAGTTAAGCTTTATTTGTGAAATGCATGAGTTGAGATCAACTCACAGGTGGATAGCAATAATGAGCTTGTTTAACTTTCTAGTGCTAGATTCATTGTTTTGACTCTGCAGCAGAACAGGAGACCTAATATAAAGAAATAAGTGTGCAAGGTGTGCTAGGATTGTCACACAAGAGGAAAGGGGAAATCAGCCTGAAAAAGTTTGGGGACCACTATCTTAAAGGAAAGCAGGCTGTGAAAAATACTGAGAAACAGAGAAAATAAGGCTAGGGAGTGAGCTGTGTAGCGAATAGCCCAGGCCTTGCATAGAAATACTTATAAAGTCTGGTCTAGAGAACAAAGATCCTAGGAGTACCATGTAGGAGAGCCATGCTGAAACCTAAAAGGGTAATACGAGTATAATATTTCTTTGGTTTCTACATTTTTATGTTGCTCATCACCAGAAGCACACAAGGTAGAAAGCTCTCAGTGTGAGTATCAGTCATCAGTATTGAAATTTAGTCAGATTTCTTCCTAGAAAAGGAAATAGATATTTTAAAGGGTGTCCACAAACAATACCATATTTTTTTCTATATTAAAATATTTCACTTAAAAGGTTTTCTTAGTAAGGTGTTGGATTTTCCCTGTATTAAACTGTTACATTTAAAAATCTTTATTGGTAAGGTAGAAGATTTTTTCCCTCCCCCTTATTGTAGAGCTAGGTTTTGGGAATAAATCACCATGTATTTATTTGCTTGGTACTCACTGATTCTCTTTAAATGTAGAGATTTTGTAGCACCTTTGAGACTAACTGAAAGAAAGAAATTGGCAGCATGAGCTTTTGTAGACTTAAGCCTGTTTCTTCAGATGCATTTGGTGGAGTGGAAAGCCAGAGACAGACCTATATATGGCACTAATGTGTAAGAGGGTCAATTCAAATTCAAAATCCTTTGTGTATGGAAGTGAAGTGGCAAGTCCAGTTTTAATTGTTGTCGGTGAACAGTGGCACAGGAAACTAGCTTGTAGGTGAGGAGAATAGGTGAGTGTAGGAAATAGAAAGGGATGTGATGAACAGGTCAAGGATGCCCTAATGAGGATGGGGGCTAGATAGTGTTGAAATTAGAGTAGTGTGTTAGGAAACCATTATCTTTGTTCAACCCATTGCTGATGGACTGTAGTCTGTGGATATTTTCCAGTTCTGCTGTTCAAGGACTGCTATTCTGAGGTCTTAGATAGAATGCCCAGGGAGATTGAAATGTTCTGCCACTGGTATTTGTGTATTCCCATTCCTAATGTCTGATTTATGTTCATTTATCCTCTGGTGCAGAGACTGGCCTGTTTGCCCGGTGTACAGTGCTGACTAACTGAAAGAAAGAAGTTGGCAGTTTGAAATGTAATAACTTTCAGCAATGGTTAAAGGAACATTATAAGATTTTGAAATGCTCAAAACAGCTCCTTGTGCATCCAGGGGTGAGCATTGCAATGCGAAAAATACCCAACTTCAATGAAAGGGGAGAAAAAGGCCACAACTATTTATTGATTACAGCTACCAATGGGTTGGCACATGCATGGGACTGGGTCCAGTCATTGACCAGCCTGCCTGCTGGTTGATGAGCCCAACCATCCTGCCTGCACCATAACTGAACAGATGTCCGGAAGAGGGCATCCACAGCAAAGGGATGCCTGGGAGACTGCTTCCACAGTGTGGGCACACTTAACAAGACATGCATCCAAGCATTTATACATTTATTCATGCAAAGTAGCAAAACATTTTAACATGCTACATCAGTAATCAACAGATTACATTTCTGGTACATGCGTACCTGGAAAGTCATATATACATATCCCGTAATATTAATTTAATTAATTATTTCTGCTTCATTAGCATAGTAACTCTACAGCTTGGTGTGTGCATTTTAGTACTATAATGAGACCTAGGTTACAAAAGTTCAGGGATCTTCTAAGTTCTGCCTGCCTTAGGAAATCCTTCTGCTAAATGTGTTATCTCTTCTTCCTCCAGCTGGGCCTCCTTATCTGCTCTGTACATTCCCTTCCCAAACAAGCTGACACAATTCAGGGCTGAAGGAGAAAGGTCTTGGGAAGATGGTATTGCCTATCCCATCATTCTCACAATGGTACTATCTGGCCCATCATAAGAATGTATTAAAATCCAGAGTTTCTACACTCAGGAAATAGGGAAGGAATGGAAATTCATCAATTTCCAGACTGGGGTCAAATTTGGAGTTCCTGACCCCTCAAGGAAATTAGGTGGGGAGAAAAACTGCACATCAAAAATTCCTGAACATTGTAGGAACATAAACAAAAAACAAACAAACAGCTTCATTTATATACCGCTTCATACCCTTAAGGAGTGTCTAAGCGGTTTATAATTGTAAGCTATTTGTCCCCCAACAATCTGGGTACTCATTTTAGCGACCTTGGAAGGATGCAAGCCTGAGTCGAGCTTCAGCCCTTTGCTGGTCTTGAACTCGCCACCTTATGGTTTTGAGTGAGTGGCTGCAGTACAGGCATTTAACCACTGCGCCACCATTATTTTACTTGTCTCTTTCTAGTAGAACATCTGCACAGTTTCTGAAAACTGCACAAGAGTTTGAGAAAGCTTGCTCTCAAAACTTAGTATGTTTTATGGTCCACAGAAAATTCCATTGCTTCTAGAGGAGAAAAACCCTCACAACTTATATTGTTTTTCACTTATCCTTGGGGAAAGTGCAGAAAATGAAACACTAAATTGTACACTATACCTCTATACAAATAACATGATGAAATCTTTCATGTTGGCTGCAGTCTTTGCCTATTTGAAAGTTGTGCAAACCAAATCTTATGGAACAAGAAAAGAAACTTGGGGGATGAAGCTGCAGCCATACATGGTTTTGTTGTGCAACACTGCTGGTTTTTTGTTTGTTTGTTTGTTTTTACCAATTGGCTATTTGTTCTTGAATATTACTGATTTTACCCAATATTTTTGCTGTACAACATGGCTGTTTTCTACGTTAAAAAAAACAAAACAAAAACCAGTAAGTTTGCACAACAAAAATGTTGTGCAGAATCAACAATGTTGTACAACACATAGCCACGTGGTTTTGTTTTGCAGCACACTTTGTTATGCTGTATAGCAGTTTGAGACCCAAATGCCACATGACAAAGTGATTTCCCATCACTAGCCCCAGCTTTTGCCAACCTAGCAGTTTGAAAGCATGTAAAAGTGCAAATAGACAAATAGGTACCACTTTGGTGGGAAGGTCACAGTGTTCTGCGCAGTCATGCTGGGCACATGATCACAGAGTTGTCTTTGGACAACAGTGGCTCTTCAGCTTCATAACAGAGATGAGCACCGCCCCCTACAGTTGGACATGACTTGACTACCTTTTACCTTTATTACTGTTTTTTTATATAGCAATCATGTTGCAGAACAAAAGGCCATGTTATTTTGTCGTGCAACACTGCTAGTTTTGTGCAACCAGTAGCATCACTAAGGTGAGTAGGGAGGTGGTGCAGAATGACCAGGTGACATCCTGGGGGGCTACTGGTCCCCAAACTTCTGCTGTAGGAGATGGTGTGAGTCAGTAGGAGGAGAAAGGAGAGTCCCTAGATTTTTTAAAATATAAATTAAAAAAATAATTTGATTAAGGATATTGACAAGCTGGAGATTGTCTGGAGGACACAACTAAAATGGTGAAAGTCTGGAAACCATGGCTTATGAGGTGTGTCTTAGAGAGCTGAGGATGTTTAGGTTAAAAGGCGATATTGTAAGGGAATTGGGCTTCCCCCTACACAACCAGGCTTAGGAAGAACTTGAAAGAATCGGGCGAGACCAACAGTTGACACCGATCAAGGCAGATTTATTTTCCAGCTGGGGTGACAGTCACCTAACGGTGGAAAGCTGTCACACCCGTTGTACATAAGCAAATTCATTTTATACTTTTTCTTTTTACACACTACCTCCTACTTCTTAACCAATCATATAAAGGGTTACGTGTTTCATTCTACTGTCGTAGCTACTTCGCACAAACTTGCTTATCTAGCTCCAGCCGGGTACATCTGGCTTCTAGCCGAGCGCAGACATGGACTCCCACTTCCTTTGTTCTACTTACATTTTGCCTAACCTTCATGTAACTCATATCTTGCTTCTACATGATAAGGCACTGGGTAGAATTTTCCTTCTGTTACTTCATTCCTCATACTCGTCTTGGGTGATTATTTCATCGAGGTCATCCATCCTGACCCTCTCAATATGATAGCCACGTCAAAATATTTGAAAGGATGTTATACTGAAGACGGAACAAGCTTGTTTTCTGCTGCTCCAGAGAACAGGATGCTGAGCAATGGATGTAAACTACTGGAAAAGAGATCCCATCTAAACATTAAGAAGAACTGACTGTAAAAGATGTGCAACATGCTGCCTTGGAGAGTGGCAGAGTCTCAAATTCTTTTAATGTTTTTGAACAGAGGCTGGATGGCTATTTGTCGGGAATGCTTTGATTGTGAGTTCCTGCATGACCAAAGAGGGCTGGACCGGATGACCCTTGTGTTCTCTTCTAACATTGCGATTCTATGATTCTTTGTACATGAGTAGCTTTAAAAGGGGATTAGACTAATTAATGATGACTGTCAATGGCATGGCAATATATTACCTCCAGTAGTAGGGGCTGTACTGGCCAATAACTAGCTACGTAGTGGTTGCTGAACGTATTCATTCATCAAGGAGAGAACAGACGTCAGCAATGTGCCATGAAAGCAAGTGCTTTCATAGGGTACTAGGTGATTGGAAGTACAGAGGTGTGTCCCTATCTTGACTCATGACATATTGGATGATAAATGGATTTTCTTACACTTTGATATCTGTTTCAGGGCAAAAGCAATCGTCCACGCAAAGCCTACAGTGGTATGGCCAATAGTGTGGCATTTTCTCACCTCCTCTACACTAGAGAGCCCTGGTGGCACAGTGGTTACATGCCTATCCTGCAGCCACAAGGTTGTGAGTTTGATCCCAGGGGCTCCAAGGTCCACTCGGCCTTCCATCCTTTCAGAGGCCGGTAAAATGAGTACCCAGTTTGTTGGGGGCATTAGGTAGTGCTTAGTTCCCTGATAAGCAGTGTAGCAATGTACTTGCTATTGCTATTGCAAGAACCTGACCTCATAATAATAATAATAATATAGATTTATTTATATCCCGCCCAATCACGAAGAATCTGGGCGGCTAACAACAATACGAAAATACAATACAGGAAATACAGTACAATGAGCAGTTGCTATTGACTCATCCTTGGACTAAGGCAGCATCCTCACTGCAGAAATAATCCTGTTTGACGGCACTTTAATGGCCACGGCTTCATGCTATGGAATTCTAGGAAGTGTAGTTTATTGCGGCATCTCCTTACTGTATGAATGCATTCAGCAACTGCTACGTAGCTAGTTTTAGGCCAGTATTGCCCCTACTACTACACCTCTAGTGCGGCAACAAACTACACTTCCTAAAATTCTATAGTACGGAGCCGTGGCCATTAAAATGTTGTCAAACAGGGTTATTTTCTACAGCGAGGAGGATGCTGCCTCAGTCATCCCAGTGGGCAAGTTGGCTGTGCTTTCTGGGCTCCCTGAAAACAATGCATTGTGGGGAGTGTAGTTCAGAGGCCATTGCATCCACAACTCCATTTTCTTTCCTGTCTCAGCCTCCTCTCTTTTCAAAATGTGATCCCTTTCAACAGGTAAGGAAAGAGACTGGGAAGGCAGTCTGGAGGAAGGAGGCCTTGCACTGTGGGCCTTCTCCACTAGAGGGCAGAGGCAGGCAAGGACAAGGCCTGCTTCTTCAACAGACACATGACAGAATAGAAAGGGGGAAAGAGTTAATACATGGTTTGCTTGGAAATTTGCAAACCTGAAAGGGAGGGAGAAGGGGAGATATACTGCCCTAAATCGAATTTCCTGTATGGCCAAACTTGAAGAATGCCAGCAGGGAGGAGGCAAAAGGCTGATGGCCATCAGTTTGGAAGGAACTGAGCTCCACTGAGGTACAAAAAGCAATGTTTTGCCACTGTTGTGTTTGATCTCTTTCTGTAACATTGTATGCAGCTTAACAGGCCAATTGCCTGATGATGATGATGATGATCATCATCATCATCATCATGGGGAGCCAAAGCATGAAAGCCTAGGGAAAGGCTACAGTTATAAAGAGAATTTGAAATGGTTTCAAATGTATTCCTTTTCCCAGGATGGATACATACTATGTGCTTCTTTATTTTGCCTCACTTTCCCCTGTGGTCTGGCAGGTTTTGCAGGCTTTAGCAAAACAAGAAACCTGTTTGATCAGAGTGGGTGAACCGAAAAAAAGGGAGTACATATTATTCCTTCCATGTGATTGCATTTGTTCTTTAAAGCTGTGCTCTGCTTTGAGTCCCAATCTTGGAGGGAAAGCAGGATCTGAATACATATAATCATAATATTATTAAATAATCATGTTATGCTGCCTTTCGTTCTCTGGAAACATTATTTTTCCAGTCTTGTGCCAGCTTTGGAAATTAAGTCAGGAGAGACAGTTCCAAAAGTTGAGAGCGATTTCAAAGTGGGATTTTTGTCCTTGATGTCGTACACTCCCCGCTTTTTTTTTTTTTTATTTGCATTGTTAAATAGGTTCTGCAAGTTTGTGCATTGAATTAAATACTGCAAAATCTGTTTCACCGCAGAGGACAAAGGTCAGGGGGCAGAGGACAAAAGGGATTGCACAGGGGAGGAAAGCATTGAGTGTCTGTACACTGTAGGAATTAATGCATTTTTTAAAATCAGGCTGCAGCAGTCACACTGCAGAAATAATCTGGTTTTGACATCACTGGAACTGCCATGGTTCGATGCTGTGGGATTTTGGGAACTGTGGTTTGTTGCAGCTCCAGAGTTTGACTGTGGTATCATAACAAACTACAGTTCCCAAAATTCCATAGCATTGAGCCATGGCAGGTAAAGTAGTGTCAAACCAGATTATTTCTGCAGTATGGATTCAGCCTCAGTTTTAGCTCATTTCAGCTTTTCTGTCTGGCACACATGCACTGAAATTCTATGCATATTTTTTCTCGAGGAAATTCCATTCATAAATTATTGGAATCAAGTCCAGTTAGTTCACTTGGACGTATTCACCAGTAGCTCTGCATAAAATGCAGATGTATTGTGGAATGTGCATTTGTAAGCAAGAGCATCAAATGCATGCACGTTAAAGTAAGTAGTGGCTTAATAATCAAATATTTGAATAAGTATAAACAAATGTGGTGCGTGTGTGTTTTTAGTATTGCTATTATCAGCAAACAAAACTTGGAAGCATGTTTGTTCTCATTCATCATTTGTTATATTAGTATTGCCAGATAGTTACATATGGATTTTAAGCATACAAGAATCAAAACAGAAGTTGTATGTCATAGATAAGAGTAAACTTTCCCTCTCTTTCCACCATTATTGACTCCTTGCTACTGGTTCATGAAAGGTTGTCGAACATTTGAAACACCATCTCCTGAAATTAAAAATAATGAAAATAATAAAATCTTAATTATTCTTTGCATTTTCCTAGATTTTACCTTCAAATTCTGCTTGCAACCATTGTGTGCATGCACACCTATGCACACACACACACACACACACACACACTTATCTAATGCACCTTGTACAAATAATAATAATAATAATAATAATAATAATGTTTATTTGTATACCGCCCTTCCTACGATCAGGGCGGTGAACAGCATAAAAACAAACAATACAATAATCACGTAAAATTACAGCATTAAAAACATTATTAAAACAGTGTTAAAACAGTGTGGGGGGGTATGAAACCGATATGGGGGGATCAGAGTATCAGGGGTATGCATAGTTAAAGAAATGTGTTTTTAATCCCCTTTTAAATACATCGAGGGAGGTGGCCTGACGGAGCTCAGTGGGCAGAGAGTTCCAGAGGCTAGGAGCCGAGATGGAAAAGGCTCTTTTTGAAGTTACTGATAGTTTAGCCTCTGGAACTCTCAATAATTGTTGCCCCGTGGATCTAAGTGTGCGGGGCGGATTGTGTGGGGAGAGGCGGTCCTTTAGGTACCCTGGACCTAAGCCATTTAGGGCTTTATAGGTAACGACCAGCACTTTGTACTGAGCCCGGAAGCGGATTGGCAGCCAGTGTAGATCTTTTAGTATTGGTGTTATATGGGCGGTCCTGGGGACACCAGTGACCACCCGCGCTGCCATATTTTGTACCAGTTGTAGCTTCCGAGTGTGATACAAAGGCTGCCCCATGTAGAGCGCATTGCAGAAATCCAACCGAGAGGTTACTAGAGCATGTACTACGGTTTCAAGGTCCCTCCGGTCCAGGTAGGGACGCAGCTGGCGAATCAGCCGAAGCTGATAACAGGTACTCCTGACCGTCGCGTCCACCTGAGAAGTCAGATGGAGTGACGAGTCAAGGAGCACCCCCAGACTGCGTACTGAGTCCTTCACGGGGAGCGTGACCCCGTTCAGGACAGGTGGAACCACCTCCATCCCTGGACCGGGAGAACCTATCGCCAGTACTTCCGTTTTCTCTGGATTCAGGCTGAGTCTGTTTTCCCTCATCCAGTCCATTACCGATTCCAGACAGGCCACGAGAGGAGCGACGCCATCCCTGGTCACTGCATCAGTCGGAGACATAGAGAAAACTATTTGGGTGTCATCAGCATACTGATAACACCGCGCCCCATGTCTCCGGATGATCTCTCCCAGCGGTTTCATGTAAATGTTAAATAGCATGGGGGACAGAATGGCTCCTTGAGGAACCCCAGATGTTAGGGCCCTCTTATCGGAGCACACGTCCCCCAGCTGCACCATCTGGAACCTCCCAGAGAGGTAGGACCGGAACCACTGGAGCGCAGTGCCCCCGATTCCCACCTCTGCCAGGCGCTCCAGAAGGATACCATGGTCGATGGTATCGAAAGCCGCTGAGATGTCCAAAAGCACCAACAGGGACACGCTACCCCTGTCGATGCCCAGACGGAGATCATCGACCAGGGCGACCATGGCAGTCTCAACCCCATAGCCCGCCCGAAAACCGGTTTGAAATGGATCTAGAAAATCCGTTTCCTCCAAGATCGATTGAAGTTGGAGTGCAACCGCCCTCTCGATCACCTTCCCCAAAAATGGCAGCAGCGAGACTGGCCGATAATTATTATGAACCAGGGGGTCGAGGGAGGGCTTTTTTAACAACGGTCTTACAATGGCCAATTTCAGATGGTCGGGAAATTGTCCCTCCCTCAGAGATGTATTAATAATTTGGCGCAACAACAGGGTTACCGCCAAACCCCCCTGGGCCACTAGCCATGAGGGGCAGGGATCGAGAGAACAGGTCGTCTTCCGAACACTTCTAAGGATCTTGTCCACATCCTCGGTACCGACAGACTCAAACTGATCCAGTACAACAGAGTCAACGGAAGCTCTAGACGCCTCTATTCTGGATTCTGCTTCAATTCTGGCGTCCAGACCTTCGTTTATCCGAGAGATTTTATCCGCGAAGAAGTTGTTAAATTGGTCACAGCAGGCCTTGGTTGGTTCAAGGATCTGGTTCGGGGCAGGGGGGAGCTGAGTTAGCTCCCTCACTACCCTGAACAACTCTGCTGGACGCGACTCCGCGGACGCGATATGAGCAGCAAAGAACGAGTTCTTAGCTGCTTGTATCGCCTCTCCATAGTCCTCCAAATGAAGGTCTAGGAGAGTCTTGTCGGATAAACGCTGGTGTTTCCGCCAGGCATACTCTAGCCGTCGCAGGACCCGCTTCCTTGCCCGGAGATCTTCCGTGTACCAGGGCTTCTTTTTGGAAGCAGGCCTGAGAGGGCGCTTAGGAGCGATACTGTGTATAGCCCTGGAGAGATCAGTATCCCAGATGTTAACTAGGGCATCAACAGTGTCGCCGTCACTTGCAACCATATACCCCTCTAGGGCTTCTTGGACCCTTTCGGGTTCCATCAGCCTTCGAGGGTGGACCATTCGAATAGGTCCGCCACCCCCGGAGGGGATCTGGGTAGATGCCTTGATGCTTGCCTCTACCAGGAAATGATCCGTCCATGACAGGGCGGAGATGTTAGTGATTTCCGCCCACGGATTTTCCATGTCCGTACAAAAGACCAAATCGAGTGAATTCCCCGCACAATGCGTTGGACCCGAAACCAGCTGAGACAGGCCCATGGCTGTCATGGTATCCATGAATTCCCGAGCCGCACCTGATGGAAAATTGTTGGCCACGAAGGGGATGTTGAAGTCTCCCAGGACTAGAAGCCTGGGGGACTCCAACATCAGCTCCGAGACCAACTGTGTCAGCTCGTTAAGGGAGTCTGTTAGCGCACGGGGTGGCCGGTACACCAACAGAATCCCTAGACTGTCTCTAGCCTTCAGGGTCAGGTAAATACATTCGATATAGGTAGTCTGCCGGACATGGTTCCTGGTCAGAGACAAGGTGTTTTTATGCACCAAGGCATGTGGAGAAATAGTACAGGGATCAAGCAAAGAGATGGCATTTCAAAACCAGACTGTAGTCGTTTCCAGCTCAAATTTACTTTTAAACATGTTATTGTTATAATTCCAAGGCCTTCATTAGGGAGTTAGCCATATATCCAACTGTCCCAGTTCGGCAGGGACAAATTCATCCTTTTACTTTTTCACTTGCTTTTAAAATGCCCCAGTTTGTCTCTCTTCCTCCCACTTTCCTTCTGTGTCCTCGCCTTACTTTAACTGAAAGCATAAAAGTAGTTTGCACACAATTAAATTAGCAGGGGCAAAAGAAGGGGTGGGATCTTGACCTTCCCAGTAGGCGCAGGCAAAAGGAAACTGCTGCAGCCTCTCCATCTTGTGTGTTTTTGCTCATTAATAATTTTTGCCACCTTGACCACTGTCTGGTGTGGCACAGCCACATGTTTTCCCATTTACATCTGTGCAATTTTAAAGGGTATGTGTTATCATTATAGTCACTATTAACTGGTTGATAACTTTTCAGATGTAATTAACATAGTTTGTTTTTTTTAAGTAACTAAAAACCTGAAAGTTTCAGCAGCCGGTCTATAATACAAAAACACACTAGTGGACTAAGATAATATTTAAAATAGATATATAATTATGGATACATGCATGCTCACAACTGAATGTAGTGCGGTGGTGGTGGAATCTGCAGTCTTAATATGGCATAAAAATATGCTCAGACAGGCCCTCATCCCCCAGCAGTGACCCTCAAAAACAATGCAGATCAATATTGTTAAAGCCTGAAAAATTACATCCTGCATAAATGGTCATTCTAAATTATCATTTAAAAGCCACCACTACTGTGGCAGGGAATTCCACCGTTGAATTCTACACTGTATTTTCTCCACACCATGCATCCTTTTCTGCAACAGTTCGAGCAATAACCCGCATTACTAAGATCATGAGTGTTTCCCATCTCTATGCAAGAAAATTTAAAAGTGCCCTTTAGAGTCACTGAAAGATAGTGCTTGCAAAGTTCAGAGCTTGGAAACAACGAGATGCAAGTAATGAGTATTAGTCACCATTCATTGTAGCATATGGCTTTAATGAAGTAACAAAGGCATATGATATTGCCTTTGCCAAATAACATAGGTCCAGAATACACTGCAGAAGTAATCCAGTCTGAGACCACTTTAACTGCCTTAGCTCAGAGCTAGGGAATCCTGGGAATTGTTGTTTATTGTGGCACCAGAGCTCTCTGACAGAGAAGGCTATGTCTCACTAAACTACAGTTCCTAGAATTCCTTCGCATTGAGCCAGGGCAGTCAAAGCGGTCTCAGATTGGATTATTTCTGCAGTGTGTTTTGGACCATAATGACTTATTAACATTATTGTACCATTATTGTAACAATCAGTGTTACAAGTGTTACAAGTAACATTTACTAATTACTTTTTCTTCTTATTTCTTAGGCATTAAACGTTCTTTAGTGGAGGATCTCATTGTTTTCAACTAGTTACTTCCAAGTTCTGGGGGGGAATTAATTGACAATGGCCGAATGATTAAGAAGGGCGGCATAGTTCTTAATAATGCAACACAATGCAGTCATTTGATTTTCCTCTCTCAGGACATAGGTTCAGAGAGAAATGCGTGCAGTTTGATCATAAACTGTAAACTCGAAGAGGAACACTTAGGAACACAAACAACAACTATGGGGCTTTCTAGATGGGCAGGAAAGTGTGACATGAAGTTGCCTTTTCCTTAATGCTTAACAGCTGCACCGCAGCCTTTAGATGGAGCTGTGCTGTTCCGCAGTTTTTAAAAAAGAAGTTGGGAAAACCAGCACCTTTTTAAAGGCGCTTCTTCTCCCCTAAAATGCAAAAAAAGCGTTTTCATGGCACACTTTCCCTTTTTCTCATCTAAAGGCTAGACTTTCATGCAGCCATGAACACACTTCTTTTTGCCAATCTAGATCAGGCCTATATTCTCTTCCTTTAGTGCTGGTATAGTTTTACAAATTACTCTACGTTGGCACTATAAAGCTATTACAATAGTAGTGAAGCTTGATTAACTTGTACGTGTTACTTAGATCAGGTTCTAATCTTATAGATGTTGTTGTTCTGAATACTTTACTGTGATAATTACCATACAATCACAGAGGTAGAAAGGACTTTAAGGGCCACTTAATCCAACCCCTGCCAGGAAGGAATACAAAGATAAAGCACTTCCAAAAGCTAGACATCCAACTTCTGTTTAGGAGGGGAGTGCACCAACCCTCCAAGGCAGTCTATTCCATTTTGGAGCAGGTCTTCCCATCAGGAATGGGAGTTCTTCCTAATGTTTAGGTGGGATCTCTTGTCTTATAATTTGAACTCATTGCTTCACGTTCTCATCTCTGTGCACCAGAAAACAAGATTGCTCTATGTTCTGCGTAACATCACTTCTGGCATTTAAATATGGCTATCTTATCATCTCACAATTTTCTCCAAGCTAAAAATACCTAGCTTCCCAAGCCAGTCTTCATAGGACATGATTTCCAGACCTTTTAACATCTTGGTTACCCTCCTCTGGACATCTTCCAGTTTCTCAATATTCTTTTTAAAATGCAGTGTCCAGAATACCAGGTGCTAGAGGCTACATTTCAGAGAAAGAAACTGACAAAACCACCTCTGAGTATTCCTTGCCTAAGAAAACTCTCTGAAATTCATGGGGTCACCACAAACATGTGATCTAAGACTTCTAGCTCTTTTTGGATGTACTGCTGCCAAGCTAGAGTTACCCATCCTGTATTTGTTAATTTTATTAACTGTAGTATGGTACTTTACACTTAACACTTAAGTATGGAAAGATGAACTTTTTGACCCACACTAAAAAGGACAAGTTGAATACCTCTACCCTATTTCCCCGAAAATAAGACATCGCCAGAAAATAAGACCTAGTAGAGAGGTTTTGCTGAATTGCTAAATATAAGGCCTCCCCCAAAAGTAAGACCTAGCAAAATTTTTGTATATAAATATATATACAATATATAAGAAATGTTCATTTTTTTGTGTTGAACAATAAATGTGAATTCTTCTTCATGTAAAAATAAGACACCCCTGAAAATAAGACCTAGCATATCTTTGGGAGCAAAAATTAATATAAGACACTGTCTTATTTTGGGGGAAACACGGTAAGTGTAGTTTTTCAAGTGGTGGTCTGTGAATTCACACAATTGGGTTATCTGTGCCTGTGCAGTGCATCTTCAGAACCTTCTGGAATATTTATATAAGCTTTTTGGCAGTAGCTCTACCCACTCTCAACTCTGGCTGTCATTGTTTCCACTCATTTAGCTGAGTTCCCAATGACACTAGAAAGCAGCATCCCAAGGACCAAGAAAGCAGGGCACATCAGGGGGAAGGATGGATGGATTTGTGGGAGTTCACAGAAGACCACCTGAAGAACTACAGTTGCAGGTATGCAATCTGTCCTCCTTCTTGTGGTCTCTGAGATTGAGACATTTGGGAGACTAGCAAGTTGCTCACTCAAGGAAGCAGGTGTGTCATGTTAGAAATATAAAAAAATATAATGGCTCAACTAAATACTTTTATTGTACATGAAGTAACACTGCCCTTACCCAGAGAGCATCTGAGAGACTAACTTTAATTCAAACTTGAAAACAAGACTGTTCTCCCAAATGCTGCATCAGTTCTGAACTGATCATCCAGTCCATCGTGCAATATGAAAGTTAATGGTGTGACCACATGGCACCTCTGCATACATCATCTAATGGTTTACCACTCAGGAAGGCAGAAGAAACAGTTACTGCTCTAGTGGAATGAGCTCAAATTTGAATGGGCAGTTCTTTTTTAGACAGTTCATAGGCCAGATGAATAGCTGAAACCACTCACTGAAACATTGCGTCAATACCGGCTGACCTAGTTTTGAGTCCAAGTAGCAAACAAACAGTCTGGTACTCTTTCTCAGATTTTATGTTTGGTTGACATAGAAGGCAAGAGCTCTATGAACATAAAGTGAATGTAGAGCTTGCCTGAAATGGGTTTTGCATGTATGCTGATAAAACAAGGTCTTGATTCAACTGAAAAGAAGACATGACCGTAGGAATTTGTTTTCTTATGATGTTGTTAATTTGTTATTTTAACGTCTAGATTGTACACCATAGGCAGGCTTTTTATATATTCTTGATTTTATCTGTTTTTGTACAGCACCATGTACATTTATGGCACTTTATAAATAAAGATAATAATAATAATAATAATAATAATAATAATAATAGATGTCAGGACAGAGGACAGCCTTATCTCAATGAAAATGCAGGTAAGGTTGGTTGACTCCTAATCCACACAGCTCTCCAGCCCTCTTCCCTGTGGTGATGGCAACAAGGAAAGCAATTTTCTGTAACTAATCTGAGATCATAGGATACCATCAGTTTGGAGGACATTCTGAATAATTGGGATAATACCAGTTCTAGACTTCAGGCAGGAGTCGAGTCCAGCACCAGAGGGTGAAGATTTCTGCATCCCTTCAAAAATGTTTTTACCAATGGATCCTGGAAGTAAGGAGGGTGACTGTTGAATTGAAAGCAGGAGGAGATGCCTGCTATGTAGCAGTTCAAGGACAATGAGGAGAGAGCTAATCAGAAAGAGACAGTGAGAACAAGAGGATGTGCCAGACTCGAGTTTGGGATAGAGAGAGAGTTCTCTCGCTGACAGGACACAAACTTATTCCATTCATAGGAGTATGACTACAGAGTCAACAGCTTGTGGGCAGCTCCAATGACAGATTGGATCACCTTAGGCAATAACAGTAGGTATGAATCCTCCACATTGTCAACAGTAGAGTCTCTGGATCTGGTTGCGAAACTTGACCATCAAGGATGGGGATGAGATCAGGATGGAAAGGTAGACATGTGTAAGTCCTTTGAGATAGATGGAGAAGTGAACCATAGCTGCCTCAGCCACTATGGTGTTATCAGGATATTGTTCGCTTGGTCTGCTCATAATCTCAACACCACCCTGGTAATAGGAAGGGTTGAAAGACATACATCAGAAATTCACTCCAACTGAAGAGAAAAGCATAATTGCACGATCTATTTATGAAATTTCTGAATCAGAAGCAGCAGTGCTGCTTGTTTAGCAGCTTTTGAGTAGGTCAACATCTGTAGAGCCCCACCAATGAAAGACTTGATGAAGAGTACTGGGATGGAGCACCCATCTGTGCCACAAATTGGATAACTTGATGAGTAAATAAGTGAGAATATTCTTTCCTGGGAGATGGATTGCGTAGAGGGAGACCTTTCTTGAGACGCACCAGTGACAGATCCAAAGTATTAGCCAGAGCAAGATGTTGGACTTCATTCCTCCCTGCTTGTTAAGGTAATACATTACCATTGTGTTGTCATTGAAGACCTGAGTGGTGATGCCTCACAGGAAGGATCTGAATGCTTGAAAGGTTTTCTCTACTCCCAGCATCTTTAGGACACTGATATGGAGAGTGGTTTCTTCACTTGACCATTTGCCCTTGACTGAAAATCCATTGAAATTAGCATTCCAGTTTTCCAGCAACATGTCCATGGTGACCCAAGTGGGGCTGAAATGGGAGAAAAGGCATGTTGGCAGGATCAAGCTACTATTTTAGAAACTGATATGTATGTCAGCATAGTGAGATTCATGTTTGGTGAGTCCACCAGAGGATCGAATACATTCAGAAGCCATGACTGCAGTGGTTGGTATCAGAGGTGAGCCAGAGAAGTGATTGGAGTGGTCAGCATCACATGGCTGAGCAAAAGCTGAACAGTCATGGCAGACAGTCTCTGAATGCATGGACATTTCACAACACTTTGGACCAAAGTCTGAAATCTCTCCTTTGGAAGAAGATAAGTGAAAGCATAGTTAGAGTTAAGGATAGCTCTGATGAATTTACCATCTGGAATAGATTGAGACAGGACATCTCCAAGGTGATGACCAGCCCATAGAATCAAGAAGTTCAAGAATGTACACAGTGTATTCAGTCAACTGTTGATTCAACCTGACAACAAGGAGGCCCAAGAATCTTCTTCCAAACCTACGATTCTATGATGTTATGATAATTATGAATAATTTAGAATGTTGGTGTATAGAATGTATAGAATGTGAAAGTTAACATGATGTTCTCATGGAACGTCACAATCCTGTTCTCCTATGTAGGGAACTTAGGCCCCATACAGACCATCCTGAAAGGTGTCCTGATGACGAACAGCCTGACTCTGCCCCAGCACACCATGATGCCGTGTGCTGCTCCAGACAGCAAACAGCATCATGACACACCTACGGCACTGCATCCAGATGATGCAGTGCTGAAGGGGTGCCATACAGCTACACCGCCACAGCTATGGCACCCTTTGGAGGGTGCAAAAAGGAGCTGCTTTATGTGGCTCGTTCTACACCCTCCAAAAGCTGGATCAGGACTGCGGCATGAGGTTACCGCAACCCTGATCCAGCCAGTAAAGGGGCAGCTACAGACCGCCCCTTTGGGATGGACTGTATAGCCTCTTAGTGACAAAGCAGAACCACTATATGATGATTTATGTTGAGTTATGGCTTGGCCAGAGAAAGGGTTCTGCGTAACATTAAGGATACAATAGCAAATAGCAGGATAATAAACAACTGTATCCCTACCACTCCACTGTCCCAGCTCCACTGGCATAGAGCCCAGACCCTTCCCTAGCTCACAACCCCTCAGCCTCTTTTATCTTGGTCCCTGTGCCAGTATGACATTACTGACAGCAGAAGTGACTGGTATAAATTAAACTCTCCCTCTGAACTTTAAGTAGCTGACTTTACTTTTATATAGTGTTTATTCTGTCCAGGGATCCCACTGTGTTGAACTGGCTTAAACCTGAAAGTTATTTGTAATAGATAGCCCACTCACGCCAAACCACAAGGTTGCAAGTTCAAGACCAGCAAAAGGGCTCAAGCTTGACTCAGGCTTGCATCCTTCCGAGGTTGCTAAAATGAGTACCCAGATTGTTGGGGGTAGCTTACAGTTGTAAACCACTTAGACACTCCTTAGGCAGTATGAATCAGTATATAAATGAAGCTGTTTGTTTGTTTGTTTGTTTGTTTTAGTGGCTGGACAAGAACTTATCAGGCTGATCTATTCCATCTATTCCAATCATCAAAAACTGGACTTATCCATCTTAAAGCCCATTAATGTAATTCAAAAATTATATTCAGATATGTTAGTCTGGTGAGGATATGTTTGTTCCAATATATTCCCGTCTGATCTATATATATTGAAGAATATTTATGTAACAACTACAGGCAAAAGCATAAAGGAGAATAATCAGAAAACCAGACAGCCTTAAAAGCAATTAGAAACAGAACATTTTTCAATAGTATAATTGTAGCCAGGTTCTGTGCCCAAAATAAGAAATGTGCCTTGAAAATTTTTCATGTTTTGTGTACTTAGGACACAAAAAAGGGAACTGTTGTATTTGACGCAAAACAATCTAGCCTTAGAACATGAATAGAAAAAGGGCATGGCTAAGACTTGCCACCTTTGAACCACTGCAGAGAACCAGTGCAAGGATGCAAAAGCAGAGCATCCAGCAATGCCTCCTCCCCAAGGGAAGTCAGTCTGGCTGCACTCTGACTGAGCTTCTGGCAAAGATCCAGGCTGCATTTTTCTGCATGGCCTTTGGTCCTTAGAATCTCTTTTAGGGCTGGCTTTTGGGATTGTTTTAATTGTGAAGCTTTTACAAACTGGTTTTAATCTTTTTTTAAGGCGACAAAAGAGTAAGTGTATGTCCCAGTATACGGGTATTTTGTGGATTGTGTCATGCTTTTTTGACCATTGCTAGTTGCTACAACTGGCCAAACCTTTTGGGCAATTTTGCCTTATCGGGTGGATCACAACCTTGTCTATATGGAGAGGAAGCCCCAGACACATAGTTCCCCTGCAATTTCATACAAGATAAGGGCTATGTGTTCTTCTGGTTATTGTGGTACTCTCCCCTGAAAGGGAAGGAGTGCAAGGGCACTGGAAAGTAGTATTACTCTTTCTGTTCCTCCCTCTCTTTGGGTGCTTTCAGATTAAGTTTTAATTGGGCAGCTGCCTTGTTTCATTTGCAGAATTTTATGGAGAGTCCAGACAATCTTCTCTTCTGTGGAGTTGAAGGCTTTCATGGCCAGCATCCATAGTTTTTTGTGGGGCTTTTGGGCTATGTGGCCATGTTCTAGAAGCCTTAGAACAATCTTCTCTTCTATTTGTAAACCTCTCAAGTCTTTTGCTTCCTTTCCCCTTGCAATAGAGAATCTGTTAAAGAGGCGAAGATGGAGCAGCAGCACAGCATCTTTTACTTGCTACTAGGAACCATCAGACTGGAAACATCCTATAACAACCTCATAAACTGGATAACCTACTGGTTATCCAGATTCAGTGGGCATTCAGGTGCTGATCATTACTCATTTTGTTCCCAGTGTGCAGATACTGATCACACCAGAGCTGGACAAAGCACAACCATGTAGATATTTCTGGGCTGCAACTTCCAGCGTCCCTGTCCATTGGCTACACTGGCCTAGGCATGCTGGAATTTTGAGTGCTGCTTCTTCTGGAGGGCTGCACAGTGCCCACCTCTGCCCTACATGGACATACCATCTGTGGGGCTCCAAGAGATGATAGTCCAATCTCTGCTTAAAGACCTCCCAACATGGAGAGTCCACCACTCTCTGAGGCAGTCTATTCTGCTATTGAACAGTTGTTTGAGTAAAAAGGTGTCATACTGTGAAACACTGTACTTTGGATGACACCAAAGTCCCTGTAACAATCAAACCACAAAGTTGTGTCTTGATACAGTAACCTCTTTTTCTTCTCATTTGAATCCACTGATCCATATTCTAGTCTCTGCAGTGGCAGAAAACAAGCTTGCTCCATTTTCTACATGATATCCCTTCAAACATTAAAGATGGCTCTCATGTCACCTCATAGCTTTCTCTTCTCCTGGCCAAATATACCCAGCTCTCTAAGCTGTTCCTCCTCAGGCTTGGTTTCCATGCTTTTTATCATCTTGGTCATCCTCTTCTAAACACATCCCAGTTTGCTAATATTCTTGCCAATATGTGGAAAAATCACAAATAAAAAACATTATTCTTTTTAACTAAGACGACACCTCAGTAGGAATCTCCAGGTCCTCCAGTTCAACTCTATGGTAAACATCTTCTAGAGGTTGATCATAGAATCATGCTGGAAGACCTACAAATGCCTAAAGAAGTGTCTTCTCTAGGAACTTCTAGGTTCTCCAGAACAACTGTATGGTCAACGGATGGCAGAGTTGT
Source organism: Urosaurus nigricauda (assembly GCA_034509955.1). NCBI lineage: Eukaryota > Metazoa > Chordata > Lepidosauria > Squamata > Phrynosomatidae > Urosaurus > Urosaurus nigricauda. The sequence goes on from JAOEGL010000002.1 coordinate 126,038,650, forward strand.
GCTGGAGGACCTAGAGATTCCCAGAGAGAACATATTAATCAAAACTGCAGATAACAAAGTCCACAGCCACAAATGTGGAGGGACCATTCTACATAGTGATGGTAGTCTAATGGCAACTACAGCCTAGCCCTTCCATGAAGTACAGTGGGCCCTGCGTCCGATGATAGATTTTTCAGCGTGTTATTAAAAGGTAGTAAATTGTCAGTTGCATAACAGTGATCTTAGCAGTAGAGCAGAGTGTCACTTGGATGTTTTACCTCAAACACCAAAATGTCTCTGCATGCTCTGAGTTTCTGTGATGACAGGTAAGTCTTCTCATGCTTCTGGTTCTGGAGGCATCATGCCTGGGGAAGTGGAGATTGGGAACAAATTTACTCTATTATGAAAGATATCTAATAGATGCTGAGGGCACTCACACATAATAACAACTACAGAAGTGAATGGGACAACTGTAGTAAGTGTTCATATTGCAAAACACTGTACTTTGGATGACACCAAAGTCCCTGCAACAATCAAACCACAAAGTTGTGTCTTGATACAGTAATTTTTTTCACAATGGCTAAAATTGTGCCATAAACAGCTGTTTAAGGGAGGTGCTGAGGAGGATGTCACAGGGCTGCAGGGGCTAGGCCCATTCCTCCCTTCCACCAACATACCTACTAACCATCTCCCTTCCTCCTGTTATCTAGCACATCCCAAGAAATGTCTCTATCTGCACAAAAACTTATGCCCCCTTGCTTGGTCACTAGTTGCATTTGTGGGAACAGAGTGAGATTGACACTCGGTTCCATAGTACTGCTTCATCATCCAGACTCTGCTCTTTGTGGGTCTGCTGTCCTGACTCACCAGGTACTTCCCACCAGCCGGCTTTGCTATCTGGGTGTTTAAAAGCAGGACTCTTGTGGGGCAGGTTTGCTGCCAGCTAAGCCGCCACCAAAAGGGATGGCACTAAAGGAGGGCTGCCCCTTTGGAGGAACCACGTTAGGGGTACATGAGCTTGAGGGCCTGTCCTGCTGCCCAACAGAGGCAAGGGTTTGTTACCTGATTTACCTTCTGCCTGACTGTACTTTGTTGTTGTTGTTTGCCTGCCTAGTAAAGGAAGGAAGTCTTTTCTAGAGGAGAAATAGATTGAGAGAGCAGCCATTAGAATGATACAGAGGGAGATATGGGAAGGAGGGGAGAAGACAATTGCAATATCATGGAGAAAGGGAGCGTAGTAGGATTTTCTTATCACCTTGGTAGACAATTCTGTTAAAGGCTCACCTCTGGAATGGCCAGGGCAGAGGAAACAATCTCCCCTAAGGATCCTTTCTTACGAGGTGGAGCCAAACTAGCTCCTTGGTTTTCCAGGCAGTTGGCAGTGGTGAAATGGGTGAGATAGAACCTAAAACAACATTGGCAGAAGACTCAGACCAAATCTGACTGGACACGGGCTAGAGTCTACTTGAAGGCCTACTCTGTGACAGTTCAGGTAGCAAATAAAAAATACGTGTCGCTGCTACCACTGCATCTTCAGTGCTGTCTAGCAGAGCTGTTTTGAGCGGTCTAAGATCCATTGCCCACTGATCATCAAGTAGATAACGCAGACCATTCAACAGCCCATTGTGAGGAATTTGTGTGGCACTTTGCACCTAAAGTAGCTCAGATCAGCTCCTACTTGGATGCTGTAGTTGATACAGTGCCAGTGGATGTAATTTGGCTTCTGCTTGCCCAGTGTTAATGGATACATTTCAATTTGTGTAGCCTGATGATGTGGACAGGATGTCTACATGTGTGCCAGACCCAGTGGTGTCACTAAGGTTGGCGTCACCTGGTACAGTAATCCCATTGACCTCCTCTCATCCCACACCATACAGTATTCTCAGTAATGTTTTTTGTATTAATATTACTCATAAATCATAATATCCATATATCAGTGAATGTAATAGTAATAGTTATGACATAAACAACTAGTAAAATTAAAAATTATACCTTTAAATTACAATAGAATTTATCATATGCACAGGTTAAATGTATTTATATGGTCACAATTTCCTGTGGTTAAAGTGAAAATTTGGTATGATATGATGTTTTAAACAAAATTTTAAAATAATAAAAAGTTAAAGTAAATTTTTACATATCATCATCATCATCATCATCATCATCTTCATCCCTGGTGCCTCTCATTTCTATTCCCACTGAAACTTTCTCCACTCATATAATCTCTTCAATGGTTTGAAGGGTTTCAGGCAAAGGCTACAGCCTGTTTCTGCCAAAAGGCAAAAGGCAAAAGGCAGATGTTTGGGATGTCACCTGCGTGGCTCATACCCTCCCCACAGTCCACACTTCCCTCGTGACTCCCCTGGCTAGACCCTTTCCTTTGCCCTGGATTATCAAACAGGCCAGAGTGGATGAAGAGGGTATGAGTGGATGAAGAGGGTAGTCACTACCTCCTTACAACAAGGCAGAGGTCCAGCTTGCCTAAAGGAAACAATTGTAAAGCCTTTGTTTAAAAAGCCGCCCTTGAATCCCTCTATAATGGATAATTATCGGCCAGTGTCCAACATACTATTTTGGGGCAAGATATTACAACATGTGGTGGCCTCCTATCTCCAGAGTTTCTGGATGAAATGGATTATCTATATCCATTTCAATCTGGTTTCAGGCCTAGTTATGGGATGAAGACAAGTTTGGAGGCCTTGGTAAACGACCTGTTCAAGGAACTGGACAGTAATAGCAACAGCAGCTTCATTTATATACCGCTTCATACCATTCTTTAGTTAGTCTCAAAGGTGCTATAAGATCTCTCTACATACTGTTTTAACTGAATTATTTTTACAGTCTTCTGTCCACATCCACAGACTGTGCATCCATAGATACAATCATCCATGGCTTGGAAATATTTCCCCTGCTCCCCCCCCCACCAAAAAAAATCCAAAAAGCAAACTTTGATTTTTGTCATTTTATACAAGGGAGACTATTTTACTACCCCGCTGCATATAATGAAACTTGAACATCCATGGATTTTGGTATCTGTGGGGCCTGGAACCAAACTCCAGCGGATACCAAGGCTGCACTGTAACAGCTTTTTATCTTTTAAAATTGTATTTTATTCTTTTAACTAGAGATTTAAATTTATTTAATACCATGAACAATTTAATTCTATGTTCACTTTTGTAACTTTTAAATTGCATTGTTCTTTTAAATTGTAAGCCACTTTGAGTCCCAGATTTGGGATTGGATTGGCCCCTGGGCTGGTATGGGGATAGGCGGGTGTTTATACAATCACCCATCCCTGCACCATGGATCTGGTACCACTGTGGGCCCTGACCTCTATCTATTGGTTCTGCATGTGAGTAGACCCCCTCCCTTGCTTCATCTGACATGGAAATGGGATGCCTGGCTGCAATCACATGGCCAGACACCCTGTTTCTGCATCAGATGGAGTGGCAGGGAGTCTACTCACATGCAGAACCAATGATAGAGGTAAGGGGTATGCAGAGCCATCTGAACAGCCAGGGCTTGCCGTGGAGTTTCCAAGAAACTTCGCAGCAAACCACGGGTCAGTTTGACTCACATTAAAACCCTTTTGCTCCAGGATTGGGCCAGATCCACTGGATCTGCACCCACTCTGGCAGGAATGGGCCTGATCTGTATTTTCCTCCTTAATTGTTTTTTCGAGAGTGAAAAAAGACAGAACTACCAGTGAGGAACACAGAGGAACACAGAGGGTTACATATAACATGAAAGGTTATATTGTCTAATTGCCTTTAGCACCATTTTGCTATAACATTCCATGAATAAGGGAGGGAATTTGCCCAATAATAGCTATTGGAAGCAAGGGAGATGTCTGTAGAACATTTCATATTCATTGGAGCAGGGCTTGCACAAGAGAATTTTCTGTTAGATTGTGCCTCGTTATTTTCAGAAGAAGGATTCCTTTGGCAACAGATGACAAACAAATGTTCAATTAACTGTTCATATGAGAAAGCCTTCAGGTTTTGTTTTGTTTATGATAATACTGGATTTCTCAGAGAAGACCCCACCTACTTGTCCTCAATATTGTAGCTGTTCTCTTTGCACAGTATCAGTTCCTTCCCTCAGATTTCTTCGTGGACCAAAATGGTTACTACTACATATTCCCAGTTCTCAGACCAAATAATTTGTCTCTGGGAAAATGGGAAATTTCTCCCTAGCTAGCATGGCCCATTCCTTTTGCAACAGCAATGATATCCCTGATCATAAGAGATTCAACTCTCTCCTTCTGTCTCTGTGCCATGATTGTGAACATTTATTTTTGCTTCTTAAGTTCCTACCTTAAAAAGAAAACATTCTTGCTACTATCTTGGTATTCATTTTGATTCTGGACTGTTCAGCCAGTTTTTAAGAGTAATCCATGGTCCGAAAAATGTCAAGGCGAAGCACTCCTGCCCCTTTCTTAGACCATGAACTGCTGGCTTGTTGTTGTTGTTCATCTTCAAGTCATTTCAGACCTATGGCGACCCTAAGGCAAAACTGGGTTTGTTTGTTTGTTGTCTGTGTGTTTGTTTGTTTTGGGGGGGGGCATGATTTGTTCAAGGAGGTTTGCCATTGCCTTCCCCTGAGATTGAGAGCATGTGACATGTCCAAGGTGGATTTTATGACACCCACTACTATAAAAAGGAAGGGGGAGAGTAGAAAAAGGTTTAGGAAAGGTTGTTAGACATGGCGATGGTATCGGATATTGATGAGAGTTGTGGTGCACACATCTGAGGGGTGACAGGTTGGGAAAGGCTGTACTACAGCAAGGTTTCACGTGGTGATGGGATCCAGCACTACCAGAACTGGATTGTGGATCACAAGACTATAGTATACATGCATGTGAATAATCTGGAATACACCTTCATTTGGAGACAATGGAGTTCCCTAGGGCAAAATTAGGCAAAGGTGGCCCTTCAGATGTGTTTGTCTTAAAATTGTCATCACACCTAACTTGCATAGCCAGTGGAAAGAGTCTATAGGAGCTGCAGCCCTCCAGAACAGCTGAAGAAATGTTGTTGCCCACACCTGCCCTAGAATATTCTCTTGCACAAAACTCCCATTCTTTTGCAACAAAGCTCAGTGTTTAAACAGTTAAATACACCTTAAGAGAGAACAGCAGTGATAGGGTTAATGAGATTTCAGTGGCCTAAAATCTCATGTCTTTGCACCTATCCTAACCTCTCTTTGGGTGGGTCTCTGATGCCTCCAGAATATTCTGGCCCGGGATCCCTCCTCAATTCACCCTTTACCTTTTTGAATCTTTCACTATGGGGTTTTGGCTCTTGCAGCAAACAAGGGTCTGGAAACCATGCCTTATGAGGAACACCTTAGGGAGCTGGAGAAGTTTAGCCTGGAGAAGAGAAGATGAAGAGATGATAGCCATGTTTAAATATTTGAAGGGATGTCATATTGAGGAGGGAGCAAGCTTGTTTTCTGCTGCTCCAGAGACTAGGACCCGGAACAATGGATGCAAGCTCCAGGAAAAGAGATTCCACCTCAACATTAGGAGAAACTTCCTGACAGTAAGGGCTGTTCAACAGTGGAACACACGCCCTCGGAGTGTGGTGGGGTCTCCTTCTTTGGAAGCCTTTAAGCAGAGGCTGGATGGCCATCTGTCGGGGATGCTTTGATGGAGAGTTCCTGGCAAAGGGTTGGTCTGGATGGCCCTTGTGGTCTCTTCCATCTCTATAATTCTATGATTCCAACAGGTGGCTGCCTTCCCATATGGTCCCCATCCATCACTGGCACTGGTGTCCAGCAAAGTTATGGATGCTGGGCACCTTCTTCTGCCTTCAGAAGGACTAGGACTGCAGCGACAGTTCTGGGCATCTCTCAAGGACTGCGAGTGAAAAGGCAGCCACTCAATGCAATGAAATTCGGATTTGTAGTTTTGTGAGATATTTAGCCTTCACTGTCAGAGAGCTCTGGTGCCACAACAAAATACAAATCCCAGGACTCTATTCTATTTTGGTCAGATGGGGACAGTCTATTAAAAAGAGGGTGCTACAGGGGTGAGGACTGGGGTGAGGTGGGGAGATAATCCTATCATGTCATCTAACCCTTAATGAAGCTGACTTTTTGATTGTCATGTATTTTTGTGCAATGAATAAAATTAGGTTACGTTGTATTTAAAAAAAGAACAGTTTATTTTGGCTTTGGATGTTCTATCTTCTGAAACAAAAAATAAAATAAAATAAAAATACATTGAAACAATGTGTGGACCAGATTGGATTGACTGGTGCAGGAATCAAATTATTTGTTCTCGAAGATAATTCCCACAAGGGAGGCTGTTAGGGGTGTTCAAAGGCAAAACGACATTAATTCAGGGGTGCCACTTTTTAGACTTTTGTGTTGCAGTCTAAATCCTGTGGCCAGCCATCTTTCCATTAGACAAGCCGGTACCGTTTATTTCCTTCCTTCCAGTTTTGTCGGGTGTTATGCTGCTACCTTGTTATTTTTGTTATTTTGTTGGTTATGCCGGTTGTTTATGCTTCTGTTGCACTCTGTGGCATGGTTGCCAAGAGGCCTTGCTCTTTGTAGCACATTCTCTCTATACCCGCCCTTCTTCTGGCAATAAGCTTCTCTCTGTAAGGCTTCCCAGGTACCCAGCCTGAGCTTGGCTTGGCTTGGCTTGCATGATGGCCTCCTCCTTCCTCCTCCTTTTTCCTTGCTTGCTTGTAGGGCTCTGGGCCCTCTCCTGGCCTCCTCACTCCTTCTCTCCCTTTGTGCGGTTGCCTGGTAACTGGGAAAAATGGGGGGGGATGGGACCAGTTCCAGGAGGGAAAGATGGAGGGAGGGGGGGCAGAAAGCAAGGGAAGGGTGTGCAGTTTGTGTAATCCTCCAGGCAAGGCTCTGCATGTTGATGAGTTGCAGGCCGGAAAAAGCAAAGACCAGGCATGGAGTCCTCCTGACCTGACGCAGTGCAAAGAAGTGCCAAAGCCAGGCCTTTCCAAGCAAAAGCCATGACGAAGCCCAGGCAGAACTTGGCAGTGGGGCAGGAGGGCCGCAACAGGGGGCACTCTTGACCACCACAAGCGCAAGGCTGGCCCCAGCTCTGAGCATTTGGGGACAGTTGCACAAGCAGGCCACTCTAGAGTTTATCACATGGGAGGAATTTCTCTCAATTGCGAATGGAGCCAATTCGCAATTACGTGAATTCGCTAGTTTAGTGAATTTACGTGAAATCTGATTGCGTTTGGAATGCATTCCCGAAAATGACCCCCCCATTGCCCGAAATTGCGTGAGATACTCTAATACGCAATTACAACCCCCATGATTGCGTTTGGAATGACTTTCCTTTTGCTCAAAATTACGTGAGATACACTCATACGCAATAATGTGAAACCGCATGATTGCCCTCGGATTGCCATTGCATTATACCCCCAAATTCCGTTTGATAAACTCCAATGTAGCAATAAGTCTCACCTGGAACAATGCCGCGTCCAGTTCTGAGCACCGCAATTCAAAAAGGACGCTGAGAAGCTGGAGCATGTCCAGAGGAGGGTGACCAAAATGGTGAACGGTCTGGAAACCATAAAGTTCTATGGGGAGACACTTGGGGAACCGGGTATGTTTAGCATGGAGAACAGACAGTTAAGAGGTGATATGACAGACCTGTTTCAGTATCCAAAGAAATGTCACCCGTTTAAGTATCTGAAGAAGTGTCACATTGATGATGGAGCAAGCTTATTTTCTGCTGCTCTAGACATGGAACAATGGATGCAAGCTACAGGAAAAGAGATTCCACCTAAACATTAGGAAGACATTCCTGACAGTGAGAGCCATTCAACAGTGGAATATGCTGCATTGGAGGTTAGGGGAGTCTACTTTTTTGGAGGCTGTTTTTAAACAGAGGCTGGATGGCCATCTGTCAAGGATGCTTTGATTTTGAGTTCCTGCATGGCAGAATAGGGTTGGACTAGATGGCCCTTATGATCTCTTCCAACTCTATGATTCTATGAGTGTTGGACTATGACTCTGGAGACCAGAGTTCAAGTCCCAGCTCAGCTATGGACCTTATCAGACGGGAGGAATTTCTCTTTATTGCGAATGGAGCCAATTTGAATTCACATGAATTCGCTAGTTTAGCGAATTCACGTGAATTCCTATTGCGTTCGGAATGCGTTCAGAATGATTTCCGATTACCTGAAATGACCCCCCATTGCCCAAAATTGTGTGAGATGCTTTAATTTTCAATAACGTAAAACCCATGATTGCGTTTGGATTGCCTTTAGATTATACTTCCAATTTCTGATGTCTGATAAGGTCCTATGAAACCCACCAGGTGACCTTGGGCAAGTCACATGCTTTCAACCTCAGGAGAAAACAACAGATCTCCATTAAACAAATTTTGCCAAGAAAATTCCATGAAAGCTTCACCATAAGTCAGAAACAACTTGAAGGTATGCAGCACAACAGACATATGCACAAGTATTTATTTACACATGCATGTGTGTGCACACACACAGATGCATATTTGATCAACAGCTAGTTTAAGAGGGATTTGGAGGGGAGTGGGACCAGACTACAACCTCCTTCCCTAAAATAGCTTACTCTTCCTTGAAGAGTCATAGAGGCTCTTCACTAGCTCCTTCCTTTGGCCCTGGGAGCTGACACTGTGTTTGGATTGGGGAGTGTTGCATGGCTTGTGGAAGACTGAGCCCCTGAGCTTCCAGGTACAGACTCCTAACATTTGGTTGCACCGAGTTTGGTTTAGTGATTGAGACTGCAGACCTAAGCACACACCCTAGGGAGTAGGTCCCATTGAATTAAAGCATGTTCCAAATAGACAAGCTTAGGCTTGTATTATGAAATGAGTAAAGCATAACTGAAAGTGGGGTTTAATTTTGTGGAACCATGAACTGCAGCAAAGTCTGTATGTGTTTGTGAATGCAGTGTCACCTCATCCTCAGACTCAGTTGGTGGCTTGTTCTTTGGGCCTCAGCCCTCCCTATCTATAATGGAAACAAGCCATTAACTTATGAGGTTGCCTTAGGCAAGCCATTCTCAGCCTTAGTCTGCAAATCCAGACTTCTCATAAGAGTAACCCATGGCCTGCAAACTACATCCCTTAACCTTATCTTATGCCATCCCTGGTGCCTGAATCCAGCACCTCCTTTACTATCCCTTGTCACTGCTGTGGGAAAAGGGAGACCAGCAAGTGGGTGCATGCTTAGAGGCCCAGTATTGGAGTGCACCGGATAGCATGATATCCTTCTGAAAAATGTTCTAGTGGTGTTACTCTTGGACTGTAGGCACGTTGGCTTCCTTGCCAACTTGTTGGGTTTATTTCTGTTATTTTTTTGGCAGCTGTGGAGCTGGAGGCACCTGGTGAGGCTTTGGGTTGTATATGTGTATTTGTGTGTATCTGTGTGAGAGAAAGGTGGCATAGACTGTGAAGGAGATGGGAAGAAAATGGACATACAGTAGGCCCTTGGTATCTGCTGCGGTTTGGTCCCATGATCCATCCACTAAATGGATGCCAAAATCCATGGATGCTCAAGTCCCATTAAACAAAATGATGTAGTAAAATGGTGTCCCTTATTTGAAATAACAAAGTCTAGGTTTGCTTTCTGGAATTGATACAGTGAACTCTCAATATCTGTGGGCCTGCCATTCACAGATTTCAGCATCCATGGATGACAAGCCCTGTTGCTTTCAATAAGGATGCATGCACACAGCCCCACCATTGAGGACATTGGGACTTAAGGTCCTGTGTTTTTCCTTATCCACAGGTGGTGGGGCTGGTCCAGAATGGATCCCTCATGGATATGAAGGCAGACTGTATCTTTTTGGAACTTTTTCAAATCATAGATAGTCAAATCCAACGATAAAATATCTGTTGATATGGAGTAGGAGTCTCTTTTTGAGAGGGAGAGAGAGAGAGAGAGAGAGAGAGAGAGGATGGTGCATTAGAGAAATCACGTAGGGTGCTGATAAACTGAATTTAATCTTGAGATTGTTAAGAGAGTTAAGCAGGGCTAGGCTCTAACCATTTCAACTGCCTACTTGTGACCTTTGAGGGAGTGAAGCTCTCAATGGGAAAAAGAAGTTGGTTACTGCTGCTTCACAGAGTTTTTGTATGAATCAAAACTATCCAAATGCATGTTAGGCACTCTGGATATTTTAACATTATACAACATTAAGCAGCAGTTAATAAAACTGAGGCAAATGATTCAAGCAGTAAAGAAAAGAAGAAAAACAAAAGTAAAGAATGACAGCAACAGAATCAGAACAATGAATGCTAATGTCATATGATTAGTGTGCAAAGTTAAAGAGAATTACCACAACAATCAATGCAGATAAATAGAAGCCAACAAGGGAAGAGATCTCTTCCACAAGATTCAGGAATTGAAAGAGAATTTTAAAACAAGGGTGGGGAAGCTCTGCAATCAGAAGAAGAAAATACACAACCACAATGAAATTTGTAAAAATTATAGAAACGATACACAGAAGAGCTATAGAAAAAAATTGAAAGGAGAAATGACATATGGGAAGAAGAAACATATGAAGAAGAATCCCAAATTTCAGAAAGTAAAGGAAAAGCCACACTTAGGAGTTTATCATACAACGGAATTTGGGGGTATAATGCAATGGCAATCCGAACGCAATCATGGGGTTTCACGTTATTGCGAATGAGTGTATCTCACACAATTTTGGGCAATGGGAAGTCATTCTGAACACAATCATGGGGTTTCACATAATTGCGTATTAGAGTATCTCACACAATTTCAGGCAATGGGGGGTCATTTTCGGGAAATGGGACGTCATTCTGAACGCATTCCGAATGCAATCAGATTTCACGTAAATTCGCTAAACTAGCGAATTCACTTAATTGTGAATTGGCTCCATTCGCATTTGAGAGAAATTCTTCCCATGTGATAAACTGCTTAAAGCAGTTGGAATGGATACATTGCCAGGAGCAGATGACATACCAATAGAAGTTATACAATTAACAGACACAGAGACAGATTTAGTTCTAACTAAAATCTGCCAACAAATATTGGGGTGGGGGGGCTAGCCCATAGATTGGAAGCAATCAGTATACTCCATCAATAAAAAATGAGACAGAAAAGAGTGCAGTAATTACAGGACCATTGCACTAATTTCCCATGCAAGCAAAGTCCTGCTCAAAATCCTGTAGCAAAGACTCCTATCATACATGGAGTAGGAAATCCCAGAAGGTTGAGGAAAGTAAGAGGCATACATTGCAAACATACAATGGATAATGGAATGTACCAGGGAATTACAGAAGAAAATCTGCATGTGCTTTGTTGATTACACCAAAACCTTTGACTGCATATATCAGGAAAATCTATAGTATGCCCTTAAAGAAAAGGGAGTGCTACTACATTTGATTATCGTGATTTGTAACTTGTACTCAAGACAGGAGTCTGCCATTAGAAGAGAATACAGTGAAAAAGAATAGCAAAGGGGGCAAGCAAGGCTGAATTCTGTCACAATATTTGTTCAACCTGTATGAAAAAAATATCATATACAGAGCAAGTTTATACTCAGAGGAAGAAGGAGTGAAGCATGGAAGAAGAAACATTAACAACCTAAGATATGCAGACGATACCATAATACTAACATAACAGAAGACAACAAAGCCCTGGAACAATTACGTAAGAAAGTCAGTGACCAAAAGTGCAAAGGTAGGCTTAAGGTTGAACATTAAGAGAACACAAATGATGCCTGTGGAAGATCTACATGAATTCATCCTAGATGAAAAGAAAATTGAAATAGTGAGATTTTCCATACTTTGGATTAAATATTAATTACAATTGAGACTGCAGTTAAGAAATCAGAAGAAGACTAGAAGTGAGAAGGACAGCTATGAAAGCACTAGACAAGCACAGATCTACTGAGCACTAAAGTTAGAATCATCCAAGCCACTGTATTCCCCATCATCATGTACGGATGTGAAAAATGGACAGTGAAGAAAGCAGATGGGGAAAAAAATCCAACTCATTTTTGATGTGGTGCTGGAGAAGAGTGCTGAGGGATGCCACAGACAGCTAAAAAGACAAACAGTTGGGTCTTTGACCAGGTCAAGACCGAACTCTCCCTGGAAGCTAGCATGACTAAACTGAGGCTGTCATACTTGGGCCACATTATGAGAAGACATGAATTGCTAGATGATTCTATGATTCTATGACCTGGATAGAACGGTTGAGGACAAGGGGTCTTGGAGGTGTCTCATTCACAGGGTCACTATGGGTCCAAGTTGACTTGAAGGCAGTTGACAATAATAATAAATCATCTGGATAGTTTAGAGAACACAGTCTCAGGAGTTTATCACACAAGAGGAATTTCTCTCAATTGCGAATGGAGCCAATTCACAATTACGTGAATTCTAATTGCATTCGGAATGCTTTCAGAATGACTTCCCATTGCCTAAAAATGATTCCCCATTGCCCAAAATTGTGTGAGATACTCTAATACGCAATAAATATGAAACTCCATGATTGCATTCAGAATGACTTCCCATTGCCCGAAATAGCGTGAGATACACACATACGCAATAACATGAAACCCCATGATTGCATTCGGATTGCCATTGGATTATACTCCCAAATTCCATCGTATGATAAACTCCATAGAGTTGGAAGGGAACATGGAAGATCCTCTTGCCCCGGGGGTCCAACAACTGTGGCTGTGGAACTGCTTTCAACCCTTGGTTACTCTTCAGGTGGCTCCCAAAGCTGGATGGATCCCATCTACTTCCCTCCTGCAGGCCAGATGACCATATGATCTGTGATTGGGAGGAGGAATATTATTTCATGGCTTCCAAGGTTGTTTTCCCACTGTTGCCAATAGTGGGAAACTTGAGGTCCAAGTGGAACTTACTGGGGAGTTTATCATACGATGGAATTTGGGGGTATAATGCAATGGCAAGCTGAATGCAATCATGGGGTTTCACATAATTGCATATGAGTGTATCTCACGCAATTTTGGGCAAAAAGGAAGTCATTCCAAACGCAATAATGGGTTTTACATTAATGTGTATAAGAGTATCTCACACAATTTCGGGCAATGGGGGGGGGTCATTTTTGGGAAATGGGAAGTCATTCTGAATGCATTCCGAATGCAATTAGATTTCACATAAATTTACTAGTGAATTTATGTGAATTCAAATTGGCTCAATTCGAAATTGGGAGAAATTCCTCCCATGTGATCAACTTCCAGGAGATGGCACTGTCAGGGGCTTTTACCTCCACCCCATCTCATTTGGGGGCAGTGGTAGTCTAAACCTTCCTGTTCCTTTATGCTCAGATGTATGTGCGCTGGAGTGGGAAGATGATGTGCCTCTGAGTTCGCACCCACACCAAACCAACAACAGATGTAGTCCTGAGGGTTGTAAAAAGTGTGCACACCTGACAGTGTCCAAACTCCTGGTCAGTGCAGGCTCTGCAGTGCAGGAGGCAGTTGGAGCACCCCGATGGATGGCCATCCCAGACCCTTCTTGCGTATTTCTAGGGGAGGAGAATCCGCAATCTGTTCCACAGGTATTTCTCCTGAACATCTCTCCTAATGAGAACATGCACCAAGATTCAAATTACAAGTTCCCCCCTAAACATTAGGAAGAATTTCTTTATTGTAAGAGCAATTTAGCTGTGGAATAAAATGCCTTGGAGGGTGCTGTATTCTCCATCTTTGGAGGTCTTTGAAGAGAGATTGAACTAGCATCTTTCAGGAATTGTGTATTTATGGATGCCAGGAGGTTGGACTAGGTGGCCTTTGTAGTACCTTCAAATTCTAAGATTCTATTATTCTAATAGGTACTGAAATATCCTTCCTTGCAACCTCCACCCATTAATTCTGTCTCTGCAACAATAGAGGACAAAGCCGCTCCATTTTGCTTGCGGGAGCCTTCCAAAGATTTGAAGACCACTATCATGCCTCCCCTTAATCATTTTTCTATCTAAGCATACCAGGTCTTTCAATAGTTCCTTGTAGGATGTGGTTTCCAGATTGCTCAGCATATTGGCTGCTGTGCTTTGGTTGCACATGTTTGTCTGAAAACATGGGTCCCAAAACTGGACACAGTATTTCAAATGAGGCTAGGTTTATAATGCAAATTAGAGCAGAATTATTACTTCCTGTGACCTGGAAACAGGCCCTCTAAACTGTCACATAAGTCATTTATTAAAAATGTTGCACAGGACCTAAGACAAATTCTGTGGTACTCTGCTCAAAATCCCCTACTACGAGGATTGTGGACCATTAAATCAGCTTCGTTTGAAATGTGGTTTCTAACCAAATGTGGAACCCCTTGCCACGATCTACCAAACAAATAGCTATTAAAATACCTAAATATTATATAACCTCAGTCTTATATAACCTTCATGCAAGGCTATAGTTATTTTTAAAAAATGACTTGGGAGTGAATCCTCTTAAATTCAGTAGGACCTTTGTGTGTGTGTGTGTGCTTTCAAATCTTATGGTGACCCCACAAATTTTATAGGGTTTTCTTAGGGACGAAATACTCTAGGGGTTGGTTTGCGAACTCCTTTCTCTGAAACACAGCCTACAGTATCTGGTATTTGTTGGAAGTCTCCTATCCAAGTACTAAACAGGTCTGAACCTACGTAGTTTCCTAAATAGGATCTGGTATTTAGATAGGATCACTGGGACCTGTTTCTGGTCAAATATTAGATCAGATTTTGCTGTGACTCATGGAAGCTTCTGCTTACATCTCTTGTCATTAACTCATTAACTGATCTTAAATAAGCCACAGTGGCTGCATCTACCTCAGAATTAAGGCAGTTTGACTTTGCTTTAACTGCCACAGCTCAATGCTATGGAGGTTGTGGTTTTTATTTTATTTTATTTTATTTTAGAGATATTTACAGTATACGTCCCTCTGTGAGACAGCCCTGGTGCCACAACAAACAGCAAATCCCAGGATTCCATAGGATAGATCCAAGACAGTTAAAGCAGTGTCAAACTGCATTAACTCTGCAACACGGCTGCAGCCTACAATTCTGTTGAAATATGTGGATATGGATGCTGACCCATCTCACACAATGGTGCAAATTCATTGTATACTCTATGAAAACTCTCCATGGGCCCTAAGCAATTCTAAATGTTAGTACTGAATTCGCACTATTGTGCTCACATGACCAGTCAAAACAAAGAGTGGATTTGTGATTTGATTTTGTTATTCTAATGCAACTGTGTGACAACAGTGTTCATGTCGAATGTCCTTCCCAAACATGCACTCTTGAGTTCTGAGCAGAGAGGTCATCTCAGCCTAGAATTTTGCAGTCAGTATTTTATTACATCACACATGGTATATTTTTTAAATTTCAGGAGTTAGAATTAGTCACAGACACAGTAAATTAAGCATTATAGCTGCTAGACAAAATATTTTGAAAGTGACATAGTTAATAGAATATTTCCTTAAACTCAGCCTCAGTTTTCCAGCTGTAAATGAAGACAACAATCTTTCTCCCGTGAAGAAGTATTCTAAGCACACTTGGGGGAAAATGTATATTAAATTAACAAACCATATATAATAGTGAGAATTAAGCCACTGTTTATAGCAAAATGTTTTCCTCCCAAATCCACATTATGTCTAGTATACACAGGAACATGGTTCCCCCCCCCCCCCCAATCCCAGTTTGCAATTATAACACAATTTGAAGACAGATGATGTGTTTAGCTCCTGCCAAGTATGCCTCTATGGCCATATACTGACATTTTATTGCATTGTCACTTCATAGCAGTGGTAGCTCCAGCTGTTTTTTGTAAGAAAAACTTTTTCAGAGTCAGGAAACACTTTTTTCTTGTCTTGAGTGGGACTACCGTATATACTCGACTATAAGTCGAACCCATGTATAAGTCGAGGGCAGGTTTTGGGGCCAAAATTATGGATTTTGCTATGACCCGTGGATAAGTCGAGGGTAAAATTTAGGGGCATATAGGAAAGGATCTAAAGTATGAAGCAAAGCAAAACAATGTCAAATAACTTCCAAAAGTCCATCAGACATAACTCTTTGTGCTTATTCTTAAGATTGGATGGATGAGAGTAAAGGGGGTCAGTGCTTTTAGGACAGATTATACTCTTGCTTTTCACCAGGGGATGGTTCCTTCTTTTAAATAAGACTTAAGATACAGTACTTACATTGACCCGTGGATATGTCGACTCAGGATTTTTGGGTTAATTTTTTGACCTAAATTTCTAGACTTATACATGAGTATATACAGTACTTTTTTTGGATTTGAGATTACACAAAGTGTGAGGCACTACTTGAACTATTTGGTATTCCTTTTCTACCACTTCACAAGGCCACATAACCTTAACTGTAATACATTTAAAAGTTACAGTTACACTGCAAAAGCAGCGAAATTATTCCTTATTAATAGTCCAGATCTTCTGAAATTAAAGCAAGGGGGTCAACTGTTGAAACCACGCCTGAAACAGGATCCTGATAAGCCCTAATGCTTATGTCTGCTCTGGACATCCCTTTATTTATTTATTTTCTATTTTCTTGGTCTAACATTCCAAGCAATGTCAGATAGCTGGAGCTACCAGTCATTCTAATTTCCAGTAACACCCGCAACACAGCACTACTTGGGAGTGTTATTGGAAGTTCAGATGGTGGCCAGATCCAGGTGCCAGCACTGTCCCAGAGCAAAAATATGTTACGACACAGAAAGAGACGCTAGGCAATCTATACTGCTCTCCCAATGAAGGTTGATGGGTGTACAATCAGCCCCCCCCCCTGCATCCATAGATTTTTTTTATCCAGGCATTCAAGCACCCATGATAAAATACTTTAAAAACACGTAAATTCCCAAAATCAAACTTTATTTTGCCATTTTGTATACGGGGCACCATTTTATTATGCCATTGTATTTAATGGGACATGAGCATCCACAGATTTTGTTATCCAAGGGGGGGGGGGGTCCTGGAACCAAAACTCAGAAGATACCAAGGGCCTACTGTATTATATTTTTAAGTGCACTACTATATAAAATAACCTATCATTACATCACAAACTAAATATTTAACATTTCGTCCCACATTTATTTGTTTATTTCAGGCAGGGAGATTTTATACAAGAAGCCATCCAAAGATATTATCCCATACCTTCAGTTTGAAATGGCACAGTGCAGAATTCAACCTCCACAATTGGCCTTAATGTTCTGTAGAAGTTCTACAATATTTCTGCTCCATATTCTAGGAGAGCAGACACAGAACTGACCTATACATACAGCAGAATGAGATAGAATCAAGCAAAGCTTCTTGTAAGTAGGATAACTGGCCCAGAGAGGACACTTTTTTAGTCTCAAAGGTGCTACAAGATCCCTGTGCATACTGATATTCCAAACTAACATGGCTATGTCTCTAAATTCTGCCCCAGAGAGCCTGTTTTCAACTATTATTTTCAACTTATATAGAGTTGTTAACTTAGTTCTCCTCAAAAGGTCCAAACTTCAGTTTAAAGTAGCACTGTCCATTCAAATCTTTACAACATTTTGTTACACCTTTCCAAAACTGAATGGCCTGTAGATTTGTTAAGTCTATGACTCTCATCATCATCAGCCAAAATGCCAATTATCATAATGGTTGGGACGATGGGAGTTATAGTCCAGTTAATCTGGCAAGCACCTGGTTGGGGAAGGCCATTTTAGGCAGTCTCCATCCGTCTACATGTGTAGAGTTTACTTACTTACAAACCAAGTTCTGCTTTTGCAACCTAGTCTAGGTCAGGCTGTGATTCACAAGCTGAAGGTCAATGGCTATGCGATTGATGTCAAATTGGCATGTTGGTTCTAAACCTCCTTAGGCCAAAGCCCCAGGAATTTTGAAAATATCCTTCCCCTGTTCTTGCAATAGCTTGAAAGACACTTTCAGATAAATAAACTATTTGGCACAAGCTCTTGTGGACTAGATCCCACTCTTCTCAGCTGCATGAATTACAGCTACAGTATGATGGCCACAGAATGGGGAAGAATAATCTGGGACTGAAATGTAAAAAAAAGTATCTACCAGCAGTTTTCTTAGCAGTTTTGTAACCATCTTTGAAGGTGAGGCGCGCATCGTAGCATAGATAAGAAAATGAATACATGTGTTGTCCAGTATCCAGATGGAACATAAATGTAAAAATTATGAGCAGGGAAAAAGGCTTAAGTGATGGTAATAAAACAAACAGGAGTTGGGTGATAATACAGACAAACATAACACGAACTAGTTAACGTATATGGTGAGATAGGAAGTCTTTGTATTTAGCTCTCAATAATCCCTCGATCAACTCTTGTTCACCCATTTCCCTTTGGAATCTGCTTTCTTTTTGTTTCAGCTAGAGAAGTTGCACTTTACTCCCAAGGCCTTCTGAGGGTCTTTCCAGATGAGTACTTTTTTTGCAACTGCTATTTTAATTTGTTGTTTGGGTTCTTGGCATCTTCCCTCCAGGAAGCACTTCTGTCCTTGAGTTAATGCATTTTCACAGCACTCAGCTACCAGTGTTGTGTTGGCAGCATTCTGTTAAAAAAAAATTCCCCCCCAAACTACGACATTTATTGCTTTTCAGTAACAATGCCATGTACAGGATCACTTCAGTTCAGAAATCTAAGCTTCAGTAGTAAAACCAAGAAAACTTGATTCAGAAAACAAAGGTCTTTCTAGTACACTTGTCAGGACTGAGGCTTGAGCAGTTATAGAGTATAATGAAAGCATGCAGCAGTTCAAACTCTGAATGGGCAGACACTCCACAAAACTACTGTATATACTCAACTATAAACTGACCTCAAGTATAAGTTGAGAGGCTACTGTCAGAACAGAACACAGAGAAGAGAAACAGAATAGTTCCCAATTGGTAAAAGGGTCAGACAAGGCTGCATCTTATCACCCTACCTGTTTAACTTATATGCAGAATATATTTGTAAGAAAAGCAGGATTGGACACAGGAGGAGGAGGAGGAGTGAAAATAGGAGAAAGGAATATCAACAATCTGAGATATGCAGACGACACTATATTAGTAGAAAATGTCATAGACCTCGTACAACTACTAAGATCAAGGAAAAGTGCAAAGGCAGGCTTATCTTTGAACACAAAGGAAACAAACATAATGATTGCGGAGAATCTACACAAATTCAAACTAGACAATGAGGAAATAGAAATAGTAAATATTGTTAGAAATGGGGACCGCAGCCAAGAAATCAGAAGAAGATTAAGAATGGGAAGGGCAGCTATGAAAGATCCTAAAATACAAATATATACAACGGAGCATAGAAGTATCACACAAGCCATTGTATTCCCTGTTACCATGTATGGATGTGAGAGCTGGGAAGTGAACAAAGCGGATAGGAAGAAAATCAATGCATTTGAGATGTGGTGCTGGAGAAGAGTGCTGAGGATCCCATAGATGGACAAAAAGACAAACAAATGGGTCCTAGATCAGATCATGCCTGAAATCTCCCTGGAAACCAAGATGACTAAACAGGCTGTCATACTGTACTTTGGACACATCATGAGAAGGGAGGACTCATTGGAAAAACAACAACAATGCTAGGAAAGATGGAGGAAAGTAGAAAGAGAGGCACATGCAAGAAGGATGGACTCTATAAAGAGATCACAAGTATAAAAATAAATAAATAAATAAAATATATATTTTTAATTTGTATCCCGCATCTCTATCAAAGATAATCGAGGTGGCTTACTTATTAAAACTCCATACAAAATCCCAATAGCCCCTTCCCTCCCTCCCCTGAAACAGAATTAAACATGAATTTGCAGGACCTAAGCAGAGCAGTGGAGTACAGGAAGTCTTGGGACCTTTTCAGACGTCGGAAATTGGAAGTATAATGCAATGGCAATCCGAACACAATCATGGGGTTTCACGTTATTGCGAATTAAAGTATCTCACGCAATTTTGGGCAAAAGGG
Source organism: Urosaurus nigricauda (assembly GCA_034509955.1). NCBI lineage: Eukaryota > Metazoa > Chordata > Lepidosauria > Squamata > Phrynosomatidae > Urosaurus > Urosaurus nigricauda. The sequence goes on from JAOEGL010000002.1 coordinate 126,058,546, forward strand.
AAGTCATTCTGAACACAATGATTGGGTTTTATGTTATTGCAAATTAAAGCATCTTACGCAATTTCAGGCAATGGGGGTGTCATTTTCGGGTAATGGGAAGTTAATCCGAACGCATTCCAAATGCAATAGGAATTCATGTGAATTTGCTAAACTAGCGAATTCACGTGAATTCGAATTGGCTCTATTTGCAATAAAGAGAAATACCTCCTGTGTGAAAGAGTCCTTGGAGATGGCTTGCCATCAGTTGAGATTGACTTGAGGGCAGTTAACAAAACAGGTTTTGGGGCCAAAATTATGGATTTTAATATAACCTGTGTATAAGTAAAACTTAGGGGCATGTCACAAAGGATCTGGCACTCCAGAGGAACTGCCCTGCCACAGCTTCATAGCGGAGGTGAGGCAGGAAAGGCCTAAAGGGTCTGTCCTGGATTCAAGGGGGCATTTGCTGTGATTGACCCTCATCTTCCCACTCCGTTCCCCTCTCTTTTGCCCAGATGTCACTGTTTCTGGGTGGGCGGGGGGGGGGTCCTTCCAGGGGGACCAGACGTCCTGGTAACCACAAAGGAGGACAACTAGGCACCTCGAAATGTAGGACCTCCAAGAAAAGTGGGGGGCATGACCACAGAAAAGCTACATACCCTAATACAGATATTGATTCATGATTCTTAATGATGCTCAGAGCAGAAGATATTCTTCTTAATGATGCTCAAAGCAGAAGATATTACAAAATACAGTGGTCCCTTGGGATCTGCTGGGGTTTGGTTCCAGGAGAACCCCATGTTCCATGGAGAAAAAAATCCAGGGATGACCCAAAGTCCCATTAACTACAATGGCCTAGTAAAATGGTGTTCCTTATATAAAATTGAAAAAATCAAGGTTGGCTTTTTGGGAGTTTATCAGATGGCAGGAATTTCTCTTTATTTCGAATGGAGCCAATTGGAGCCAATTTGAATTCATGTGAATTCACTAGTTTAGTGAATTTACGTGAATTCTAATTGCGTTCAGAATGCGTTCAGAATGGCTTCCCATTACCTGAAAATGACTACTTCCCTTTGCTCAAAATTGTGTGAGATGCTTTAATACGAAATAACGCGAAACCCCATGATCATGTTTGGATTGCCATTAGATTATACTTCCAATTTCCATCGTCTGATAAGCTCCTTGGAATATGTGTGTGTGCGCGCGTGTGTGTGTATATATATATATATATATATGCATATAAATATGCGTATACATATATATGTATATATATATGTATGTATATATATATATATATATATATTCATATATACACATGTATATGTGTATATATTTAATATTTTCAAGCTGTGGATGGTTAAATCCGTGGATTAAAAAAAAATCAGTGGATAAGGAGGGCCACTGTAAAGGCTAAAAACACTTCTGTAAGTGTGCATTGCCTGCTGCTTAGTGCTGCTCCAAATACAGGACAGTAAAATAAAAAAAAGCCCCAAAGGCTGCTGTGAATGTGAATGCCTGCTTCTCCTTAGTGATGCTCAAAATGTAAAAGGTGTGATGCAATGAATAAAAACTCAAACAAACCCAAAAAACACTCTCTAGAAATGTAAAGTGCTGATTCTTAGCAGGGGAGAAGAAGAGGGGAATGTAGGGCTAGGTGGCCTTCCATCCTCTATCAATTAATTCCCTTCCTCCTTTCTTGGGAAGGGGACTCCAGTTCCTCCAGGAGGGATCCGAGATCCATCTCTTCCTTGCTTTCCCTCCTCCTCCTCCTCCTCCTCCTTCTCTTTTTCTTCTTTTTCTTTTTGGGCTCCACTTCTTCTTCTTCTTGTGCTTCTTCTTCTGCTCCGGCGCCTCCTTGCTTTGCCAAAAAAAATCCCTCCCTTCCTTTGTGTGGGGCTCAGAGGCAGGGAAGAAGGAGGAGGAGGAGGGGGGGGGGGAGGAAGGAAGAAGGCCAGGACCCCCCTCCAGCCCTAGACATGGCTCCCACTGCCACCCCCCAGACCCCTGGCTAGTGGCCAGCCCCCCCATGACCCCCCAACCCCTCTCTTTCTCTCCTCGTCCCCCCACCTTCCTTCTTTTCTCTTTCTTTCTTCCTTTCTTTCATTCTTTCTTTCTCCTTGTGAGCCATTTTTAAGGGCCTCTGTGGCTGCCTCCCTCCCTGCAGCCCAAAGGTGGCCAGAGAAGGAGCCCAGTCAAGGAGGGTCCAAGGAGGCCCTCCATGTCCTCCATTTCCAACTTCTCCCCAGGAGGAAGTCCAAAAGGGCCTCCAGGAAGGCCCTCCATGCCCTACATTTCCACCTTCTGCCCAGAAGGAATTCAGAAAAAGGGCTTCCATTCAGGTTGGCCAGGAATGGACTCCCATGTCCTCCATTTCTACTTAAAGGGCCTCCATTCAGGTTGGCCAGGAAGGCCCTCCATGTCCTACATTTCCACCTTCTTTCCAGGAGGAATTCAAAAAGGGCCTCCATTGGCTAGGAAGGCCCTCCATGTCCTACATTTCCACTTTCTTTCCAGGAGGAATTCAAAAAGGGCCTCCATGTCCTACATTTCCACTTTCTTTCCAGGAGGAATTCAAAAAGGGCCTCCATTGGCTAGGAAGGCCCTCCATGTCCTACATTTCCACTTTCTTTCCCGGAGGAATTTAGAATGGGCCTCCATTGGCTAGGAAGGCCCTCCATGTCCTACATTTCCACTTTCTTTCCCGGAGGAATTTAGAATGGGCCTCCATTGGCTAGGAAGGCCCTCCATGTCCTACATTTGCACCTTCTTTCCAGGAGGAATTCAAAAAGGGCCTCCATTGGCTAGGAAGGCCCTCCATGTCCTACATTTGCACCTTCTTTCCAGGAGGAATTCAAAAAGGGCCTCCATTGGCTAGGAAGGCCCTCCATGTCCTACATTTCCACCTTCTTGTCCAGAAGGAATTTAAAAAGGGCCTCCATTCAGGTTAGCTAGGAAGGCCTTCTGTGCCCTACATTTCCACCTTATGGCCAACAAGAATTCAAAAAGGGCCTCCATTCAGGTTGGCCAGGAATGGACTCCATGTCCTCCATTTCCACCTTATGTCCAAAAGGGCCACCATTGAGGTCCTGGAACGCCCTCCATGTCCAGGATACATCCGACATTTCCGCCTTCTGTCCAGGAGGAAGTCTCCAAAATGGTCTCCTTTTGGAGCAGGACTAAGAAGTATGGGTTTACAGTGATACTAAATTGCGTTTTGAGCTTTTAAATCTGTGGTCATGGCCTACATTTCCACCGAGGAATCCCCAAAGGTCCTCCACTCGGGGTGATCGGGCACGTTCTCCTTTTCTGCCTTCTCTCCAGGAGGAATACCAACATGTCTCCCATTCAAGGTGACCAGGCATGTCCTCCTTTCCCAGGACACATCCTCCATTCCAGCCTTCTGCCCAGGAAGAAGTCCAAAATGGCCTCCCTTCGGACCAGGAATAAGAAGCACGGTTTATAGTTATATTAAAGACTATATTATTTAGGGAAGCTTTCCCAGGACTGTGCCATCCGCCCCAGGATGCCTCCTTTTAACTTTGTATTAAGAAGCCATGCCCTCCCTCCTGTCCATCTGCCTTGGTCCTGGCCCCAGAGGGAGAGAAGAACCACTGGACCTCACCCCCTTTCCCATCACCTTCCCCTCTTCCTTTTGTGTTGTCTCTTTTAGACTGTAAGCCTGAGGGCAGGGATCCGTCTAATTTAAGATTGTATGTACAGCACTGTGTAAATTTACAGCGCTATATAAATAAAGGATAATAATAATAATAATAATAATAATAATAATAATAATAATATCATCTGTGGTCATGGCCTGCATCTACACTTTCCAAAATGCCCAAATGTCTCCTATTCAGGTGACCAGACACGTCCTCCTTTCTCAGGGCATGGCCTCCATTCCAGCATTTCCATCACATCCCAGTCCTCCTTGTAGGGTCAGGACTTGTTGCAGGGTCACCCCGTGTCTCCCTCTCCACCAAGGAGGACATGGCGCCACAAAACATAGGACTTTCCAGAAAAACGGAGGACGTTGCAAAACAAAAGCCAACAAGCACTCCTAGAAATGTAAATCCATGCTTCTTAGTGATGCTCAAAATGGAGGATGTTTTTGACTCCCTCCTGGACAGAAGGTTGAAATGGAGGATAGGTCCTGGAAAACCACCAACAGTCAGCCCCACTGAAGGCAATGAGTTCCTGGAGAGGAGACATGGAGAGGAGCCAGTGTGGCCTAGTGGTTTGAGCGCTGGACCAGGGTTCGAATTCTGGTTCAGCCATGGAAACCCACTGGGTGACCTTGGGCAAGTCACAGTCTCTCAGCCTCCTCATACAGGATGGCGATGGCAAACCCCCTCTGAATAAATCTTGCTTAGAAAACCCTAGCCAACACTTGGACATTCGCAGATTTTGTTCTCCACGGAGGTCCTGGAACCAAACCCGGGTGGGATATCAAGGACCCCATTGTATTTTGTAATGCCTTCCATTTTGAGCATCACCAAGAAGCATGAATCAATATTCCTATCAGGGTTTGTAGCTTTTATGTGGCTGTGTCCTCCATTTTTTTCTTGGAGGTCCTACAACTTGAGGGCAGTTAACAACAAACAACTAAGAAAACCCCATAAGTCACCATAAGCAGGGCAGAAGGCCGAAATGGAAGATAGGCCCTGGAAAAGGAGGATGTGCCTGGCCACCCTGAATGCAGGACCTTTTGGGATTCCTCTTGGAGGGACGGTTGAAATGGAGGACAGGTCCTGGAAAAGGGGGAGCTCTGGAGGACCTAAAGAACATCTTGGAATTCCTTCTGAGCAGAACATGGTGGAAAAGGAGGGTCCTGAATGATATTGTGGAATTCTGCTTTGGTCAGGCCCCACCTGGAATACGTACTGTGTCTAGTTCTGGGCACCACAATTCAAAAAGGATGTGGAGAAACTGGTGAAGGGTCTGGAAACAGTGCCCTATGAGGAAAGACTTAGGGAGCTGGGGATGTTTAGCCTGGAGAAAAGAAGGTTAAGAGGCGATATGATAGCCCTCTTTAAGTATTTGAAGACGATGGAGCAAGCATGTTTTCTGCTGCTCCACAGAACATGATCCAGAACAATGGATACAAACTGCAGGAAAAGAGATTCCAGCTCAACATTAGCAAATTACAGACCTGAACCAGAAATTTACAAAGAATTCCTGACAGTAAGGGCTGCTCCACAGTTGAACACACTCCCTCAGAAAATGGGGGAGGTCTTTAAACAGAGGCTGGATGGCCACCTGTCACTGGGGATGCTTTGATGGAGAGTTCCTGCATGGCAGAATGGGGTCAGACTAGATGGCCCTTGGGGGTCTCTTCCAACTCTGCGATTCTCTGGAGGGAAGGCTACAATGTAGGCCAGGTCCTGAAACAGGAGGAGAGCTGGTCACCCTGGATGGAGGGCCTTATTTTGGTGTTCCTCCTGGAGAGAAGGTGGAAATATGGGGAACAGGTCTTGGGAAAAGGAGACATATCTGAGTGGAGGACCTTATGGAGTTTCTCCTGGAGAGAAGGTGGAAGTGGAGGACAGTTCCTAGAAAAAGGGGATGTGTCTAGTCACCCTGAATAGAGGGCACTGTTTTGGGAGTTCTTCTTGGACAGAAGGTGGAAAGGTGGGCCAGAACCTGGAAGGGGAGGACCTGGCTGAGTGGAGGACCTTTTGGAGTTTCTCCTGGAAGTGGAAGTCAGGTTCTGGAAAGAGATGGCATCCTTTTGGGGGTTCTTCTTGGGCAGGAGGAGGAAAGGTGGGCCAGATCCTGGAAGGGGAGGACAAGTTCCTCCTGGAGAGAAGGTGGAAATGGAAGAGGTATCAAAAAAAAAAAGAAAGAAAAAGAAAACATGCCTGAATGGAGGAGCTTTTGGAGTTTCTCCTAGAAAGGAGGAGGAGATGGAAGAGGTCTTGGAAAAGGAAGACATGCCTGAATGGAGGACCTTTTGGAGTTCCACTTGGAGAGAAGGTGGAATTGTGGGACAGGTCTTGGAAAGGAAGACATGCCTGAATGGAGGATCTTTTGGGGGTTGCTCTTGGGCAGGAGGTGGAAAGGTGGGCCAGATCTTGGAAGGGGAGGACAAGTTCCTCCTGGAGAGAAGGTGGAAATGGAAGAGGTCTCAAAAAAAAAAAAAAAAAAAAAAAAGCAATGGAGGACCTTATTGGAGTTCCTCCTGGAAAGAAGGTGGAAATGGAAGGCAGGTTCTGGAAAGGGGCAACATCTGGTCCCCCTGAGTGGAGGGCTTTAATTTGGGGGGTTCTTCTTGACCAGGAGGTGGAAAGGTGAGCCAGATCCTAGAAAAGGAAGCCAGGGCTGGCCCCCCTGAATGGAGGAGGGCCTTTTGCAGCAGCAGTTCCTAATCCTGGGCCTGGCTCAGCTGTGTGGAGAAAAAGGAGGAGGATGCCTGGGTCCCCTTGAATGCTAGGGAAGTGGGGGGAGACCTTTGGGGCTTCCAGTCTTGGAGAGAAGAAGAAGGATCTAGCTAGGAGGAGGCAGGGTCAGGGTGGGACTTGGAGAGGTGTCCTCCTGGGGAAGGAGGAGGACGTGCCTGGTGGTTCCCTCCCTCCCTCCTTGGCAAAGGCAAAGGGGAGGAGGAACTTAGGAGAGGAAGAGGAGGAGGAGGAGATCGGGGGCGCGCAGGGGGAAGCCGGGGACGAGCCTGAGAGAGGGAGGCAGCAAGAAGAAGAAGAAGAGAGGAGGAGGACCCTTGGAGAGCCACCGGGGGAAGGGGGTCCCTGCTGCCCCCGAAGCCCCCGGGAGAGGAGGAGGAGGAGGAAGGAGGCAGGGAAGGAAGGAAAAGGAAGGAAGGAAGGAAGGAAAGAAGGAAGGATCTGCTGCTGCTGCTGTTTCTTCTTTCTCCCCCACCATCTCCATCCTTCTGGATCTCAGTGAGTGAGTGCCTTGCCTTCTCCTCCTCCTTGCATCCCTGCTCCCTCCCAGGAATGGCCCCTGATCACTGGAAGGGAAGGGAAGAAGATGCAGGGAGAGCCCTCCTGCCTCCTCCCCCTCCTCCTCCCCCTCAAGGCCATGGGGGGTCTCTCCCTCTCCCTCTTGCAAGGGGGCTGCTCCCCAAAAAGGATGGGGAGGCAAAGATCTCTCTCTAGGCTTATTGGCCTGGCCCCTCCAAAGTGAGCGCTTGGGGATGTTGCAGTGGAAGGGTGGCTCTGGCCCTGCTTCTGGTTCTGGCCCTGCTCTTCATTCTGGCCCTGGCCGTGATTCTGAGCCTTGTTGTGATGGTTCTGGCCTTGCCCCTGCTCCTCCTGATTCTGGATCTGGCCCTGGTTCTGGCCCTGGTCCTGATTCTGATCCTTGTTATGATGGTTCTGGCCCTGCTCCTGCTTCTCCTGATTCTGGATCTGGCCCTGATTCTGGCCCTGGTCCTGATTCTAATCCTTGTTGTGGATCTGGCCCTGCTTCTGCTCCTGATTCTGGCCCTGGCCTTGGTCCTGGTCATAGTCCTGGACCAGGTCCTGGCTCTGGTCCTGGCCCTGATTCTGGTTCTTGTCCTAATTCTGGCCCACATCCAGGTTCTGGCTGTGGTCCTGATTCTCTTTCTAGTCCTGGTTATGGTCGTCCTCTTGCTTCTGGTTCTAGTCCTGGTCCTAATCCTGATTCTGGCCCTGCTTCTCCTGATTCTGGTCCTAATTCTGGCCCTCATCCAAGTTCTGGCTGTGGTCCTGATTCTCTTTCTAGTCCTGGTTATGGTCCGGCTCCTGCTCTTGCCTCTGGTTCTAGTCCTGGTCCTAATCCTAATTCTGGCCCTGACCCTGGTCCTAATTCTGGTCCTGTTCCTGATGATGATTCTGATTCTTGTCCTGGTCCTTAGAGCTCAGAGACAGGATGCGAGCAGAAGGACCTCTCAGAAGAAGGCTTCTTTGGTCCTCAGGGGAGAGCAAGTGGAGGCCTCCAGGTGTTTCTGGAGGACAGTCCCCTCTCTTCCCACCCCTGTTGTTCCCAAATGCAGGTCCTCCAGAGGTCTCTGGAACTCAACACCCAGAAGCCTCAGTCATCTTGGCCCAGGGTCTGGGATTCTGGGAGCTGAAGTCCAAAATATCTGGAAGGCCAGAGTTTGGGAATCACTGCTTGACTGATGGGGATTGGAGGCTGCCAACCTCTGGAGGCCACACCAGCGTTGGTGGAGGGCCTGTGTTTATGTGTTGTGGGCCTTCAGGTCCTTTCTGATTTATGGCAAACCTATCTTGGGATTCTCTGGGAGGTTTGCCATTGCCTTTCTCAAGGCTGAAAAAATGTGACTTGTCCAATGTGAGTTTCATGGCACATTGATTTATGTATAGCCATGAAACCCACCTTGGGCAAGTCACATTACACACACACACACACACACACACACATATATATATTCAGTCTTCATCTTATAATCTAATTTTAATATTGTGGTGGAAAGGCCTGTGCTTTAAGTGGATATCAGTTTTTAAAATGCTTTGAAAACAGACAAAGTGGAGGAAATAGTCCTTAGGTGTTGGCGGGGCTGAGCATTTAGAAAGAGGGCTTAGTTGTTGTTGTGTGCTTTCAAGTCATTTTCAACTTATGGCACCCCAAGCCAAAACTATCGTAGGGATTTCTTGGTGAGTTTCTTCAGGGGAGGTTTGCCATTGCCTTCCCCTGAGGAGGCTGAGAGAGTGGCTGAGCTGAGATTCGAACCCTGGTCTCAAGAGTCATAGTCCAACACTCAAGCCCCACTAAGCCATATTGTCCGTGTACTAGGACATTAAAGAGGGGTTTGAATTGGCTCTCTCCGAAGAACGCACCTGCCACCTCTCAGAGCTTCACCTGAGCAACTGAAAATCCAACAAAGCAGATATTTTCTCAGATCTGTGATGATGCTTTGCATTTCCACCACTGGTCCCACCACCATCACAGTTGGCGGAGATGCAAGAAAAGAGGGCCTTCTTGGTGGCTGCTCTGGAAATCCCTTTCTAGGGAGGCCAGGATGGCCCTTTCCTTGTGCTCCTTCCAACGGCAGGCTAAGGTCCAAAACACACTGTAGAAATAATACAGTTTGAAACTGCCTTAACTGCCCTGGCTCAGTGCTAGGGAATTCTGGGAACTGTAGTTCTGTGCGATATTTCACCTTCTCTGTCAGAGAGCTCTGGGGTCACAATAAACTACAAATAACCAGGATTTCCTAGCACTGAGCCTGGGTAGTTAATGCAGTCTCAGACTGGATTATTTCTGCAGTATGTTTTGGGCCTAAGCCATTGTTATTCAGACAAGCTTTTAAAATAGAAAGTCTTTAAACAACAGGCTGGGGGTGTTGTACTGTCTAAGTGCTTTTATTTTTCTAAACTGCATTGTATTCTTTTCGTGAATGATGTGTTTTAATACTGTAACAGTCTGATTCTATTTTGATGCTTACTTCTGTTCGTTTTTAATGGTATTCTTTTAAATTGTAAGCCATTTTGAGTCCTAATTTTAAATAACAATGACAACGACAACAACATGCAGATATTCCAGCAAAGAGGACCCTTTGATAGGAGGTGAACGCTGTAGTAGTTTTCTTAGTGGGTTCCTGGCTAAGATGAAATCTGAATTGTGTGCTTCTTGGATGAAATCTCTTACTACACAAAACTATACTGTGCAAACTGAGACCTCCCTGGTGCAATAGAAGGGGTAGGAGTGGCACCTCTATCATCCTGCAGACTCATGGAATATTCACTACCACAAAACCCTGAAGACGCTCACCTCTAGTTCATGTAGCCCCAGAAAAGCCACCTTTTCCCTCCCCCGGCACCCTGAGCGCTTTTGTATTCCATGCAAAACAAGAACCCATCTTTGACAACCCTGGCTGTGGGGAGTGCATCACAGTATCTGCTGGTTTGTGTGTTCATCCTTAAAAGAGACAGCTTTGTCTCTGCATATATATTTCTCTCTCTCTCTCTCTGCATATCCAAGTGTGCACAGGCCCAGGGAATACTACCTTCCCTTCTACTTTGTTCTTTGTGTCTTGCTGTTGCTTACCTCTTCTTGTACTAATAACTTCTGATGTCATGGCATAGTTTTTAGGAACAATGTGGTCCCCTCAAGTGATGGTAAAAATAGACCGCTATAGGCCAGTCATGGTTGACTTGCTGCCCTTTACACGCAATCTGACAGGGCTTATCCCTGGAATGGAGAATTTCATTGGATCCTAATCCAATGAATGGAATTCTCAATATATTTTGTGGAATACATGGTATTATTGGGAGTCATCACAAAGCTTAAATACCCTAAAGGCATCAAATCATGTCTGATCTTGGAAGCTAAGCAGGGTCAACTCTGATTAGTACTAGGATGGGAGACTGCCACGGAATACCAGAGTATTTCTTGCCAAAGAAAACCCTATGAAAATCAAGGGGCCACCATAAGTGATAGGTGGCTGACTTGAAGGCACATGCACACAGAGGCTTACTAGTAAGTCAATAGTCTCTAGGTTTCTCTAATGCCAGGAAGAGAACCATTTCGTGACTCACAAGATACAGTCTAGTTAGAAATTCTCCTGCTCATTGAAAAAAATGAGAGCTGCCTGGCACCTTTTTATTTTTGATGGGGCTTACGCTGCAGACCTCTCTCTGGATTATGTCTCATGTTAATGAGTGGAACGCTGCCTTTAGGGCTTCCCATGATGTGCATCAAAATGTCTTTCGGTTGGCCCTGGTGGATGATGCTTGGACTTCCTTAGATTCACTGCTTCATGAAATGTCTTCCAAAGTGTTGTAGCTGATATATATATGTGTGTGTGTGTTGCCTCTTGTAATCCTTTCCAGTACTGGTATATATGTGTGTGTGTGTGTGTGTCTATGTGTGTGTGTATCTGAATATATATGTATACACACACTTACACACACACACAGAAGAAAAATATTCAAGCTTTATCAGTGTGCATCTTGAAGCAAGTAGCATCAGAGCAAGAACAGATAAGTCTTCTTGGTATTAGCTCCTGTATTTGAACTTCTGTTCTACATTGTTTTAGAAGAATGATTGCCATTAGATTGTTTTAGAAGAACGATTGCCATTAGATTATACTTCCAATTTCCAACATCTGATAAGGTCCTAGGAAAAGCTTCATTTCCTATAAGTAGACCAAAAATGAAGAGAACAACTCAGGGAATTTTAAGGTCTCTGTTTCTGGAGTTTGTCTGCTATGTTGGGAAGTATCGTGGATAAGTCAAAATACTTGCTGGATTTCTTCCAGCTGAGGATCTCCATGTATAGTTAGAGAAGATTTCTTCTTCGTTCCTTGTCCCTTTTCTCTGGATACGTTCTGTGGTTCATTTGCTCTGACAGTGTTGCCATTCTACTAAGGATGATGACCACATATATACCCTGGTTTCTGACAAAATTTTAGGTATGTGTTATAGGGCCTGACATGAGTTTGCTTGGTTGTATTAATGTTGCGGAAGGAATTTTTGTAGCGCCTACACAAAATTTTTGAGAATAAAAATTTCAGTGAAAAAATTTCACCAGAACTTACTTACTTACTTTCTTGCCTGCCCTTCTGGGAGAAAAATATAATTTTGTTGAATTTTCTGTAGATAGTCCCCATTTTGTTGTTGTTGTTGTTGGTGGCAGCGGCTGTATTTCAAGGGACCTCAAGGGCCATCTAGTCCAACCCTTTGCCATGCAGAAACCCACAATCAAAGCACTCCCTGTGACAGATGCCATCTAGCCTCTGTTTAAAAACCTCCAAAGAAGGAGACTCCACCACTCTCCGAGGTAACATATTATTCCACATATTATTCAAAGACTGAAGTCTGTGTTAGTGTGGAAAATCAGTATGCCAAGGGATCTTGCAGCACCTTTGAGACTAACTGAAAGAAAGAAGTTGGTAGCATGAATCATATAATAATAGTATTTCTGTTTAGTGTTGTTTTAATTAAACTCATTAAATTTATTACTGCTTCCTTAATTAAATTTTTAAAATCTAATAGATGGTCAAATAGTGTGTTACAATGATTACTTCCATGAATTATTTTATCTGTATTTAAAGGTACTGCTAAATTCATTTCTTTTAAAACTATAGTAACGGCAAGCTTTCATTACTGTGAATGGATGCTGCTCTGTCTGAAGCTGCCTTCACCCTTACTGCAACACCACAAGGGCCACCCAGTCCAATCCCCTGCCATGCAGGAACTCACAATCAAAGCACCCCCCCCCCCCCCTGACAGAAGTCCATCCAGCTTCTGTTTAAAAACCTCCAAAGCAGAACTGGCAAATATAATCTCAGAGCCATTGGCAATGTCTTTGAGAACTCCTGGAGAACAGGACAATTCCCAGCAGACTGGAGGGGGCACACATTGTCCCCATCTTCAAAAAGGGAAAAAAGAGGATCCCAGCAATTATTGTCCAGTTAGTCTGACATCAATATCAGGAAAGATTCTACAGCAGATCATTAAACAGAGAGTCTGTGAACATTTAGAAGGGAATGCCATAATCACAAAAAGTCGACATGGGTTTCTGAAAAACCAGTCATGCCAGACTAATCTGATCTTGTTTTTTTGATAGAATTACCAGTTTGGTAGATGAAGGGAATGCTGTGGATATCGCATATCTTGATTTTAGTAAGGTTCCCCCATGACATTATTGCAAACAAGCTAGTAAAATGTGGGTTAGGCAATGCACCCGTTAAATGGATTTGTAAATATTTGACTGGCTGCACCCAAAGGGTACTCAGCAATGGCTCCTCTTCATCCTGGAGAGAAGTGACCAGTGAGGTGCCACAGGGTTCTGTCCTGGGCCCAGTGCTATTCAACATGTTTATCAATGACAGATAAAAGAATAGAAGGCATGCTTATCAAATTTGCAGATGACACCAAATTAGGAGGAATAGCTAATACCCCAGAGGACAGGATCAAAATTCAAAATGACCTTAATAGATTAGAAAGCTGGGCCAAAGATAACAAAATGAATTTCAACAAGGATAAATGTAAAGTACTGCACTTAGGGGAAAAAATGAAATGCATAGTTATAGGATGGGGGATACCTGGCTAAATGAAACTACATGTGAAAGGGATCTAGGAGTCCTAGTAGACCACAAGTTGAACATGAGTCAACAGTGTGATGCAGCAGCTAAAAAGGTCAATGTGGGGCAGGCTGCATTTTTTTGCATTCTTACTGTGAAAAGCCTGTTGGCATTTCATTTTTTTCATCCCTTCTCACCCAGAAACCTTGCTAATGTGGCCAGTTAGCATCTATTTGCTACATTTGCACTATGGTTAGTTAAGCTACATATATTGATTATTGAAATTAATCCATCACATTTCTAGCCGACATTGATAGAAGTATAGTGTCTAGATAAAGGGAAGTAATAGTGCCACTCTATTCTGCTTTGGTCAGGCCTCACCTAGAATACTGTGTCCAGTTCTGATGACCACAATTCAAAAAGGATATTGAGAGAGGAGCCTGATCAGAAGAGGATGACCAAAATGGTCAATGGATGCAAGCTACAGAAAAAGAGATTTCATCTCAACATTAGGAGTAACTTCCTAACAGTAAGAGGTGTTAGACAGTGGAACGCACTCCCTCAGAGGCTGGTGGAATCTCCTTCTTTGGAGGTCTTTAAACTAAGGCTAGATGGCCATCTGTCAGGGATGCTTACATTGTGAGTTCCTGCATGGCAGGGAGTTGGACTGGATGGCCCTTGTGGTCTCTTCCAACTCTATGATTCTACCACCCTCTGAGGGAACGTCTTCCACTATCAAACAGCTCTTACTGTGAGGCAGTTCTTCCTAATGTTTAGGTGAACCTCTTTTCCTGTAGCTTGCATCCATTGTTCCGTATTCTAATTTCTGGAGCAGCATAAAACAAGCTTGCTCCATCCTCAGCATGACACCCTTCAAATATTTAAGCAGGGTGATCATATCACTACTTAATCTTCTCTTTTCCAGGCTAAACATACCCAGATCCCTAACTTGTTTCTCATAGGGCTTCATGGTTTCCAGACCCTTCACCATTTTGGTCACCCTCTTCTGGATACACTCCAACTTCTCAACATCCTTTTTGAATTGTGGTGCCCAGAACTGGACACAGTATTCAAGGTGAGGCCTGACCAAAGCAGAAAAGAGTGGCACTATCACTTCAGAACTTGATCTAGGTAAAGATAAAGGTAGTCCCTTGACATGAATGTCTAGTTGTAACTGACTGTAGGGGGTGGTGCTCATCTCTGTTACTAAGTTGAAGAGCCAGCTTATCTGAGGACTGCTCTGATGGTCATGTGGCCAGCATGACTGCACTGAACACTGTTACCTTCCCACCAAAGTGGTACCTATTGCATTTGCATGCATTTGAACTGCTAGGTTGGCAGGAGCTGCGACTAGTGATGGAAGCTCACCACATCAGGCCGCACGTGGGCTTTGAACTGCCAACCTTCTGATCTTACAATTGTCAAAATTGGTGTCTTAACCACTAAACCGCTGCATCCTGATGCAGAGTAGAATCACCTAAACTTGAGCCTACTTCTTCAGATGCATGTGGTGGGGTGGAAAGCCCAGCAAGAGATCTATATAGCACGCTGTGAGAGAATATCCATAGGAATGCAAAACTTTGTGGGTATGGAGATGAGGTGACAAGTTCAGTTTTAATGATGATCAATGGAGGACAAGGCAAGGATGTTGCCTAAGGCCAAGATTAGTAGATAACCATATGAATGAGTATTGGGATGTAGTGTAAGAACCAAAAGAAAAATGTGATGAACTAGCCAGGTCAGCCACCATGAGGCTGGGGTGGGGGAGTTAGCTAGTGTTGTGATGTGTATAGTGTACTAGGATACCATTTTCTCTGTTCAACCCACTGCTGATGGATTCTAATGCAGTCTATCATGTGTTGCTATGACTGTTGTACCATGGCGTTATAGCATCATAGTGATTCATTAGTCCCTCTATTGCCTCTGCCTTATTGCACGACACCATTGCTCTTCTGTTGTTCTCCTGTGGGAGATCATTTTGAAACAAACAAACAAACAAACAAAATCCATTAATGAACTTCTTTCCTACTACTTTTTGGCTATGATTTGTCATGTGAAAATTCAGTTGTGCTTTTATGCCATTTTTGGGTGGCCAATGGCTGAGCTTTGGGTGGCTCGCTGCCTCCCCATCCTGCCTTCTTTTCCAGCCTTGCTCCAAAGTCTGTCTGTCTGTTTCTTTCTCTTTCTCTCTCTCTTTCTTACATACACACACAAACACACTCACATGCCTAGAAATGCTAAAAGAAAAGCAAGTCTTAGAGTTTAAAAAAACTTTTATTTTATCAATACTTTCTTTTTCACTTTCTTTCTTACCATCGCTTCTTAACTACATACTTACTAATCGCTGGCAGATGAAAGTGAGCATTGGGATATGGCTTTGCCTGTCAGCAATTAGCAATTAGTTAAGTCTGAAGTTAAATGAAGTTAACTAGAAGTCTGTCAGGACACACATACCCCCACACACAAGGGAAAAATGTCCTTTTTAAACATAAGACTTCTCATTTATATTTATATTTTATATGTATATGTTTCTCTCTGTGTATGTATGTGTCAAACTAGAGAAAGGGGCAGGGATAATGCCATGGAGGAGGTAGTAGGTGGCCAGTCCCAAATGTTGCACCCAATAAGGTTTTAGTGTAAATGGACATTGTAATTTGGAATGGTTCCAAAGGTGCGAGAGGAAAGATCAATCCTGCTCAAATTGTGTTTTTAGAAACATGCTATTGTAGTGGGAGGAGTGCCTAGTGTGATAAGGCCCTTAACCAAAATGGCTAAAGTGGAACACCTCAACCCTGAAGAGATGATGATGATATTTATTTATATCCTGCTTTTTCTCCAAAATCAGAGTGGCTTACAGTTTTAAAAAACAATCAAACTGTTAACAGTATTCAGATTGTTACAGATAATACTGAGCTAAGCAGATAAGTGACCTGACTTTGTAAGTCAGGTCCCACTTGATTCCATTTTTTCTCAGGGTGCATAGGGGGATGCATTGTTTCAGGTAAAAAGAGAGAAAAGGAAAAAAAATGCTTCAGAGAAGATGGAACTTCTTTTGCTGAGCTGCACTTACACACGACTGCTGTATTACATTACAACTTCAGATGCAACCTGATTGGTTCCACTGCATCGTAGTAACGCCATTTCCTTTTGGGAAAGGAAGTTCCGTAGAAAGTGGCTTGGGTAGAAACTTAATGAGATTTATCTTCTTTACCTGTTATCTTTTTGAGACCAACAGTAGAAAAACAAATTGTAGCACCATTGCAGAAGTGCTATTTTATATTTTATTTTAAAAATACATTTTGTCTATTTTAACATATTTATACGTTATGTCTTTTGCCCTGTTATGTCTTTGATTCCTTTGATGGTTTTTCTTTAAGATAATAGTGAACTTGTGGCCCTCAAGCGTATATTTTTATAGCCTCAGACTACCCAGAAGTCCCTTTCCTGGTTTTGTTTTTTAAATAGGAGGGTGAAGGGCCTAAGAAGGCTCCCCAAAGCAGCGGTTCACCTTTTAAATTAGTTTCAGGGCCCCTTGCTGTACTGAGCATAAAACAAATACCCATTTCTTAGAACCACCCACTTCCAGTTTAATATTAATCAGTTTTTGCCACTTTGTGGTGGTCTTTGATCACAAATTATACAGTCGAGTTTCCCGCATTTGGGGAAATTACATGGGGTCACCACGTGTTCAACCCAGAGACTGACCATACTGCACCTATGTCCTAGAATTTAATGCTGTGGATCGCCCTTATCATGCCCCATGAAGCCCTGTCACTAATGTTTTAATGGATTTTAGATTTTAAAGATTGTAATGTTGTTATTATGTTACTTGTGTAATATGTAAGTTTATGGGTTGGGTTGGATAAGAGGATAACCAATTTTATGTTATTGCTTATTTTATTAATATTATTGTATGTGTTTTATGTATGTAAGCTGCCTCGATCCATTGGGAGAGGTGAGGTATAAATAAATTGTTGTTGTTGTTGTTGTTATCAGGGACAGAAAACTGGCCCCTGGACCCACTGAGGTTGTTCACACTTGAGTTGGGAGAGTGAGTGGAGACTATTTTCAAGTAGAGAAATTTCCAAAGGTGCCAAGTGTGTTACAGTGTATCTTCAGGAAGGTAAAAGAGATGTTGGCCTAATCCAGTTGTTGGTCTCAACCAGAATAGATCTGGTGAACTAGCTCTTTCCCCTCTCACCTTTTTCTGCTCCTGTTTCCCCATACAGTGGTCCCCCGGCTTACGAATCCCCCGGGGTACGAAAACCCCGGGGTACGAAACCGGCGGGACTGCTACAGTATCCCCCGGGATCCGAAAGATCCCCCGGGATACGAAAGAAAAAAACCGTGCGGCCCCTTTAAATCAGTCGCGCGGTCCGTTTACAATAGCGGTCCCCCGGGAAACGAAAGCTTCCGGGTTACAAAGGTAATCCCAGAACGGATTACCTTCGTAACCCGGGGGACGACTGTATCTCCTTTCTGAGGCCCAAAAGACAATGAACGTTCTACATGTTGCAATGTTGGGAGAAATGTAGGATACTGTACTACACTTGGGAAGTAAAAATGAAATGCGTAGATACAGGAGGGGGGACACCTGGCTTGGCAACAGTAGTACATGCTAGAAGTCCTAGTAAATTACAAGTTAAACACGAGTCAACAGTGTGATGCAGCAGCTAAAATGAGAATGTGATTCTAGGCTGCAGTAATAGAAGTATAGTGTCTAGAATAGATTGAGAGAAGCAGTACGTAGTACCCTTTTTATTCTGCTTTGGCCAGGCCTCACCTGGAATCTTCTGGCCAATTCTAGGCATCACAGTGCAAAAAGGATGTGGACATGCTGGAACATGTCCAGAGGAAGGAGACAAATGTGGGGAAAGTTCTGGAAACCACCAGGCTCTATGAGGAATGGCTTAGGGAGATGGATATGTTTAGCCTGAAGAAGAGAAGGTTAAGAGGGGACATGATAGCCCTGTTTAAGTCTTTGAAGGGGTGTCATGTTGAGAATGGAGCAAGTTTGTTTTCTGCTGCTCCAGAGAATAGGTCCTAGAGCGATAGATTCAAGCTACAGGAAAACAGGTTCCACCTCAACATTAGGAAGAACTACGACAGTAAGAGCTGTTCGATAGGGGAATACACTGCCTTGGAGTGTGGTGGAGTTGCCTCCTTTGGAGGTTTTTAAAAAGAGGCTGGGTGGCCATCTGTCAGAGATGGTTTGATTGTGAGTTCTTGCATGGGAAGGGATTGGGCTGAACGGCCCTTGTGGTCTCTTCCAACTCTATGATTCTTTGAAGGATTGGAGGAGATGGATGTTGAATACCACTTGAGAGTGTAACTTTGCAATTTAATTTTATCTAAATCCAAGGAAACTGTAATAGTTTTGAATCAATGCTGTCAGACATTGTTGGTAATGCATTCGACGTAGGCAAGCAAACATGAAGCTTAATCTAGATAAGAAAGAGGTTGGTTAAAAGGCAGATCAGGAAACAGGGATTTAATCTGTGTTGGATGAGGTTACATCCCCTTGAAGATTCAGGTTTGTGGTTTGGGTTTTGATAGTGGTCAAAACTGGCTTGATACATACAAGACTGGTGACTCACCTGCACATATTCTTGGAGATGTCAGCTGTGGCCACAGTGGCACATGCCTTAGCTATTCTTATTTGGGATATCATACTATGTTCTGTGGAGTCCTGTAATGTGTTTTTAGTTATGACCTGTTTGGAGTACTGTACTGTGTTCTACCCTTTTCCTTTGAAAAGAGTATGGAAATGTCAGCTGGTCCAGCATGTTGTGGGCATGCTATTGGCCAGGAAAGGTAATAGAGAGCATTTATTCTTCATTGGACACAGATTCAAGACACAATGCAAAATGTAACCGGGTTATTTCTGCAGTGTGGTTGCAGCCCAGGAGGTTGATTCCATCTCTCTTGTACATAGGAGGTGAAGATTTTGGATTTTAGACTGGCTTGTTATTGAATAGATTTTTAATTTGGTGGGTGTGTGAGCACTTTACTAGCCAGGAGCTGCCAACCCTTGTGTGAAGCACATGTTGGCTTCCATCTCTTAAAAGCTTTGCATATGGAAATGAGTCTTCATTTCTTTTTCAAGTGAAGCTATTTGTGTCACCCAAAAGTGAGTTCCACTGACTTTAGTGGGCCTTACTCCCAAATAGTGGGCCTAGGACTGCAGCCCAAGATTAGTTTTTAGGGGAAAGAATTATGATCTTTCTACTCCAAATGTTTTTTTTACTCTTCTTCTATTGACACTGGAATATTTATGACTTTGAGCTCAATCTGGCGGAAAGTCCTCCTGCATAAACCTGGTTAAAGGGAATAGACAGCTCTGTTCCTGTTCTAGCACAGCTTCCATTCACTTCATTGGGACTTGTGTAGAAAAACTTCTCGCTGGATTGTGTTCCTTCTTTTCAGGATTGTTGTATAGTTTCCATGTAGCTGTAAATATTGGGGAACAATAAAAAATAATAAATACAGTTTAAACGAATAATATATTAATTTTTTTGAATGGCTTCTCTCCAGGAAACCAAAGTAATCTGCAAAATTCTGTTAACAGCCTTCCTGGAAGGCTGGTCAGTATCCTTTCTTATCTGCATTATCAATGTTGGTAAAAGTAAGAGGCAGGGAGAGAAATTTGTTTTATCCAAAGGTCATGAGAGAAGTTAATAAGCAGGAATGGGAATGGGAGCTGCACATTTTATATTCTGGTCTGTGCTGCAGTTGTTTGTGATACAGAGTAATAGTAATAAAGTAGAATTATAGGACTGCATTAAGGCAAAGTTTAGTAGGCTTTTAAAACCTCAGTTTCTCCATCTGAGGTTCTTGTTAATGTTGTTGTTATCCCTTCAAGTAAATGGCACCATTCATAATTTCACCTGGACCCTGACCAAAGGAGTTTAAAATAAACATTTGGGCAGTGAAAAAAAGAACAAAGGAAGGGGAGGGAAAAGTCAGGGTACACAGCATTAACTTGAATAGACTCAGTGTTTCAGATAGGAATGAGACAAAGCAGTTTATCACATGGGAGGAATTTCTCTCAATTGCGAATGGAGCCAATTCGCAATTACGTGAATTTGCTAGTTTAGCTAATTTACGTGAAATCTGATTGCATTCGGAATGCGTTCAGAATGACTTCCCATTTCCCAAAAATGACCCCCATTGCCCGAAATTGCGTGAGATACTCTAATACGCAATTATACCCCCAAATTCCGTCGTATGATAAACTCCAAAATCATTTTTGGGTAGCATTCCCAGAAATGAGAAGACCCAAGCAAGACCCAAGCAGCAAAAAAAGTTGTGTTGATTTGTGTTGTGTTATGTTCTGTGTTTGCTAGATAGCAACATCTCAAGCTGAAGCACATTGAATTAGATAACTTATTTCAGATGCAGGCATGAAGAAGTACAAATGCAATAATGTATATTCACAGATCTGTACATGGATAGATTGTGATTACTGACAGTATGGGATGGTTAGGATGGAAATAGGTATATATGTAGTAGAGAATTTTGAAAACTTCAGAAGACCATTTGTGTTGTGGAGTGTAATGCTTGTCTATTTAGTTATATGAGGAATTGTAATCCAGTTCCTCATGTTACTTTTATAATACTGTAGAAGCTGCATGTGTGAAGGGATGGCAGTGTTGTTAACCCAAGTTAAATCACAAGCACCCAATACCCAAATTCAGATGATATCAATGGAGTGGCAGGAGTGAGTTCAAGCTTTTTGGAGGAGACTTGTCTTAAACAACTTGCTTTGTATGGAGGACCAACAAAGGTAATAGAAATCAGAAAAGAGGAACAGAATCTCTGATGATCTACAGCAGTGACTCCCAAACTTGGGTCCTCCAGGTGTTTTGGACTTCAGCTCCAAGAAGCCTCAGCCACCTTGGCTAGTGGTCTGGGATTCTGTGCGCTGAAGTCCAAAACATCTGGAAGGTCTGAGTTTGGGAATCACTACAGAGAATGGCCCCTGGCAAATTGTGCTAAAAGCCACATTGTCTTGATTTGTACTCAGAACTCTGCATGTACATTTTGGTGGTTAATAAAATGGAATACGTGAATATCATTTACTAATGTTTCTGCCTACAGGACTGTCATCTTTACATTTATTGACAGATTCAAGATATTCAAGGTTCTTAAAGGGTTCTTAAGGATGATAAATTAAGCAGATTTTAAAGAAATGTTTTTTATTGTATTCTGACAACAGAGATGATAAGAAGTAGGGCCATATTTTATTGTATTTACAGTGAAATATTTTTATTGTATTCTGACAACAGAGATAATGAGAAGTAGGGCCATATTTTATTGTATTTACAGTATTAATTGATTTTATATTATTTTTCCCCATTTTAGAAAAAGGGGAACCTCAATAAATTGTAACATTGGTAGACCAGTTTTTGCATTGCTGTTGCTGCTCGAAGAATATGTCCCATTTGAAAATTTCTAAGATTCTAATATGAAATTTGTTGTGCTTTAAATTGTATTATAGATTCACTGAATGGGACTGTGATTTAGTAAGAAAAAATTCTAACTTTGATCTTTTTTGTTTGTTTGTTTCAGAAATTGCAGGGAACCCATAGCATACCTGGACAAATATTCTCCTGCCTTTTGCTGCCCTTTTCCTAGGGAGTGAAGAGTGTGTTTTCCTTGAGGCTTCCACCTCAGTCTCCCAAGAAAATAGCAGTGTGGGAGAAGGCATAAAAGTTAATGTTTTCATCCACCCGGACTAAGGAGAATGGGGACCCTACACCCAAAAGAATGAAGACTCGACAGAATAAAGACTCTGTAAGTGAAACGGGGTCAAAAGGAAAAAAAAAAGGGAAATAAGTTGGTGTTTGTGATGGGGTCTGAAAGGTGACAAGAAGTCAGACTGCAAGAGATGACATAAATATGTATTGCATGACACCATCAGAGAAAAGATTTAGGTCCAAAACACACTGCCGAATTAATCCAGTTTGAGACTGCTTTGACTGCTCTGGCTCAGTGCTAAGGAATTCTAGGAACTGTAGTTTTGTGAGACATTTTGCCTTCTTTTGTCAGAGAGCTCTGGTGCCACAATAAACTACAATTCCCAGGATTCCCTAGCCCTGAACCAGGGCAGTTAAAAGTAGTCTCAAACTGGATTATTTCTGCAGTGTGTTTTGGACCTTAGAATCCAGATGTGTCTGTAGAGATGATTAGGAGGGATCTGAATTGCTTAGAATGGTATCGTGAGAAGCTGCTGAGCTCTGTGGCCCATCTCATAGATAGATGCCAAATGACTGATTGATTGATTGCTGTGGATTGATGCAGTCATAAGCACATAGTAGATGAATTCTTCCAAATGATAGATGGAGAAAGCTGCAAGCTGAGCAGCACCATATTTATATTGAGTGTAACCTAAACAAGTTATGAGTGGTTTACGTATTCTAAATGGAAATAAGGACTGACGTGTTCTGCCCCTTTCATTGCCGGAATAATAGGTGCGTGAGAAGCAACAGCAAAAGAAAAAAACCAAAAACATAAAAATTAAATAGGATTATTAATTTTTATCAGATGATTAATCGCTTACATTTAAATGTGTAAGTTAATTTATTGTGATTTAAAACACATCACCTTGGGATAGGTCTCTTTCTGAAATATTGAAACTAATACTAGAGAATTAAAAATTCATAGAAGGAAAGGCTTTTCCAAAACATTTTATTTATCATTCCTTAGTACAGTAGAAGCAAAATAGCCTCAAAATTATTATTATTATTATTATTATTATTTCTTACCTGCCTCTCCCCATGGCTCAAGGTGGAGAGCAACAACAATTAACAGGCATACCACATCACTTAAAATACACATCAATTTAAAAGAACAAATAAGATATACACATATTAATACAATCCACATTTAAAATTCACAATTTAAAAATAATCTGGATAAGCCTGCCTGAAGAGACTGGTCTTTAAAGCTTTTTAAAATTCAGACAGCGTAAATAAAAACCACTCTGCCCTTAAATGAAATACAGGTAATGTCCAGAGGTCCTTGCACCACATGCTTCTTCTACTGCAATCTTCAGTGTGTCCTGACACCTCAATTTGTTTTTAAAAGCAGTTGATTTTAGGAGGACCTTTACATCTTCTAGGCATGGGATAATTTCGCCACATGGGATTGGATTCCTCAGGCCTCTTTGAGGTTAAAGGAGTGCCCTTTTTCCAAACCAGAAGTGGTCAAAACTTTGGAAAATAGTTTTGAAAAAAGGCCTAAAGACTTTAGAGATTGTGAGGGGGCTTGTAAAGTATATATTTAGTTTAGATGTTCCAGGACTTCTGGGGCCTGTGCTGAGGGGGCTAAGCTTTGTCACCCTTGCTTTAAAGTTTTTATCCCTCATTATTTAAAGTTCAATTGATGAATTGAAGTTTTAGTACAGCAGCCTTCATACATTCTGTCGTATTGATTTGTCTTACACATCCTGAGACTCTGGAGAGGTTTCTAGGTCATGTTGTAGGAAACATGTCTGGACAGGTTTGTGGGCTTTACAGTGGTATATCTGGAATATATGGAAATGTCCCTTGTAAGAACAAGGAAAACCCACTCAGAAGAACGTCAGTCAAACTTCACATTCTTGATTGGGGGATACACATCCCTCTGGGGACTTCCTCCATCCAACTCTCCTCCAGACCTGTTCCAGGTCATATTCAAACCTTTTCTGTTTTCTCTCCTATTGGTTTTCCTTAATCTTCTTCCGCAAAAACTTTGTCAATTTCATCAGCTACTTGTCGTTGTGCTTATTCATTTTCCTGCTCCAGATCTTGAGGACTTTCTTGCATTCCATTCTGTCCTGGTTCGGCTCACCTACTTCTATCTCCTCCATATCTTCATCCCCCTCCATACTCCAGGAACAGGGTGGGAGGTTGTACTCTGAGCAGGTTCATAACAACCTCTCATGTGTGTTGATGAAGCCTCCGTATTGTGGGAATATATAC
This sequence comes from Urosaurus nigricauda, assembly GCA_034509955.1. NCBI lineage: Eukaryota > Metazoa > Chordata > Lepidosauria > Squamata > Phrynosomatidae > Urosaurus > Urosaurus nigricauda. The sequence goes on from JAOEGL010000002.1 coordinate 126,082,453, forward strand.
TCGAACATCAGTAAGCTTTCCAGTGGGGAGATGGGCATTTTTGCAGGGCACCAGCATTTCATCCAGGAGTTAGAAGAGAAGCAGCTGATCTTGACACAAAATGTTCTATACATCATGCAGCCCACACTATCTGAAGTGTCAGCCATGATATCAACATATGGAGCCATTCATCCCCTTTAGGGATGCTTAGCCTGTAGCTGATGGAGCACATCAGTCCAGATGGCTCATCCTCCTTCCCTTGTGTCAATGATGGTCAAGATACTGTTCAAGATGGGTTGTCCACCATGACAAATTTCTCCCTAGAAGTACTGTACCCAAATTTCCAGAGAACACTTGGAGCTCATGGAACAATATGAAAATTTAGTTAATTATTTTAATGTAGTTAAAACCTGGAGCCCTAGAAAAATGGTCCTTTTGATTACATTTAGGCTGACCTGTCCATTTTTTTATTTTTTTATTTTTTTGACCTAACAATCCTACCACAGCCCATCAGGTTTTATTAGGGCCTTCCAGCTACTTGGTATTTTCCTCTTCCATTTTTGAAGTCCTAGAGAGCCAGCATGGCATAGCGGTTTGAGTGTTGGGCTAAGACTTTAGAGACCAGGGTTAATTCGCAGCTAGGCCATGAAACTCATTGGGTAACCTTGGGCAAGTCACACAATTTCAGCCTCAGAGGATGGCAATGGCAAACCCCTGTCTGAACAAAACTTGCCAAGAAAACTCTGTTTCTGGCTTAGGGTCACCATAAGTCAGAAATGACTTGAAGGAACACAACAGCAACAGCAGCAACAAAACCAGAAGACTGACTGAGCCCTGGTGAGCCACTAAATGTGGATTGTGACCATACTGCTGCGTTTGGTGAATCAGTACTTGTGTTATACTGACACAGGAAAAGAAAATTAAAGAACATAAATCATCTGCTTCTCCCACTGAGTCAGTAAACAAATTTTAAGAGGAAATGGTGGTTTGCAAAAAGGTAGGAAATACTGCCTTTGACTGATACAAGCTGGAGCTGCAAAATCCCATGCAGACACTTTTCTTTCTTTTAAAGTTACCAAAAAACAAAACAAAACAAAACAAAAAACCACCACAATGTGTGACATTTTGTGTTTTATTAATGCATAGTCCAAAGTCCATGCCTCCTGTTCCTGCAAAGGCTACCTCAGACTGCCAAATATTTGTGGGGGCAGAATCAAAGCAGGCTGGTTAAATGATTACACTGTCACATTCACAGATTTTAGTGTAAGGTGTTGAGATTTTTTGACAGCTCCAGACATCAAGAGTTGCTATGTAAACTGACCCTGAGAAACATTGTCAGAGCAGTCTAGGACTGGAAACACTCTCGAAGAAGTAGAGAAAAGGTGCAGAACAACTGAAACAAATAATTTTCTGTTCATTTATTGTCTCCAAAGATGTCAATGCGGAGCGGTCGGAAGAAGGAGACTCCGGGCCCCCGAGAGGAGCTCAGAACACGGGGTCGAGCTTCTCCAGGTGGTGTCAGTACCTCCAGCAGTGATGGCAAAGCTGAGAAATCCCGACAAACTACCAAGGTATCCTACCAGTTAACCATTTTTTTCAGCTACAGAGACAGGGACAAATGGGAAGTTATAGTATACCTCATGCAATATAAGGCAAGAGGTGGGCACAGTCCAAGGACCAGCCTTCGGGAGGTTGCATAACCATCATTATCCAGAACTGGAAGGGATATTCTGGGAACTGGATGTCTCTACTGGGTATTTTGGGGTTGATTTCCCTCTTTCAATGTGGTGGTGGGGGAAAGTGCTAAAAGGGTACTTTGAGCACCCTGGAGTAATTTTTGGCTAAAATTTTGATTTTTTTTTCCAGTCAGAGGTTTTTAAAAAGTGGTCTCAGGTTTTTTGTGGTGTCTCTAGGAACCCCAAAGGCAGCATGGAACTTGCCGAAACGCAGCATGCTGTGCATAGACTGCACAATTCTCAGCACTGATATAAGAAGTGTTAGTGTCCAGTACAATTTGCTTAGAGATGTTTTAAATATATTTGGTATAGAAGGGATACCAGAATTTTGTTTGGAATAACACTTAAGATTGTTCACATTTAAAAAAATATATATTATTCAGTTGCAGTTTGCCCTCGATATTCATGGATTCTTTACCCACAGATTCAGGCATCCACAGTTTGAAAATATTCAAAAATATATACAAATTCCCAAAAGCAGACCTTGATTTTTGCCATTTTATATAAGGGTCATAAAATACTGTGTCATTGTATTTAATGGAATTTGAACATCCATGGATTTTGGTAGCAATGGGGCGTCCTGGAACCAAAACCAGAGGATACGAGGGACCCACTCTACATAGTTTTCTACGACAACTGATTTTTTTCATGCCATTTCCCTCCTGCTGCTCTTGCTTCTTCTGATTTGTATTAGTTACCTGGGTGATGCCTTCAAGTCAGAAATCATGTAGGGACTGGGCAGAGCATCACCTTGCTCTGCAACCAATTGTATTTTGCTGCATGGTGACATTACAGAGGGCAACTGAGAGCAGGTTGAGGATAGGTTGAATGAGCTGGATATGTTCAGCTTGATGAAGAGAAGATTGAGGGGTAACATGATCCTACTCTTTAAATACCTGAAGGGCTGTTACAGAGAGGAGGGTGCAGGCCTCTTCTCTGCTGCACCAGAGGGTAGGATCAGGTCTAATGGTTCTAAGTTACAGGAGAGTAGATTTCAACTGAACATTAGAAAGAACCTCTTAAGAGTGAGAGCAGTTCAGCAATGGAACCAATTGTCTACGGTGGTGATTACTCTTGATCATAACTTGAACATGAGCCAGCAGTGCGATGCTGCAGCAAAGAAAGCAAATGCTAATTTAGCCTGCATTAATAGAAGCATAGTTTTCAAGTCAAGAGAAGTTACAGTCCCAATATTTTCTGCACTAGTCAGGCATCACCTGGAGCATTGTGTTCAGTTCTGGGTGCTTCATTTTAAGAAGGATATAGACAAGTTGGAGCAAGACACTTGAGGAGAGGCTGAAGGAGCTGAGCATGTTCAGCTTGGTGAAGTCTTCTGACTGAGGAGTGACATGACTGTACTCTTCAAATACTTCAAAGGCTGTGACAGAGAGGACTGTGCAGGTTTATATTCTTCTGCCCCAGAGGGTAGGACCAAGTCTAATGGTTCTAAGTACAGGAGGATACATTTTGATTGAGCATTAGAAGAAACTTCTAACGAGAAGTGATTTGGCAATAGAACTAGTTGCCCAGAGGGGTGGCAGGTTCTCCTTCTCTGGATGTCTTCAAAAAGAGGCTGGACAGCTACCTGGAGATCTTGTACTGAACAGGGGGTTAGACCTGGTGACCTTAAGGGCCCTTTCCGGCTCAATGATTCTTTCCCAAGTTGTATGTATATTACATTTCACAAGTTAGAAGAGTATGACGGAGAAATGATTAAACAGGACTTTGAACAGAACCTTCCTTTTGACATCTGTCTTCCCTCCCTTGCCTTGCAGAAAGGTCGTGTGGAGGAGTCAATGGCCCCTAAAGGAAGCAAGCAAAGCCGACCAGAAGAAATTTCAGAGAGTGAAGGAGAGGACACCAATGCCCCAAAGAAAACTAAAACAGAGGTAAGATTTTCCTGGCCACACATCCTCCAAATCAGCCCAGAGTTGTTCTCCCTTCTCCTCTGCCCATCATGCTTCTGGTGCCCAGCAAGCCCTGGGATGCTAGATCTTTCCTCACATGTTGCTGAAAGACTGTCTGCTGGTAATTTTTTTCAAACAGGAGCTGCCGAGACCTCAGTCTCCCTCAGATGTGGACAGCCTAGATGGTCATAGCTTCAACGATGAGACCAGCAGTGACCCCCGTGACATCGACCAGGACAACAGGAGCACCTCTCCCAGCGTCTACAGTCCCGGGAGTGTGGAGAATGATTCTGATTCCTCCTCTGTGCTTTCCCAAGGACCATCCCGTCCTTATCATCACCCCCCACTCTTCCCCCAGAGCCCCTCTCCTGCTCCCCTGACTGAGGGCCATCCTCGCCCACCAGAGCCAGCCTTCAGCTTGGCAGGGGAGGTTCATCCTCCAGGCCCAGGAAGTAGCTTCCCATCTCAGCTTGAAGCCCAGCCCTCAAGGATTTTCCAGACCCAGGGGCCCCCGCCAGCACCACCTCCCTCCACCAACTCTTCCTCCTCCCCTTCCTCTTCCTCCTCCTCTTCTTCTTCCTCCTGTAGTACCCATGTTTCCCTCTACCCGAATGCCAATGTGGTCCAGATGGGGCCCAAGGCTGTGAGTGCAGGAGCAGGGATCCCTGCACCAAGCGGGCGTGAGCAGCCGCTGAGCACCAAGCACAACCCTCCCCCTACAACCCCTATATCCCTGGCTCCTGTGGCAGGTGGCTTGCCTCCTCAGAAGACGCCCCCAAACAACTCCCCTTCAGTGCTGCCCCCTTCTTCCGCCCCCTTCCCCCACGTGTTGGCCAACCTGCCTCCTCCACCAGCCCTCCGCCCTCTCAATAACATGACTGCCAACTCCAGCTCGCCCGGTATGGTGGGGCCAGCAATGGGCGGACACCTCCCGTCCCCCCATGGGATGGGGCCGGACAAGTCCCCCGTCCCATCCCGCTATCCCTACGCGCCCCCTCCACCCCCTCCCAACTCCTCCGGCCAGTACGGCCTGCCTCCCCCATCCCAGGCACTGCCCAGCTACAGCGCCTCCTCCTATGGACACTCCTTCCCACCGCCCAGCAGCCTCTCTGTCTCCAGCCAGCCTCCCAAGTACACCCAGCCCTCCATGCCTTCCCAGCCCGTGTGGAGCCAGGGTCCCCCACCCTACAGCCGCCCTCCGGGGAACCCTGGCTCTCACCCCCCTCCAGCCTCTTTCCCTGGCCAAGCCATCCATCACCAGCAACAGCAACAACAGCAGCAGCAGCACCACAACCATAACCACAATCATGGCACTAGCAGCACTGGGCTGCCCCCAGCGGCGGCAGCAGCTGCCACAACCCAAACCTCGGGAGGGTATTCCCACCCTATGGAGCCAGGCCCACATCATCCTTCCCATGCCGCCTATGGGCTGCGCCTCTACCCACCCCACGGCCATTCTACATATAGCCAAGCCCCCTCTGCTGCTTCTGCTTCTTCCTCTTCCTCCTCCTCCTCCTCCTCCTCCTCCTCCTCCTCCTCCTCTTCCTCCTCTTCTTCCTCCTCCTCCTCCTCCTCCCAGGGGCCATATCCTGGGGTCTGTAGCCACCCCCAAGGGCAGAGCAGTGCCACCTATGCCTTTCCCCCACCACCTCCCCCTTCACCTGCACATGGGGCCGGTCCCCCAGTCACTTCTGCCTCGGTGACACTCTCCACAGTCATAACCACCATGGCTGCTTCCTCCTCTTCCTCCTCCACTGCCACCCCCTACAAGACCGTGTCGCCTCCAGTGGGGCCCCCTGTTGTGGCCTCCTACGGAAAGCGGACGGCTTCCCCTTCCCCCACCTTCCAACCCCCGGCCCCCTACAAGCCCAGCTCCCCGCCCTCCTCCTCCTCAGCATCCTCCTTCCGAGCAGCCACACCACCAGGCTACAGGCTGACCTCTTCCCCCGTGGCTGGAGGCTACAAGGCCCCCTCGCCAGCCCCCATTGCTCCGCCGGCCTCTGGGAACATGGCTGCCCCTCCTCCACCTTTGCCTCCACTGCCCCTCAGTGCCGCACAGATCAAGCAAGAGCCTTCTGAGGAGTATGAACCCCCTGAAAGCCCAATGCCTCCCGTCCGGAGCCCCTCACCAGCCCCCAAAGTGGTGGATGTACCAAGTCATGCCAGCCAGTCAGCCAGGTGAGGAATGAGCGGAGTGGGAAGGGAATAATAGAATCATAGAACCATGATCTCCATCCAGTCCAACCCCATTCTGCCATGCAGGAACTCACAATCAAAGCACCCCTGACAGATGGCCATCCATCCTCTGTTTAAAGGCTTCCAAAGAAAGAGACTCCACCATTCTCTGGCAGCATTTTCCACTGTCGAACAGCTCTTACTGTCAGGAAGCTCTTGCTAATGTCTAGGTGGAATCTCTTTTTCTGTAGTTTACATCCATTGCTCTATTCTCTGGAGCAGCAGAAAACAAGCTTGCTCCATCCTCAATATGACACCCCTTCAAATACTTAAACTTCTCTTCTCTAGGCTAAACATACCTAATGTCCTAACTCTCTCTTCATAAAGCATGGTTTCCAGACCCTTCACCATTTTGGTCTCCCTCCTCTGGACACGCTCCAGCTTGTCAACATCATCCTTTTTAAATTGTGGTGCCCAAAACTGAACACAGGGAAGGGAAGGAGAAGGGCAGCACAAGGGAGTCTGAGATGAGAGAAACAAGAGAAAAGCAGCTCCATCAAGCCTCTTCCACCAGCCTAATTCATCCGCACATTACCCCCTTATCCTGCCTATGGGCTGTGCCTCTACCCATCCCACTGTCATTCCACTTACAGCCAGGGCCCTTCTGCATTTCTCTTTTAAAAATAACCTGAGCTTTTATTAACAATCACACATACATGCTTGCACAGTGCTTGTCAATGACATAGTGGCCAACATACGCAATGCGTTGTGTTGCTCATGGTGTATTTCATATTGAGTAAAAAGCCCTACGATAGGGTCACTTTAGGATCGCCGTAAGTCGGAAACAACTTGAAGGCAAACAACAACAATAGCAACAAAAATTACACTAGATATGATTGATTACATTAAAATCATTGTGCCCTGCTGTGAGAGTAGATAGTCTTCCTATACTTTACCACTTAATAAATGGGGGATCCTACCATGTTTTGCTGACTGTTGAATAGCAAAATGTTTAAGTTGTGGTTCTTCCAAGCCAAGAATGCTGCCCATGCAGCCCATTTGTGGAATGCCACAGAGGCACAGACCGTCTCACAGTGACATGTGCCAGCAACAGGAGTTCTGGGACCTCCTTCACCTTAACCTAGGTGGCCTTTTGTTTGCACACAGCATCAAACAGAGACTGGATATAGAGGGAGAGATTTCACTTTGCTTGGATATGGAGAGATGTGCCTGGATTCATGGGTTGTGTGTGTGACATGATTCTGTGGGAGTGCAGATGAGTCCTTGGAGGGTATCAGGAGAGCAGTTAAGCTTCCTCAAAATCTTAGCTTCCTTCCTCTCTATTTCTCTCTCTCTCTCTCTCTCTGTGTATGTTTGTCACTTGTGGTTGCAAAGATATGCAACTATATCTTTACACATGGTTAGCAATTTTTGGCAGTGAGGCAAGAGTGCATAGCAGCCAAAGTTTAAAGATAGGCAGTAGTACCCTTAAAATATACAATATATTAAATATATTTAGTGGTATTAAGTATTTTTATAAAATGTAAAATTAATTGTTAGGTGCATTCCATTTTCCTCAGTGCTTTTTCTATCATTGGCTAGAATGCTGGAAGGTGAAAGGAAATAGTATTATGTAGTTAGAATAATGCCTCCATTTTGGGTAGAATAATACCTACATTTTTTCCCTTGAATCTCTGTAGCTAAAACGATACAGTGGGCCCTTCGTATTTGCTGGGGTTTGGTTCTAGGACCCCACAGGGATGTAAAAACCCTTGATGCTCAAGTCCCATTAATTACAATAGTATAGTAAAATGGTATCCTTTATATAAAATGGCAAAATCAAGGTTTGCTTTTTGAAATATGTGTGTGTATTCAAGCAGTGGATGTTTGAATCTATGGATAAAAAATCCATGGATAAGGAGGGCTGACTATAGTAGAGATTGCTTCGGGTCACTTTGGAGGTATGCTGTTTAAATGATGCATGCATCCTAAGAGGTTGGAAGTCATGCCAAAGCCACGCTCCAGTCTTAAAGACTGCTTTGGTGCAGCTTCTGGCCTCTTAAGATGCCTGTGTCATTTAAACAACATACCTCCAAAGTGACCCAAAGCAGCTTTATTTTGACCTGTCTGTTCAGGCCCTCAGTTTTCCTTTAATGAAAACTTAAGAGAAAATCAGAAAACAACCCTTGAATATATTTGAAGGCCCCTATCTTGTACACACCACCCTAAGCCTAGTTCCCCACCCTCTTCCTCCTCCTAAGCGCATGGCATAGCTTGATAAAACCTGAAAAGCTAGAAGGGTTGCGGAGTAAGATTTCTAGTGGACTGAATGGAGTAGCCTTGAGTGCCCTCTGTAGCTCCTAGCTGCCTTCCTGACTCTTCCAGGCTACTCAGTGCAAAGGAAAACTGTTTTGCAGTTCACTTAATTTGCAAATTCAGGCCAATGAATGTTTTACTTTCCTTGTTGGAGAATTTGGGTTACCTTGCATCAGAACTTCACTTTAATATGTTTAGTGTAGATAGGGTAATTGAGCAGAAATAGGCAGTAGGCAGATCAGAATCTGTGCATAACTTCTTAGGATTTCTGACTCCCAGTTGTTTAACAAGCAACAACAAAACACATCTCCAAATTACACTGCTGAAATGAAAAAAAGGCTTTTAGTCACCAGGAGTGGATTTTGATGTGGAAGAGTTGTAAAATCCACTCAGTTGTGGTGCTTAAATACATGGGCTCAGAACTTTTAAATCCTAGGTGTGTTTAGTTTCACTGAGCTGTAACTAGTGGGTCTCCAGTAAAAACAAAAAACAGAACCAAAACACACCTCAAGTAGATACTGTAAACTTAAAGTCTGACCACCTTTTTAAAAAACAAAGAGTATGCCTGCATGTCCTTCTCATCTCCACTTTATTTGGAAGCTCATGTCGTAGTTCTTTGATAGGTTCAACAAACATCTGGATCGTGGCTTCAACTCCTGCTCACGGACTGATCTGTACTTTGTGCCCCTGGATGGCTCCAAACTGGCCAAGAAACGGGCAGACCTGGTAGAGAAGGTACGCAGGGAGGCAGAACAGAAGGCCCGGGAAGAGAAAGAGCGTGAAAGAGAGAGAGAACGGGAGAAGGAACGGGAGAGAGAGAAAGAAAGGGAACTAGAAAGAAGCGTGGTAAGTACCGGAACTGTTTTAACTATCACAAGCTCCCATACTCAGCTCCTGGCTGTCTAAAAGGGTAATGGGTTAGCTAAACTGATCTTTAAAAGACAGGGGTGTTGGGTTTGGGCCAAAATCTAAAGATAGGCAGTAGTACCCTTTAAAAATTAAATATATCTAGTGGTATTAAATGTTTTATAAAATGCATAATTAATTGTTTGGTACATGCCATTTTACCCATGGCATTTCCAATCATTGGCTAGAATGGTGGAAGATAAAAGGAAATAGTATTAGTACTTAGAATAATGTATATATCTTGGATAGAATAATGTCTACATTTTCTCTTTGAATCTCTGTAGCTAAAAAAAAAAAAAAAAATAGAGACATAGGAGATTACCACAGTGTTCTTAAATAGTGGGATAGAAGCCCGATTCTGTCGCACAACCTTTTGACTAGGCAGTAGGTATCCTGTAGTCAATCTGTGCTTCTGCCTCTGCTTTTAATGAATGGGAAGATCCTGTGAATAGTTGTCAGTCCCACAGTTAACCCCTTATTGATGAATGTGCCATAGGTCATTTCAGTGTAATTCAGAGAGAAGGGGATGTAAACCAATTTCAATGCATTTAAACCAGTTTCAGTGCACACCTCATTCCCAATGAAGTATAGATTTTTACTCCAGGGCAGGCAATCATTTGTCTTTAGCAGGAGAAAGGGCTTTTAAACTGGTTTTACCACACACACACCACTCTCAATGATTGATGATGATGATGATGATAAAAATTTTATTTATAGCCCGCTCTTCTGTCCAGGCAATCGGAGCAGGGTACAACAAGTTAAAAAGACTCAAGTTGAAACAATTCCAATAGCCCACTACCTAACCTCCCACCCCTTAAAATTAAATTAAACTAGCAAAAAATTAAAACCAAACAGCAATTAAAAATATAATAATTCCTCATGAAGCAACTGTTCCTTGAGCGGCGTGGACAGTAGCAGCAGGGGTCAAAGTATTGCGAACTAGCGGGAGATTATAACCCAATTTCAGAGCCAGGAAGTTAAGGAGTTTCTGGGAAGGCCTGCTGGAAGAGATGCGTCTTTATAGATTTTTTTAAAGCAGTCAAGAGAGGTAATAAGATGCATCTCATCCGGCAGGCCATTCCATAGCTTGGGAGTGTTAGTGGAGAAAGTCCTCTGGGAGGTCTGTGACAGCCTAGTTTTCATAGGCTGTAGCAGGTTCCTCCCAGAGGACCGAAGTGTGTGTGTGGGGGGGGGGGGTTTCACATGGGGAAAGGCGGTCCCTGAGATAAGATGGACCTAAGGGCTTTAAAGGTTAAAACCAACACCTTGTACTGCGCCTGGAAACTAATCGGCAGCCAGTGGAGAGACTTAAGCACTGGTGTTATGTGCTCTCTCCTGGATGTCCCGGTGACAAGCCTGGACACCATGTTTTGAACTAACTGAAGTTTCTGGGTTAAGCACAAGAGTAGCTCAATGCAGAGTGCATTGCAGAAGTCCAAATGTGAGGTTACCAAAGCATTCACCACAGATTCCAGGTCCTTCATGTGAGTCACTAGGTTCTAGTTACTTACATAATATTGTATATCTGACACGTAAACAGAACAGTAGTGCAATAAGATGCATCTGCAACCTGTTATCAGTTTACAATTATGTGATAACCTGGAAAGAATAGTTGCCATTTCGGGAGTTTACAAAGCTGCAATTATTTCAGGAGAGAAGCTTCATGCAATAATCTCCATAGTTTTCATTTAATGAAAACATAAAAGAAAATCAGAAAACAACCATAGAATATCTTTGAGGGTCTCAGTCTCCTATGGACCTTGCATGCCTTGATGTCCAAATGCCTCCCACTGACTTACACCCCTCTGATCTCTTGCAGAAGGTGGCACAAGAAGGCCGAGCGGTGGAGTGTCCATCTCTTGGCCCTGTCGCTCATCGCCCATCCTTTGAGCAAGGCAGTGCTGTGGCAACTGTCCCGCCATACCTGGGCCCTGACACACCAGCTCTTCGTACCCTCAGCGAGTACGCCCGACCCCATGTGATGTCTCCAAGTAACCGCAACCATCCTTTCTATGTCCCACTGGGTGCTGTTGACCCAGGACTGCTGGGCTACAATGTGCCAGCCATCTATAGCAGTGACCCAGCCACGCGGGAGAGAGAGCTGAGAGAGCGAGAAGCTCGTGAGCGAGACCTTAGGGACCGTGATCTGCGCGAGCGCCTTAAACCTGGCTTTGAGGTGAAGCCGGCTGAATTGGAGCAGCTCCACACTGTCCCTAGTGCTGCCATGGATCCTTTTCCACGTCACGGGGGGTTGGCTTTGCAGGCAGGCCCTGGCTTGCACCCTGCTTTCCCCTTCCATCCGGGGCTGGGCCACCTGGAAAGAGAGCGGCTAGCATTGGCGGCAGGCCCTGCCTTGCGTCCTGATATGTCCTATGCTGAGCGCTTAGCGGCTGAGCGGCAGCACGCAGAGAGAGTGGCTGCTCTGAGCAACGATCCCTTGGCTCGGCTGCAGATGCTCAACGTGACTCCTCACCATCATCAGCACTCCCATATCCACTCCCACCTTCACCTCCACCAGCAGGATGCCATCCACGCAGGTGAGGAGATCTGTTGCAAATGTCTCTCCACAACCTGAGCATGGGGTCATCTTTCAGGCTTTCTTCTTGTTCAAATGAAAAGACTGGAGCTGTACTTCTTCAGACTGGTGCTCTGTGTGTGCGTGTGCTTCACATGACTGCTCTCCCATAACAAATAAACAAAGCTACCTGTTGCCTGCAGTGGTACTTCCAAAACAAGATTGTACCACTTCAGTGACAGCCAGATTTTAGAAATTTTGATCCTATTATGTTGGAAATGTTCATTATTGTTCTAATTATGTAATTAACAATTACTTATTAATGAATTATGTAGTTAACTGGAATCAGAATTGGAAGGGGACTCATGGGCCATAAAGTCCAACCCCTTAAGATCTCTAGGTAAAGCATCCCCAGCAGGCAGTTGTCCGGCCTGTTTTGAAGACATCCAGAATAGGAGATCCCACCAGCTCTCTAAGTGATTGATTCCATTGCCAAATCGCTTCTCCATATAAGTTCTGTCTAATGTTCAATCAAAATCTATCCTCCTGTAACTTAGAACCATTAGACCTGGTGCACCCCTACCTCTGGAGCAGCAGAAAACAAATCTGGCCCATCTTCTCTGTCACAGCCTTTGAGATATTTGAAGAGTACAGTCATGTCACTCCTCAGTCAGAAGACTTCACCAGGCTGAACATGCTCAGCTCCTTTAGCTTCTCCTGAAGTGTTTTGTTCTCCATAGTTCTTATCATCCTAATTGCCCTTCTCTGAACTTGCTCCAACTTGTCTATATCCTTCTTAAAATGAGGCACCCAGAACTGATCATAATATTTCAGGGAGGCCTGAGCAGTGCAGAAGATATTGGGAATCTTATTTCTCTTGACTTGAAAACTATGCTTCTATTAATGCAGCATTTGCTTTCTTTGCTGCAGCATTGTACTGCTGGTTCATACTCAACTTATGATCAATAGTAATCCCAAGGTCCTTTTTGCATGTAGTATTGCTGAACTATGTATCCTCCATTCTATACCTGTGCATTTCATTTTTGTGGGCTAAATGTAGAATTTTAAATTCGGCTCTATTGAATTTTATTTTATTCTGTCCACTTTTCTAGTTTATCAAGGTCCTTTTGAGTTCTTTTCCTGTCTTCCAATGCCCCTCCAAGTTTTGTATCATCTGCAAATTTGATTCTCTCTGCCCCGTCAATTAAGGCATTGACAAAAATGTTGAAAATGGTCCCAGGAGAGAACCATTGATGACTCTTTGAGCATGTTTTTCCATCAGGTATGGATCCATCTCACAGTGTTCCCATCTATCCACATTTAATCAGCTTGCTAAGTAGAATATGATGGACAATCTTATCAGATATTTTGCCGACATCCAGATGACATTCACAGCATTCCCACCATCTACTAAACTAGTGACCTGATCAAAAAAGAGATATTAGTTTGGCAGGATTTTATTCTTTACTCAGTGTTGTAATACTTTTCCTTGTATTGAGGCCAGGCTACTTGGCCTGTAGTTTCCTGGCTCTTCTATTTTGGCTTTTTTGAAGAGAGGAACAATGCTTGCTCATCTCCAGTCCTCTGGCACTTCACCCATTCTCCAGGATTTCTCCAAAATGACAGTGTTTCTGCAAGTACATCAGCAAGTTCATTCAGTGCTCTGGGATGCAGTTTATCTGGCCCTGCTCATTAGGTTAACTAAGTGATTCCTGATTCATTCCTTATCAATCCTGCTTTACAATCAATTGGTAATTAATTATTATTCTCTGTATTGTAAACTCATTACAGGTCTGGTTGCAAATTAAAAATTGATCTCTAATTACTGGAGGGGGGAGCTTTCATGTCCCACTCTTTGTTCTTTCTGGGAGGTTTTGGGGCTAAACTGTACTCCTCGTCCCCCACACAAAAATGTTCCCCCACACAAAAAAGTTCCCCTCTAAAAATGTTTAGACATTTTTGCTTAATGTGGACTGTCCGCATTTAGTTCAAGGATGCAGAGCTGGAGTTGTGCACACAGAGCTGTTGTTACCCATTGGGCTTGGCATTCTGTTTCATGACATTGTCATTCAGCAGAAGAGTTATTTAGACAATCTTTGTGTAACCTGCATATGGCGACTTGGCCCTTGCAACCCTGATATAGGATCTCGGGTGCTTGATTGTATGCAAATCAAATAGACTCTTAAGCAAAAATTTGCTCATCTTGCACATTTTTCTTCTTCTTGCATTGTGTGTGCAATGCAATTACAGGATCCAAAAGAATGAAAGAATTAAATTACCCATCCATGGGTAATCCCACCTCATGGCTATGGTAACTTTAATTCTTTTGGCTCCTGTAATTGCATTGCACATACCCTTCTAGCCCTGCTTTTGCATCTGTAAGAGACAGAAGTTTGGTGTGACTTTTGGGTATTCATATATGTCCATCAGAGAGCCAGTATGGTGTAGTGGTTTGACTATCGGACTTTGACTCTGTAGCAATGGGGCTTTCTAGATTGTCAGGAAAGTGTGACATGAAGTTGCCTTTTCCTTAATGCTTAGCAGCTGCACCGCAGCCTTTAGATGGAACTGAGCTGTTCCTCAGTTTTTAAAAAAGAAACTGGGAAAACCAGCACCTTTTAAAAGGCGCTTCTTCTCCCCTAAAATGCAAAAAAAAAGTGTTCATGGCACACTTTCCCTTTTTCTCATCTAAAGGCTAGAGTTTCATGCAGCCATGAACACACTTCTTTTTGCCAATCTAGAAAGCCCCATTGACTCTGGAAGCCAGGGTTCAAGTCCTGGCTCAGCCATGGAAACCCACTTGCTCTCAGCCCCAGAAAACCCAGTGATGGGGTCACAGTAAGTAAGAAATAACTTGATGGCAAAATAGTTTGTTCTACAAACATATCCTAAATGCATTTCCTAATGTCTAGCTGAAATCTGTTTTCTTGCCATTTCAACGGTTATACTAGACCACTCTGCAAGAAAAGAGAACAAACGTGCTCCATCTTCTGTGTGAGGGAGGTTTTCAGAGATTTGAAACCACTATCATGCCTCCCCTTTATCTTCTCATCTGCTAGCTAAGTATACCAGCTCTTTCAATATTTCCTCCTAAGGTGTGGTTTCCAGAACACACAGCATCCTGTTCGCTCTGCTCTGGAAAGACTCAGTTTACAATATCCTTCTAAAAACGTGGGTCCCAAACCTGGACACAATATTCCAAATGAGGTCTAACCATTAAAGCAGACTAGAGAAGAATTATTATTTCCTGTGACCTGGATGCTGTTGCAGGTTAAGACTGTTTAACTTTTTCAACTCCTGCTCCATATTGCTGGCTCATCCAGTAAGGCACATAGATATTTTAAATATGCACTGCTGCAGAAGTAGGTGTTCCTTATCCTATACTGGCGTTTTTTAATTTTTTTGAAAATCTTAAATTCCATCTTACTAGTTTTGACTTAATGCTCCATCCTGTTCAGATGTTTTTTGGATCTGGCTCTTACCTTCTATCTATTGTGTTGACTGCAGCTTGTCGCTTTATAATGTTAGCAAATTTGGTAAATAACTCCTATACACACTCATCCAGATCTTTAACATCCAAAAATGTTGAAGAACAAAAAGCTGAGCACAGAATCGTGTAGCACTCTTCTTAAACTGTCCTTCAGGTGGATGCCATGAACACTTGTTAAATATGATTGCTCAACCAGCTGTTTTATACACTTAACAGTAATAGTATCCATCCCACATTTTTCATCTTGTCAACACTGTAGGAGAGACTACTGGCACAATATTTCTTTGACATACCAAACTAGTAATGCCATTAGGGAAAAAAAAGTTTGCTCTTTCCTAGTATTCAGCATGGTATTTTCTTGATGCTCACAAATTAACCTTTTAATAATCTGTTCTAGAGTTTAACCTGGTATTAATGTCAGACTCACAGTCTGTTATTTCCTGGGTCATATATTTTAAACATAAATAAACCAAACACACTACTAAACTTACAAAACTAAAAAGGAGCGGGTGTGTGTGTGTGTGAAATAATGACTTCCAACTTTTCAACTAATGGTTATATATACAGTAATGGCCAAATCATATAGTTTCAATAGCCAATCTTTCTTTATTGGGGTCATCTTATCTTTTCATTTCTGCACATAACAGCAGTTGATGTTATAACTGTTTTAAATCTGTTGTTTTTATGTGATAGTTTTAACTGTATTTTAAAATTGTATTGTTTTTAGCTGATCTGTTTTGTTAGCTACCTTGAGTCCCACTCTGGAAGAAAGATGTCATATAAATGAAATAAATAAATTTAACAAAATGAAAATTTTTAAAAAATCCACCCATTACGAGGGGATATCCAAAAGTTTTAATGATCACCTTTTAAAAAAATGGACAGAAAGTTTGCTTTGCTTTGTAGTAGTTAACTTATCTCTATGTAGTCACTATCTAGATTGATACATTTCTCCCAGCGTATCTTGACCCTCCAAATACCTGATATTGTAGACATCTCCAGATTGCACCTGACAAGGATTTTACACTTTAGTCACTTCTGGCAGAGCCAGTCACAAAAATAAAGGACGCAATGAGCCGATTTTCTCAGCAACGTTGCACTTAGGGACCAATGATGACACTGACAAAATTTCATCAATATGCCATAATAACTTTTGGGCGATAATTATTACTTTACGATACCCCCTCGTAAGGCGCAATCTGAAGACTTACTGACTTCAAAGACTGCAGTATTTGAAGCAAGAAATACATTTGATAAACTAAGCTAAGAGGTGAAACAGACAGTCCCCATTGTGGTGGCTTCCCACCGGCTTGTGGGGGGGCATGTCATTTGGATGACGCTTGCCCCCAAGCCAGCAGGAAACTATCATGAAGCCACCTGAGTGACCACATGGCAGGCAGCTTTGTGGCGCTCCAGCAGCACAGAGTTTATACACCATACACTGCTGGAGTGCCACAAAGCTGCGGTGATGGTGGAAAAGCTAGCTCTTTGCCAGCTCAAAACAAAGTGGCTTTCTGCCACTTCTTTTTTGGGCCAGCAAAAAGCCGGATCAGGGCTGTGGCATGTGGTTGCTGCAGCCCCAATGCAGTGATCAACCCCTTCCCTTCAGGGCTGTTTCGGCCATAAGAAATCAGGAACAAAATGAATTTAATACATATCCCACAACACTTTTTTTAATTTCTGATTTATCCCTGTTCCATTTCAGAAGCTAACTTTAATCTCTCCTTTCTGCAGCTTCTGCCTCTGTTCACCCTCTTATTGACCCACTGGCTTCTGGGTCACATCTCACTCGGATACCCTACCCAGCTGGTACCATCCCTAACCCACTTCTGCCTCATCCACTCCATGAAAATGAGGTGCTGCGCCACCAGCTTTTTGGTAAGAACTGAAATACAGAATGCAGGATATGAGCAAAGGTTTTGTCGGGATTTGGTGTATGTGAAGAGAATGGCCAGAGAGAATGGAATTGCTAGGGGATGGGAAAATAGATGGATAAGAAAAGTATAAGGATGGAGAGGAGTCCAGGTCTGGAACAGCAAAGCAACAGTGCATCACAGAAGGACCTGGATGGGAAGCAAGGAGAAAAGCAAAGTTATTTAGCAAGGTGAGAAGCAAGGCCGTGAGAGTGTGACTTGCTCAAGATCACCTAGTATGTTTCCTTCACCAAGAGAAAGTCTTAGTCCAGCACTCAGACCACAACAACACACTAGCACTCTTTTTTACTTTCTACTAAGAAATAAAAGGGGGAAAATCGCAGGCAGTTGCTTAATAAGATTAAAGCTACTGGAGGGTTTGTGGTCTGATCAGTGAATATAAAAACACTGAGATGACTGAGAAGCACATGACAATTTATTTTATTGAACTTATCCATTAAAGCAAATTAATTTAATATTTCCTATCTGCTTATATAAATGGGTCTAATAGGAGACAACTGGCAACCAATTCAGATCTGAATTGAAGCATTGGGGTAGACACTGTGTGCCTTAAAGGAAAGGGGCAAGAGGAAGTGTAGCTGAGAGGTGAAAGGAGACTGACAGAGCACCTTTATCTCATCTCTGTTTGTCTTGCTAATTTTATTTTTTATTTCATGGAGTACCCATGTGGCCAGGAGGAGGAAGGGTTGGTGTGCACGAATGCCTCTCCAATACCATTTCAACTGAGAACAGCCACATATTGACAAAATGCAGACTTGGCACTAACATTTTGCCCCTCCTGTATGATTTTAACCATCTTTGTCTGAAGAAGGTATCACTGTTTGGTGGATTTTGGGTGCTATTGTAGTTTGTTTCAGAGAGGCATGCAAAAGCGGGAGTTTTGGCAGGCCTACCTTCTCTTCCTGCCTCCCCTTTATGATCTTCTGTCTGACTGTTCAGGTGAGAGGAGCCATGCTGTTCTCTAGGAATGTCTGGCCTCCCCAGGCAGCTGTGATCCCTTGTGCAGATCAGTCGTGATTAGTTGTTGTTCTCTTTTCTTCTTCTCCTTTGGCTGCAGCTGCCCCGTACAGAGACCTGCCTGGCTCGCTCTCTACCCCAATGTCTGCAGCACATCAGCTCCAAGCCATGCATGCACAGTCTGCAGAGCTGCAACGCCTGGCCCTGGAACAGCAGCAATGGCTGCATGCCCACCACCCTCTGCATGGCGTACCACTCCCAACCCAGGAGGATTACTACAGGTGTGTGGATTGTTGTGGGGCTAGATGTGGCCCATGTGTGTTGTCGATGTTTTTAAGCAGGGTGAAGGAGGCAGTGGGGTCCAGGTAAGAACGTAGTCATGTTTTAAGTTAAGTTTCCAGTCTTCTGTCTAAATCTGTGAGGAATGAAGATAAATGTTCTTGAAAGCCTTGGGGTTAGGTGGGTGTTTATCAAGGATTCTGTGGTCAAGAACAGTGGATAAGCTTCCCAGAGAGATCTGATCCACCACTATCAGTCTTCAGCATAATGCGCAGGACAGGAATGAATTTTAGGTCACATAAGTGAGTGCTACTCATGAACTAAGTCAGAGGCCAAGAACTGTCTCTGAAATCTCTTCCACAGCATACTGGAATTGCTTGGCAGAAGTAAAGTGGACAGCATTCCTTGAAAGTAGAAGCTTTTAAAAAGCAATATTGTATTGGTCCGAAGAACACATACATGTCCCTTTTTTTAAGAAAGAGACTCCCATCTGCTAACTGTTGTTGGCCATTACACAGAATCAGGTTTTAAGGCTGTTTTCCAAAAGGAGGAAGCCTGTAGCATTGTACTGTGGCTACTCTGAATGCATGCAGAAAGCTCAACAGGTACAGACTGTAATGGTCCCATTGTAAACTGGCATTCCCTTTCCATGACTTTACTGACTTTGCTGACTTCCCAGTTGCTTCTGGTAACAATTCAAAGATCTGTTTTTGACCTTTTAGGCCCTAAATGGGCTTGTTGTTCCTGCATGGCAGGGGGTTGGACTGGATGGCCCTTGTGGTCTCTTCCAACTCTATGATTCTATGATTCTATTCTATGATTCTAAACAAATGAGCAGAAACTGGGCTAACTGTGCTCATCCATGGCTTTCATTTGTTTCACTAAGTGCCAGGTAGGTTTTCCTCCTCCAGCAGCAGAATGTAATTCTGCAGCCCTTCCTAAGATTTCCTGAGCACTCAGCCACTTGAAAGAACTGCTAATCTATTTCACAGAGAAATAATTATAATCTCTTGAAATTAGTTTTTAAAACTATACAATTTTGTTGCATTCTGTTCAGCCATTCCACTCAGTTTTTACTTGTTCTTTCTCCCAGCCACCTGAAAAAAGAAAGCGATAAGCCCCTTTAGATGGATTCCATTCCCCATGATGACTTCATCACCCCTTTGCTGCTGCTTCTTCTTTGAGAGGAAAACCAACCAACCAAATCCTGGGCCGGAAGGAAGCTGCACAATGACACAACTCCCAGTCTCTATCAACAAGAGTGACAGAAGAACTAGAACAACTCTGTGTGGAGGGTAGACAGGTGGCAAAAAGGAAGGACAAAGAGGGTGTGAAACACCAATTAGGACTTTTGGCAAATGGATCACTTTTCCCTTGTATCCAGTAAGTGAAGGTATTATCCCCCATGTGCCTCTTCTGTGCCCTTACCCACCCCAAATCCTTGGGCACATCTGGCTGATCAGCAAGAACTCAAAGCATGATTGACTAAATACACCCCCTCCACACCTTGATAGACAAAATCCAGAGGAACAGTGCATCGTGAAACTTTGCGTGAAGGCATTGTTGTGTTCTTCCTCAACCCTTGAGAGACTGAGCTAAGTCAATAGGTGCGTAGCACCATGTATCTTTGGGGGCTGCTATCTTTTTATCCATGCCTTGGTGGTAGAGGAGAATGTTACGGGACTCTTCTAAGAATGGCAACTCTCCTTTCTCCTTTTGTCCCCTTGGCAAGAAGAGATCAGTGTGGCCAAGTGATGCAAGGCATGGTGGGACTTTCCGCAGTTGCAGCCGCCCCTTTCCTCTTCACCCATTCCAATTGATGTATTCATGCACATCCCGTTAGACGTGGCAGTTTTGCGTAGCAATTTGTGATTCCTTGACTTCCCCGTGTGTGTGTCTAATCTCACGGTTGTATATCTTGATCTGTCCTATATATTTACATAAGAACATTAAAAGATACCCAACTATGGGAGAAAGATCTCCCTACACACCCAGTTCCCCCACATTCTACTAATTTATATATAAATTCAGGTCTTAAGAAAAAGACAGTCAAATAGCTACAACAGCAAGCCTTTTGGAAACTGTTGTGTTGTGTTAATTTTATGTACACATAGGGGTTATTATCAAGTTTTTTTTTTCCAGAGTGTGGAAGTGGAACAAGACATTGGAGACAGGTTCAGTTGCTCTAGAGGAGAGCAGGAGGTGCTCTGGCTTTCCCTCTTGCTTTTGCACCTTTCCTTCCTGGTGTGTTTTGGCAACTGGGCAGAAGAAGCCTGATAATGTCAGCATTTTTCATAATAATACCAGCATCTTGCTTCTTTGCTTTAGTTCCCTTCTGTACTTCTTTGGCATAGAGGAATATGGTTTGTAGGGAGCGGTGACATTACAATTTCCTGCCTGCCCACCTCAGTGAGGGTCAAATGAAGAAACATTTTTAAAGTAACATGATGAATCAGAACAGTTATTTTATCAGTGAAAGGAGTAATGGTTTCTAGTTACTTTTTAAAGTCACTTTTTAAAGGGCATTTTGACAGAGTTTTTGCAAGCATTTTTCAAGCTCTTTTCTCGATCCCACCCAAACAATGAAAGAAAAAACTAGTGTATTGTCCTGTTTCTTAAACATGAATGAGCAATGTCAGCATTTATTTTTCAATCATTGTACTCAGTATTGGGAACAAATTATTTTTGAAAGGTAATTTTCAAAGCTCTGGATTTGTGCATATGTCAACAGAAACACCACTTTTGGAAAGAAAAACAAAAGGAATTTAGGAGGGGAATTGCTTTCCGCTCTGTCTTCAACTTTCCATTATGGGCCTGTGAGAGTGGGATGGGCCACTATTAAAAATCATTGGGTTCACAAAAATTTAGCAAGGTGCTTCATGTGGTCTCTCTCCAGCCCTTTCCATTTTTCCTGAATCAGTGTTTCATGCACAGCACCTTGAACCAGTGATTTATACAGCGGGGAGTGGGTGCACACCCGGGTCTCTTTCACACTACACAGTTACAGCACTGTGATTCCACTTTAAGTGTCATGTCTGCATTCTATGAAATCCTGGGATTTGTAGTTTGCTCAGAGGCACAAGAGGATATCTCTGGCCAAGAATGCTAAATGTCCATCCAGGAACTGCCAATCCCTGGATTCCTTAGGATGGAACTACAACAGTTATAAGTAGACTAGTAGCAATTATGATTGTGAAGTGTGAATGGGTCCTTGCTGTTCTCATCCAGCAGAAAATCTTTGACCAGGGGAGTCTGTGGTCTGGTTGTCAGGAGGATAAATAAGAATTCTTAGTACTTGCCCTAAGAGCAGCAGCCATTCAAACAGCACCTCCGAGTCCTGACAAACCAGATTAGTCTACAGGTCCACAATCTAAGATACCCCTATGGGGACAACTTTGATATTGAGCTGAAGTGGGGAAGGGAGTGAAAACAAGAAGGATATTGCCCATTTTGCAGAGCGTGGAGACAGGTTCTGCTCTACAGCCGAGTGATAGATAGACTACAAATCTAAAATGAAATGCATATTAGAGGAGATATGCCATTAGGAGAATCAGGACAAAATGCGAAGGAGGTTACTCACTTGGTCCACAATGTCAGGAATACCTCCATGTTGTTTAGTTGGAATTAGGCCATAGTTTGGAGGGCAAAAGGTTCCATCTCACTGCACTGCAGAAACTGGCAACCTACAGGAGTGGAAAAGTAGGAATGAACCTATCAGAGGTTTCTTCAAGGAAAGCAGGTGGGAGGACAGAACTGACATCATAGGTGGAAACAATTTCAAGCAGGAGACGTATAGAAAAGTGAGACAGGTAGGCATGAAAGAGGGGCTTGCAGGATCCCTTGCTATCTGCAGGATTACCTGTGCAGTGACTTGCCTCTTTGACTTAGAAGAGGAGCCCAAATGCAAGGTGGGTTGTGTGTATAGAGTAAGCAGGAGGGGATGGTATTTTGTGAGACCGTTTTAGGAGGCTGGTATCATGAATTGCCTGAGCCAGTGGGGTAGTGGTTCTGAGTGCTGAGATTATGACTCTGGAAACCAGGGTTCGAATCCCTGTTTGGCCATGGCAACCTACTGGATGCCTTTTGGCATGTTACTCTCTTTCAGCATCAGAAGGAGGCAAAGGCCTCTGAACAAAACCCCTCTTGTCAGATTTTGCTAAGGAAACCCCCTGATAGCTTTGCTTTGCATGTATGCATCTTTCGTGGCAAGATTTGTTCAGAGAAGGTTTGCCCTTGCTTTCCCAAGGCTAAGAGAGTGTGACATACCCAAGGTCGCCTATTGGGTTTCATGGCCGAGTGGAGATTCAAACCCTGGTCTCGGGCGTTATAGGCCAGCACTCAAACCAATGCCATGCTGGCTCCTGGGTTCAAAATGGTTGTGAGACCTGGACAGGGAAGGAAGCAGAGATTGCCAGAAAACCAATGTGCTGGGGAAGTCTCACTGCTCAGATGTGATGAGATATGGTGCTGAAGATACAGCTAAAAAGACAAATATCAATCCATCCAAATTCCTGGGGTTAGGGGCTCAGGACCCCCATGAAAGTAGGAAAAAACAACCTCTAGGAATCTCTAGGTCCTCCGGCACAATTTTATGGTCAACATCTGGCAGAAATTGGTGATAGAATTGTACTGGAAGACCTGGTAATGCCTAGAGAAATGTTTTGTATAAGAATCTTTTGGTCTTCCATCACAACTCTATAGTCAATATCTGGCAGAAATTGGCCATATGACGCAGGTCCTACAAATGCCTAGTGGAGTGTTTTGTCTGGGAATGTCTAGGTCCTCCAGTCAAACTCTACAGGCTGAATCTGGCTGAATCGCACTGGAGGACCTAAAGACTCCTAGAGAGAACATGCTAATCAAATCTGAACAATCAAACCGCAAAAGTCAAAGCCATACATGTGGAAGGATGACAGTAAATTCCTCGCCTGGAATAATCCTGTATCCAGTTCTGGACACCACAATTCAAAAAGGATGTTGAGAAGCTGGAATGTGTCCAGAGGAAGGCAACCAAAATGGTGAAGGGCCTGGAAACCATAAAGCCCAATGTGGAGAGGCTTAGGGAGTTGGGTATATTTAACCTGGAGAAGAGAAGGTTAAGAGGTGAAATGATAGCCCTGTTTAAATATTTGAATGGATGTCACATTGAGGAGGGAGCAAGCTTGTTTTCTGCTGCTCCAGAGAACAGGACTCGGAACAATGGATACAAGCTACAAAAAAAGAGATTCCACCTCAACATTAGGAGAAACTTCCTGACAGTAAGAGCTGCTCAAGTTGAGTGGAAGACACCCTTCTGCTCTGGGCCCCACAACAAACTCCAACTCCCAGAATCCCATAGCCTTGAGCCAGGGCAGTTAAAGCGGTGCCAAACCGGGTTATTTCTCCAGTGTGGATGCAGCCAGAGTTATAAGGAGGCATCCTGGGGCAGATGGCACAATCCTGGGAACGCTTCCCTGAACAATATAGTCTTTTAATTTTGAATCTGGTTAGAGATTCATATAAAGTGCAGTTTTCCATCTTGCTATTCCTTTATTCTAAATAGACAAAATTACACAATATTAAATACAGATTAACCTTGATATATATAGGAAACAATTGTATTTATCCCTGATGTCACAAGCTTATGTCTCTCTCTATTGTTTTGGGCTAGTGTTAGTGAAACCTTTATGATGATGATGATGATTGTGCTTTATTTATATACATAAAAACAATAAAACACAGAGGTAAACCTGGCCCCATGTGTTTGGCAGTGCCACAAAATGGAGGCCATCCAGGAAAAATGTAGTATGTATATATACATATAAAATATATAAAAGCTCAAAACACTAACATAAATGTAAACCCATGCTCAAAATGGAGGGCATTTTGGAACTCCTCCTGGAAAGGAGGCTGAAATATGTAGGATAAAGCAGGCCCTGCTGCCTGGCTTCCTAAAATGGAGGGCATTTTGGGATAACTCTTGGAGAGAAGGTGGAAAAATGGAGGACATGTCCTCCAGGAAGAAGAGGAGGAGGTGCTTGACCATCTTGGTCCTCCAGCTGCCTAGAGCGTCCCTTTGGCACACAATTCACCCCCACTTCCGGTGAGGTGTGCACTACTTCCGCCTCTTAAGCCCCGCCCACTGGTTAAATCCCTCCCACCGAGCGAGAAGGCCTGTCTGCTCCTCCTGGGAGTTCTGGCCCCGCCCCTTTTCCTCCCCAGCCAATGAGAACAAACTGTTTTGCATACAAGACGTAGGCCGCCCGAGGGGGTCCTTTTAAAGACTCTCAGGCCTCGTTTCTTGGACCGAGTACGTTCTTAGTAACGTTTAGGATTGAGGCCTACCAACATCGATGGCGGGGAGGCGGCCTGAATTTGCTCACCGTGACCTAATTGGTAGTCGCCCTGCGTTGGGTAAAGGCCGCGCCCACCTTCTCTCCGACAGTGATTTCAGCTCTTTTTGTATTTGTCCAGAAGGCTTTCTGCGTCAGCGGAGAGCCGCCCTGTGATTGGTCGAAAAATAGAAAGGAATGTAGAGCTATTGAAAAGGAGTGAGGGAAGTTTCCTCCTTCGAAATGAGAGTCTCTTTCCGTCCTGGTGCTTCTGCACTGGAGAGATAACCCGATTTGGCATCGCTTTAACTCGTCTGATCAGTTGCTATGGAATTCTGGAAGTTGGAGTTTGTTGCGGGGCCTAGAGCGGTATTTTTCCAGTCTGGATGCAGCCACTGTTAATACCGGGATACACCTCACTTTTAAAACCCACTGGGTGCCCTTGGGCAAAAAGTCACACTCTCTCAGCCTCCTCAGGGGAAGGCAAACCGACCGCACTACATTTCTTACAGCGCTGCTACTCCACTTTTAACTGCCTCCCGTTGCATTCTGGGATCTGTAGTTTGAGGCGTGGCGTTTAGAATTCTCAGCCATGGGGCTCTTAGGCCTCACTGGACTACAAGTCCCAGAATGCAACGGGAGGCAGCCATGGGGGCGGGGCCTAGAGCCTCTTAGTTGTCGTGTCGTCTTCCATCCTAGGCCTGCTTCTTCTTCTATTATTAGAGGCGCCCGAGATGTCGAGCCTCCAGCGCCCTCCCGCCGCCTCTGCCTCCGCGGCCCCTACTCCCTCCCTCAGCGCAGAGCAGGCCAAAGGTGAGGGCTGAGTGACACACGAGGCTGCCCTGAGGGCGGGGGGGGTCACTATGACGTTGGCATGGAAACCCCTGCCCCGGAAGCTCTGCGGACAGTCACGTGACAAAGGCTGAACTCTGTTTTCAGTGTGTTTACCTGAGAGAGAACGCCTCTCTAGAATCTGTAGGTCCTCCAGTGCAACTCTATGGTCACCATTTGCCAGACATTGACCCCAGAGTTGCCCTGGAGGAGCTACAAAGGCCTTGAGTGTCCTCTCTAGGAATCTCTAGGTCCTCCAGTGCATCCCTGTGGTCAACATCTGCCAGACATTGACCATAGAGTTGCCCTGGAGGAGCTACAAAGGCCTATTGGAATGTCCTCTCTAGGAATCTCTGGGTCCTCCAGTACATCCCTGTGGTCAGCATCTGCCAGACATTGACCATAGAGTTGCACTGGAGGAGCTACAAAGGCCGCCTAGTGGAGTGTCCGCTCTAGGAATCTCTAGCTCCTTCAGTGTGAGTTTTGGTTAAAGTGGACCATAGAGTTGCACTGGAGGAGGACCTAGATATTCCTAGAAAGGACATATTAAATCAAATCCGCGAATAATCAAAGCCGCAAATATGGAGGGATGAGTGTAATTGGAAGAAAGAAGTGGGCAGCATGAGTTTTCCTAGACTTCAGTCTACTTCCTTGGATGCCTTGGATCCCTTTCAGGGAGAAAGGCAGGAGAGGGATCAAACAAATAAATAAAATTTTGGTGCATTGGAAGCCAGGGACAGACTTTGGTTTTTATCATATGACAGAATTTGGGGGTATAATGCAATGGCAATCTGAACACAATCATGGGGTTTCACGTCATTGCGTATGAGTGTATCTCATGCAATTTCGGGCAATGGGAAGTCATTCCGAACGAAATCATAGGTTTTATGTTATCGCGTATAAGAGTATCTCATGCAATTTTGGGCAATGGGGGGGGGTCGTTTTCGGGAAATGGGAAGTAAATTCGAATTGGCTCTATTCGAAAGTGGGAGAAATTCCTCCCATGTGATAAACTCCATATATATGCCATTGGTATATGGGAATGTTTGCTGTCCTTTTCCCCTCTGAATAACAAATGCATCCTGGGCTCCGGGTGCCATCCTCTCCCCCTGTTTGCAGCAAGGGACAGGCTGCCAAGTCAACACATTTCTTGACGGGAAACAGTAAAAGCAGCGTTACTCAATGGGCTTCTTAGTGATGATCCATTTTGGGATTCCTCCTGGATGGAAGGTAGAAATGAAGGTCACATCCTGGAAAAGGAGGACGCTGCGGCGCTCTCAGTTTCCGCTGGAGGAACTCATCTGTATTAGAGAAAGGCTGGGCCCATCAGTGGAGCACCAGAATGCCATGCACGAAGTTGATCGGTGCAGTTGAGCTCCAGCTAAATTCCCTTCCTTTGGGGAAAGGGAGTAGGAAGAGCAGGGTGGCCATACAAGCCCGGCTGGCTTCCCGCTGTGCCTTACAGCCTTAATGGGACTGAGCTAGTGGGGAAAAGGCTGGTGTCCTTTGTCTGGAGGATGAGATGAAGGTGGTGTCCTCCATATAATAGACCTTACCACAGAGGACTACCTGTGGGCAAATGGGCCTTGGGACCAAGGACAGGGAACCTTGACTCCAGTGCTAAAGATGGAACATTTCTGGAAATGTTCTCCTTAATGAGAAGATTCAATTGCAGCAAGCTTCCCTGAAAGAGGGCTTGCTTACCTTTGCCTCTCAGTGTCCAGTTACAAATGTATTGTGTCAGTAGGGCGCATGGTCACATCTTCTGGGACAACAGTTAGGTCCAACACTAAAAGGGGAAATATACTGAAATGAGACACTACCTGATCATGCTGTAATAATGGAAGGGTACCTATTAATATGAGCGGGGAAGGAGTTGTAGTGGAGGAAATTTTTTTTAGACAGAAGTGCTATTAAGGATTGTTATTATTAATCATTTATTTATGTAGTGTCATCCATGAACATGGCACTTTGCAGACATTACAGAGTAAAACATGTGTAACTTTGTAATTATATAAAATACTAAAATGCAATATTAAAATACAACGGGGGGAAACACACACAAAATAAAACAAAATAGGCAGTGCAGATAATTGAATATACTAAGGATATAAAACATGGCAATGTGTGCTCTTCTTGCTCTGTAGCTCCAACATGATGGGTTAGCATTCTGCTTGAACTCTGGTGCAGTGTCTGCATTTAGCAGGACCAAATGGTAATGCTGCAAGGTTTTTTGTGGGGCTTTTGGGCTATGTGGCTACATAGCCTGAAAGCCCCACAAAAACCTATGGATGCCAGCCATGAAAGCCTTGGAATCCACATTGGTAATGCTGCAGATTGTGAGCTAGGAGGTTGTGTGATAAACAAACACTTAATACACACGAAACCAGCATGTTTAGAGTTGGAATCATTGGAGGGTCTTGCCTCAAAAAACTCTATTTCTGGGCTGTGGGGTGTATTTAATGCTTGGCACTCTTCTTCAGCCAGTTATAAGCTCTGACCATCATGCCTCCCATCTGTCTTCCTAGTGTTAGACGCTCTTTCATCTGTTCACACTGACTTTTCTTCTGTCTTCCTTAGTGGTTCTGGCTGAAGTGATCAAGGCATTTGGTTCACCAGAAAATGCCCAGCGCATGGAGGAAGCAAGGGACAATGCCTGCAATGACATGGGCAAGATGCTGCAGTTCTTGCTGCCGGTGGCTACCCAGATCCAGCAGGATGTGATCAAAGCTTATGGTTTCAGTAATGATGGGGAAGGTAGGTTCAAAGTGCTGAGTTATTTGGAAGTGGAGGGGAAGAGGTTTGATAGCTTTTGTGTCTGTGAGATGACACGATTCAAACGCTGTTCTAGCTGATTGTCAGTGGAAGATGTCCCTTTCCTCAGGGTAGCTAAAGGAGACCTTCCTTGTAGACCACACAATCTGAGAGTTGGAAGAAGAGCAACAAAGTGTCAACATCTCAGTGAATAGATTCTTTTCATGCTGTTTATCTTTCTTTCTTTTTCTAGGAGTCCTAAAATTTGCCCGCTTGATAAAATCTTATGAGACCCAGGACCCTGAAATTGCAAGCATGTCTGGAAAGCTGAAATCCATGTTCCTGCCTCCGATGACACTGCCTCCCCATGGGGCTGGGACAACGGGGGTTGCAGCATCGTGAAGCTGGTGGTCCCTTCTTTGTTTGCATGTCTCAAGACTATGGTCCAAAGCACACTGTAGAAATAATCCAGTTTGAGAATTTCTTTAACTTCCTTGGTTCAGTGCTAGGGAATCCTGGGAATTGTAGTTTATTGTGGCACCAAAGCTCTCTGACAGGGAAGGCTAAATGTCTCACAGAACTACAGTTCCCAGGATTCCCTAGCATTGAGCAAGGGCAGTTAAAGCTGTCTCAAACTGGATTATTTCTGCAGTATGTTTTGGACCTATGTTACTGCCTTGCATCAATGTTAGTTAAGTGGACTTGGGGTTCCTTCCAGTGGCATGTTTCTGTTAACATTCATGTTTAGTGTTCCTTCTGTGCTGTGTATGTATTTTTCTTGCGTTATGCTTGTGAGTAAAAACTTTGTAAATATTTCCCTGCATTTCTATGATTTATTGAGCCTCTGAGCTAGACATTTTCAGCCCCGTGGTGATAAAACACTACTGATGAACATGAGTCAGAACAGTGTTGCCACAGTACACACCATCTCTGTTTCTGTATCAGCCCTGGTGGCGCAGTGGTTAAATGCCTGTACTGCGGCCACTCACTAAAAACTATAAGGTGGCGAGTTCAAGACCAGCAAAAGGGCTCAAGCTCCACTCAGGCTTGCGTCCTTCCGAGGTCGCTAAAATGAGTACCCAGATTGTTGGGGGGCAAATAGTTTACAGTTGTAAACCGCTTAGACACTCCTTAAGGGTATGAAGTGGTATATAAATGAAGATGTTTGTTTGTTTGTATGTGAGCACACACAGCTCTTTACTAGAATCTTCCCAGGTTCTGTTCTGAGAAGACAGGATCGTCAGTGTGTCAGGGCCCAGGCTTGCTTATGGAAGTATAAAAATATAATTAAAACACATACCGAGAAACTGGAGACTTGAAATTTTGTGCACATAACCCAAGATACCCTAATAATTATAGAAAGCTGTATATTAAGTATCCATCCATCTCTTTTGAAAGAGAGAAAATAAAAGGTGTGTCAAAACAGTTATAGTGCTATAATTCTGCTGTAAACCTGATTACCAGATAAATGTGGATGCAGAAGAGAGATTTGTCCATGCATCCTTGGAAACAAGACAATAATTATACCTCAGAAATAATTTTACCTCAGTATAGTCAGCACTGTAGAGTGAGCAAAACAATGCAGATAATGGGCGTTCTGTTTCTCCTTCACATACATGAATCATCTTGCTTACATGCCTGCAGATAGACCTCCCTACCATCTGAACTAAGACCAGAAACAGAAATTCAGGCCTATGACTAACACGTTCAATTTTTTTCTCCTGTTTGCCTGATGAAGAAGCCAGTGTGACTTCGAAAGCTTGCAACATGTAATTGTACAATATGAAATTGTAATAGAGACAGGTCTTATGTGGCAGAGCAAGCTGAGTTACATCTCAGAACAAATGCTGGATCGTGGGAGTGTCATTGCCTCTTTACATACCTGAGTTAGTGAGCAAGGGACAAGATTTCCGAGATGTCTAGGAACATTGTATCTAGATTAGCAATGTGTAATAAGATGCAAATTGTTTACTGATAGACATATCTAAACATAGCAAACTTGTTATCAAAAACTGGTTATGAGTAACAAAAAATCCATTTGATGCCATTTCTCCAACAGAATAAGGATGGCTGAAAAATAAAAATTGATGCATCCTCTTTAGAAGATGGACCTTTGATATAAAGTAGAAATATCCTTGGTACTGTGGACTTAACAGTCAGTGTTCTATAATAAAATTTCTAAGCTTCTCTTCAGATACAAAGTGATGTGGAGTGGTGGGAAGAATCTTTCCGAGAAATATCTTGTCTCCTTTTGGTCCCCGCTTTCTGAGAAGCGGAGTCCTCCTTATGAGAGATGGCAGGTTCAACAGTAAAGTGTCTTCTGGTTATTATATGGCATTAAACTGCAAATGCTGATAGGGTTATTCAGACAGGGAACACACAGAGATGGCTGTTTCCTTGCTATTTAAATATAATTGATACATTCTAAAACAGCATGCTTTATTATGGGCTAGTTGCTGAGTGGATACGAATTTTGCCTTGGAAATGACCCTAAGTAAGGACTAACACTCACCCAGGCGGTTAAACTGGTATCAAAGGGTGAGGGCAATATTTGTTTGCTTGTTTATTATCCTGCCTTTCTCCCAGCATGGGACACAAGATGGCTCACAAAACCACCGGTGAGGCATGAAATCAGTATTCACAGATAGGATATATTTTCCAGTCATGAGAAAACAGCTCTGCTTCTTGCCCTTCAGTCTGAATTGGCCCAGTTACCCAGTTATTTAACTTTTAAGTGGGGGAGAAGACTTGACTTCCCTACCTGCCATCTTTACAGATACAAGGAACATGAAGGGAGAGAGATTTGCATTGAGAAACTGGTGCAGGGACAGGTTGGCCTCTACAAGTGTCATAACCTCCTCCAGATTGGAGCCCATTAGCTTATTGGGTAGATGTTAGACAAAAGAGAAAGCCAGCGTGGCACAGTGGTCTGAGCACCGGACTATGGCTCAAGAACAGGGTTCGAATCCCCACTCAGCTACAGGAACTCACTAGGTAAGCTTGGGCAAGTCAGGCCTCACCTGGAATTCTGTGTCCAATTCTGGGCTCCACGGTTCAAAAAGGATGTTGAGAAGCTGGAGTATGTACAGAAGAGGGCAACTAAAATGGTGAAGGGTCTTCTGAGGAGAGACTTAGGGAGTTCGGTATGTTTAGCCTGGAGAAGAGATGGTTAAGAGGAGACATGCTAGCCCTGTTTAAGTATTTGAAAGGGTAGAATTCAAAGAAATAGCCGTGTTAGTCTGTTGAATCAGTATGTAGAGAGATCTTGTAGCACCTTTGAGACGAACTGAAAG
This sequence comes from Urosaurus nigricauda, assembly GCA_034509955.1. Taxonomy (NCBI): domain Eukaryota; kingdom Metazoa; phylum Chordata; class Lepidosauria; order Squamata; family Phrynosomatidae; genus Urosaurus; species Urosaurus nigricauda. The sequence goes on from JAOEGL010000002.1 coordinate 126,113,836, forward strand.
AAAGAAGTTGGCAGCATGAGCTTTCGTAGACTTCAGTCTGCTTCCTCAAAAGCATCTGAGGAAGTAGAGTGAAGTCTACGAAAGCTCATGCTGCCAACTTCTTTCTTTCAGTTCGTCTCAAAGGTACTACTTGAAGGAGTATCATATTGAGGATGGGGCAAAATTGTTTTCTCCTGCTGCAGAGAATAGGACACGGAGCAATGGATGCAAACTACAGGAAAAGAGATTCCACCTAAACATTATGAAGAACTTGCTGTTTGACAGTGGAAGATGCTGCCTTGAATACTGGTGGAGTCTTCCTCTTTGGGGGCTGGATGGGGTACTTTGTGAGTTCCTGCATTGCAGGGGGCTGGACTGGATGGCCTTTAAAGTCTCTTCGAACTCTGAACAAATTTTGCCTAGAAAACCCCATGATTATGATTATAGCCTTAGGATAACCATAAATTGGAAATGATTTAAAGGCACACAACAAAAGAATAGCTGTGCTGGATCAGTCTGTTCTAACAGAAAAAGACATGCCTGTGAAGCGGCCACAAACAGTGCAAGTCAGCAAAAGCTCCCACTTGCTTATACAGCCCAGTAACAACTGATCTACAAAAATATTCCTCCTCTGGGACTGGAGGTAATGACAATTATGATTAGGAGCCTATTGTGAATTCACCTACATTGTTAAAGCCATGGTGCCCACCAGGAGTAACTAGTGGGAACGAATTCCATGGTTTAACAATGTGTGATGTTAAAAAGCACTTATTTTTATCTGTCCAGCCCAAATGTGCTGGGTGACGGGATGTCTTGATTCCCATGTCATGTGGTATTTTCTTCTGAGTTGCACCACTTCGTTGTGCATGTGAGCTCACGTCACTAAACATGATTGCTCTTGGTATTGGACTTTTGTGTACCTTCAAGTTATTTCTGTTGTATGGAAACCCTAAAACCATAATCATAATCAGGGGTTTGTGTGTGTGTGTGAGAGAGAGAGAGATGTTAAGAGGAGATTTGCCTTTGCCTCCCTCTGAGGCCGAGAGAGTGTGACTTGCCCAAGGTCACCCAGTGGATTTACATGTGTGAGCAGGGAGGTGAACCTTGGTTCAATGCTCAAACTACTCCACTATGCTGACTCTGCTAAAAGTTTATCCATATTTTTTAAAATATTCCCTAAACACAGAAAACCAGCTAGCCAGGAAAAGTATTCTATGTAATTTTTTTTTAGGCTGAAATTGGGGGGAGAGTAGCATTCCATGAGAAGAATCCTCACCTCTCATTTTTAGTGAAAATGAGGTGAAAATAACCCTTTTTTTAAAAAAAAAGTGTGGCTCATCTAGAGATGATAAAGACCAAAGTGGTGTGTGCATTGTGAGAGCCAACTTGATGTGGTGGTTTGAGTGTTGGAGATCAGGGTTCAATTCTCGGTTCAAGCATTAAAAAAAACAAAACACTCGGTGACCTTCGGCAAGTTACACTCTCTCAGCCTCAGAAGATGGCAATGGCAACCCCCCTCTGAAAATATTTGCCAAGAAAACCCTATGATAGGTTCACCATAAGAAATACAACTAAATGGCTTGGAGGCTCACAATAACAAAATGTATTAATATAATCAACTCATGCAGGAAAGAAAAATGTAGTTCTCTCTAAGAGAAAATAATTCTAGAAAAAAATAATTGATTTTGGCCAATGAAAGGGACTATATTTATACAAAGCCTGTATAAATGTAGGCCTACAGTTTTCACCAATTAAACCCCTGTGATGAGTCTTGCATAGCGGTAAAGTGTGAGTATGAAAATGTGTCCACTTTCTCGGCTGCAAAGATGGGCATAGTATGAACGTACAGTAAGATGCGTGAGTGTGGAGATGTGGAAGCTTAGAGGACTTCTGGGTTGCGAAGATGGGCATCGTCTGAACACAGTAAGATGTGTGAGTGTGAAGATGTGGACGCTTAGAGGACTTCTGGGTTGCGAAGATGGGCATCGTCTGAACACAGTAAGATGTGTGAGTGTGAAGATGTGGACGCTTAGAGGACTTCTGGGTTGCAAAGATGGGCATCGTCTGAACACAGTAAGATGTGTGAGTGTGAAGATGTGGACGCTTAGAGGACTTCTGGGTTGCGAAGATGGGCATCGTCTGAACACACAGTAAGACGTGTGAGTGTGAAGATGTGGGATTCTTACAGGACTTCTAGGCTGCAAAGATGGGCATCGTCTGAACACACAGTAAGATGTGCGAGTGTGAAGATGTGGGATTCTTACAGGACTTCTGGGCTGCAAATATGAACACTGTGAAGAAACAGCCATGCCGGTTGAATGAAGGGAGGAGAAGCAATTGCAGTCAAGGTTGAATGTCAATGCCTTTCTGTTCTGGGCATGTTTCATTGGCAAGGTGAGCACAGATCCAGCCCTGCTGAAGGTAGATGGGGTGGAGAGAGACACTAGTCCCTCCTCCGCTGCTTACCTGGTGCTCCTTTCCAGGTTTAGCCTTTCCCCTCCCAACACAACTCCCTTCCTGTGTGTTTATTAACTAACTGCCGCTCAGGGAGACATTTGCCAGGGGAAAGAATGGAGCCTTTTGTACAAAGACCAACCATCTGAGCCGGATTTCCTCCTTAGGCTCCCTCTGGCACCAAGGAAGAGCCTTCTAGCCCGAACAGGTAAACTTCCATTCTGAGCCACAACTGTTTGAATTTAATATGCCTGCACCAGGTGAAAAGTTTGGCTGGTTGCATTAGGCCTCTTGGTTTTGATCCTGCTATTAATGACACACACATGAATTAAGGATATATGCAAGTTTTCCTCAAGGCAGCTGTTGGTAGTGTACAAAGACAGGTGTCAGCTTTTTAGTTTTACATATCTGGTGGCGATGCTGCACTATACAAGGGATATATATTTTATGGCTCAGTTTCTATACCCACGTTGCTGGAAGTAAGATCCACTGAATGCAGTGGACTTAACCTCTGAGTAAACATGTAGAGGATTGCTCTGTCAATGGGATTAGATCCATCAAAGGAGATACACTTTTACACTTCAGGTACTTTAAGTAACAAAGAAACTGTAAAAAGGCAACACTAAGTTACTGGGTAATTTGTTGGTAGTTACTGAAATAGTCAGATTGCATAAGAAATGATCAATTTTTAATGGAAGATCTGGAATGTGAGAACAATTTGCAGGTTATAGAGCTTTACTTCACTTTGGATGTGGAAAGATACAGCCATGTCTACAAGTTTTGTAATGCTGGGAACATATTATAATGTATTGAAATACAAATAGTGCTAAGGGAAACACAAACACAGCATTGTTATCATGACAGTAATGGAGTTAATATGTCCAAGAATATAAGAACACAGCATTCATATTTAAGGTCCAAAGCACACTGCAGAAATAATCTAGTTTGAGATGGCTTTAACTACCCTGCCTCAATGCTAGGGAAGTTTGGGAACTGTAGTTTTGTGAGACATTTAGCCTTCTCTATCAGAGAGCTCTGGTGCCACAATAAACTACAATTCCTAGGTTTCTCTAGCACTGAGCCAAGGCAGTTAAAGTGGTCTCGAACTGGATTATTTCTGCTGTGTGTTTTGGACCATGGTCTTATCTTGAAACGCACAATCCAAACCCTTTGTGGACATAACGCACAGCATCCATGCATTTAAAATTATTTCTTAGTGTAGTTTAAATTAGCTAACAAATAATTAGATATGCTGAAATTTAAAAAAAATAATAGTTCTGTGTATATTTTAAGGATAAGGACATAATGTTTTAAAATATTTGTGAAAGCATGACTGCAGGGTGCTGGGTGTTTGCCGGTATCCTTTGATCATCCTTTGGTTGGCTGGACATAGCTCATATTGCACTTGGTTTGGTTTCTCTTTTTCCCCAGAAGGAAGGACTGCATGCTGTGGAATCTTGCCCTTTCAGTCTTTCTTACTGGGGACCCCAAAGTCTGGGGTCCTGATGCCATCCTGCAGGTATGTACGTCTCTCCCAGCCATGATTCCTTCTTTTGCTTAGTAATTCACAGCTGAAGAAGAGCATGTTTCTGAAGGAAATCCAAAACTGTACGGAAACGGAACAATATTGTTAGCAATATCTATAATGAAGTTTGGAGCAGTGGTGGGGAACCAAGGGTCATCCAGAATAACCTGGACTACAGCCCTTCATCACCCCTGTTAACACGGCCATTGATTAGGGATAATGGAAAACGTAGTTCACTTCCATCTGAAGAGCCACACTTTCCACACCTTTTCATGTGCGCACTAAATTTGGTGATTTCTCTTTCTGATAGAATTACCGTATATACTCAACTATAAGTCGACTTCATGTATAAATCGAGGGCAAGTTTTGGGGCCAAAATTATGGATTTTGCTATGACCCATGGATAAGTTGATGGTAAAATTTAGGGGCATATAGCAAAGGATCTAAAGGATGAAGCAAAGCAAAACAATGTCAATTATAAAATTCCAGCAGACATAACTCTACTCTTAAAACTGGATGGATGAGAGAGTAAAGGAGGCTAGTACTTCCCATATTATACTCTTGCTTTTCACCAGGAGATGGTTCCTTCTTTTAAATAAGAGTTAAGATACAGTACTTACATTGACTCGTGGATAAGTCGAGTCAGTTTTTGGGGGTCAATTTTTTGACCTAAATTTCTAGACTTATACATGAGTATACAGTGGTCCCCCGGGTTACGAAATTAATTCGTTCCGGCCCCTTTTTCGTAAGCCGAAAATTTCGTAACCCGGGGCCTATTTCCAATAGGAAATAGGTAATCCGTTCCGGCCGGCCGGAGGGGAAGGGAAATCCCTTCCCCTCCGAAGCCTGGCCTGGCGGGGGCCTCCTGGCTGAGGAAAGGAAGGTCCGATCCGGTGGATCGGGCCTTCCATTCGTCACCCGCGGAGGCCCAGGCTGGCTGGGGAACGTTCGCTTCCCCAGCCAGCCAGGCTTGAGTCCCTTCTCCTCCGAGGCCAGGCTTTGGAGGAGAAGGGGCGGCCTTGGGTCCCTTCTCCTCCGAAGCTAGGCTTCGGAGAAGAAGGGGCGGCCTTGGGTCCCTTCTCCTCTGAAGCTAGGCTTCGGAGGACAAGGGGCGGCCTTGGGTCCCTTCTCCTCCGAAGCTAGGCTTCGGAGGACAAGGGGCGGCCTTGGGTCCCTTCTCCTCCGAAGCTAGGCTTCGGAGAAGAAGGGGCAGCCTTGGGTCCCTTCTCCTCCGAAGCTAGGCTTCGGAGGACAAGGGGCGGCCTTGGGTCCCTTCTCCTCCGAAGCTAGGCTTCGGAGGACAAGGGGCGGCCCAGGCTGGCTGCGGAACGTTCGCTTCCCCAGCCAGCCAGGCCTGGGCCTCCGCGCCTATCGAAAGGAAGGCACGATCCCATGGATCGTGGCTTCCTTTCGTTAGGCTTGCCCCCCAAGCCCGGCTAGAGAAGGGAATCCTCCCTTCTCTAGCCGTGCTTGGGGGGCAAGCCCGGCTAGAGAAGGGAAGCTTCCCTTCTCTAGCCGGGCTTGGCCCCCAAGCCTAACGAAAGCAAGGCACGATCCGATCGGATCGTGCCTTGCTTTCGCTTCGGGGCGGAGGCCTAGGCTTGACAGGCTGGGGAAGGTCCCCAGCCAGCCAAGCCTCTGGGCCTCCGCCCCGAATGGAAAGCAAGGCACTGCCTTGCTTTCTCTTCGGGGCGGAGGCCCAGAGGCTTGGCTGGCTGGGGACGTTCCCCAGCCAGTCAGGCCTGGGCCTCCGCCCCGAAGCGAAAGCAAGGCACGATCCGATCGGATCGTGCCTTGCTTGGCCTCGGAGAAGAAGGGACGGCCCCGCGATGGCCGTCCCTTCTTCTCCGAGGCCGCCGGCGGAGGAGAAGGGATGGCCATCGCGGGGCCGTCCCTTCCTCTCCGAGGCCGCCGGCGGAGGAGAAGGGACGGCCATCGCGGGGCCGTCCCTTCTTCTCCGAGGCCTCCGGCCTTTTTTCGTATCCCGGGGATACGATCGTAAGCCGGGGCCATTTTTCTGGCCCCGGCTCTTTCGTATCCCGGGATTTTCGTATCCCGGGGGATTCGTATCCCGGGGGACCACTGTATACAGTAAAAGGCATGTTTGTAACAATCAATTTGGCATGCAAAATAACCATTGGATCATGTCTTTCTTTGCATAAATGCATTCTCTGGTAATCGTGCCTTTCTGGGTTAGTGGTGAGTGTATGTGTGCCCTACATTCTGTATTTATTTGGTAGTTGATGTTTCACTGTTGAGCAAACTATGCAGGGGAGGTTTTTTGGCTGTTCCTCTGAGGCTTTAAATTATTTGGGGCCACTGTGATCTCCCTTCACGGCTCAGGGTTTTTGTCTCTGGAGCTGTATCTGCACTGCAGAAATAGTGCCGTTTGGCAACACTTTAACTGCCATAGCTGAGGCCTATGGGATTTTGGGATTTGTAGTTTGCTGTGGCACCAGAGCTCTCAGGCAGAGAAGGCTAAATAGCTCACAAAACTACAAATCCCAGAATTTGATAGCATTGAGCCATGCCAGTTAAAGCCGTATCAAACTGCATTATTTCGGCAGTGCAGATGCAGTCTTGGTTAATGCAGTTGCTGTGCAGGCAAGAAAGATCTTTTACGGCTGATAGTTAATGTTAAGATTCAGTAGGACAAGAAGGTAAACCATCTCTGATGGAAAGACACAGAGCTAAAATTAGTATGATTCTATGATAGTAGTCCTATGCAAGGGAAGTTGGACTACAGAATCTCTCTCAGTCCCAGATTGTGATGGAAGTGTCACTGGCAGATATTTCGGATTTTCGTTTGTCTTTGTTTCCTTCCCCTTTCTCTTTGGAATAGAAAAGGAAACCAAAATTTTAATGGCCTCGAGTCTCAAATGCTCTTTTTGTATAGGACATAACAAGTGATAATGAACTGCGGCTGTATTTTGGCAGCCTTTGTGATAAAGCACATGCTTTGCATGCAGAAAGTCCCTAGTTCAAGATCTGCCATCTCCAAATAAAAGGATCTCGGAGCTGTTCTGTTGCCAGAGTAGGGATTACTGAACTAGGTGGAGCTGGATGGTACGAATCAGTACCAAGTACCTACATAGGTCCATAACCTTTCCCATCTGTCTTCTTTCTTGTGAAGCCAGGTTGGGGTGAAGTTAAAACAAGAAAAGTATGTGTCAGTTTTATTAACCTAGTGGTACTCACACTTTTTACCCTTGGGACCCCTGTTATATCTACACCCCAAAGTTGTGCCCCCTCCACTCAACATAGTATATGAATAAAAATATTTTGCTTGTTTAGTGTATGTATTTTGGTTTGCACATTAATATACATGGAATGGAATGTATATTATTGGAATATACAGGGAATGCGGTCTCCCCACATTAACTGAAATTAGGGGGTAAAAGACCCCTGTGAATGTGGAAAAACTGCAAATAAAAAAACCCAGTATTCTTTTTACCTAAGAGAACATCTCTCTAGTGGTCAGCATCTGCCAGACGTGGATCATTGAATCATGCTAGAGGACCTATAAATGCCCAAGAGAAGTGTTTTCTCTTGGAACTTCTGGGTTCTTCAGCACAATGCTATGGTCAACTACTGGCAGAGTTGCACTGGAGGATCTAGAGATTCCTAGAGAGAAATATTAATGAAAACCGTAAATAATAAAATCCACAAAAGTCAAATCTGCAAATGTGGTGGGCCAACTGTATGTTTATACATTTTATACGGAAACAGCATTGATTAAAATAGACCAGTTTTATTTAAGTAAATTTAATATTTAATTCAAAACATGTGTAAATTTTACACATAAAAAAGTCTGGGAAGAGGAGGAGGAATGAGAGCCTCCAAGTCTTGGGCCTTCTCCTTAAGCAACTATTATGCCCTTCTGGGGGTCCTGTCTCACTGTTTGACAACCACTGTATTAGTCCTTTCAAATCATCCCATTCCAATGCTACTTTGCAAAGGAGAAACAACAGTTGAGGACTTGTTATCACAAATGCTAGGGTCCCAGAGGGCACCCACAACCAATATTTAATAGGGGGAATTTTATTGGCATAAGTAAACTTGCTGAGAGGGTAAAGCGCTCCGTTACCAGCAATTGCAGCAAAGGCAATGGGTAGCTTTATTCCCCGCAGTATAAAGCTACTGCAGCTAATGGTAGACCATGGAGTTTATCACATGGGAGGAATTTCTCTCAATTTCAAAAGAAATGGAAGTGAGGCCAGTTCGGAATTGAGTAAATTCACTAGTTCAGTGAATTTACTTGATTGCGTATTGACACTACATTGCGTTCAGAACTGCCTGAAATTGCCTCCCCATGATTGCGTTCAGAAGGACTTCCCTTTGCCTGAAAATGTGTGTGATCAGCTTTCACGCAATCACGTGAAACCCCATGATTGCATTCAGATTGCCATTGGATTATACTTCCAATTCCCTTCGTGTGATAAACTCCCATAAGAAAGTGAGCAGACTACCATGAGGGAACGAGTGAATGAGCAACGAAGTCCACATGTGGCTGGGCACCCCCCAACCCCTGCAAATATGAGGGGATAACTGCATGTAATTTTTTTTTTTATTATAAAATATGAATACACCCCCATTTCAGAATCGCTTCTAGTCTTTGGTTATTATTCCCTGAACGTTAAAAAATGAAGAAGAAAGGGGGGGGGGGGGGAAAGGTGATGCACATCAAGAGATTAATCCCACCCTACAATTAGCCCACCTCCCAATTCCACCCCAGTCCCGACACATGTGAAGAAAAAAAATCTGTTTTCCCCCCTAAAATTGCAGAGTAAAATGTGAGTAAAATTCAAGTTGATGCCTAAAAGAAGCACTTTCATTGTGAAACAGGGCACATGTTGTATGCTCCTTGTTATTGTGTGCCTTCAAGTCTTTTCCTAAGGTGACCTTATCGTGGGGGTTTTCTTCTTAGCAAGTTTCTTCAAAGGGTGTTTGCCATGGCCATCCTTTGAGGCTGAGAGAGTGTGACTTGCCCAAGGTAATTCAGTAGGTTTACATGGCCAATGTTGCGACAGGCCTGGAAACAAAGTGAATACAATTTTTTTTTTTTTTTTTGGTCTTTATAGACAACCCTGACAACCTTGGCTTCGCTGGCCTAAAATATAGAATTTTGCATTTGTTTCTGTTGAAAACTGGACAGAAATTAATAAAATGAAATTCTAGTTTATCAAGGTCCTTCTGAATTCTGTTCCTGTCTTCCAGTGTGTCAGATTTTGTCTGTAAGTGTGTTAAAAATGGCAAATGGATGTTCCAGCTAATCAGTGGGAGGATGGGGCATTAATTACACAGAAATATATTTGTAACCTTCAGAGACTTTCTCTTTTTCAAAGAGACAGAATGAGACAATAAGACAGAGGCACACCGTGTGTCAGCAGGTTCTGTCTTGCCAATTGGCTCCTGAATCTGTTGCTTCACAAAGAGAAAGTGGACTCTATATACTGTATAGTTAAGAATGTCTATTTTCCTGTTCCTTTTACTAGAGAGGAAGAGAGGTAGGGTTCTTTCTGGAAATTATACAAATCAGGTATTCAAACATAATGGATTTCATTTGCTTAATATGTAAATGGTGTTGCCAGATTTGGTAGCACAAATGTGGTCATCTTTTTTTCTTCTGCCTCACATGCAAAGAGGATCCTATCCAGAAGATGGCATGTTTTCAAGCCCCTCTAAGATCCCTTATAGTGAATTATTTCCAAGAGAATAATTACAAGTGCAGTCTTAAATGGCCCACTTACTATCATGCTTGCATCTTGCTGACCTAAAAACAATTTTCTTATTTCTACTTAGCTAATACAAAGTTCTAGTCCTGCATTTCTTATTGGAGATCATGTATTGCTTAGTCCAAAGACCATTGCAAACAAAACATCCAAGCTTTCATATGATTGCAAGATCATGATTAAAATTAACTAAATAAAATACATACCTAAGCTTAGGATGAATACCTTGTATGATAAAACAGATCATATTGTACGTAGTTAGAAAGAAAGAGCGCTAATTAACTATTGGTATCATAACAAAAAGCATGTTATACCTTCATATCCTCAGGTTTCTATGGCAGTTAAGTTAGGGGCTCAACAGACCACCCTGAAAGGGTGGGCTGGAGGCACCCTTTTTTGCTCCTGAGGGAGGCCGCAGCAGCCAAACCGCGTGGCCTCCCTCCGCACCAAAAAGAACCTGCTAAAAGCAGGTTCTTTTTGGTGTGCACAGCAGATGCCATGAGTGCGCCACTGGCGCACTGTCATGTGTCGATGACGCAAGCGTGGCGCCATGTGGATGGGAGGCTGCCATGATGGTGGCGCCATTACGTACTAGGTTTCGGGAGCATATGGTCACTCCACTCACCTGAACCCTAGTTTTGGCCCTAGGGCATCACAAAGTGCCCATTTGTACCGCCCATCTGTACTGTCCAAAGCACCCATTTTAGTCTTCAAAAACTTCTATGACTGATAGCCTTCGCTGTAAATGCAGCAACCTTTGGATCACATATTGATTTGTTGATTGTAACAAGAAACTAAGTTTCTTTTTGACACCCAGAATCTCATTTTCTTTAGGAAAGGGTCTAAATAACTTTCCCTAATATCAGCATATATCAGGCACTGCAAGTATATAATAAGCCAAGTCCTCCAAATGCTGCATTTCAATATCATTGCCCCCAGACAACATGACTTTTCACTGCCTTGGTAATGGTTTCTTTCACATTAAAAATTCCAATCTATGTCCACTCGTTTTTTACAGAGAATCCAAATACTCTTGTTACAACTATTATATCACAATGTTTTCTCTGTTCTCCCCACCCAAACCTAATTAGTAGATCACTTTTAAAAAAGAAGTCTGTGCTCTCTTTTTAATGCTGACTAGAGTAGAACCATTGAATCAATGGGATTTACCTTTGTGTTGGCTTATAATTCAGTCACTGAATCAGTGGGTCCAGTTTTCGGTGGGAATAATCAACAGAACTGCATGCAGTGTTAAACAAAGCCCATTACTGTAGGCTGTGTGGACAGGCAATGTACTATTGAGATTTTAAGGGTTCCTGTACCTTTAATTAAAATAATTCTGATTTCATTAAAGTCCTCTTATTACTTTTATTTGTTGTCTGTAGAAACAGGATAATTGACAAGTCTGCCACTCATCTCTTAGATAACCTCTCCTAATTTTATCAACATTCTTTATCAATATTATTATTCCCATCAGAGAGGGCAATGTTGGGTTCTTGCCAAAAACGGTCAGTGGAAGGGACTTGGGTTGCCCACCATCTGTTTTAGCAGTTCCTTAAATATTTTTAGGTTAGAGAAGGCCTGCAAGAAGTTGGGTAACCTAAGGGACTATTTTCACCTATGTATATCAGAACTAACTGTGGGAGGACTTCAGTTTTAATGAATAATAAAGATTTTTATTTAGAAATATGCAAACTCACAATAGTAATTCAAGCAAAAATACCACATAAGGTATGAAAATTGAATAGCAGAAACTTGGGAGTTTATCACACAGGAGGAATTTCTCCCAATTTCAAATGGAGCCAATTCGAATTCACGTAAATTCACTAGTTTAGCGAATTTACATGAATTCTAATTGCATTCAGAATGAGTTCAGAATGACTTCCCATTTCCTGAAAATGACCCCCCATTGCCCAAAATTGAGTGAGATGCTTTAATACGAAATAACATAAAACCCATGATTGCATTCGGAATGACTTCCCTTTTGCCCACAATTGCGTGAGATGCACTCATACGCAATAATTTGAAACCCATGATTGCATTCAGATTGCCATTGCATTATACCCCCAAATTCCATCGTATGATAAACTCCTTGGAGTTGTAGAGAAAGTGATATTTACCAGTCTTGAAGAGGAATCCACAGAAAGCATAGTGTGGCTCTGAGGGTGATAAGAGAAAAGGAGCTTTGGATGGTTGGACAACTCACCGCAGTCACAAAATGGTCATGTGCAGGGTGGATATTTGCATCCTCTTTGGTGCCCTCAAGGGATACTTAAAATTCCCACACACAATACAAAGAGTTTGAGTGCTATCTTGTGGAATCGACAAAAACGCTATCCCAGTTGATGGTCTTAACTTCGATTAACAAAACAGTGATTTGGATGTAGGGCAACCCCAAGATAGATGGATAGGGAGATTGTCTGGGAACATGGCAGGGGGGTAAGTAGGAGACATGGTCTTACTCACCCTTGTGCGATGGCACCATCCTTGTCTCCACTGCAAAACAATACATGGACAGCCCGGGGGGGTGGAGCAATCAGCAAACCCATTTAATCTTTATGTTGGCGTTACTTAGATCCTTCACATGTCTTTAAGTTAATGTGCCTTTCCCATGGGAAAGCTTCCTCGTGTTCCAATGGGCATTGTGACCTCTTAAAACATGCCTGGCTCCAGATATGAAAAATATGGAAACATGAAGCCCCATGAATAGCTCAGGGGGGGGGGTTGAATATTTTAACAAGTCCCACCTACTAATTCGCCTATTTTTGCATTGCAAATATTAGCATTTGACTACTTTTACCTTTTTTAAAATATATGAGAGCAGATCAGTAATTAAAACTGCTTGTCTCCCCTTCCTCCTCCTCTGCAAGGAAATAGGGATTTTGATGTAAATTAAAAGGCCACTGAAATTTATACAGGGTACCAAACAGGTACTCAACAGTAAATGAAGATGTTTAAAAATAGATGTTTAAAAATTGACACCAAGGATTTTTTTTTCTGAGTGACACATCTCAATAAACTTTAGAAACATGGGGAAGGGTCTTTCTGGATGATACAGTGGTACAGAATGCTTGTATGAAATTTCCTATGAATTCCACTTTTGCAAAAAAAGCATAAAGTAGCACCCAAAGACCTTTCTGTGGGAGCAACCTAGGAGTGGACAGCATAATGAAATTTGAACTGGATTCACAACTGAAATGCCTTGAGGTTGATTCCTTGTTCTTTTGTAGACTTCATTTTGATCATTTTGTATTTGCTCCCCCTCTCTATCCAGACAATATTTCTGTCTTCATTCTGTATTATATATATTTGGGGATGGCATTGCTTTTGAATCAAATTGCATTTGTTGCTACTGTTGATTCTTCACAGATGGAAATTAAATGGGCAGTGTTGCACTCATTCCTTTCATTATATATTCATCATTAGTACACACACACACACACAAAACCAAGCCCAGAAATAATGGTGTATGGTGAAGAGACGGAAGGAAAAAGATCCAAAAGGAGAAGCAGAAGTGCATGCATAGCAGCTTGCAGTGAAAACCAACGATAAAGTTAGATATGCTTCCTGTTCCTGTAGTAGTAAGCAGCAACTCTGAATGTGCCTCAGTTCTGTTGGTCTTACCATGCTTACCGATACAGACAGACCATGGAGTAGACCATGAAAGCTTAATGGGGACAAGACATGTATAAGGTAGATGGACAACAGCAGGGAAGGAGAATTCGACGCTCAAACGCCTTACAGAAACAATAAGACACTCACTTCTCTTTTTTCGGCACCATAAAGAGAACTCCTTTCCAATTAACTGATTGTTAATTTTGTGACTTAAAAAACAAACAAACCTGCCTGCTGTCCCCCATCAATAATGAGGTAAGGAATTAAATGGAGGACCAATTACATCTTTCTGTCTAGGCTTTGAAAGATCTTCTCTTGGGATATATCGTAGCAATGAGGAACTATGTTCCAAATATCTCTGTGCTGGGAGGGATGGACATTAGTTTTGCATGGCTTTATGGATGTGGGTGCTGGGACGAAGATGGAGTTGAGATTAACACCTTTTTCTTCTAGGAATTACTTTTTCTGTCTCCCTATTTTAAAAACTGAACCTGCTGTATTTGCAAAAATTTAGCCAGTGAACATCTCTCCGTCATAGAACCACAGAATTGGAAGAAACGTCAAGGGCCACCATTTTCTCTCTTTGCTAGATTTTTGTGTTAGATTATTAAAGGATATGGGGCCTGATATATATATATATCTGGCTGTGCTCGAAAGCAATGTGTTCAAGGTGATGTGAAGGTTCTTTGGTGGCATTTGACTCATTGATCTAGGCAACCAGTGAAAGCCAATGGTTCAAACAGAGAGGGGCACCTCATCCTGCTTCCTCTACTCAAACCACCGGCTCTTGGTACATGCAAGGCACCAGCACATACATTTATATAGGCTTAACATGCATGTGTGATCCAAACGATGGGAAGGGGAGTAATGCAGTAATTCTATCTAATTTGTGACCCTTTACGGAGTGCGGAGGAGTCTTGAAGCATTTTCCTAATGAAGATTCTTTCTATATCTTTCTCTCCCATATGGTGATATCCCTCTTTTCTATCCTCTTTCCCCATACAGGTGGTTCCACCGTGACCTGAGTGGCATAGATGCTGAGGCATTACTCAAAGCACGAGGAATTCATGGCAGTTTTTTGGCTCGCCCTAGTAAGAAAAACAAAGGGGATTTTTCCCTTTCTGTCAGGTAATTCGCTTTCTTATTAGTGATGTCCTGCTCCACTTTATGAAATGTCTTGGAGCTCTGTTATCTGTCAGTCCTTATGGCCCTATATGCAATCCCAACCTACAGATGCATGAAAGCTTTCCCTCTGTGAGAATGATTTCCTCTTGGGCGTGTTCCCAGGTGTAATTTTTGAAACTATATTCAGATACTTCTGTGGAAAATTAGAATAGAAGCTGCAGACAAAATGAAGAAAGGATGTGGTGAATGGAGAGGTAAAAATAAGGATGGGACCTTTATAACTCACTGCCATTTTATTAGGTTCATCAGCTCTTGAAGTCAAATATTCTGATTGTAATTAATTCATCAGAGATATTGCTCAGAGCAGGTCTGGTGATGAAGCCCAGAATTTTGTCTTTTCGTGACTTGGAGAATTTTTAATGCATTTAAGTGTAAGGGTCCTGATGGATTAAAAAAAGTATTTTCCACTTCTTTTCTAGCTACTGGTTACAAAAGCAAACAAAATTGCCTAGGCTGTATTACAGCACCCCACGTCTATCACCAGTTTCCAAATACTTCCTCAAGTTGACTGTTTCTGGGAAGCCATTAGACATTGGACCAGGAAGTCCCTTTCCTAGCATTGGACTAAGCCAGCAGACTTTCTGTCAGGGACTTCCTTTGACAATTTCCTGACCCTGTTCTGACTCTGAGTCCAGATTCTGTCTACCCAGATTTTTCCCCTTTTTCAAAACTGTCAACTGGAAATGCGTAAACCCTGATCTGGGGGGGGGGGGGGGCACTATTTTCAAAAGTTCTTTTGGTTTCTTACAAAATTCCTCAGATTTTTAATCTGCAAAGGAATCCAAAGATCTGGAATTTTGCATGAAAAGAAAATGTTCATGGCAATTCTAACACCAGTCTTTGCCTATCTAAAAGAATCCTCAGGTTTGCTTTCAGACGTCAGGAAAATTGCTGCTGCTTTATAGTCTGAAGAAACGAAAGATATAAAAGGGTAGTTGGGAGTCATAATGGAGCCCATTCAAACTGTCTTTCTGGCCTCAGAAGGTTATCTGTTAATCTGGCCTGGGTGAAAGGTTCAAATTCTGTAGTTCAACATATGAGCATTTCAAAGAACTGCCGAGGCTAAAAACTCGTATGTGCACCAGCTCCAGGTAACTCCTTCAGATGCCTTTGGCCCACATTTCTGGAACTCATGGAATGAGGAAGGGGTGTTCTCCCTCCCCTGTCTTGCCTTCCTCTACCTTTCTTAGTACCCACAGATTTTCTTAATCCTTGTTTCTGCCTTTCTCTACAGAGTTGGTGATCAGGTAACCCACATACGTATTCAGAATACAGGAGATTTTTATGACCTCTATGGAGGAGAGAAGTTTGCCACTTTGTCAGAGCTGGTGGAGCACTACACCCAGCAACAGGGATCACTGCAAGATAAAGATGGAACCATTATAGACCTGAGGTATCCACTGAACTGCTCCGATCCCACTACAGAGAGGTATGGAGAAACAGGCTGGCTTATGCCTACAGCTGAGCACCCTTCCTTTTTTGCATCCCATCTCATGCATTGACATTCAGTGGACATGCAGTCTGTATATACATATAAGCAGCTGATTGGAACTACTACTACTTTTTTCTTTTTCTTCTTCTTCTTCTTCTTCTTCTTCTTCTTCTTCTTCTTCTTATTATTATTATTATTATTATTATTGTCAGCCCTCCTTATCCATGGATGTTTTATCCATGGATTCAAGCATCCACGAAAATATGCCAAAAAAAAAAAAAAAAGTATAAATTCCAAATAGCAAACATTGATTTTCCATTTTATATAAGGGGCAGGATTTTGCTATGCCATTGTATTTAATGGAACTCAAGCATCTGCAGATTTTGTTATCCACAGAGGGGTCCTGGAACCAAAACCCCAGTGAATAATAAGGACCCACTGTATTACCCTGCCTTTCTCCCAACATAGGGACCCACAGCTAATAATTACAAATGTAGTTATTCAAGCGTAACTTTCAATGTTTGTACAATTTCTACACTGATTTGCATATATGATCTGCATATATGATACTTTACATAGCATGGAAAGATACAGAGGGATTTCTTAACGATGTCGCAGCATCCTTTTGGCTCAGCTGGGGTCTTTATGGTCATTTCAGCTTCCATAGATGGATGAACCCACTTTCCCTCAATACCATCGTTTGATGGTTTCCCACCTTTTGTATCTTTCCCCACTCTTCTAAGATTGGCGTGCCTCTCCTAACTGTTAATGACAGTAAAGGCTTTAAGCTAAACTATGGAGTTTATCATATGACAGAATTTGGGGGTATAATGCAATGGCAGTCCAAACGCAATCATGGGGTTTCACGTTATTACAAATGAGTGTATCTCACGCAATTTTGGGCAATGGGAAGTCATTCTGAACGCAATCATGGGGTTTCACGTAATTGTGTATTAGAGTATCTCACACAATTTTGGGCAATGGGGGGTCATTTTCGGCAAATGGGAAGTCATTCTGAATGCATTCCGAATGCAATCAGATTTCACGTAAATTCGCTAAACTAGCGAATTCATGTAATTACGAAATGGCTCTATTTGCAATTGAGAGAAATTCCTCCCAAGTGATAAACTCCCAAGTATTTTGGCCCTACCCTTTCACCTTTGGCACTGGAAGATGGCCCCTGAGAACTTCCCTGAAATGCACTTTCTCTCTCAGAGAATTCTCTTCACAGGTTCCCCGTCTTGCTCTGGCCCTCAGATTGTTGCCCTGATATTCAAGTTTCTTGATTAAAAAAAACCAATAGAAATATGGTGGTTTGGATCTTGAGTTGGCTAATTACTTTTAAAAACTTATATTACTTGTTCTATTCTATAAAAAAAGTCCAAGATATAAGATGGTTAATCAAAATTGGCAGTCGGTGGAGCCCAATTCATCACATATCCACTAGCGAGGAGTAAGGTTGTCTGCTATCAGGCCGGTCTGCTGCTACATAGCCCTGAGCTGAAACATACATATAAACCTGAAGTTTGTCATTCTCTGACATCAGAGTTGTTGGATTAATGCTGTGGGAGGATATTTGGCTGCAACAGTTTCCTCCTTGCCTTTTCCAGTTCAGTGGTTTTTATTCACTCTCACTGTAGCCTCTTTACTATCCTTCAGAAATTCCACTTTCCCTGAAAATTACCTCACAAAATACTCTTACAAATTCTCCGCAGCACCTCCAGGAAGCCAAAAAGCACTGTGTTCAAGGCAGCCGGTACTGGTAGTTTTCACGGCTATGTGTATTCAGTCACCGCAAGTACAGCTTTGCACATGACCTGTATTTTCTATACTAGTACCTGTGTAAAAATCAGGTATCAATGTAAAATAAACAGATTCTGCTATCATGTTGTGGATGTTTAGAAGGAACACATATATTTCAGTATAGGTTTTTCAGTAAAATTCTCCACTTGGGCCCGGAAAGGCTATTAATCTCCCCTCCCCATTGTTCCCTCTTTATTCTTCCGAGCTTTTTGGTGGAGAGAGATTCCCTTTGCAGGGGGGTTGTGGCTCTGATATGCCTATTGCCATGTGATGAAGTTTCAGTATCAGTATGACTTATTTTTGGAAACTAGATTTCCTCTGTCTCACTGATTTACTATTTTTGGCCAACTCTTAAACATGAAAATTGTGGTTTAGATAAGATGCAGAAATTGTATATTAAGCATACAGTGAAAACAGCTAAGAGAGAGCAAACGTGGTGTAGCGGTTGAGCATTGAACTATGGCACTGGAAGACCAGGGTTCAAAACCCAGCTCGGCCATGGAAACCCACTGGGTGACCCACTTGGGCAAGTCACATTCTCTCAGGCTCAGAGGAAGGCAAAGGCAAATCCCACTCTGAACAAATCTTACCAAGAAAACCCAGTGATAGGGTTAGCATAAGACAACTCAGGAATTACTTGGAGGCACACACAAGTGGAGTATGCTGCCTCGGAAGATGGTGGAATCTTCCATTTGGAGGTGTTTAAACAGATGCTGGATGGCCATCTGTCATGGGGAGTGTTTTTATTGTGAGTTCCTGCATGGCAGAAGGGGGTTGGATCCAACTCTGGGATTTTATGATTCTGTATTCCTACTACAAAGAAAAAGTAGTGCGAGTGGCCTTATCCAGCATCCCTAGAATCATAAAGTTGGAAGTCTTTACTATATGTCTCTAGCACAAAACTTTTATATCAAATCAAGGGTTGTGTTAATTCATTTTGCTCTGTATTGAGATGGAGGCACAGTTCTCCATAGTTCATGAGAGAGAGTGAAGTCTTCTCTTCTTCCTCCACCTCATAGACTGGTGTCACCTTGTACTTCAGACTCTCTGGGGAGAGTATGTATATGTGTGTGTATGTGTGTGTGCCCATGCATCCAAAATATAGCAGTTAGGCCAGGGAGCCGGCTGCTTCCTCCCTTGCGGTTGGAAAGTTCTGCCCTCCAGGCCCTTACGAAAACTCTTTAGCTCTTTCCCCCTCCATTCTCACCCAAGATTTTCCATCACGTGGCTTCCTCCCAGCTTGGTCCTCTGAGCTTAACTGTTTCCTCTCTGTCCTTTCAGCAGCTGCTAGTCTTGGTCATTGGTAAACTTTAAAATGGTGGAGAGTTGCAGTTCTGTACAGTATTTCTGTGCATCTTCAACAACAACAAAAATAAATAAAGACAGAGAGTGGTTCTAAACTATAAGCAGTCAAAGATTAGTAATTCTCTAACAACCATTCCAATGAACATGTCTTTCCCTCTACTCTTCAGTCAAACCCACACTATTTGTGATGTACTGAGCTGAATGTAGTTTAGCATGCACTTGTAGCCAACCAGGTGCTGTGATTATGTTTTGCACGGCCTGTCAGGCAGGAGGAAAAGATCTAGACTGTTTTAGGAAGCTTCTGGTGGGCTCCCATTCTTGGGCTTTGGTGGGTCACAAACTACACAGGCCTAGTTTAATGTCAAACCATTGAGAAAGTTTAAGAAGACTCAAATAAAGAGGTTGCTTGAAAGGTCAAAAAGGCTAATATTTGGCTCAGGATGACATAATCTCCTTATTTAGTCTACCCACCCACCTATAAGTCTGCCTCAGTCCAGAGTGCTGGAATCCTTCTGGATAGAGAGAATGATAACTCTTCTTTACAAGAGGCAGTACTTATACTGTTCCTAAACAAACATAACCTTGATTTGAGAAATATGAACTATTTCCTCCTTACTGGGCAAGCAGCTTGGGTGTGTGGTTATTGGCCATCTCAGGTACTAGTCAATGAAACTGATGTTCTGGATCTATTGCAGTTGAACTTTGGGCACCTTGTGGGGTTCCTTTTCCGAAAGAAGGAAAAATGGAGTGTGGTGTTATTGATTATTGTAGACCCTTTGGTAGCTTTCTGGATGGGCTTTTGAGACTGGGTACGTAGATGGTGAAAGTGGTGTTGGGAACAACGCTGTGGATCCTAGCTGCTGTGCTGGAGTCTTCTGCCCACAGCTCTGTTCTATAGAGTTGGATGAAACCATAAGGGCCATCAACTCCAAGCCCCTGCCATAAAGGGATGTACATTTAAAGCACTCCTGAAAGATGCTCATCCACCTTCTGTTTAAAGACCTCCAAAGATGGAGAGTCAGCCGCCACCTGGGGCAATCTGTTCCACTATAGAACAGCTCTTACAATACAAAAGTTCTTCCTAATGTTTAGGTGGAACCTTTTTTCTTGCAATTTTAATCAATTGGTTCATGTTCTAATCTCTGGAGCAACAGAAAACAAGCTTGCGTCATCTTCTATATGATATCCCTTCAGATATCTTTTAAAAATATTTTTACTGAAACATAGATATTCCATCAGTATCAAACACATGAGGTTATAATATTGCAAATACTACAAACATAATAAACACAACCCAAAAAAACCCTTTGTCTAGCTTTACTACTACATCTACAAAAACTACATACTGTTACAATTACTGAGAGTTAGCACAGTGTAGTGGTTTGTGCATTGGGCTATGAATCTGGAGAGCAGAGTTCGAATCACATGCTTAGTCTGTTGTCCACTAAGACTCCCAGATCCTTTTAACACTGACTGCTTTCAAGCCAAATGTCACTTATCCTAAATTTGTGCATTTCATTTTTCCTGACTGGATATGATGTGTGTGTGGACTGTTGGCTTATGGTGACCTCATGAATTTCAGAGGGTTTTCTTAGACAAGGAATACTTTGGACCTTATCACATGGGAGGAATTTCTCCCAATTTCGAATGGGGCCAATTCGAATTCATGTAAATTCGCTAGTTTAGCTAATTTACTTGAGTTCTAGTTGTGTTTGGAATGTGTCCGGAGTGACTTCCCATTACCTGAAAATAACCCCCCATTGCCCGAAATTGTGTGAGATAAGTTATTACGCAATTACGTGAAACCCTATGATTGCATTCAGAATGACTTCCCACTGCCCGAAATTGCATGAGATAAGTTATCACGCAATAACGTGAAACCCCATGCTTGTGTTCGGATTGCCTTTGGAGTGATAAATTGCCTCGTGTGATAAAGTCTTTAGAAATGGTTGTGCCAATCCCTGCTTCTGAAATAGAGCCTAAAACACCTGGTTGTGGTAACATACCATTATCCCTGTTTAAATTCATTTTGTTAGTTTTGGGCTAGCTCTCCAGCCTGTTAAGGACATCTTTAATCAATTATGTGTTTTGAGGTATTAGTTACCTTGCCCTTAATTTGATGTCATCTGCAAATTTGATAAGCATGCCTTCTAAACAACATGGGACCAAGGACAGAACCCCAGGGCACCCCACTAGTCTCTTATCTCCAGGACGGCATAGTGGCATGGCATAGTGACTTGTTCTGCTCAGATTTCTCTCTACCTCAGCTATGTTCCTTCTTTTTAAAAAGCCACTTATAGAGATGAAGCTGTAGAAGCTGTCTTGCTTCAACCACAGTTTTACTGCTCCAGATCCTCTCCCCTACTTTTCCTTATACATGTTTTAAAATAGATCCTCCCATGCCACATATGGTAAATCCCATTCTGGAACAGAATAGTCATTTGCATATCAATTTTCCGTAAGCATGTGGTGTATAGTATGTTCCTAGAAATAAGAGATGAAAGTCCCGAATATTCTAGAGAGTCATTGTTATTCTTCTAGGGATGGCTATGATATCAATATTTAATAAAAATAAAACACAGAATATGGAGAATTAAAGAATTACAACAAAGACAATAGTTTGTATATTTTTAATTAAGGAAATGGTCTAAGGAAGATAAAAATAAAATTTAGTTTTGGGAAAGATAAAACAGAACTAACTATGATAACTATGGAAGAAAATCATACTCTGGCAAAATTTATAAATTATTATTAAGATTTGAAACAGAAGAGGAGCAGGTTAAAGAATGTATGGAGAACTGGGCAAGGAATGTAGGCCACAATATTCAGTTAGAACCATGGGAGAAAGTATGGTTCACACAGGTTTAAAATTTATATGTTGTTATGAACTTAAAGAAAGCTACTTTAAAATAATGTATAGGTAGTACCTTGCCCTAGATAAGTTGGTCAAAATATATAAAAATGCAAGTAACATATGCTGGAAATGTAATCAATGTATTGGATTCTTTTACCACCAATGGTGCTGTTGCAAAAGGGCAAGAAAATTGGTTTAAAAAGGGAAGGATGATAAACAAGATCCTGAAAACAACACAGTATTTGGACCTGAACTGTTTCTTTTAAATGTGATTGATTATGGAGAGAAATCAGAAAGAGAGAATAGTGCTCTGATCTGTTATATAATTACTTCAGCAAGAGTACTATACAGTATGTGAAATACTGGAAGCAGAAAGAAGTTCTGAGTGTTGAAGAGTGGGTAATAAAAATAATGGATCTTGCTACACTAGATAGATTGACTAATTTGATAAAAGAAAACTTGACTCATGTATATGTGAGAACTTGGCTATGCTTTATAGACTATGGGGCTTTCTAGATTGGCAAAAAGAAGTGTGTTCATGGCTGCATGAAACTCTAGCCTTTAGATGAGAAAAAGGGAAAGTGTGCCATGAAAACGCTTTTTTGTGTTTTAGGGGAGAAGAAGCGCCTTTAAAAAGGTGCTGGTTTTCCCAGCTTCTTTTTTAAAAACTGCGGAACAGCGCAGCTCCATCTAAAGGCTGCGGTGCAGCTGCTAAGCATTAAGGAAAAGGCAACTTCATGTCACACTTTGCTGCCAATCTAGAAAGCCCCAGAATATATAAAAAAAGAGACAGTGGGGCTTTTTAGATTGGCAGGAAAGTGTGACATGAAGTTGCACTTTCCTTAATGCTTAGCAGCTAGACTGCAAGCCCCAGGTGTGCATTTAAAAAGTGCAGGGCAGCTAGACTGAGGTTTTTTCTGTGGCTCAGCAACTACATGGGAAGCTGTCAAAACGCTACAAACACAGGCGGAGCAGCTACATGGGCGGCAAGGAACGTGGCTTTTAGCCGCGCTTTAAACATTTTTTTTCCCTTGCTGGCTGCGAATTGCGTAATTGCGCAGGTACATCATACAGTCGGAGCTTATCACATGGGGGAGTACAGGACCATTCCGAAAGAGGGAGAAAGTGAGGTCAGTTCGGAAATGCACATGATTACGCACAAGCTCATCACACACAAGACAAGAGAGCATCTACACAAAAAGAAAATGCAGAGTCAATACGAAAGAATTCATCACATGTGAACATACTGGTCGGCTTTCTGTTGCAAATTAAGGCATCTTGGGAAATGGTAGCAAAGGCTCATGGGAGTTGTAGTCTGTGCTCTGTCAAAGCATCATATTGAGTTGTCTTGAGGTTTCAGCCCTCTGTCCAGGAGGGATTCCCATATGTCCTCCATTCTTGAGCAGAGGCCCCCCTTTTCCAAGTTGACCAGGCACGTCCTCCTTTGCCAGGACACGTCCTACTTTTCCAGCCTTCTTTTTGAAGAGGAAGCAGGAGGGCCAGGCGTGCTCTGGCCAGGCTCTGGGGGTCTCTTCCTGGCTCCTTCCCTCCTTCCCTCCTTCCCCGCTGCCTTCCTCCTCCCTTTGGCTGAGAGAGTGTGACTTGCAGGGAGGAAGGGCAGCAGAGGTGCTCCAGGTCCCTCCCCTTCTCCTCCTCCTCTTGCCAGCTTGCCCTGGCCTGGCTGAGCGCCTCCAGTGCCCTGCTGTCTCCCTAGAAGTCACACTCTCTCAGCCAAAGGGAGGAGGTGAAGGAAGGTGCAGGCGCACTCTGGCCGGGCTCTGAAGGTCTCTTCTTGTCTTGGCACCTTCCCTCCCTCCGCACTTGTATCGCTACCTTTAAATGGGTGCTTTAAAGAGACAGAGCCCCATTTAACTGTGCAACTACACCTTAGCCTTTAGATGCAATAGCAATGTTTCGCCCTTTTTGAAAAAGTAGTGGGGAAATCAAACTACTTTTTAAAGGCACTTCTTCTCCCTTAAAACTCCAAAATAGTGTTTTCATGGCACACTTTCTCTTTTTCTCATCTAAAGGCTGGGCTTTCATGCAGCCATCAACACACCTCTTTTTGCCAATCTAAAATGGGCCAGCTCCTTTTTAAAGCACTTCTTCTTCCTTAAAATGCCAAAATAGTGTTTTCATGGCACACTTTCCCTTTTTCTCATCTAAAGGCTGGGCTTTCATGCAGCCTTCAACACACCTCTTTTTGCCAATCTAAAATGGGCCAGTGTAATTATTGGATTTGATGCTTAAATATGAATTCCTTCCTATGGAAGAGGATAGTGTGTCTCTTCTGAATGAGTGCCTGGAGGAGGTAATGGGCTGGATGAAGAAAAACAAATTGAAACTGAATCCGGACAACTACAAGACAAATGTGTGTACTTATCAAGGGGCCTAATCTGCCCAGATAGATGAGATGGTCAGGAGTTCTTCTTATCAGCTTTGCCTGCTAAGCCAACTGCACCTCTTCCTAAATTGGAAGATCTAAAGATGGTAGTGCATATATTGGTAACCTCAAGGCTAGACCTTTGCAATGCACTCTACTTTGACATACCTTTGCACCAAGTTCAGAAGATCTGCAAAGTGTTGCAAGGTGTTGGTTATTGCCTTTAAAGCCCTACATGGTTTGGGTTCAGGTTATCTATGGGATCACCTCCTCCCATATAATCTTCCCTGTCCTCTGGGGCTGGAATGTTAGAATTTTGTTCAAGTTCATGTACTATTATATCTCGAGATGTACCACTAGTGGGATCCTTGTGCCAGCACAAGGGAGAATTTTGTTCAAGCATTATTATATCTTGAGATGTACCACTAGTGGAATCCTTATGCCATCACAAGAATACAGAGATAGCAAGGTTTCATTAGGCATGTTTCTGCTGGCAGAGGGACTAGTAAGCAGGATAAATGTTGTTGTCTTCCAATTGTTGCATGTTTGAGTGACCCTTCTATGTCTCGTATAACCTTGGTGTCTCTGCAATTATATGCTGACGTAGGGATCCCACTAGTAGAACATCTACTGGGAAGGGAGTTGGAACCCTAGAGTTACCAGGTGACATTACAATCCTTGAATCACTGTGGCTGTTGTTAATACAGCGGGCCCTTGGTATCGGTTGCTAGGGTTTGGTTCCAGGACCCCCTGTGGATACCAAAAACCATGGATATTCAAGTCATATTGTATACAGTGGCATAGTAAAATGGTGTCCCTTATATAAAATGGAAAAATCAAGGTTTGATTTTTGGAATTTATATGTTTGGGAATATTTTAGTGTCATGAATAGCTGAATCCATCTATAAAGAATCTGTGGCTATGGAGGGCCAACTGTATCCAGCGGTGGTGGTTGTTGCAGTGCTTCTAGTTTGTTGCTGTTATTGTTGTTACTGGTGCACTTTGTTTTGTGTTGAGAGTTCATGGTATCCCAGCTAAATTATGCTGACATAACTTTTCCATGCCTTGACAAACATGGGCTTGGGAACTTTGGCCCAGGCTCCCACCTGCAATATAGGTACACCAAGCAGTTGGGCATTAATATGAAGTAGGCTAGTGGAGCCAGGGCTTACATGGTCAAAGTGCTGGAACTTCTAAATTAAACAGGAACAATCATATAACCTGCTTTCCTTTTCCACTTTTCTGTCTTTCTGAGATTAACTGCAGTTCCATTTGGGATGGATTTTCCAAGTGTTAATGGTACACTCGTCCCTCCACATTTGCGGATTTGACTTTTGAGGATTTGCTTATTCACAGATTTTATTAATAACCTCTCTCTAGGAATATCTAGGTCATCCAGCACAATTCTGTGGCCAACTGTAGCCAAAAGTTGCACTGAAGGACCTATAGATTCCTACAGAGAACACTCCACTAAGCATTTGTAGCTCCTCCAGTGCAGTTCTGTGGGTCAATGTCTGTTTCACTGTTGCACTGAAGGACTTGGAGATTCCTAGAGAGGTGTTCTCTCAGGTAAAAAGATAGTGTTTTTGCTATTTGCAGTTTTTCCACAGTAATTCGCAGGGGTCCTGTGCCCCTAACCCCATGAATATGGAGGTATGAGTATATATTGTTGTGAGCTATCCTTGTTGTAATGTGTTGAATGGACACTTAAGACCCATTAGCTTTACAAATAGATGTTCTTGATGGGGGAGGACCATTTTTAGAACTGGCTAGGTATTTCTAACTGATGCTGTGAAACAAAGCCGCTTGAAAACCTTCACGGATACCCGGTGAAAACAGAGGGATAACTGTCTATCTACTCTCCCCCTTGCTATTCAGAAATTAATCATATTTCTTAAAAATTAATAACATTTTATCTAAACTTCTAGAAATCATTCGTATTTCTCAAAACCCTAAGATTATCATTGTGCCCAAGTCATTTTATAATCTGTTATGTCAATTTTAATCTATTAATAGTTTCCATTCTTTTTTTAAAAAAAATCATCCACAGTATTGAAGAGGCCAACTCTTTGAGATCTATTACTATCCTTCCTATCTAAACTTAATATCATTAGCCAAACCAGATTTTACACCCAGTTCTGAAGCATTTTAATTGTTTTAATTATTACTTTTTATGCAGTTCTTAATCCTGCAATTATAATATTATAACCTAAATTCCATGGTAGCATTGAGACTTTTTGTCCCTTGTTTTGTAGCTCTATCAAGTAAGTGGCTCTGGAGAGTGACTCAGACCTCCAGAGGAGGTTTCCACAGTTTTTAGGGTATATGGCTGGCTGCAGTGGGATTGCCTTACTTCCACTCATAGGTACATAGGTACCCACTCATAGTTGTAATGATAGCATTGGAAATTTCCTTGTATGTATATATGTATTTTTTTCTTTAGGTAATCCACTCTATGTCCTTCTAGATAGAAAAGTGGGATACAAATATTTATTGATAGAAATGGGGACTGCAGTCAGGAAATAAGAAAAAGATTAAGAATGGGGAGGTTGACTATGAAAGAACTAGAAAAAGATTCTAAAATGCAAAGATATACAAATGAGCACAAAAGTTAAAATCATACAAGCCATCGTATTCCCTGTTAACATGTATGGATGTGAGAGCTGGACAGTTAGAAAGATGATAGGAAGAAAATCCATTCATCTGAGATGTGGTGCTGGAGAAGAGTGCCGAGGATCCCATGGACAGCCAAAAGGGCAAACAAATGGATCCTAGAACAGATCAAATTGGAAACCTCCTTGGAAACAAAGATGACCAAACTGAGGCTGTCGTACTTTGGACGCATCATGAGAAGAAAGGACTCACTGGAAAAAACAATAATGCTGGGAAAGGTGGAGGGAAGTAGGAAGACAGGAAAGCCACATGCCAGATGGATGAGTTTACAGGACCTAAGTAGGGCAGTGGAGAACCAGGAGTCTTGGAAATGTCTCAACCATAGGGTTGCCATAAGTCGAGATCAACTCAAAGGCAGTTAACAACAACACTAGTAATATCACCACTGAAAAGGAGATGCACTGTCATATCTCCTTAAGGAAAGCTGTGTGAAGATTTGGGGTTATCACAGCAAAGGTACCACTTTTCCCTGTTGGTGATCTCACTTATTTCAGGGACTGGGCTTGGAGCAGCATGACCCTACTGATCTAAAGGGAGGGTCTCCATTCTTATTCCAAGCAGAACATTCCTAAGATCTCAGCCTTTCATGCTCTACTGTGTCACAATACCTGTGATGCAGTTCCTTTTCCTATAATAAAGAAGCATTCTGTGTTTTCATTAGGCTAAATTTTTTAATTCATCAAGATTTACATGCAATCAAATATCTGTATCCTTTAAAAGCTGCTAATCTGGGAGCATACAGAAAAAAATTAAAGGGAGCCTGTGAAAGTGTAGATTGTTGCTACTCATGTGCATACGTTAGAAAACAGTGGGGCACAATTAATGACAAGAAGGGCTATGGTAAGAGGTGTTCTGCCATCATTCAGTGTCCATGCAAACAAAAGAGGGACCATAAAGAAAAAATACTACCTCAGCTTCAAGATGTTGATGAACTTTTTTGATAGCTCTAGGCTAGCCGGATCCTCTGATGCAGCCTTATTTCGTTTCTTTCCTTGGGCCCAGACAATTTCCATTTCCCTAGTTATGCTTCAACCATGGTTACTCTGCTTCTCTGCT
The DNA here is from genome assembly GCA_034509955.1 of Urosaurus nigricauda. Classification (NCBI taxonomy): domain Eukaryota; kingdom Metazoa; phylum Chordata; class Lepidosauria; order Squamata; family Phrynosomatidae; genus Urosaurus; species Urosaurus nigricauda. The sequence continues at coordinate 126,141,832 of JAOEGL010000002.1, forward strand.
CATCTCTTTTCTTCAGGTGGTACCATGGACATCTTTCTGGACCAGCAGCTGAGACCTTACTTCAAACCAAGGCTGCACCATGGACCTTCTTGGTGCGAGAGAGCCTTAGTAAGCCTGGTGATTTTGTGTTGTCTGTCCTGACAGACCAGCCCAAATCTAGAACTGATTCTACTGCAGCCGGAGCCACCAGCACCCCCAAAGAACAGCTCAAAGTTACTCATGTCAAGATCATGTGTGAGGTAAGATGCTAGGGATAGAGCAAGGTGAGAAGGAGAGAGTAAGTCTCTTCCTTGCCACAGAAGAGTGTGTAAAGCACCCTCAGCTGCCTTGTCTCCTAATGCCATGTTTCCAGTTTAGGTGATGATCAGGAGTCTTGTGAATCTAATTCATTTAGTTATTATATATATTTTCATGTTTGTATTCTGCTCTTGTTTAGGCAAGGTATGCATCACCTCATTTTCTTTTCACAACAACAGTGTGAGGTAGGTAAAGCTGAGACAGAGCAACTGGGCCCCAGATCAAACAGTAAGCTTTTTGGGCCACATTGAGATTTGAACCCAGGTCTCTTCAAAATACAGTGCTTAAGCCATTGTGACACTTTTGCTGATATATCTATCCATACGTGTCTACAGCAGCAACTGTTTAAAACAATCCAGCAGGGAGGGCAGGAGGAATCAGCTGGATCAGGAAAAAGTGTCAACATAAGAAGAGAGGTGAAGATCTGAGAGTTGGGCAGATGACCCACACAACATCCCTTGCATTTTGGACAGAAAGGGGAGAGGTTCCAAAAAAAAAAAAAGGATGCTGGATTCCTGGGCTCATGGCAGATAACCACAATACACTTTCCTAGGTCTCTTGTTGCAATCCTGAGAAGGGGGCAAAGTCTGGTGAGATAAGTGTGGGCATCATAGCACCTGATCAGGGCAGGCACTATCACCTAAGAACCACGACTGTGCCTGGTGTCAGAGTGGAACCTAAGGAAACTGGGATACAGATTAAAATAGCCAAAACAAGAAGAAGAAAAAAACCAACTTCAAGCCAAGCAGAAACTAGACTCCTGTTTTGATTCTGTCCTCTCATCCTCATTTTTCACTCCAGAGGAAGACTCTGAAAGGGAGAGCAAAATCCTGAAGCATCAAGTGAAATCTTGAGATACTGTATATAAGATTACCGCATTGCATTCTCAGAATGTTCTCAGAACGGTACAAAACGGGAGTGGTTAGGACCGGAAGTGGCCATTCCTGTTTTGTACCGTTCTGAGAACATTCTGAGAATGTTCTGAGAACACAGTGTGGTAAACTTAATAGTGTCCTAACAAAGGTAGAGCAATCATTTGTAATTAAGCCAAAAAATCAGTATTTTCCCTGGATTTATTTTTGATGATGATTTATGTAGGATCATCATTGTTTCTTTGGTTTTTCTGATTTCACAGAATAACAGGAGCAAAAAGTAGGTCCCCTCATCAAGATTTGTCAAGAGGCACATGACTTCTATGCCCTACTGAGGGGCAATGAGACTTTCTTTCCCACCTCTCCCTTCTTTGGGCTTCTATACAAGCCTTCACTGAAATAAATAGGAGCTTTGCAAAAAAAGAGGAGTAGTGATGGTTCTGCTCCAGTTCACTGTATGGCAGCATAAGCAGAAGAACCCCCATGTGGCCTTTGCCCCATGTCATTTAGGGCAGGAATGCCAACATGTTAAGATTGCCACATGGCACCAGAATTGCATGTGATGGTCTTGATAATATCCTTTAAAAATCATATTTAAGAGATGCAAATAACAGCCTTCTTTCGTCTAGAAAGGAAAGTACACAATTGGTGGCACAGAAAAGTTTGGCAGTTTGGCTGACCTAGTAGAACATTTTAAGAAGACCGGAATTGAAGAGGCATCTGGATCTTTTGTGTATTTGAAACAGGTAAATGCTGCTGGCTATAAAGAAGCCTGGTTCACATCAACTGGCTCTTCTTACTTTTATTTATTTATAATGTTTGTTAGGTAAGATCTCTGAATGAGAAAGGAGGAAATAATTTTGTTTAAAGAATCATAAAATTTGAATTTTATAATTAAACAAAGCTTCAGACTTTTTCTATCCTGTCATATTATGTGATGTATTACAGCAAGTAAGATGCAAGATGCAAAAATAGAAAATATAAATTACAAAAATCCTTTAAAAATATTGTGTACAAAATTATACACTTAGCCAAAATAATTTGGTCAAATGGTTTTGGTTTAGAGGACAGTATTGGACAATATACATTGTTTGAATATCCTTCAGTGAGATAGATGGATTTAGGACTTTATCACATGGGGCAAATTGGGTGATTCAAAATTATTATCCAGGGAAAGTTGCATGATCGTGGTTAAGATTATCACATGACATCACGATTAGAGAGACCTTATCCTGGGAATAACCATGGAATATCCAGCAACAAATCATTCACAGGGAAATCCCGTGAATGATTTGTTGCTGGTTATTCCCTGGTTATTCCTGGGATAAGCCCTCTCTAATCACAGTGTGTGTGACAATCTTAGCCACGATGGAGTGACTTTCCCTGGATAATGCCTTTTGAATCCTCCAGTTTTGCCCCATGTCATAAAGTCCTTAGAGGAACATTATGCGCTATTCAGGTATTTCTGTAGATAATCAAGGACAAAAGGCACAATTTTTTCATTACCAGCAGTGACCCTTTTTAAAGATCGACAGTGCAGATAATCAGCTGTGTACAACTGGGTTTTTTTTAACAACAAATTTTGTTAAAGCCAAATTAAAAAAGGAATTATCTAAAATTATATAAAAATGCTGATGACATTAGATTGCAAGGAATATAGACATATGGAGCAACAGAATTATTGAGTGGGTGAAGTAGGATATCAGTTTGTTTTTGCAATATGTTTGGAAAGTGAGATGGGTAGTCATTCTCATTTGAGAGACACATTTGAAGGCAATTTTTACATGGAACTAGTGCTGTGGAAGATTTTTTTAAAAATGACTGGCATAGGTGCTGAACTGTATTGGAAGTTTGCGGTAGGAACTATTGGCAAGCAATGAAGTGATTTTATATGTCAAAACTAGGATTAATCAGATTTAGAAATTTCAGAATGTAGCAATCAAATCATTTATTCCTCTAGAATAATTTATGCTCCCAAAAGACTTTGACTTTGTGAACTAGTAAACATTACAGTGGATATAGGAATATTAAGTCAATACATTGTAAGATCTCTGGCAGACTATGTAATGATTCCTTTCTACGACTGATTTGGGCCGTGGGGCTTTAGTATGTAAGATATATTGTATGATGAAGTAATAAATAATATGTGATTCTTCTTCTTTCAAAGATCTTTTTTATTTCAGTATTTTATTTTATTTTTTTATTAAAAATACAAATATTAACTAATTAATTTATTATTTGATTAATTAAAAAATTACTGCCTTTTGCCATAAGGTCTCAGGATGGTGTGGAAATAAAATAAATTTAAAGATGGCATGCATACAGGCAAGCATGAAATTTATATTTGCAGGTATGCAAACTAGAGAATTGGTCCATGAAAAGAGTAAAAGAATAGACAAGTGCCATATACAAATGAGGAGCCTCTAGATCGAACGTTACGGATAATCCAAGGGCACCTCATTCTCTCCCACCCAAAGTTCGTTTGTATTTTGTGTTGCTCCAAAGGAGCCATATGGAAGACAAGCTCTGAAGTTTGAGAAATATCAAGGCTTTTATGGTGATTGGCAAGCCCATGTAAAATTCAGTGGGTCAGAGAGGGCAAAGTCCTGATGATGGTCTCATCTGGAGCACCTTCCAGTCAACGCACTGGCATGCATGAACTACCGGTAGCCTAGATTCAGATAAGCCAGAAAGTTCTGTTCTCTGATTCCAACTTTATATTTCTCGCTTGTTCACTTCACATATGTTTCGAGTGTGTTTTTCTTCTAGCCTTTTAACGCCACTCGAGTGAATGCAGCTGATATTGAGGACAGGGTGCAGATGCTCAACAAGAGAAGCCAAATGGAAGAGGCAGCCAAAGGTGGCTTCTGGGAGGAGTTTGATGTAAGTAGAGATTTGTGGAGAAGAAAAGCAGGGGTGGGAAAGTATGGCCCATGGACTCATGAGGCTCCTGTGGATGTTTTGGTTCCCCCCCCCCAATTTTTTGAGCACCCTTTGTTTTCACTGCAATGTTTCCTAGACGGGAGTAGAAGACAATTTTGGCACCTTTGGGCCCACTGGATCATTTTAGTCCTAGAAGTGTCTTATTTCTAATAGGAAAGGACCTGTACATTAGATATCTAACTTATGCTTGGGGTAGTGATTTGAGCACTGGACTATGACTCTGGAGAGCAGGGTTCAAATCCCTGCTTGGCCACAAAAATCCTCTGGGTGAGCTTGGGCATGGCACTTTTTCTCATTCTCAAAGGATGGCCATAGCAAATTCCCTCTGAAGAAACTTATCAAAAAAGAACCCTGTGATAGGTTTGCCTTAGGGCCACTGTGAGTCTGAAATGACTTGAAGGCACGCAACACACACACACACACACCTTATATTTCTTCTCCCTCGTTTCTGATGTATCCATGAGTCTCTCCTTCACCTCGTCATTGTTAAACAGCCTTCTTTACCTCTTCCTCTTCAGAGCCTCCAGAAACAAGAAACTAAGAATTTGTATGATCGGCATGAAGGCCAAAGGCCAGAAAACAAGTGCAAGAACCGCTATAAGAACATCTTGCCATGTGAGTTTGGAATGCCACCTTTCTTGTCTCAGAGGCTGGGCCCATCCATTCAATAGACACAAGTGATAGAGGGACCTGACGTGGTTGTTTGATGATTCACCTTTAGTTAGAAGAACTGTGTTTTCAGTGTTAAAAACAGACACACACTCTAAATGGAAGTAGAAAGTTTACACAACAAAGTTCTAGCTAGTGTATTTAGTTTTGCTTGACAAGAAAACCATCCTCCTATTGAGCGAGGGATACAATTAAAAAGTATCCCCCTTGCAGTCGGACATAGTTCACTTCAGTAAATGTCAGTTTATTCATTCTGTTGCATGTATCTGGATTTGACCAAAGACTTTGCTACTTTGCTAAATCATGGAGGGAGGTTTCCCATACAGAGGAGAAGGTGGGAGAATAAGTCTAGCAAAGTTGGCTTGAATTATTGAAGTTAAAATTGTTGAGGTGAAGAGGTGGTGTGGGGACATTATTTTGGGAGAGTGTTTGCTTGTGATACTTAGGAAATTTAGCAACACCTTTCTGGATGAGACTCTTCTAGGTCAGCCTTCAGTTTACAACAGCGGTCAACCAGGTGTTTCAAATAACGTCAGTAGGAGGATGCAAACCCACCCTATCCCTCATCTTGCTGTTTGTCCCCAGGAAGGTTATCAGATGTCTTGTGAACTAATGGTCATTTACCATGCCTGCATGAGTCACACCTGCCCCGTGTCCTCACAGCGATCAGTCCAGATGACATAGGACCCAATCCCTAATCCTGATGCAGACCATCCTAATGGTGTACAACTAGTTCAGCACCGAACCCACATTATACCATCCTTAAAAATGGATTTTAAAAACTCACCTTTTGCTCTGGATCTTCCCAGAAAATCTGGAGTCCTCCACAGCAATGCTGGGTGGCTGCTCAAATGCTCATCCTGCTGTTTTGCCCACCATCGTTGGTGTCACTCCTTCTGAAGTCAGAAAGAGGAGTCCGGCCATGCGATTGATGTTGGGTACCTAATTTTCAGCCTCAGACTTGCACCATCAGTGGTGGCAATGAGCAGCACAGCTGTGAACAGCCACCTCACATTGCTGTGGAGTACCCAGGTAACAGGGGAATTCAGGAGAGCTTTGGGGCAAATATTTCAGACTGCTCCTGGAGTATTCTGGCTTGTGTGGAGTACTGACTGTCTGTCACTTTTGTAGCCATCATGACATCTTGTGGAAGTAAATTTCATAAGCTGTAGAGGATCAGTTTGTTTTTTCTGCATCTGTATGATTTTATGAACAGTTAGACTCATGGGTCTAATAGAAGTTTGATTGCCCTTTTGATGTGATTCCCCTCACCCCAAGAGAATGAGAGAATGAATTAGAGAGATAGAGAGAGAGGGAGATAATTTGCGGAGCATTGTTACAATGTCCGGTTTACTTTTATCATTCAGATGCCGCAACGTCACTATTTCTTTAGTGACATGTTAACTCTTCTCTCTATTGTTCTAGTCGATCACTCCCGTGTCATCCTTCAAGACAGAGATGTGAATGTTATTGGATCGGATTATATCAATGCCAACTACATCAAGGTGAGGAAAATAGTATCCTGTTATGACTGCCAGAAATAAGGACAGGTCAGATTGTCTCCTGTTTTGTTTTTGTTTTTTTTGTTTTTTTCTGTTTTGCCTGTTTCTTCTCCAGGAAAAGCTGGACAAATTCCTGGAGAGCCACAGCTACTGGTATCAGTTGATCTCATCAATGTAAACCAGTCCTCTGATTGAGGCCTGGAAAGATTCTTTTAAAGAATAATTTGTTCTCATTAGTTAAAAATGGTGCCTCGCTGTTATTTGTTGCAATGTTTTTTCTCCCCAAAGTTACTTGTTGTATAACATATTGCGGTACTCATTGTTTTCCATTTCATCATAATTACATTGCTTAACAAATCATTTAGGATTCACAAGACAACAGTGGAGTTTATCATACGACGGAATTTGGGGATATAATGCAATGGCAATCCGAACGCAATCATGGGGTTTCACGTTATTGCGAATGAGTGTATCTCACGCAATTTCGGGCAATGGGAAGTCATTCTGAACGCAATCATGGGGTTTCACGTAATTGCGTATTAGACACAATTTTGGCCAATGGGGGAAATGGGAAGTCATTTTTAATGCATTCCGAACGCAATCAGATTTCACGTAAATTCACTAAACTGGCGAATTCACGTAATTGTGAATTGTGAATTGGCTCCATTCGCAATTGAGAGAAATTCCTCCCATGTGATAAACTCCAGTGTAAAACTTGAGAAAAAATTCCTCTCCAAATGGATGCCTCTAAAAATGTCCTTAGAAAAAGTAATCAGAAAATGGTACTCTGTCTGGCTCAGCATAAGAAGCTTCTAATGTTTCTGTCCTTTTGCAGAACACGCTGTTTGGCCCCGAGGAGCGCAGCAAAGCCTATATTGCTAGCCAAGGTTGCTTGGAGACCACTATCAATGATTTCTGGCAGATGGTATGGCAAGAAAATTCACGTATCATTGTGATGACCACTCGGGAGGTGGAGAAAGGAAGGGTGAGTAGGGCCCCTTTATACTCTAAAAGTATATCCTTTCTATCCAGTCATCCACCTGCCTTCAAAACATACCTTATCATTTGTTTCTTCTGTCCTCATTTCCTGCAGGAATATTCAAGCTCTTTTGAGAAATGTTGCTAGTCATAGCATAGCATAGGATTTCATTGCCAAGCATTCTAAGCAAATAAGAGACTTTTCTGCAAAGCAACATAGACAGGTGAACAGTTAGAGCAAAGAAGTGCTTAATGCTTTGGTGTTAACCCTCCTCTGTCTGCCATTTTTCTGCTAAAATGATGGCTATTAGCCAATGTTTCTACATGTTGGGTTTCAGATGCATACTGGCCATGGTGGTTCCCTGTATGTGAAAAGTTGTGTGGCGGGTGGGTCTCAATTTTCCATGGAAAAGCAGTGGATGTAGTATGAAAAATCATGCATACCCCACATCTGTCTCCCAACTATGTCATGACTCCAATGGGATGTTGCACATAACAGTTAATTGGACATTCGCTTGAAACTCTTTTGGGTTCCTTCTAAATTCGATAGACATTTAACCTGAAGAATAAGATTGCAGCTCTAAATTTCTTCTTCTAGGCAATCTCCACTCCTTTTTTTTTCTTCTGTTATAGAACAAATGTGTCCCTTACTGGCCAGAGGTGGGAAGCAGCAAAGAGTATGGACCATACATAGTGGAAAATATTGGAGAACACAATGCCTTGGAGCATAAACTCAGACAGCTTCGTATTTCACCCATCAATGATGTAAGTAATATAGGTCGAAGTGATGTATTGTTGCGAAACCTGGGGGTTACTCAGATTTTTTTTTAGTGTGAATAATCTCTCTCATGCATTCTAGTTTTGTTCACATGATGGAGTTTATCAGATGATGGAAATTGGAAGTATAATCTAATGGCAATCCAAACGCAATCATGGGGTTTCACATTATTGCGTATTAAAGTATCTCATGCAATTTCGGGCAAAAGGAAAGTCATTCCGAACGCAATCATAGGTTTTACATTATTGTGTATTAGAGTATCTCACACAATTTCAGTCAATGGGAAGTCATTTTTGGGTAATGGGAAGTCATTCTGAACGCATTCCGAATGCAATTAGAATTCACATAAATTCACTAAAATAGCGAATTTACTTGAATTTGAATTGGCTCCATTCAAAATAAAGAGAAATTCCTCCCATCTGATAAACTCCATTTTTTTAAAAATCAGAACCGCATCTCTACATGTTCTGTTGTTCACACCTGTCAGCATTGTGAATAAAATGGAGTTGCTGATGTGGATGTATATGAAACATGTTCAAGGCATGCAGAGTTTTATCCTCTATCTATTCGCATCAGTTATTCACACAGCCAACAATGCGAATTTTAGAGGAAAACATGGAAAAACCCCTGGGATCAATTATAATGGGCTAAGTCGGTTTTTTGGCAGCCCCACAAAAACTTACTCAGGTGCATTCAAAATGCAGCTGAACAACAAAATTCAACCCACATTCTACTGTGATTATTTTCACTTTCTGAATAACAACCTAGATGTATAGGCAAATTGGCCTCAGCATTTTGGAAAGATAGGATCGGGGGGGACCACAAATGTTTCAAGAGTTCAATCTGAAAATATCTGAGGGATCGAGGCACACAGCTGCAGTGCCCATAGTGACCACCATCTCTTTCCCTGCTCAAGGAGGCCACTAAAAAGTTTGCAAATAAGATGGTAGCAACTACTTGTGGTGAACAAGACAATGATATGTTACCATAAATGTGGATCTGGGACTTGAGGTGATTGCTCATAGAGCAATGGCACATGTTGGCCCTGAGATGTAATGCTGCAATATTAGGAGTTCCTCTGCACAGGAGGCAGGGGGGATCAGTCATTACAAGCTTGGTAGATGAAAGGAATGAGGTAGACATAGCATATCTTGATTTCAGTAAGGCCTTTGAGAAAGTCTCCCATTTTATTATTGGAAACAAACTGGTAAAAGGTGGGATAGACAATGCGACTGTTAGGCAGATTTGTAATTGGTTAACTGGCTGAACCCAAAAGGTGTTCAGCAATGGCTCTTCTTTACCTTGGAGAGAAGTGATCAGTAGGGTGCCACAAGGTTCTGTCCTGGGCCCAGTGCTATTCTTTATGATTTGGATGAAAGGGACATGCTTATCAAATTTGGAGATGACACCAAATTAGGAGGAGCAGCTAATACCCCAGAGGACAGGTCAAAATTCAAAATGACCTAAATAGATGAGAAAGCTGGGCCAAAACTAACAAAATGAATTTCAACAGGGAGAAATGTAAGGTAAGCTTAGGCATTAAAAAAATGAAATGCATAGATATAGAATGGGGTGGGGGTGGGGGGACACACCTGGTTTGAAAGCAGTACATGTGAATTTAGGAGTTGTAGTAGACCACAAGTTGAACATGAGTCAACAATGTGATGCAATAACTAAAAAAGCCAATGCAATTCTAGGCTGCATCATGGACAGTGTTGAGATGGAGGGAACAATATTACCATGCTATTCTGATTTGGTCAGGCCTCATCAGGAATAATACTAATTCTGGAATAATGTCTAATTCTGGGCACCACAATTCAAAAAGAATGTTGAGAATCTGGAGCATGTCCAGAGGAGAGTAACCAAAATGATGTAGGTTCTGGAAACCATAAAGCCCTATGAGGAGAGACTTAGGGATCTGGGTATGTTTAGCCTGGAGAAGGGACAGCTAAGAGGTGATTTGATAGCCCTGTTTAAGTATTTGAAGGGATGTCATATTGATGATGGAGCAGGCTTGATATTTGCTGCTCCAGAGAATAGGACACGGAATAATAGGAGTAAACTATAGGAAAAGATATTCCACCTCAACATTAGGAGGAACTTCTGGACAGTAAGAGCTGTTTGACATAGAAACACACTCCCTCGGAGAGTGATGGAGTCTCCTTCTTTGGAGGTCTTTTAATCATAGGCTAGATGATCTTTGCTGATTCTTCTGCTGATTCTAGACATGGGGTGAAGATCAAGGCAAGGGAATGAAAAATAGAAGGAGTATCAGACATGTGCTGCATGACGATGTGATGTTGCTCTTATTGCCGATTAGGGAGAGGCTGTGAGAGACATTTGGCATTATCAATACCTAAGCTGGCCTGACCATGGAGTGCCCAGTGAACCTGGAGGAGTTCTTGGCTTCCTTGACCAAGTCAATCAGAAGCAAGAGAGTGTCCCTGGGGCTGGGCCCATTATAGTGCACTGCAGGTAAGTGAGCTGGTGGCACTGAAGCTGAGGAATTGGTTAAAAATGGTATTTTCCTGGATACGGAACACATAGAATGATCAGAAAACCAGTCTAGAAAATAACACAGTGTCCTTGCAAAGTGGTATGAGAATGAAGCTGTCATTTGGCACGGAGGATTTTTACCTTCTTAAATCAGCCAGATAGTTATTCCTCATCACACAGATACTGTGCATACATAGTGCAGCCCAAGCTCCTTAGTACTTCACTTTTTAGAACTAATCACAGTTTGCAAATCTTCTTCTTATGGCTACAGACTATAGTGTAGTATACATATATCACTAACTATTGTTAATTCTGAAGGGAAGAGAGGATTTGCATGCAGAAAGCGATGAGGAACAGTATCCAGGGAGATTGGGCAGGTGTTAAACATCTACACCAGCCACTTGAGTCTTTTGGATATATGAACACGCGGTGCTGCCAGATGCTGACACGGGCTATTGGTTGTCTTGTGGCAACTCACAAAGGCCTTGACAAGGATTGGCAATAAATTTAACAGGCAGCCCTAGTCAGCATAGCCAATGGTGAGGAAAGGTGGGAGCTGGAGTACAAGTAGAAGGCAGCACATTTAGCATCCCTGACCTACAACAAATTACAGCAGGCAAGTCTCCAGAGTATCAGCAAGGGGTCTTCCCAAATCCTGTTTCCTCATATTCCCTTTTAGCTGGGGATGTTGTTTTCATACCCGGGAACCTACTGCACCCAAAGCATGTGCTGTGTCCCACTGAGCTATAGCCATTTTCTTTAAAAAGTCAGAAAAGATGATCCAGGAAACTAAAGATCAGTCAAATAGCGCAATCTTGGAAGAGTAGTGAAATCCCATCAGTAGATGACTGGCTTTTAAAATTAGCAGAAATGGTTGAAATGGACAAACTAACCTCCTGGCTAAACCAAAGAGATGTTTTTTAAAAAATAGAGGAAGAGTAGCTTTCTGTTATAGAATATTGCAAAGGGTGCTGGAAATAAAATTGTAAGCATTGGTGTGAGTGAGTAATATGGTTATGTTTAAGTTGTAAGTATGTAAGTACGAGGGGGTATCCAAAAGTTTTAATGATCATCTTTTAAATGTTTTAAAATATGGTTATGTTTAAGTTGTAAGTATGTAAGTACGAGGGGGTATCCAAAAATTTTAACAATCCCCTCCGAATACCTGATATTGTAGAAGTCTGCAGAATGCGCCTTATGAGGGGGTATCATAAAGTCTGCCCCAGGATGCCTCCTTCTAACTATGTATTAAGAACCCTAGCCCTCCTTGCAGTAATCTGCCTTGGTCCAGGCCCCAGAGGGAGAGAAGAACCACTGGACCTATCCCCTTCCCACCACCTTTCCCTTCTCTTTTTTGTTGTCTCTCTTAGATTGTAAGCCTGAGGGCAAGGAACCGTCTAATTTATAAGATTGTATGTACAGCACTGTGTAAATTTACAGCGCTATATAAATAAAGGTTAATCATCATCATCATCATCATCATCGCCCGGATGTTATTATGGCGTATTGATGAAATTTTGTCAGTGTCATCATTGGTCCCTAAGTGGACGTTGCTGAGAAAATCAACTCATTGTGTCCTTTATTTTTGTGACTGGCTCTGCCAGAAGTGACTAAAGTGTAAAATCCTTGTCAGGTGCAATCTGCAGACTTCTACAATATCAGGTATTCAGAAGGTCAAGATACACTGGGAAAAATGTGTAAATCTAGATAGTGACTACATAGAGATAAGTTAACAACTAGAAATCAAAACAAACTTTCTGTCATTTTTTGAAATGTTGATCATTAAAACTTTTGGATACCCCCTCGTATTATAATAGAGGAAATCTTTTAGGTTTAGAGTTATAACAAAAGTAAGACTGAAATGATAAATATAAGACATGTAAGGGATAAAAGGGGCTCTAAGCCAGAGGAACACAGGAAATATAAAGTACATTATTTTATTTTAATTATTGGTTGCATTAGGACATATAGAAATAACTGGATAGAATTATGCATATTTAAAAATGTAAAAATAAAGTGTATAAAAGAAGAAACTAGAGAAGAGGCAGCTAAACCTTAATATCAGAAAAAAATATTAAAATAGTTTATGCAGGAGTATATCTGCAAGCATCTTAATGATAATGTAGTGATCAATAGCAGCAATCATGGGTTCATCAAGAACAAATCCTGCCAAAATAACCTTATATCTCTTTTTGATCAGGTCACAGGTTTAGTGTGGGAATGTTGTATATGTCATATGTCTGGATTTCAGCAAAGCATTTGATCAAGTCTCCCTTGACATTTTGATTAGCAAGCTGAATAATTGTGGAATAGGCTAACAGCAACAAGTTAATTGTAGAATAGATGAGAAACTGTCCATGGAGTCATTTGCAATGACTGTACTTCAAACTGGAGGGAAGTCTTGAGTGAAATGCCACAAGGTTCTGTCCTGGGGCTGAGCCTGACACTCTTCAATATTTTACAGCAACGTAGAGGTTCGGGTGGAGGGAACCCTTATTATGTTTATAGATGATACAAAACTGGGAGGGGTAGCCAACACATTGAAAGATAGGAACTTTGATAAAGTAGAAAACTGGCTGGAAAATAATAAAATGAAATTCAGCAGAAACAAATGCAAAATTCTACATTTAGGCCACAAAAACTAAAGGCAGATGTATAGGATGAGGGATATTTGGCTTGGGTGCATTACATGTGAAAAAGACCTTGAGATTATTGTTGTTCTTAAACTGAAAATGAACCAACAATGTGATGCTGCAGTAAACTAGGCCTTAACTTGCCTTAATAGAACTGTAGTTTCCAAGTAGCCCTACCATATTCTACATTACTCAGACCCAAATTGGAGTACTGTGTTCAGTTCTGGGCACCTCATTTTAGGAAGGATATAGACAAGTAGGAGCAGGTTGAGGGAAGGGCAACAAGGATGACAGTGGAGTTCATTATCTAGAGGTGGAGAGGTCTCTTTTTCTGGACATCTTCAAAAAGAGGCTGGACAGCCACCTGCTGGGGATGCTCTAGCTGGATTTCCTGCATTGAGCAGGGGTACTATATGATTCTCATTACCCTGTGGTATATTAAAGGAAGGCTAATATATATCATTATAGTATAAGCTTTTGTGGGCTATAAGAGCTCACTTAACTGCCTATTAATACCTGAGAAGCGACATACTGCACCTGGAGAGTACAGCGGCCATAACATGCAGTATTTGCAAATATCCTGGGCAACAACTGCAGTTCTGACCCTAAAAGGGCATAATGTAGGCGAGTGGGTGTTTAGCTGGTGTTTATTACTTCACACAAGGTATGCTTATATTCTGGAATTCACTCCCACAAAAAGTAGTGATGGATCAATTTGTTCTTATAATGTTGAAAAGTGATTAGAACAAATAATGGAGAGTGGTGACTATTAGCTATGATAACTAAATGGACCCTCCATGTACAGAGCCCATATACCTATCAATACCAACTAAGTAGTCAACTGCTGTAAGCTGTGCCCAGTTGGAGTCTTCCTTTGTGTGCCTAGCTAAACCTTGATAGAAGAAACCTGAAGGGCAATCCTCACCCGCTTATTGTTCGGAACACGCTGTCATGCTCCTAATCTCCATCTTGTCCTCCTCCCCACAGTGCTGGAATTGGTCGCACTGGCACCATCATTGTCATTGATATGATTGTGGATATGATCTCCACAAAAGGTGAGTCCACTCCTGTTGTGCTTCTCTCTCCTGGTTCTATGCCTTATTTACTCCTTCTCATCAATCCTGCTTCATATACTTTATGGCAGCTATGCAGATTGAAGGCGGTACCTTGTGCAGAGGAAGAGAGAGAAAGCTAGGTTGCCTCTTCCCTTTGCAAATGTCCAAAGTCATGGCTGAAGGATGGGGCTTCTCCAGTAGTAAATGAGTGATCCCTTAAGGAAATGTGGCAGAAGGCATTCCTCATCAAACTCTGGAGTTTTGATAGTACATGGTGATACCTCTACAAAGTTAAACATGGGAAATGGAACAGGAGTATGGGAAGTAGCTTTCCATGAGAGTCTGTAGGGACAGAGACTTTGTGGTGTGATGGAATGGGCCTGAGAAGGAAGGAATTACAAGCCAAGATCAGTGCAACTAATCTTCAACTGAGAGAGGATCAATTAGACATTTGGCTACTCAGTAAGCCTAACAGAAGCACTTAGGAAAAGATAGAGGTGACAAATCCAATAGTTCTTGATGGAAATGTGTCCATTTTTAAAAAATCTAGATGATAGTTATTATTGTACATAATCTGACTGCCTTGGAGGTGAGATGTTTTGAGAGGAGCACTAACTGGTCTTAATGTCCTTTGTCTGATACTGTAATTGAGACTTAACCTGTTTTTTTTTTTTTATCATCCAAGGCAGCTTGAGCCAGACATCTCTTGATGTCCGCTTCCACTCTCCCCAAAGAGCGCCTGCAACTGAGGGTCCTCATTTTCATTCATTCCAAATACAAATAGCAAAGTGTTTTCCTGCCCACCCCAAGTAGGAGAGTGTCATCTCTACAAATTCTGAGTACTACTTCCCAAGACTGTACTGGAATCCTCAGCTTGTAGTCTTATTAACCCTCAAGCTATGTATTCATAGCAGTGGCAATCTGTGTGAAATGGGAGATCCATAAGAGAGGTCTGAAATATTTTCTCCCTCTCACCCTCAAAGCTGCTTCAGCAAAGCGGGGATCAGACTGGGGCAGCAGCCTTGCAGGCATCAGTATTTGGTTTGGAAGAAGGGTGCAGTAAACCTTCATTTCTGGCCCTCTTCCCCAGGACTGTGATCAGTATGCCCTGTGAGATTTTCCATTAGAAAACCAGCATGACATAGTGGTTTCAGAACTGGACTATGACTCTACTCAGCCATGAAATCCACTGCAGTGGGCAAGTTTACATTCTCTAAGTCTCAGGGGAAGACCACAATGGCAAACCTTCTTTGAATAAATCTTGCCAAGAAATCTTGCCATTATAGGTTTGCCTTAAGGTTGCCTTAAGTTGGAAATTACTTGAAGGCATACAACAACAGCAAGTCTTCCATTGCTTCTTTTTCACCCTTCCCTTTGTTTTCCTCATTCTGTCCCAGGGCTGGACTGTGATATAGATATCCCAAAAGCTATTCAGATGGTTCGGTCCCAGCGCTCAGGAATGGTGCAGACGGAAGCACAGTATAAGTTTATCTACATGGCCATCTGCCAGTTTATAGAGACCACCAAGAAGAAGCTGGATGTTATGCAGGTATGGGGCAGGGATGGGCATGTAGTTGCCACTCAGCTTTCCTGTCATATTGGTACACTTTGTGAAAGAGAAAGAGAAGGTACCTGACACAGCAAACAGTTTTGAGTTGGGTTGTCCTGGACTGTGCTGCCGGAGATTCAGATCCCGTTTCCCATGCCTATTTAGCACTAGACATTGTAAAGTTCATCCCCCTACATGTGTGTGTGTGCATGAACACAGCAGTGGAACACCCCAGTGGCCCACTCCATAAAACGTTTTCTTTGCTGCAGTCTCAGAAAGGAAGACCAAATGAGTCTGAATATGGGAATATCACCTACCCACCTGCACAGAAGACCTCGCATGCAAAGGCTTCACGAAAATCCTCCAGGTAAGAATGCAACAGCGATCGATCCTAGTTGTAGACAAATGACAGTGAAAGCAAATGTAGCATGTATGAGGGCAGTGCATAACTTTGACAGTAGCAATGATTTGATTGTAACAATGTTGCCTTCCAAACATACTAATTTTGTTCTCCCCAGGGGCGAACTCAGAAAAATGCACACATATAAGCCATCACTGTTAAGTTTGGAGTAGTAGCTACAGTAGTTATTAGCAAGTGCTTGAGAGATGACCAACTACACTGTCTACCACCGGAACATTTCTACATCAGTTTTTTTTTCTTTTCTTTTTTTATCCTGCCTGGGCCCACATCCAAATGGGTTCTACATCAGTTTTCAACCTGTTTCTGGAAAGCTGTTGCTGCTGAAATGGGAGCTAAACCTATAGACCAGGGGTGGTTCCATCTTCTTTCTTTAGAGGTTGCTCTAGTTGCACCTTCCATTGTACTTCGTTCATTCACTATAGACGTTTGGACCAAACTCCAAGATCCCTCTGATGCTGTAACATAGATATGCCACGTTTAAAATCATAAATTTTAAAGGGTAACTAGCCTGCCTGTTTTATGAAAATAGATATGAATCAGGATGACCAACGTCCACAGCACGGGAGTCAACATACAGCTGCATTGTTTGATCTACTATGAATGCTTACACTGCAAGTGGAGAGGTGGATTTACTCTGTGGGTGCTCTTAGCTTGTAGTCTCGCAAGTGGTTTAGATATGAAAGTTTAGCTGGCTCCTCAGGCTCACATGGGCCCTCCTCTTCTCTGCCCCATTCCAAATACATGGCAAGTCCCCTCCTCATTTCCAGTTTTCAGTTTGCTGGGGTTTTTCATAAGCAAAACAGCAAACTAGGTTTGTTGTATTGTCCAAGCTGGCAAATATGGTTTTTGTATGCCAAAAACAATGGTTTGATTCTGATTTCCAGTCCTGATAATGGGGATAAAATGCTTTGCCTTAAACAAACAAACAAACCGAAAACAAACGTGTGCCTCGGTCTCCTAACACAGAACCATGGGATTGAGCCATGTTTGTCTTCACCTTCTCACTTCTTGTCTGCCTTCACCAGTCCAGGTTCTGTTTGATTTATATTACCCTTCTTTCTTCATTTCCACTTCCACAGGCAAAAGGAGGAATCAACCCTGTATGAGAATTTAGAGAATGCAAAATCCAAGAAAGAGGAGATGGGGCAAAAGCAGTGGCCTTTGGGGAAAGAGAAAAAACCCAAGGGCTCTTTGAAGAAAAAATAACGCCACACAAGTTCCAGTACCTTCATTCCCAGTAGACATTGTCTTGTTTCTTGCTAGGAAATTCTCCTAGAGATTTACTGAACTGGGAGGGCCAGTCCAAGACATTTTGGTGCCTAGGGTGAAAAACTCATATGGCACTTTCTCCTACTAATGAATGTGTTTCGCCTTCTGTTTTGATTCACCCATAGAGTTTTTAGGTGTCTGTAGGCATGGCCTTCTTTATCTGTGGGCTGGGAGCCCTAAAACACTTGTGCCAAGCATTTGCGTAAATTCGGATACTGAAAAAGGACAACCCCAATGTACCAATGCATCTGTTTTCCAGCCTTGACTTTAAAAGGGAGCTGTGAGAGGTAGACATGTGTATGTTGTTCTTTCAGGGTACTACTTCTGCTCTTTCCTCCACCATGGCCTCCCAGTTCTATTTGGCTTGGCTTCTAGGTCGCCCAAGGTACTAGGCCCAAAAACCTGCACATTCTGCTTTTGATTAAACAAGTCTCCAACTTCATTTCCTTTTTGGTCCAGTTTCTTTCTGCTGAAATATCACCCGACAGGTCAAAAACAATATTTTCTTGTGCTTTGCTGATGCTGGAGACTATCTGCAAAAATCCAACCATTGCTTTGCCACCAAATATTCCCACTGCAGTTTGTAAATAATGGATGATTTTCTAGTCAAGTAGATTGATTTTCTTTATTTTGTAAATAAACCAGATATTTGTTTGATTTGCAGACTTAAAAAAAACCTGTTATCACCACTGTTATTGGGATTTTTAAAGTGAGATGTGCAGGGTGGTGTGTGTTGAGGGGGGCACATATTGGGCAAGACTACTAGGATTCTGGAAGTGAGCCATAGCAGCTAGTGGATCAGGAGTTTTAACATTCAGCAATTTGCTATGAACATTGCAGAGGGTATGTCAAGTTGGTTTTTCTGGTATCCTTGAGCTTCATTTTTGGTTTCCCAGTTGCAAAAATGTCTAGCTCCAATAAGCAGTGAAATATGTATATGCACTCTACACTGGCCAAATAAACACCAGTCAGCAAAGTGCTCTCAAGTTAATGGGCACTGCAGTTCAGAGCTCTTCAGAAAATCAGCATGTAAAGCTACAAGATTATACAATATTAATATGGGAAATAATCTTATTTTAGTATGTTATCTCCTCCACCTGAGTTTAAATTTGTAGTGCACCTCTAAATTGTTTCTGACTTATGGCAACCCTATGGTATGACAGGGTTTTCTTGGCAAGATTTGTTCATTTGTGTGTATGTATGTGCCTTTGCCTTCCTCTGAGGCTGAGTAACTTGACCAAGGTGGATTTTGATTGCTGAACAGGGATTCAAGCTCTGGTTTCCAGTGAAGAGCCTTTTCATGGGGCCAGTCACTTCTTTGTAGATGAAGACAAGGGAGATTATTGAACAGCCATTTTTGCCCTGGCCATGCACACGACGGGATTGGGTCACAATGGGGAAAACAGAGTGTTATCTCTTTTTTTAGAAAAGTAAGCCAGTGGTTGAGAACTGGAGACAACTGAGAACGTATTAGACAAATGCCCAAAAAGGCTGACATTAGGAATTCACTGGATAGGAATGTGTGGCTGTATAAATATTCCTCCCACTATGCACCATTCATTCCTATCTGCTTATAGTGCATAACTGTCACTACCCCAAAGTTACCGCATTATAGGGGAATTTAATAATCACTTTCTCACCTGCTGTGGTCTTGAAGAAAATCACTGCTCTGAAGCCAAAGTTTGGTGCCAGTGTAGGATTTCTTCTCAGTAGTTTCAAAACAGGAAACAAGGGGAAAACAGGGTTGCATTCTCCCTCCCTGCCTACTCCTGGGGTCATTAAGATAAAAAACCTTTTTGTTAATATCATTTGAATTAAAATACATTACACAAACATTTTGAGATTCATTCTGAGAAGCATGATTCTCAGAATGTTTGTGTAATGGACTTGTTGGACTTGAACTTCCAGAATCCCTTACCAGATTATTCAAACTTAGGCTACTGGGAGCTGCAGTTCTACAATATCCGGAGTGTCAGTAGGGGGGTGCAGACTGCACCAGGTGACACCTTAAAAGAGGTAACACCATTGCTCCCCAAACGTCTGACTTTGGGCAGAAATGGGCTGTGGTGTCCCTTTAAAACGCTGAATTGATCATGTCAGTGGAGAAATGCTCAGTGGGAGAAGAGGCCTCAGGTTTTTTTTAAAAAAAATAATTTAAAAAATCTAAACCATCACATCTTACCAAATGTTCACTTTATCCACATGAAACTATGTACATGTAAATACATCTAGGCTACATGTATGATATTGTAATTTAAAGCTATTATTTTAACTGCTAGTTCTTTATGTCACAATTATTGCCATTACATTCAGTCATATTACAGGAATTACTATTTATGAGTAACTTTAGTACAGTGGTCCCCCGCCTTACGAATCCCCCGGGTTACGAAAACCCCGGGATCCGAAGGCGGCGGGACCGGCATTGTATCCCCCGGGATCCGAACGAAAAAAAGCCGCGCGGCCCCTTTAAATGGCCGCGCGGTCTGTTCACTAAAGCGGTCCCCCGGGAAACGAAAGCTTCCGGGTTACGAAAGGTAATCCGGAACGGATTACCTTCGTAACCCGGGGGACCACTGTACTAAAACCGTTACTAAGGGGTAAAGGAGGTCAATGGAGGAGAGTGATGCCAACCCATCAACTATATAAACAATGATATGTTATGAAAAATCTCCAGTGGACAGAGCCAGCATGGCATAATGGTTTGTGCACTGGACTATGACTCTGGAGACCAGGGTTCAAATCCCCACTCAGCTATGTAAACCCACTGGATGGCCTTGGGCAAGCAATCAGCCTCAGATGATGGCAATGGCAAGCCTGCTCTGAAGAAACCTGCCAAGAGAACCCTCTAATAGGACTGCCTTAGGATTGCCATAAATTGGAAACGACTTGAAGGTACACAACAGCAGCGACTTGACCCCAAGAATCTGCTCAACCTCTTTAGGAATGTTTTTATCCTCTCACTAAACTCTAGGAGATGAAGCCAGAGATCTTTAGCTGATACACTGCTGTGCCCAGTCAGCCAACTCAGCCATCTCCTCACAGAGCAATCTGGCACAATTTATGACGAATCAAAATGAACACAGCTTTCCCTCCTTCCACCCCTTTGAATGCCCGCTCAGAAAAAAAACAAAAAACGAGGAGTATGAAGTCAAGTCGCGAGGGCATATCTGGTTGGCTATTTCAGCTCAGTGGATCATGAGCTACAGAGGCTTTGCTGAACTGCACCTGCTTTCTTGCAAAACAGTGGAAGTAAAAAAAAGGAAGTGACATGTAAGAGCAAAGAGAATATTTGAATTTAAGGTGCAAATGAAAAGTCATGCATCCAGTATCTACTCCCCATTTTAGCATGGAGGATCTTCCCCTAGTAAGGGTTCCCAAATAAGAGATTTCTACATGGAAATCCATTAGTTGGCTCTTTTGATTTATTTTGCACAACTATTAATCTTCTCTTCAAGCTATTCAACCATTTAGAAAATTAACATGCACTGACAGCAGTATCAGAAGATTTGGACCTGATTTTATTTTTTATAAAGATGTGAATTACAAGGCGACAGAACTTACATAAATGGAGATTACAGAACTTGCAGAAGCCCCATAACCCACCTGTTCCTGATATGGGGTGCTCAACGGGAGGCAGGGAGACAGCAGGACACCACTGAGATGAGAGACAGCCTATGTTATGTGTAAGGCCTCACTCATGTTCCAGCAAGCAGAGAGTAATAATACGGTCTGTGTAAGTCCACTGAGAAGGTAGGATCTTGCATCATCTTTGCTGTTCAACTGGCCCCAATCTTTAGGTTGGAAGAGACCAGTTCAGTGTCCAAGGGAGCATACAGTCTCTCTCCCTTGCCATTATCAATCCTGTTGAAACCAGATTATCCAGAAATTACTCTTGCTGGGCCATGAAATTGATACAAGTGGAGATGAGAACAGCAAGGAATGCCCAGGCCAGGGAGAATAATTATGGGCAGAAAATATGTACCAGGTGCTGTCCATAACTCCCATGCTCCCTATTGTTTGGAGGGTTCTTGGAGGCCATCACTATTTCATTTTTTCACTTGCTTCATCAGAAGACTATCACTGAAAGTAAAACAAAAGAGCATCAAACAGTTGTGGGAAATATGCACAAGAGATACTGAACAAAAGGTTAGTCAAGGCCATCTTTACTGGTGGAGAAGAGCATAGGATAACTAATAGCGCACAGCCCCCTCCACGAAAACAGTAAGCCAGTGATTCCCAAACTCTGGCCTTCCAGGTGTTTTGGACTTCGCCTCCCAGAATCCCAGGACCACTGGCTGAACCGTCTGGGAGTTAAAGTCCAAAACACCAGGAGGGCCCAAGTTTAGGAATCATTATTAAGCTTTTTTGCTCGAAGAATTAAATAATAGGGAGATTGAAGGATTCTGATGGCATTCAAGAAGGAACAGGATTTACTAGATTACAATTCTCTTATTTATGGGGGCAAAGGCCAGATGTCTAGAAAGTCATGTGTTGTTGTTTTTTAAATGGACCTGGCAGTTGGATTCCAAATGAGGGCAGAAAGCAGATTTCTCCTCATCCCATGAACTGCAATGTGGCCTCTGCTTCATTCCATTTTCTTTGGATGCATCAAGTGTATCTCCAAACACTGCAACTCTCAAAATTCCTAACTACTGGCTAGGACTCCTGGGTCTGTAGTCCAACAAAATCTGGAGGTCCGCATGGTTCTCATCTATGGAATACCTATCTTATTTCTGGGCTGAATTTTACTGGTAATGTCAACCAAAGAGATCTAGTGAATCAACTTCTGAATGTCAGTCAATATTTCTGTAAATCTGTAGATTCAATGGGTTTGCTCTAGCAAGGATTACCAACATGATTCAGGTCTCTGACTTTACATTTCACTTAATTATAATTAAGAATCCCAATGCAGTGCCTGGTTTCATTAATAGCCAATTGATTACCATATACTGCTAAAACAGGCTTTACAAAGACACTGTTGTCTAGTCTTCTTGTTTGTACCACTGTTTCATATTTTTGTTCCTTCTTCCTTTCATCCCAATTTAGTTCTACTTTCCAACTAATTGGGAAGAAATCTCTTTTATCTTTTCCTACTTACTGTCTTTTATACAGCTTCTTTCTCCAATTACTAAAACTAAAACTATATACTGCCTTATTTTCATGGGCACTGCTCAGGACAAGGTGAAGAAGAAACAAAATCCAAACCATGCACTCTCTCCATGACCACATTAAAGATATTTTAACTCATTAAAGTGATTAAGGGCCAAATTCTGTTAATCCTAAACAGAAACTAAATTAATTGAGTTTACCTACATGCAGATTCACCATTCAACAACTGATTTAATAGGCCTACTCTTCTTGGGACCTACCAGCAGGATTCCAGCCATCATCTACACATGTTTAGAACATCAGTTTGCGGAAAAAAGCATGCAGAGCTTTACGGCCATGTAGATATGCACAGGCCCCAGCCGATGCAGAATTCACCCATCCATTTCCCCTTCCCTGGAGAACAAGGTGCTCACATTTGGCTAAAGCACAGGTAGAATTTTTACCAACAGTTATTACTTTGAAATTACTGGACAATTAATCAGAAATTTCTGTCTAGTCAATTAAGTAATTTTTTTACTCATCAAGGAAAGGTTGCAGACTTACTATCCCCCACTGATGAAGACATGAAATAAAATACTTAATCTTACCTTCCTCTGCATCCAGATGATCAGCCAAGAAAGAGGGAGAGGAATGGGATAAAGGGGAAAAAATGAATGTTAGAAAGACCACTTTCTAGAAAGCCTGAGACTTTGACTATATATCAGAGAGAAAAGTTTGTGTGTGCTTGAAAGAACAGGGAAGGGAGGGGACAATCACATAAGCTTTGTAGAGTTGCATGCATTTGTACAACACCCTACCAAGTAAGGTTATTATTTATGACACTACACTTGCATCAGAAACTTAATACAGTCCAGTTCAAGACAGTTCACAACTACCTTCAATAGATGAACTGGTGCTTTCAGAACCCCGTTAAATCATGTGTAGGCAGCTGCTTGGGGTTAGGCATAAGGGTTTCCAAAACATGCTGTAAATGGCCCATCAGTATCCCATTTGAGGTTCTAGGACATATACCCATTTGTAGGCTGGCTTTTGGGGTGTGCGAAAGGAACCTGGCAGGGTCCTGTGGGGAGCCATGTAATTGTCACTGTTGGCCTAACCTATATTTAGTAGATGTAGAAGTCCATCTTAGAAGAAAACTCTCCTAAAATATTTTTGTTATTTAGATCTCCACAGTTTTTCTCACCTAGTAAAACCTTCATCCTGTAGATTCAGCACTAAGTTGTCAGCAGTAAGATACACCCGGTTCTGAGATGCTGCAATCTGTAAAAGACCAGAAATTGATCAAAACAGAGTTTTGATATAGCTTAAGCAAAAGCCCACCCAAATACAAGTTTCCACCAACATGCGGGTAGGGATCGGTAAGTATTTCAGCTTGAGTTCTGGTTTTGGAAAAAAGCATCTACCACTGAATTTTAAAAAAAAACCAACTTGCTAACAAAGCCAGACATAAGTAGCTATGAAGGAAGATAAAACCTTTAACAATGTTATCTATTGAAAAATATTATTGTTCTAGAGTCTAGTAAACATCAGTTATAGATTCTGTCTCATTACATCCCAGGAACAGATTTCTTTCAATCCAGGTTCCTCAGTCTTTGAAATGCCTGTGCTTACCCTACTTTTCCATCTGTCTGCTTTTCCTGAGAGCTTTTCTTGGCCTAAAGTACAGTGGTCCCCCGGGTTACGAAAGTAATCAGTTCCAGATTACTTTTCGTAACCCGGAAATTTTCGTTTCCCGGGGGACCGCTTTATTTGCCGGACTGTGCGGCAAATTTAAAGGGACCGCGGCTTTTTTTCTTTCGGATCCCGGGGTTTTATTCGCAAGCCGGGGCCGTTTTTCCGGCCCCGGCTCTTTCGTACCCCGGGGTTTTCGTACCCCGGGGTATTCGTAACCCAGGGGACCACTGTACATTGTGGCCTGTGACTGACTACACTTGGGTATTTCACATTGAACATGACAGGGCCTCTTACAAAAAGGCTCAGAGGCTTTTAGGTCCATGTTTAAAATGCAGGAATCAACATGCAGAAATGTGTGTGTGTGTGTGTGGGGGGGAGATGGGCATATCTTGTTTGCCTTAAGTTCAATGGCAACGAGGGCCCAACATTTGAGGAAATGCAAGCATACCATATATACTTGTGTTCAAGCTGCCCTCATGTATAAGTGAAGGAAAGGTTTCAAGGTCAAAATCATGGATTTTGATATGACCTGTGGATAAGGCAGGGATGAATCCTAGGGGGTTATAACGAAGGATGGAAAGGGGGAAATACCACTTCCATCCCCCCTTCTCTGTATCTCTCCTGACCACCTAACACTAATTCCCAAATGCTGGAGGAGAGTCTTTAACATCAGATTGAGAAGGAAATTAAGTGGTGTTAATTGCGGAGTTTCTTCCATGGGACGTGGAGGCTTGCAAACTGGACTGGGAAGGGAAGCAAGTGGTGTTAAATGTGGAGGTTTTTTTTTCCATGAGAAGAGGCGGCTTGCAAATCAGACAAAGAACCTCTTCGAGAGAAAGAGAAAGAGAGAGAAAAACACGTGCCTCGAGGCACCAGACTTTCTTTTTTCTAAGCAGTGCTGCTTACCGACCTGTATATAAGTCGACCCAGGATTTTAGGGTCAATTTCGGAGCATAAATTTCTCGATTTATACTAGAGTATATATGGTATGTTATACCAGAAACTTCATGACTTCAAAACCCACCGTCTTGGATATGTTCTGAGCAGCACGGATCTTGCGCAGTTTGATATAACCTGGATTCTTGCTGAGAGCTTCACCGATGTGAGGAACTAGCTAAGGCAGCATTTCTAAGCGTTCTGGAACTTGGTCCTCCCCCTCCAGATTTTTTCCCATCTTCTGGAGCCCACTCAAGATAAACCTGTAACACCTTGGAACTGTGTGCATCTTGCTATTACATACTGAGCAAGATGAAAAGCCAGCCACTGAGCAAAAGTACCCACTTCTCTGCTGGGGGAATGGGGAATGGCCTCTAGCAGCTGTTTATTGTTTTGGCAGCTGTGGCTTCCCCCCACAGAGAGAAGGGGAATGAGCTGTTCCCCTTACAGAGGCAAGGTAGTACCCATTAAGTCTCACAAAGCTCAGAGTTCAGCAATTCTGGAAGACACCTATTTCCCATATTCTTGGAATAAATGTAACACTTTTCCTGTCTAGGTTCAAAATAAGGATATCATCTTGGCAGCTGTAGCTTCCCCCTCAGCTTGGACAATCTTTTGCCTTTGTTCCTGTTTAGCTTTTTCCACCAGGAACTGAGCTCGTTGTGCTTCTTGCTGAGCTAGAGTGGAAAAGGAAAGAAAATCAATATCCAAGAGAATCCAGCAGAGCCTCTGCAAGACCATCTAGTCAAATCTTCCACACCATGATTTCTGAGGACTTTCAGCTCTTTAGCAGTTTACAATAAAATCCTATCCATATTTGCTCAACCACAAAACACGTAAAGGCAAAGATGCCCTTCACTGGGTCAAATATCGATCTACCTAGCTCAGTACTGTCTAACAATCATCATCATTTTATCATCATAATCAGGTCTAGCAATAACTCTCCAGGGTTATTGATAGGAGTATTTCTTAGCCCTACCTGGAGTTACCAGGGATTGACCTTGGAGATTTGCAAGGACAGCATGTGTCTACCACTTAGCTATACTGCCTGCTTACAGTAGGGCTTACTCCCAGGTATATGTGCATGATATAGTTGCCCTAATGTTCTTTAGGCTAGGGGTGGACTACTGTGTGAGGCCAGGAGGCTGCTTTAGCCCCCAGGAGATCTTATAGGAATGCACTCCCACACCATCTACCACTTTGAAAAAAATAACAATTCCTTAAATGCCCTCTGGGGAATGGGAAGGTGAGCATTTGCCAGGCCTTCAGCCCTTCCCCAGCCATCTCAGGGTCAGAGAGGGCTTTTTTCCCCAAAAAAGTTTATTTCAGGCTTTTTTTTTATTTTAAAAAAGGCCTTTCCTGAGTTTAAAATGTGAGGAAAATGCCACTCATGCCCACTAAAGAATATGTTGAAGCAAAACAAACAAACAAAAACACACCCTCCCAAACAAACTAACAAGTTATTGGATTCTTTTTAAAAAGTGAGAGTCCTCCTTTGCCCATCCCTGCCTGAAGCCATTACAGCTTCAGGGAAGGTGTCAAAACTGTAGCCTAGCTCTCAGTTAGGTGAAAATACTTGTATTTGAGCTGTTATCACTTCAGAAAACATGTGAGGATGGCCTAATGGAAATCTCCTTTAAAATGTTCAAAAGCACCTGAGCACCTGTAGACAGTGAACTAGCATATTAGAGAGAGTGGGTTTATCCCACACTAATTTACTTTTTATTTTTTATTTTCAGGAGTTATTATTTTTTAAAAGCATTCCATTGTGCCACTCCACATGTGAAAATTGAAGCCATACAGGCTGCTGCCATGCTGCAGCATGAATGCACTTTGACACTGCTCTGTCAGGGCCCCATTCTATGGCATCCTAGGATTGGTAGTTTGTTGCGGCACCGGAGTGCTTTGACAGAGAAAGCTAAATATCTCACAAAACTGCAAATCCCAGAATTCCATAGCATTAACTTATAGCAATAAAAGTAGTGTAAAACTGCATGAATTTTGCAGTGCAGCCTCAGATGAAGGTCCACTGTCTTTGTGAGAAATAAACTGTCAAGGGAAGCATACTGAAAATAATTTGGGCCCTAATCTCTGACCGTTAAACCAGATTTTTCAACACTGACAACTAAAGTGTAATTATTTGATCCTATTTATTAGCTGCATAGTGTACAATTACAGTGCAGTACTGTAACTGTCCCCTTGCAACTCTTGCATCAACTGTGCAAGAGACTTGCACTAGTCATGGACTTTTCTATGGTGCAACAGTGGCTCCTACTCCAACAAACAACAACTTGTGTTTTCTTTTAATTGAGACAATAGGCTACAAGAGACAACCCTCACTTTTATTTGAAGTTGGATATAAACTCACCCACTTGCTTGGCTTCAACTGCTGCTGTATATTCCCTGCTGAAACTCAGCTCTGTGATGGCGACATCATCCAGAATAAGGCTGAAATCCTTTGCACGCTCTGTCAGCTCCCGACGGATAAGGAGAGATACCTGAAGTAATGATTGCAAAATTCAAAGTTAACAACCATGTTAGTCTGTAGAATCAGTATATATAGAGATCTTGTAGCACCTTTGAGACTAACCAAAATAAAGAACTTGGTGGAATGAGCTTTCGTAGACTTGTCTCATGCTGCCAACTTTTTTCTTTCAGTTAGTCTCCTAGGTGCTACAAGATCTCTCTACATAAAGTTCTTGGTCATCATATATCGTTATGATCAGGCCCAGGGAGTTTCAACCTGGAAAGGGTCCCAAATTCTTAGGAGTTCCAAGGATTCCACCCATCCCTTGAAAACTCATTAAACTTCAACCAACAACAAAGTTACTTGTAGTATGACTGATGTTCCCACTTTTTAAAGCCCATCTTCCTGTGGGTGTTAAGTTTGTCTGTGTGGTAAGGGAACAGACCTGAGCTCGTTGGGTAATGAGCTGTGAGGCATTAAACTTTGCCACTACACTTTTGAGCACTTCATTGACAATGGAAGGCAAGACTCGTTCTTCGTAGTCCAGACCGAGGCGCTGGTATAAACTGGGCAATTCTGCAGCATTGGGGCGTGACAGAACCCGCAAGGAGATGTTTACCATCTGCAGGTCTAGAAAAATAATAAAAACAATGAGATTAGAATTTAGATTTACTATAATTTCCTGTTGCTTCAGATATAATAATTTCCTGCTGTTCTAGAGATGGGCTGCATCCTCAGTGCAGAAATAATCCTGTTTAATAACAGTTTAACTGTCACGGTTCATTGCTATGGCATCAGAACTCTTGACAGAAAAGGCTAAATGACTCAGAAGACTACAGTTCCCAGGATTCAATAGAATTGAGCCATGGCAGTTAATGTGGTGTTGAGCTAGATTATTTTTGCAGTGTGGGTGGAGCCTAGGACATGGGGCAATGGATTCAAACTATAGGAAAATATTTCAGTTAGGATGAACTTCTTGATGGTAAGAGCGTTTTGACAGTGGAGCATGCTGCCTTGGAGTGTAGAGGAGTCTCATTCTTTGGAGATTATTAACAAAGAGGCTGGTCTTCTGTCTGGATGGTGTATTCCTGCATGGCAGGGGGTTGAAGTGGATGGCCATTGTGATCTCTTCCAACTCTATGGTTCGAATTTTCTTAGATCTACCTTGCTTTCCAGCTCTGTCATAAACCATGACTTAATGAAGTCAAAACTCACCACACAAAACTCTCCAGAACCACAAAGCCATACATGATGTGACAAAAGTAGGATGTAAATGTCTATTTAGAGGGCAGTGTATCATACTCAGACTGGGCAGACACAAATTCAGTTATCTACTCTGTTAAAAAGCTTGCTGGATAACTGTGAGCTACTCATCCCTCTTTTAGCCTAAGATACCCCATAAGATTATTGCAAAAGATAAAGGAGAAAACCCCAAACTGTGTATATCACCCAGAGTGTTTTGAAGGGTAAGGCACAAAGAAAAAAAAAGAGTTTGCACCTCTATACCCTCACCTTTGGAACCTGTTGGTGAGGAAATTTTGCGGGGCCGAGCTCGAATATCATAAATGATTGGATACTGGAACCAAGGAATTCTAGAGAAAAAAATTATATATAAAAAGATTGGTTATACAGCATACATGATGTTAAAAAACAATTACAGCTATTCATAAAGAAAAAAACATTCAAATATGTTTTTTACTTGGTGTGGGAGAAAAATTTGGCACAGCTGTTGACCAAGCAGCAATTTTTCATAAGACACTAAAGTGCCATATTAAATTATATTGTTTGGTTCATTAAAACAGTAAACTGTCTACAGCATTTGAAAGTTTTAAGGTTCACCTTCTTGTGAGAGCATATCCTCTGAAGCTTCCAGAACATCTTTAGTGGAGAAAACAACTGTATATGCTTAAGAAAAACTGTACTTCTTGAGTATTAAAAAGAGAAATTTGAACAATTTATTGATAATGGAAGACACAAATGATTAAAAAGGAATAATCTTTATACATTTTTATTGAAGAATCTACAGACACAAATGGTGTTGGAAAAAACTGGTGAGGAATCACATCATTTTAGCCTTCCTTAATGTGCTTTCTATAATATAACCACAAAATAAATACCTGAAATGCAGTCCTTCTGAAAGAATGGTGTCCTGCTGAACCCCACCAATGCGATTGAAGAATATTGCTCTTTGGCCGCCCTCCACTGTGGAAGTAAAGGCAAAAAAAAAATCCGTCACAGTTTGCCAGCAAGTGTAATATGGAAGTCAGACGTAAGACTATACAAAAGCCATAGAAATAACTTACCTGTAAAGACCGATTCGCGGATGCCATAGGCTGCAGCTCCGGCACCCAAAAGCAGTTTTAAGGCAGTGCCCATCCCACGCGGGCCAGCAGGCAGGCGGCCTGCAAAGTCCTTCAGGCTCTGAGCCATGGCAACCTTCGAGAGAGACAGGGCCAGAGAATGAGTTAAAAAAACCTATTCTGTGCATCCCTAAACATTTCCATACCCAAACTTTTAAACACTTTGACCATGACTGTCAACAAAATACAGTCCCACTAGTGCGCCATGTGTCAAACCTTTTCTCCGTATTTATAATTTATTCTGTAAGTAGTTTAAGATGTATACACACACACACACTCAAACATACACATATATTTAAATGTATGTCTTATTTCTAACTTTACATTTTTAAGCCGCCCTAAGTCCCAGTTTCGGGACAAAATTTTCTACAAATTAACACAATTTTAAAAATTAGTAAGTGCTGAGGCCAAAAAAAAGGAAAGTACGTGTTTTTAACAGTTTGCTGTTAGTGAAAATATGGGGAAAGTTCTCTTTTGAAGTTTACTCCCTCACAGTAAGCAAAGGGATCTCGGGGGACTTTTGAGACTGTTTGAACAAGAGAAGTTGGCACACAACTAAGCAACTTAGTAACACAACTAAGGCTTCATCTGCACTGCAGAAATATTCCAGGCTGACCCCCCACTTTAACTGGCACGGTTCAATGCTATGGGATTCTGGGAACTGTAGTCTGTTGTGGCACCAGAGCTCTCTGACACAGAAGGCTAAACGTCTCTTGCAAGACTGCAATACCCAGAATTCCACAGCACTCAGCCATGGCAATTAAAGTGGTGTCAAACTGGATTGTTTCTGCAGTGTGGGTGCAGACTATATCGTTGAATTCCACATTTTAAGAGCGGCTGCCACCAGAAAAAAGCCAGGAATTTTTTAAATGGTAAATTAAGATAGTATTTGTTCCCTACTTTCCATTTTCTTTTTTCAAACGGGAGACTTAGTTCAGGCAACCGTTTTCACACCACGGGCAATTTTAGAACACCACAAACTTCTGAGGCCGGGCCAATTACAAGCTTGTCAGCTGCGTCTGCACCACACAAACAATCCAGTTTGACGCTTCCTTTAACTGCCGTGGCTCAAGGCTACGGAATCCTGGGATTTGTAGTTCTGTGGGACACTTATCCTTCTCTGCCCGGGAGCTCTAGCACCACAATAAACTATGGATTCCTGGGATTTGTAGTTCCGGGGGACACTTATCCTTCTCTGCCAGGGAGCCCTGGCACCACAACGAACTGCAAAAAGCTACGTAATCCTGGGATCTGTAGTTCCGTGGGACACCTCTCCTCTTATCGCCGAGAGCGCTAGCACCACAACGAACTACACATCCCAGGATAACACAGGGCCGGGCCGCGAGGGTAAAGCGGCATCAAAACAGCCCAATCCTTTTAATTTAATTTAACTTATTTTTTATATTAAAACATTACTTTTGGTATGGAGACGATTAACACGACCCCCAGTTTTTTGAGAAACCCTTTTATTGAGTGCCCTAGTGGCTCGGCGTGCTATGGAATTCTGGGAAGTGTAGTTTTTGTTTTTTGTGGGAGACATTCAGCCTTCTCTCTGTCTCTCAGAGAGAGAGAGAGAGAGAGAGAGAGGTGTGGGGCTGCCACAAAAAAAGAAAACTACAATTCCCAGGATTCCCTAGCACACTAGGGCAGTCAATAAAGGGGTTTCTCAAACTGGATTCTGATTCCTGCAGGCTGCTTTGGGAGACTGGCCTCCTTCACACATAAAAGGGCCTCTCCAGTCCTCACCCTCCTTCTTTCGAAGCAGCAGCAGCAGCAGCTCCTCCAAAAAGGCCAGAAGAAGGACACCGGAAGTGACGTCCTCAAGTCACCCACGAGACGACGAGAGTGGAGAATCACTCAAGACCGGATGCCGGAAGTGACGTCCTCAAGTCACCCACGACGAGACGAGAGTACTACTCACGTCCCAAGATGGCGGCCGGAAACCGCCCTCTCGTCACTTCCGGTGTGTGTGTGTGTGTATATGAATTGCGTCACTTCCGGGACGAATGTTGCTAATGTGTGTAAAGTAAACCTCCCTTTTAGAGCCCGGGGGCGGAAGTGGCGTCACACAGGATAGGAAAGGATGATTGGTTACACACAATAACAAGGCCTCCCCGTTCCTTTCTTCCCTTCGCAACGTGGGAGCATGGCTGGCTTGGCTGGGAATAGGAAGCGCCCGCCAGAGGACGAGGGAGGAGGGCCCGAGCAGCGCAGGGCCAGGGAGAGGCGGCTGGTGGTGGTCCTGGAAGGGGCCTCCCTGGAGACAGTCAAGGTGGGACTCCCCAAAGGCAGCTCCAAAGGCCAATGCGATCCCAGGCTGCCCCAATAGAAGTATAGCGTCTAGATCCAGGGAAGTCATAGTGCCGCTCTATTCTGCTTTGGTCAGGCCCCACCTGGGATAACACTGTGTCCAGTTCTGGGCACCACAATTCAAAAAGGATGTGGAGAAACTGGAGCCATGTGTCCAAAGGAAAGCAACTAAGATGGTGAAGGGACTGGAAACCATGAAGCCCTATGAGGAACGCCTTAGGGAGCTGGGGATGTTCAGCCTGGAGAAGAGAAGATTAAGATGTGATATGATAGCCCTGTTTAAATATTTGAAGGGATGTCACATTGAGGAGGGAGCAAGCTTATTTTCTGCTGCTCCAGAGAATAGGACGCGGAACAATTGAGATTCCACCTCAACATTAGGAGGAACTTCCTGACAGTAAGGGCTGTTCGACAGTGGAACACACTCCCTCGGAGTGTAGTGGATTCTCCTTCTTTGGAGGTCTTTAAGCAGGGGCTGGATGGCCATCTGTCAATGGGGATGCTTTGACTGGGAGTTCCTGCATGGCAGAAAGGGGTTGGACTGGATGGCCCTTGTGGTCTCTTCCTACTCTAGGATTCTGTGATTCTAGGAATCTTCTCCCACATGAATTCCTGTACTTAAAGTTTTTCTTTAAGGAGCCCAGGCTCTCTCACACTCCTTTTTCATGTGCCTTGGCTTGGCTACTTCTTCCCTGGTTTGGCAAGGAAGGTGCCAGCAGAATTGGCCAGCGACATCTAAGATGCAGTACTAAGGTGGCGTTGGTGGGACTTAATTGGGTGGCGGCAGCAATTTCTTGAGATAAAAGGTGGTTTCTAAGTTCATCCAGTGCAGCAGGAGAGGAAGGGGACCCATAGAAAATGATAGAATCATAGAATCCTAGAGTTGGAAGAGACCCCAAGGGCCCTGATCCAGTCCAACCCTGTGCCATGCAGGAACTCTCCATCAAAGCATCCCCATTGACAGATGGCCATCCAGCCTCTGCTTAAAGACCTCCAAAGAAGGAGACTCCAAGGCCATATATTCCACTGTCAAACAGCCCTTACTGTCAGGAAGTTCCTCCTCATGTTGAGGTGGAATCTCTTTTCCTGCAGCTTGCATCCATTGTTCAGGGTCCTGTTCTCTGGAGCAGCAGAAAACAAGCTTGCTCCCTCCTCAATATGACATCCCTTCAAATATTTGAACAGGGTGATCATATCACCTCTTAACCTTCTCTTCTCCAGGCTAAACATCCCCAGCTCCCTAAGGCATCCCTCATAGGGCATGGCTTCCAGGCCCTTCACCATTTTAGTTGCCCTCTTTTGGACACATGACTCCAGTTTCTCCACATCCTTTTTGAATTGTGGTGCCCAAATAGTTAGCCATGGAGTTGTGCTGGAGGATCTAGAAATTCAAAACAAAAAACAGCTTCATTTATATACCGCTTCATACCCTTAAAGAGTGTCTAAGCGGTTTACAATTGTAAGCTATTTGCCCCCCAACAATCTGGGTACTCATTTTAGCGACCTCGGAAGGATGCAAGCCTGAGTCGAGCTTCCCATAGAGAACCCTTCTCTAGCCACTTGTAGGTCCTCCAGTGTGATTCTGTGGTCAACTTCTAGCAGAAGTCAATCATAGAACTCCACTGGAGGATCTAGAGATCCCCAGAGAGGTGTTTCCAAAGTTAAAAAGACAACCTTTTTAAAAAATGTGGTTTCTTCCCCCCCCCCCCCCCCCATTTTCCATGGGAGCTAGGAAACTAGATTCACTGGATGCACACCGAATCCAAACCAGGGGAATGGTTCATAGCCTTTCTGTAACTTCATATTACAGAGGCACAGCTATATTTAATTTATATAGCAACAGGACGGAGAGATGGGGCTTCCTCAACTGTGAGATTCAGATGTTAGTTCCTGGGAGCATTCGCTTAATTTTGTACCCATTTTCATTATAGTTTTTTAAGTGAAGTTTTGTATGCTTCACTGTAATCTGCTTTCAGCACACTTGTGTAGAAAAGCAGGCTAGAAGCTAACAAATAATAAAACTTGTGGCTTCAGGTTGGGAAGACATACGAGCTGTTGAACTGTGACAAGCATAAATCATTGCTTCTGCGAAGTGGCCGGGACCCTGGAACGGTTCGACCGGACATTGCACACCAGGTACTTCTCATGTATTTACTATACAGTAATGGTTTGTGTGATGTTTAGTCACTGTTAATTGTTGTTGTATATGTGAAATGATCTTGTAGCACCTTTGAGACTGAAAGAAGCTGATAGCATGAGCTTTCTTAAGACTTGAATGTACTTCCTCAGGTGCCTGAGTGGAGAGACCAGGGATAGACCTATACGAGCTGGTTGTATGCAAGAATGTCAACTAGAATTCAAAACCTTGTGCATGTGATGAGGGGAACCTATCACCTTTCTTGGCAAGAGTTGTTCAGAGGGGGATCGCCTTTGCTTTCCTCTGAGGCTGAGAGAATGTGACTTGCCGAAGGTCACCCAGTGGGTTTCCCTGACCCAGCAGGGATTTGTACCCTGGCCTCCAGAGTTGCACTCCAGTGCTCAAGCGACTACACTGCATTTGCTCCTCGTTCAGTCACGCTTACTGAAATATTATTCCTTTTGTTCTGAGGAGAATGCCATTTAAATGGCGTCAACAGTTGTTTGTTTTTGTTTCAAACCACAAATGTTCATAATCTTTTTATTCTTTTTGTTGAAAACAATTTGTGTATCTACTTCTTTATTTTTCAGAGTGTCCTTTCTCTAATACTTAGCAGAAGTCATTGTTACCTAGTTATTTCTTTCTTTTTTAAAATAGCTTAAGGTTTGCTTTTCCCACTTCCCCCCAGAGCCTCCTGATGCTCATGGACAGTCCTTTGAACAGAGCCGGTCTTCTCCAGGTTTATATCCACACCGAAAAGAATGTTCTGATTGAAGTTAACCCCCAGACAAGAATCCCTCGCACTTTTGATCGTTTCTGTGGCCTGATGGGTAAGAATTTATAACCCATATTTTTCCCCTCATAAAATGCTTAGAAGGGCTACATATCAAAAGTCTAGAGTGAAAATATTCTAAGTTATTAGATCTCTTTTACTTGTTAATCACTTTTCATTCTATAATAATGTAGATATGGCTGCTGTATTTCCTGAGGGAGCACTGGAAAGTAGCTCATATAGATGGAAGATAACTCTTGCTACATTTGTACGCACTTTCCTTCTGCCTGTTGGGATAACTCATTTTATGCCCCAGTACCAGGCAAGAAAGGGCTGGAAGAGAAACAAGCATGGGAGAAACTACCGCATATACTCAACTATACCTCGATCTCATGTATAAGTTGAGGTCAAGTTTTGAGGCCAAAATTATGGATTTTGCCATGACCCATGGATAGGTCGAAGGTAAAGCTTGGAGGTTAATTCAGTATATGTACATGTGCGTATGGCAAGAGAGACTTTCATTGAGCATTTTCTTCATCGTTTCAGCTAGACACATGGGCGGGAGTCTTATACAAACAGTAATATCAATCACCTAGGACTCTTTCTGCTTGGCTCTTTTTTGCTAAACTCCTCTCTGCACCTCACAATCTGTAAATAAGTTGACCTGGAATTTTGGGGTCTATTTTGGGCATAACTTTTTAGACTTATAGACAAGTATATACCATTATGGTATTGTCTCTTGATGCTGTAAAGGTCTTTTCAGTAGCTCAGCTTTGTTGGTAACTTTAATTAGCCCTCAGCCTTTCAGTGTGATAATGTCACACAGAATGTTGATTCTTGAGGAGAAAGGGTTATTGATGGCAGAACACTAATACAAGGATCACCATTATTGAGCAAAGTTAAAGTTAATCTTGCTTGAATGAAAAGATTATGCAGTGTCTAAAACTAGGAGTGAACATAGGATTAATGGGAAGACAACATACAAAGCAAGAGAATTGAGAACTGTGTACTAAGAAAAGGTCTAAGGGCAGGCTAAAGGGAGCATAGAGGAAATTGAGGACAAAAGTGGATAATGATGATCTGAGGTCAGGACAAAGATAAATGTTAAGCAGGAGTTAGGCTGAGTCCTGGGGCCTAAGAGGATGTGTGAACATATATTTTGTACACATCCATTTTAACTTTAAAAAGAAATCTGGATTCATAGAATCATAGAGTTGGAAGAGACCACAAGGGCCATCCAGTCCAACCCCCTGCCATGCAGGAACTCCCAGTCAAAGCATCCCCGACAGATGGCTATCCAGCCTCTGCTTAAAGACCTCCAAGGATGGAGACTCTACCACACTCCAAGGGAGTGTGTTCCACCGTCGAACAGCCCTTACTGTCAGGAAGTTCCTCCTAATGTTGAGGTGGAATCTCTTTTCCTGCAGCTTGCATCCATTGCTCCGCGTTCTGGTCTCTGGAGCAGCAGAAAACAAGCCTGCTCCCTCCTCAATATGACATCCCTTCAAATATTTGAACAGGGCTATCATATCACCTCTTAACCTTCTCTTCTCCAGGCTAAACATCCCCAGCTCTCTAAGTCGTTCCTCATAGGGCATGGTTTCCAGACCCTTCACCATCTTAGTTGCCCTCCTTTGGACCCGCTCCAGTTTCTCCACATCCTTTTTGAATTGTGGTGCCCAGAACTGGACACAGTATTCCAGGTGGGGCCTCACCAAAGCAGAATAGAGAGGCACTATTACTTCCTTTGATCTAGACACTATACTTCTATTGAT
The DNA here is from genome assembly GCA_034509955.1 of Urosaurus nigricauda. Classification (NCBI taxonomy): domain Eukaryota; kingdom Metazoa; phylum Chordata; class Lepidosauria; order Squamata; family Phrynosomatidae; genus Urosaurus; species Urosaurus nigricauda. The sequence continues at coordinate 126,178,834 of JAOEGL010000002.1, forward strand.
GCAACCTAAAATAGCATTGGCCTTTTTAGCTGCTGCATCACACTGCTGACTCATGTTCAACTTATGGTCTACTTGGACTCCTAGATCCCTTTCACACATAGTTTCATTCAGCCAGATGTTCCCCATCCTATATCTGTGCATTTCATTTTTCCTCCCTAGGTGCAGAACCTTACATTTCTCCGCATTGAATTTCATTTTGTTAGCGTTGGCCCAGCTTTCTAGTCTATTCAGGTCATTCTGAATTTCAATCCTGTCTTCTGGAGTATTGGCTACTCCTCCTAATTTGGTGTCATCTGCAAATTTGATAAGTATGCCCCCAATTCTGTCATCCAAGTCATTAATAAAGATATTGAATAGCACTGGGCCCAGGACAGAACCCTGTGGGACCCCACTGGTCACTTCTTTCCAGGATGAAAGGGAGCCATTGTTGAGCACCCTTTGAGTTTGGTCAGTCAGCCAGTTACAAATCCATGTAATGGTTACCTTGTCTAGCCCACATTTTACGAGCTTGTTTGCAAGAATGTCATGGGGAACCTTGTCAAAGGCCTTACTGAAATCAAGATATACTATATCCACAGCATTCCCTTCATCTACCAAACTGGTAATTTTATCAAAAAAAGAGATCAGATTTGTCTGGCAAGACTTGTTTCTCTGAAACCCATGTTGGCTTTTTGTGATTATGGCATTGGCCTCTAAATGTTCACAGACTCTCTGCTTAATGATCTGCTCTAGAATCTTTCCTGGAATTGATGTCAGACTAACTGGACGATAATTGTTGGGATCCTCTTTTTTCCCCTTTTTGAAGATGGGCACAACGTTTGCCCTCCTCCAGTCTGCTGGGACTTCTCCTGTTCTCCAGGAGTTCTCAAAGATTATTGCCAATGGTTCCGATATTACATTCGCCAGTTCTTTTAATACTCTAGGATGTAGTTCATCTGGTCCTGGAGATTTATATTCATTTAGGTTAACCAGGTATTCCTGTACTATCTCTTTACTTATTCTGTGCTGAGATTCCCCTATTCTGTCTTCTGCTCCATTATCCTTAGGTTGACCACCCTTTGCCTTTTCTGAGAAGACTGAAGCAAAGAAGGTGTTGAGTAATTCTGCCTTTTCTTTGTCATCTTTGAGCATTTTGCCATCTTCTGCACGCAGTGGCCCTACTGTTTCCTTCTTCTTCCTTTTGCTTCGGACATACCCAAAAAAGCCCTTTTTGTTGTTCTTAACCTCTCTAGCCAGCCTGAGTTCATTCTGTGCTTTAGCTTTTCTGACTTTACCCCTACATGTGCTGGCTATTTGTTTGAATTCCTCTTTCGTGATTTCCCCATTTTTCCATTTCTTATACATGTTCTGTTTAAGGCTTATCTCAGTTGAAAGTTCCTTAGTCATCCATCCTGGCTTCTTGAGACACCTCCCATTTTTCTTCCTCATTGGAACTGTTTGAAATTGCGCCTTCAGTATCTCCTTTTTGAGAAACTCCCATCCGTCTTGAACTCCCTTCTCTTTTAGTTTTCTTGACCATGGGATCTCCCCCAGTATTTCTCTAAGTTTATTGAAATCAGCTCTCCTAAAGTCTAGAATGCGTGTCTGACTATGCCTGGCTTCCCCTTTCCGCTGTATAACAAACTCCAGGAGAACATGGTCGCTTCCCCCTAAGGATCCAACCACTTGCACCCCATTGACTAGGTCATCCCTGTTGGTTAAGATCAGATCTAAAATAGTTGATCCCCTTGTTGTCTCTTCCACCTTTTGGACAATGAAATTGTCTTCCAGGCAAGTGAGGAATTTGCTAGACCTTGAGGATTTGGCTGAGTTTGACTTCCAGCAAATATCCGGATAGTTGAAGTCCCCCATCACTACTACATTTCTCCTTTCTGAGTGTGTGCTCATCTGTTCTAGAAAGGCATCATCCAATTCCTCTGCCTGAGTCAGGGGTCTGTAGTAGACTCCCACAGTAACATCCCTGTTGTTTCCCTCTCCTTTAATGTTTATCCAGATGCTCTCCACCTGGCTTCCAGTATTGACTTCCTGGATCTCTTCACTGGTGTAAATATCCCTGACATATAATGCTATTCCTCCTCCTTTCCTGTTTGGCCTGTTTCTCTTAAAAAGGTTATATCCCTCTATTTCTACATTCCAGTCATGAGACTCATCCCACCAGGTTTCAGTGATGCCTATTATATCATATTTGCTCTGTTGTGCTAGGAGTTCGAGTTCATCCTGTTTATTTCCCATACTCTGGATTCTCAGCACTCCAGTAGATAAAGAAGTTAGTGGTTTATTAATACAGTGGGCCCTTGGTATCTGCTGGAGTTTGGTTCCAGGAGCCTCTGTGGACACAAAATCCGTGGATGCAAGTACCATGATATGCAATGGGGTAGGAAAATGGTGCCCCTTATATAAAACGGCAAAAATCAAGGTTTGCGATTTGAATTTTTTAAAGCCATGGATGGTTGAATCTGTGGTATGGACAATCAACTGTATAGCTTAAGTGAGAGCATAATGAACACATGTAAAAACCTGAAAATTTAAGAACATTAGGAGCCATGTTAGCAGACCCAAGGCATAATTGGCTGTGACCTATAAAGTCACAGACAGCTTTGTTCCAAGTTATCTGAGGGTCTGCATCTCACTATATGGTCCTGCCTTGGCTCTAAGATCTTCAGGGGAGGTTTTTATTTTATTTTTTTTCATGGATTTATTTTGGTGAGTTTTAATTCACAGTTTTTGAACAGTAACTATTTACATGATTTTGCTTCTTTTTATAAATGTTTTTAAACTCTTATCTGCTTTAATTTTTGTAAGTTGCCTTGAATTCAATATTGGCCAAAAGGCAGATTTTAAATTAATAAATAGTAATATCCAGCCCATTATTCTTTTCACATAGTGGCTAGTCAGTTGCCCATGGGATGCTCACTAGCGGGAGTACAGTTGTACCCTTCATTGTGCTCTGCAGCTACTGATATACTGAGGCATAATTACTCTTATGCTGGAGGTGACTTTTAGCCATTGTGACTAGTAGTCATCATGATCAAAAGATAACAGGAGGTGGGTAACTGCACAAATAGTTGTTCCAAGTTTGTCTTCTACCCCACTCTGATCCTCTTGCACTCTGGTAATTACTCTTGAGTTGAAGGCTACATAAATTACTGAAGTGTCCATAAGAAAGGATGGGTAACTTTTTGCCTTTCAGATCCCATCAGCCCTAGCCAGACTGGCCAGTGATCAAGTACGATACAAGTTGCAGTCAAATAGTACCTGCTGGGCCACAGATACAATCCTTGTTCTAAAGCAACCCTGCTGTACGTGTGTTCCAACAAATCAAAACTCTGGAACTACAAAAATGAATACTGTCGAATACCTATTTAGTTGCATGTTGTGCCAGTAAGCTTTACAAAACGTGCGTAAGACTGTTCCAGAGGAAAGGGTTGAGTAGACCGTTACAGGAAGAAGGATAGGTGCAGTGCACCTGTCTTAGAGGCACACCTCCGTTTCATAACTAATATAAGCATCTTACATCTCTCTCCTTAGTTCAGTTGTTACATAAATTCAGTGTCAGAGCTGCAGATGGACCACAGAAATTGTTAAAGGTAATAATTTTACTAGCATACTGCGATTCTTTGTGCAGTGGTTGCTGATATTTCTAATCTAATCATATTTTTCTTTGGTAGGTAATTAAGAATCCAGTGACAGATCATCTTCCTGTGGGTTGTACAAAGATTGGCACATCCTTTTCAGTTCCTACTGTGACAAATATGCGCGATCTAGTGCCAACTGCAGACCCCATAACTATTGTTGTGGGAGCTTTTGCCCATGGCTCGGTAAGGGTTGCATTTAACAGCGCATTGCAAGGAGAGATCACACTTCAAGTAAAAATGCTATATAATTATAGGATGATAATGGTTTGTATTTTAGGCATATTCTAAGCCCTGTGCTAGTATTACACGAAGCAGTACCGTTAGGGCATGGGAAAATGCCTTATACCAAACTAGACCACTAATCCATCTACATCTGCTTGCTCTGCACTGACTGGCAGTGGTTCCACAGTTGTTTACAACTTACTATCATGGGGTTTTCTTCATAGATATTGTTGAGAGGGGAGTTGCATTTCCCTGAGGCTATAGGAGTGGGACTTGCCCAGTCACCCTGTGGGTTCTCATGGCTGAGCAGGGATTTGGAACCTAGTCTGCCAGTGTTCTAGTCCAACAATCCAACCATTATACCACAGTCAAGCCCCCTAGTTCTACAGTAGGGGCGAGCAAAGTGCATCCTGGGGCCAAATGTGGCTCCCAGAATTGTTTTTGCAGCCCTTGAGTCACCAGACCAACTATTTTCGGGCTGAAAAGGGTTCAACTATCCCTCCTAGAAAGAAAGTATCTTTTAAATTGGCTGTGGGGTCTCCTGCACTATTTAATGTAAAACAAAACAAAACCAGTTTATTTAAATTAGAAGCTGACTTCTGACCACTTCTAATCTTGATACATTCTGGCAGTTCCTATGGCTGATGGAAGTCGCAGAGTGCTCAATTGGCCCTGCATTCACTGCACCCTATTTTATATGGAATAATGTGAGCATCAAGATCTATTAATGATAATTGCACTACAGTGGGTCCTTGGTATATGTTGGGGTTTGGTTTCAGGATCCCCTGTGGATACCAAAATCATGCATGTTTAAGTCCCATTAAATACAGTGACATAGTTAAATAGCATTCCTTAAACAAGATAGCAAAAACCAGGTTTTCTTTTTGGAATTTATATCTTTTTTGAATATTTTCAAGCCGTGGATGGTTGAAACAGTGGATAAAGAATTTGTGGATGTGAAGGGTTGACTGTATATGGAAGCTAATCATTTTTCTTTTTCAGGTTAATGTTGACTACACAGAGAAAATGATTTCAATCAGCAATTATCCACTCTCTGCTGCTTTGACTTGTGCCAAGATTACCACAGCTTTTGAAGAAGTTTGGGGAGTTGTGTGAGCTGGCCAATATTGATTTCATTTAGTTGGACTTGATCTGCTGACATCATGTTCTAGGGTGGCATCTACACATTGCATTCCTTGTTTGGGGGAAATATAAGAACCTTAATGTTCCTTTTGTAGGCAATAAACTTTTTTTCTAATGACGTTGGGTGTCTCTCTACATCTAAGAATACATAGACAGGCTGGCAGTTTTTTGTTCACTGAACCTGTCCACGTTCCCTTTCCAGAATTTCAACAAACAATTTGAAATTAGATAGTAAAGACATGTTTGGAATCATTTGAACAGTGCCATAGATCTCCCTTACTTTCCCAGATTATTTAGATCAGGAATGCAAATTGTAAAATGGTCACTTTAGCTGAAGTATTCATTAACAGTAGGACTGTTACTTTTTCTAATCCGTTTATAGCAAGAAGATTTTACTGTCATATCTTTGCCTTTGTCTGCTGACTTAAAATACATCACAGTGCACCTTAGATTCATGGAACAGAGGGAATTATCTGCTCTCCTGAGTACATCCCTCATACTTTAGCTGGTAAGCAATCTTGGTTGGTTTTTTTTCTTAAGCAAGAATGAGAGTGAGGTAGTGTCTTCAAGGCTATCTATCCCATCACACAAGACATTGTTCCTCTGTTATGGACCTGCTTGTTGGGCTTTCCTGCTCATTTCCATTTTGAATGACAGTGATTTCATTGGTTGAGCCAGTTAATGCTTTCTGACATTTGGATGGGAGACCACTAGTGAATACCAGGTGATATAGGCTGTATTTCAAGGGACTGACTGGCCCAACACTCTGAGCACTTTTTGCCAAAGAAACCCCTATGAAATTGTGGGGGACTTCAAGGCACAAACAGATATATTAAGCGTGCACACACAAGGGTTATTGGAAAGAGCAGGACTATACTTTTGTCCTACTTGTGTGCCCTTTTTCACATGCTTTGTGTTTTTTTTCCCTGGATGTGTGCCCTGGCTGAGAGAATGCCTTCTGTAAAATGGATGTTCTGGTATGATAAACTGGATTTGAGTACATGGTTTTGTTTTGGGTGTTTTAACCCCATTTCTGCCTTGCACTCAGATAACTGGGCAGCTTGTTCATCTCCCACCATTCTTGACAGCCATGTAGTGAATGGGCATGCTCCCTTATAGTAGACATTGCCCACAACACACTCAAATTCTGAATGTACTCACGGACCAAGGAGGTTGGGGACCCCTGAAGTCAAGAAACAATTTGTGCTCCTAGAACTGGTGGAAAAAAGGCAGTTCAGGCATCAATGAAAACCAACTGGGACCAATTTTATCTAGCAGAATTAGAAAGTAGAAAAAGTCAGGTGGTGGCTCCATTCCCAGATGGCAGCTGCGTCTAGTGCTTTACAATCATCTGACATTTCCAAAGACAGGAGTGTCCATGGAGAGAAGTTGAAAGATAAGGCAACCTGTCAAAGGGGGGGAGGAGTTGCAGCAGTTCCTCTGCTCCCCTCATTCTGGGACCTTAGCCCCTGTGCTCTATTCTCCCCTAGTCACTCAGTAAGGGTAGACTGGCAAGTTTGGCAGGTGATGCTTCAACAATCCCCCTAATAAATGCACACGTGGTACAATCTGAAAAAAGAAAGAACAAAAATTACTTAGCTCCATCCTATCCCGGATGTTTGATCTTAACCAGTGTAACAGTTCAGGAAGTTTTATTTACCTTTTGGTTGTTACTCAGCTTTCTTTAACTTTTCTTTTCGTGGCACTAGTACTTTTCGGAGGTAAGGCATTATGAACAGCAATGTGAAGAACAAGAGATGCCCTAGGAAATAAATAGACTTGTATACCTGTGAAGAAAAGCATGGGGTCAGTATTAGGCCTCTTAATAATAATAATAATAATAAATTTTATTTATACCCCGCTCTTCAGCCAAAGCTATCAGAGCGGCTTACAATTTGTTAATTAGACAATTAACTCCCCTCAAGATGGTGGCTGAAGGGAGGGCTTTTCTTTCTTCCAGCAGGAGGTGGCCTGCATCTCTCTCCCCTCAAGATGGTGGTTACTCTTACTCTTCTTGCTGTCAGTGAGTGTGAAAAGTCATCCTTTTTCAGGGATTTCAGTACCTTTATTTTATTTGTATTCAGTCACATTATTCTTTATGATATCCTTTATGGAAAATGACATTTTGTTTAGATCCATATTTCAGGCTCCTCTACACAGCCTCCTTAAGAAAGATTTGTGGTTCCAATATATGCCAATTGCCTTTTTGGATGGGAGGTTTAACGGTATCCCATCACAGCAAAGATTAAGTCTGGTGAAGTGGACAATCTCACTCATTACTAAGATGCCCATTATATATAAGGAAGGCATAAATTCCTTGCCTATATCTTATGTTCCTTGGCAGATAGATTCTCCCTTCAAACAGATCTCTACACTTTTAGGAGGCAGGGATATAGAGCTAAATGTTACAAAAAATAGCAGTGGAAAGGAAAATCTTACTAAATATTGTTCATTGTAGTTATCTTTAATAATTGTAGGCTTTTCAAAGAAATGGTTACTGTTTGACAAATTTAAAAGATATACTTAAGGCCAAAACAGATGCCCTGGAGGGGCGGCATGACACCACCCCTTGGGGCCGTGGCAACCACGCCACACCTCCAACCTGTTTTTCTGCTGGCACAAAATGAAGTGGCATATAAATGCTGCGCTGCTGGAGCACTGCAAAGGGTGGGTGTGTGGTGTCATGCCAGCTTGGGGGTGGCGTCAGAGTGTACAGCATCTAAATGTCGTGCTCTGACACTGCCCCCAAGCCACTGCAAAGGGGCAGTATATTTTGCCCATTTGTTATGACATAACAAATGGACAATATGAACAATACAATTGACATAACAGTACCTTGATCCACTTATCCCAACTGAAGAGGCAAAATGGCACAAGAGAATATCCCATAAACATCCAGTGGATAGCCTGCTGAAGCACATAGAAGACAGGTCGCAAGATAGTGATGGAGGTCAAGGTAGTCAGTGCTGGACTGTCTCGTACTAGGCTAATAAGCTGTAACAATAACAACAAAAGCTTAGCTATAGCAGGGTTCAAATTGAAGAACTTCATGCTTTGTGATGACCAAAAAACGTACACCAGCGTTTCATAATTATTTCAATTCCCATTTTCTTAGAAATTTTACTTTTGTGATTTCACTCCCATTTCCATGTAGTAGCAGAAGCATCCTGTGGGCAGAAGCATCCTGTGGTACAGCAATGAATGTACTAGCTTGATAGTAGATTGGAGTCAGCCATAAGTTTATGATTTATAGGCAGGCTTGAGTTTAAAATAAAATAAGCTGTGGTATCATATGTTTGAACTCAAGTGTTTGCCGAAGTCCATTTGAATTGGTTTTACTCTTAATAGAATTAGATTTCCACCATAAAGTTGATTTTACAATTGTCAGGCAGTATAGATAATTTAATCTGAATTGTTTTAATCTGTCGTTTTAAGTAGATGTGGATTTACTTCAGGAAGGATGGGGAAGTTCAGTCTTACAGGTTATAGCGATTGGAGACTTACTTCTGAGCAGCCATGCATAGAATTGTGCTTTGTGATTGTTCAGTTTGGGAAGAACTGTCCTCACCCCCTGAGACCCTCATCAAATTGGAATTAAACCCCCAAGCCTCACAAGCATTCCCTTGCCCCTGTAAATAAAGTCTTAAGAATACTGAAATGCAAGAACATCCTACATTTTCTGTCTCTTCTCACAAAACAGCTTAAATAAATTGTTTTAATGAACGATATAAACCGATGGTGTTCATCGTACTGTTCGTCATACACATCACTAACTACTATTGAGAATGTTCCTCCATTCTCATCTACTGCATTATGTGGTTCACCAAATCTGAGAGCAGGTTTTCTTAAGCCCAAAATAATATGCAGATACTGAGCTCAAGCTTGAATAAAAGCACCTCACCTGTCTCTCAACAATGACGATAAGGAACTCCATTTGGAAGCACACTAAGTAACCACAGTGCAGCCCATGCCAGACAGCCAGGAAAAGCAAGGAGATGCCTTGTGAAAGTAACTTGTTTCCCAGGAATTTCAGTCGTTTGTAGATGTAGCTGTAGAGTAAAAGGTTATTTTTTTTGTTGGCAACAGTTGATTTTCTCCAAAATGATACTTAAACAGATGGTGAGGAAAGATGTCAAGGTCAAGGAGGGTTTACATTGTTGTTTCTTTTGTTTCTGGAGTTTCCAAATACGCAAGAAAGACTTAAATCAGCAGTAAACATTTTTTAGTGGACCTATCTTAAATTAGCTCCCTGATTTCATTAATATTGTGAAAATGTTTTTCTTTAAGGGAGGACAATTGATTAATCAAATATTTTAAAGATGTGTACAATCAGACGTAAGTGGAAATGTTAGGAAATGGATCTGCAGCTTTACATATGGACAATATAATCCAAAGTTTATACTGAAATAAATTGATGGATCCTTAAAGTGACACAAGACTCTTCCTTTTAAAGCATGTACTTTCCTACAATAATTTTTTACAATATGAGCAGCTCAGAAGTATGCAAATTCTATTGTTATACCCTGACAGCATGATTATTTGGAACGGTGCTTCTTTTTGCAAACGGTACTTAGATACTTAGATGTATAACACAAGTTAGACTGTAAAGCACATTGTGTTTCTTGCACTAACCTTCATTTTGACTTTATTTTGCTAAGTTTAGTTTTTCTGTTTGGCAATGAGTAAACATGTTTCAGCTTATGGCAACAGTTATGTTTCCACTCCCTAAGAAATGTATCAGTTTTAAGAATTTAGGCAGCAGTTTAGTTTCTAAATGTTCTTGGGGTTCATCTCAATCTAGAAAATTATACCTTATTGCAAGAAGCCATTCCCTCAAGCACAGAAGAAGAAATGTGAATGTGGTCATGATATACTGATAAGGGGTGGCTAGTTTAGATGTTTTGTATGCATGGTATGAGGATACAAGGCACAGCTGATTTGCTAAGGTAAGCAGGTCTGAGTCTTCCAGTGCTTAGATGGGAGAGACTATCTTGGAATCCCCTATATGCTATCTTGAATGCCAAGAACGACACAGACAGATATAAAAAGTATTAAATAAAATACTCAGTTGAATGTTTAGTGCCTCTACTTAGATTACTTTGGCTGTTCTAGAAGGAAAAGGGATTACACAAAGTGCTGAAACACTACTCATGGCCACTGCCATTTCTAAGCCTCCTTGTCCTATGGAGAGCTTTATCAGAAATTGTCCACACCATTCAAAGCTTAAAATGGATTTTAAAAAAAGCATCCAGTATCTTCAGGACCTTGACACTCTACTTGTACAGGCCTTCTTGTAGCGTGTCACTTCTCTACTTATGTTTAACTAAAATTCATCTGCAAAAGACTGTCAATAGTGCTCACCGGGCCACCCAGTCATTGGTGTTGGTGTTGAAAGAGGCAATGGTTCCTGTAAAATAAGGAGTTGTCTCAAATAACCAGACTTTCATATTGGCACAAGCGTTCCACATAGGCTTCCCCTTTTCATCCTTTCCATTGTATCCAAGTCCAGCTAGGATGCATACTCCTTCCTGCAATGAAAGTTACACACAATGACAAGAAGAGGACAAGATAACATCACCCTACCTTGCCCAGTGAGTGGAATTTGTCCTATAGATCATGTTTACTTGCAGTCTTACCGTAACAAGCCAGCAGGTAACATACTTGTAGAGCATCAGCTTGCCCCACATCAGTATATAAACACAGCGAAACCAGAAGGGCTGTTCCTGTAGGAAGAAAGTGAATTATTGAGGTAAGACTGGAAGCCAGAGATAGGACTTGTACAATTACATTATAGTATCAGCTATTTATATGTTTCTTAGCTGACTTGAAATCTTGGTACTCCTAAATCTGCTTAAAGTATAAAAACAAAACAGTTCGCAATTAAATAATACAAGTACTTTGAACTATTCAAGCTAAATATTGTAATTTCAAATGTCATTCAGTAAATACTGTACCGCAAACCAGACTGGGGTGAGGAGAAGACTCATACAGTCACTACTGTTTCACCAGTACTGGGAGAGAAGACTGAGGAAGCAGGGCTCCCAAGCTAAGAGGGCCAAGGTGCCTCTCTCCCCAAATGATAACACCTGCTGAGATATTCTTCTGCTGGGCCAGCAGGTACACAAGTTAGAGAAAGTACCAGCTGCTTTCAACTCCTTTCCCTCTATGCCTGAGTTTCAAAGCTGACAGAACTGGGCCCACAAAGCAATCTAGGCAGAAAGCACAAATAGAATGACTACCTAATTTTAAAAACCGTAAGAAATTGGAAATATGCAATGTTGGGGGGGGGGGAGTCTGCTACGAAGAATTGTTTCTCATGTAGTGTTACCTGTGACATGTAGGTATGCATGTGTAATAGAGAGATACTGGTACTTGTACCATTTTTAAAAATTATTTGTCATGAAAAGGATATATAGAAATGAGTCACAAAGTTTCTTCCAGGAGAGAAAGTCCTAGCTGAACTCAGTCAAAAGAATAAACAATAGACAGCTTCGTGCCACATGGCCTTGTGCCTACTTTGAATAAAAAGCTTTGTTATATTACAAGCTACTCATGAGAACTTCCTAGCTAGAGGAAGTCTGAGGACTGCTTGAGAGTATTAGGTATTTTGGTCACAACCATCTAGTACATTTGAAATAGTAGCTCAGTAAGGAGTTTGTTATTAAAAACAGCCAGGAGTAAATAAGTTTATACATTTATCACCTTAGATTTTAATATTAACATTCAGTATTTCAAATGTTATTCTTCACATTCTGAAGTTAGGACTCCATAACCTGTAGAACTACTTACCAGATAATCATCAGAGATCATGTACTCCTCAGAGAGATATGGGGCCACTACAGTGTAGACTACCATGAAGAAGAGGCCCAGCATCATGCGCTTAAGAGCAGGCACAAAGCTGAAATGAGTGTCAGAGAAGAAATTCAGACCTCATGTAGTGTAGAATTTCAAAAAAGGGGTGAGTGAAATCCAATGATGTTTAGGGGATCTCAACACAGAAGATTACCTGTTGGGTCTCTGACCTGGAACATCTGTCAACTCTCCTCTGACTAACTTCTGATACTGTGTCATTGAAAACTGAGGCCCCACCATGAAGGCACCATAGAAATAGGAGAAGCCAGCAACCTCTAGTAAAGTAGGAACTCCCCGAACAGAATATTTCTGTTGTTCAGGAGTGAGGGCCTCCTATAATAATAAGAATAACGATATTAGCATCCCTATGTTAGACTTCCTGGAAATAAAGAGACTGTGGTTATTCTTCAAGTTCCTGACTTCACTTATTCTAGAGCCTAAGTAATTTGTTCTTTTAACAAAAATCCTCAGAGACATCTAACTCCACATGGTCAACCAAAAAAATCTCTGCGCCCTTGATATGCTTTGCATTCACATAGTTCTTATCATAAACTGTTATGGGATTTGCTGTCCATTAGGATGCAATAATATGTTGGGAAAACAAATTTCCACAGAGTGCTTGCCAACCATAAAAATTTCTCACTCTGTCCTTTGGAGTTGTAGCAACAGATACAGCAAGAGGGCCTGACACAACAGAAGCTAAAATAAGCTCAGGGGCATACTAGCAAAGAATATCATAGGGCTGGAAGGGGCCCTGTGGGACATTGGGGCAAACCCCCTACTCAATGTACGGTCTCAAGTTAAAGCAGCCCCAGGAGGTAGCTGTCCAGCCTGTTCCAGAAAAGCAATCTGTACTATCCCTCAAATGTGCATATCAACTGAATATATCACATATTTCAAGGGACTAAGAAGCCCCACCACCCCGGACATACATATTGACACAGACCATGTTCCTGCCAAAGAAACATTGCCTGGCAGATTTGGAAAAGCAGAGGTTTTTGTGACAGGACTGAATAATAATAGGCAACAGAGCAGTTTCCCACTACTACCTGTGGTCTCTGCCAGAAAACATAAGATAGGTCTGTAGAGAATCCTTATTTTATATTGCAAAAATGTTAGATTTCAGTTCTCCTGGCCTTATTACCATCAGCCCTCCAGTAAGTGAACAAATGCATGATTAAGTTTCTAACATTTTCCTTTCATAGCCTGATGGGAATATCATCAATAGACTGAAAACGTTTATCAAGTATTTTAGCTTACAAGTTGAATTTAGTGTAGATAAGGAGGTGAAAAGATTCATCGTCCTGTATGTTTGCAAGTGTTCAACTAATACCTGAAGTTGAATTTCAGGTTCTCTCACAACCTCTGTTTTAACAAGAGAATAGTTTTTATCCTCTATGGAGCAGTCTGATAGGAAGCTTCACATTCATAGGTAACCCAAGAATTGCTATGATCTTTGTTCTCTAAATCACTCTCTGAACCCACTCTTTGATGAATGTAGGAAAGAAAATAATTGGATTTCACTCACCACTTCTTTCCTGCCATCATAGTAATCAATGACCAGACCTAAAGAGGAAAAAAAACATGAAAATATGATGAAGCAGTTCAGCAGCAGAAGAGTTCAGCATCTCTGGAAGCATCTAATATTGGAACATCTAATACTGGATCTTAGTCACTGTGATCTGATTACTGCCTGATTGGGAAACTGCTGCATGTAAAATGCCCTGAAAATGCTCTCAAAGAAAGGGTACAAATAAATCAACAAAACCAAGTGGAAGTGTTACACTGGATTTTCCAATGCAGCACACCAAGCTTGTTTGTATATAGAATACAATGAAACAGAACTGCTTACCAATCAGCTTGAGAGTCAGGACACAATGTGGCATAGTCCACTTGATGTCATAACTCTCTGTGGCAGTATAGTAATAGCCGGCCATCAGATATGCCTAAAAAAACATTAGTCATAATGACAGATTACTATTCAGGCTCTGTTTCCTTTCTCTGCCCCCAAAGTTCCTGCACATTATATGCTTTTCTAAAAATTAAGTTTTATGATCCATAACACAACATATATAATAAAGCTTTACAAAATATTATTATTAGATCACATACTTCTCCCCCTCCAATCGTTATGACCAAGTAAATTAGTACCCAGTACCCATAACGTGGAATATCTTAAATTTTTCTAACTTCATTGTACTTCTTTTTAATTTTAACTTTCTCAATCCAACATCTCCATTTCTCCCATCAGACTATTTTGTTTATTTGACCATTATATTTTCCTTTTCTTCCCTTTAAATATTCAAATAAAAGATATTCTGCAATATAATGTCACCAGTTTTCCCCCAACATTGTTTATTTTTCCAACCCAATGTGATTACAGCATGTGCAGCCCTTAACAAATTTTTATTATGTAATCTTCTGTTTTATTCAATCTGAATTTTCTCAAATTCAGAGTGAAACAATTCTCCCTAACAAATTGAACACCCCCCCCATCTTTCTGTTTATCTCTGTATAACATATAACCAACAATTTTATACATAGGGGCACTCCCACCACATATGAATGTATGTTCCTTTTTGACCACATCTGTGTCAACAATTTGGACAAAGTTTTTTATTCATCATCTGATGTGGAGATTTATACCGTTTGCTGATTAACTTTGTTGTTCTCTTACCTTTATATTTTTAATTTTAGTTATCTGAGACAGCCAAAATGTTAAATCTTTAGTGTTTATCTTTAGATCTTTCTCCCATATACCCACCAATCCTTCCTTTCTTAATAGTATATGCTGAACCGAACAGAAGTGAGCAAAAGCAGAATCCCACCCAAAACGTGGAAGAAAGGAAAATGCTTACCATCTGGAAACAGAAGGTAGTGGCAACGGCAGTGACTGTGCGACCCATGAGCCTCAGTATAAGAAACTGAGTTAAGACACATATGAGTGAGTGGCAGAACATTGTCCCTGAAAAGGCAAAGAAGAGTTATCAGAAACTACACAGAGAAGCGGCATCCCACCCCCTCCCACACTTTGGTACTCACGAGTTGGGCAGCCATCTTCTCAGCCCCCTTACCAAAGTTGAAGTACGCAAGTGAGAGTCCCATTAATATGTTGCACAGGTGAATGAGGTAGAGCTCTTTCTGGAAAAGGAAATAACGCTGGAACAAGGCAAAAGGGTATCCTAAAGGGAGAAAACAGGAACACAGATCAGCCTAAGTAAACACAAAAGTTTTTTAAAAAATAAAACCTGAACTTCACACACCTTTTTGATGATTGCACAGTACTCAGTGAACACAGATGGAAATACAAGCCCCTGCTCAGAGTTTACATTAGTTGCAAACTCAATGGACAGCCTTATTAAGTTATCTCAGAGCTTTAGTCCAATCTGTGCAGAGGCTGATACTGGGCCTGATTTACACTGGTGTAAGCTTCTTCTTTTTTGCCACAGGGAGCATTGTAAAAGTAGTTACCATTATCATACTGACAATAGCCCTGCTCCATGGCTAAAGGTTCTTGAAAATTCAAAAGTTTGCTTCCTGTTTGATGACATTTTGGTTTGTCCTAATAAAGATGATGGGATTTTGGATTCATGACACACATGAAGCAAACTATGCTTGTTTTAACACAATAAAAACACCTGAAATGAACTTGATCAAACAAATTTTTACACAAATTATAACAGAATCCTTCCTAAAAGAAGAGAATTATGCTGGACTAGACCAATTTTTTATCTAATCCAACGTTCTCTTCCCACAGTGGGCAACCAGACACTTATTGGGCACATGCAAACAAGGCAAGAGCATAATAGCATCCTTGCACTTATAGCATGAGCCACATTGTATCTGATAGGGGAGGTAATGTGCAACCACTATACCTTGTGGTCCCTGATACCATCCTTCGCCACCACTTCCCAATACCAAAGTATGCAGGAGTGTATAACAGTATGGAATAGCCACACAAGAAGCAAAAGAAGAAGAAGAAAAACATTAAATTGACATGCATGGATTTCATCTAGACAGGCATTTTTCAACTCAAAACCTGACAATGTGCAGTGGTCTTCTAACACAGACATAGGACTTTTCCAAATACAGTCTTAACTGGGCTGCTGATAATAAGCAGCACCCATTTTCTATCCTTCCAATACTTCCCAGATATGGTAATCTGGCGTAGGTGCAGCATGGCCTTATAGATGTTGTTGGGACTACAGCCGCTACTAGCCCTAGGCAACACAGCCAAGATAGGGAATGCTAAGAGCTGCAGTCCAACAGCTGGAGGACCACACTTTGCCTATGCCTGAACTAACGTTTATACAACGCAGACTAACATGGCTACCTCTCTGGTAACGGTTATATAATATCTTTCTGTAATAAAAAAATATTCTTTAATATGATTGACAGCAATCCAATCAAACCTTATTAAAAGCAAGCTGTATCGGACAGGAGACAAATTCTAAAATCTGTATTACGAAAATGCCTTTAACAGGCAACTGCCATCAGTCCTGTGGGGGAATGAAACGTGTGCCCCAGTACACAAGAGCACAAAAATGCCATCTGCTGTCCTCAGGGCCCATACAATACAAAATCCTTTCTATTTCACATCTCACTCCACAATGCTTTCAGCAAAGTTCCTAATCAGACTGCAAGGGATTTCCTGAGACACAATGTAATGTTTAGGCTGTTATTTTGTTCAACTGATTACACAGGTTTTTCCACTGCTAACAGTTTGAGATCATTATGTCCTTCTTATGTTTCTAAACACTCAACTGCAGCACGAGTAAAGACCAAAGGACATCTCAGTTCACTTAAGAAACAGCCTTATATTGAGTCAGAGTATAGCAGGCCCAGGAACATCAACCCTAAGTGGCAACAGCTCTGGGATGTCAGCAAGCATCTTTCTTCCTGCAGGGCTCCCATCCAAGTGCTAAGCAGGCCTGTCCCTGCTTAGCTTCTGAAATTAGACAAGAATGGATGTGCTGTATGAGGAAGAGCACTTCTTGCTCATGACTGGCATTGACTCTTTCATCCAGGCCTGCACTCGGCTCCTAGGGCCTATGAGCTACACCACTGCACAAACCCCAATTTCACTACAGCCGTTGCTCTCCAATACAGTCAGTCATCCTATAGATATGACTAACAAGTTACCATAGGTTTACAAGTCACATAGTAATGGTAATATTGCAACTGGGTCTCACACTCCACTGTCTTCACGTAGTTTATTTCTGAAGTGGTTTATTTCAACACACCTATCTTCCAAATTTTTTTCTAGTGTTTGAGATTAGAATTTTAGCCAAACTACGACTTTTCCCAACTCTCATTCATCCTTACAATCCCACATGGCGGGGCTCTATTTTCTTAGTGAAAAGTGAAATGTCTTTTTGAACAGTCACAGAATTTATGAATTTATACCCCAAAGGTCTACATCCACACTGCCTTGATGTTTAATGACTGACTCATGAAATCAAAAGTTTTAAACCAGGATCAGTAATGTGATGCTGAACTGCAACTCCCAATATTCTTTACCTTTGCAAATATGCTCACAGTAGGACAACATTTAGAAGTCCATCTTATTCCCCCCCCCCCCTTTTCTAAACCAATCACTCTTTTTCTAGTCTGGCTCCTTCCTCCTCCTTTTTAATCTCAATCATGCCTATGGTCAAAAGTTTTTGAGACTTTATAAACCCATTTGCCCAAAACTTACAATGGGCCAATATGGTGCATACTACACTGGCAATAATAGTTATATCACACCAGTTTAACCTTCTGGAAACAAAGACAAAAACAAATCCCTCTCTCCAGTGTTAGAGAGCTTATGCTCCTCTCTCAACAAAGAAGTCACTCTGGGAAGCAACATTCAAGACAAACAGATCATTTTAAGTACCAAATTCATGCAATTATTCTGCTGCACTGTACTGTGGATTATGGTGTTTA
Organism: Urosaurus nigricauda; assembly: GCA_034509955.1. NCBI lineage: Eukaryota > Metazoa > Chordata > Lepidosauria > Squamata > Phrynosomatidae > Urosaurus > Urosaurus nigricauda. Next base: position 126,196,614 of record JAOEGL010000002.1, read on the forward strand.
TTATGCTCCCTGCTTTTGAAGGGACATCATTGGTCATTTTCTCTGTGTTTTCAAACTTATCTTCATAGCCACAGAAGCCTCAGAATGTCAAAATCTACAGGCTGTAGAAGGTACACCATAGTTAGTCCTTGGCAAAGCTACTGTTGAGGAGCAGCTTTAACGTAACAGTCTCTGAACACCAATCACAACCCTAAACCTTCAAAATACCAAAAGTATAAAAGAATTTGCCCATGTTATCAACATAAAAAGTAGTCTTCACTTAGAAAGCTCTAAACTTGAGATCACTAAGGTAATCACTTCACAAACCTCCCTCCTTTTGGTATACTGTCTCTGTATGTAACTTTCCATATACAGTCGTCCCCCGCCTTACGAATCCCCCGGGTTGCGTAAACCCTGGGATCCAAAAGGCGGCGGACCGGCTTCTTATCCCTCGGGATACGAAATATCCCCCGGGATACGAAGAAAAAAAAGCCGCGCGGCCCCTTTAAATGGCCGCGCGGTCCGTCCGCGAAAGCAGTCCCCCGGGTAACGAATACTTCCGGGATACGAAGGTAATCCCGGAACGGATTACCTTCGTAACCCGGGGGACCACTGTACTAGGATTTTTTGGCAGAGGTTTTTTTCTACATGATCCTCTGCCATCAGAGGGGATAAGTTTCACTTTTATTTCCACACTGGTGAAATAAAACTCTCTGTAGAGAGGTCTGTCTGGTACCTACACTGGTATCATTTCAACATTTTATTTTCCAGCTTTTTACCTTATGATCCTTTATCTTTACCGATTTTATACCTCTCTCGTAAATTTTGATGTATTTAGAGTGCTTTACATTTTCTGACCATAGTTTAGATTTTTCCCATGATAATCCACCCTAGGAATTATTTGAGGGGCTGGGGAAAACTCTTTAATAAAAGGAAACTAATAAACAAATATAGGGTGCAGTCTGTTTGAATATTCTCCACTGCAACTCCTATGGAAATGTACAGGAGCTGCAGAAATCAATAATTTGATGGAGTGTTATGCCTTAAGAATCTGATTGGTCCATCATCCTTTTAATAGTGATTAGTATGTTAAAGGATTGTTATTATTATTATTAACCTTTATTTATATAGCGCTGTAAATTTACACAGTGCTGTACATACAATCTTATAAATTAGACAGTTCCCTGCCCTCAGGCTTACCATCTCTTTACTACCACTACATAAGCTATATTGGTGAGAACAACCAGAGACAATATCATTATTTATGCTTACTTCAGACTACCTGAAGCCTTGGGACGCCACCTTGGAAGGGCCACTGCTCAGTGACACAACACATGTTTTGCATGCAGATGATCCCAGGTTCTAACCCTGACATCTCCAGTTAAAGGATCTCAGGTGACATTGCTGGGAAATATCTCTCTTGTCAAGGACCTTGAAGAAGCTCCTGCCAATCAGCGTGGATAGTACTCTGGTTAGATGAACCAAAAGTCTTCTTCAGAAGTAGAATTGGTAGTATACTGACTTTCTGAGAGGCAGGCTATGGAAGTACACAACCACAGGTAAGGGTTGGGAGGAACAAAGCAGACTTTATGCATTGCAAATAGTCAACATATATTCATACTCTTACATCCAATAAGAATTGATGAGAACTAACAAAGCCTCAATTTTAAAACCATTACATAGTTATCTGACAGTTGACAAGATAGTGACCAACCGGTGCTAGTGCTGAAGACAGCCTTTTTCCTTCTTTGAAAACACAAAAAGTTCCAGAGGACTATAAATACTTTTATACGATTATTAAAAGCTAATACACAGATAATCTCTACAATGATAATAAATATGAGAACGATAGTACGGAAAACTCAGAAGCACTGTATCCATAAAAGCATTAATTCTTAAAAAAAACTTCAGACTCATGGCAAGACAGAGCTAGACTAGATTTTTGGTGATCTTGTATTCTTGGAGATAAGGATGCTTTCAATATGGCATCCACCAAGAGTGCCTAAAGTTGCTTCCAACCCAATGAGTTATGGCTTTGCTGCCAAGAGCAATCACATGCAGTTGGGAAACTACCCTCTCAAATCGCCAAAATCAGATTACAGTACTGTGTAACTTGCACAGCATGTAGCATAAATTGTATTTATTACATGAACAATACAGGAAAACAACTGCATTGCACAGAGTTGCAGTACATAATAAAAGTTCATTTACAGAATTGGTTGCTGAACCACCATCTTCTCCCAAATTCTTCATGCTGACAAAGACATTAAAAATGGCAGCATAGGTATGTGCAGAGAGTATCACACACATACTAGTCGTTAGTCTAATTTTAAAACAGCCACCAACTGGGCTGCAAGAAATATAGCGCAAGATAGGGAGCGAAGAGTGAAGTGAAGAGAAAAGCAGTCACTCCCTCGGTGCACAAGGATTATACTTTAGGGTGATGCAACTACATTATCTAAGGGCCCAAACAGAAAGGCCAAAATAAAGCTGCTTCAGGTCACTTTGAAGGTATGCTGTTTAAATGCTGCATGCGTCCTAAGAGGCCGGAAGCTGCACCAAAGCCATGTTCCAGTCCTAAGGACCAGAGTGCAGCTTTGGCCTCTTAAGATTCATGTGTCATTTAAACAGCATACTTCCAAAGTGACCCGAAGCAGCTTTATTTTGGCCTCTCTGATAAGGCCCTAAGTGTCAGGAGTGTCCAGAGATTGCTATGTTACTTTAGCAAGATGACAGAAATATATGAGTAATGCCTAAATTTCAAAAATGGCCAAGTTGAAAATGTCAAACAAAGTCAAGAGTCTAGAGCAGGCTTAAAAACCTCTTCCTTTTCAAGACGTCAATATTTTCTCCTTGGTCTTTCCAAGCTGGTCTCAGAAACAAAACCTGAATAAATATGGCCAAGATATTGTGGAACTGGAAAATTTTGCATTAACTAAGTGAACAGACAACAGGTAAAGTGCTTTTTTCGTCCAACCTCATATGGCCAAGAAAATGAGCTGTGGTGCTGGATTTTTAGAAGAGAAGTTGAACACAATCATAAGATGGGAAAGAAGATAAAGCTGTTTTGGGCAAGAAGCAGGCAGGAGCTTCTAAGTAATGAGAAAGAGTAAGAGATGATCGTCCCCTTGGGAAGAGAATGTAACATATGGGAAACATGAGGACTATGATCATTAGGGTCTGGCATACTCTCGAAACTAAGTGGCTTTGGGGTGTAATGAAATATGGCAAAACCCTGTCTGTCTATCTATCCATCTATATATATATGGGTTTCAGCCCAGTGATTAAAGATATTTCCAAAAAACCTGAAAAAGAAGTTCAAGAGAATAAATATATGAAAAGGAAATTAGGTTAGGGTCAATGCTTTTTATAAAAAATCAAGAACAGAAAGAGGAAGGAATTATGGCATTGTTGGGTATAATAATCCCCAATCAAGATGTATTGCATTTTGTCAGTGCCTGATCCTATCGGATAGCATCACGAACATCAGCAAAAATCCACAGATTTGCATCATCCCACTCAGTTATCTATGATCCAGAATTCCCACACTATTCTGTCAGTAGAACAGCCACACCTTCAGAGAAAGTCCCCTGTCAGGTTTGGATACTTCTCACTCCTTTGAAGTTGTGCTAAATCATCCTGGACTAACAACCCTATTGCATACACGGTTATTGGGAAATTCAGTAGGACTTGATTCTGAACAAATGTTCCAAGTTTCACAGAACCCAGTAAGATAGATGTCTGAATATGTGTATAATCACGTTGGTTTTAATTTAAACAAAAATGACACAGAAAGGAATTTGGATGCTTCCAGAGCAGGCTTTCATTGTACAATTGCACTGCCTCATTCTGGTTTACAAGAAGGCTTGATGACAAAATTTGTAGCCCCTCCATGCTTTTCCATTTTCTACTAAAGAAAATGTATTACGGCCGGAAAAGACCCCCAGCCGCGCCCCACAAAAAACCCAAAGCAATGCCTAAATTCTAAGAACACTTCATTTGAAAGTTAAGTTTTTAGTTCTTAAAAGGCAGACGTTTTTCCATGCCTTACACTGAACTGATCTCTGGGGAAAGAAGACCACCATCCCCATTTCAGAGTGCTTATGGGTCAACGGGAACACAAAGAAAGGGAACCTTAAAGCAATGGCTCTCAACCTACAAGATCCCTATGAGTCCCAGGGGAAAATCACACATTTCCAAGGCAGGAAAGTATTCTTCAGCAGCCAGAGACACATTTCTCCCAACACTGGTGGTTTAGATATGTGCCAACAAAGCTGCAGAGAAAAGGAACTTGTGCAAGTCCATGCCATAGCAATTCTTCCTCATGATGCCCACTTCCATGCATTGGGGGCTTAGAATGGAGTATATGATGCCCTGCACTAGTTCTTTTCTAAATCCAGATTGGACTAGTGCCCCCAACCCAGTTCTTATGTGGGTTGTACAGTGTGGGGATGTGGTTTGTTGTGTGCGTTCAAGTAATTTCTGACTTACGGCGACCCTAACTCTTGGCAAGATTGCCCCAATTCTTGGCAAGATTTGTTCAGGGAAGGTTTGTCACTGCCTTCTCATGAGCCTGAGAGTGTGTGACTTGCCTGAGGCCACCCAGTGGGTTTAATAGCAGAGGCAGACGAAATCAAGAAGAGGGACAGAATTCACAAACACTGCCCTAAAGCTAATCCTATCCTTTTTGGTGAGCACTGGAAAGCCATAAATTCCTTTGCTGCTTCAAACCTAACAGTGACCTGGGAAGCAATGGACTCAGCAACATGTGGCACTTCCATGGCACACTTGAAACGTCACTTCTAGAAATGCAGCCAAACCTTTCTACCATTTTCTGTTAAACGGAACACTTTGATGCAATCCTTCCTTGTGTGATAAACGAAATGTGAAGTGAGGGACTCACACAAACTAATTTGTCAAAGAGACAGAGACAGTCATCTTTTTCATTACGAAAGGGAAAAGGAGGAGGAAGAAATGTAGGAGCACATTTGAGACAAATAGATTTGTTTCAGCACGGGCTTTCACGGATTTTGAGCCACTTTTTCTAACATCTGACCTGCATCTACAATACTAGGAGAGGAGTTTGAGGTAGCTGTTAGTAGCCAGGGGAGGATTTCTGCTGCAAGAGGCAGGCCGTGGGCCTTCATGGATCTGTACGAACTAACCACACAGAAGAGGAAATCTGTAGGAGGGAGGAAATCTGTTGCACCAGATGGATTCCTTTTCTGCACAATCATGAAAATGCACTGCTCCACTGCAACTTTTCCCTTGCTATATTTACTTCTCTAAACCTTAATGGTAGATGAAGGCTCAATTCAGGTATCTAAAACTCTTGGACTTGGCCTATCAACATGGAGACCTTTGACCCACACCTTATTTATTTTATTTATTTAATATAAATATTAAAATCTGTGAGAAAAACCAGAGTCCCCTCTAAACACTACAACTTTATTATGGCAGGAGGCTTTGTCGAGTCTTCTGTCGCTACTGGTGGTGGTGACTTCAAGCCATCTCCAAATTATGGCAACCCTAAAGTGAACTTAAACACAAGGTTTTCTTGGCAAATTTCTTCAGAGGCAGAGAGATCATGTCGCACCTTTGAGACTCACTGAAAGAGAGAAATGGGCAGCGTGAGCTTTCCTAGACTTCCATCTACTTCCTCATATTCATTTAAATGCATCTAAGGAAGCAGAATGAAGTCTAGGAAAGGCGCATGCTGCCAACTTCTTTCCTTCAGTGAGTCTCAAAGGTGCTACAAGTACTGATCCTACAGTCCTGATTCCACAGACTAACACGGCTATGTCTTTGAATTCTTCGGAGGTGATTTGCCATGGCCTTCCCCTGGGGCTGAGAGAGTGCGAGTGGCCCAAAGTCACTCGGTGGACTTCATGGGGATTGAATCCTAGTCCGCAGAGTCATACTCCAACGCTGAAAGCACTAGGCCAGGCTGGCACTGACTTTAAGTCCTCTGGAAGCAGGCTAAAGAGAGAAGAGTCGAAGGTAAAGGTCGTCCTGGAGGGCGCATGCCGTCCCCTCCTTGGCAGAGGGAGAGTCAGGCAGAGTTTGTTGCTGGGGATATTTATGGCAGAGCCACGTTGTTAGTGCCAGGCACCCGCAACCGAGGCATGGAGGAGGAGGAGGCCCACTTCCGAAGGGTGAATTCCAAAGGCCAAGAGCAGCCTGGTCCGAGTGAAGGGCACCCTAACCCAGGGTCCTCTTTCCAGCGTTGCCTGGTTCAACCTTTTTCAAAAGCAAGAAGCTGGGAGCCCATCTTTGCTTGTGTCTATCCTCTCACACTGAAAGGGTCCAGGTGTCCACCTTCTGGACCAAGGCTCCCTCCCTGCCCAGGAGGGCAAGTGGGGATCTCTCTCCCCAACTCTCCTCTCTTTGGTCTGCTTCCGAAAGACTCTACATAAGGCCTCATGCCCAGGGTGACCAGGCGCACCCTCCTTTATTTCAGCCTTCCGTCCAGGGCTGCATCCGCATTGCAGAAATAATCCGGTTTGGCCCCATTTTGACTGCCATGGCTCAGTGCTGTGGAATCTTGAGAACTGTAGTTTCTCGAGACACCAGAGGAAAGCTCTGAGAGGAGAGAAGCTCTGGGGCCACAGCAAACTACGGCTGCGTTCACACTGGAGAAATAAACCAGTTTAAGTGCCATGGCTCAATGCTGTGAAATTCTGGGAATTGTAGTTTGTTGTGGGGTCCAGAGCGGAGCTCTGCTCCACTCTGGGCCCCACAACAAACTACAATTCCCAGAATTTCACAGCATTGAGCCATGGCACTTAAACCGGTTTATTTCTCCAGTGTGAACGCAGCCTACGAATCCCAGGATTCCATATTATTATTATTATTATTAGTCTTTATTTATATAGCGCTTTAGGGAAGCTTTCCCAGGACTGTGCCATCCGCCCCAGGATGCCTCCTTTTAACTTTGTATTAAGAAGCCATGCCCTCCCTCCTGTCCATCTGCCTTGGTCCTGGCCCCAGAGGGAGAGAAGAACCACTGGACCTCACCCCCTTTCCCATCACCTTCCCCTCTTCCTTTTGTGTTGTCTCTTTTAGACTGTAAGCCTGAGGGCAGGGATCCGTCTAATTTATGATTGTATGTACAGCACTGTGTAAATTTACAGCGCTATATAAATAAAGGTTAATAATAATAATAATAATAGCGCTGTAAATTTACCCAGCGCTGAACATACAATAGCACCGAGCCATGGCACTCAAAGTGGATTTATAATATTTATATTATAATATTTATAATATTATAAGGGCTTTCACTTTTTCTTTGGCCATGTCCTCCATTTACCCCCGCTCCCCCCAAGTGCCCTCCATTTGGAGCATGGGTTTAACATTTCTATGAATGCCCTATAGCTTTTTATGTAGCCGTGTCTTCCATTTTTCTTGAACGCCCTTCATTTGGAACACAGATTCAAAGAACTTAGAGGTCTTTAAAACAGGCTGGATGGCCACCTGTCAATGGGGATGCTTTGATGGAGAGTTCCTGCATGGCAGAATTTGTACTCCTGCATGGCAGAATTTGTATTCCTGCATGGCAGAAAGGAGCTGGACGGGATCAGGGCCCTTCTTGAGGTCTCTTCCAACTCTATAATTCTGGCTCTGTCCTCCAATTTGGACCATGGATTCAACCTTTCTGTGTCAGTGTCCTCACAGAGATGTTTTTTTCTTTTCCTGGCCATGCCCTCCATTCATAGAATCATAGAATCCTAGGGAGTTTATCAGACGTGGGAAATTGGAAGCATAATCCAATGGCAATCCGAACGCAATCATGGGGTTTCACGTTATTGCGAATTAAAGCATCTCACGCAATTTCGGGCAAATGGGAAGTAATTCCGAACGCAATCATGGGGTTTTATGTTATTGCGAATTAAAGCATCTCACGCAATTTCGCGCAATGGGGGGGGTCACTTTTGGGTAATGGGAAGTCATTCCGAACGCATTCCGAACGCAATTGGAATTCAGGTAAATTAGCTAAACTAGCGAATTCACATGAATTCGAATTGGCTCCATTCGAAATAGAGAGAAATCCAGCTTATTGCTGATTTAATTCATTTTTAACAGGTGGGAGGTTGGAATGTGGGTTATGGGACTGTTTTAATTTTAACTCATGTCTTTTAATATGCTGTATTCTGCTCCGAGTGCTCTTACAGAGGAGCGGATTATAAATAAACCATTATTATTATTATTATTATTATATTATTCCTCCCTGTCTGATAAACTCCCTAGAGTTGGAAGAGACCCCAAGAAGGTCCCTGATCCAGTCCAGTCCCATTCTCCCATGCAGGAATACACAGAACTCTGCCATGCAGGAATACAAGAATCAAAGCACCCCCCATGGACAGATGGCCATCCAGCCTCTGCTTAAAGACCTCTAAGGAAGGAGTGTGTTCCACTGTCGAACAGCCCTTACTGTCAGGGAGTTCCTCCTAATGTTGAGCTGGAATCTCTTTTCCTGCAGCTTGCACCCATTGCTTTTCTCTGCAGCAGCAGAAATAAAGCTCGCTCCCTCCCCTTAACACAGCAGTACTCACCCAGGAAGATGGAGAGGATGAGCCTCAGCGCCTGCTCCGAGGAGCCCAGGGACGCCGCCACCTCCGCCAGGCTCATCCCTAGGCGCCACGGGGACGGGGAAGCCACCAGAGTCCCCTCCATCCCAACATCACCAACGCCGCCTTCCTCCATCATTCACTTCCAATCATCCAGCGGCGGCAGCGGCCGCGATAGTAGCAACTCAGGCCCTCGGCGGCCCCCGTCGCCAAGCCACGCCCCCGTCCTCTCCAACTCCGCTCGGCTCCTCCCCCATCTCTCCCGGCGCCCATTGGTCAACAGGTGGAAAGCGGGGCGGGGCGACGCCGAAGCTCCTCCCCCTCCTTTTCCCTTCCTTCCTTCCTTCCTTCCTTCCTTCCTTCCTCCTCGCCTAACTGAGGCAAAGGTTATTATCCGCGCACGGAAAAGGGCGTGGCTTAGTCGGAGGTGGCTCCTGATTGGCTCTCCCGAGACAGGAGAGTCACCCGCGGGGAGGGGGAGCGCGCGCCGGGAGGAGAGGCCCGGACGGGGTTACTCTCGGGCACTCGGGAGGGGCGGAGGGGCGGGGCAGCGGCGAGGGAGGCCTCCCCCCGAGGCCACGCCCACCTCCTGAATATTCAATGAGGGGGCGTGGCCAATGTCCCTGAATGGAAGCTTGGCTTTCTCCTCCTCCTCCTCCTCCTCCTCGGTCTTTGTTTTGGGAAGGAAGATAGATAGGCCTTGGTTCTTTAAAAGGGAGAGTTGAAGTCACCTGAGACAGGGTTATTATTATTATTATTATATTTTATATATATTAGATTTATATATATATATATATATATATATTTATATTGGATACATATATATATATATACACACTATGTGTATGTGTATATATATATATATATAGGATATATATATATATATATACACACACAGTATATATATATATATATATATATCATTATATATACATATATATGTATACACACATATAATATATATATTTACATTAAACAAATATATTTATAATTATATATGTATATATGCATTTATATAATATATTATATATATATATATATACACACACATACAAAAATATAATATATATGTGTGTACATTATATAAATATATACATATGCACACATTTATATTATATATAATACATATACATATACATACAAAAATATAATATATGTGTGTGTACATTATATAAATATATATATATTATATTATATATACACACACACATATATAATATATATGTATATTATATAAGAATATATTATATATATATATATATACACATACATCTATTATATTATATTATATATATGTTTATTATTTAAATATAATATATATATATATATATATATATACACACATTTATAATATTATATATAATATACAATATCATATATATATATACACACACAGAAATACAACATATATACATATATATATATGATACGTATATTATATAAATATAATATAATATTTTATATACTATATATATATTTAAAAATTCATTTTCTCTCTGTAGGGATCTAAGGCAAGGGACAAATACTAAAACATTTACAATCTCAGTAAAATTCAAAATTATATATTCAGGTGCCTTTATTATATTATATACAGTGGTCCCCCGGGTTACGAATCCCCCGGATTGCGAAAACCCCGGGATCCGAAACCGGCGGGACTGCGATTGTATCCCCCGGGATCCGAAAGATCCCCCGGGATACGAAAAAAAACCCCGTGCGGCCCCTTTAAATCGGCTGCGTGGTCCGTTTGCAATAGCGGTCCCCCGGGAAACGAAAGCTTCCAGGTTATGAAAGGTAATCCCGGAACGGATTACCTTCGTAACCCGGGGGACCACTGTATATATATAAATATATATACACACACACCCACACATTATATATATGTGTGTGTGTGTGTGTGTATATGTATATTATATAAATATATACACATATATAATATATGTTTATTATTTAAATATAATATTTATAATTATATATATATATACATTTATAGTATTATATATAATACACAATTAATATATATATATATATATACACACAAACCTATAACACACACACACACATATATATAATATGTATATTATATAAATATTATATATATATATATATATATATATATATATTCCTGTAGGGACCTGAGGCAAGGAACACAGACAAAAACATGTAAAATCTCAGTAAAATACCGGTATATAGATATATAGATAATAATATTTTATATATATATAATACAGTATACATAATCATTCATATATATATATATTATAAATTTTATATATAAATATTATATAATATATTTTAAATATATATCTATATATTTATATCTCACTCAGTTGTAAGCCAGAAGTTCAGTATTGAGAAGATAGGTGTTTCTTTGCCTTGGGAGAGTTCTTAGAATTTCTTCTGGTTACAATTTATGGTTAATAAATTAAAGAAAGGCATGTTGGAGTTGCCTGTAGGCAAATTCGTGGCCAGGCAAGATGTGTGGGGTTGTTGTTATTCTTATTGTTGCGTTGTGGGCAATATCCTTACCAGGATAGGACTGACAGGATAGCCAACAGCCACCCAGGTATGCTGCTCAGGGACTAGGTTGCTCTTGTTGTCCCTCCCAGCTTGTCAAAGGCTGCATCCACACTGGAGAAATAACCTGGTTTGGTACCGCTTTAACTCTTTCCTGGCTCAAGGCTATGGAATTGTGGGAGTTGGAGTTTGTCGTGGGGTCCAGAGCGGAGTGGAAATGCCTACATTTGGGTACTTCTAATCTGGCAGAAGTAATAAGAAAAATGATCAGTTTCCTATGTTTCAGGTTAGAATTACTTTTAACAAATATAATAATAATAATAATAATAATACTTTTATTTCTACCCCGCTCTTTGTGAAAACAATCAAAGTGGCTTACATAGATAAAATACAAATACAAATGTACATGGTATCCCCCCCTTTAAAACAGAATTAAACAATTACACAATTAAAAATTTCAACATTAGTTAAAAATTACAATAATACAATTATTGGGCAGAATTATCCTAACCAAAGTGACACCAATACAGGTACTGTGGGATTCTTTATGTGGCTGGACACTATTCCGGGAAGGCCTGCCGGAAGAGATCCGTCTTAACAGCTTTCTTGAAGCTGTCTAGGTTGGATATTAGGTGGATCTCATCTGGCAGGCCATTCCATAAAGTGGGAGCAACTTTATGGAAAAGTCCTCTGGGAGGTTGCAGCTAATCTGGTCCTCAATGGTTGTAATAAATGAATTCCTCCCCGAGTGTATGGGGTGGGTTATATGGAAACGGGCGATTCCTTAGATAGGTTGGGCCTAAGCCATGGAGGGCTTTAAAGGTGATAAAAAACACCTTGTACTGTGCCCGGAAACTAATAGGCAGCCAGTGGAGTGACTTCAATATTGGTGTAATATGGTCACTCCTAGTTGTTACTGTAATCAGCCTAGCTGCCATTTTCTGTACCAGTTGAAGTTTCCGGACTAGCACAAGGGTAGCCCCATGTAGAGCGCATTACAAAAGTCAAGTTGTGAAGTTACCAGTGCATGTATTATGGTTTCAAGGTCCCCGGTTCCAGGAAAGGGCGCAGTTGGTGTATCATATAAAAAGTAAAAGCAAAATTGGACAGAAATGTACAGTTTGATCAACAATACATGAAGTTAGACAGAGAGCTGCATCCCAGAGTTTTCTCACTTTGTGACATTCAATCCACATATGCATATAAGAGCCTCTAGATTTACAAGCCCTCCAGCAATTCGGAGAGAGTGTTTTAACCATTTTAGACAGAGTAACAGGTGTGAGATACCACCCATGGATGATTTTGAAAGTATTCTCCCTCGCGGATGCTGAATGGGATTTGGCTGAGTTGGAAAGCCTGGAAATATAGTGCAATATCTGGGATTGTCAGACCACCATTCTTGGAAGTGATGTGTCTAGTGGGTTTGGAAATCTAGGGGTTTTTACAGACCGGCCAAAAGGGGCAGTCTGTAGGCCCCCCGCCATGCGTGGTGCTCCTGAGGGGACAAATGGGCCACCACCGCAGCCCCTTTCACCTCGGCCTCCCCTCCGTGTGAAGGCCGCGCCAAAGATGCAAGCACCAAGAAGGAGCTCCATTTTGGAGCTCCTTTTTGCGCCACAGAAAGGGCACCATAGGTGTGTGGAGTGCGCCATGACGCCATCATGGCGCGCGCGTATGGACGATGCGCTGTAAAGATGGCGTCGTCCATATGCGCTAGGGCTGGGGAGCATGTGGTTGCTGCACATAATGATGCCTGCGTCATTATATAACGTCGTTTAGACGGCGTGCGTAATGACGCCGTTGCAACTGCGCAGCTTCTAGACGGAGCTGCGCAGTTGCGGTGGCGTAAAGGCACCCAATGGCGCCTTTTCGGTTTAGTGGTTTCCCCACTCCTTTTTTGCTGCGCACCTTCGCCACAGTGTCAAGCTGCTATGGCGAAGGCCTGCAGCAAAACAAGGAGGCTTCAGACCACCCTTTTTGGGCGGTGAGTTCATCTGGGTGAATTGTTCAACAGTGATTTATGATAGTCTTTGAGCTTTTTCAGATTTAGTATAAATTAGCCCATGTCCAAATGTTGTGGCAGTTCAGAGGTATATAGTTTAGAATAAAAGTTTTGAAATTCTTTCATAATTTTGCCAGGAGCTTTCACTATATTCCCTTCAGGGGAAGTGAGAGTGGATATGGTTTTCCTTCCTACCTTATGTTTGACAGCTTTAGAAAAGAGTCAAGAATTTTTGTTGTTATTAAATTCATAATAGTAAGATTTAGGGTAATGTATGGCAGTTTCTCTTGTCAAGAGCTGCCAGCTCTGCTTTTTTCCTCTAGAACTGAATGAATACCTGTGAATGAGTTATTTTTTAATGAGCTAATGATACCTTTTCTATCTCTTGGAGGAGGCTTCTTCCACTCGTGGCTCCAGGCATTGTGATTTTACAATAAAAAACTGTAACAACATAAATGACCAGGAGTTGCAACTATACCTTTCCTGTCAAAAAATATTGCGAAGTTGGCATGATACAGTAGAAATGGTTAGCGCAGAGACATGGTGACCTCAGACACATATGGTGAGATAATGCTGGAGAGGAGGCAGCCATGAGTCAGGCCTGCTCAAGGTTGTTCCATGTAAAAAGATCCTAGCTGTAACAACAAAGAAGGGGCAGTATGGGAATGTGTTACGACTGTATTATGGCCCCTGCTTGACCTATCCAAGGACCTGCCATAAAAGCCTCAAGCGAGGATGTCACGTAGGCAAGCCCACTTGGAGGAACCATGTCCCCAGTAAACAACTCTCCATAGGAAGTTTGGGAGTCGCCAGACCAGATTTGCCACTGTTCTCTGGAGTAAAACAATAGCCTTGGCCTCACACCTGATGAGCCAGTGATTGACTTAGCCACTCAGCCATTAAGTCGGGTTCCCCTCCGAATTGTGTCCAGACCAAAGTACATTGTACACAGATATTTGCTCCTGGCTTAACAAAGCCCAGGCAATCAGCACCTTTGTCTAAACCTATCTAGTAGCCTCAGGATATGTTCAGCCCTATATACGGTTCCAAGTTTGAACCGCTTGTTGATGCTATTCTCGGAGGACAGGCTGGTCCACGCCAGTTTGACTTCTGCCTGTAGCTCCCATGGCCAATCTCCCCTCATCCCGGCAGTCGTGTTCATCATAGAATCATAGAATCACAGAGCTGGAAGAGACCACAAGGGCCATCCAGTCCAACCCCCTGCCATGCAGGAACTCCCAATCAAAGCATACCCGACAGATGACCATCCAGCCTCTGTTTGAAGACCTCCAAGGAAGGAGACTCCACCACTCTCCGAGGGAGTGTGTTCCATTGTCGAACAGCCCTTAATGTCAGCAAGGACAGGATGTTTCCAGACCCTTCACCATTTTGGTTGTGTCTCTGGACACGATCCAGTTTGTCAACATCCTAGAGGATGACAATGGCAAACTCTCTCTGAAGAAACCTTCCAAGAAAACCTGTGACAAGTTTGCCTTAGGGTCGCCATAAATCATAAACAGCCTGAAGGCAAACAACACACACACACACACTGCCATATTATTTCTGTCTGGAGCAACCCAAAAATCTATTGAAAATGTTTCCGTTATATTGTCTCCTGCTGCCCTCTGCTGTCTCAATTTTTACAAAAGTGTTTCCCAGACACAGGGCTTCTACCATTTACGGTTACTTACAATGCAAGACACTGTGCAGCTATTCCGTCTTTTTTCTTTAATAGATGTCTTTATGGTAAAAATGATGAAAGAAACAATGAGGTCGTGTAAACTTCCATGAGTGAGGCATTGCAGCTGCACAAGAAGCAGCTACACTAGAAAGTAAATCTCTCCAAAGTGGGAGAAATCTTTTGGAAGGAGATGAGGCTTTTGTTGTGCAATTGCTCAGCCTCATTTATGCATGTTTATGAGGCATGTTTGTATACAGACATCATCATTTTCTATTTACAGGTCTCCCAAGCGCCTCCGCTGCTTCGTTTGTGTGTTTTAATTCCTGCTTCGTTTCTTCAATTGGCTAAGGAGGGAAAACTGGAATCACTATACAATATATAGTATGGAATAGCAGGCTTCCCAGATCATAGGGAAGCCTTCAATCTCAAATTTTCATGGCCACCTCTAGGCAGTAGATGGGGCTAAAAATTCTCTCATTTTCAGTGGTCAGTTCTAAGCAAGAGACAATGGAGATTATCAGACAAACTCCAATGCTTAATGCAAACCTCTATTCAGGCAGAGAGCTCCAGCTACCTACATTTTATCTGGAAACTAGGTATGGCGCTCTGTACAGATCTGAAGTATTAGCTGCCCCAGATTCCAAGCTTTCATTTTAAAAAAGAAGTCTCTACCCTTCATGGGGCTGAGGTATGGAACAAAACATACAACCACTATTGTGCTTAAACATCAGGAATGAGGTAATAAAGTGGGTTATTGATATCCACTGGGGGTTTGGTTCCAGGACCCTCTGTGGGTACCAAAATGCATGGTTGCTCAACTCCCATTATATATAGTAAAATAGCAAAATTGTGTTCCTTGTATAAAATGGCAAAATCTATCTATCTATGTATCTATCTATCTATTTGCAGGGGGAATTGAAACATTTTCAAGCAGTGGATGGTGGAATTTGTGGACGCAGAATCTGTGGATATGGAGGGTCAACTTCAGTCCCTCCTCTTCCCTCCTATCTTGCACTCATTCCAGGAGAGAGCAGTTTATCACACGACGGGAATTGGAAGTATAATCCAATGGCAATCTGAATGCAATCATGGGGTTTTGCCTTATTGCATGAAAGCTGATCACACGCATTTTCGGGCAATGGGAAGTCTTTCCAAATGCAATTGTGGGGTTTCATGTTATTGCGTGAGAAACTATCACATGCAATTTCGGGCACTGGGAAGCAATTTTGGGCAGTTATGAACGTGCTGCAGCGTCAATATGCAATCTTGTAAATTCGCTGAACTAGTGAATTCATCCAATTCCGAACTGGCTCCACTTTCATTTCTTTTGAAATTGAGAGAAATTCCTCCCGTGTGATAACATCCAGAGAGAAAGCAAGCACCAAAGCTGCAAGGACAGAAGTAGGGAGAGGCAGTGGGCGCAGACACAAAACACAGAGTGGTGGCAGTTTGGGGAACAGGTCAGTCTACGGCCTAAGTGTGGGGTGATGTGTTTGAGAGAGAGAGAAAGAGACTGAGAGAGAGATAGAAGGAGGAATTGTTTTTTAACTCAAGCAGTCAGGATGCAGATGCATGCTCTGCTTTTTGCTTTTGCGGGTTGTAACTGGGAGGGGTCTAAAGAGTAGAGAAGCTGAGAACAGCAAAATGGCCAAAGCGCCAGTTAAATAAATAAATAAACAAACAAACTATTCTTATTCCCAGCCTTTCTGCTGGAGGAATCAAGGCGGCTTACATGACTAAAATATATTGGAATAAGACATACTCTTAATATATAAATTGACACCCCCCCCCCCCCCTTTCAAGCAGGATTAAATTTTAAAACAGTTGCAGCAGGAGTGGAGCTGATTTGGTGTCTCTGGTGCCAGTGTGCCCTACGGCTTTTTGAAAACTGAGTGTGGATGGAGATGTTCCTTATTTTGTCTCTGGAGTTAGGATGGAGGAACAGATATGCTCTCAGGCTGCCTGGCACACACTCCAGACCACCATCTCTGCCAGACAGGCTGCTTCTGCTGGGCTGCGGTGGAGTGCTATTGCCAGTCGGCAGCCCCTTCTGGGTCTGGTGGGGCTGCTATCTGAATGGGGAAGGAAGTGGCCTTCCTTTCCCACTCATCTGGATGCCCTGCTGGACCTAGAAGACAGTCGCTTCCAGATAGCCAGAAGACCCAAAAGGCAACCTCTTCCAACCAGTGACTTCTGGTGCTGCTTCTGCCTAGAACCCCCCTTCTGTTGGGGCTTCTGGCTGGACAGTAAAGGGAGACGATGGTGACAGAGACAGCCACGGATGCCTTTCCTTTTGCAAAAGAGGAGAAAACTGTTGTCACTGCAGCTGCCATTTCTCTTTCCTGGTCCAACCAGGTCCCCTGCCAGACCCAGGGAGTGCTAGGAGTTCTGGACAGAAGTAGCACCTCACCAGCAGCTGCAGCCAACAGATAGCAGAGGCACCTTAGCTGGTGGAAGGGGCAGCTGGGTTTGTTTTTTTTTAGAGGATGGATGGTGAGCGACTGCCCTCTGAGGTATCACCAGGTGTGCTTCCCATCCCTAGCACTATCTTAATGATGCCTCTCTTGTCAGATGCAGAGTGTTGGACTCTTTCATCACTTCCCCCACTGAACACAATACTAAATATGTTGAATAAATACATTTATTTAATACATTTATTTTATAGTATACAGCGTTCTGTGGAATCATGCTGGCCACATGGTTCACAGAGTAGTCTGACAACACTGGGCTCTTTGGCTTAGTAAGAGAGATGAGCACCACCCCCTATTGTCGGACACTACTTGACAACCTTGTCAACTGGGAATACCTTTACCTTTTTAAATAAATATAATACATTTATTTAACCCTAATGAAAAGCATAATCAACACAGATATGTCTATACTGTATTATTAAATATTTGATTTTAGCCCCTCTGCTTTTCCATTCTGTATTCTCTACCACTTTTTCCTCCTCCAGACTCAGTCTGAGGGATTATTTTTTAAAAAAACACAGTTGTGAAAACAGAGAACATTGAAAAAGGGCTTTGTGTTCATAGGAAATTGTTGCTCCATGAACAATTCAAGGATGCTAGAGGCGAGGAGACGATTCCCTGCCAGTTGAGAAGTGCATCAGGCTTTCATACATGCATGCTTCCTTGGCATTTTACTGGCATTTTACCAGTACTTACCCTATGGTAAACGCTGGTGTAAAAATCTTCAATATTTCCATTTTCAAAGCAAATTATTAATAAATTTAGGATGGTTACTTTTTAAAAAGAGAGTCACTATGGACCTTATCAGACGTTGGAAATTGGAAGTATAATCTAATGGCAATCCGATCGCAATCATGCGGTTTCACATTATTGTGAATTAAAGTATCTCACGCAATTTTGGGCAAAAAGGAAGTCGTTCCAAACGCAATCATGGGTTTTACATTATTGCGAATTAAAGCACCTCACGCAATTTCGGGCAATGGAGGGGTCATTTTTGGGTAATGGGAAGTCATTCTGAACGCATTCCGAATGCAATAGGAATTCATGTGAATTCGCTAACCTATCGAATTCATGTGAATTCGAATGGGCTCCAATCGCAATAAAGAGAAATTCCTCCCATCTGATAAGGTCTTATGATGTAGTGGTTTCAGTGTTGTCCTAGGACTGTGAGACCCAAGTTTAAATCCCCACTTGGCCATGACAATCCTCTGGGTGGCCTTGGGCAAGTCACACTCTGAACAAATCCTGCTAAGAAAACTCTGTGGTAGGTTGACCTTAAGGATCCGTAAGTCAGAACCAACTTGAAGGCACACAACAATGAAGCAAACATTTTTAAAATGCTACAATCCTGCTTGCTGGTGATTAAGACCTACAAACCTCAAAGGGACTCGCTCCCGCCTAAGAATGCTTCAGTTTGTACTGTAGTACTCTGCCAGATCATAAACCTCCAAATAAATTAGGCATGCACCAAATGCATCTGTTTAAAGAGGGCTTGGATTGCTTGTTAGCATGGCACTTATGGTATAGCTTTGGGGATTGTGTGGACCTTGCAGCTCTTAGCAGCACTAGGAGTTTATCAGATGGGAGGAATTTCTGTTTCTTGCGAATGGAGCCAATTGGAGCCAATTTCAATTTATGTGAATTCGCTAGTTTAGCGAATTTACATGAATTCCAATTGCATTCGGAATGCGTTCAGAATGACTTCCCATTACCCAAAAATGACTGCCCATTGCCCGAAATTGCATGAGATGCTTTAATTCCCCATAACGTAAAACCCATGATTGCGTTCGGAATGACTTCCCTTTCGCCTGAAATTGTGTGAGATACTTTAATTCGCAATAACGTGAAACCCCATGATTGCGTTCGGATTGTCATTGGATTATACTTCCAATTTCCCTTGTCTGATAAACTCCCTAGTCAGAATAGCCAATTATGAAGAAAACTGGCAGTTTCTTTGTGACAACATCCAGATTACCAGCCCTGGTCCCTCTTGGTCAACCTGTAAGAAGGATTCTCACAAATTCTGGTCCTGAACTCCAAAGACTCTTTAATTGCAAGTTCAAAGCACAATATAAGGCTCTTTTATGTATTACCATATATACTCATCGATAAGTCTAAAAAAAATTATGCCCCAAAATTGACCCCAAAATCCCAGGTTGACTTATTTACTGGTCACTATGGACGTGTGATAGCAGCTCTTTCAGATTTCCCCATGCTGTGCAAAGAGGAGTTTAGCAAGAAAGAGCCAAGCAGAAAGAGTCCTGGGTGATTGATTGATATTGCTGTTTGTTTAAGAGTCCATCTCCCGCCTGCTCACGCATCTGGCTGAAATGAAAGCTGAAATGATGAGGCAAAAAGCATAAGTGAAAGTCTCTCTTGCTGCACACACACATACACACACTGAAGGAGCTTTCAAGTTTTACCCTTGATCTATCTACGGGTCATGGCAAAATCCATAATTTTGGCTCTAAAACCTGACCTTGACTTATATACGAGGTTGACTTATTGTTGAGTATATACTGTATATTCTCAAGGGAGCTATGCATTGTATCTAATAACTTAATTAGGGTTTTTTTCAGGGAGCGGAGTGTCAGATAAAAATGCCTCAAAATGACAAAGAAAGAAAACATCACTGAACAACAAAAAGGCAAGAATAGGGATGAGACTTTGGAGTTTATCATACGATGGAATTTGGGGTTATAATGCAATGGCAATCTGAACGCAATCATGGAGTTTCACGTTATTGCGAATGAGTGTATCTCACGCTATTTTGGGCAATGGGAAGTCATTCCGAACGTAATAATAGGGTTTCACGTAATTGCGTATTAGAGTATCTCACGCAATTTCGGGCATCGGGGGGGTCATTTTCGGGAAATGGGAAGTCATTCTGAACACATTCAAAACGCAATCAGATTTCACGTAAATTCGCTAAACTAGCGAATTTACGTAATTGCGAATTGGCTCCATTCGCAATTGAGAGAAATTCCTCCCAAGTGATAAACTCCTTTGTTGCAGAGTTCCTTCTTGAAAGTAGTATTGGACACACTTTCTGTTTTCCCTTCCATTACTAGACCTTTTGGTCTCACTTTAGAAATTAGAAAATGAAAGACATTTGTGTCTTCTCCATACTGCATTTGGCAAGCCTACTACAATAAACCTCTTTTGTATATTACTGTCCCTCTAGAAAGTTGCCTAGGAATAAAGCATGTGAGAGAAAAAGAGACTGCAATGAAAGAGAGATAATAAGCCTAAATTGGAAGATCAACAGATGAGAAGGTCAATGATTTTTGAGGCAGTCTTCCAGTCTGGTTGCTTAATATTGTAGCTTTGTTTTTAAACAGGAATTTGGAATTTCCCTCAGTTCTTTTCACAGAAGTCATCTGACTTTTCAGGGTGGAGATTTTTTTTTAAAGCATCCCAACTTCTATCACGAATGTAGGCCTGGCTAAAAATAAGGATTGTGCAATTAGAGCATTTGAATTCTGCTTTCTCTTTTGACATTGTTTAGCAGTGGAACAGAGTGAGGGATGCACTTTTCAGACGGCAGAGGGCATCAGATTTCTTAAATTAACTAATATCATTTATCTCAGGGCAGTATGTGTTGTTGGGAAATGTGAAGAGGAAAAAAGAAGAGGCAGTAGGAGGGAGAAACAGCTGAAGAGAGAAAGAGTAAAAGGTAAATTTCTCTCAAACAGTGGATCAGATATTTCTGAATGTTAATATACGGGTAAAATGTTAAGGTACCAGTTTTTCATTTGCATTGGGAAAGAAGGTTATTCTTTCCCGAAGATAATTGTGTTATTTGGGGTGGGTATTTGGGGTGGGGTGGAAGCATTTGTCACACTTGTGCCATGGATTGTTGCAGCAGGTATCTTTGGCCATCTGTCTTCCTAGCTCAGTATCTTACTTAATGTCCACCCTCAGACTAAAGAGTTCCCTGTGGTCTCTTGTGGACATGTGGTTACCGAACACTGTTTCAGAATTTGTGTTCCTTGCTAACTGCTAGCATACTGTACTTACTACAGTAGAGTCTCGATTATCCAACCTTCGGTTATCCAACATTCCGGATTATCCAACATTGTGGCTGCTGTGATTTCTTTACATTTTCTGTGATTTCTTTAAAATTTCAGAGGACTGAACTGTTTATACTGTACATCACAATGTTGATCAGCAATTTCTTTACATTTACTTTTACTGTTCTTGCAATAAAACTTCAATACATTTGCAGTTCATAGTGATTTCAAGGCTTTTCTTGGACCTTCCGGATTATTGAACATTTTCAGTTATCCAACTGTCAGCCGGTCCAGTTTACGTTGGATAATCGAGACTCTACTGTACTTTACTTCTCTGTGACCTTGGATTTAATTCCATTTTCTTGCCCACTAACCAGGCCCATTTCAGAGGAAGAAGGTAGAAGCAAACCACTCAGCAGTGTCTTGTGTTTGTGTAAATCTGATGCTTTAGCACTCTGGCTTTGAGGAAGAAGTTGAGATGGAGTTTTTACAGATGTGGTAAGCTATTGAATGCCATAATGAAGCATGCATTGAATGAGATAATATATGGAAGTTCTTATGTTGGACTCTGGTCAGCAGCTATTTTTCCTGATGGGCTACTTCAGTGGTGGGGGTTGCAGACCAAGCATCCACCCCCTCATTCACCAATGACTTGCCCCTATGCCCCTTTCCCCCCAAAAAAAGATTTTGCTTAACAACAGTTCTCTTTTGCTTCTGGGTAAGACAAGATACATCTTTCAGAGATTTGCAAATTGCTAGGGGTTTCAGACATACACCTCAGACATGGAAAATTTCCTCTATTCCCTCAGTTCTGCAGTGTTCAGAAACAAATCCTGAATCAGTAGAGAACTCTGGTCTATAGGGCTACAATTAAAGGATAAGAAACCAAGCTGTGATGTAGGCTCTTCTAGCCCTTCGTGCACAGATGGGACCTGAGTGTGAAAGTGATAGACAAACAACTCATTTTCTTCTTTCTCCTCTAGGAGCTTCATCTCATGGTTCCTCCTGGCTTGCACGGAAGCATCCATGTATGGAGAGATCCTCTCTCCAAACTATCCTCAAGCCTATCCCAACGACGTTCTAAAATCCTGGGAAATAAGTGTTCCTTCAGGTTATGGCATCCGCCTTTATTTCACCCACTTGGATATAGAGCCATCTCAGAACTGCGAGTATGATTTTGTGAAGGTAAAGGCCAGGGCCATGCCATTTTACTAGGGGTAGGGACCAGAAGAATGGCAACTGAGCAGGGGGAATATTTGTTGGAAAAATATGTACTAACGAAGCTGTGCAATCATGACGTTTAGCAGCACAACAGAGAAGTTATGTGATGCCAGCTGCAAATTGTACTCCTCTGGGTTACATTCAGGGGCCTAGACACAGCTGGCAGGTTTGTTTATTTCTTTAAGGAGAATTTAATGTTATTGACCATGGACTATGTACTTGTTTCTTTTGTTTCACCTTCATCTTGGGCATGCTTATGCCATGGATAATAGAAGCACTTCATTTCAAGGATGTGGCCGTTGTTAAGCTGATACTATTTAATTTGTTTAAATGACTTTAGATATATTAGGCTTCTACCTGTAATTAATTAATTAATATGTTTAATTGTTCTATGCATTTCCATATCTTTAGGTCAAAATTTTAACCAAGAGAGGCCCTGCCTTTTTTAGAAATAGTTCATGCTCCTTTCAATATTTTCAGCCCTCATTAAAATATTTACTTACTCCACTTCTTGGAGAGACAAGGAAGAACATGTTTCCTTTAGTATCCGATTAAATTGCTTACTATGAAATAACAGACTAATTCTATAATGTTTACAGGGCATGTCCCACTCTTTTTGATGGGACTCTTCCCTAGTCAATGTATCTGGGATTTCAGCCTGAATAAAATTTGAGACTCCTTGTATTTAGACTCTGGCTATTCTACAATATTGCCCCCTCTCCACAAAATGTACTCCATCTATTTCATAGTCTTTCCCATAAAAAGATGCTCTCCTTAAAAGCTCAATTGCCAGGACCATCACACCACATTGAGGCACTCACACCTGTTATAAGAAACATATTATTATTGTGGTTGTTGTTATTTCTTACCTGTCTTTCCCCATGGGTCAAGGCACTGAACAGCAACAGATTAACAAATGCACATTAGTTAAAAACACACAGTTTAAAAGGACTTATGAGACACGTACATATTAAAACAGTGGATCTGTTTCAATAATAGGAGATTATCACACCGTCACTGAATAGTCATGATTCATTTAAGTCCACAGATTTCAATGAGCCTACTCAAAGTGTGACTAAATTTAGATCTAACAATATATAAGGATGTGCATTGTACCAGCAATGGCACATTTCAGTTGCAGAGATTAAACTAACTATCAGTCTGTCCCTTTCAGGTTGTGTCTGGTAACCATGTAGAAGGCCAATTTTGCGGTCGGAAGACAAGACGCCATCCTGGCTCTCATATTCTCGAAGAAGTTCATGTCCCCTACAATACCTTGACTGTTACCTTTCAGTCTGACTTTTCCAATGAAGAGAGATTCACTGGGTTTGCTGCTTATTATACTGCAGTGGGTAAGCTCTTGGCTGTTCTTCGTTCATTTTGTAGATACAAGTTTTCTTCCAGCCGTGCCTTGAGATGGAAAGACTTTAGGGGCCCCATTTCAGTTTTCAATGAGAAGGGAAGGAAGATTCTCTGTAGGGTTCAAAGGTCCATTCAACATTACACTGCAGACAAGGTCAACATATTAAGAGCAGTTACGGTTAATTTTTAATACCTCTGAACTGTAGCAAAGTTATTGTCACAGGTCAAACCATTATCCCCACACATACATGCACTCCCCCGGCTGAAAGGAATATACACTCGTCCTTCCATATTTGCTAAGGTTAGGGGCATTGGACCCTCGTGAATGTGGAAAAACTGCAAATAACAAAAACATTATGTTTTACCTGAGAGAACACCTCTCTAGGAATCTTTAGGTCCTTTAGTACAACTCTGTGGTCAACATCTGCCAGACATTGACCATAGAATTGCATTGGAGGAGCTACAAATGCCTAGTAGAGTCTTCTCTCTAGGAATCTCTAAGTCCTTCAGTGCGACTTATGCTTAAAGTTGACCATAAAGTTGCGCTGGATGACCTAGATATTCCTAGAGACATGTTAATAAAACCCATGAATAATCAAATCTGCAAAAGTCAAAGCTGCAAATATGGAGGCATGAGTGTATTTCATTTGCTCATGTAACTTTTTCTTTCAATATTTATCCAGCTGGTAGGATCAGGAGGTGGTTAGAAATGTAAGTGCTCCTGAGGATTTGTCACAACTGATCTGAAATGCCCACCTGTGTAGGTGCAGAAACAACACTAGTGTTCTTTGAATGACAATGACAGTGACAATGATCGTGTTCCTTGAATGTTCCTGGATGACATGGCAAGGTGTACAAAAAGGCACATTGCCATTGTATCAAACTGATTTTTTTAAAGTAGAATTGGTGGTCTTAGCGCCCAGAGGGACATCCCTGACTGGCTGAAACCAGTTCTAAAGATTTCCCTGAGTTTTTAAAAAAATCCACATCATCAGTAGAGTGAATAACTGATGTGAATAGACCCAAGATAAAAAGATGCAAGATTTGAACGTGTGCCAAAGGCATTCACATTGTCGACTCCTTCTTTATTGAAATCCTAGCATGTGTGAGCAACCGAACTTGCAGAGATGGGCATCAATGTGGATCCATAGTGTGCATAACAAACCTGGAATGCATGAGTGAGATGGTTGGCATTGTTACACTAAAAACAACAAAGGAGTTTATCATACGACATAATTTGGGGGTATAATGCAATGGCAATCCGAATGCAATCATGGGGTTTCACGTTATTGCGAATGAGTGTATCTCACGCAATTTTGGGCAATGGGGAGTCATTCCGAACGTAATCATGGGGTTTCACATAATTGCATATTAGAGTATTTCACACAATTTCGGGGAATGGGGGGTCATTTTCGGGAAATGGGAAGTCATTCTGAACGCATTCCAAATGCAATTAGATTCCGAACGCAATTAGATTTCACATAAATTCACTAAACTAGCACATTTACGTGAATTCGAATTGGCTCAATTCGAAATTGGGAGAAATTTCTCCCGTGTGATAAACTCCAGAGTCTGAATAGACCTCTGAGATAACAAAGAAAGAGCAGGAGAGTAACTAAGGCTCTTAAATAGGATAAGGTATGAGATCTGGTAGAAATCTGTCATCTTCCATTTTGAAAAAGTACTGGAAGGTACTTTTTCTCTCAATGTGTGTCTATCTGATCTCTCTCTCTTTCTCTCATTCTTTCTCCTTCACCCACTGCTCACCAGCCCAGATTCCTCTCCCAATAAACATTTTATACTTTCAACATAGGAGATTATCACACCATCACTATCACACTAATGTGCTAAGATTATCAGACGACATCGCGTGTCATTGCCTTAATTCCTCCATTACCGGATGATTAAAGAGGAATTGTACGGCTGCTTTTTATTCATGGGACTTTATTCAAAAAAGCAGCCACAGAATTCCTCTTTATTTGCGTGATAACGACAGGATTATGGCAATATTGCGCAATGTTTGATGATCTTGGCACACTAATTGGAGCATCTCGGTATGCTGCCGTCACTTTCCCCAGTGTGATAATCTCCTTAGTGTCCAGAGTGCATTAGGCAAGAGCTGCATTTTCAGTTTGGTCATCTCCTTCTCCCATAATCTCCCCAGCTGCTATTTTGTCATAAACAAAAAAAGAGATGGGCAACAGAACTGATCGGGCCAACACTACAATGTGGAGGTGTGCTCCTTAATGCAGGTACTATTTAATTCCTCTCAAGCACCCTGAATGTCAGGAGCCTATTTGGGACCGATATTATGTACTTGGGATCAGGATCTTGGCACCTAGAAGACAGAAAGTAGAAGCTTTTTTGAAATGACACAGCTCACTTGCCAGAAGTTTGCAACAAGGTAGGGCTAACTAGCTAGGGTTCTTCCACAAATGAAATATCTGCCCTCTCATTGCTAGAATGGGGGGGGGGGGGGGGGTTGTTTTCCATCATCTCTGTTATTTATTCCCCATTCTTCATTTCTTGCAGATGTGAATGAGTGCACTGATTTTGTAGAAGAACCTTGCAGTCATTACTGCAATAACTACATTGGTGGCTACTTTTGCTCTTGCCCAGCTGAATATTTCTTGCATGAGGATCAAAAGACATGCGGAGGTAGGAGACTAATCTATATTGCCTCAGCAATAACAATCTTTATGTTAATTGCTAATGCCTAAACTGGAAAGAACTTCAGCAGTCTACTTTGAAAATATGAAAAGTCTTAGAAGCAGATAAATTGGAGGCAGATGCCGTTGTTTGGAAGTAGAGGAAGATAAACCAGTGTAATTACATTAAATTAAATAAATCACTTGAGAAATAGTCCCACACACTTTCAGCCAAGTTCCTCCTAAGCAATGTGGGGGGCTTAAAGTAAGGAATTTGAAAAATGTCCAACTGTTTAAAGAAAGCAACTGAAGCACATGCATAGACTCAAGTGATCTTTGTCAAGCGGGAATATTATCACATTGCACTCTTATTGCGCTATTATTGCATTAACTGCTGTGGCTGCCCCTGTTGAATCCTAGGATTTGCAGATTAGGGAGATGCATTTAGAGTTCTCAGGTCAATGGGCTCTTAGGCCTCACTAAATCGCAAACCCCAGAGTTCCACAAGAGGTATAGCAGGTAAAATGGAATAATAGCGCTAAAACAGTGCAGTGTGATATTGTCCTGTCTCAGTCATCCTTGCTTGGCTCTTTCTGCCAGTGAGAGGCTAAAGAAGCCAAGAAGCCACCATTTATGGTTTGTTTAGCTAGGTCCAAACCATGATCCCTGACTTTTTATCATGTCAGAATAACAAACTAGAGTTTGATCCTGGCTTATATTTCTGGCTTGGTGATCCTGAAAAAAAAAACAAGAGATCTAGGGTGCAAATGGATGGACAGGGTATGAAAGGACAACCCCGTTGTGTTCTGCCTGCAGATTTGGTTCATTCCCACCCCTGGCACTTACCAGGCCTGGGGTGGCGACAGGCAGGTATTTAGATGCCCATCTGCTGCCACACCATGGAGTTGACACTGACAGATTGCCCATGGCCACCACTGCTGTTGTACTGTACAGGCTCCCACCACAGCCCCAAAAGACAGAAATGGGGTGCCTGGCTTCACTCACTTGGTCAGGACCACCTTCCAACCTCACAGACCATGTCTGGGACCTGTACAGAGAACAGTGGAGACAGCGGCAGAAGATAAGGGTGCACTTGGCCTTCTGTTCTACCTTTGAAACTGGGGTCAGGCCAGATCTACCGAAATGGCATCCTATCTACCTGTTCTTGGCCCGGGGCTGTTGCCCCATGCATACAGACCCAGAGACTTCTGCTTCTACTGGCAAAAGGAGACAGCGAAAGCAATTGAACGGCATGCCTCAGCACACTTGCTCACTCCTAAAGAATCCTGGTTTAGAAAATTTTTGTTTAGCGAATTTTATTTTTTATATTTTTATTATTTATTTATTTGCAGTATTTATACCTGGCCCTTCAGCCCTAAAGGCTGTCAGAGTGGATTAAAATTATTATTATTTTTAATTAGATGCTTCCCTGCCCTCAGGGTTTCAATCTTTAAAAAAAATGCATCTGAATTAGTCCAATATGTCATATGGGCATCTTTCAGGAGTACTTTAGTTGTGCATTTCTATATAGCAGAAGGGGGTTGGATTTGATGGCCCTTGTAGTCACTTCCAGCTTTAAGATTCTCTGATTCTGTGGTATAATCAAGGGACATGATATGCAACCTGGGAAAACACTGTTCATTGTTTAGAGCTTAGATCCAAGTCCTTGAATTTTAGGATGTGGGAATAAATTAAAGGAAAATCACAGGCACACACATTGCAAATGAAGTTAAGGGACTTTAGGAGTGTTTCTGACATACCCAGTGAAAACAACAATCCAAATAGGCATAAGCAAATTGATACTGATGGATTTTAATGTTGGTTTTCATGATCCAACATTTTCAAATTAAGATATAAAAATTAAAACACAGGAAAATTAATTTCTTTGTAAAAACCACAAACCAGACAGAAGGAAAAAGACAACATCATTTTGAATGTTCAGATAACAGGAAAGTGATGAACAGTTCAACACTTACCGTAGTATTTGCTGTGATGTTTTGCATGCACACACACACAGTATCACTAAGGAAAATGATTATTTGATTTTACACAAGGCTCCAGAAATGCTGCCTTTAAGGTTTAAGCAGCATCTTTTCCAAGGAAACTTCATCCGCTAACTTTGTTTCTGATGTTGTGACCATTCCTCTTCCCTAAACGCTAGTGAACTGCACTGGGAACATGTTTACTGAACTATCTGGTGAAATCACCAGCCCCAACTATCCTGACTTATATCCAGAGAATTCGCAGTGTGATTACCATGTATCTTTGGAGCCAGGATACCGGGTAGTCCTGACCATTGGAAAGGAGGACTTTGATGTGGAGCCAGCTGGTCTGGAAGGAAGCTGTCATGATGCCTTAAGGGTAGGTTATGGTAGAGAGAGATGAGGAGGATGTCTAGATGTCTGGGTCTCATTGTACTTGTTCTTTTTTTTTAATCAATTTTATTTATATTCAAAATGATCTCAATTACATACAATAATTTTCCAGTATAAAAAAGCAGGAAAACAGAAACAAAAAAGGAAGAAAAATAACCCTATCAGTCATAAGTTTCTATAAAAGCAGATCAAATGTTCAAATATGGGTCCATGTGTAAATTGGGTCTGTACATAATTCTTCTGGTTGCAAGCATTGTTAGACCTTCTATACATTGGATCACAGGTGGAGAAAAAAAAAACACCTTTCTCGTAACGAAGTATCAGTCTTTTAGCAGGGCATGAAATATCCACTTCCATAGGCCATTTGTTAATTTCCAAGGAGCAGGTAAATTATTCAAAAGAGCATGCATGTCCCTGAATGACAAGGACATTTCCAAAACCAAGTTTATTTATGCGATTATTTCCTTCCAAAATATCGGTACTATGGCACAACTCCAAAATATGTATAAAGGAAGCATTAGCAATATTACACCTTTAACAATTCGCTGATTAAATTTGCTGATTTAATGAGACATGTGAAAGCATTTTCCTTTTTTAAACTTTGCATCTCATATTTATTTATTGATAACTATATATCTATATACACACATAAGGAAGTGGTAGCCTAGTGATTAAGACTATACCCAGGTTTTTAAACAGAAGCAGGATGGCCATCTGCCAGAGGTACTTCAATTGTGTATTCCTGTATGTCACAGTGCAGTTGGACCAGATGGCCTTGTGGTCTCTTCCAACTCTATAATTCTATAATTCTAGGCAAACAAAAATTTACATTACTACCCCGCATATAATTGCTCAAATAAATACGCTTCAAGCTTGCAGTGTTCTTTCCAAGAAATGCCAGTGTCAGAGATGATTGCTAAGTATTCAACACATTCTTAAATTTTGTTTCATTAACCATTTTAAATAATTTCACCAATAGATTTGTGCTGGGGTTTCTTTTCTTTGCATCGATGCAGAATTGTCCTCGAGTGTATTGTTTTGTTGGGTGTTATCAGACGACAGAAACTAGAAGTATAATCCAATGCCCATCTTAACGCAATCATGGGGTTTCATGTTATTGCATGAGCGTCTATCACGTGCATTTTCGGGCAATGGGAAGTGATTCCGAACGCAATTGTGGGGTTTCACGTTATTGTGTGAGACAATGGGAAGCAATGTCAGGTCGTTCTGAACGCAATCCAGCATCAATACAAAATCAGGTAAATTCTGTGAACTAGCAAATTCACAAAATTGCGTTCATTTCTGAACTGGCCCCACTTTCCTTTCTTTCGAAAATGAGAGAAATTCCTCCCATGTGATAACATCCACTATCAGATTTCTTTTCTTCCTAACATACTCCAGATCTTGAATGTTTTCCCCATGAATTCCACTGTTACCTCATCTGTTTTCGTCTATATTAGTTCAATATTCTTATTGGTTGTTTTTACAGATCTTGGCAGGAGATGAGCATTTTGGTCCCTACTGTGGCAATATATTCACTGGGCCTCCAGAAATCAAGACTAGAAGCAATATTGTTGACATCTTCTTTCAAACAGATCATGCAATGCAAGGCAAAGGCTGGAAACTCCGCTACTTTGGGGATCGTGAGTAGACATCCTATAAGGAAAACATGTAGTATAGTGAAGTGAGCATTTTGTGAATGAGAAAGGGGTTGTTAGTGAAAAGGGCAAGTATCAAAGGTGAAACATGAGTTAACTGTCTAGTACAGAATATGGTGCATGTAGAAAGTTGGGATTAAGATTTGTCAACAAAATTACTGTCTGTTAAGTGTGATTGTTGCTGGTATGAATTGCTGCACAATATAGTTTATGCTGCTATACACACTGACGAAGTTTGAATAGATATTGTGGGGTTTGGAGGCTAGAGACCTTACTTGTTGTTGGCAGAGGTATTTTTGAGTGGGTTGTAAGTGCGGGTAATGGACATTATCTGGCTACCTGTGTGAATGTTACATACATATATCAGTCATATATCCCTCCACTATATATGGCAGAGGGATCAAGGAAGTAAATAGGAAAGAGAGCATCTTCAAATTTTGTGTCAGGTTGCTGAAATCTTTTCCTTTGTTCAAAGCAATGCCCTGTCCGAAGACTATTATTCCAAATTCTGTTCTGGATCCCATAAGAGACCACTATGTGTTTAAGGATTCTGTAATGGTATCTTGTGCAGAAGGCTATGAGGTTGTGATGGTAAGTCCATACCCATCAAGTGAAGTCATTCCTAAATATTTCTGAGAATCTTATTGGCAGTTGGGCATGGCTCTAATGCATCAAGGGTCTGAGAGGAACTGCAGAAATCATCCAATTTGAGACCATTTTAACTGCCCTGACTTGGTGCTACGGAATCCTAGGACTTGTAGTTCTGTGAGACATTTAGCTGCCTCTGTCAGAGAGCTCTGGTGCAACAATAAACTACAGTTCCCAGGATTCCCTAGCACTTATCCAGGGCAATTAAAGTGGTCTCAAACTATGATTTCTGCAGTGTGTTCTGGACCAAGGCTGCAGATATGCAGAGCAGTCTTTCCCAGCCATGCTGTACCATGGCACTGATGCTGAGAGGATTCCTTCTGCATCATTCCAGATTACCGCACTACACTCTTATAGCGCTGCTATTCCACTTCAACTGCTTTGGCTGCCTCCTGTTGCATCCTGGGATTTGCAGTTGAGAGAAAGGTATTTAGAATTCTCAGCCAGACAGCTCTTAGGCCTCATTGAACTACAAACATGAGACCACAACAGGAGGCAACCTGGGCAGTAAAAGTGGAATAGGAGTGCTATATGAGTGTAATGCGGTAATGTGGTTTGTCAGGAGCTGAGACCAAGCAGATGTCTTAAGCGTGTCCAGGACAAAGCCCAGTTGGCAGACAACCCAGGTGCCCAGTCTGTCAGCCAGCTGGAAACAGACTGAGGATGGCTAATAGATTGTTTCACAGAATGAGAACCAGGAGAAACTTCCTAAGTAAAAAGTTATCTGGACTGATAGTCTTCATACTTAAAGGTAGTACAATATGGATTATGGATAAGATATTTCAGTTTGTTAGGTTGACTGTAGCTTACATCTTTCTGGGTAGGAGCAACTATAGGAGTTTATCATACGATGGAATTTGGGGGCATAATGCAATGGCAATCCAAATGCAATCATGGGGTTTCACGTTATTGCGTACAAGTGTACAGTATCTCACACAATTTCAGGCAATGGGTAGTCATTCCGAGTGCAATCATGGGGTTTCACGTAAATGTGTATTAGAGTATCTCACACAATTTTGGGCAATGGGGATTCATTTTCAGGAAATGGGAAGCCATTCTGAATGCCTTCCAAATGCAATTAGAATTCACGTAAATTCGCTAACCTAGCGAATTTACGTGAATTCGAATTGTCTTCATTCAAATTGGGAGAAATTCCTCCCATGTGATAAACTCCTATGCCTGCTCTATCAGGCTCTGGATGTAAACTCCCCATCCCTTCATGCAGAGCTTGACAGTTGGTGGAACATTTACAACTCTCAAAACGTTAGAAGTTTTGCCTGATTCCAGAATTGCTCATCTGTTCTGCTGTTTGCTTTCCCAGTTTCAGCAGCAGGTCATCTTAATGATGATAATGGAATAGTCAACACAGTGGAATCATCATGTTTAGTGGCTGATAGCAAAAATAAGGAGTATTACAGTCCCCTGTTCACAAGGTAGATATCACTAGTTAAGGAAAGCAAAGTAGTTGAAGGAAGTAGAAAGCCAAGCAAGAGAAAAGACAGGAACAGGGTTGGCAAGGGGGGGGGGGGGGGGAGAAACAAATGTGGGAAAATGCAGCTGTTCCGATGGATGGGGCTGAAACTATGTTTATCTCAGAGCTTCACTTCTTCATCCAACATCTATAGGAACTGTATAAAATGTGGGAGATCATCTCAGTGCAACTAGGGAAGGAGAAAGGAAGGGATGTACTTGTGATTTATTTCTCTGGTGAATTAGGTTGAGTGTCTCTGAATTCTTTTCCTTTAGCCACAAGGCAGCCTTACATCCTTTCATTCAAGGTGTCAAAGCGATGGCAAGTGGAGCAACTCTGACCTCAGATGTGTCCGTAAGTGCTACTTCCTGTAGTCGTGGATTGTGCTGCATCTGTGATTACTGGGACATTTTCAGGTAGTCCTGAGAATGATGTAACAGAGAAAATGCATGTGATGGCATGGTAGCTGATGCCTACTGGTGCTCATAGGCCAGAGGGTGGGTTTACCCAAAGTGAAAGTGAAGGGTCACCAGATGTGGAGCCAAGCCAACTTCCTCTTCTGCAAGGCCTAAGTACACCTTGAATACCTCCCAAAGTTTAGCAATAGTTTTGAGATTTAGGGGGTGGCCTCTCATCTGTCCACACCTGCTAGAGAGACAGGGAAGTTACTTCATTACCACTGCATGCTTGAAGAGGCAAGCTACTTTTTAAGTATACATTTAGACTGAAAAGCACTTTGCTTCTTCAGTAAGCAGATGCAGTAGGATCATCAAGACAGCTTCCAGCTAAATGTAGAGTTCTTCTCATACTGTTAGTCTGCAACCACAGAGCATGAATGTTCTCCTTTATGTTGGTTGTAGACCCAAGAAAATATCCCACAAAGATCAGGCCAGCTAGAATGCTGCTGCTTGGTACAATAAAAATGACTTGAGGCATTAATACATGGGGGTAAAAAGACTTACCTTTTGCTTTAGATTTTCCAGGAGAACTTGGAGCACTCTGGAGCGACACTGGGAGGCTATTTACACACAGGCCCCACTGTGCTGCTGCTGGAGCAAGATGTTCCCTGAGGTTATAATGAGGTGCCCAGTCATGAGATTGACTCTGGGTGCCTCGTTTCTGACTCAGAGGGAGTGACTTGTGCCAGTGGTGGCAGTGATGGGCAACAATGGGAACGTGTGTGTAGACAGCCATCCTATGTCACTCTATAGTGCAGAGATAATGGGGGGGAATGTGGGGCAGCCTGGAGTGTTCTGGCCAGTGTAGATGAGCTCCTGGTCCCAAGGGGGTGGAATGATGGACTGGAATATTGTGTCAATGATGCAGTATACAGGAAGATGAAACAGAAGAGCATTGGACAGCCCTAGTTGAGTACAGGTTGAGTAGTTGGCAGGCTGAGGGTATTAGTTTAACTCCCATCTTTCCTTCTTTGTTCTTGCAGCTGTAAATTGTGGCGTGCCTGATCCTATTGAAAATGGGGCAGTCATTTACCTGTCAGGATTTGAAGAGACTCATTACCAAGCCACTGTTCGCTATGATTGCAATGAACCCTATTATACACCAAAGAGGAATGGAAAAGGTGTGTCCCATCCCTCTCAATGCCTCTTATGGTGACTTTCAGGGGCAGAATTAGAGCTGGGCATGTTGTGATGGGATCTGTTAAAGAGAGCTTTATTTTTATATCATTCTAATATCCTTGTGAAATTTGTAAAAGAGATTTCATTCATGTTGCTTCCATTACATACAAGAAATCAGTGGGTTTGTTTTCAAAAAATGGCATATTCAGCATTCTTTAAAAACAGGGGCATTACTCATCCATGTTATGCAATGCTGAGCATGCACCCTTGCATAAGAATAAAAGAGATGTTTTAATGGGTAAAATCAAATACTGACTGTAAAGAAAAATCAGAACTCATTGCAGTATTTCTTTATTTCCAAAGGAGTTTATCGGTGTTCAGCCAGTGGGAAATGGGTAGATGAAGAAGAGAAAACAGAACTTCCAGTTTGTGTCCCAGGTACAATGCCTAATTTTTCATCCCTCTGTCTCTTTAAATGTTGGTATCACATCAAAATGGATACTAGAAAATACAAATCACTTTTCATGGCCTCTCTTGACTACAGAAAAGGTGCTACCTGTATTGAAAGTTTTCATTTTCTCTGCCAGCACAGCTATGTAAATTGCTTCAACAATTCAAAGTGGTTTAAAGCTGATGCCAGTGATTTGAAAATCTCTGTATTTTATTTGCTTAACCATTTTGGACTCAATACACCAAAGCTCCAAACCTACCAGGGGTACCAATATGCCTTCTTTCAGAAGTCTTCTCAAGTTTGGCTTACTGCCCCAGCTCCTCAAATGGGTCAAATAAATAGTACATTTTCTTTGCTACTACAGGTACAAAAACTGTCTCAACAATCAACTGCCTAAACAAAAAATTTACATGTAAAAGCAGAGGCTGTCATAGGAGTTTATCACACGAAGGGAATTGGAAGTATAATCCAATGGCAATCTGAATGCAATTTCGGGCACTGGAAGGCAATTTCGGGCATTTCTGAATGCAATGCAATGTCAGTACGCAATCACATAAATTCGCTGAATTAGCGAATTTACTCCGTATCGAACTGGCCTCACTTCCATTTCTTTCAAAATTGAGAGAAATTCCTCCCGTGTGATAAACTCCGTAGAAAAACTATAGATTCCGGCCACAAGAGCCTTCAACTTCACTTTTAAATTTTTTGTTTAAAAAAAGGGAATGCATTCTGGTGAAACATCAGGAACAAACCCTTCTAGAACATGGCCACCTAGCCCCCCCCCAAAAAAAAATCACACAAAAAGTTTAAAGCTAGTGCTACCTTGAGGGCAACCTTATAGTTTGGCTTTGTAGTGTTAAGGGAAGAGAGTACTGAACCAAAGAAGAGTGGAAACAAAGGAGAAGAGGCCCAGAGCAATGCAAACATCCTGGTGTCTGATGACTTTGCCCCTTGCCCTTTTCTGATCAGATAGGAAACAGAGGACAACACTATAAATAATAATGATACTTTGCTGTTGTTGTGTGCTTCCAAGTCCTCTCCAACTTATGCCAAACCCAAAACGAACCTATTATGGGAGTTTCTTGACAAGATTTATTAAGAGGGAATTTGCCTTTGCCTTCCTCTGAGGCTGAGAGAGTATGACTTGCCGAAGGTCACGCAATGGATTTCTATGGCAGAGCAGGGATTTAAACCCTGATATCCAGAGTGCTAGTCCAGTGCGCAAACCTCTACAACATGTTGGCTCTCTAGTAACGACACCACCTACTGTAAAGGAAAAAAATAGTGAGCAACTATTTAAGGTCTGGGGCTACATACCCTACACATCAACAATAAGGGTTGCCTTATTGCAGATCCTCAACTGGGCATGTTGCACTAAGTTGCGCAGCATTTATACCCTCCCTAATCCTATTGCGTATGGACAGCGCCATATTTTTTGCATACTGTCCACACACGTGCGCCATGATGATGTCATGGCGCATGCCACGTTTAGACAATGCGGCATGCACCTGATGTCATGGCGCTGCTGGAGGGAGCCTAGGGTGTCCTTTCAGTGGTGCTAAGAGAAGCTCCAAAATGGACCTCTTTTTTGTTGCTTGTCCTTGGCATGGCCTTTACACAGCCGTGCCAAGGTCCCCGAATGGTAAGGGGCCACAATGGCGGCCCCTTTCTTGCCTCATGACTGCTGGGCATGGCGGAGTACAGCGGGCGCCAGGGCGCCCTCTGCACCCTGCTTTCAGGCCACAGAGAAGCCCCGGGATGGCCCCATCCCAGTGCTTCTTTGGGCGCCTACAGACTGCGCCTTTTGGGCGGTCTGTACAGCCCCATTGTTTGGTTTCCAGTTTAGCCAATTCTGAAACTCATGGGAGAAATATCCCATTGATCTTCCTGGTAGCTGGCACTCCATCAGGAAAAGAGATTGCTGACCGTAAGAGATGTTAGACAGTGAAAGACGCTGCCTCAGAGAGTGGCGGAGCCTCCTTCCTTGGATGTTTTTAGTCAGAAGCTGGATGGCCATCTGTCAAGAGTGCTTTGATTTTCTCTTCCAGCATGGCAGAATGAGGTTACTGGATGGCCCTTGTGATCTTTTTCAACTCTATGATTCTAGGATTTTATTTAAAAAACATTTTGTTATGTTTTGTTTCATTGTTGCACGGTAGCATTCCAGTATCTTGTGCCTTCCAGAAGTCTTGGAACACATATTGGCCATGCTGGCAGGGACTTGTGCAGTTGGCCCACCATATCCATGGATTTTTTTTAAATCCACGGGATCAACCATCTATGGCTTGAAAATATTTTAAAACTTTATAAATTCCAAAAGGCAAGCTATGTTTTTGCCGTTTTATATGAGGGCCACCATTTTACTATGCCATTATATTTAATGGGACTTGAGCATCCATGCATTTTGGTATTCACAGGCAGAGCGGGGTGGGTCTTGGAACCAAACATCAGCAGATACCAAAGGGCCACTGTAATTTGATACATCTCGAGGGGCCTGAGGTTGTGGAATGTATCTACACTGAAATAAAGAGATAGGATCTTAAGGCAGTGAAATGCTCAATTTTGAATAGCAACCAGTCTATTTTACCATGTGCCATAAACAGATATCAAAGAGAGTGTTGTGGAAAGTATGTGTGTTCACACACACACACACACACACACCAGAGGCTTCTAAGTCACTGTTCACTCGAAGACACTGTACTTGGGACGCTGCTATGACACTATTGCAGAGCACACTGTCTTTTCTTTTTTACATATAATTATTTAAATATCAGTAATGCCCTATGTTTATCATAGGACATTTCCTGTTTAACTCTCATTTAACTCTCGTTTAAATCCTGTCTGCCTCCTAGTGTGGTAAAGCAGCTACATCTCGCAACCTCTTTTTCTCCTCTTATTTTCTTCCTCTAGTCTGTGGAGTTCCTCATACACCCATTGAAGAAACAGGGAGGATTTTTGGAGGTACATTTGCTGATGAAGGAAACTTCCCTTGGCAGATCTATTTTGAAAATCCCCGAGGTGGTGGGGCTCTAATTTCAGACCGATGGATACTTACAGCAGCCCATGTGCTGGATGGATACCCAAACCCAACTGTCTATGCTGGCCTGCTCCTAGTTGGCCCCAATGCCATGAAGAAAGCTAGTCCACTCGATGTGGCTGAGCCAATCATCCATCCCAACTGGTCAAAAAGTACAGGAGAATACCAGACTAACTTTGATAATGACATTGCTTTATTGAGACTGAAGAAACCTGTGACACTGGGGCCCACCATTTCCCCAATCTGCCTTCCTGGTACATCTTCTGAATATGATCCACAAATTGGGACCACAGGCTTTGTAGCAGGCTGGGGCAGCACGGAAACTCGGAAAGCGTCACTGAAACTCAGGGCAGCCAGGATCCCAGTGCATGATATGGATATGTGCCGGAGTGTGAAGCCAGATCCTCCTGCAGATGCATTGACCTATGTCTTCACAGATAATATGATCTGTGCTGGGGATGGCCGGCGGGACAGCTGCCATGGGGACAGCGGTGGGGCATATGCTATCCAAGATCCCCATAATGAGACACGCTACTATGTTGCTGGCCTAGTTTCTTGGGGCCCAAAGTGTGGTACTTATGGTCTTTACACTAAGGTGGCAAACTATGTGGATTGGATTGCAGGGGTTATGAACCAGTACAGAGAACCAGAAGACTAGCTGCATCCACATCACAGGCACTGCTTGTCTCCCCAGGCACCCACTGACTATTTTAATTTGTTCATTTCTAAAGGCTAGCACATGAAAGGGATATTTGGAGCTAAGGTTTATATAACTACATTCTGCTTTACATTGCCTGATTTCTTTTTTCTTCTTCTGAAAAGCAAAATAGCAGCAGCTCTGAATGCTTTGTTATGTATGACTGGTAGATGATGGTAATTCCTGTTAACAGGAATTCAATGCAGTTTCTCCCATAGTTTGATCCAGCTGGGGAAGATACAGTCTTAGTGTGCAACTAATCATTCATTTTAGCAGTCCTTGTGCAGGAAAATCTACTCTTGCATGTTGCATTGTCCCCCGTGTATTCTGTGGGTGACTTTGGAAATGCTATTTGCCATTCCTTTGAGCACCAAAATCAAAGACTGACCCTGTGTGCCCCACCTGGGTGGTGACACCTGTGTTTCTTGCAGATATCTGTGTTTCTTGCAGAAAATCAGTTGGTTTCCCTTCTTGGGAAAGCATTTGTACAGAACAACAAGAGTGACTTCTTTGTTGCTACAATTTCCCTAGTCCCAAAGCTGCAATGGAAGGAAGCACCTTCTCTTGTTTTAGTGGTGACAGCAGTTCAGCAACATGTTCACCTGTTAAAAAATTTAAACAAGAGCTGTGCACTCTAGTATCCTTCTAAAACATTAGTGTCTAACCTTTCTTTTAATTAGGAGGAAGGGGTGAGAAGAGAATATGGCAGCTCCTTTAAGACTAACTGGTTTTTATTTTAGTATGAGCTTTTGTGGATATAAAACCACTTCCTTGAAGGCAGTACAGAGTGATATTAAAGCCACTATATGTTTATACAGTTGTGGGAGTGGGATTGAATGTAGTAGGATCCAGAAAGGTGCAAATCATGTCCTTGCCCTAAATTTTCAAAGTGTTGGGTGATGTGATACAAGACTTTCAGATCTGTAAAGTGGATGGTTAGTGTTGATGTGTGAAAGTAATACATCAGCTTACCAAAAAGTGAGTTTAGCTAGGTTCAAAGCTCTCTGAGAAGATTCCTTGTATAATATGTGCAGTTGTGAGGACTCTTGTATATGTAGTGCATCATGAAACCAATGTCTAATCATATCTCTGCTAATGGTTTGGAATTTGTGGATTCGTGTCCTAGTCCATCACTCAGACTATTACAACACGCTGACTTCTTGCACACCCTTTATCAAACCAAAAAGAAACTAAGTTTTAAAAGTCTTCTCAGAAATTTAAAAAGCATGGTAGGAGAAGCTGTGTTTTTTATCACAAGCATTATCCAACTGAAACACACAACAAATGCATCCCACTCTATTGCAGAAGGTTTGTTTTACCTGAAGTCAGATTTTAGGTTTGTATGGGTACCTCCTGAAGTTCCAGAGGAGTCTTGATATCCTTGTTTAGTGCCACTGAAGTGCGGGGGGGGGGGGGGGGGGGGGAGAATCATATTTCTTGAGACAACAGGAAAGCAAAAACATTTCCTTCTCTCTAAAGATGATAAACATTAACATACCGTTGAAATAAGGCCTTTCCACAGCCAGAGAATTTGCCTAGCTTCACTCGCATGTTTGGAAACTGTTCTGATTTTACAGTGTA
The DNA here is from genome assembly GCA_034509955.1 of Urosaurus nigricauda. Classification (NCBI taxonomy): domain Eukaryota; kingdom Metazoa; phylum Chordata; class Lepidosauria; order Squamata; family Phrynosomatidae; genus Urosaurus; species Urosaurus nigricauda. Next base: position 126,236,567 of record JAOEGL010000002.1, read on the forward strand.
AAACAAAGAATATTTTAAATAATAAATCACTATTCCTTGTAAAAGATATTCTGTCTGATTGTATTTAAAAAGCACCAAATGCTGAACCACAAATTCTGTCTTGTTCTTATCTGAAAGATAGATCTGCGGGGACCTTTACTGTTTTGTTGTTTATTGATCTACAACTGCGAAAGGGCACTCCCAGTTGTCAAACTCTTTCTGCTGATAAATGCAGGTATTTCACCACAGATTCCTTTGTGTACTCTCCACAGCACAGCAGCTCCATAAGTCTCTCCTTGTAGGGCCCTGTAGTTTCCAGACCCTTCACTATCTTGGTTGCCCTCCTCTGGACACACTCCAGCTTCTTCAACATCCTTAAATTGTGCTGCCCAGAACTGGATGCAGTATTCCAGGTGAGGCCTGACCAAAGCAGAATACAGTGGCACTATTACTTCCCTTGATCTAGATGCTGTACTTCTATTGATGCAGTGTAGCTGCTGCATCACACTGTTGCAGTGGCGATCCCACACCAGGTGACATTGGGTGTGGGACTTCTGAGGGGGTGCAGGACTTCTAGGAGGGACTTCTGTGTATGGGAGAAAAGGGAGAAAAATAGCCACAGAAATTTGGCTAATAATGCATGTTCATTCCACAATGTTTCTCAGTGGTGATTGATTAAAGTATAAAACTATACAGAAAAAAATATCTGAAAAGCCTGATCCACATTTCTATGCGTATCACTTGGTTTAAGTGTATGCTTGTTGTACACAAACAGTATGGTCAGCACTTCGTATGGTATTCTGGTTCCAGATTGCTCTGTACTAGTGTATGGCCATTAGCATGTAATGGTGTATACATATATTCATTCAGGGGTTTCTGAGTAACAGTCCATTATCCTTTTTTCTACTAAAATTCATGTCTTTCATCCTGAAGAATCTATGTTTATTCAGCACTACACAGGAGTGCCCCAAAAGAGGTAGGAATCTAGTACCTGGATAAAAATAAGGTGTGAATGCATGAATGCAAACTCTCAGTACTCTGTGAACGAACTTACATACAATGTGTGAGCAAACATTTACTGTGCGATCAGCTACCATGGCAAAATATAATGACAGTTTCATAATCATTTTAGATCTGAGAGTAGATATTTCAGTAAGCAGGTAATTAATATATATGTATGAATCACCATCTAATTATTTATAAGCCAGCCACATCTTATTGTAACCTAGGCAACAAATCTGAGCTGTAAAACAATTTTATCTAGCTGTCAGAAATCATCCCAAATTTTAATTTGTGTTTAGCAAAATCGATTTATGTGAAAAGAAGAGGATTTCCATATACTGTACACTAAAACGTATATTGCGCTTTCAGTAAACAGCTCAGGCTACAGCAAACAGTTAAGTTCTCAAAGAGTGAAATATCGTGCTTGCCTATTACCATGGTTTATTTTGTATCCTTTGTATATATTGGTTATGTATTTGTTTGTTAATGGCCCTTGAGTCAATCCCAGCATTATTCCCAGCATTATTGTCTTTTCCAATGAGTCCTTCCTTCTCATGATGTGGTCTTTTCAAATCCATTGTTTCAACACCAAAAACACAAAAGGAGCAATCAGCCTCACCCTCTACTCCACATCATTTGGCAACTAGAATGCAACACTTGTGCTCCAACAGCTTTATTTTAGAGTCTGTGAATTTGGATTATACATCTGAAGAATGGGATTGATCCCAAGAAAAATACACATGACTGTTCCTGCTGTGAACCATTCCTCCCACCTTCATGGACAACTTGCTCAGTTGTCCCATTAACTACAAGCCAATAGCATTCTTCTGGTGAGCAGTGGCACTGGATTGTTATAATATGTTTATCTACTTATTTCTAAAGCAAATAGTAGAGAAATTGTTTCGGAGATTATTACATGACTATAGGGGCACAACAGATGGGCAGGAAAAAGTGGCTTGCACGTGCCTTTTCTGAAGCCACATTGAAATACCACCAACCGCACCGCCGGCTCTGAAGGCAGCTGGAGTGCTCATGTCATGACCACATAACACAGCTTCAAGCCAGGAAGAAGCGGGAAAAAACTGCTTCTTTTTGAAACGGCTTTTCTCTGCATAAGGCGCTTAGAGGGCACTTTCCTGCGGCCTTCAAGGCATGTGTCATCTAATGTCACACCTTCATGCCAGCCTGAAAGCACCTCTTTTTGCTTGTTTAACCCCTATAGTTTATTTTTGGTTTAACTGGAGCATGTTATATACTTGGTTTATTTGATATATCAACCAACTGAAGCTTTGAATGAATAAGAAAGGGAGCTTTGATAGATGAGGTTGTGGGTTAATGCCATATTTGTTTATTTAGAATGGGTTGGGGGTGTACCTTGGTTTTGGTAACATAATGAAAAAGAACACATTAAAGATGTCATTTCTTTCCAAAATAAAAAAAGAGTGGACAGTACCATTCATTAAATCACAATTTAGTCTATGGCCCCCTCTGCGCATCAGTAGACAGCTTGCATGGAGTCCCAGTCCTTCCCCACGATGCCCTTGATCCAGCCCAGATAGTTGATGACTTTAGTGTAAAACCCATATCCTTTTCCGCACCCAATGCCCCAAGACACGATGCCTGTGGCTACCCAGCGCTGAGTTACAGGGTCACGGACTGTCAAGGCCCCCCCACTATCACCTTGGCAAGTATCTTTCCCTTCATTAGGTGAACCTGCACAAAACATGTTGGCTGTGAAGACAGGGTCCCTTTTGTTAATCTTCTTCCCTTGCAGCCAGTCCTGACACAGCACCTGGCTGGCTACTGGAATTGGTGCGTATTTCAATTTATTAGCAAGGATATTCTTCTCCACTCCAAAGCCGCTAGCATAACCCATCCACCCTGAAACATAATAAGAGCTGTTCCCCGGGTCTGGGAGACAGACCGGAAGTACATCTGGGCCAAGGGTTACTGGGTCCCGCAGCTCAATGAGTGCAATATCCCCATCAAAATTATGCTCATCATTGGGATTATAGTCTGGATGCACAAACAACCTGCGGACTGGCCGATTGCCAAGTTTGTAGAGTTCAGTCACCACTGTGTGGCCCAGGAAGATTTCGGCCTTCTCCGCCACCTGTTCAAGAGTCTGGGTCTCCTCAGGGTCGCTCTGGCCTTTTGGGAAGACAGTGTGGGCAGCTGTTAGGATCCACCGGTCCCCCAGCAATGCTCCACCGGCACGCCCAGAGATACTCGTCATGGCTTGCCATGGGAAACTGCCAGGTGGGGCATCTTTGCCACCAATGATCCGCTGAATTTCTAAGATGGGGTTGTCCGGCGATCCACACACTGTGAAGGAAGGCAAAGGTCAGAAAGGTGGCTGCATCCTATCTCTCTGGCTTCATGCCCTGCAGAATTTCCATACTTTATACTCTTGCTCTTTCCCTCTTTCATGCCCTGCTCATGCCATTTTGTTTGTTGTGCTTTTTGTATTTACCAGAGCACCTAGCCCAATACTGTTCACAGATTCCTTCAATAACTCAGGTTTTTATTGCCTTTTCACACAACCAGAGGAGGACACTGCAGATATTTAAGTAGCTAGAACTACAGAGCACTTTGAGTATTCAGAAGATCAAGTCCCTTCCCGCTGATGATTTCTCCTCCATGATTTGTGTATTAAGCGGTTTCAGTCATCTTATACAACACTTTAGACTAGCTATTGGGCAAGTGAAGTAAAATTCCACCTCTGGTCCCAAATAAATGTAATTTATTTTCATATTTGTGTCTGCATTTCTTAAAAAAAAAAAACCCCATGGTGGTGCACACAGGGTGAATTTATCTTGTCCACATAACACTATTGTGTAGGGTGTGAAACTGAGAAACATTCGCTTGCCCAGGACCACCCTCAGAGGGGTCCAATCTACCCCCTCACCACTGACCATAAATTCTGCTGATCATAAAAATGTTAAAATTGAACAAATGGGCCAGTCTACAGTGACCCACTTTCTCCAACCCAGAGGGACCCAGTCCACCTCGACCCAAGCGAGCCAAACTGAGTAGATCGGGCTATCTCCTCACAGTTGAACTCGTGGCTGGGGACCTCATTCTGGTTGAAGCCTTTGGTCATGAGCTGCTTGACTTTGGAGCAACTTCTTGAGAGGCAGTTTTCTGGGGGAGGGTCAGCAGCTCCAAGAAGCAGGAGAAAGAAAAATAAACAAATGTTTCTTTCTCATTCTCCTAAGGGACACCACTGCTTCCCCTGCCCAGCAAAGTCATTAGATCAACGGTGTGGGGATAGATCAGACACATTTAGGTGACTGTTGACTGGGACCTCCTGGGTCAGAGGAAAAGTCAGAGGAAAAGAGTTGATGTACATCAAAATAGCCATCTTTCGCTCTTTCCCCTTCCTATCCCAGTTGTGAATGAGCAAGCAAAGTTTATTAGGCCCAGCCACCCTGTGAACACTGAATGTCAAAAATAAAAATATGACGGATGCCATTCTGTGTCTTCCACCCCAACTACACTCCCTCCCTCGATGCCACACTTATCCAGCAGGGCACATGCTGCAAAAACAAATAGGAAAAACTGTTTTATTTTCTCTGGAAACTGGAGAGTAAAAAGGGTGTGTGTGTGTGTGTGCCTCATCACTTCTCTAACCAGATTCAAAATTAAGTTAAAGACTATGGCCTGATCTAGATTGGCAAAAAGAAGTGTGTTCATGGCTTCATGAAAGTCTAGCCTTTAGATGAGAAAAAGGGAAAGTGTGCCATGAAAATGCTTTTTTTGCGTTTTAGGGGAGAAGAAGCGCCTTTAAAAAGGTGCTGGTTTTCCCAGCTTCTTTTTTAAAAACTGTGGAACAGCGCAGCTCCATCTAAAGGCTGCGGTGCAGCTGCTAAGCATTAAGGAAAAGGCAACTTCATGTCACACTTTCCTGCCAATCTAGAAAGCCCCTATATTGTTTAGGGAAGCGTTCCCAGGATTGTGCCATCTGCCCCAGGATGCCTCCTTATAACTATGTATTAAGAAGCCAAGCCCTCCCTCCAGTCCATCTGCCTTGGTCCAGGTCCCAGAGGGAGAGAAGAACCACTGGACCTCATCCCCTACCCACCACCTTTCCCTTCTCCTTTTGTGTTGTCTCTTTTAGACTCTAAGCCTGAGGGCAGGGATCCATCTCATTTATAAGATTGTATGTACAGCACTGTGTAAATTTACAGTGCTATATAAATAAAATTAATCATCATCATCATCATCATAATCATCAGTTTAAACCCCTCGGGCACAGAAAAGAAGCTCTTTCACTTTGAACCGAGTGGAAGGTCATGTGTCCCTACACATTTGGCATCGAGGTAAATACAAATTATTTTACAGGTGTGGATTCACTCTTGGTCTTTTACCTTTTCTAGCTTAGGGGCTAAACAGACTGCCCCTTTGGAGCATCGTTTTGCCGCCCATTTCCTCACTGGATTGGGGCCATGGCAACTACATGTTGCGGCCCCGACCTTTCAGTTTGCCAGTGCTAAAAAGAACATCAAAATGCCACTCCTTTTAGCGCTTGCAAAAAAAAGTGGTCTTGCCGCAGTGGCAATGGCTCTCCTTCGGCACAGCGTGTTTAAATGCTGCATCAAAGGAGTGCTGTGATGTCCCCAACCATGCAGTCGGGTGCACAACGTGACACCAGTGTCAGGGTAGCATTGGGGCATGCAAATGCCACATGCGTACTCCGCCCCAACCATTAAATGCTGGTCTGTTCAGGCCCTTAGCTAAGCATAGCTTAAGAGAGCTTTCCTGTCTCTAATGGAGTTCCTATAATCAAAATTTGATTTATTTCCTGTAATTTGGTGTCAGTGCTGCTTAACCATAGTAACTAGCTGCTGCACATATGCACTCTATATCACTTTCAGTTTCATGACAACGTGGAGAGAAAAACTATGGAGCCCCACTTACCTGGCACGCAAGCTGGGATCTCCTCCTCATCATTTTGATCCTTCCAAGATCCCTGAGGAGAACAGGTATATGTATCTAAGGGAGGAAAAAAGAAGAATGGGAGCAAACTCTACAGAACCATCACCTATGGTAATTGAGAGATTTTTCAAGTCTATAGAAAACTCATCTACACAGGGGAATTTCCTGCTACTCCCCATGCTGGAGTTTGGTCCAGATTTAAGTGTATAAAAGTGGTGTGGAAGCCTCTCCATGCCCCTTAAAATGCTATACAGAGTCAGGAATCCACTCTGAATGGGGCAAACTCTGGTGCATGGGGCTATCCCAGTGGTATCACTAGTGGTGTGCGGACTGCACTAGGTGACACTCTAAGGGTGGGTGGCACCACCTCTCCTCAAACTAGTAGTGTGCTTTGGGCAGAAACATGCTGGGGACTTCACTTGTATCCCTTTAAAATAAAGAGATGCTGTGATGGGGATAGGCTCAGTGGGAGGAGAAGAGAGAGGCCCCAGGTTTTAAGTTTTAATTTAAAATTATTTAAAGACATCACATTTTACCAAATTTTCACTTCAGTCACATAAAATTATGGGCTTTATCACACCAGCCCCTTTCTTGCTGCAGTCACGGAAAAAAATAAAAATGGCAACGTGCCGCTTTTATTGCTGTTTTTATTGCATTACATTTCTTTCATATGACTGGGGGTGGCTGTCCCCATTGTGCTCCCTTCCCATCCTCTCCCTTAACCCTGCCCACTCCCTGGTATATCTTTGTTTTTTATTTCCACCCCCACCCCAGCATTTCTCATGCTATTTCGGAGCTCTGCAGCTCGAATTTAATATTTTAATCTTTTTTAAAAAATCCTTGGGGTTGGGGAGCTTTGAAATAGCATGAAAACCTGAGGGCGTAAAAATTAAAAACAGCGAGGGGGAGGGGGAAAGGGAGAGGAGGGGACAGTGGCACCATGTGACTGCCAATTGTGCGAATGCCAGGAACAGCTTTTCACACCCAGGGCATTGTGCAATTGGCAGCTCATTCAAGGGGTTGCCCCATGAATGAGAAGTGATGGCTGGGGGACAGGACAGGTATGGGAGGGAAATGGCTTTGCGTGATCAGTGTCGCCAATGCCCCTTCGCTCCCAATTAAACCGTGGTTTAAAAGCTTGTGTGATAAATGTCCGTAGAAAGGAATGAAAGGAAGATTATGAGAGGGAGAAAGAGAATGAAGAAAAGGAGTAGGAGGGAAATAAGAGGAAAAGGTAAGGATCAAGATAGGCAGACAAAGGAAGGGAATCAGAGAGAACAAAAGCCGGGAGGGAGCAATGGATACTGCTAGCTTGGTGCTAGAAAAGATACCGTAAGAGCAGAAAGAAAAAGTAATCTCTTTTGCCTCCTCTTTTCTACTTGGCAGATGCATTAAAAACATTAACATTTACTACTCCCTGCCCATGTTTAATAACACTGACATCTACTACTCCCTGACCATGTTTTTAATGCAAAAATGCATTAAAATGAAAAGAAGTTCTACTGTGGCATTTGCTGCTTCTGCCATGAAAAAAAAGTGCCAGAGCCACATCTTGTGCTTTTTTGATGTGACTAGGGACCTCCAAAAATTGGGAGGCAATTGTTTTTCCAGAGACAGATGTCACCCAATTGGGAATGTAAGGGTTAAAGACTTGCCAGGGAAGGGGATGTCCACAAAAGAGCAAAATGGGGTGGGATGGAAATTTCATAGTTCTTGATGTGCCAGGACTTACCACTTCCAGTATTGGTGACCAGATGGTAATAGGGTTCATTGCAGTGGTACCTGACAACTGACTGATAGTTGTTATTTTTTTCCGGAGACACATAAGCAAAGTCCCCATTCTTCAGAATTCGAGGTGTGCCACAGTTCACAACTGCAAGACAAAACAAATTACAGGGGGTGAAAAGGGAGGCAAGTATTTATTTCTGGAATTCTCGAGAGATCAGGTATTATCATAGTCCAAGTCCAGTACTCATGAGATTATGGTACTGCCAAATCCTGCCGGGATAGATGTGGGTTGTAACCGTAACAGACGGACAGCCCCACGCCTGGGCAGCAGGCAGCCTGTATCAAATCCAGGCTTCTCCTGCAGCTTTTCAAGCTGTTCTGTTGCCCCATGCTATTTTTTTCCCCGTACTGTCTTTTAAATTGCTCTCAAAATTTTCCATGATTTTCTTCGTGATATGGTCAGCTATGCTTGGGTCTCACTGAAAGCAAAAGCAGAGAGCAGCTGGCTACTCACTTTCACACCGTGGCATAGGGCGGTGCCAGGTCCCATCATCTTGGCAAACGGAGGTGAAGGATGCCAGTTTCTCATCCGCCTGCTCAAGACAAAGGAACAGTCAATCAGGCAAGCCCATGCCCCTGAGCTCAGTACCTGGGACCTTTTTTTCCTCTCATCTCCAATCCTGTTGACCAAAGGCCACATGAAACATAATAATATGTGCTACAGAAGAAGCCTGTTGTGTGTATGTGTGTGTGTGTTTTAATAGCAGGTGTGCAGGACAATGAGAGGACAGATAATTTACAACATATCTGCAACATAGCATAAAGGGAAGCCCCAGGGAGTTTTCTCTTTGTGGATTTTCTCTTTCTCAGCTGGATTTTGAATAGGCTCTACACAAGAGGTGGGCCACTGTCTGAGACTGGGGTGTGTGTTCATTGCCTGCCCAGGGTCACTGCACTGTTGGTCTGATTCAAACTGTTAATAAACCAGATGGGTAGAATTCATAACGACACGTCTGGCTGCAAATGAAGTCTCATGCTCTAATGTATTGGCTCATAAACAAAATTCTTACAAAACAATGTCAGACCCATAAAGAGAAAAAGGTAGTCCCAAAATACAGAAGGCAGCATAGCATGTAGAGTTGTCCCTCCACATTCATGGGGGTTAGGGAAACAAGACTCCAGTGAATGTGAAAAAAACATGAATAACCCGCCCCCCCACATGGCAGCCATTTCCAGAGTAGCAAGGGCTCAGGGGAAGGGACCACTTCCTTCCTCTGGCCCCTGCCACCCTGGAAAGGCTTGGGAGAAGCTGGCATTTATCATACGATGGAATTTGGGGGTATAATACAATGGCAATCCAAACGCATTCATGGGGTTTCACATTATTGCGTATGAGTGTATCTCACGCAATTTTGGGCAACGGGAAGTCATTCCGAACTCAATCATGGGGTTTCACATTATTGCGTATTAGAGTATCTCACACAATTTCAGGCAATGGGGAGTCATTTTCAGGAAATGGGAAGTCATTCTGAACACATTCTGAACGCAATTAGAATTTACATAAATTTGCTAAACTAGAGAATTCACGTAATTGCAAATTGGCTCCATTCGCAATTGAGAGAAATTCCTCCCGTGTGATAAACGCTGCTCTCTCAAGTCCTTCCAGGGTGACACAGGTCTGGGGGAAGCACACCTGTGATTCCCCTGCCTTCCTTCTAATGCTACAGAGAGCTTGCTCCCATCTGCAACAGAGCCATCTGCCTGGGAAAGGGGTTTGGGGGCATGGATCCACCTCTCCCAAGTCTCTCTCCCGGGTGGATGGATGCCAGAGAAGACAGGCACCCATCCGCCTGGGAAAAGGGTTTGGGTGAGGCATGGATCCACCTCTCACAAGCCCTTTTCCTGGGTGGATGGATACCAGGGAAGAGAGGCACCCATCCACCCAGGAAAGGGGTTTAGGGGGCATGGGTCCATCCCCTCGCCTTTCCCAGCCAGATTGGTGCTTGGCAAAGGCACTGATCTGGCTGGGAAAGGGGCGGAATTGGTGTGTACACACCTCATGGCTGCTCCCTTCTACGCTTTTTCCTCCCAGGGGAAAAGCCCAGGAGAGAGGAGGAGGAGTGCACTCACACATGATGGCCTGACTTTGGACTCTTTCAAACGGGGAGGAATTTCTCCCAACTCCGAATGGAGCCAATGCGGATTTATGTAAATTCGCTTGTTTAGCAAATTTACATGAACCCCTGCTCCGTTCGGAATTACTTCCCATTACCCGAAATTAACCCCCTCCTGCCCGAATTTGCAATAAGGTAAAACCCATGATTGCATTCGAATTGGCTTCCCTCTTGCCCGAATTTGCATGTGAAGAGTTAATTTGCAATAACATAAAACCCATGATTGCATTCGAATTGACCTTAAATTATACTTCCAATTTAGCCTTGTATGAAAGAGTCCTTTGTGAATAATAAAAATCGCAAATGTCAAAGCCACGAAAGCAGAGGGACTACTGTAAAATATATTTTAGCATACAATTTAATAATAATAATAATAATAATAATAATAATAATAATATCAATAGTAGCACACATATTCAGTAGGACCATGAAAAGCATATGGGGCAATAAAACAAATGTAGTTCTCAATTTGGCAGAGGGATGGAATTACAATACCACCATACCTAGTTGTACTTAAAGTAGACTTGATACACTGAAATTAATGGGATTTAAGTTAGTTATTACTTGTAATAAGTACTTGTAATAAGTAATAAGTGCTGTTGGTTTTAATGGGTTTACTCTGACTGAGGGCTTCATCACATAAGGTAGTAAACTGCAATAATATCTGGTTAATAGTGTCTTTTACTGAGACTTATTGCACGACCTCTCCTCTTTTCTGTTGTTATCTTCTGGGAGATCATTTGGCAAGCATTTCTTTTCATTTACACAAAACCTCAGTGAATGATCTCATTTGATAAATCACTTCTGCTTTAATCCTGATTTTGGGTGGTCAGTGGGTGAGCCTTAGGTGCTGCTTAAGCGCCTGTTGCTTGCCAGAGATTAGGGACAAAGGAGTTCCCGACTTCAGCAGACTAGATTTATTGATGACAGATTAGTCACTTTCATTTGCTAGTGATTAGTCTATCCTAAATGAAGTCTCCTCACCTCCCAGGGCGGAAAAAGACCTTATTAAAAGTAAGAGCTCCTTTTAATTTATACTTCTTGGCAGGGGTGTCTCTATGTATATGCCAAACTAGGTACACTCTGGGTGCTACTGGGTGGTACTGATTGGGCAGTGCCAAATGTTGCATGTGAATAAAGTATTTAGCATGAATGAAGGCTGTAATGCCAGAAAGACTGTGAATATGTGATAAAGAGAGTAGTCCGAACTGGATAACGCTTTTGAAAAGAACACAATTTTAGTGGGAGAAGAGCGCAGTGTGATAAAGTCCTAAAACCAGACTAAACACATTAAAAATTAAAAGTTCAGGTTTCACCAACTGAATAGCCGACTTAGTTTGGTTCTGTCCCATAACCAAAAGTCTATAGTTAAATGTCTTTTAGTTTTCCAGTGTTGTAAGAAGACTGAATGATTTGTATTGATTAATGAGTTAATTACACTTTTTAATTTAAAAATGATGGTAAATATATTGGACATAGTATCTAACAATGCTATCACTAGAGCAATTGGGGATTTTTCTTTTTCCAGAAGGAAGATGATTTCTTATAATATAAAACAGAAGTCATAGTTTGTACGGGAAGCCCATCTTTTCCCTTAGATACCATGGCATCCTTACTCGGTATTTTTGGGAGGAGGGTGGTGAAAGGAACAGTTACTCAGGAGTAAGGAAAAGACACCTTGTACATGCTAGAAGGAGCTCACAATTGTTACATAAGGGGTGAATCCTGACATTCAAATTATGTCCTAGGGCTAAGCTCCAAATACACATAAGCCCTGTTGGTTTGTTACACTCTACTTTCAGTTTCCCCCTTTTCCTCATTTGACTTTTAGCAACTGGCCAAAAATTGTGCAATCAGGGAAATTTTTTGTTTTGGGTAAAAATGTTTTAAATAGCTTAACAAGTATTTCAGCCTGTTCCTACCGGTATAAGAAAGACTGAGAGATGTAAAAAGGGGGAATATTTATGATGGACAAGAAGTTATCATAAGCAAGGAGCTTAGACATCAGAAACATACAAAGTAAAGCAGGTCCAAATACGTGTCTCACCTCCATCAGGTTATAGCCAGTCTTACAAGTCACAATGAAGTAGTCTTGGAATCGATATACAGGCTGTGGGGCTTTGATGATGGTGGAATTGTCATTTGGCACAGGCTGTGGGCACCGAATCCCTATTGGAAACAAGCAAGAGATGAAGGAAGCCCTGGCAGATGGCTAGATATGATTTATCTTGGTCCTTTGAATGGGGATACATTACTTTCTGTGCTGTACCAGATCTTCCACCCACGGCTGAATCCTGACTCGTCGGTGAGGAAAAGTATGTCGACTGAAGAGCTGTTGGTTTCGACGCTCCTTGGAGGCACTGTGCCACAGAAGTCTCCAATTATTTTCTGCCCAGCTTGGATCTAATGAGAAATGGAGGGTTTGGAAGAGCTTTTAATATTATTTTCTGTACTCATTTCCCATATAGCACATCAGATAAAATGAACAGGCTTGCCTGATTAAGGGTTTTTTTTTAATATTTCTCAAGAGTTCTGTAAACTGATACAACAAAAAATTACCTTGTGTATCCATTGATCCTTTGTGGCTCTCACTCAGATAAATTCTCCTAGTTGCTGGAGATGTGGTGAAATGGGGGCTAATTTAATTCATTTTAAGGTTCCAGACTGTTCTGGTAATTTGTTTAGAAATAGTTATAAAAATTATATTGCATGTAACCTATATTTTAAAAATGAGGGCATTTATTGCTTCACCAAAACCTTCCATGTTTGTAGTGTGTTGTGATACCAGAGCTCTCTGACAGAGAAGGCTAAATATCTCTCAAAAGTAGAAATTCCAGAACTCTATGGCAGAGTTAAAGTGGTGTCAAACTGCATTAATTCTGCAGCATGGCATCACCCAGAGTTAGTACTATTCCCTTTGAACATTTTACCACTAGAGAATGTATCACAATATAATCTCAAAAAAATGTAGATGAGAGAAAATGACAATATGGGAAAATGCACAGGATATATTCCACAAAACATTCTTAGGAAAATTATGGAGTTTCTTTACTGAACACAATGAGAACCAGGCATCCTTGAACTCTTGCAGTTTCCTTTCCTTATTTATGATCCACCAAGAAATGTAGATAGAATTGCCCTGGTTGATGTTGGTGATTTTGGTTACAATTTGAATGAAACACAATTTTGACAGGTAGCATCCATAATCAATAATTCTTTTCTCCCATGCAAAATGGGCCCAAAACAGCAGTTTTGAGGGAGGAAGAACACAGTTTTCTGAGTGATCCTGAAATTGCATGAAAATGTTCCAGATGTCAACCCAAGTATAAATATCATACTTGGTCAAAATCAGTTCATAACTGCGCACTCAAGAGCTAGTAATTTTTTTAAAATTACAGAAATCTAAGGTCCCTGAAGTAGCAGATGGAATGAAAGCAAAATCTTGATACAGTGGATCCTTGATATCCTCTGGGGTTTCGTTCCATTAAACCCATGTAGATACCAAAATTTATTGATACTCAAGTCCCATTATATACAATGGCACAGTGAAATGGTGTTTCTTATATAAAATGGCAAAATCAAGGCTTGCATATATATATAATATTTTCAAGCCCTGGATGCTTGAATCCATGGATAAAGAATCTGTGAATAAGAAGGTCTGACAGTACAGTCTTTTATTTGGTCCCACTAGAGAACACACTAAATTTGGTTGTTCTGTGATCATATACGCAGATTGGAAAAGCATAACAGAACAGTTTCCATCAGTGCATCTGAAGAAGTGGACTGAAATCCATAAAAACTCATGCTAGAATATATCAGTCTCAAGAGTAGTGTAGATTTTCCCCACAGTCTTTTTTCCCCTTTTTTCCCCTTCCTTTCAGAAAGAAAAAGAAATGTTTCAAAGTACAGTAGAGATTGCAGGAAGTAGGGCGTAGTATGACACAGTGCATGGATCTGCCATACCTTGAGCTGGTCATAAGGGCAGCGGACCTGTGGATGATCATCAATTTCAAAGGGCTCCAGGAACTTGAGAGTGATGGTCATCCCTTTCTCCACTCGTATACTGTAGTTGCACTGCAGTTCAGCTGGATAGGGCTGAGGATATCCAGGGCTTGACAGATACCCCGAGGGCTCTGTGAACAGTTCATTGCTGCAGTCCACTGCAGAACAAGGAACCAAGAGAAGGTTTATTAAAATCTGTACATGGAATATCTTTGGAACAGTTTACCCCCATAGATACCCCCACAATCTGCAATATTTTTCTTTTTCCACATATTATTGAATAACTCTTTGGCAGGAGCCCTTGACTAACTGAGCAATGATAGCACCCATATAGCTGTTGCTGTTGCAGTATTCAATGTACTTTGCAGATATTATGACCAATAATTTCTACATCAGCCCCTAGAGAAGCCTGCTTACAATATACTGCAGATAAGAAACTGATGCTGAAGGATAGTTAGGTTACCTAAAGTCATATTAAGAGATCAGATTTCAACTGGCAACTTCTGAGATTGCAGATTATTCTTACAGGCACTAAGCTATACTAAATCTGTACTCTGTTTTCTTGTGTAGACATTTGCCCTCTCACCTCGACAGGTGTGCAGGTCACTCTGGAGACGGTAGCCAGGTTGGCAGGAGCAGAAGTAGCCCCCTACATAGTTGTGGCAGAAGTGCTGGCATTGAGGACCATCTTCAATGTCATTTCCTTTGGCACACTCATCCAAATCTGGGAATTTCCCATAACCAGAGAAAGAACAGGCTTACAGTCAAATTTATTACAGTTAAATCTTTGTTTTGCTGGGTTTATCTGCAGATTAGTACAGTACCCTACTGTTCAGTAGAAAAATAGTTTTAGGTTAGCAATATAGCCAAAGTATCCTTAGCCCAAGGAGGGCGTAAATACCCTAAAGGCACCAGAAACCAGTCAGATCTTGGAAGCTATATGGGGTCAACCCTGATTAGTACTTTGATGGAAGACCACCAACAAATGCTGTAGACTATATTTCACAGGAAGGAACTGGCAAAACAACTTCTGAGTATTCCTTGCTTTAGAAATCCCTATGATGTTAATGGGGTTGTTGTATGTTGATTTGAAGGCACATGCACACATGTGCGCGCATGCACACACACACACAGCCTGAAGACCGATTTAAGGTCTCTCTCTCTATTGAAAAGAAATCTAGGCCCCATTGGTTCATCAACTGAGATGTGCTTGTAACACCTAACCTCTGAATATCTAAATGTAGGAGAAAGAGGTTCTAAATCCCCTTATCCATCCCAGACATCCATAGATAACTATAATTTATCACTGTGTTCTATTGTGTATGCTATAAACTAGCAATTCATGTGTGCTATGACAGAATACTACAGGAAATCATTTGATAAAGTTTCTGGTGAATCCAAAAAATATGCTCAAGGAGGAGCTGCGGCATCTCTGTATGATTTCTTACTTTGGTTTGGCCTTTCTTTAGATTTGTCTCCCCTTGAGGTAATACTACACTGATCTGACTATTCAGTTACTAAAAGCATAAAGACCCAACAGAAGACCCAACAGAAGAACTTTCATTCCCATTGAGAGAATGGGCTCCTCTAAGGGAATGTAGTTCTCGCTCTTTCAGTGGAGTACCTAGGGTTGGTGTCACCTGGCGAGATAACTCATGGTGTCATCCTCCATTAATGTTCTCCCATTTCACACCATACAGGATCCTTAGTAATGCTTTTTTGCAATAAAGTTACTGGTAAATAACAATCCCCATATACCACTGAATGTAATGCTAATAGTTGTGACATAAGCAACTAGCAAAATTATTATACCTTCAAATTGCAATATCATATGCACAACCTAAATGTATTTACATATACACAGTGAAGATTTGGTTAAAATGTGATGTTTTTAAAGAAAATTTTAAAAGAATTTTTTTTTAATTTCAAATTTTATTTTTTTTTATAAAATAAAAAATTTGAAATTTTAATTGTAAAAATTTCTGGGGCCTCTCCTTTCTCCTCCCATGATGCTTGATCCCACTCCCACCATCTCTTAAAGCATTTTAAAGGAAACAGATGAATGCCACAGTCTGTTTCTGCCAAAAGATAGGTGTTTGAGGACCAATGATGACACCCTCCCCTTAGGGTATCACCTGGTGTGGCCCCTATCCCCCATACCCCTGTAGTGTTGCCACTGTACTCTTCCACACTTGATAAGGAAAGCTTTAAACAGATAAAGTGGCATTTCGATCTGAATTCAGAAAATAAGTGTGCTGCATTTATTCAATTTGGGAAGCCCAGTTTCAGCAGTGTCATTCACTGGCATGGCCTACTATGATTCCCTCAACTGTTGCTTACTTGATAATTGCTCATTTTGGTTAAGGATGTTTTACCAGAGAGTCCAGGCATGATTAATATTCATTCCCCCTAGCATGGAGGCTATAATAGACTTAAGTAAAGATGGATGCAGTAATAGACTAAATGGGGTCTAGTGGGTATTGTAACCGTCGGGTTGCTGATTAATAGGAACAATAACATTATCAAAGGGCTGCCCTCCCACCAGGTTTTCCCTTTCTGAGCTTAGCTGTAGTCTTCACAGTGGCTGGGATGTGGGGATGGGCCTTCCTTACAACATATTGTTATGAGCTTTCTCAGTTGTAATGCAAAATATTTTGGAGGTTTGCCATGCACAAAGTGACCAGAGGTTCTCCTTTTCCAGGGCATGTCTTTCCATTTCAACCTTCTGTCTAGGATGAATTTCGAAATGTCCTCCATGTAGAGCATGGCTAAGAAGCATGAATTTACATTTATACTAGTTTTTAGTGTTTGGTTTGTAATATCCTCCATTTTTCTTGAATTTCCTACATTTTGAGGTGCCTTGTCCTCCTTTGTGATTATGGTATCTGGTTACCCAGGCCTTGCGCGGGCAATTAAAATCTGGTTTCCATTTTCAAAGCCTGGCAAAAATATTGTTATTCACCCAATGAATAAAATCTAAACATTTGTTTGTTCATTCATTCCCTTGCCTTTCTCCCAGGACAGGACTCAACCTCTTGTTTTATTATTGTTGCTTGCACTGGTTATATGCCACCCTGAAATTCAAACTAGATGAAGGACAATATATATTTATTTTAAAGAAGAAAATAAAATTACACAAAAAGATAACTGCTTTATTCATTTGCATTAATTCAGATCTTATTGTTAAGTTTATAGTAAAATAAATGTTTTTGCTTGTACACTTTAATCTAGAAATAATGAGAAAAGAAGTTAATTACAAAGTTTCTTTGTACAAATGGCAAGATAACTAAGATCTTACAAAATATTAGAGCTGAGGTTTTAAAGTTATGTTAATTAACTTGAAAGAAGATGCAATGCTTTCTGCTTTGGGGGGCAATTACATTAACAATGTAAGAAGTAGAGTCAACATAAATTAATTGCTAATCCATTGCTGGGCAGAATTCTAAGTGCTGGTGTCCCTGTCAAATCCATGAAATTCTGATTCCAGCAAACTACTTAATGGAGGGCCACTTCTCATCATAAAACTCCCAAATCAACTCCACTCTGCCAGTCAGGAAGATTTGCTGCTGGGGGACCTATCTGCCACATTGCTTGTTTGCTGCAGGTACAGAGTGATCTGATGTCCTAAGTGCAAAATGTAGGACATTCAAGAAAAATGTGGACATTCCAAAAGAAAAGATCAAAACACAAATCAAAATAGAAATTCACGATTCTTAGCCATGCTAAAAATGGAGGGCATTTTGAAATTCTTGTTGGACAGAAGACTGAAATGTAAGGCACGTCCTAAAAAAGGAGGACGCCTGGTCATCCTGTCCAGGTAGCCGCACTTGGGTGCCTGGCACAAAGGGGCAATTTCCTTAGTTTCCACTCAGCTCCTGCTAACTCAGCATAGCTGCCCAAACCAGGCCTGTGCTCTGTGCTTTATATTATCTCTGCGCTCAACTTCTGGAGGCTCCGTACTCACCAATAGCTTGATAATAAGCTAGGAATCCCTTGTAGAAGACAACAATACCATTCTCCTCATTGGAAAAGTCAGAGTGGAACAAGAGCCGCATGCGGTTCCCAGTGGACAAAAACTCTCTCCCTCTGGGATGGTTGCCAGTGGCTGAATTTACCTGGCCACAGTAACGGCCAAGGTCTTGTTTGTCTGCTGTGATCTGCCAGAGTCCAGGAAGAGGAGGGGAAAATATTAGAAACTATAGAACCCATCAAATCCTAGAAACCTCACAAGTTGCCCTACAGACACAAAAGAACTAGTTTAAGCAACTGCCTGTGAGAACCATGCCCCACTGCAAATTTCCAGTGCTGGAGGAGGGTGGGTTTGAAAATCAGAATATTTGGTAAAGTGGAAGGCAAAAGACCATGCTATAGGAGGTTTGGTTCAATCAAGGTTTGGTCCCCTCTTCTGCCCAGTCCACACTTGAAGCTCTGTTCAAATACCTTAACATAGTCATATTGACAGGCCTCAGATGGCTCCAAATCAAATTGCCAGAAATTCAGCTTCACCCTGAAGCCCTTTGGCACGGAAATATCCCAGGTACTGATGTTGTTGTCTGGATATGGTTTCGGGTAATTGGGAGACTTGACCTCTCCATAAAGCTTCTTAGAGGTTGGCATGGCACTGACCACTCCAAAGAGAAAAGCTTCCTCCAGAAGGAGGAGGAAGAAGAGCAAGGGGAACCTGTAAATACAATGTGCACAGATAAGAATGAGAAATATTACCAAGGGGAAGAATAAATAAGAATTCTGCAGTAAAGAGACACATGCGCGCACACACACACCATATTAGGCATTGAATTAGAAAACTGATGGATTTGGCAACTGCTAAGGAGTGACCTTTCCAGAGATGCAAAAGGTCTACCTTTCAGAAAGATGGCTTGATGAGAATCAAATTAAAGATAATGAAGTTCTAGTCTTCTATAGTAATGTGAGTGTTACCTGGGCCAGTAGCTAATAGCCTAAAGGGAGTCCATGCTTTGTCATATTTTCCACATTTTCTAGTCCATGCTTTTGAAAACTCAGGAATCTCTTATTTTCCTGCTTTTCTGTCCCACCTGAGCAATTTTAGCAGGAGTGCCTCAGAGAATTTTCTGTTTTCGAGATGAATTGTTCCTAGCGCTGTCCAGGTTTTTACCAAAAGGGCTTCTGTTTTTCTCCCTGTTTTTTAAAAACTTCTGAAATCCTGACAGCGGCAGTCTTAGAACAGACAAAATGGAAAATACCAGTCCCAGGCACCCAGAAGTCAGTTTGGGTAAGTCCCAAGTGCCCAGAAATCTGTTTGGTCTCTGGTATGGCTGAAGCCTCACCAAAGCTCAAACAGAAGGGTCTGCTGTGGCTGCTGGGCAAGTGAGAAAGGGATACAATGCCCTTTCCACTAATCCAACAGCTGTGCTGATAGCACCATCCTCACTGGATGACACCCACTCTGGGGTGTCACCCAGTGTGGTCCGTACCCCTCGCACATCCTAGTGATGCCACTGATTTTTTCTAAAAGCTTTCCCCACATACTGCTCTTTTCTAAGCACAAAGTTGTAGGTGAAATTCTCCTAGCCATACCCGTCCAGACCTGATGGAAACATTATTCAACTGTGCTCTGATGGTAAGCATAACAGACCCTCCTTTTTCCCATGTGGTTGATGCCTGGTAAAGTAGCTTGGAGTGGAGGGTTACAATTGTGACAATAGTGTCAAAATCTTAACTAAGTCATGATCCTTAGCTTAGGCAAATAGATGTGCATGCTACCGTCTCCCTTTTTATGCCACCCTCTACTTTTCCATTCAATCAACACTCACATGTTTGTAGATGTGACTTAATTCCCCTCTTTCTCCCTGCAGTTCATGTAGTCTGTACTTGGATGTTGGAAGCAGAAAATTCAATAAACTCTTAACTCTCTGTTAGGTATGAGTCAGTGAGGTTGGGGCAGACCATACTGAGGGAGGGAAGAAAGATAACTGATTTTCCAAAATCTATTGAGCAACAGAAAACCAAGTTTCTTTTATGTTGTCTTCTGCTGCCCCCTGTTGCCCACATCTATATGGAGTGGGTTAAGTGTTTAAAATCAAGAGTTTACAATCAAAAATCTAAAAGAATATCCAAGTTGTCCTCTTGTGTGTGTGCTATGGGCTGTGCACCTTCAAGTCATTTCCAACTTATGACAACCCTAAGGGGACCCTTGGCAAGATGTGTTCAGAGGAGGTTTGCCATTGCCCTCACCTGCGGCTGAGAGAGTGTGATTTCCAGTGAGTTTCACGGTCAAATGGGGAATTGAACCCTGGTCTCCAGAGTTGGAGTCCAACACTCAAGCTGTTACACCACACTGGTCTCTTGTAGCAAAAATAAGGGGAAAAATCTGTTAACATGTAAAGATTAACATATTTACTACAAATTTGTTGGAAATATTTTTTAAAAAGAATATATAGGGGGGCACAATACAAGGACCTATTAGATTACACATCTGCATGGCAAAAGATGAAGCTTAGAGATGAACTGGACAAAGAAGGAATTAAATATAATTGGTGTCTTTATAAACAACTGTATGAGAGATTTAAAATGAAACAGGGAAGGGAAGATTTTGATAGAGATGAAAAAGAGATCCAGAAAACAGCCTTAGAAAATTGTAGACAGAAAATAGCAACATTTTATAATATTATTCTTAGGCAAGAATGGGAAGACGAAACACTTAATGGTCTGATGATCAAATGGGCACAAAATATGGGGCATATGTTGGATTTAGAACACTGGGGAAATTCCTGGAAAAGAATGCAAAAATTTACATTGTGCCACAATCTAAAGAAAATTATGTTAAGATTTTGGTACTTAGCCCCTGAAAAATTAGACAAAATATACAAGACTGGCAAGAAAACATACAGGATGCTGGAAATGCCAGCGATCCTTAGGCTCTTTTTATCATATCTTGTGGAGCTGCCCTAGAGCTAAAGAGTTTTGGTGAAAAATGCATAACTCAGATAACATGAATTATCTTTCCAATGAAAGTAGAACTATAGCCCCTAATATAATATAGATAAAACTAAATGCAAATTGTGGGGGGAAAATTGGAGAGTGTTCTTATCTTTGATTATGGCCTTTCGTACTTTGTATGCCAAGAAATGGAAGGTTAAGGAGAGACTGACAATAGAAAACTGGTTGATTAATGACAAAACACTGAAATTATTTTTGGTAGGAGACTGCCTTCCAGAATTAAATCAGAATTAAATTAAAGCAGACAAGCCTTGCCAACATTAGTCAAATAACACTAAGACAATGTTTTGAGCTCCTATATTGGAATGACTAGAGGAACAATGGTCTCTTAGGAATTTTGTAAAAGTACAAAAGTCCATAATGGTAATAGGATAGTGAAATGAAGATTATTTCTGAGTTGCTCATAAGGAGATGCAGGGCTATAGAAAAAACTAAGGATATTAACAATGGAGAAGAAAGATATGAGATATATTCTTAAAGAAGAATAGATAACTAAGAATAGAGGTAGAAAATATAAAGGAATTTCGGTAAGAAGGATATAATGAAGAACATTAGGTAGAAATAAGAACTGCTTTTTAATATTCAACAAAAGCAAGAAAGGAAGTATGATGTTTAACAGAAAACCTGGATAAAACAATTTTTATACCAATTAGTATTGTATAAATATAGGTAGAAATAATAAAGTGTTCAATTATGGCACAAGTGAATGTTAACCTTTTTATTGAATTTACTGCATGCAATTGTGTGATACTATTACATTGCCATTAGTGAACAATAATTATAATGAATGAAAAAAGATTCATATATAAATACTATGTGACCTTAGCTTTAATAAGCTTGATCCTACTTAATCAAATGCTTATATTCAGTGGGTCTCATCTTTCCAGGTTAATTCCGACTTTTATTTTATTTTATTTTATTTGTAAAAGTACTGAAATCTCATCATCACAGGAACAAAGAGCCCACCATGGAGAGACACTGGCAGAATGGAGTGATCAGAGACAGGTTGGCAAAAAGGTGGGGGCCTATCTGATGAATGGCTATAAAAAGGAGGAAGAGCAGGAAGATGAATTGAAGCACGTGGACTGGGCTGTACAAGCTATTGGTTACTCTAGTGTAGACATCAGAAGGGCTGCCAGACCCAGAAAAACCCAGAGGATGGAAGACAGACAACCACCCAAAGGGAAGGTATTTTTTACTATACATCAAAAGAGTCACAGACAGAATAGGGAAACTGGTGAGGAAACACAGCTTCCAAATGGTCTACAAACGGACCAAGAAAATCCAGCAAATGCTGCGCTCAGTGAAGGACAAGATAGACCTTCTCACAGCTTCAGGAGTTTACTGCATACCGCTTCATTAGATTCCACCTAAATGTCAGGAGGATCTGACTGACAGTAAGAGCTGTTTGACAATGGAACACACTCCCTTGGAGAGTGGTGGAGTCTCCTTTCCTTGGAGGTCTTTAAACATATGCTGGATGGCCATCTGTTGGGGATGCTTTGATCATGATTTCCTGCATGGCAGGGGATTGGACTAGATGGCCCTTGTGGTCTCCTCCAGCTCTATGATTCTATGACAACATTGTAACTGCCATGGCTGATTGTTGTGGAATTCTGGGATTTGTAGTTTGTTGTGACAGAACAAGATAACTATCTCACAAAAGTACAAATCCCAGAATTCTATAGCCTTGCACAATGGCAGTTAAAGCAATATCAGACTACATTAATTCTGCAGTGCAAATTGGACCAACGACTATTCTATACAGCTGTAGTCATTGCACCTGTAAAAACGGGACAAGGCACAGAAAGAGGTAACCAAAATGCCCAACAGGCAGGAGCATTATCAGGAACATTTATAGCTCTTGAGGCTTGTTTAGCCTGGGGAAAAGGCAAGCAATGGGAGATGTGGTTCAATTGCCTAAACTCGTGCATGATGTGGTGAAAATAGTACGGGAGCTTCTCCGTCTTGCATAATACCTGAACCCACAGCAGAAAGCAGAAGCAACGCAGAGGGGGATTCATGAAAGATAAAAGAAATAATTCCTCCTATAGTGAGCATAGGAAATTTGCCAGGGTAGATGGCTCTGAAAGGATAAACACGTTAGGGTAATCCACAGCTACTACAAATGATGTAGTTGAATGCGGCTTATTAAGAGTAAAATTCTACCTGTTATACCGGAATTGTTTTCTAAACCAAGCAATTATTATTATTATTATTCAGGGAGGCCAGAGGTCCTCCTTTTCCATGACACATCCTACATTTCAACCTTCTGTCCAGGGAGAATTTCTAAATGTCCTCCACTTTGAGCATGACTAAGAACAACGAATTGATATTTATATGCATGCTTTTTGCTTTTATTTAGTAACGTCCTCCATTTTTGAATGTCCTACATTTTGTGGTGCCTTGTCCTCCTTTGTGGCATCTGGTCACCCTGTAATAATCTCACTTTCCTCCCAAAATATCCTCTATCCCCTCCAGTATGAAATAGGCATAATTCCTCTTTGCTGAGGGTTGGAAGGTTCTTTGCCTTTCCTTGTCAATCTGTTACTAGCTAGAGTTCTTTAGAGTTAACCATTTTAGTAATCTGACCTCCCAAAGTTGTAAACAACCATATTGTCTAGTAGACAGATCAACAAATAGGAAGGTGCTGTCACGCTCAGCTTCCCAAGAGCCAGTGGCGTCACTAGGGTTGGCATCACCCAGTGTGGAAACTCATGGTGTCACCTCCCCCCCCCCCGCATTGACCCCCTCCTCCCATCCCACACCATGCAGAATCCTTAGTCATGTTTTTTGTACTAATGTTACTCATTAATCATAATTCCTGTATATTGCTGAATGTCAATAGTTGTGACATAAACAATCAGCAAAGTTAAAATTATACCTTTAACTTACAGTATCATACACACAGCCTAAATGTATTTACATAGACACAGTTTCATGTGTCGAATTGAAAATTTCGTAAAATGTGATGTCTCTTCCAAGAGCAGCTGCTTGGCTGCTGCATGAACAAAATGCTGGGACTGGTAGGCCTTTTGGCAGGGCCAGCAGGGTTCTTCTTATGTTCTTTGTTCCTATGGAGATTCTTGAGACTGCAGTTTCAATCAGTCCCAAGACCAGCATGACTAAAAGTAAGAGATTATGAGATTCTAGTACAAAACCTGTGGAGATGCCTCCCCCTGGTCTACATGGGCCGGCATTGCAACTACCCCCGCCTTGTACAGCCAGAAAGAAGAATATTTCTTAAATATCTGTTGCAATTTATTGCACTTATTGTTCATGTGAACATATGTGTTTGAGAAATTTATCTGCTTAGTGGTTTTGTTTTTCGTATTATATTGATTAATATTTTTCCTCCTTCGCCATGCATTTTAAATCTGACTGATGCCATTCTGGTATTTTTCTTGTTAAATAAAATTTTAATTGTATAATTCAAAGGTTCTTAACCCTTTCTTTAGCATGGACCCCTGTCAATTATCTTTTGCTGCCACAGATCACCAAGACCTAAATCAAGATTTAAAACCCTGAAGTACAACAAATATTTATTCAGAGCTGCTAAATACTTATTTAAAGTTGTGGGATGTGCCGTGAAAGACTTTATTTAAAAAAATCTCCCAGGCTGAGCTGACTAGATCTCATTTGTCCCCTCATTCCCCCTCCCCCTGTGCCTTTTGGCCACCAAAGACCTCTCTGATGTAGCTCCACCACTGTTTGTGTGTCAATAATAGTGTCAAGTGGCATTAGGAGTTGTGATTTCCTTACTGAGCATGTCTATGTGCATGCATTCAGAGCAATCCAGCTTGCTTCCCATTCCTCATGCACTGCTTTGATGCACATGGGGGGGGGGCATGAGGTTTCTAAAGGCAGAGCCACACACACACACATTCATTCCCTCACTCACAGATATCCACAGTGAGGTTCCTGCTGCTCCCACCACAACTCGCTATGCCAGCCTGCCTGCCTGCCTGCCTGTCCAAATGCCCACCCACCTGCCTTTTGCCATCTCCCTTTGCTTCTGATTCAGCACACACCAGCAGCCCCAAAGCAGATCATTCTGCACAATGCAGGTTTTTGCTCCAGTTAGAAAGCAGCAAGTAGTGATGTAAAAATATTCATCAAAATTCGATAAACAGAAGAAATTTCTGTTACTCAAAAGATTTCGAAAGCTTTCTAAAGAGAAGAAATTACGAGCACTTCTCGATCAATGAGTAAGAATTTTGGTTTTTAATTCAATGGCCAGGATTTGAGTATTTTGCATAAGCAAAGCTACCATTCATATTGGGTTTTTCCTGCAGAGGAATGTTCTTTAAACCTCTGCCAAACGTTCTTTTGACGTGCTAATTGAGTTTGAAATGCCAGGTAATTAGTATAAATGTTTGCCTCCCTTATCTTTTATTTTCATTTGAGAAATGTGTGGAAAATACTTCTCGACAGGGAGAGAAAAAATAACCTTTTGAAAGTGGGACTTTTGAAAGAATTTTTTTAAAAAAAAAATCGCATCTAGTTCTCGATGGGGGAGAAGAAAAAAATTGGTCACAACACTAGCAGCAAGTACGGGGATCAGGGGAATACACACAAACACAGAGACACACACAGACACACAAACACAGACATATACTCATGGTGAGAGCAGGTCAGCAAGAGCCCAGGAGCCCCAATCCCTCAGATATGCATGGCTTCAGAGGACTGTTATGAGGGGTGGCCACCAGAGCCTGGTCATGTTTTAGCAATAGGATTTACATTTATATACCGCTTATCAATTAACTCAGCAGCAGTTGACAATGTATAAGCCAATTGCCCTCAACAAGCTGAGTACTCATTTTACTGACCTAGAAAAGGACAGAAGGCTGAGTCAACCTTGGAGCCCCGGGATCAAACTCACAACCTTGTGGCTGCAGTACTGACATTTAACCACTGTGCCGTGCTTGAGGACAGCTATTTAAAAAAAGGCAGGTGGGCAGGAGCCAGAGAGCCAGCAAGTGAGGAGGGAGGCCTGACTGGGCTGCAGTTGTGGGGACTTTTTTGGCCAAGGTGTCTTTACTGTGAGGGTGTCTTTGTGCCTTTTTACTTCTGAGATACAGCCATCTGTAACCGGTAGTCCTTCATCTAAAAAGTGAAAACCATAGTCCCAGAAGCCAAACCTGTCCCATCTACAGCAACTGTTTGCATTATCTTCCTTCCCTACACGATCCTCTATCTTTCACTGGCATAACTGGCAAGAATACCACCTTTGTCCCCATACTCTTCACCAGGGCATCATTATCTGAAGTGTCAGAAATGTTCTTCACAGTGTCATTGGTGCCCACATAAATAAGAAGAAAGGGGTACTCAGCTGTGCTCTTGAGGAACCTCAGCAAATTGTCAGTGACATCTCAAATGCACTCCTGCATGGCATGAATGTGTATTCCCGTGTATTCCTGCATGGCAGAATGGGGTTGGAGTGGTTGGCCCTTGAGGTCTCTTCCATCTTTGTGATTTTATGATTCTATGCATGCACCAGGGAGAGAGCACATTTCCCAATTCATCACGCCAGGCTGGCACACAGGTACCTTTCAACCCCTGAGAAATGAGTCCCCAACCATCACCATTCTTTGCTTCTTTGCTTCTTTCTGCAGTTAGTGGGTGTCTCCTTCCTCAGCTTGCAGTACAGTAGACCCTCCATATCAACAGTTTCTTTATCTACAGATTCAACCATCCACAGTTTGAAAATATTATATATTCCTAAAACAAATCTTGGTTTTTTACCATTTTATATAATGGATACCATTTAAACTACCCCATTGTATTTAATGGGACTTGAACATCCATGGATTTTGCTATCCACAGGGGTCCTGGCACCAAACCCAAGCAGATACCAAGCACCCATTGTTTCTCTTTTTTGCTGGTCTCCTGTTTGGGAATTTTCATCACCAATTTCTTCAAGAAAATGTAGGGAGCAATTGCTTAGTTGGACTTGTTCTGAATCCTTTGTGTCAAGTCTGCTCCTGGCAGTGGCTGTCCTCCCGGTGCTTCCTCAGTGATACTGTCCCCTTCATTTTCCTTAGCAGTTTCTTTCTGTTGGTTCTGTAAAATCAATACTCACTTCGTTCTTCAAGAAACTGCTCATGTTCTCTGATGCACTGAAGAGTATCAGTATGGTGCTGAAGTGTGCTGACCTTCTCTTCCCAGATAGTCTCCAGTTTGCCCTTGTTGAAAGTGTAATCGAAGAGGTTTTCTGGCAGGAAAACAAACACTGCACACATGTTGCAGCAGATGACTATAGATTCTTCTGCCTCCATCCCTGCAGTTAATTTTTGTCCTCTTTTAGACTACAATAACTCTATGGAATAAAACTATGGGGACTGCTGGCTCCAAAGCTTACTTCTCCAGTCAATCTGGCTTCCTTTGCAGTCACAATGGCTGATGGAGGGGATCCTTCTACCTTCTTTTCCCATTGGTTGCATAGGCAAGCCCACCCTCAAGAGAGGTGGCAACATGCTGGGCAGTCTTCCATGGAGCTCCTGCAGGCGCGGAAGGTACGGTGCAGGTAACGTCCTGCAAGTACAGTGGCGACGGCTCTGGAGACAGGGGACAGGCCTGCTGTACCAATGCAATTTGGCCTGGCTGGCCTATGCAAACAATAGTGCACCACTGCACAGGGTGTAGCCTGGTCCATGTGGCTGCCATTGTAGCCAATCCGGGGCCAATTCTGGGGCATAATGCTCTGGACTGGCCCCTAGACATACAACCAGTTCAGGCAAGCCCATTAAGAACAAGAGAAGCAAAAGCAGACAGCATTTTTTGACACAATGCTTCTCTGTGAGGACCGCTAGGGACCTGCTGCCTGTGAGAAAGGAACATTTTCTTTGCCTTCACCAATGATGTATGTGCACTTTTGGAAAGCAGAGCAAATATTCCAAAAAGACCCAAAGTCTTCAGTGGGTTCTCCTCCAGAGGGAAGCAAAGGCTGGATTGTGCTGCACTTGAAACTTCCCTCTGCTCAAGGAACTGAAGAGATGTATTAAATCTCCTGGGCACATTAACATGTGCATGCTTTGCCCCTTTCATAATACTGTCTCCAAGCACATGTTCCTGAGCAATTCTTGTTCTCATTGTAATGTCTGTGTGGACCTCAATCACCCTCAAGATTCTCAGAAGTACTTCCCATCATGTCTGGGCTCTTTCCTCGAGATTAGACAGACACACAGATGATGAGGTGGGAGAGTGAAGAACGTGACAAATACATTCACTGGAGAAATTAACAAATACAGGAATTTGGCTGCTGCAGTACTCAGTCCCTGCTGCACCCAGACTGCATCCACTGCAGAAATAATCCAGGTTGATAACACTTTAACTGTCATAGCTCATAGAATCATAGAATCAAAGAGTCGGAAGAGACCACAAGGGCCATCCAGTCCAACCCCCTGCCATGCAGGAACTCCAAATCAAAGCATCCCTGACAGATGGCCATCCAGCTTCTGCTTAAAGACCTCCAAGGAAGTTGACTCCACTACACTCCGAGGGAGTGTGTTCCACTGTCGAACAGCCCTTACTGTAAGGAAGTTCCTCCTAATGTTGAGGTGGAATCTCTTTTCCTGCAATTTGCATCCATTGCTCCGCGTCCTAGTCTCTGGAGCAGCAGAAAACAAGCTTGCTCCCTCCTCAATATGACATCCCTTCAAATATTTAAACAGGGCTATCATATCACCTCTTAACCTTCTCTTCTCTAGGCTAAACATCCCCAGTTCCCTAAGGCATTCCTCATAGGGCATGGTTTCCAGATCCTTCACCATCTTAGTTGTCCTTCTTTGAACTCGCTCCAGTTTCTCCACATCTTTTTTGAATTGTGGTGCCTAGAACTGGACACAGTATTCTAGGTGGGGCCTGACCAAAGCAGAATAGAGTGGCACTATTACTTCCCTTGATCTAGACACTATACTTCTATTGATGCAGCCTAAAATTGCATTGGCCTTTTTGGCTGCCACATCGCACTGTTGACACATGTTCAGCTTGTGGTCTACTTGGACTCGTAGGTCCCTTTCATAGCTCAGTGCTATGGAATTCTGGGAATTATAGTTTATTGTGGCACCGGAACTGTTGGACAGAGAAGGCTAACTGTCTCATAAAACTACAAATCTCAGAATTCCACAGCATTGAGCCAGGGCAGTTAAAGTGGTGTCCACCTGGATTATTTCTGCAATGCAGATACAGCCCCAGTGTTATTAGTAAGGACCTTATCAGATGGGAGCAATTTCTCTTTATTGCGAATGGAGCCAATTCGAATTCACATGAATTCGCTAGTTTAGCAAATTCACGTGAATTCCTATTGGGTTTGGAATGCGTTCAGAATGACTTCCCATTACCCGAAAATGACACCCCCCCCCCCATTGCCCGAAATTGCGTGAGATGCTTCAATTCGCAATAAGGTAAAACCCATGATTGCGTTCAGAATGACTTCCCTTTTGCCCGAAATTGCGTGCGATACTTTAATATGCAATACCGTGAAACCCCATGATTGCGTTCGGATTGCCATTAGATTATACTTCCAATTTCCGACGTCTGATAAGGTCCTAAGTGTACTTTTGAGAGATGTGTACAGTTTTGTACCATTTAACAGTTTGGCTCTAATCATTCACACTCACGCCAGTTTCTGAAAATTTCGTCTTACACATAAGAATTTTTGAAGAAGATGCACGATGATATTTTTGTAAGAAATAGCTTTCTCATTACAAAGTTATAGTAGGCCCAATAAGAAAGTAATTAGCCCACAAGCAATATTTATTTCTATGTAGAATAAAAACAAAAGGCATAACATCAGATAAACAAAAATACACACAAAAGGCTGGGGGAACTTAGGTCTCAGCTATGGAGAGGTCATGCAAGGTGTGCTATGGTTATTAGGGAGGCTGGGGTTAGGAAAATTATTGGAGTTCCAAGATTTCGGGCACCAAGAAGAATGAAGGCAGGAAGGTGCAGAAATCAGGAAGGATAGTAAAAGTCTTATAGTCTGTAAGCATGGGAACAATAATGTCTATGCTAGCTTACCATAGCAAAAGGGGTAGTTACAATTATTGGAGCAGCTCCACTCAACAGCAACTGATTTATTTTTATTGTTTTTTAGAACTACGTGTGCTACTTTTTTTAGTTCTTGCGTGGTACTTTTTATATTTAGAACTTTGTGTGCTACTTTCTTCTGGTTTTTTTCCCCCTTTGACAGGATATGACAGGAAAACATTGGTAGAATTCCTCAGATTACATTCTGTGTCAGTGAAATTCTGTTTATCTTTATAGAATGTCATTGACACAGGAAGTATTCTGAGGATCCAGACTCCAGTTTGTGAATACTGGAATGGACATGGATTTGAAGAACAAACATGCAAGGGCTACAAGGTGTGCCTGGTTATTTTTCATGTTGTTATGTGCCTTCAAATGGTTTCCGACTTATGGCAACCCTAAGGCGAGCCTATCATGGGATTTTTTTAGCAAGTTTCTTCAGAGGGGGTTTGCTATTGCCATCCTCTGAGGCTGAGAAAGTGTGTCTTGCCCAAGATCACCCAGTGGGTTTACAAGTCCAAGCCAAGATTCAACCCTGGTCTTCACAGTCATAGTCCAACACTCTAACCAATACATCACACTCTTTCTACTGGCTCACGTTCACACTAAGGGTTTGAGATTTTTCTTTTAAAAATATTTATAAAATTGTTATTATAGATATGAAAAAGAGCAAAAGAAAGTCTGGATGGAAGGGAGGGAGGAAGGAGAAATAAACATGATTCCTAGGATATAATCATCATGGGTTATAATGACTGGACTTTTGACTACAATTGACTTAGGACCTTATCAGATGGGAGTAATTTCTCTTTATTGAGAATGGAGCCAATTGGAGCCAATTCGAATTCATGTAAATTCGCTAGTTTAGCGAATTCATGTGAACTCCAATTGCATTCGGAATGCATTCAGAATGACTTCCCATTACCCGAAAATGACCCCC
This sequence comes from Urosaurus nigricauda, assembly GCA_034509955.1. Classification (NCBI taxonomy): domain Eukaryota; kingdom Metazoa; phylum Chordata; class Lepidosauria; order Squamata; family Phrynosomatidae; genus Urosaurus; species Urosaurus nigricauda. Next base: position 126,267,338 of record JAOEGL010000002.1, read on the forward strand.
CCCCCATTGCCCGAAATTGTGTGAGATGCTTTAATTTGCAATAACATAAAATCCATGATTGCATTCAAAATGACTTCCCTTTTGCCCGAAATTGCGTGAGATACTTTAATTCGCAATAACATGAAACCCCATGATTGCGTTTGGATTGCCATTAGATTATACTTCCAATTTCCAACTCTCATAAGGTCCTTAAAAACATCACTCATACCAGCACAGAAAGGAAACAAGGCAAAGGAGGCATACGAAATGACCTCCAGAGAACAGATCAATATTCACGGTTACCTTCTCAGTGACACCGCAGGGTTACTCCTGAAGAAGTTGAGCTGCAGATACAAGGGAACCTCTGTGACTCATGCAGAAAAGGAGTCTTAGAAGAGCTCTCTGCTTTAGCAGAAGCAGGGACTCAGTCAGTCCAGAAGTGGATGTTCTGAGGAAAGGGTAATGAGATACTCTGCCAAAGCCCTGGTTTCCATGGCACAGTGACTTCAGTAAAGGACAATGATTTCAGCAATCGATGTTCACAAAGTGGCTTTGGAGTGGTACTAATGAGCAGCAATCTGGAGGAAAGAGAACTATGCAGCAATGATGAGACCTAAGGAGATGAATGGCATTAATTACAAGAAATGGGTGATGCTTTTTATTTTTATTTTTATTTTTTTTTTAGTGTTTTTAAACCAAGGCAAAACAAAGGGATCTTTCTATACATTGCTGGGATCCCGGGAGGACACCCACAAATGAATATGTTTTAGGGGAATTTAAGTAGCTCAAGTAAAACAATATTTTGGCTGGGACAACATCGGCCTTGGGACCAACCCTGTTTATAGCAGTTCCAAACCACACAGAACTCCAAAAACAAATCAAAATTTTTCTGTATTTTTATTAAGGGAATAATCAAAACATGTGCACAACACACCCACACTAACGCACACTCACAAGAACTAAGAAACAAAGTTGGGAGAGGTAGATAAATTTGGGGCCTTGCTAAAAGTGATACATTACTAATCATGGATTGTGGTTCAAATTGATGAGAGTCTGGAATGGAGAAGACTCAATAGCCGCCACGACAAGTGGGATTGAGGAGTCTAGTCTAGTCAACCCAACAGGTTCCTTGCCTGCATGTAAACTAGGCCAAGGAGCTGCTGTTTAAACACTAATATTTATACCCAAAACCTTATCTTGGGGGCAGAAACCAAGGCATGAAATGATTAGATTCTTGCTAAATGGTTTTCCAGGAAGAAAAGAATGGTCCTGAGTTGTAGTAAATGTTCAGGTGGTTGGTGTGAATATTTTAGACGAAAGGATTTGCATTCCTAGTCAGAATGTCCCTGTCCTGTATATGTAAATGCAGGCACCTTCCTTGGCCATGACCCATTGGCGCTCTCTAAAGACAAAAGGGATTACGCTGATGCCTTGGGAGATCTCATCATTGTGGGTGCCTTCCTTGCTCCCTTGCTAGTGCTACCTGATTTCCCAAGTGTAAAGTGTCCAGGCTTCCACAGTGGGGTTATTCCTAGGTCACTCACCCCAGCGTGTCTTTTGATATTATATTGATATCAAATATGAGGGGAGATTGGGGATCTGGTCTCAGGATAACAATTGTCAAGGTTTCACTAGGTTTGGTCATGGTGAAGAAATTTCAGTACAGCTCAAATGCAGCCAGGACAAGTTATTTCTGTCACACTGTATGGTTTGGGGGATTCCTGATTGTTAGATGCCTATTGTGAAGTTTTAGTAGTTATCAACTGAAGCTATATTGGTTGACTCCTTTAAATGTGTACATGGTCATTGTTAGTCGTTGTTAATCATTGTTTAATCATTGTTAATCATGAGATAGGCACTCTGTACATATCTTTGGCTGAAACTGATCATTTTCATGCACTATTTAAATGACAAATAGTATTCTAATTTCCGCATCAGTAGAAATATAAAACAATAATTCTCCTTTTATACACCTCTTAAAGCAAGGTGGACAACTTGTTCACAGAAGGTTATTCCAAATAAAAATCTTTAGTCTTTGGGGCACCTCAAAAATTATTATTTTTTTGTTTTGTTTTATTTTTAGTTATAAGCAGTTGACATAAGCCTACAGGTGCAATTATATAACTTGAGGCTGAGGAAAATTGCATGTTCCTGTATATATAAAAAAGTTACTTACATAAATAAAAGTGTCATAGTGGTTACAGCACTGGACTAGGACACTGAGACACTAGGGTCTGAATCCCTGCTTGGCCATGCAACCTACTGGGTGACCTTGGGCAAGTCACATTCTCTCAGCCTCAGAGGATGGCAATAGAAACGTGCCAAGAAAACACCAATGATAGGGTCACCATAAGTTGGAAATGAATCGAAGGCCCACAACAACGACAAACACATACTAAAGAAGGAATGGGCAAGTTAAGCCTTTCAGATGTTGTTGGACTGCAGTTCCCATTAACCTTAGCCAGCATGGCCAATATTGAGGAATGCAGGAAATTGCAATTCACCAGCATCTGGAGAGCCACACAATTCCTTACTCCTTGCTTTAAGCCTCTGGTGTAAATTTAGGAACAAATGTCCCTTTGCTCAGATTGACACATGACATGACAGCCACCTCTAAATACCTGAAGCACTATAATGTGGAAGATGGGGTGAGCTTGTTTTCTGTGTTTCCAGAGGAAAAGACCCCAAACCTTTCAAATTACAAGATTCAAATTACTGTACAAGAAAGGAGATTCTGACTAAATGTTAGGAAGAACCTTCTGACAGTAAGAGCTGTTTGATAGATAAATAAAACTACTTTGGCAGATTGGTGAACTTACCTGCAACCGTGAGTCATTTCTCAGATGGCACTTTGGATGCTGCCAATCTGACAGAAGCACGAACACAATGAACATCATCACATATAGTTCAGAGAAACTTTGCCCATTCCTGTCTGAAATGAAGTGCTTATGCCATAGAGGCAACTTGAGGAGGAGGAGGAGAAAGAGGGAGAAGGGAGAACAGGAACAAGTTTTATAGAAAATTAGAATCTATCACCTTTACAGACTAATCCTGCTTGCACCTAAGTGCCACTGAGTTCACAAAAACTGATTTCCTTCTTCATTACCAAAGCATATGATTGCCCAGGATCTGCTGCCTGAAATAGCCCCTCTTGCTTAAGATCACTGGCAGCTAGGAGCTTCTACATCAACAGAGTGGGTGAATGAATTCGGGACTTTATAGTCTGGACTATAAAGAAGGTATCCAAGTTTTGTTGTTATTTGTCCTCAAGTTAACTTTGACTTATGGTGGCCCTATGAATGAGAGTTGATACTACTACCTGCCTGCTTCCTGCTGCTATTGCTATTGCTGGCTTCACCTCACCGGGTGGACTCTGTGGAGTTTATCATACAACGGAAATTGGAAGTATAATCTAATGGCAATCCGAACACAATCATGGGGTTTCACGTTATTGCGTATTAAAGTATCTCACACAATTTCGGGCAAAAGGGAAGTCATTCCGAACGCAATTATGGGTTTTATGTTATTGTGTATTAAAGCATCTCACCCAATTTCAGGCAATGAGCAGTCATTTTCAGGTAAGGGGAAGTAATTCTGAATGCATTCCGAACGCAATTGGAATTCATGTAAATTTGCTAAACTAGCGAATTCACGTGAATTCGAATTGGCTCCATTCAAAATAAAGAGAAATTCCTCCCGTCTGATAAACTCCTGTGAGACTGCTCCCTGACAGAACCAGGACCCATCCACCAGTCAGTTCCCAGCTGTATAGCCAAGGAGGAACATCTGCCCTTCTGAAAGGCGATATAATGTATAACCAGCAAAAGGAGGAAGGGAATGCTACTCAGGGAACAGCCATTGAAGTTATTTAAGGGATTGGGAGATATGGAAATGGAAGACAGCTATACCGCCATCATGGGGTATAATGTATGATAGGGTGTTAGTCAAACTATCTCTCATCCCAAATAATCTGGATAGCCAAGGCAGCAACCCTCCCAGGTTGAAAATGCTGCTGCTGAATGCCAGGTCAGTGAATGATAAAACAGCTACCATTCAGGACCTGATCCTGAATGAACATGCTGTCCTGGACAGTATTACAGAGACCCTTTTTAGTTTTTATTGTAACATGAGCTTTAGAGGCTATAAATCCATGTCTTCAAAAGTAGTCCAGAATGATAGCCAGATTTCAGGAAATGAAGTATACTCACAGGAGTAGGATGGAACCTGTAATAGGATCCAGAAAGATGCAAATCATGAGCCTTGCCCAAAATTTCAAAGGGCTGCATAAGGCGATACAAGTTTTTCTGATATTTGCAATGGTCAGTTCATGTTGATGTGTGAAAGCAATAGATCTGCTTACCAAAAGTCAGTTTCCTTGGATTCACAACTTTCTGTAAGAAGATTCCTTTTGTTACATGCGTTGTAGTGAGGACTTCTGTTATTAATAATATATGTAGTGCACCATGAAGCCATTTGTTTTGTTCATATGTCTGCTAGTAGATTGGAATTTGTGAACAGAATTCAATTCAGCAGTTTCTCTTTCTAGACTTCAATTGTCATTTCCTTGTTCAAGGACTGAAACCTTTAAATCCTGTACTGTAATTCCAGGAAGACTGAAATGTTCTGCAACTGGTTTTTTGGTACTGGCACTTATAATGACCAATTTGTATCCATTTATCCTCTTATGTAGAGACTGTCCTGTTTCTCCAATGTAGAGTGTAGAGGGGCATTGCTGGCTTGTTATCATGCGGGAAGAATAAGTAAATGCACTGGTTGCCAGTTACTGGCCCCTGTAATATTACTCCCAGAGTAGGTGTGTCATTTGCTTACTGAGAGCAAAGACACATGGAGATCCATCTGTTTTTAGCAGGTAGGGCTGTTGAGCCCCCACCTACCCTCTGATTTTACCCAACATTTCTGCTACTAGCCTAAAGCTGAACTTTAAGGGGTCTGGGTAGGCTGGCCATTTTAAACAGGACAGTACCGTCCCCAGGCCCATATTTCCAGTCACATCTTTTTAATATAAATGCCAATTGTGTCTCATTTTCAAGAAAACTGCTGTTATGTTGCAAAAAATGAAGATCCCTGATTGAAATTGAGGATATCTCTCCAAAAAAATTGTGCCATGGAGCATGAGAAGTTTTATGATAATGTGTTGAAAGACTGAAATTTACTATTTGCTAGTCTCCCTCAATGGTTAACTACATTTTTGTCTAAGTTCTGTCACTGAAGAATAATTATTAGCTCAATGTTTATGTAATATAAAACTTTTGTTGCCTTACTTTTTCAGGAATACGGAATATGACATGACTCCGTCCTGTTTTTGCCATCCCAATGTCCCCCTTTTGTCTCCAGGAAATATGGTCAGCTTTGGTCTGGGCCATTCTGCATCCTGACTATGTCTCCAAGCTTTGTTAGGATGAAATGATTTATATTGCTAGGTGCACAGTTGGACTACAGGGATGCTTTTACATCCTCCACATGCTGAGAGCCTCCTTCTTTACAACAGTCCACTTCCCTTCCTGTTTTTCGCCCGATATCCCAGCACTCTTGTTCTGAAAGGGTTTTGATGCCACTTTAAGTTCCATTCTCTTATATGCCCCCTTCCCCATTTAAAAGACTTGCCCTTCCCAACACATCCCTTCCCCAACCCACTTGCTAAGATACCGCAACTAGAATTTTCCTCCTGTAGAAGGCAAGCTAGACTACTTATCCCAGGACTGCTAACCTTACTACTATAAAAATCTTTGAAATGAAAGTTGCACACATTATTTTTTCATTGCACAGTAAACAGAGCCCACCTTTTTATTAAGACAGCCAATCTGTGTTTAGGCCATACTGCTTCAAGTTCTGGGATTCTGAGTGAATGCTCCTCCATCCAAAACCACCCCTGCACATGTAAACCTAGACCTTAGGGATGAAGCATGTTGTAGTGGCTTCAGTGTTGAGCTAAAACTCTGAAGATCAGGGTTCGATTCCAGCTTGGCCATGAAACCCATTGGGGGACCTTGGGCAAGTTACACTCTCTGAGTCTTAGAGGATGGCAGTGGCAAATCTCCTCTGAACGAATCTTGCCAAGAAAACTCCATGATAGGTTCACCTTCTGTTGCTTTTGTATGCCTTCAAGTTGTTTCTGACCTATGGCTACCCTATTATGGGGTTTTCTTGGAAATATTTATTCAGAGGGGGTTTACCATTGCCATCATCATCTGAGGCTGAGAGAGTGTGACTTGCCCAGAGCTACCCATGGGTTTCATAGCTTAGCTGGGAATCAAACCCTGGTCTCCAACACTCAAACCACTATGCCGTGCTGGCTCTGGTTTACCTTAGTGTTGTCATAAGTCAGAAACAACTTGAAAGCAAATAGCAACAAGAAGGGGGACTGTTAAGCAATAGGCCTTCCCTCTTGCAAACTAATTTCTTATGTGCCAAGGATTCTGTCTGGAGAAGCACTGAGTCCTGTAACTCTTCCAACTGAAGTAGCCTGAAGTGGCAGGTTTGCCCCTTCCTCAGAATTGTGTGGAGTGATGGTCTGACAGAAGAGCGATCAGAATGGAAAGGGGAAGATGACTGGCAATACATTGCTTACATTTTTTGATACCTGGGGAGGGAGGACAGATGAGTCACTACTTAGCAAGAAGACATTTACTCAGAGATGTTGGTCGTCTGTATTATTTTAATCAACAACAAGAAGAAAAATAAGACAAGGTGTGAGAAAGTGTTTGCTTGACTTTGCTCCTAGTTTTAAGTTCTAATGCCAGCTGCATCCAGAAGACACTGTTTGGTATAAGGCAGGTGCTGTGTTTGGGATTACTTCACTTTTTGGAAAACCTGGACACAAACCTCATCCTCTGCTGTCATACGCTGAGGGGGAGAGAAAAGGAAAATGAGACATTATTATTATGTCTGCAGCTCTGGAAACATTCTCACAAGACATGTTAGTTCCACTAATGGTCTGAACAACCATCTGTATCAAGTTCTTTTTCCCCCCCATCCTAGGCAAGCAACTCAGTGCAAATAGGGTGTTGTAAAGAGCAACATATTTAAGGCAGAATCACCATTTCACATTGTGGGGGAGATCCATAACAAGGTTTAAAAGTCCTTGTAGTTGCATGGATGTCTTGTTTTTTAAAAGGATTTTTGAGGTTATTTGAATCCTAGAACCGTTTTTAAGGTGGCTGCTGTCTGGCACGGCTGCTGCAGTGACAAGTTACTTGTTCCTGAGGTCAGAACAAGGCACCCAGCCTCAAATACATGGCTGTGCACCTTGTTCTGACCTTAGAGTGAGCAATGGATGGCAGCGCTGGCACAGGTGGATGCATTTTGACCATCTACCTGACATCACAATGGAGGGCTCTGGATCTTCTGGGAAGAACCACAGCAAACAAGGAGGCTTTTAAAAGTCCATCTCAAGAAGGATATGGTTTTGGTGCTGAAAAGACCAGGCATATTCCAGTCTGTTTGTGCCAGACTCAGAGTCTGGCCTATGTGTCGTCTGGACTCTCCGCGATGAGGATGGAGGGAGGCCAGTTTATTTAGACCAGTGATGTCCAAACTCTGGCCCTCCAGGTGTTTTGGACCTCAGCCCCCAGAATCCCAGACCATTAGCCAAGGTGGCTGAGGCTTCTGGGAGCTGAAGTCCAAAACACCTGGAGGGCCAGAGTTTGGACATCACTGATTTAGATCATACAGACAGAGCCCAGAAAGCTGCTATTTGGCAGAGTTTGCCAATCTTCCCAGAAAGGTCCCATGTCACCAGTGCAGCCATACAAGTGTGCCAATAGACAATCTGGAATGTTTACCTATCTCTTCAAAATCAAGTCCCCATACATGGATCTTTCAAAGCCAGTGAGCTTGAGAGGCTAGCATGTTTGTATCTTCTGTTCAGCTTAACCAAGATTATCACCAAACTGCATTTTTTGGATGTTAAGATACCTAATTCAGCCATATGCAGGGAAATCTTAACCTGAAGAGAGCAGAGCATTTGTCATCCTTTATATACATTTTGGAGTAGGCATTTTACTGACAGCGGCAGAGAGTTCTACCAATCAGTTTTGGAAAGTTAATGAATGGAATATATACTCTAGTACTCTTCTCTCATTTGAGCAGTAGCTTTATTCTCCAAGGTGAAGCTGGGTCTATTGATACAAACTGTTGTGTGGGAACTGGATTTAGCAGATGTCTTTTAAGGCATCTCTCAGGCTTTGAATAAACTCTTTGAGTACAGTTGCATGTTTTCTTTCTATGACGTGTTCTCTCTTGTGCAATCCAGGATCTGCTGTATAGTGAATCTGTCATTGACCCGCAAGACACTGTGCACAAGCTTGGAGAATCCTGCTTCCTTTCCTGTGTGATGGATAAGCCCCCATCTTTCTGTTTCCCTCTTTCCCTGCAGGCATCTGTGACTGAGTTTTTCCCCAGAATCCTAATACACTTATTCAGCACAGCTGCCCCACATGTTCACAGCTGGTGGAAGTCTCTTCATATAATGGGGCTGGTTAGAAATACTGTGGGTTGAGAGACAGGACATAGCCTGGAAAGATACAGTGGGCCCTTGGTATCCACTGGGCTTTGGTTCCGGGACCCCCACCCCCTGTAGATACCAAAATCCATGGATGTTCAAATCTCTTTATATACAATAGGCATGGAATGCCTCTCTGTCCATTTGCTAGACTACCTTCTTGATGAATTATAAAAATAACTGCTTTCCACTACAGTGAGCCCTTGGTATCTGCTAGGATTTAGTTCCAGGATCCCCAATAGATAACAAAGTCCATGGATGCTCAAGTCCCAATAAATACAGTGGGATAATAAAATGGTGTCCCTTATATAAAATGGCAAAATCAAGGTTTGCTTTTTGGAATTTATATATTTTAAAAATATTCAAGCTGTGAATGCTTGAATCCATGGATAAAGAATCCATGGACATGGACGGCCAACTATATACTATCTCCCTGACTGTGGAATCTCATACGGACACTGTTTGCAAGCAGTGACACTGAGATTTGGAGAGGAGCATCACACGCAGGGGTGTTGTGTTTTGATTTAACCACTCCACCCTTTCTCAAACCGCACCCCAAGCGCTGTGATCACATTTCAAGGAAAAGAGATCAAGGGGAGGACAATGGGAGGCTCCCACTGAGCTCAGCCAAGTCAACTTTTGAACTCCTGGGAAGGATGTTTTTGTCAAGGGGCCTTTGCCTCCAGTGAAGGCGCACATAACTCATGGGGCCTTGCCTGGGCTTTTCAAGGGCTGTAGGCAAGGGGAGACCAGCTGCTCAGGGCTTCTGAAAAATTGTGTAAGCATCTCCCAAAGGCTTCCTCTGTAAAGCTGCCTGGGGCCCCTTTTTCTCACCAAATGAAGCTGATCCCCTTCTAGCCAGTGTCTCCAGCCTCGATTCTGCTTCTCTCCTCGCTGTTCACACACCAGCTGATCTCCTTCCCAGTAGACAATGGTCTGAAGATGGGGATGGGGGTTTGGAGATACAGGAGATATAATAGACAACAGGATTAGCTAAAATGTGCCTTCCTTCAGAGAATGATGCAGAATGCTTCTTTAAAATGCAGCCTGTTAAGAGGCACACACACAGAGTACCTAAGGCTGCATCTGCACTGCAGAAATAATGCTGTTTGACACCACTTTAACTGTCATGGCTCCATCCTATGGAGTGCTGGGATTTGTAGTTTGTTTTGGTGTCAGAGCACTCTGACACAGAAGACTAAGGAGTTTATCACATGAAGGGAATTGGAAGTATAATCCAATGGCATTCTGAACGCAATCATGGGGTTTCGCGTGATTGCGTGAAAGCTGATCACACACATTTGTGGGCAAAGGGAAGTCCTTCCGAACGCAATCGTGGCGTTTCATGTTATTGCGTGAGAAGCTATCACACACAATTTCGGGCACTGGGAGGCAATTTCGGGCAGTTCCAAACGCAATGCAGCGTCAATACGCAATCACGTAAATTCGCTGAACTAACAAATTTACTCAATTCTGAACTGGCTTCACTTCCATTTCTTTCGAAATTGAGGGAAATTCCTCCCGTGTGATAAACTCCTAAATATCTCACAAAACTATAAATCCCGCGGTTCCATAGTACTGAGTATAGCAGTTTACATCAAGCTGCATCACTTCTGCTGTGCAGATGCAGCCTAAGGCTGCAGCTACCGAGATATATACATTCCTTTTCTTTCTGGATCTTTTAATTTCAGGTGTTTGTGACTGCACATCCATTTGGAAGACTAAGCTATGAAACAGAAAGGCCTGCTTTTGAAACTCACTTCTGCCACACAGCAGCTACGTAAGTCACACATTCTGTCTCGGCTTCCTCCTCAAACTGCAGAGTGGGGGAGAATACCTTCTTCCCTTGCAAGCTCAGTATACTGTAGGGATGGGAACTATGTGGTCCTTCAGATGTTTTGGACCGCAGCTCCCAGCATTTCTGATCACTGGCTATGCTGGCTGTGGCGGTTTGGAGTTCAGCATGGTGTAGTGGTTTCAGTGTTGGACTATAATTCTGGAGACCAGGGTTTGATTCCCAGCTCGGCCACAAAACCCAGAGTGACCTTGGGCAAGTCACACTCTCTCAGCCTCAGGGGAAGGCAATGGCAAACCTCCTCTGAACAACTCTTGCCTAGAAATCCCCAGGATAGGCTCACCTTAGGGTCACCGTAAGTCAGAAATGACTTGAAAGCAAACAACAACAACAACAACAACAACATGGTTTAAATGTTGGAATATAGTTCTTGAGAGCAGGGTTTGAATTCCTGCTGGATCATAGGAACCCAGTGGGTGACCTTGGGCAAGTCACATTCTCTCAGCCACAAAGAAAGGCAAAGATCATAAACCCCTTTCTGAACAAATCGTGCCTAGAAAGCCCTGTGATAAAGGTCTTAGGGTCACTGTATGTCAGAAATGACTTGAAGGCACACACCAAAAAACAACATTTGAAAGGCCACAATTTCTACCTCTGTTATAAAGACTACAAGATGAGGTAAGCATGCAAAGTATTGTTTGAACAGTTAAAAACTATATAAGTGCTAAGTATTCTGACCCAAACTTTACAATACCTGAAGATTTAGCTTTCTGGAAAGGCCAACTGGATTAAAAAGAGCCAAACCAGAACATGTTTTAGTGCTCCTGAAATTGTGTACACCCTACTGGGGACAGTAAGTCATTCCAATTTTTAAAATCTTAGGAACAAAATTTTACCCATAGCTTTTACATGGCTCTGGAGTCTAGTTTTTATTATCAGAGCTGGATTCATTTGAGAACAATGTTATAAATGCTATTCCAGGCATCCCAAAGGTGCTTTTGGGTTTTTTTATGAACTGAAAGGGGGGTAAGAATTCAATGAAGCTGAGACTATGTCTATATGCCCTTTGTTTATAAAACAGCTCAAGGAACCACTTTAGCTGATATTCCAAAATACCCAAAAGCAAAACAAAGCAACCACTCCTCTCTAATTATTGGTTTGCATGAACATAAATGGACTAAGACTAAGCTGCTGAAGATTCGTTTCCATGAAAAGGACTGCTCGCATGATCGTAACAGAATGGCTGCATTTACACAATGGAAAAGCCCTGAACTTAGAAAATAATATAGGGAATAGTCATTGAACTGAAGGAACTGAACTAATGGCTCCGTTTAAAAACAGTGCAACCAGCCAGGGATACCTGCAAGCCCTGGGTTATCAGATATGAACGGACTGCTAGTGTTTGCTACGCAGTCATTCCTACTAGTAGCAGAACAGATGTTATCCAAAATGGTGTATCAGAGAGTCAACTGTTCCTGGTACAAGTGGGGTATGTGTGTGATTTGCTTGGATCTCTGGCTAGTTGTCTTGCCATATGAATGCAGATCATATTTTAGTTCTGTCAATTTTATGGCCTTCTCTCTAGGTTTGCTTTTAGAATTTGATCCGTCAGCTGCAAAAATGAGTGACAAAATACACTTTCTTGAGTGTTAAGCTAGGATCAGAAAGGGCTCAGTTTCAAGTCCTAGCTCAGCCATGAAATGCAGAGGGTGGGACAGAACAGACATCAACTAAAAGTTATAGAGAGTAACTACTGTATACATTTGCTTATTTTATTTTGGAGTAAGTACAGGGCCCAAGTGCAATTGGCCCAAGGCACTAGTGTGTGGAAAACTTTCCCTCCTGTGGACCTGATTTAAATTGGCCCACGGCACATCCAATTTATATTGTAAAATCATGGTGTTTCAAAGCAGTGACAAACAAACTAGTGCCCTTTAGATGTTTTACTTGGTAACTCATATAAGCTTTAATCAACATGGCCAATAGTCAGAGATTTTTAAACTAGCAGTGTAAAATATCTGGAGGGCACGAGGCTGCCTGTCCTTGGTTTAATTAGAGATGACCAACTTGTGGCTTCCAAATATTATTGAACCACAACCCCATCTCTCTTGGTGGGTAGTGAAGGGAGTTGTAGTCCAAAAACAATTGTTGCCGACCCCTGCTTTAAAGCAATGGCTTTGGGTCTCCCTTCCAAAGCAGTTAAGGACAAGCAAATCAGTGTCAAGCATTTTCAATATTTACAATGTTTTTTTGTTACTGTTAAATTATTTTTTATATAACATGCAACCTTCCTTTGCACTTCCTCCACATTTTCATGTCAAGAACCTTTCCTGAAAGCTATGCCTAGCCAAAGCTGGAACGCTTCTCCACATCACTGGCTCTTAGGAACAAACTAACCCTAGCCCACCTTTTACTAGGGACAGAATATTGTCCTATGCTACTGGACTGGGGTTCATGTGAATATCTGGCTTAAAAATTAAAAAAAAAAAGCTGAAGAAAACCCATATAAGACCTTGCCCTGTGGAAAAACAAACTGTCCCAGAGATTTCTGTCAAAGTACAAAACACTGAGTTGGGACCAGGTTCTTGGTATGAAGAGACCCCCTTAACTGAATGTTCCCAGGAACTGTGTCTAGCTGTCCCCCAGGACCCTCAGTGCCTTTTACTACCCGCCTGGGGTTGCAAGAAGAATGGGCAAGCCCTCCCTCTTTGTATCTCATAAAGCATTTGGCAGGACAGAATTTGACGTTGTGGAGTCCTCACCTAACCTGAAGCCTATTCTGCATAATGAAATGCCCTCATTTCCATGCAGGTTGTCTCATTGTGCGGAAGGCTGTCTTATTGTGGAGAAGACGCAGAAGAAGCATTCCAGCACCACAGCACAACGAGGCTGCCAAGGGTATTTTTAAAAATCCCTACTCAAGTGAATAGGCCACTTATCGGGCTTGTTCTTTGTCTCTGCACAAATGAGAGCTTTTTCATAGCATGTGAATGGCTTTCTTTCTGCTGGTCAGGTAGACAGAGAGCCGGCCTGTGCTGAGCCAGCGCATGGCATGGCCAAGAATTTGTGCTCCTGAAACAACGTTGGCAACGTACTTCTACCTTGCCCAGAACTACCGACTTGTTCCCACGGCCCAAGAGGCCCAGTCTTTTTGGCTTCTCACCTGGCACTTGCGTCCATCCACCGGCCCCAAGTCCTCTTCAAACTCAACCCCCAGGTCAAAGTCCATGATGTAGTTTCGAAGGGAAGTCAACGTGCGGATAGTCATGTGGTCGCCAGTGTGGATGATCTCTTTGTCCGGCTTGAGAAGGCAAACCAGTTTCCTCAGAGCGACGTTGATGTCTAACCAGGATGGCAGGAGGACACAAAGGAAACAGATAAGGATGCGGTGCGTGTGGGAACGACTCACAGGGGCAATAGGATCCTGCTTTTCTCCTCCCTTGCCCCACCTTTGAGCACGCCACCTCAGGGAGAAAAAAAAACGGCAACAAAAAACACAACCCCCAACAGTCTGCAGTAAACATATATCCTGCCTTCTCCCCTTTTATCCAAGACAGCTGATATAATAAAACACACGCATGAGAAAACTGAACTAAAAGGCTCCCTGTAAAGACCATTGTTTCAATACATATGCACTTTCTTCACCTACTTGCTCTTGAAAATGGCATCCTGGCTAAGAGACCAAGTAGTTTATCACATGAAGGAGATTGGGAGTTTATCCAATGAATATCTCAGAAAAATGACATTATTATGTGAAAACAATTTCACACGACGGTCGCACAAAACCATTTGTTAAAGTGATCACAAAGAACCATTAGCGTGCATCTTTTACTTTCAGGATTTCAATGCATTTCCGATATCGGTTTATTTGCGCAATTGTGTGTGATAATCACTCGGGCAATTACTTGCCATTTTCGCTTTATTTGCGGGATGCTTTAAATGCGCTTTAATCTCTCTTTAATGCTGAAATTAGCCCCAGTGTGATAAACTCCCAAAGGGAGACACCAGGAAGGTCCTCAGGTGAATCTCAGTCCTACCTCTACCTTTACATATGCTTTACATATGAGACACTGGTTTGCCAATAAACTACTAGAGGTAGGACTGAGACTGCACCACTTGGCACTGATGTAATATTTTCAAGTGCATGAAGTGTAGCATCTCCTGTGATTCTGTGGAGTTTATCATACAACGAAATTTGGGGGTATAATGCAATGGCAATCTGAACGCAACCATGAGGTTTCACGTAATTGCGAAAGAGTGTATCTCACGCAATTTCAGGCAACGGGAAGTCATTCCGAACACAATCATGGGGTTTCACGTAATTGCATATAAGAGTATCTCATGCAATTTGGGGCAATGGGGGGGGGGGGTCATTTTCGGGAAATGGGAAGTCATTCTGAACGCATTCCAAATGCAATCAGATTTCACGCAAATTCACTAAACTAGTGAATTTACGTGAATTCGAATTGACTCCATTCAAAATTGGGAGAAACTCCTCCTGTGTGATAAACTCCTATGATTTCATGGTAAGCCCTTGCTACGCAAATTTATAAAATTAGGCTTGCGTTGTTGTTGCTTCTGTGTTGTAAATGTCAGAAACAATGACGACACATGCCTAATTTTATAAGTCTGTGTGGCAACGGCTTACCATGAAATCATAGGATCATAGGAGATGATTTCAATGTTTCAAACCCTTGTTTCAAACCCTTGAAAATACTGTCTCAGTGCCAAGCGGTGTAATAACATGTTGCCAATGAGTGGCGAGAGAGGATTCGTTTTGTAATCGTAATGAATAGAGAAGGAAAGTGCCAGGGCAGAGCTCCGCCTAAGCTTGCCTGGCGTCCAAACTAGTGGTGTAAAGAATATTTGTCCAAATTCGATAAACAGAAGACATACCTATTATGCAAAGATTTCAAAAGCTTTTTAAAGAGAAGAAATGATGAGCGCTTCTCGACCGACGAGTGAGAATTTTGGTTTTTAATTTGATGGCCAGGATTTGAGTAAACCTACCATTCATATTGGTTTTTTTTTTCCAGCAGAGGAATGTTCTATAAACTTCCTTTTGAACCTTTTGAAAGTGGGACTTTTGAAAAGAATTTTTTTTTTAAATAAAATCACATCTAGTTGTTGATGGGCGAGAAGAAGAAGAAAATAAAATTGGTTTGTTACAACACTGTTCCAAACCCGCTCTGTCTGGTCTGAAGGGGGGTCTGGCTTCGTCCCTTTCTTGGGGCTTTGGGTGGCACTCTGCACATGCTCCAAGGTGCTCTTGGAAGACAACCCCCCCTCAAAAAACCCAAACCCTGGACTTTCTTTGCAGGAGCTTCCAATCCCAGATCCCTTCCTGTCTTGACTGAAAGTTTATCACATGGGAGGAATTTCTCTCAATTGCGAATGGAGCCAATTCACAATTATGCGAATTCGCTAGTTTAGAGAATTTACATGAAATCTGATTGCGTTCGGAATGTGTTCAGAATGGCTTCCCATTGCCCGAAAATGACCCCCCCCCCCCATTGACCGAAATTGCATGAGATACTCTAATACGCAATTACGTGAAACCCCATGATTGCATTCGGAATGACTCCCCATTGCCTGAAATTGCGTGAGATACACTCATATGCAATAACGTGAAACCCCATGAATTGCGTTTGGATTGCCATTGCGTTATACCCCCAAATTCCATCGTATGATAAACTCCTGGATCTAGGGGTGTGTGTGGTGGTGATGGTGGTGGGTTTGACTCACCTAAGGCTCGAAGGTAGTTGTCCATGTTGTCCTGGGAGACGAAGCGGTAGTAGCCCGAGAGGTTGGGGGGCATCTTGGGCAGGAGAGGCAGACAGAAAGGGAAAGGGAGGAAGGGAGAAAGAAAGAAAGAAAGAAAGAGAAAGAGAGAGAGAGAGAGAGAGCAGGATGGGTGGATGAAAGAAAGAAAAAGAAAGAAAAGAAGAGGATGGGTGGAGGAAAGAAAGGAAGATAGGAAGGAAGGAAGAGCAAGATGAGTGGATAAAAGAGAGAAGGACAGAAAAGAGCAAGGAAGGAAGGAAGGAAGGGCAGGATGGGTGGATGAAAGAAGGAAGGAAAAAGAAAGAAAGAGGAGGATGGGTTGGTGGGTGAAAGAAAGATTAGGAAAGGAAGAAAGAGCAATATGGGTGGAGGAAAGAAAGAAGGAAAGAAAGAGGAAGAAAGAGGAGGATGGGTGGAAGAAAGAAAGAAAGAGCAAGATGGGTGGATGAAAGAAAGAAAAAAGAAAGAGAGAGCTGGATGGAGGGAAGGAAGGCAAGAGCCGGCTGGATGGAGACTAGAGAAGGCAGGGAGGCAAGCGAGGCTGGGATCTCGGTTGGAGGAGGAGGAGGAGGAGGCTGCCTTCTTGGCTTTCCTTCCTTCCTTCCCTGGGGACCGGTGCCTGCCCTGAGCCCTCCTCCTCCTCCTCTGGGGCTTATATACCGCCTCTGGACGGACTGCCCCACCGCCGTAAGAGTCCCCTCTTGGTCCGCCCCAGAGAGGGAGGAGGGAGGGGGCTCTCTCTCTTTCCTTCTCTCTCTTCCTCTTCCTCTTTCTTTTTCTTTCTCTCTCTCTCTCTCTCTTTTCTCTCTCTTTCCTTCTCCCTCCCTCTCTCTTTCTTTGCCTCTCTCTTTCCCTCTCTCTCTCTTTCTCTCCCTCTTTCCTTTTCTCTCTTTCTCTTTTTCTTTCTCTATCATTCTCTCCCTCTTTCCTTCTCTCTCTCTCTCTTTCAGTCTTTCTCTTTCAGTCTGTCTCTTTCTTTCTTTCCCTTTCTCTCCCTCTTTCCTTTTCTCTCTCTCTCTCTTTCATTATCTTTCTCTTTCCTTCTCTATCTCTCTTTCTCTTTTCTCTCTCTTTCCTTCTCCCTCCCTCTCTCTTTCTTTGCCTCTGTCTTTCCCCCTCTCTCTCTTTCTCTCCCTCTTTCCTTTTCTCTCTTTCTCTTTTTCTTTCTCTTTCATTCTCTCCCTCTTTCCTTCTCTCTCTCTTTCTTTCTTTCCCTTTCTCTCCTTCTTTCCTTTTCTCTCTCTTTCTTTCTTTCTCCTTCTCTTTCCTTCTCTCTCTCTCTCTTTCCTTTTCTCTCTCTCTTTCTTTCTGTCTCTCTTTCTCTCTCTCTCTTTTTTCTCTCTATTTCTCTCTTTCCCTTTCTCACCCCTTTTCTTTTTCTCTTTCTTTCTTTCTTTCTTTCTTTCTTTCTGCCTCTCTCTCTCTCATTCTCTCAATTGAGATTATCACACTAGGGTCAATTCCAGAACCATCCCACAATTATCCCGTCGCCAATAATGGGATATCCATTGCCAATAATGGGAGGATTGTGGGATGGTTCTGGAATTGACCCTCGTGTGATAATCACATCTGAGTTTATCACACGGGAGGAATTTCTCCCAATTTCGAATGGAGCCCATTCGAATTCACCTAACTTCGCTAGTGTAGCAAATTTACGTGAATTCCCATTGCGTTCGGAATGCATTCAGAATGACTTCCCATTTCCCAAAAATGGTCCCCCATTGCCCGAAATTGCGTGAGATACACTAATTCGCAATAACGTGAAACCCCATGATTGCGTTCGGATTGCCATTGCATTATACCCCCAAATTCCCTCGTGTGATAAACTCCTGTGTCTCTCTTTCCCTTTCCCTTTCTTTAGAGTTTATCATACAACAGAATTTGGAAGTATAATCTAATGGCAATCCAAACGCAATGACGGGGTTTCATGTAATTGCGTATTAAAGCATCTCACACAATTTTGGGCAACGGGGGGGGTCATTTTCGGGAAATGGGACGTCATTCTGAACGCATTCCAAACACAATTATATTTCACGTACATTCGCTAAACTAGCGAATTTACGTGAATTCGCATTGGCTCCATCCGGAATTGGGAGAAATTCCTCCCGTGTGATAAACTCCCTTGTGTGACCTCCTCACCAAGAAGACCCTACGATGAGACAGTCCCAAGCAAAACAAAGGGAGGACGAGGACACAAACTTGGAGATCCAGAAAGGAAGGACAGGGGGACGTCACAATAGAAAGGTGAGTCAAGGGCATAAAATTGCTCAGAAGATGGAAAGACAAGCAGCAGACATGTTCAAGAAGCCAAAGCTTGCCCAAAGGAGCACTTCACATATGATAGGAATGTGGAGTGTGAGAAGGAAATGGAGCACATACTAGTGAACTAAAATGGACAGGAATGGGTCACTTTGGCTCAGATAATCACATGGTGTTCTCTTTAGGAAGTGAAAAGATACGAAGATATTGGGCGGCCTTCATACTAAGGAGAGATGTGGCAAAAGCAGTCAAAGGATACAGTGCGAATTCAGACTGAATATGTCAATAAGGCTTCATGGAAAATATCACCATAATCCCTGGTGGCGCAGTGGTTAAATGCCTGTACTGCAGCCACTCACTCAAAACCATAAGGTTGCGAGTTCAAGACCAGCAAAAGGGCTCAAGCTCGACTCAGGCTTGCATCCTTCCAAGGTCACTAAAATGAGTACCCAGATTGTTGGGGGCAAGTAGCTTACAGTTGTAAACCGCTTAGACACTGCTTAGGCGGTATGATGGGGTATATAAATGAAGCTGTTTGTTTGTTTATAATCCAAGTATATGGGCCAACTACAGAGGCAGAGGAAGAATAAATTGATAAGAGTCTTTGGAGTTTATCATACGACGGAATTTGGGGGTATAATGCAATGGCAATCCAAACACAATCATGGGGTTTCACGTAATTGCGTATAATTGTATCTCGCGCAATTTCGGGCAAAAGGGAAGTCATTCCGAATGCAATCATGGGGTTTCACGTAATTGCGTATTAGAGTATCTCACACAATTTCGGTCAATGGGGGGTCATTTTCGAGCAATGGGAAGTCATTCTGAATGCATTCCAAATGCAATTGGATTTCATGTAAATTTGCTAAACTTGCGAATTTATGTAAATTCGAATTGGCTCAATTCGAAATTGAGAGAAATTCCTCCCGTGTGATAAACTCCTATGAAAGAGTAGAGGAAGAAAATGACTAAACATGAACACAGGATTTCAAGCTAACCATAGGCGACTAGAATGCTAAATTTGGCAGCAAAGAAGAATACAAAATCAGTAGGAAGATTCGGATTAGGTAAAAGAAATGAAGCAGGTGGGAATCGGATCAAATTTTGTGAGACCTATCGCCTATTCATTGCAAACACCTATTTCATACATCTAAAGAGGAGACTATACATATGGACATCATTAGATGTCCAATACAAAAATCAGATAGCCCATATATATAATTGGAAGCAGAAGGTGGAGAAGCTCCATTTTTGCAGCCAAAATTAGGCCAGGTGCTGACTGTGGTACAGATCATGAACTACTTTATAAAAAAATAGCTGAAGAAGAAAACAAAACCAGTCATTATACCAAACAATATCTCAACAGAATTTACTGAAATGTAAACAATAGATTTGTTCTGTTAAACATAATTGACGGAGAACCAGAATATGCAAAGTATGTGCAAAGACACTATCAGTGGCCAGAAGGAAAAGAAAAGAAACAACGGATAACAGACAAACACTTCAGGCAGCGAACAAAAGGAGGGAAGGAAAACAAAAGGGAAACAGGAATAAAACCAGAAGCATGAATGCAACTGTACAATGACTAGTGTGCAGGGATAAAGAGGACTACTATAATAATCAATGCAGAGAAATAGAGGACAATAACAACAAAAAGAAAGAACGAGAGAGCTCTTCCACAAGATAAGAGAACTCAAAGGGACTTGCCTTTGAGTTCTCTTATCTTGTGGAAGAGATCTCTCAAACCAATGCTTTATGACAATAAAAAGAACATACTTCAAGTTCAAGAAGAAATAAAAAGATGTTGGATGCAATACACAGAAGAGTTATATAAAAGAGATGAAAAAAGCTGTATTTAACAGGAATAAAAAGGAAAAAAAGAGATGAAAAAATGAATGACACATGGAACAAAGAACCATATGAAGATGAACCCCAAATTCATAGAATCAGATTTGGAAGAGACCTCATGGGCCGTCCAGTCCAACCACCTGCCATGCAGGAACTCACAATCAAATCATCCCCAACAATTAGCCATCCAGACTCCAAAGAATGAGACTCCACCACTTTCCGAGGGAGTATCTTCCCGTTGTCAGGAAGTTCTTCCTTATGTTGAGATGGAATCTCTTTTCCTGTAGCTTGAATCCATTGCACCATGTCTTAGGACTCTTTCAAACGGGGAGGAATTTCTCCGAACTCCGAATGGAGCCAATGCGGATTTATGTAAATTCGCTTGTTTAGCGAATTTACATGAACCCCTGCCCCGTTCGGAATTACTTCCCATTACCCGAAAATAACCCCCTCCTGCCCGAATTTGCATGCGAAGCTTTAATTCGCAATAACGTAAAACCCATGATTGCATTCGAATTGGCTTCCCTCTTGCCCAAATTTGCGTGCAAAGAGTTAATTTGCAATAACATAAAACCCATGATTGCATTCGAATTGACCTTAAATTATACTTCCAATTTAGCCTTGTATGAAAGAGTCCTTAGTCTCTATAGCAACAGAAAAAAAGATTGCTCTGTCCTCAACATGACACCTCTTCAAATACTTAAACAGAGCTATCATCATTCTAAATTCTAAAAGGTGAGGTGGAAGCTGCAATAAAAGAAAGTGGGAAAAATAAATCAATAGGAACAGATCATATTCCAATTGAACTTCTACAGTTCACACAGGAAGAATCGACTCTAGTGTTAAAACTAATATATGTCAACCAATATTCAAAACAAGATGGTAGCCAGCAGACTAGAAATGATCGATATGTGTCCCCATCCACAAAAAAGGAAACACAAAAGACTGGAGCAACTACAGGACCATAGCACTAATCTCCCACACAAGCAAAATCATGCTCAAAATTCTGCAACACAGACTCTACTCATAAATGGAGAAAGAAATCCCAGATGCAAGTGATGTTCAGGAAAGGAAAAGGCCCTAGTGACCACACTGCAAACATGCAATGGTTAATGGAACATAAAAAGGTTTTTTTTGGGGGGGGGGGGTGTCTCAGCTTTTTGCAAAAGCATTTGACTGCATAGACTATGAAAAGCTATGGATTGCTCTTAAAACCATGGAAGTGCTACTACCTTTACTAGTCCTGATAAAGAATCCGTACTTAGGGCAAGAGGCTACTGTTAGAACAGAATATGGAGAAACAGAATGGTTCCCAATTGGCAAAGGGGTCGGACAAGGCTACATTCTATCACCCTATTTTTTTCACTTGTATGCTGAAAATACCATATGAAGAGCAGGCTTAGACTCATAAAAAAGGAGGAGTAAAGATAGGAGGAAGTAATATTAACAGTCTAAGATATGTGGATGACACCAGACTACTGGCAGAAAACATCACAGATTTGAAACAATTTATTTAGGAAATTCAAAGTAAAAAGTGCAAAAGCAGGCTCAATGCTGCACATAACAAAAACAAAACTAATGACCAAAGAGAACCTATATACTTTCAACCTAGACATTGGAGTTTATCACATGGGAGGAATTTCTCTCAGTTGCGAATGGAGCCAATTTGCAATTACATGAATTCGCTAGTTTAGCAAATTTACGTGAAATCTGATTGCATTCGGAATGCATTCAGAATGACTTCCTATTTCCCGAGAATGACCCCCCATTGCCCGAAATTGAGGAGATACTCTAATACACAATTGCGTGAAACCCCATGATTGCATTCGGAATGACTTTCCTTTTGCCCGAAATTGCGTGAGATACACTAATTCACAATAACGTGAAACCCCATGATTGCGTTCAGATTGCCATTGCATTATACCCCCAAATTCCGTTGTATGATAAACTCCAATGAGGAAATCAGAATAAAGATTTCCTGTACCTTGGATCAGAATCTTGTACCATTGATCAGAATGGAGAAATCAGAAGACTAGGAATGAGTAGGGCAGCTATGAAAGCATTAGAATAGATCCTAAAGAGTAAAGATATACAACTGAGCACTAATGTTAGAGTCATCCAAGCCATTTTATGATCACCATGTACGGATGCAAGAGCTAGACAGTGAAGAAAGCAGACAAGAAGAAAACCAATTCATTTGAGATGTGGTGCTCAAGGATAGTGCTAAGGATACCTGTGATAGCCCAAAAGACAAACATCTTAAGAGATCAAGCCTGAAATATTCTTGGAAGCCAAGATGTTGTGCTTTGGCCACATCATTTGAAGGCACGAGTATTAGAAAAGATAATAATGCTAGGAAAAGTGAAGGGATGTAGAAAGAGAGGAAGGCTGCACGCTCAGTTAGGAATTCACAGGCATCAATGAATTTATAGGCTCTAATCAGAGCAATGGAGGACAGGGGATCTTGGCAATGTCGCATCCACAGGGTTGCCATGAGCTGAGGTTGACTTCAAGGCAGTTAAGAACAAACAAACAAACAGCTTCTTTTATATACTGCTTCATACCACCTAAGGAGTATCTAAGTGGTTTTCAACTGTAAGCTACTTGCCCCCAACAATCTGGGTAATCATTTTAGCGACCTCGGAAGGATGCAAGCCTGAGTCGAGCTTGAGCCCTTTTGCTAGTCTTGAACTCGCCACCTTATGGTTTTGAGTGAGTGGCTGCAATACAGGCATTTAACCACTGCACCACCAGGGCTCCTGGTGCAACAGCAGCAGCAGCAGCCAGGTATTCCTGTACTACGTCTTTACTTATTCTGTGCTGCATTTCAATTTTAGTTCATTTTTAATGATGGTCATTGGGGGACAAAGGTGGGAGGAAAGATATTGCCTAAAGCTAACGTAGAGCCAGTGCAGTGTAGTGGTTTGAGTGTTGGACTATGACTCCGGAGACCACAGTTAGATTCCCAGCTTGGCCATGAAACCCACTGGGTGACCTTGGGCTATTCACATACTCTCAGCCTCAGGCAGTGGCAAAGCTCCTCTGAACCAATATTGCCAAGAAAACCCCAGGATAGGTTCACCTTAGGGTTGTGATACATTGACAATGACATGAAGGCACACTGCAACAACAACAAAGCTAAACTGACTAGATAGCCATATGAATGGTGGAGGGAATGTAGTGCTGGGCCCACTGCTGATGGACTGGAGTTTGTGGCTACAGTTCACTTCTTCTGTCCTTCCTCCCCCATGTGCCTTGATAGATTTTTTGTTCAAGGACTGCATTTCTGAGGTCCGAGAAGGAGTCTCCGGAAGACTGAAGTGTTCTGTGACTGGCTTTTGTGTGTTCCCATTCCTAATGTCTGACTTATGCCTGTCTGCCCAACATTGAGTACGGAAGGGCATCATTGATAGAGGCAGATTGCTTACTTCTTTTCTAAAAAGTTACAGGGGGCCCTTGATATCTGCTGAAGTTTGGTTACAGGACCCCCTGTGGATAACAAAATCTGTGGATGCTCAAGTCCCATTAAATACAGGGCCAGAATAAATTGGTGTCCCTTATATAAAATAGCAAAATCAAGGTTGGCTTTTTGGAATTTGTATCTTTTTGGACTATTTTCAGACTGTGGATGCTTGAATCCAGGGGTAAAAATAGATCTGTGGATAAGGAGGAGGCTTGTTTTCTGCTCCTCCAGAGAACAGGACCCGGAACAATGGATGCAAGCTCCAGGAACAGAGATTCCACCTCAGTATTAGGAGGAACTTCGTGACAGTAAGAACTTTTCAACAGTGTAAGACTCTTCCTTGGAGAGTGGTGGAGTCTCCTTCTTTAGAGGTCTTTAAACAGAAGCTGGATGGCCATCTGCTGGGGGTGCTTTGATGGAGAGTTCCTGCATGGTAAAAGGGCGGTTGGACTGGATGTCCCTTGGGGGTCTCTTCCAACTCTATGATTCTGTGATTCTAATACAGGAATACCTAGTTAATCTAAATGAACTGCAGGATTATCATGGATTATTCACAGGATGATTAGGAGGAACTACCTGACAATAAGGGCTGTTCAACAGTGAAACACACTTCCTTGGAGAGTGGTGGTCTTTAAACAGGAGTCTCCTTCCTTGGAGGTCTTTAAACAGAGGCTGGATGGCCATCTGCCAGTGGGGATGCTTTGACTGAGAGTTCCTGCATGGCAGAAGGGGGTTGGACTGGATGGCCCTTGGAGACTCTTCCAATTCTAGGATTCTATGACTGAGAGTTCCTGCATGGCAGAAGGGAGTTGGACTGGATGGCCCTTGGGGGTCTCTTCCAACTCTAGGATTCTATGATGGAGAGTCCCTGCATGGAAGAAGGGGGTTGGACTGGATGGCCCTTGGAGACTCTTCCAACTCTAGGATTCTATGATTGAGAATTCCTGCATGGCAGAAAGGGGTTGGACTGGATGGCCCTGGGGGGGGGGAGTCTCTTCCAACTCTAGGATTCTACGATTTAAGTCTCTGAGACCAGATGAGCAACACCTGGTTGTTCCATCCGATGGTTCTGGGGAATTCTATGATCCTCTATCTCGTTTTGATCGCGTTTTCAGGGCAATTGCGCGATGATCCCGGGTTGATCCCGGGTTAAACTCGATAGAGGTAAAGGAGGAAGGGGCAGCCCCACATCTCCCCTCCCAGGTGGGCCCAAGGCAGTAGTCCCTAGTCCTGGGTGGGGAGTGGGGGGGGGCTCTCCCACCCTGGACCCCTTCTTCCCTGCAGCACCTGCCTGCCTGCCTCTTCTTCCCTGCATTGGCTGCCGGCGCCTATCCATCACCAGCAGGGGCTGCTGACATCATGCTGCAGTAGCTGGGCTGGGCTGGATGGGCTGGGCAGGGCAGCAGCAGAGAAGAAGAAGAGAGGAGCAGAGCAGAGCAGAGGAGGAGGAGAGCCACTGCTGCTGTCCCATCATCATCTCCTCCACTCTGATCCAGAGCTCCAGCCAAGGCAGGACCTCCAGTGGCCAGTGGAGAGAGAGATCAGAGACCCCAGGAAGGAAAAGAGAAAGATCAAGTCTCTGGGGCCCTTCAGGATGGCCCTCTCCTCTTCCTCTTCTCCCTCCCTCCTCTTCCTCCTCTTCCTCCTCCCTGGAGCCCTGCTGGGCAACAAAGGTGAGCCAAGGAAGCAACCCAAGGCTTGATTGCCCCCCTGGCAGCCATCCCCACCCCCCTTTATATTCCTATTGATTGATTATGGGAGAAACCTGTCTCTAAGGGAGGAGGGCTGCAAGAGAGAAAAGGATGCAGAGGATGGAGAAAGCCACCAGAGAGAAGAGCTTTCTGCATTCCAAGCACGGATACTGGAGAGACGCACACGCTGAGCTGGGTGACACGAAAACATCTTAGGGGTAGCCGGGGTTGGCCGCAGAGCCGACCCAAATCCCATCCCAACGGGGATACTTTTATTGGGACAAGCGAAATGCACTGTCACCTTTGTGCACAAGAGACAGGTGCGCGTCAAAGTATCCCCGTTGGGACGTGATTGGATAGGCTATGGGGCCAACACGGCTACCCCTGGGTGTTTTTTAGTTACATTGGCGCATAAGAGACAGGTGTGCATTTTGGTGGGCCCCATAAAGGTATCCTTGGACCTTATCAGACGGGAGGAATTTCTCTTTATTGCGAATGGAGCCAATTCGAATTCACGTGAATTCGCTAGTTTAGCGAATTTACGTGAATCCAATTGCGTTCAGAATACGTTCCGAATGACTTCCCATTACCCGAAAATGACCCCCCCCATTGCCTGAAATTGCGTGGGATGCTTTAATTTGCAATAACATAAAACCCATGATTGCGTTCGGAATGACTTCCCTTTTGCCCGAAATTGCGTGAGATACTTTAATTCGTAATAACGTGAAACCCCATGATTGCATTCGGATTGCCATTAGATTATACTTCCAATTTCCGTCGTCTGATAAGGTCCCTTGTTTGTTATGTTACACATCTGGGTGTGAGACAAGAGGGAGAGGGAGGTTGGTGGATCCCTGGTTGGAGCTCCCAATGCAGGATTAACCCACCCTGGGTCCTCTATAAGAAGGGAGGGAAATTAATTCATTATCCAGGTGTTTGAAGGCTGTCATCCATAGTTTTTTGTGGGTTTTTCGGGCTATGTGGCCATGTTCTCAAGGGGTTTATTCCTGACGTTTTGCCAGCATCTGTGGCTAGCATCAGTGTCCATCTGTGGAAGATGCCAGCCGCAGATGCTGGAGAAACGTCAGGAGTAAACTCTTCTAGAACATGGCCACACAGCCCAAAAAACCCACAAGAAACTAACCAGGCGCTCTTGGAGAATAGGGCGGTGTTTCGGTTACCAGGGTGTGTACATGTCTCTCTCTGTGTGTGTGTGATCCAAAACATTCTCAGGGGATGGAGAAGACCCTTGCCACCTCATGAAGGAGAAGGAAGGGAGTGTGAAGAGCATCTGCTTTCTATTGTGACTGTTCTCCTCCCTTAAAAATTGTGTGTGTATATGTGAGGGAGAGGGAAGGAGGGGGAGCTATGCAGCACCATTAGGATTCAGAGAGCCTGTTGGTTTTGCAGAGAGAGGGAACAGGGATGCTTCTCTCCCCGAGTGCCAGTCCTAACCACCTGCAAACAAGGCTGGCTGGCTTTGGCTCTTAGGGCAGGAACCTGCCTGAGACCCTCTCTGAGAAAGAGGCTCCTCTCACCAGCTCTTCAGGTGGTCCACGGAAAAAGAGGAGGATCGATCCCTCCATCTTCAGCGTGTTGCCCCAGCAACAGGGGCATCTTTTGCACTAACCCCCCTTGCCATGTCTGAAAGGAAGAAACCTGGGTGGTAGAGATATGCAGGTAACCCCAGGTGAGGGGTTTCTCACTGAAAAGGGAGAGATGCTGGTTTTTTTGCTGGATCTTTTGACACCAAGCCTGATCACAACCTGGTGAGATGGCTAACCTGACTTGAGAGGACTGCTTGTGGTCTCTGGGCCCCCAGAACTCTTCTCTGCTATTCCATCTCAGTTTTTAAACCTCTCATGTTCCTTAGGTTTATGCCGCATCCCTTTTGCTCTCCCACCTTGGGCTGACAGCAGACCTACCAATGCCCCCTGGTCCAAAACTGGACTGTTTCCATTGAACTGTGCCCTTCAGTGCCTATTCCTGCATTAAGAAGTGTGCATGGGCAGAATCAGCTCATCTACTCAGATCCTCTAGACCAGCATCTTGTTTCCAACAAGAGCAAAAGGGAGCCTTTCAGAAGGAGAATATGAAGGCAGTGATTGCCACACACCAACATTACCACCAGTTTTTGTTCCCAGCATCTATTATTGAAAGGCACACACTTGGCTATTAAACACCAATATCTTTTGATAGGACAGCCTTCTCCCATTCTGTCTTATCTGGATAAATTTGGCAAAGCCTTTTTGATAGCTTTCAGAGCTAGTGGCTACTGCCACTTTATCTTATTGTGGTAAATTCCATAAAATTTGTGGTTCTTTCTTTGTAGGGCCATCCTCTGGTTGTTCTGATACTTGCTTACAAATCCATTATGGCTGGTGGGTGACTAGAAAGTTCTAATGCAATAAGAGACTGGTGAACACTTAGTTTCCATATATTCTCTCCACAGTATTCAACAACCCTGGAATTGGTATAGACCAGTAGTCTACTTTTCATATCTGTGAGATTGTCTGGGGCAGTCAGGGCCAAGAGCAGTTTAGGCACATGAAATAGGAGCTGGGTGTGTTTCTGCTGCCATTTAGATGACTATAACAGCACCTTATTTTAGATTCAAGATCACACAAATGGTAGAAATTGCACATCCTGTTCCTTCATGAAGGCACAAGGATCTCCCACATGAGCACAGCCTCCTTGTACTGTTTGATCACAAGCTCACTGGCATTAGGAACAGCCCAAGATGATGTGTGTCTCAGGTAGAAAATCCAGTCTTCACTAACTTCAGTTTTCAAAAAATATCACGTACCCAAACCTATCATGACCTTATGCAGGAACTGCAGATTTCAGTAAGGCTCAAGCCACTGGATTGACCCAAATGGATCCTATGGATTCTATGCCTCACTCTGTTACTCTTAAAAGGACTCTCAGTCCATCTTTTCTGAATTGGTTCCTTCACCTTGTCTTTTCTTGCCTTGTGATTGTCCTCAAAGGTCCTCTTGTGGGAGTCTCCAGCAAACATGGATGGCTTTACTGCATGATGGTCAGCATGGCTAATGTGCATTGCAAATTAAAGAGTCATGGAACTGGAAAGGACCAAAATGGCCACTTGGTCCAATCCCCTGCCATGTAGTAACACACCACTAAATCTCTTCTAAGAGATGGCTATCCATGTTCTGTTCAAAGACCTCAGAAGACAAAGTCTCCACCATCTTCCAAGTCAATCTGTTCCACTGTTGAACAGAAATTCTATCTTATGTTTAGGTGGAATCTCTTTTCTTGTAATTTGAATCCACTAGTTTTCATTCTTTTCTCTGCAGAGCAGCAAACAAGATTATTTCATTTACTGTTTGATAGCCCCTCAGATATTGAAAGATTATAGTTTTTTGTGGAGCTTTCGGGCTATGTGGCCATGTTCTAGAAGAGTTCCTTTCTGATGTTTCGCCAGCATCTGTGGCTGACATCTTCAGAAAAGATGCCAGCCACAGATGCTGGTGAAACGTCAGAAAGGAACTCTTCTAGAACATAGCCACATAGCCCGAAAGCTCCACAAAAAACTATGGATGCCAGCCATGAAAGCCTTTGACTCCACTATTTAAAGATTGCTATCATGTCACTTCTCCAGTCTTCTCTTTTCAGAGCTAACCCTACCCAGCTCCCTAAGTTGTTCCTCAAAGGGCCTGGTTTCTAGACCTTCTACCATCTTGATCACCATCCTCTGGACACATTCCAGTTTGTCCATATCCTTGAACAGTGGGGCTTAGAACTGAATTCACGATTCCAGGTGAAGGTTGACCAAAGCAGAATACTGTAACTTCCCTCCACCAGGATGCTATAATTGTGACGATGCAACCTAGAACTGCATTCTCACTTTTGGCCACCACATCACACTTCTGACTTAGGCTTAGTTTGTAGTCTACTAAGACGCCTTGATCTTTTCCACCTGGGCCAGGTGTCACTCCTGTACTTGTGCATTTCATTTTCTCCTGCCTAAATGTAGCATCTTTACATTTATCCATGTTGAAATTCATTTTGTTAGTTCAGAGGTGTTAGCTGCCCCTCCTAATTTCTTGTCACTGCGGGAGCTCTGCTGCATGGGCTGGGTTCCAATGGGAGGCACTTGCTTCAAGGTGATCATTCCAGGTGCTGATACCTTCCCAGCTTTCCCTCCGTTCTGAAAGTCTTCAGGACGCTTGCAGGGTTGCTCAGTTGTGAATGGAGGAAGCCACATCTCTGTCTGTGGAGGATAAGCCTAGAGAGGGTGGGGGTTGTAACTAGGCCATTGTGATCTAATCCCAGAGACCCAATTTGCCAGAGAATGGTTGGGGGTGGGGGGGTGGGTGACTGGGGAGGGAGTGTCAATTTATAATGATTTTTCTTCTTTTCCTTTCTCTCTCTAACCCCCACCCTCTTCTATTTTCCCTGCCCTGGAGGTTGTGTGATAAAGATTAATTTGCTATTTCTGGGCCTGTGACATTTTTCAGAGCCTTCTGCTGGCTGCTGCCTCAATGTTGAGTCTGGACCTGGTCCAGCCAACAAGATTAGCACTTCAGGCAATGAGGAGGGGTCACAGGGAACATGGCACATGGCACATGCCAGGACAGCACAAGGGATGCTGCTTGAGGCTGGAGATGGATGCATGGAGAGAGCAGAGCAGAGCTGCGGACATGGCGGGGGTGGTGGATGGGTGGCTGGGGGGACCAAGGCCTTCTCAGCAGACTTGTTTTGTGGAAACTCCCTCCCTCTTTTCCCTGCAGACACTTCCATCCACACATCTAGCCAAAACAAAGTCCAATCCTTGTGACTTTTGCCTCCCTCTCTGTTGCTTCTTCTGCTGTTGAAACTGTAGCTGCAAGCTCCCTGGAAGCAAGCACCTGGGTGCAGCTTATGAAACTCTTTAAAGAGAGAACTAAGGCAGGCCTATGGATGGCACTGGTGTCGCCACAATATCCGTCGCAGGAACACCTCTATTATAAATTGCCTGACTGTGGCTTTCTCCAGATTTGACCTGTAGAGCTTCTTAAACATTTTCCCTGAATGCAGGGCTAGCATCCCATTTTCCTGTTTCCAAATCTTTAGCCCTCAGTAGAACTTTCAAATAATGGAACTTATAATGTACGAAAATGTATTGGGCTTTATGATTCTTTATTATTTTTTTTACTAATTTGATGGATTTTATGTTTATACACACACACACAGAGTGACTTTATATTTTATAGTTACTTAGAAGAGCTTTCTGGGCAAAATGGGGTTTATCTGTCTTTGTGCATGTTATGAAATGAAATGTAGGGATTAATTTAATGCTATCTGGAGTCTAAGTAGAAGCATTTCAGAGTAGAAACCTTTGCCTAGCCCAAGACAGTCAAATAATGGCCGCACACTTAAGAGCATTTAACACTGTCAGAACAAAATGGAATAGTAAAGAGATTAGATATTTACATTAATTACAGCAATAATCCCACAACTAATTAGGTAGCTGGTACTGTGAAACAATGTCTGAAAGCATAAGAAAAATTTAACAGATTGGAGTAGCTTCATGAAGGTACTTGGTGTGTGTGTGGAGAAGGATTACAATAAGGAAAGGATAAGCTCTGCTGGTTTTCTCTCTCTCTTTCTCTCTCTCTCTCTCTGGGTGTATACATACTGCAGAATTAAAGCAGCTTGATGCCACTTTAACTGCCATGATTCTATCCTACAAAATCCTGGGATTTGTACTTTGGTGAAGTATTCAGCCTGGTCTGTCAGAGAGGTTTGGTGCCTCACCAAACTACAAATCCCGGGATTCTATAAGTCAGAGTCATGGCAGTTAAAGTGGTGTCACACTGCTTTAATTCTGCAGTGTGGATACGCCCTCTGTCTCTGTCTCTCACTTGGTGTCTGTGTATCTGTCCAGTGATTGCTCAACAGGCAGCAAACTACTGTACAAGGATCAAGCCAGCTTTGGATCTGATGGATCCCCAATTGTTCTATTCCATTCCACAGGGCAGGTCCATGATTGGCTTGTTAGCTGCAGCAGCTTTGAGCTGGAGCACCAAATCACTCACCCCACTTTCAGTCAGGGCAGTTTCAAATTATGACATCCTGGGCCAAACTCCATTCTGCCTTACTAGACAGAAGTCAGTTGGGTTTAAAATGTGGTGGTGATGGTGGTGGTAAGATCTACCATATCTGTCCTCATGATTATCCTGTCCTTCATTTTATTATATATTTTATTTTATACCTTCTCTAGAAAGCTGGTTATTTTATTTTATTTCCTAGAAATGGTTCATGGTCCTGGGCCTCATACTTCTTGGTCCTGGGTAGATCTCTCTGACCCGTAAAGCCTACCACATTGGCAATTGCCATTCATTGGAGGGTGGCTGCTTAAGCTGTCACTTGGAGGTGCTTCTAGTAGCAGTTATGTAGTGGGAGACATTTTGCTCATGTTTCTGTCTTTGTCTCTGGCTGCTGCAGAGTAAGCTGCCCTCCCTCTTGGCTGCCATCTGCGCATTGGGCCTCTCCGAACAGTTTAAAATATATGATTAGTGTGCCAACTTCATTCCTAAATCCCAGTTCAATAAAAACAAGGCATACATTTTTGTTGTTGTTGTTGTGTGCCTTTAAGTCTTTTCTGATTTTATGGTGATCCTAAGGCAACTAATTTGCATCCTGTTGTTTTAAATTGGATGTGCACCCCAGTCCTATCTTGCCTTTAGCAGGATGTAGTACCAACTAAATATGCATAAGACTGCACCCTTAGTCATTAATATTTCTGATAAATAGATGAATTTTGTGTGTGTGTGTGTGTGTGTGTGTGTACTTTCTTCATGTGATTTCTCTCTTCTGTATCCTGAAGAGGACGCAAAGTAGATGGAAGATACAATACAGCACTAAGGTGTAAAGAGACATTATGATTCTGAATGAGTACATTGATGTGGATGGCTTTAATCCTATTTACCACCTCTTTTACACTCCAAATTCTTTCAGCCAACAAGCACAAGCCCTGGATTGAGGCTGAATATCAAGGTATCGTCATGGAGAATGACAATACAGTCCTGCTGAACCCACCCCTCTTTGCTCTGGACAAGGATGCTCCACTGCGCTATGCAGGTATGTGGATGGAGGGTGGCTGGGAGAGGGAGAAGAACAGAATCATTCCAAGGTTAGATATTTCTTATGCACAACCTCAGTCTGAACTAGATCTAGGTCTGTATTGGAAAATGTCTGCTGGCAGCTTCAACAGTACATACAGTGAAAGCATTGTACAGTATGTATATTTTCAAGCCGTTGAATGTAATACATATTACAGTGTTATAAAATTAAAGTGGAATATACTTTATAAGTATATTTTTATAAATGCAAAAGGCTCTGCTTATTAGACTTCCTAATGTTTTTTCATTCACTGGTAAAAAGGCATGAGTAGGTATGTTTTCCTACTGAGAATCCATTATACTGCAAGTACATTTTTTGTTAGGATGGTATAAGTAAGGATCAAAATGAGTCTGACTTTAAATACATGACTTACTCTTGCATTGGTTCTTTATTTGTTTTGTTTTGCTCACTAACTATCAACAGCAGGAGAACTCAGTTTAGACAGGGAATCAGATTTTGGGGAGAAAGGGAATTTAATGATTTGACCCTTAGTGGTCACCATCTGGATCTTGCCCTGTTGTGGCTACTGAATGTTTTAAAAGCATGAAAGGGCCAATCACATGTTTAAAAACACCTCTCATTTGGTCCCCCAGACTCCAAACACTGAGGATATGATCTAGTATACATGTGCCACAATGTACATATTTAATGCTTACAAAGTGTGGCTCCTTGTATGTGGTAGGGGTGGTAGGGGAGGTGGTGGATGATAGAGGAGATGGTGGAGAACTCGATTTGGGCTGGGATTCCTGTCCCCCAGGCTTCCATGGGTGAAGTGGCAGCAGGAGGAATGGTATGGGATGGAACAAAGTGCCGTCAGTCAGGAGAGCAGGATTGGGCACACAGGCCAGAGCTTCCTCATACCTGTTGTGTGCTGGCACTCTGTTGTCACCTCCCCATAGCTATGGTTGGGGTTTTCCAAATTATAGGGCATTTGCTTCAAAGATTCAGGGGTTTGTTTTCCTCGACAGAGTCTCCGAGGGAAGGAGTTAAATGTCTATATGTAAGTGGGCACTGGGCAAATTTCTGACACTGAGCCCATTCTATGGAGATTATTGCACAAGTAATCTGTGCTGGGATAGATGTGGGTTGTAAGCATCTGGAACACATCTTATAGCATGGCCGGGAGCCCAGACAGTAGGCAGCCCGTATCCAACTCGGGCGTCTCCAGTAGCTTTTATGAATGGGATTTTCCTATTCTTGAAAAGCTGTTAGAGAGGTCTGGGTTGGATATGGGCTGCCTGCTGCCCGGGCTCCTGGCCATGCAATAAGATCCGTTGAAGAGAGTTACAACCCGTGTCTATTCCATCGTGGATTTCCTGTGTGATAATCTCCTTAGTCTTCGCCTCCACCACCCAGCCATCCATTCTCAAAACATACTTTCCCTCCAGTGTGTGTGTGGGTTTTTTTTTCTTTTCTTCTTTTACCCTTAGTGTAATGCTCTTCCTGTGAGTGGCTGAGAAATAGGCCTTAGTACTAGTATAATAAATCTAAAAGACCATATTATTTGTACATTTGTACCAGAAATCAGCTAGAAGAGGACTCCAGCCAGCCAATTGTTTGCCCAACTCTGACAGGCCACATTCCCGAAATCTTAGCCTCCACCAAGACATGTGGTCTAAGCAGGAACCTAAACTTGATCTGGTTTTCTAAGTCCTCTTTCCTAACATCTCTCTGCACAAATACTGTTCTGTGCTAACATGAATGGTTCCCGTCAATCACTGCTTTCTGTCAGCCTTTCTTGTACATGTGGCCACCTTCATCGGTCCAGTTTCTGGTATCATTTCAAAAACTTAAACCAGAGTAAACTGTTATTTACCAAGAAAGCCCAAGAAAACTAAAATTCAGGATAAAATATGTGATTTATTCATACAAATATTTACATTTAACCTAAAATCATGCCCCCCCCCCCCCCCCCATATTTGACCTAAAATCAGTAATCTGGATTTTTCTTCTTCATGGAGCTGTATAGAAGGTAGAAAAGAGATATCAATAAATGAGACAGAAAAAGGAAAACTCCCCGCTATAAGGGGAAATGTACTGTGGGCTTCTGCCTGCTTTTAGGATGTGGAACACTCTGGCTGGGCTATTCCTTGAGATATATGTTTCCATGAAGGCCCAAAGAAAGGTTCTCCCATATCATCAGGGTCCCACCTGGATTACTGTCTTGATGTAGAAGTGCCAGGGTTCAGTAGTTGGACCATATCTCCCTAAATGTAGGAAGGTAATGGTAGCAGCTTCATGCAGTGATCTCACGATGTGACTTCTCTTTGTATTACCTATGAACCACAAAAAGACATGTTTTAAAAGTGAGTTTTGGAGAAGATATGTGCCATTCATGTGGCAAAATACTTGACACAATCTGCTATGTGGAACATCTCTCCGAAGCTAGAAAATGATGAATTGCTAGTAAAAGTTACCTCTAACCTTTTCCTTATGAGGACATAATGAAACCATGTTTCAAATGTAACAAAAGAGGAAAAGAGAGGGTCATTCGATGCCTTTTTTTTAGCACGACAGGGCAAATAATCTCACTCACACAGTCTGAGTTTGTTCACACTATGGAACCACATCTATGCACAACTCTGAGAGTTAGGGTGCTTACATGTGCAAGGCACTTGAATGAAGATGAAGTTGATTATGTGAATGTGTTTGAAGCATGTTCAAGTTATGCAGAGTTTCATCCTGTTTTATCCTGGTTCTGTCTGCATTGGTTATTCACACTACTGTTGATGCAAAACTTTTTTTAAGACGGGGGGGGGGGGGGAATGATATTAATTATCCTGGGTTAAGTGGCATTCTTTTGGCAGCCCCCCTAAACTTAATTGGATGCATTAGAAAAGCATCTGAACAGATTCAACCCAGATAGTTTTCACCATCTGAATAACCCCTACAATATGAGGAAGGAGGAATAAGAAGAAACCATTCCTAGTTACTTTTAAATGTTATTTTAAGGGACTACTTTAGAAGCATTTTGAGTGGAATTCTTCAAGTTTTATACAAGTCTGGAATGGAAAAGTAACAGACAAAACACTGAGCAATGAGTTACCAAAGATATTTGTAACCCTGTAAAAACTACTTTATTGAGTTTTGCAGATAACTTTGACATACTACCTCTCTGAGCTGCTTAATGGGCATAGATCAAATGGAATTTGCAAAGTAGATATCTTCTGTGAGTTGGTGCTATGTGGCAGAAAACCAGGGCGTATTGAGAGGCATGGTGGAGTGGAGGTGGTCTGGTTTATAGGAAAAAAGAGGTGCTTGCTTTGTGTGTTTTCCCCCCTTTCCACTTTCCATTTCTTTCTTCTGGGGACCCAGGTGAAATTTGTGGATTCCGGATCCATGGGGCAGGGGTGCCTTTTGAAGCAGTGATCCTGGACAAAGCAACAGGCGAGGGCTTGATCCGGGCCAAAGAGCCAGTGGACTGCGAAGCTCACAAGGAGCACACCTTCACCATCCAGGCCTATGACTGTGGTGAGGGACCAGATGGTGCCAACACCAAGAAATCCCACAAGTAAGGCTAAAGGTTTATTGGATTCAGAGTGGTGATAATGCTTCTTTCCCCTTAAGTTTTCAAGGATTTTAGGGGAATACCATTTATGACAGTCTTGGATTAAGCCCCCCAGAAAAACTCTTCCTTCAGGAATTGTGAAGTACAGTATTTTGTATCAGATCTCTGTAGGATATTTAAAAGTCTGTAGAATAGTTAGGTTTTGACTGAATGCCCCTCTAATACTATTTTTCTTTGATTGTTAGTAAATATTATTAATGTGGTCTGTGTAGAGTTTTCTTATGCTCTAAAATACTTCAGACCGTAGGATGGAATTACATGATGTCTCAGAAGGTGTGATACTAAACTTGTGTTTGCTGATGTAATGTGAGTAGTGATGAGATGCTTGAAGGAAAAAAGTGAAGGTAACAAATGGAGCAACCTGAGCAATCCTGTGCCCATTGATCCCTCTGCAAATGTTTCCTGCCCCACAAGACTTTTACCTGCCCATTTGACTTACTTCTAAAGATGGCTGCAGAGAATATAATGAAGAATAACCTGGGAAGGATGTTTGTCAGGGGGAACCGATAGGTAGAGGGAAGGCTAATGGCCTCTTTCCTCATAGAAAATACTTCTACCCTAGTATTAAAAGGGAAACGGTTTAGTAACTCTTTCCTCATAGTGTTCAATTCTGCTCTTGTTTACTAATATCTTATAAAATAGGTAAGAATTATTAATTTGATGTTGGGTGGTGGGGGTTAGAATGGGATTGCTGATTGGCAATGATGGTGCACTTGTGCACTGTGTGTGCACTACGCATAGTGCAAACTCTTGTGCACTGTGTCAGATGGGTTTCTTGGATGCTTTAACCTTCCGCAAGAAGAGACCCTATGAAACCTCTGTTGAAGTCGACAGGCTTGTTTCCTCTGTGCTTTGATTGACTGTGGAATCTGGGAAAGTATGACTCTGGTATTTCCACGCTTAACTATCGTTTTGTGTTCTTTGAGATTCTGCTTCTTAGAGGCAACATGAATCAGCCAGGATTTAAATTTGTGGTAAGCGCTACCTCAATTCAGTCCTGGATTCTTTAATTGCCAATGGCTATCTATGAAGCAAGGAAGAATACTGCTGAGCAAGTGTAAAGGACAGTCCTCTGATCACTGATTAACTACTGCTGACTTAAATTTTGAAAAGAAGAGCATAGAGAGAACTCAGTTTTCCAGGGACATTAGAGGCCTGGCATCTCTCTTCAGAAATGAGTTCATGGGCTCAGCTCTTCATTGACTCTTTTTTGCTCAGGGCCACTGTTCATGTGCGGGTGAATGATGTCAACGAGTTTGCTCCAGTCTTTGTGGATAAGCTTTACCATGTGGCAGTGACAGAAGGGAAGCTCTATGATCGCATCCTGCGTGTGGAAGCCATTGATGGTGACTGCTCTCCTCAGTATAGCCAGATCTGCTACTATGAGATCCTGACTCCAAACGTCCCTTTCCTCATTGACAATGACGGTGAGGACATGAACTGGTCCCTGGATACTAAGTGGCCACATAAACTGGGGAAATATTTTTGTGGGTTTAGGAATGAGACAGTTGCTGTGATATTGAAGGCAAACTAGACAATATGGCAGAATTCAAAGATATAGTCACAGTAATCTGGAAAATCAGTATGCAAAGGGATCTTGCAGCACCTTTGAGATTAACTGAAAGACAGAAGTTGGTAGTGTGAGCTTTCTTAGACTTGAGCCTACTTCCTCAGATGCTTCTTGTGCATCTGAAGAAGTAGGCTGAGGTCTATAAAACCTCATACTACCAATTTATCTCTTTCACTTAGTCTCAAAGCTGCTACAAGATCCCTTTGTATACTAGGCAACATGATGTTTTGTTTTTAACTGAAAAGCGGGTGTTGGAGGTTGCTTGTTTCAATGCAGGAACTGCAAAGTGTGGGGTACAACAAAGACATAGTTAACATTTTCCCTCTCACCACATGCCCACTTAGAATTTTCCTTGACAAGCTGCTTGTCACCACAGAAAATATACAATGCAAAGTGCCACATATCTTTCTCTGGTAGTTGCTTGTCCAAGGCCCTGTCTTTATGGGCCAGAATACTCTGTGAGCAGGCCAGGGGTATTCTGGCCCTGGAGTTGCCTCAGTGTTCTCCCATCACCTGGCAGCTGTACAGTGGCACTACTGAATGGGATAGTGGCAGGAATATAGGTGGTTATATCTTGTGTGCCTTCAAGTCATTTCTGACTCATGACAACCCTAAGGTGAAGCTGTAATGGAATTTTCTTGGCAGGATTTGTTTAGAGGAGGTTAGCCATTGCCTTCCTCTGAGGCTGAGAGAGTGTGACTTGCACAAGGTCACTCAGTGG
Source organism: Urosaurus nigricauda (assembly GCA_034509955.1). Classification (NCBI taxonomy): domain Eukaryota; kingdom Metazoa; phylum Chordata; class Lepidosauria; order Squamata; family Phrynosomatidae; genus Urosaurus; species Urosaurus nigricauda. The sequence continues at coordinate 126,305,665 of JAOEGL010000002.1, forward strand.
GTTTTATGGCAGATCTGGGAATTGAACCCTGGTCTCCAGAGTCATAGTCCATCTCTTAAACCACTACACCATTCTGATTCTCATAGAAGGTTAAACACCCCCTAATCCCACTGCCACTCTTTCTGGTCCCATTCGCAGCCTTAAAACAAATGTTCTGCCATTTTAAAAAAAGAGTTTATTCATGTATCTGCAGCACATTGATTTTTCTACTGGGTGGGTATCAAATGTCATAATAGTCTGTTTAGGTGTGTGTGAATACTTCTTCACGTATTTCAAGATTCAGTAAACAAAATTCAGGAACCACAGTGCTAGGTTACATGCTTGACATAAACAAAGAAAGGCTTTAGCAGACTTGGCCCCTAAAGTTTGTTTAGAAAGGACTCGTGTAAGATTTCTCTTGAAAAATTTATTCTGGTTCTCATGATATTTACTAACACAGGAAACAGGTAGCAGCAGGTGTGGGTTTTCCACAGAGTGTACCTAAAGTGGTCCTCTGATGTATGTACCTGCATTACAGTTGTTGGTTACATTAACACAATACATTGTAAAGGGTCAGTATGCACCTAAAAATGTAATCCAGTTATAGGTTTTCAGGGAGACAACCATGTCACTCTGTTTCACCATTAAAAGGAAAACGGGTCTTTGTGTGTATGGTGGGGGGGGGGGGGGGGGGGAACAGAAGGAAGGCTCTACAGCATCTTTGAGATTAACTAATATATTTAAACATAAGCTTCATGGACTCTATTAAAGCTTACACTAAAATATATCCATTAGCCTCAAATCTACCCTTTTCCTTCTCTAGTTATAAGTGCTATATCTAGTCTTTTTGTACCCTTGTGCTGTTCTGATGTTTCCTGCAATAAACAGAAAGTGAGAAGGGCAGATTTGAATTCCTTAAACATATCATGGACAGAGTTTAGCAGCAGTGTCTGTACCACAAACATGACTTCTGCCATATAAAGTTCTGAATCGCTCAAGGCTTGGAAACCGGTGGACTCTGTTATTTGGGTGGATACTGAAATTATTAGGAGTGTGTACCCATTATGTCTCTTTTTCCTCCTCTTCCCTTTCTCCCTCTCTTTCTCATCCCCACCATACTCACATTCATACCAAATTTCCTTTTTTTAAAGAAAATAAAAGGTATTTTTCATACCATGAGTATACAGATTTCTTTTCCTAAAATTTCCTTTTTGAGTTCCTTCTTTTTCTTTCCCCACGTTTTCATGTGGCCTCCCATTGTATATACCTTTAATGCTGCACACACACACCCTTTTTCCCCCTAGTTTGCATTTCTTGGTTGGCTTTCATGTTTTTCAGTCTTCTAACACATCCTTACTGTTTTCGCCAGGGAATATTGAGAACACTGAGAAACTTCAGTACAGCAGTGAGCGCCTCTATAAATTTACTGTGACAGCCTATGACTGTGGCAAGAAACGGGCCTCTGATGATGCTGAGGTGGAGATCCAGGTGAAGCCCACCTGTAAACCCAGTTGGCAAGGTAAGAGGACCTTTCCTTAGGAACATTTCCTTCCCCTTCATCCCTTTACTTCCCCAAACTGGTCTCTGAACCCTTTGGTGTTTATTTTTGAGTGTTCTTCCTTTCTTACCTTATCAGTTGCCTTTTCACCCTAAATTACCTGGCCTGATACCTATAGCAACTAGCAATAGCAAGTACATTTCTATACCACTTTTCAGTGTACTTAAGCACTCCCTAAGGGGTTTACAATATGTGTAAGCTAATTGCCCCTAACAAGCTGGGTACTCATTTTAGCAACCTTGGAAGGATGCTAGGTTGAGTTGACCCCCGAGCCCCTGGCTGGTATTGAACTCACAACCTTGTGGTTTGTGTACATGTACATACTTGCACCTAACATAAAATGGTGGAATACCATTTTGTAATAGTGTGCACCATCTTTTCTCCTTTTTTGTAATTTAAGATGGCATTTTTTACAAAAATATGCTACCTGAGATTTGTTGAAAACACCCTTGTAAACACCTTTTTAATAAAGTGAAAGTAATTAGCTATATGATTAATTGAATGAGTTAATCAGCTAAATGTCTCAAACCAAATAACATAAATCCAGATTGTAAAGGCCTTGAATCAGAGACCTGATTTTCTCACTTAATTCACTCTGTAATTACCATTTACATTGGTAATAGTGCAGAACTAATAATCACCACAATAGTGGTGATGATGACAAAAATAACATTTTGCTCTAAATCTTTGCTTTACTTTTTACTTTTCTATTTGTTTAATCCCACAATTTCATCTTTGTTTTCAACTGGAATGCAATTTACAGATGGTTGTTGGCAGGAAAAACACTTGAAAATTCAGTGTGAGGCAGGCTATTTTGAATATACCCAAGTCTACATTGCATAACACCCATGCATTTTTAAGATCATTTGCTGGAGCTGTTTTTATAACTGATAATAACTAGAGAGATCTTTCTGTACACCTGAGGCCCCCAGCACAATCAAGGCCCTCCCCAGCCTAACAGATGTCATTCGCTGACCACATAATGCATCATTAGCTTTGGCCTGAGATTTGACACCTAGTTTGTAGCTCTGCCACTTTCCCTCCTCCTACTTCTCTCCTATTAATTTGTATCCTGCATCACCCCCTCAAAAAAAATTGGGACTTAAAAATGGCTTACAGTTTAAAAGAACAATACAATTAAAACATTAAAAAGTGAACATTAAAATAGAATTGCAGCTGTCCTTCCACATTCGCTGGGGTTAGGGGTGAAGCACCCCCATGAATGTGGGAAAAACACAAATTAAAAAAAAAACACTATTCTTTTTACCTAAGAGAACACCTCTCTAGAAATCTCCAGGTTCTCCAGTGCAACTCTATGGTCCTCTTTTCTTGTGTTCCCACCAACCATATTTGTGATAGTGGCGGGACTAAGAGCAGGGCCTCTCCTGATGATCTCAGAGGAGATTATCACATGGGGATGGGATAAGGACGGGATTGCTCCCCCATCCTTATCTCATTTTTTATTGTGATCCTGCAAAAGGCTTTCAGATTGCAGCACTATTGTCCTTCACTGAAGTGGCATTGCATAAATGCAAACTCCCTGTATACAAAATTCCAGGCAATGCCGCTTCAATGATGAGATCTGTGTGATGTCGTTTGAAAGTCTTTTGTGTGATCTCAGTCAATTGCACTTTCTGGATGGCATAATGTCCAGATAAGTGCAATGTTGTATGAAAATCTTGTGATCGCACTATGAGAACAAGAAAAGGATGGGACAAGGACATTTTGTCCCTTCTGATAATCCCCTGGGTCCAGGCAGGCTCATATAGAGAGACGCAGTCTGCCAAATAGCCTGGACATAAGACACATAGGGCTTCATGGGTCATAATCAGCACTTTGAATTGTGCCAGGAAAGAAACTGGCAGCCAGTTCCTCTTAGGCTGTCAGTCCTTTGAATTTGAGGTTCAAGGACTCTGAACCTCCAAAGTATAACATATGAGGTGTGGAACAGAATGGAGATACATCTGCACACCCCCCACTTCCCATGCTGTTTCCCCTTGTTTCAGACTGCATGTGATTGTTCAGTGGGAGAAGCTGTGTTTCCTTGTTCTTCAGACTAACTATTCCCATACAAATAGGTGGGCTGAAAGTGATAATATTTATTGTTTTGTTCTGGTTTACCTTGGATAAAGTAACCCAGAGTCTCATCTGCTAGGAACATCCATAAACTACTAGGATCGCCCATAATAGAGTAATGTTCTAGTATCACCCTAGATCACCCATAAACACATTACTAGGATCACCCATAAACTCACCACCATATGCAGTTGCAGAAGTGCAGCCAAACTGATGAAGTTGGAGTATACGGATTTTGGATCTAATAAGCTTATCACACAGCACTTGGAGGAATGGGGATGGAATGGAACAGAACAGAACAGAATTGGGGGGGGGGGGGGAACGTGTGTTACCACACAGGAGAACACTGCCGATGCCACCAGGATTTCCCAAGCCATTCCCAAGTTATTCCATGAAAGCTGATTTTTAAGAACAGTTCAAAATCGTCCTTGAAAATCGGCTGCCAGGAACAGCTAGGGAATGGCTTGGGGACTTCTGGCGGCATCGGCAGCAGTCTCCCATGCAGTAACACACGCCCCCCCCATTCCATTTTGTTCCCAATCCTCCAAATGCTGTGCAAAAGCTTATAAGTGTTGAACTTGCCATCCTCTGTAGTACTGCAAACAAAACAAAACAAAACAAACTAAAAGGGCAAACATTTTGTATCACATCAAGCTGCCAGTTCTAGCAAAATGGTCCGAGGTGGCTCTATGGGTTAGATATGTGTACATTTAATACATCTCTGTTTGTGCCCCACACCCATAAAGCAGAATATTACAAATCACATAGGATTATAGGTATGGTTGATGTGCATGCCAAAACCCTGTGGCTGTACCACCCTGAACATACTCTGTTGGTAGCCAACCCTTATGCTGAAGGAAAAAGAGGGAGAATTTCTTCATGTCCTCTTTTGATAACATTACTTTAGTTATAGTACTGAGTGATAATTTCTTGCAATTAAATCTTGGGAGCCTGGTTAAATCACACTTTCCTCCTGTTGAAATCTAAAATGGCACCTCTATACTCTCAGCTGGTGGCTGGAAGAAAATGGGACAGTAAATCTGCTCTGGGTTGTAGTACCTAAACCTATTTGGGGTTAGGCTGTAGCATTTTGGACCAGCTCTTTAACTTCTAGGCTAAAGCTGAGAGTGGATTTTGCTCCTGGACATCTGGTTTCCCTCCTCTCACAAGGGGTTGGGGGCTGCTTTTGCATGGATTGTTCCCTAGGAGCCCTTTTAAATCACAGGACTCAAGCACTTGGACTCAGATGGTTGACGGTGGGGCTATCTTGAGTCCAGCTTCAACTAAAAAGGGTCAAGGAACTCAATTGCCCCTGAACAGCAGTAACTGAAAATGCCTCCAAGGACATCTTCTTCCTGGATCCTTACTGGATCCAGCCTCCCTTCTGACCACCAAAGGTATATACTAATCTCAACATAATAAAATCTGTTGATGTAAAATAGATTGAGTATTGTATATTTGTGTAAAATACTCAATCATCATTTCCTAATCATAAGGATGTACATGTTGACTAACAAGTATAACACACTGAACAAAACTTTAAAACATGAATTTATAAAAAAATCAACAACAAGAATGAAATGAATTATACCAGCAGCAACTAATCATGCCAGAAATTATAGTCATCCCTCCATATCCGCTGATTTTTTTATCGACAGATTCAAGCATCCATGGCTTGAAAATATTTTAAATATATATAAATTTCAAAAAGAAAACCTTGATTTTGACATTTTATATAAGGGACACCATTTTACTATCCGATTGTATTTATTGGGACTTGAGCATAGGTGGATTTTGTTATTTTTGTGTGGGGTCCTGGAACCAAACCCCAGCTAGGGCTTGCTGTAGTGGAAAGCAGTTATTTTTGCAATTCAGCAAGAAGCTAGCCTAACAAATGGACAGAGAAGCATTCCAGGCCCAAGGGACTGCAGCCAGGGTCTTTCACTGCTGCCTGGCAAGGCCCAACTGGGCTGTACACAGAATAAGGGAGGGGAAGAAAAATGTTAACTTAGGTTTAACCACAATCGTGCATAATAAGACACCCCTCCCTTCCAGTCCATCCGCAGCCTGGATTTATAGATCCCTAGATATAGTATACAGGAGACCCCCCAAGAATATAGGAATCGAGGAGTCAGTCCAGCGCCTTCTGCACTAAGGTCAGAAACCCTAAACTGCAACAGTGACCAAAAAAATAAGAATTGGGTCCAGAACCAAAGCAGTTCTGCAATAATGCACACATGCAAATAAATTAAGGAGATGAATGTATATATTTAGTTTTGTTCAATGCATGAACAAGAATAGGGATGAACTGTACAGAGAACAAGAAAAAACTATGTAGGAATATTACATCAGGCATAAAGCAAGAAAAGCAGGGTATAGCTAATTATAGATGATATCACTAGAATAGAATAGGACCTCAAGGGAAAAAAAGCATACACAGAGTGCAAAGTCAGACTGTTGAGAAGAATGAAGCAGGAGTGGGGCAGTGAGGAAATGAGCATGGATAGAAGAAGCTCATGCATGACCCTGGACCTTCGGCCACCACTGTTGAAGAGAAATTATATGAGGGAAAGTTCATTCTTTCCCTCAAACTTCCTAGAAGGAAAGGTGGAATGAAAAACAAAATAAAGAATAGATTAGATTTCCATATAAACCTCAGGGAGGTTTGCCAAATCTGTGCCAGCAAGTCCGGCCTGGACATTTTCTAAGATCATTTTATTGTTCAAACTTCTTCTACAGGTTGGAATAAGAGGATTGAGTACACCCCAGGTACAGGCAGCCTTGCTCTTTTCCCCAGCATCCACTTGGAGACGTGTGATGAGCCTCTCTGGAACATCCAGGCTACTGTGGAATTGCAAACAAACCATGTGGCCAAAGGCTGTGATCGGGACAATTATTCTGAGAAGTCTCTGCGCAAACTCTGTGGTATGTATAGTCTTGACATCAAGTATGCTCGGAAGAGGAGAGAAAGAGCAGGTGGTGGTATTACAGGAGGATGGGATTTCCTTCCAGAGGCATCCTTGGCCAATTCATGTGAACTGCCACCTCATGTAGGTGGGCAATGGGTCAGGAGGACATGGTTAGAGTGCAGAGTGTACACATAGAGACCAGAATCCCATTGGGGCACTTCACAAGGGTAAGATGTGGCAGCTAAAAAGCCAATGCAGTTCTAGGCTGCATTAATAGAAGTATAGTATCTAGATCAAGGAAAGTAATAGTGGGGCTGTAGAGACCAGCACTTTGTGCCAGCCTGTATGCGCGGTGAGGGCTGAGATGCTTTAATTCGCAATAACGTAAAACCCCATGATTGCATTCGGAATGATTTCCCATTGCCCGAAATTTGCGTGAGATACTTTAATACGTAATAACGTGAAACCCATGATTGCATTCGGATTGCCATTGCATTATACCCCCAAATTCTGTTGTATGATAAACTCCTCTGATTCTATGATTGTATAATTCTAAGACTGTATCGCTGTATTCCTCTCTTGCTTGCTTATGACTTAGTGGTTGAACTGGTTGGCTGTTGTGCATTGGGTGGGCTCAAGGCCTGTTGTGCAATTGAATGTGCAAGTGTAGGATCTATGACATAAATATGGTGGTGTATATTTATGCTATACAGTGGTCCCCCGGGTTACGAAGGTAATCTGTTCCGGGATTACCTTCATATCCCGGAAATGTTTCGCAACCCGGGGGACCGCTTTTGCCAATGCACAGCGCGCCGGAAGCGCGCTGTTTTAAAGCTTCCGGGTTGCAATTTTTTTTCGCAACCCAGAGTTTTTTTCGTTGGCTGGGGGCTTTTTTTCACCCCCGGCGGTTTCGGGTCCCGGGGATTTCGTTCCCCGGGCGATTCGGATCCCGGGGGAACCACTGTACTAAAAGCATGTGGCCTATCGGCCCAAGATCTGACACACTGAGCACAGTCAGTTGAAATGTTCTCCTGTGCAATCCCCACTGAAAGGAATGGGAGCCACACAAGAACACTGTATGGATATTCTGGTTTTTTGTTTGCTAATTTCAGTTTTGATTGCTCAGAAAATGTTTCTGGTAGATTTTAACGGATGGGGAATGCCACATGGATTTTTCAGGTAGGGGCTGGCCTTCTTGCTAGCAAGAGGGCCTTCTGATTTTTCTCTCTTCTCTGGTCCTCAACAGGTGCTGCCACAGGTGAGATCGATCTGCTGCCTGTCCCTAATCCCATGGCTAACTGGACAGCACGGCTCTCAGTCCATTACAGCCAAGACAGCAGTCTCATCTATTGGTTCAATGGAAGCCAGGCAACCCAGGTGCCCATAGGCAGTGGAACAGGTGCTCTTGAAGGATTGAGTGACCATTTTACTTTGTCTTTGTGGATGAAACATGGTATGACATCAAGCAAAAGCAAGAGGGAGGAGGAGACCGTGATCTGCAGTACCATGCAGAGTGGTAAGACTTGTCCTCCTACCTGAAATTAGGGCTAGCCCCAACATTAGGTAGAATGAGGCAGTTCCTTTAGGCAGCAGATGCTTGGAAGGGATGGGGGAATGGGAGTGGTGTGTACCATTCTCTTTGCTCTGTTCTCTCCTTGTTTGCCTGCTGCCCAGATCTCAGGTGCACTTGAGCCTAGTGCTCTGTTGTCTATTTCTGAAAGGAAATGAGAGTGGGTAGGGAGGCCATTTCCCCTCTTCAATTCCAGCTGTTGCCTTGTCCTTGCACAAATGGCAGAGAAGCATCCTTTTGGGGTCAGAATAAGGGCAACAATAAGGTTCTCAACAACAACAGTATTGGGATCCTATATAAAAAGACGAGTTCTTCCGAACTGAATGGGATTCAAGGCTGGTTTGTGATTATGACTTGTCTGGGGCTACAAACCAAAGGCCAAGTTTATCTTTGTATGCAAACCTAAAAGATTATCACACTAGGGCTTACCGTCTGTCAGTCTGGATTGTTGGGGAAGCACATGTGTATGAACGCCTGGCCCGCTTCCTCAGCATCATGGAATCATCAGCTTCCTCTAGTATCATGGAATTGTTCAGGGAGAATGAATTTCCTCTTAATGCAAAGTTTCCATTAAAAGAAAATTCACTCTCCCTGAACGATTCCATGGCGCTAGAGGGAGCTGACAATTGCATGACACTAAGGAAGTGCGCCAGGCATTCATACATGCATGCTTCCCCAACGATCCAGGGACGATTGACAGATGGTAAGCCCTAGTGTGATAATCTTTCTAGACGGAGTGTGTACTTCTCCAGAAACAGGGCTCTATGGAAGTAAAGATGACTCATTCTCAGTGAGAAGAGGTCTTTCAATATGATGAGATGCCCTTTGAGAAAATGCTCAGTCACTTGAAGATTTTTCATCCCTGTATGAAAAAGAAAAGATCAAGTTTATTTATTTATTTTTTAGTTAGCCTCAGCAGCACCAAAACATGTTTTAAGGAAAAAATTTTAGCACGCAAAAAATCCTTTCCATTTTTTTTGTGGCAAAAAATCTCAATCCCACCCCCTCCACAAAATCCTTCGGGTTGTTGACAACACTTGGTCTAAAACCCTTGCTAAGTGGGAAGAACACTTTCAAAATGTTTTGTTCTCAGAGGTGAGAATGAAATAATGTCAAAATAGTACATTCTTACTGGGACTGCCCCAGGTATAGAGGGAAATGTGGAGCACAAGAGAGCATGAGAATCATCTCAGGTCAGCTGGAATCAGAATTCTGCTGCTGCTGCTAATTATCCAAATGTCCATCCTGTGTTCATCTGCAGAGGATGGCTACTCCCATTATTCCCTGGCTGTGCATGGATGTCGCATAGCGTTTCTCTACTGGCCATTGCTGGAGAGTGCAAGGCCTGTGAAATTCCTCTGGAAACTGGAGCAGGTGAGGGAAGAAGTGCCTTACTTCTTATTTTCTTCATGGCCCACCCTCCCTCTCTCTTTTTCTCTTTACACATCCACATCACATGTATGTACTGGTCTCACCTCTTCTCCGGCTGCAGGTCTGTGATGACGAGTGGCACCATTATGCTCTTAACCTGGAGTTTCCCACTGTTACACTTTATGTGGATGGTGTGTCCTATGACCCTGCACTGATCCATGACAATGGCCTCATCCACTCCCCACGGCGCGAATCTTCCCTCATGATTGGAGCCTGCTGGGCTGGTGAGTACACTCCATATTTTGCAGGCTGAAAAAGGGAAATGGAATTGGTGGGGGGTGGGGGGTGGAACTGGACCAAAAGATCCAGATATCTTTAAATTAAAACTTAAATCTGTGCAATAGTGATTTAAATATCAAGTCTAAATATTAGTGACCACACTAAGAGCATGCAATTTACTGTGTATAAGTAGCCGTTAACACATAAAAGCTGTTATAGTAAAGTTTGCTTCCTTATATGAGGGCTCACTAAATGGTTTTCAGCTGGATGTATAGAGAATTCTTGGCACACACTGTGAGGTGGTGGGAATAACCACTATTCAGTTATCTTAATGAAAATGGTCTTCAAGTTTCCTACTTGGAAATTAAGAAGGTGTGGCTTTCTTGCCTTCTTTCTGAAACCTCAGGTGCCATCTCTCTTAAATTGCTAAGCTGGGCAATTGTGGGTTTTTGGCTGTTGCTTCTTCCAGTGAATTGCATGTGAGAAAGAAAACCCAATGGCTGGATGACCCAGGAGTGCTGTCCTCCTTGGTTTCTATGAATCTTTCAATGAGTAACATTTGTTCAATGCTCTGAATTTTATTTTATTTTGCAGAGGAGAAAAACAAAGAGAAAATAAAAATGAATGAGAATTCCACAGATATAGGGCAAGGTACAGTACATTCTTTGTCACCAAGCATGCCTCTTCACGCATGACATTTCCCATTTCCCCTTGACCACTTCTTTTCCCTCCCCTCTGGGAAAAAGGTCTTGGCATCTTGACAACTTGGTCAAATAGCTTCTTTTGGGCATGATGGTGGTTTAATCTTTGTGGTTTGTGAGAGGGCTTGACAATGGAGCAAAATGCATCAAAGTTAGTCTGTGAGAGAAGAGTTAAGTTAAAGGTGTAACCTTTTGAGATTCCCCATCATTTGTCTTTTGCTGTTTCTTTTGCCCAAACTGTCTTTTGGGGAATTTGTTCTTCTCTGAAACCACAAAGAACAAACAGGGTCTGCACACTCCCAGCCTCCATCTTCTTTGCTCTGGTTGCTCTGTCTTTCTGCTGGCTGTGCATCCAAGACATTTTCCCTCCCCTTTCAACTATTTCAGTCTCTCCTCCTCCTATCTGCATTATTTTGCTGTCTTTGTTCTGTTCTCCCCCTTCCTTTCTTTTCATCTGTCTCTCACACCATCCCTCCTCCTGTATCCCCCTTAGGAGACCCTCTGCCGATTCACCACTACTTCCACGGTTACCTGGCTGGCTTCACTGCACGCCCTGGCAGCCTTGAGAGCCGGGAGGTGATAGAATGTCTCTATGCCTGTCGCGAGGGGCTGGACTACAGCGATTTTGACAGCCTTGGCAAAGGGATGAAGGTACACCTTTCCCTGGCTTCTGATGGCATGAACTCCCTCCCTTCCTCCCTTCCTTCTGCTAGCACCTTGGCTTGGCTTCCCAGACTATGCCTGCTCCTGTCTACAGCAAAATCTCCTTGTGTCCTCCTATATGTCTCCTGACCACTAGCTTGGATCTTTGACAGATGGTCAACCTCAAAGCCATTTTCCTTCCTTCCTCCCCTACAGGTCCATGTTAACCCATCTCAGTCTCTTCTCACTTTGGAGGGTGATGACGTAGAAACCTTCAATCATGCAATTCAGCATGTAGCCTACATGAACTCACTACGCTTTGCTACTCCTGGAGTCCGACCCCTCAAGCTGACCACTACTGTCAAGTAAGTAATGACAGATGCAGCTGTGTAAGAACTTCTACAGATGCAGCTGTGTAAGAACTTCTTTCTTTCATGTCTCACTTTTATTCTTAACAAGTATTGCTATTTTTTCACTTTTATTTTGTAATTTCTAACTTTACTAGGTGGACCTGAGCAGTGGAAGGGCTTTCTTTAAGCTTTCTTTAAACATATGTTCCTTAAATAAAAGCTGTCTTTGCTTTATGAAAGGGAGACCTGTTTCTTCCCTCCCCCTGGCAAAAAACATGATTCTTTCTCCCATTAGATGCTTCAGTGAGGAGTCCTGTGTTTCCATCCCAGATGTGGAGGGTTATGTGGTTGTACTTCAGCCTGACGCTCCTCAGATCTCACTCAGCGGAAGTTCTCACTTTGCCCGGCCTGCTTCTGACTTTGAACGTCCTGAGGGAGTCCCTCTCTTCCCTGACTTGCAGATTTCTTGCTCAATTTCACATCAGGTGGAGGCCAAAAAAGATGAGAGTTGGCATGGCACAGGTGAGCTGAGTATTCCAGTGTGGATGCTGTGGGTTCAAGGGACCAACACTAAGCCAGCAGAAGCCCTGCCCAGCCTAAGGATGACAGAAATTATTTGAGGCTGTCCTTGCCTTAATCTAACATTGTCTTGCCATTAGGTTGTGGTATGTCCTTGGATCAGCAGGGGTTCTGATGAAGCATGATTTGGTTAATCCCTTGCTCCACTCTTCTTTAACTCTTCCTTGGGTTATTAGCCAAGAGAGCAATTCTCTCAGTTAATTCAGCACAAGGGCATCTTCACTGGGAGAAGGAGTTTGTTTCTAATACTAACCTCCCTATAGATGGTGTACCTTTGAGTTAAAATTGCATGGTTCTTCTTCATGGTCTCTGTGCCTCACACTATAGGGTTTTGCACTTGCATAGAGACTCCATTCGGAAAACTGAAAAAGCTGAGTAGATTGGCAGGAGCCCTATCCCTCCTGTGTACTGAGCATGTCTAATCCCGCCAATCTAGCTCCTCCTTCAGTTCTCTTTCATCCACCGCAAGAAGTACACTCCTTTCGGATTACTCTCCAACACTCCTTTCGGATTGCTTTCCAGTTGAGTCCTCTTGTGTATGATAGAGTTAGTTTTTTTCTCATTTTTCTTCATTTTTCAAACATTTGTGTTGTGAGCATTGCCCTTACAGACCTTTGAAGCAAGGGTTTTGTGTGTATGTGTGTGTTTTTACCTGCCTGAGCACCTTGCTTCTATGCCTCCTATGGCCTCCAACTCTTTGTTTAAGCTATGTGTTTCTTGTAATAGAAAGGTGCCCCGCACTGATAAACATTCTAAATGCCCTTTTGTTTGGGTGAGGGCCACGTTACCAACCATTGTAATGTTGTTGCTCTTTTACCAATGCGATTCTTCACAGCAGCGCCCAATACTTCAAACTATTTTGTTGGGAACACTCCCCTTCAGTTATGAAGAAATCATCTTCTCAAACTGATCCTTTTGCTTTGGTGCCCATCTCAAAACTCCCTCGGATCCCTAAGTTCTCCAAAACATTGGCTCTGGCACCATCGACAGCACCCTCCTTGACAATGAGGTCCTCAACAATGAGTGCTTTAGAGTCAGTTTTCTCTATGTCGATTGACCTGAAAGATGCTTACTTTCACATTGCCATCCGATCTCAGCATTGCAAGTTTCTTTGCTTTGCTGTCAATGAAGATCTCTATCAATATACTGTCCTGCCCTTTGGCCTCTCTGCTGCCCCCTGTATTTTCACAAAGTGCACAGCAGTGATCATCTCTCACATTGGTGTTCAAGGAATCAAGATTTTTCCTTATTTGGACGATTGGTTGCTGGTGTCATCCTCCCACACATGGTTGTTCCTAGATGTCCACACCACTCTCTCTCTCTCCTCACCGACTTAGGCCTCACAGTGAATCCCTCCAAGTCCATCTTAGAACTGGTCAGAGTGATAGAGTATATAGGCACATCTCTGAACTCTGTTATGGCTTGATCTTATCTGCCCACCAGAAGGGCAGAAGCCCTTTGGGCCAACCTGCACTTTGTTCTCCGCATGCACCATTCTACTGCAAGAGACTTTCTAGGCCTCAGGGCTTCAACAACAGTCATGACCTACTTGGTGCATCTAAGATTTTGTCTGCTACAAGAATGGTTTCTTTCTGTGTTCAACCACCTCAATGACAGACAGTTCAAGAGGCTGACGCTCCCTCAACATGTTTCTGCCTGTCTTTGGTGATGGTTGATCCCCAAGAAAATCCTTAGGGGAATGCCCTTTCAACTTTCAGAACCCTCCAGGATGGTCACCACAGATGCATCCATGATCCACTATGAAGATCTCTGTGTTCAAGGCTGCTGGTCCCCTTCCAAAATGGATATGCACATCAATGCCCTGGAGCTCTTGGCTGCCATCAAGGCCTTTAGGGCCTTCAAAAAACACCTCCATCACAGGTTGTAACAGACAATACCATCGCGGTCTGTTATATCAACAAACAGGGCAGATTGCACTCCTCTGTGCTTCTTCATCTTGCACAACAGCTCTGGACATGGTGCTATCAATGTTCCAATCACATGCTGGCAGTTCATCTGAGTGGCAAGGACAATGTCCTAGCAGACTGTCTCAGCTGGGATGAGGTTCTTCAACATGAGTGGACCTTGTCACATGAGGACTTTCATCTCATCACTTCATGATGGACACCCTCCTTGGATCACTTTGGAAAATGTGCAGTGTCTGATGTTTTGCACCAGAGCAAGCCGAGGGACAGGCTCCCTATTGGAGCCATCACTTCCTCTATGCCTTCCCCTCCAGTTCCACTAGTGGTAAGGGTTGTGGCCAAGATGACCAAGGACAGATCCAATGCCATTCTGGTAGCTCCTTACTGGCCGAGGCAACCTTGGTTTCCTCCTCTCTTCCATCCGTCCAGGAGGCAATACCTCGAGCTCCGGAACTGGCTGGACCTTCTTTCCCACTCCAGTGGTACAGGCCTTCATCCAGACCTACACAGTCTCCACATGACAGCTTGGAGGATCCAGCCTTGACAGCCCCAGAACTTCTGCAGATTTTCTTCTTCCAGGAAGGACTCTACAAAATGGTTTTATTCCTTGCTGTGGCCAGGGTTGAGCCCTCTTTGCTTGTGCAACTTTCCACAGCCTTGCAGTTCCTTCACCACCTACATGGCCAAGGGTTGGCCCTCTCTTCTCACAGTCTATCTGTCAGCCATTGTGGCCAGCCAGCCCCCTGGTTCGCCCTTTGCAAGGCTCTTCACCTTACAAACTCTGAAAAGATTATTTAAGAGTCTTCCTCATCTCTATCCACCATTACTTCCACTGGCTCCTTCTTGGTCACTCTCATTGGTGCTCACAAACTTTACTAGGCTGCCCTTTGAACCCTTGGGCTCGGCCTCCCTGAGACTGCTTATGCTCAAAGTGGCATTCCTTGTGGCCATCACCTCATCCAGGAGGTCCTCTGAACTGATTGCATTGTGCTCAGATGAGCCACTTCTGATTTTTTACAAGGATAAGTGGTCCTGAGGCTGGACATTTCATTTCTCCCTAAGGTGGTGTCCTCTTTACACCTTCCTCAGGACATTGTGCTGCCCACCTTTTTTATCCACACTCTTCCGTGCCTCTGGAAAAGACTATGCACACACTTGATGTTTGCTGTGCTTTCGCATTTTATGTCCAACGTTCTGCTGACTTCAGGTTGTCCAACAAGTTTTTTATTTGTTATGGTGGACCTAGAAAAGGCAACCCTATTTCTTATAAAAGGTTTTCAAAATGGATTGCCCAGACCATTTTGCTGGCATATGAACTTGCCAGATGCCCAACTCCTCTTAGTGTGCGCCCACACTCAACCAGGGTTGTCTCCTCATCTGCTGCCTTTCTCAGAGGAGCTCTTCTGCCTGATGTCTGCAAGGCGGCTACGTGATCTCAGCCTTCCATGTTTGTCTGGCATTACCACTTAATTCTAGGTCTCGTCAGGATGCCAGCTTTGGTTGTGCCAATCTCTCTGCTATTCTGCAGTGACCTTCCCACCTGTCACAGGTAAGCATTTTAGTCACCTTATTGTGTGAGGCACAGAGACCAAGAAGAAGAAAAAGAGGTTGCTTACCTGTAACTGTGGTTCTTTGAGTGGTCATCTATGCTCTCACACAAATCTGCCCTACATCCCCTGAGTCAGGTCCCTGTTAAGTTTGTTGTGGTGGACTCAAACTGAAGAAGGAGCTATATTGGTGGGATTGGGCATGCTCAGTACACAAGATAGGGCTCCTGTCAATCTACTCACCTTTTTCAGCTTTCCGAATGGAGTCTCTGCACAGGTGCAAAACCCTATTGTGTGAGGGCACAGATGACCACACAGAGGTAAGGAACCTGTTCTTTCTCAGCCCAAACTACTTCCCAAAGGTTATTATGAGGATAAAGTGGGGAACAGGAGTTGTATGTATACACTGTTTTGATTTTACTGAAAAAAAAGGCAAGATATAAATGCAGCAAATAATAACAAATCATGTGTTAGAAGAGGAAAGCTCTGCTATGCAAAACTTTTCAACCAAAATGTTGAGGAAATGAATTGATGTGCCCAGCTTTCCAAAGCATGTTATTTATGCAGAGGGCTTTTCCCATTTGTTGTCTCTGCAATCCTTACAATGTGCCAGCAAGAACTGTTAGCTGCCCATTATAGAGTGGTGTATAATGGTGGAGATGAGGCTGAGACAGACTGGCCTGTCTAGGCCCACCCGGGGTGAATGGCTGAGTTGAGGGTCCAGATGGAACTTGCTGGATCTGGGTTACATGTCACCTCCTTGTATCTTAGTGCACAGTAGACATGCTGAAATATTCATAGTAGGTGTATTTTTTACTGATGTAGTATTGCATCTCTGCATACAGGAGGCATGGGCAAATTTGTGGGGACAGTTTTCACCGTGTGGACTCCTTCCCCAGGCTGTACCAATGTGTTTGGGCACACTAGAAGTCATGTCACTTTTGATCACAGTTTATGGCTATTTGGCTTGAGGTTGGCAACCTAAGTCACTGCATTTGTGGGTAGAGCAATAAAAGTGGGGAGCTGTAAAAGTGGGAGTTGGGGCCACAGGCATACAAAATGTGACATGAAAAAGGTTTATAATGGATCAAAGGTTATGCACAGCTCAAAAGGTTTAGAAAAAGGTTTAGAATGGATCAAAGGTTGTTCACAGCTAAAGGTTGTGCATAGCTGTTTGCTAACGTGAGTCCACTAATGACATCAAATGCCATGTTTTACTCATCCTGCCTGTAAAAATGTAGTGAAATCAAAGTTTTTATCAGTGAATCATTACGATCAGAGCTACATGTAATTATTACTCAAATTTGCATTTTGATGTCGAGGCATTGTATCTTGGCCTCTGGTCAGTACAATATTATTTGCCTGACTGATACTCACTCTTGGTGGAAATGTCCCTTCTGTTGTGCTGTAAAGCTGAAGGAGTGTCTTGGAGGAAGAGAAGAATGTGTGTGTAACAAACAAGCAAGCAAGCAAACAAACAAACAAACAAACAGGTGACTGATACATTGCCCCATCTTACCTATTTCCCATTCTTTGCAGTGGCAGATACACGGATGTCAGATGAGATTGTTCACAATCTGGATGGTTGTGAGATATCCCTGGCTGGAGAGGAACTGGATCCTGAGAAAGAGTACCTCCTCTTGGATGGAGCCTCCCTGCAGCAGCGAGGCTTGGAGCTCATCAACACCTCAGCCTATCTTACAGTCACAGGTCAGCACTTTCTCAAGAACTTTTTATTTATCTTCCTTCTTCTTATACTACTAGGGATGCAGTATAAGAGGCCTTAGGACTGTGAGTCTTCTACACCCAACTAATAGTGTTCATATGTACAAGATCCAGACTAGTTGTACCACCATGTATACAAGCTAAATCTTGTACTTTACTGTATAGGAACCAAATGGCTGCATCAGATCTTAGCGGCAAAACTAGGTGCACAGGTGGAGGGGGTGTTCATAGTCACTTCTTGCTACAGTTCATCTCACCATAGTTGGGATTTCCGGTTGTTTTCCTCTTTAGCTGAACACTGATACTGGAAGTGACTTCTGGTTTAGGAAGGAAACACCTGTGCTGTTTGCTGGAGGGAGAGCCACAATGGGTGGTGAGCAGAGGAAGGCAGCTTTAGCACTGGCACCTGGTAGTCCACCACATGCCACCATTATGTTTAGCCTGAGCTTCAGTGATAGTCCTTGAACTCTTTCTTCTGTTTTTTTCCTCCCCAAGGCCTTCATCTTCTGTGCCCCATCTGTAGGGGAAGTGCAATGTGAGAAGATATGGCAGAGAGCCTTTTCTGCACTGGCACCCCAGTTGTGGAATTCCCACCCCCTGAAGGCCCTATTGGCACCTACACTAGAATCATTTTGGGACAAAGTTAAAACCTGGCTTTTTGGCCTTTAGGCCAAACTGATTTTAACCAGGCTGCACGTTTTATAGTTACATTTTTCCAGATTGCTTTAACTGGTTTTACATTGTCAGTTTATACATTGAAAAAAAAGTATTTAGTATATTTAATTTTTTTTAAGTTTTTGTAATTATTCATTGTTGTAAGATGATTTTATTGTAAGCTGCCCTGAGATCTTCAGCCTGCCAGACTAAAACATGTTCAGATTCTTTGGTAGTCAGCATGATACATGGGGGAAACCGAGGGTCCAGGTGACACTGCATCAATATGCCCTTTGTGTATCTTCCACACTACATGATAAGTAGTGCTATAAAATACCACTTTAAGTGCTGTAGCTGCATCTGATGGAGTCCTGGAATTTGTAGCTCAATGAGGCCATAGAGAGTTTTAGATACCTTGCTACATACCTCAGGCAATAGGATGTTGCCATGGTGTTAAAATGCTATAATTGTGTAGTGTGAAAGATACCTGTGTTCACAGGAGAAGAAATCCATGAATTCTTTAAAAACTCACATGCCTCCAGATACCATTGGACTTTTATCAAGCAAGTTTACGTATGCTTCATTAGAATTGTACTTTGTATCCTGAAACTAGACCTAAATCCAGCCAGCTTGAAGTCCTCTATCCCCACACCCCCTTTGGTCTGTTTTGATTTTTAGGTGTGGAGAGTATTGCTGTGTATGAAGAGATCCTTCGCCAGGTCTCATATTGCATCCGTCATGGTGCTGCCCTCTATGAGAGGAAGTTCCGCCTATCTTGCACAGAAATGAATGGGCGTTACTCCAGCAATGAGTTCACTGTTGAGGTAAATCTATCACAAGAGATCATGTGGAACTCAAAACTCTTGTGAAAATGGCCATAGCAGTGGGCCAGGCTGAAGTCAACTTGTTTGAGTTCAGGGCGTGAATTTTCTCTTTTCAGGTGAATGTCCTTCATAACATGAACCGAGTTGTTCACCCCAACCACATTATGAGTGCCCAGCAGTTCATGCACCGAGGCCATCATCTCCCACCAGAACTCTCTGGGCACAGCTTGGCTAACATCCACCGTAACTCCAGTACGTACTGATTGATGCTTAGTATATACACTGTGTAATGATGAGGAGAGGACAGGAGAGCATGCACAATTTTAGGGGCCAGAAGAGTTGAAGCATGGGTAATCATCCATAATGGGATTTCTTAGTTTGCCTTCCCTTTCTTCAGTGCAGTCACATCGGGGGCGGGGAATGCTAATTTGATTGGACCCATTCTCTAATCTGAGAAGGGGCCATAGAGGGGGAGGTTCATACTTTCATTGTGGTGAAGAACTTGAGCAGAACCGAGAAGGAAAATGAGGCCAAAGAGCAAGGCTGTTTACTACGTAATGCAGGTTTTGTTCTACCATGCCCACCACAGAGCTGTCATGGAGCCAGTTTGCCTAGATCCCATTGAGAAATAACTACTGCACTCGGAATGCATCTGAGCAAACACTAAACAATGATAATTACTGTCCTGCAACCAGGAGAGACAAGGCTTTCCTCCTCATTCATGTCTTGCCTGGAAAGATAGTTTCCACAGATGGTGCCAAATTTCTCTGGGAAATTTGGTCGCTCTTTTCACCAAAATCACCTGAGAAAGATGTGACCTTTCTTTTGGTTTAGGACCTAGCAATTGTTCTTCATCATAACTTACAGGATCTGCTGCTAATACACTCTCTGGGTGAGCTGTGCCGTTTCCTTATTTCATGTGAGCTCACTGACAAGAACAGTGAAGGATAAGGGGCGGGAAGATACTAAAAGTGAATGGCTGTTCTCTTGGTGTAGACAGGAGAATGTCTACTTACTTCCTGGGATGATAGTCTTTACTGCTTAGAGAGAAGACTACTAGCTACAGATGGGCTGTGCCTCAAAAAGACTAGGAAGAATGTCTATGATAGTAGTATGGCAAGTCTGAACCAGAGAGCTTTAAACTAAACACCTAGGGCTTGGAGATGCTCAAACATCAGCCCAACAGACAAGCTCTAAACGCAAGGCTGTGAATTCTCAAAAAGAGGCTGAGGGAGAGGATGGGTCCAGATTAAAACTGAGAGATGAGAACCAACAAGATTACAGATGCCTCTACAAGAGTTTGAGAAACAAACAAGATGAGCTTGAAGCCCTAGTGCAGGAAGGCAAATAAGACTTTATAGACTTAACAGAGACCTGGTGGAATGACTCCCATGATTGAAATATAATAACTGAAAGACACAATCTCTTCAAAAAGAATAGTTGTGGCAGAAAATGAGAGGAGTAGCATTATAAGGGAAAGACAAATTCACTTGTACAGAAATTTAGGAGAGTGAGCAGAGTGGACCAGTTTAGAGCATTTGGGTAAAAATAAATGGAGAAAAATAAAAGCAACATTGAGGTAGTAGTCTATTTGTTGTTGCTGTTAACTGCCCTCAGGTCAACTTTGACTTATGGTGACCCTATGTATGATAGAACTCCTAGTCATCGTATCATCAAAAGCCCTGCTCAAGTCTTGAAGACTCAGCAATGTCACTTCCTTGATTGAGTCTATCCATCTGAAATGCTGTCTTCCTTTTTCCCAACTGTTTTCTACCCTTATTATTGTCTTTCCCAGTGAGTTAGGTCTTCTTATGATATAGCCAATGCACCACAGTCACAGTTTAATCATCTTGGCATCTTAGGAGAGTTGAAGCTTGATTTGCTGTAGGACTCATTTACCTGTATTTTTAGCAGTCCATGATATTCTCAGAATTCTTCTTCACAACCACATTTCAATGAGTTGGTTTTCTTCATGTCAACTTTCTTCACTGTCCAGCTTTCACAACCATACCTAGAAATAAGACATATGTCTTGGACAATCCTAACTTTAACATAAAATGATATATTTTTCACTATAGGATCTTGTCTTGTTCTTTCATATGTGCACTTCCAAGCTAGTGGTCTTCTGATACCTTGACTGCAGTCTCATTATAATTAAAGACTGAGCCAAAATATGAAAAATCTTAAACTATTTCAGTTCCTTCATCATCTAATTTAAAGTTATGTAAGTCTACCAAACCAAGTTCACCAAACCAAGTGGAGATAGTGGATTATGCTTTTCAGAAACAAATCTCAGAAATTGCTAAGATGCAAGAATTAGTAGGTATGGGGGACTTCAGTTACTCTCATATCTGCAGGTGGACTAAGTCTGCTTGGTATAGGCTAGCCAACAAATTCCTGATATGATATTTCAGATACATTCCTGTTTCAAAAGACAAAGGAAGGAAAAGGAGATCAGTGATCATGGACTTGATCCTAACCAGTAAGGAGAAGTCAGTCACTGGAATCAAAATATTTGGTACATTAGGGAGAAGAGGCCATGTCGTGCTAGAATTCACAATTGTGGGACAGGGCAAAGAAGAGTATATTCAAACATGTGCCTTGAATTTCAAGAAAGCTGATTTTCACAAGCACAGAAAAATACTGGGTTCAATGCTATGACTAGAGATGCTAAAGGAAAAAGATACCCATCAAGGGTGGGAGTTCTTGAAGGGGGAATTGCAAAAAGCACAATCACAGACAACCATATGGAAGAAGAAAAAAGGGAAGCATCTGAAAAATCCAATGTGGTTGCACAGCAAACTCAAGATGGAAGTAAAAAATAAAAACAGAAGATATATTAAAAATGGAAGAAAGGACAAAACGCAAATGAAGAGCACAGATGTGTAGCACAAGCTTGTAGGAATCAAATAAGGAAAGCTAAAGCTCAGAATGGGCTGAAATGACTATACAAGTGGGGAGGAACAAAAAAGGATACATTTGAAGCAAGAGAATGCTCAAAGAAACAGTGGAGCTGTTACTCATTAAGTATGATAAAATGCTAAGAGATCACAATGAAAAAGTGAGACTGCTTAATACCTGTTTTACTTCAGTTTTCTTCCAAAAAAAGAGAGGACTGAGTGCTTCTGTGAATAAGCAGAGAACTTGGGAAAAGACCCAGAAGGCAAATCAAAACTGACAAGACAGTCAGGAATCTCTAGTTAACATAAATGAGTTCAGATCTGCAGGGCCAGATGAACTACATCTCACAGTATTGCAGAAACTTGCTGATGTACTCTGTAACTCAGTTTAATATTACGAATACAGGAGTCTGTCTGATAGTATCTTGATGATAATACAATGATCATTGGGAACCAGCATGGGTTTGTCAAGAGCAAATCCTGCCAAACTCATAGAAGAGATCACAAAAGCCATCAGGTACAATCTCCATGCCTCCCCCCCCCCCCCCCCCCCGGAATCCACAATCAAAGCACTCCTGACAGATGCCATTCAGCCTCTGCTTAAAAACCTCCAAAGCAGGAGACTTTTTGTGGGCCCCTTCCAACTCATCTGGAAGTGAGCTCACTCCATTCAGGACTCTTTCAAACGGGGAGGAATTTCTCCCAACTCCGAATGGAGCCAATGCGGATTTATGTAAATTCACTTGTTTAGCGAATTTACATGAACCCCTGCTCCGTTCGGAATTACTTCCCATTACCCGAAAATAACCCCCTCCTGCCCGAATTTGCATGCGAAGCTTTAATTCGCAATAACGTAAAACCCATGATTGCATTCGAATTGGCTTCCCTCTTGCCCGAATTTGCATGCGAAGAGTTAATTCGCAAGAATGTAAAACCCATGATTGCATTCGAATTGACCTTAAATTATACTTCCAATTTAGCCTTGTATGAAAGAGTCCTCTGTCCCAATGTACTGTTCCTCCAGAGAGTGAAATTTGTGGAAGACTCATGTAGACTGTACAGCTAAGATATCACCCATGCCCTCGCAGATATCCCCAAAACAGTGGCCACAGCCCAGAGTTGGATCACATATTTTGCACACAGAATGTCCCAGCTTCCATCCTCTGGTGCTTGAAAAAATGGTAACTGAAACCTGGGAGAGATGCAGTCAGTCAATACATCAGTGCTGAAATCTGGCTTAGCCCCACCCCCACCCCGAAATTACTAAAGTGATGAAGTACAGTACAAGATAAACATACTTTTAAAAAAGGCCATTAGTATGTCTGGAGGAATACCATGGAGGATCTACATAAATTCAACCTAGATAATGAAATGGCAATAATCAAAGAATTCCTGTACCTTAGATCAGTTATTGATCAGAATGGAGACTGCAGTCAAGAAATCAGAAGAAGACTAGGAGTGGGAAGGGCAGCTATGAAAGAATTAGAAAAGAGACTAAATTGTAATGATATACAACTGAGCAGTAAAGTTAGAATCATACAAGCCATTGTCCGATCACCATGTACAGATGCAAGAGCTGGACAGTGAAGAAAGCAGACAAGAAGAAAATCAATCTATTTGAGTTCTGGACGGCCATAAAACCAAACAAATGTCTTGATCAAATCAAGTCTGAATTCTCCTTGGAAGCGAAAATAATCAAACAGAGGCTATTGTACTTTGGCCACATCATGAGAATGCAGGACTCACTGGAAAAGATAATAATGCTAGGAAAGGTATTGGGTAGCAGAAAGGCACACCAGATGGATAGACTCAATCGGGGAGGTCACAGGCATGGGTTTTCAGAACCTAAGCAGAGCAGTGGAGAACTAGGGGGTTTGGAGATGTCTCATCCATAGGGTTGCCATGACTTGAGAGCAGTTAACAACAACAAAACATCTGAAACATGGGGTAAGTAGGACTTCCAGGCAACAATGTGGTTAATGGTTTTCTTTTCGTATGTCTTGTCTTTACTACTGATAGCTACATAAGCTTTCTGAAACAATGAGTTTTTCTGTTAAATACCATCATTTAGCTAATCAACCAGATTTGCCTGGCAAGGAGTCCAAAGATTTTGTATACTATTTATATTTGCAAAGCTCTAGGCTGTGTCCTTCTTCTCACAATTTCTCCTGATTTTAAGACTTCAAGAAAGGGCATGGCACTAATATAAAGAAATACTTGTGAAGGATTATTGCTACAGGAGTCAGAACAGCAGCTCCTTCAGTAGCTAGGGCAAAGGCCTGTTGAGACATGAATGTAAGATATAACCTCTGCAAACCAAAGACATATAAGATAAATAATCATAAGAAGAGCCTTGCTGGATCCAGCTAAAGGGCTCCCTCTCTCCTGGCATTCTGTCTTTTAGAGGGGCTAGTCAGGCGTCTCTAAGAAGCAGCAGCCCTTCCCTGCTCTTTTGGCCTCCCAACAAATGGTATTCGGAGATAGCCTCAGAATCTGGAGGCTCCATTAATGCAACTATGGTTAACTGTCAGCTCCATTTCAATGGAGGGACAGCTAAAGCTCTGGCCACTGGATCCTCAGCCTGGAGTGGGAGATTCTAGAAAAGGAGCAGAAATGCACCTGTTGTCTGTTGGATCAACGGGGTCTTTGGCAAAAGGGCCACCCCACCAAACCCACCTTCGAGATCCACAGGCTGGGAGAAGCAATGGATGTCATTATAGGTGGGGCTTTTGCTTCTCTTCCCTGCAGTGGTCCCCAGTGCTGCCACTATAATTATTGTGGTGTGTGTTGGCTTCCTGGCCCTGATGGTCATCCTGGGCATCCTCCGTATCCACTCCTTGCACAGAAGAGGGGGCGAGCGTGAGTGCCCAGGCGATTCCACGGGGAGCCAGGGAGATGTGCAGGCCAAGGAAAGTGAGATGTTCTGGGATGACTCTGCTCTCACCATCATCGTCAACCCTATGGAGGTGAGGAGAGGGCTGGAGGGCTAGTGAGATGAGGCCATTTGGGGCAAGGGTGGAGGGCTGAGGTTCTCTCTGTGCCCACCTCTTCTCTGTCTCTTCCACAGTCATATCAGAGTTGCCAGGAGAGGGCGGCGGATGTCACAGAGTCTAAGGCCAGGGATGCAGCAGAAGAGGACAGCAGTGACTCTGACTCACCAGACAGCCCTGGCAGTGACGCTGCAGAGGACCAGCGCATTGTGGGCAAGCATGATGCCCCTTGCTGCTACTAGAGGCATGCAATGGAGGGTGGGGGTGGGGGGAGTGGAAGTGGAATGCCAACAAGAGTGAGGTTCTGCTTTTGTTTAGTATTTGGGGGAAATAGCCTAATCTCCCCATTTCTCGTCTTTTTCTTCCTACTCCATGACCTGCCCTTCTATTTTTTTTCCCAGACCTCCTGTTTACACAGTGGGGACTGGCCCCAAACATAACACTTTGTTGCATGAGGCAGAAAATCTAATTGCTCTCCCTACCCTCAATAAACATGGGGCACAATCCGCCTAGCGGTTTTCCAGTGAAAGCAAAATTTGACCTATGGGGGAGCAATGTGTAGATTGGACCCTCTGGCTCAGGTTTATTTCTCTCCAGGTCTGCTGCCCAGAAATCTGCTTCCTGAGGTGGTTGCTTTGGCTTGCCTCACTGTAGACCCACCTCTGCCTCCTGCCCCAGCCTTCTTTCCAAGAGCAGCACCCAAGGAAGACACTTTCTTTCTTCCCAGGTTCCTGCCCCCCCCCCCCACGTTCTTGTTCAGACTCAAATGGGGTGCTGGGTGATTGTGGTGGAGGGCTTACCCTTCTCTCCAGCAAAAGACTCCCACTCCATCCAGCAGGGGTGAGCTCAGATGGCATCCTGTGCAGCAGGGATGCAGAGAAAGGAGAAGGGGCGGGATGGCACACGGGGTAAATCAGAGGCCCCAAGATATTATATATATATATATTGTATATTTTTTCAATGTTGTTGTTTGAGGTTTATTATTGTTTTCTTGTTTGATGCAAAAAACAAAAAAAACTGCTTGTGTCGCTTTGTAAAATTGTCAATAATATTCAAATAAGTGAAGAAACATGAAGTGGAAAAGATAACGGAGCAGATTTTAAAATAAAAAGAATGAAAAAAAGGTCAGGTCCTGCATGCTAGATTTATCCTTCAGAGACTGTGAGCTTTATTCTCTCTCAAGCTGGAGCAGCAAGGGGCGAGCTGTATAGAAATCAGAGCCAGCTAGTTTTCTTGAGCCTTCAAAAGATCTACAGCCATGGACTGCAACATATCCCCAGCAAGCACTGAAGTGAACTTGCACAGGAGTGTGGGGCATCAACGCACTGGGTGAACTAGAGTTGAGATTAGAAGAACCATCAGGGTCCTCATGCCAAGGAGCTGAGAATCTAGAGCGTTGCTCCACCAACCCGTTTCATTGAAGTCTGGCATGGTCCTGCAGGGAGAAAGAAGTACGTTGTCTCCTGGTTCCAGAGATTTCACTGGTCCAGGCTCTGTTCCCAAGGGGTCTGCCTTGGTGAGGCGCTAGAGGCAAGGGAGGTTGGGCTGAGTTGTCTGCATCTGAGCAGGTGGCCTGAGAAATTTGTGTGGGGTTCTTTCCCATTCTCCTATTTGGAAATTGCAGGCAGGGTATGTGTCTATCCACATCCTGGTAGCTGCTTCCAAGCAGAGGGTCTCCTGCTCTCCTCCTCAGTTCCCAAGACTACTTTACTAATGTGCCTGGATCCAAATTTTGGCCATGATATGATGTGTTGTGACAAAAAAAGCAATGTTGCAGCTTTGCAGTTTTATTAATAAAATATGAACATTTTATTAACTTAAAAACACAGGGCTATGCTAAATTTATTGCATCATTTCTTCTGTGCATCAGAGCCAGAGATCCATACACCAGACTTTCACTGGAGGGCACAGAGGCTGCTCTTCACATCACCACAGTACAGCCTTCCTTCTTGGGTGATGTTCCCATTCTAGCTGCCTATATATTACCCCCCCCCCAAAGTTAAATTACGATCTCATATTTCCTCCAAAAAGCTCACTATATGGCTCTCATTTCCACATTTATCCTCACAATAACCCTATGAGGTAGGTCAGTGACTGATCCACAGTCATCCATGGCTCAGAATGGACTAGAACTTGGTTCTCCTACATCTCAGGTAGAATTCTAATCCCATGTCCTATTCTGGCTCCCATCAGAAGCAAGGAGGAAGAATTCTGAATTAGAAAGGGGTACACATCCTGCTTGGTTTTGTTTTTATGTGCATTCAAGTTGTTTCTGACTTGTAAACATAAGGTGAACTAGAGAGGCTAAATTGCCTGCTCAGGCAAAGGAAGTCAACATTCAAGCAGAGCCTCATTGGGGCAGACTGTAGTCACAGAGTGACGCTGCTGTAGGACAGCTCCATTTTGAGACTCACAAATATGCACTACCTCATGCCCCACAGAACTTTCCACTGTTTCCCGTACAAGATAACTGCAGCTGCTCTGCTAATGGCCAGCCTGGCTCAAATAATTGGAGTAGTAGAGTGGAACATTGTCTCTACCCTGAATGACACAACCAGTATATTAGCACCCAGCCTGTCAGGGACATTGAAGTCTGTCTGCTTATGAACATGATTTGTGATAGATTCCTTTGATTTCTGCACTGTTGCTTCTCCTTGATGAGGTACACATCTTTCCAGCTGTACCTGCGATCCTTGGATTTGCCATCATCTGTGGATGCTTTCTGGCATCTGACAGAGACCTAGCACAAAGATCTTCATCAGTTGCTAGGTTTGGCAAACAAAGGATTATTGAGAGACTACTAGACTTCAGGGTTTTTCTAGGGCAGCTGATCCTCAGCTGTCTAGAAGGGAGGCACATGCATTGCATTAAGGCACTGTATATCCATCAATGCTGTGAGCAACCTCAGCTGTTTGTCAGGAAGGAGAAGGAGGATCACATTTTTCTTGCCAAGTGAATGACCAGTTCATAGGTGACCATGACAATAGCAGCATTGGGAATCTGGCGCATCAGATGGGGCAGGAGCCCACGGTAAAGAGCTGAGGGACCTTCTTCCCTGACTACAAGTTGCAGAGTTTGCACAAAGGAGAGGTAACGTGAGCCCTCTTCCCGCAGTCTTGTCCGGATGACTTCTGCAGAGAACAGAAAGAAAAGAAAAGGCAGGTGAGCAAACTTCACTTCACATTCTGGGGGTGGGGGGGAGCAGCTGCCAAGAAACTAACTCCCAGCCCCTCCCCCATCTAGTCTAGACTATTTTTGTGGAAAGCATGAAAATGAGAGCAGCTCACCATGTGGGTAGGCAATGCATGAGGCACACAGTTTGGAGATGGCTGCTGCCACCATCAGCCCACAGAAGTCCTGGCTGTTGTGTGGAAGGGGAAGGGCTGTGGCCAGGAAAGGCTGATTCTCCCTCAGCCGCTGCTTCAGTGCTTCATAGATAACAAAATGGATTATGGTTTCCGAGACACCAGCATACGAGGCAGTAATCCCACGGTAAAAGCCTCTCAGTCCTTCTGTGTGGTAAACTCTCATGGCACATTGAACGCCACTTGTGCAACTCTCACCTTTGGCCCTGCAGAAAGAGTGAAACAAAAGTACTTAGGAACACCCCTGCCCACCTCTGTCAATAACCACAAGATCTGTGCCCCCTGTGCTAACAAATGCAATACAAAAGGTGTGCCCCAAATATGATTTCTTTATACTCAAAATTCTGTAACCTGTGCAAGTTATATCCATAAAGTAATTTCGTATAATTCCTTTTTGTTATGCATACACTTCATTCTGTTACCAAGAGGGACAGAAAAACACATGAGGCAATGAAGGTAAAATTTTCCTAGCTATGGAAAATTTTACCCTGTGCATGTCTCTGCTGAGTTAAGGGCCACAGACAGAGACAAAGCTGGGGTTCTTCCACTTCTGTGTTCTGTACACAGGGCCAGATTCTGAGAGTTTTCTGTGCTTATGCAGAGCTGAAGCAAGTGTACAGCTTGCCAATTACTTTTCTTTATATGAAGCCTTGTTTGTCTTCTGGTTTTCCATGACACCCAGGAAAAAATTTGGCCCCCAAAATCATTTCTTAGTAATGTCCTAATTTCCTTACCTGGCTTCCAGTTGCATTCTTGTCTTTACCATCCAGATAGGATTGGTCAAGGTGGCAGAAGTGACCCCTGCAGAGAGGAGATGTGAACATGAAACTTGATGGTTTCTGGACAATTTTGGAGAATGGAATATCACACCCACTCTCATGGGTGTCAAAAATGTGCCTATAGAATCTAATTTTAGATTTGTCATGCCTTTGCTGGAAATCACTTACTCACTTTGGCCTGACCCTCATTTTTTGGCTCTTTGACATAAGAAAGAATGGGTTGCTTCAAAATAATAAAAAAAATACTTATGTGGAGGTGTTGAAAAGTTTGGGAAACCTGCTTCCCAAAATTTGAAACTAAAATTTGTCACGGTAGCTTAAAAGAGTGTTCATTTGTATTGTAAACTGCCAATTTGCAGGTTCACAGCTCTAATTTCTGAATTTTTTTTCCAGATCATAGACAGAAGTATGTCAACAAAAAATGTGGAATTTTCAAGTACTGAACTCCTGGCCATCATGAAGTTCCTGTTCCTGAAGAAGAAAAACCTAAAGGAAATTCATGAGTATAAAATGCAAACATTGAGTGACATATGTCCATCATACTCAACTGTGAAGAAATGGTATGCCAACTTTCATTGTGGCGATTTTGAGGCAGAAAATGCAGCAATGTCTGGGAGGCCTTCAACAGTGTCAACTCCTGAAATTGTTGAGCACGTTCATGATCTAATTCTGGCACATCAGTGAATCTCAGCAAAAACAAGTGCTGAGACAGTAGAGATATCCCAGGAATACATTGGGTTTATAATTTATGAGCAGTTGGCTGTGCAGAAGCTGTCAGCCAAGTAGGAGCTAAAATGTTTGAATGCTGACCAGAAATGAAATTCAGTAGATAACCTCCAAGTTGATTTTGCAACAGTTGTGAGTGATCCATTGACAATATTTGGCAACAACCCATCACTGTTGATGAAATATGGTTACATCCCTATGATCCAGAGACCAAACAACAGTTCCTGCAATGGCAGCACTCAGGTTCTCCAAGGCGGCCAAAGAAATTAAAGATTTAAAAGATCAGCAGAAAAGTCATAGGCACAGATTTTGGAAAGGCAAAAGGAAGGCATTTTGATGACTACCTTCAGGAGGGCCACACAGTTAATGCAGAATACTTCTCCAACTTGCTGTGCTGATTTGAGGAGGCATTAAAGGAAAAACAGCGAGGGAAGCTAAGGAAAGGTTTATTTGCAGGATGATTCACCTGCTCATAGGGCTGGCAAGACAATTGATGTTTTGAAGAATATGGGGTCTGAGTGCCTCGCCAGAACTTGCTTCATCTGACTATTTCCTTTTTTCAAGCCTTAAGAACAGTTTGAAAGGAAGGAAATTTTTGAATGATTCAGAGTAGCAGCAGAGCAGTATTTCAGTGACCAGACATTAGGATTTTTTTTGCCGGGGGGGGGGGGGCAGGATTAAAGAAACTTGAGGAATGATGTGCCCCATTGTTGGAGAAATGGCTGCTCCACGAATGCTTTCATGATGGGAGAGCAGCAGGATGCCTCAATGATGATTAAATCACAGGACGCAAGCATGATTGTCTATTACATCCGCACACTTTGTGGATGATTTAGCCACGTTTTAGGGATGGTAAGGCTCCGTGTGATAATCCCCGTACATGTGTACACTCATGAAGAGTGCACTCACGCCTCTGCAGTGCAGAAACCATTACTTTCCCAAAATCATATACATATGTGCATATACACATCATGCAGAATATCTTCATCTTTCATGAAAAAGAAGGGCACAATGCATGAAGTGTGTAAGGATACTATGAGGCACATATTTACCTGCACAAGCTGCCGAAAGCATGTGGACTTTCTTGGACTCTGGCACCAGCACTGTGTTCAATCTCTCCTTTGCCTCTGAATATGCAGCAAAATATATGGCTCTAGAAAAAGGGAGGGGGTTCAGATATATTTAAACTACTTTTCTAACAGAAATCTAGCTTTAAAATTTTGTTTTCGGGAGTTTTAGGGACTTAAAATGCTTCTTTCCATGATTTGTTTACAATAAGCATGTGAATTCTATAGTAGCCAGAATGCTCATTTGAGTCATAAATTATTTTCTGTCTTCTATTCTGGACTAACAATGGTGTTAGCATAAATAGCATGAGTGACATTTTGTATAAAAATGCATAATAATCAAATAGATCAATTCTAATGCCAGGCAAGCTTTGGCAACTCACAGTTGCTGAGGAAGGGATTCACTTGGGTGCTGCATTTTCCATAGGGCTCTGTTTTTCAATTGTATTTTAACTGCATCCTTAATTTAATTTTGTTTTAACATTTGATCTTTTTGTTTGTTATTTTATATTTATTCAGTACTACCTTGAGTTCCACTTGGGTTTTTTTTTTTGAGTTCCATGAGAGTGGAAAGTCATTAAACATTAAAATAAATAAGTATATTTCTTGTTTGGCTACCTCTCTCTGGAAATGAGACTCTTTGTGATTGTGAATCTTTGTGAATCTCTTCACAGTGATTGCCCAGCCATCTGCAGACTTCCAGTTCTATTCTCCCCTCCTGGGAACTTCACCTTAATCCCCAAACTGCTCTGGGATGCATTTTGGCCTGTAAGCATACCTGCTCAGGCAATACCTATTTGGTCTGGTTTTGAGTTCAGACAGACACTCTGTCAGTACCTCACCTGACTCTTCAGCATTTGCTGGCAGCTGCTGAGCCATTTCACTTCACAGAATGCCCTCATTGGAACTTTTACTTCTGAAATCAGGTACAACATTGCCTTCTGCAATCCTCAAAACCGCTATCTTCCACACCTTTCATATCACTAGTTCTTGTCTGTGTGTGTGAGTGTGAGTTTTTGTGTGAAAATTGATTTCCATTTTGCCATTATAAATAAAACTGCATTTGGACATTGCATCCTGGAGTTCTGTTTCTCGAAACTGGTATATACAGGCTTTTAGTTGTCCTGCTTTTAGTTGTCCAAAGCCCTCTCAGCAGCTTCACTTAAGCTAATAAAATTTCACCTATTAAGTATTGCTTGTGGATTCCCTCTGGGACTTTGACATTTTAGGTAAACAGAATCTTCCTCACAGGGCAATTTTACCTGGAAGGGGCAACTCCAATAAGATTAGGTCCCAGGCCTCGGAACAGGGAGCGGATTCCTTCCTTTTCTAGAATGGATCTGTGAAAAACGAATAGAAACAAAAGGGGTTATTGTGTGCCCTGTCCCTTCAGTTGAAGAAAGAGCTGCCTCCCCTCGTGAAGGTAATGAAGGAGGGCATATCCTTCCTACCTGGCACCCTTCCTTGGTCCCTTCTTACCTTAAGAGCTGAAGGATCCCTTCTGAGGGGATCCCAGGGCGGATCAGGGCTCCATTCAATCCTGGCAGCTCTACTGCTGGTAAGCATAGGGGCCTCAAGGCCCAAGGGGAGGCCTGCAAGCGGGTCTTCACCACCTCCAGTGGGCAGGTCAAGATGGCTCCGGTCGTGCCACCTAATCTGGGAAGGGAGAAAGAGGAGGTCGAGAGTCAAGCGCCCGTCTTCCCAGGTGGTGTTGGGAGGATCTCTTATGACAACAACTCTGCTCTATGGAAACATATCTTTCCATGCTTTTCAGAGGCTCTCCATACACTACATTTTAGAGCAAATGCCTAAACACATGCAGCCTAATATGTGGCAAACAGGTATTTGGGAGGAAAAAATATCTATACTGCTCAGAGAACCAGAGTGACACAGGCATTGAGTGGCAAATATGTGCTTGCTGTGCAGATGTGCGTGTGCAACAGATGTGTATATGCCAAATATCTTGGATCCCGCAAAGGACTGTGTGTTTCCCAATGGAACAGTAAACATCACCAACTCAGGGCAGTGTCCTTTAAGTTATTAGTGAACTAGTGATGGAGGAGGGATGAAGCAAAACATTCTGCTCTTGCTTTGTTAACTTAGACAAATTTCGATTTCTGGTTTAATCCTTAAAAAATGGTGGGGATAGTATAGCCCATGGACTGTATGTGGCCCCTAACTCCTGCTTTTGGGGGGAACCCTCTGGGAGTTCCCTAAACATGTCCATTTTTTTTAACCCAGTTTTAGCTCACTTTTTGCTTCCAAGTGACAAAATAGTGCCAGAACATGTGATGATTTACTTTTCTACTCTCCCAACCCCCAGCAGAAACTGGCAACTAGAAATGATGCGATATAACTTTTGCTGCACCATGCTGCCCACATCTCCACATGTGCTTAACAAGTCAAAGAGAGCCACACTCCTGGAGGCCTCCTTAGTCCAGCATTAATGCTCACATGGTGGCCAAACATTTGTGTAAGAGAAGTGTCAGCATAACAAAGTGGCAACAGCACCTTGTGCTTTAAACCCATGGAAGCAAAGATTGCTTTTGGTAAAAGACTATAATTACAGGATAACCGGCTATTTATATATATATATATATATATATATATATATATATTGAAAACAGTATCCACTGGAACTGCTGTTCAAACTGGGACAGAAGCTCTCCACCCCTCTCTCTAACTCTCCACCTCACATACTACTATTTCTGTATGGATGTGCGTCACAATTGCACCATCTGGGTTTGCAGCTATCAGTTGCTGACGTCTTGATTCCAACCTGTTCTGAACAAAGCTGGCCAGCGTGCTAAAGTCCAGAGGAAAAAGATGGGGGGAGGACCAAATGTCATGAACATTGTTGCATAAAGGACTTGCTCAATCCACTATATTCCCCGGCACATCCCAGTGCAAGCACTACACTCCCAACCCAGAGCAGAGAAACCTAACTCCCCAAACTGCCTCACCTAAGGCTGCAGAACATGCTCTTCTGAATTTACTCCTTAGCTAGGTGTTCCACGGAAGGTGTTCAGGCAGATAGGGGCTGCTATATCTGTCTTGCAATTCGCAGACTCCTCTTGCTCAGATTAATTTACTGGGAAGAGGATCCCCGCAGCAGATGCCCAAAGATGCTAATCCCTCTCAAGTGACATCACTGGCAGCTGCCAAGACCCCCAACTCCAGACAGCCCTGCAAGATCAACAGCCAAAGCCTCCTGGTCTCCCTCCCTCCTGTCTCATGGTTTATTTACCTACTCTCCCCCTTGAGCAGAACAATAACAAAAGCAAGAAGCTCAAATAGAAGAACTTGACACCCACTCCTTCATATGCCCTGTCTTCCTCTGGGCAGGTTGAGCAGGGATATGGCTAGGGGGTGGGAGCAAGAGCACAAAGAGCACTGATCTCCATGGACCTGTGAGGTCTAAGGAATTTATCACATGAAGGAGATTGGGAGTTTATACCGTTAATATCCCAGGAAAATCGCGTAATTTATGCAAAACGGTTTCACACGATGTTGCACAAAACCCGCCATTAAAGTGGTCACAAAGAAGCATTAACCCATCTTTTTACTTTCAGGATTTAAGCAACAATGCATTTCTGATATCACTTTATTTGTGCATTTGTGTGTGATAATCATTTGCACAATTACTCGGCATTTTTGCTTTATTTGCAGGATGTTTTAAATACATTTTTATCTCTCCTTAATCCCAAAATTAGCCTCAGTGTGATAAATTTCTAAATAAGGGAAGGAGGACCAGCTGTGAAATGGAAGAAAAACAAGGCAGCTACCAGGGGGTGGATGACCAGATGCCATCGCTGCAAATGAGGACAAAGCACCACAAAATGTAGGACTGTCAAGAAAAAATGGAGGACGTGACCATGCCCTACATCAAGTTCACCCCAAATGAAGTGGCTTCTGCCTTCTTTGGAGGTGTGGTGTTCAGACAATGTATGCCTCCAACACAGCCCAAAGCCACGCTAGAGCAGAAAGGAGCCGGGATAATCCAGCTCCTGGTTACATGTTTAGCTTGGCGAAATATTTAACTACAGTGCATAGAATCATAGAGCACAGTCCTCTTTGGGAATGGGCTATGTGGTCGATGTAGTCCTGACCCACTTGTGCCTGAAGTAGACTCTGACCATTCTTTTGAGCCCATCTGCTCCAGCTCCATATGTTTAGGTGGAATCTACTTTCTTGTAATTTGAATCCACTGGTTTTCTAGTTAGTCTTTGGAACAGCAGGAAACAAACTTGCTCCATCTTCTACAAGACATGCACATGCTGCCACTGGGGACAGTGGAGAGTTACCTGAAGTCCCTAATGGCTGTGTGATCACATGCATGATCCACCATTGGGGAGACTGAGATTTGAGCATCTGTGGATTTCGGTATTCGCGGGGAGGTCAGGAACAGATCCCCACAGATACCGAGGTCCCACTGTACTACTTTTAAGCCGGTTGTCACCCATACTATATTCATGCTTGTCATTTTTCCTGCCTAGATGTAACACATCCCTATGAAATTCATTTTATGCATTTTGGCCCAGCTCTCTAGTCTTGTCAAATAAATCTTTAATCAATTCTATATTTTGAGATATTAGGTAGCCCCCTTATTTGGTATCATCTGAAAATTTAATAAGCATGACCTATCTTCCATGATCCAAGTCATTTACAAATTACACTGGGCCTAGGATACATTCTTGTTGCATCCCACTAGTCACTCTTCACCATGATGAAGAACAACAATTGGTGAACATGCTATGGGTACAATCTGTGAACTAATTACAGATCTACCTAACAGTAGCACCGTCTAACCCACAGTTCACCAGTTTGCTTGTAAGAATATCATGGGGGGCCTTGTCAAAAGCCTTAATGAAATGCTACATCCACAGTACTCTTCTAATCAACTAAGCTTGTAATTCTATCAAAAATAAGATTAGTTTGGTGTAACTTGTTTTTGAGAAAACCATGCTGGCTCTAAGTAATCACAGCATTTCTTTCTAAGTGTCTAAGGAGTTTATCAGACGACAGAAATTGGAAGTATAATCCAATGGCAATTCGAATGCAATCATGGTGTTTCACGTTATTGTGTATGAGTGTACCTCACGCAATTTTGGGCAAAAGGGAAATAATTCCGAACGCAATCATGGGTTTTAGGTTATTGCGTATTAGAGTATCTCACGCAATTTCAGGCAATGGGAAGTCATTTTCGGGCAATGGGAAGTCATTCTGAACACATTCTGAAAGCAATTAGAATTCACGTAAATTCGCTAAACTAGCAAATTTACATGAATTTGAATTGGCTCCATTCGAAATAGAGAGAAATTCCTCCTGTCTGATAAACTTCTAAGACTGACTGTTTAATGATCTATTCCAGAAACTTTCCTGATATTGATGTCAAACTTACTGGTCAGTAGTTGCTGGGATCCTCTTTTCTTTTCTTTTGCTTTTTTCTTTTGCTCTTTTGAAAATGGGGACAACATTTGTCCTCCTCTAATCACCTGAGGGTTTTCTTGTTCTTCAAAAATTCTCAATGACTATCGATAGAGGTCCTGAGATTACATCAGCTAGTTCTTTTAATACTCTTGGATTCATTTAGAGTAGCCAGGTATTCCTTTACTACCTCTTTACCTACTCTGGGCTGTAGTCCTCTTACTGCGCGATTTATTCTATTTTCACCAGTTACAGCACTGTTTCTCTTTTGGGAGAAGACTGCAGCAAAGAAGGTATTCAGCCATTTGGCATCCTCTCTGTCCCCTTAGCATTAGATCATCTTCTCTATGTAGTGGCCCTACTGTTGTTCTTATTTTTGCTATAGACATATCCCCCAAAAGGCCTTTTATTTACTTTTAACCCTTCTAGCAAGCCTGAACTCATTCTGACCTCCCTCCTACAAGTATTGGCTAGTTGTATTCTTTTTTTGTGCTCTCCCCTTCTTCTATTTCATATACATTAATCTTTTTAATCTTTTCAGTCTCAGCTCATCTGAAAATTCTTTCTACATCCACCCTGGTTTCTCCCACTTTTCCCCCTTAATTGAATTGCTTGCTGACATCAGTTTTCTTGAAGTTCAGAGCATGTGCTTGACTACATTTGGCTTCCCCTTTCCTCTATATAACAAATCTCAAAAGCAAATGGTCACTCCCACACACAGATCCCATTATTTCCACCCCACTGACCACTTCATCTCTGTTGGTTAAAATGAAATCCAAAATTGCTGAACTCCTTGCTGCTTCCTCCACCTTTTGTACAATGAAACTGTCAGCAAAGCTAGCAAGGAATTTGTTGGACATTAGACTGTTGGCAAAGTGTGACTTCCAACAAATACCTGGCTGGCTGAAATCTCCCAGTCCTACAATCTGTCTCAGATTTAATATTAATTGAATTGAACACAACTTTTTTCACATACTTAAATTCTATTGCTCACGACAGAGGGATGATGCAATGACACCATACAGTTCAATGAAGCTGTTCACATTATGATGCAACTGGGAACATGTTTGGCTTTGTCTAAAGTAATTTCATATAATCGCATCTAGCCAATAGAACACAGAATTGACAGCAGAGTGAGGAGCCCACTGTATCTGTGGGTTAGCCAGTTGCGAACTGGGGCTCCTGCAGGTGGCACAGGCCTGTAGGCGCACTGACATGGTCACACACACATCACTGTCCATTGATTAATATGGGCTTGAGCTCCCACATTTTTCCCCATCTGCAGCCCCCCCAAAACCAATCTCCACCACCACCACCGATTGGAAGGGCCCACTATATCTCTGAAAATGCACGATATCAGAAAGGAAGGTTCAGCACAATGGCAGTTAGGTCAACCCAAAGGAGAGTGTTGAAATGTTACTACACATTTCAAATACAGATATTTCTGTTCTTCTGACATAAGCATTCCATTTTAAATAAGCTGTAGCCACAAGGAATCACCTAATAATTCTGCCAGACCAAAAGCCAAAACAAGATGAAAACCAAGAAATAAGTAGCAGTCAAATGTGTAATATTCTTGGCAATTGCAATTAGCAGGTACTAGGAGGCCTACTCCTGCTGATTTTGATGCAAACAAGTGCTATAATTATGATCCATCTTCATTGCCTTAAGCATCAGCAGACACCATCAAAACCTTATAGATGACCATACCATCCTCCTTTATTTGCATTTTGGACCTGCTTGTTCAAAACCTACAGTCAATTTATTTAATTAGGTGGCATACGGAATTAAAATTTTAAAATTTAACTCTGCCATTGTATCTAATTGTACTTGAGCATCCACAGATTTTTGGTATTTTCAACAAAGAAAAAAAAAACTGAAAAGAAATGGAACTTTCCTAATATTCCATGATTGTTTCCCTGTTAACAGACAGTTCCTTAAACCAAAGGCTTAGAAAATAAAGCAATTTCTTAAGAACACTAGCGTTTCAAAAGAAGCAATTATTGTTATTATGTACCTTTAAGTCGTTTCAACCTTACAGCAACCTTGAGGCAAACCTATCATGGGGCTTTCTTGGCAAGGTTTGTTCAGAGGAGGTTTTCCCTGAGGCTGAGAGACTGTGACTTGCCTAAGATCACACAGTGGGTTTCATGGCTAAGCTGGGAATCTGGTCTCCAGAGTAATAATCCAATCAGGTTTGCTCTTCGAAATGTATATGTTTTTGAAATATTTTCAAACCATGGATGCTTGAACCTGTAGATAAAAAATCCATGGATACAGAAGGCTGTACTTCATTAACTGAAGTGTACCTGTATATCAAGATTCTCTATACTCATTTTTGAAATATTTTCAGCTTTTATCTGTTCATATATAGTATGGTCCCCACTTTTGGTTTAGCTTGGCAGAGGAACAGGCTCAGAAAGTGGCAGATTCCCCTTTGACACAGGGCCACCTTTGCTTGCTCTAACTGTGGCTTCCTTAACTGGCACGAGTTGAACCTTGGGGTCTCTTCCACCTCTGATTCCATGATTCTCCCTGAAATGCCTGCTTCCTGTAAGCAGGGATAATAAATAAAAAATAAAATAAAAAAGCATTCATCATATGAAATAGTGCACTCCCTGCACCTGCATCTCAAACACAACTGTCCAGAAATAGCTTTATTCCTTCAGTGGCTTTTTGTAAGCACCAGGGTTAGATAATACAGTATGTCCAATGCTGGAATGAAGGGCTTGCCTTTTAACACCACCTCTCTTCTTCTTTCACCATCTGCATCATTATATAATATAAACTGTATAAATCACCCAAGAAATTGTGCTGAATACACACATCTTATAAATGCATACAGATCTATGTTGAAACTAAATACGTAAAATGAGGACAAGACAGCAGAGGAACAATCTCCTTTAAAAGCAGCAAATATTTTATTAAACTGCACCATGGAGACTGTTTCCATTGGATACAGCAATTCCTATAATACAATGCCTGCCTTGAAGGTAGCAGTTACACTGTATTTGTCTTTCCAGCCAGAGGGCTGGTCTGAATGGAGAGAATCATAAATTTCATTATATGGCAATCCTGAATCCACCTTTCACACACTCTGCCCTCCAACTCTGGCAAAAATTAGACGGCTCCAAGAAAGAACTCTTAAAAGTGTCCCGTTCCTCACTAGAATTGTAAGTGTGTGAAAAGAATCTGAATCTGGAATGGTAGAAGGAGTTGGGGGGTCAGAAATGCTGGATGTGCAAACAAATAATTGCTGGGGACAGGGAACAAATAATTGCATCTAACTCTCTAGCCAACATTCTGCAGAGAGAAAAAAGATCCCCCCCCTTGGATTCACTGTTGGAAATTGGAAGTATAATCCAATGGCAATCCGAACGCAATCATGGGGTTTCACGTTATTGTGAATTAAAGTATCTCATGCAATTTCGGGCACAAGGAAAGTCATTCCGAACGCAATCATGGGTTTTACGTTATTGCGAATTAAAGCATCTCATGCAATTTCGGGCAAGGGGAGGTCATTTTCGGGTAATGGG
Organism: Urosaurus nigricauda; assembly: GCA_034509955.1. NCBI lineage: Eukaryota > Metazoa > Chordata > Lepidosauria > Squamata > Phrynosomatidae > Urosaurus > Urosaurus nigricauda. Next base: position 126,345,144 of record JAOEGL010000002.1, read on the forward strand.
AAGTCATTCTGAACGCATTCCAAACGCAATAGGAATTCATGTGAATTCGTTAAACTAGCAAATTCACGTGAATTCGAATTGTATCTATTCGCAATAAAGAGAAATACCTCCCATGTGAAAGAGTCCACAGGGATCCACAAAGGCTTGAAGAAATGTTATTATTTCTCAGGGGGAAGGTTGGAAAGCCCTGGAGTGAAGAGAGAAGGAAGAGGAGAAAGAGGAGGAAGGTAAACGAAGAGGAGAGATGGCAGCACCTCTCACTTCATATGACTTTGCACAATGTGGCCAGAACTGGACAGAAGACTGGCCAGGATGATGGGTGTCCAGACCACTTTTCATGGACTTTTCTGCCTCGGGGCACCCACCCAAGGAGTGGCACCTCTGCCACCAGGTCTCCTTCTTTCACCTTCCCAAGGCCTGTTGGGACAACTTGCGGTAAAGACACCTTGGCAAAACAAGTCCTCAGTTTCTACTCACTCGCTGGCTTCTGGCTCCTGCCCACCTGCCTCCTTCACGTAGCCACACCTCATAAAGGTCTCCTGAAGGATGTGTTCAAGCAATTCAAAAAGGATGCGGACAAGCTGGAGTGTGTCCAGAAGGGAGCGACTAAAATGGTGAAAGGCCTGGAAACCATGAAGCCCTATGAGGAGAGACTTAGGGAACTGGATATGTTTAGGCTGGAGAAGAGATGGTTAAGAGGTTATTTGATAGTTGTGTTTAAATATTTGAAGGGGTGTCATATTGAGGAGGGAGCAAGCTTGTTTTCTGCTGCTCTAGAGACTAGGGCATAGAGCAGTGGATTTAAACTAAAGGAAAAGAGATTCCACCTCAACATTAGGAGGAAATTCCTGACAGCTGTTTGACAGGGGTCTTTAAACAGAGGCTGTTTGGTATGCTTTGATTGTGATTTCCGGCATGGCAGAATGGGGTTAGATTGGATGGCCCTTGTAGCCTCTTCCAACTCTTGTCATTCTATGATTCTAAGCCACCATGTTAAGCTGTGGGACTTGGACTCCCAGGCAGCACCTCTGCTGACCTGCTCTTGCCATGAGTCTGTGGAGTTTATCACATGGGAAGAATTTCTCCCAATTTCGTATTGAACCAATTCAACTGCGTTCGGAATGCGTTCAGTATAACTTCCCATTTCCCAAAAATGACCCCCCCATTTCCCAAAATTTCATGAGATACTTTAATACGAAATAACGTAAAAACTATGATTGCGTTCGGAATGACTTCCATTTTGCCCAGATTTGTGTGAGATACACTCATACGCAGTAACATGAAACCCTATCATTGCATTCGGATTGCCACTGGATTATACCTCCATATTCCGTCGTACGATAAACTCCTAAATCTCTCGGTGTGTGTTCCTCTTATCCCCATGCTTATTGCTGTCTGAACAGAACATAAAACCTGTGTTGTGCAGAAAGACAGGCTTTGGGGCTCCCAGTGTGCACAGAATCAGAGGCAGGAGGGCGGCTGGAGTAACCAGCGGTTCTAGAGCAGAGGGAGCATTACTCCGGAGGTCTGTGAGCGAGGGAGTGTGTATTATGTTTGTGTGTGCTCACACACACAGACACACATGTGTGTGTGTGTGTAGTTCAGCCTTTAGGAACCTCACCCCTGCCCGGTCATCACAACAGTGCATGGGGTGGATGCAGTAGTGTCACTAGAGGGTGCAAGGAGTGCGGTCCTTACTGGGCGACACCCCATATGGGGTACACCCAGTGGGGCTTGGGTGACGTTTGTGAGGCCACAAACAGCCCTCCAGAGGCCACAGCACTGCCCCCACAAAAGCAGTTGGTGCTGCTGGCGGTTGCTGGCAGGGACGTGGAAATGATTTCAGGGGAGAGGGGGTTCCAGATTAAGTGCCACCATTTTTAGGGGGGCGGGGGGTAAACACCTTGCAAATACATCAGGATATTAAGTAATAAACACCATTTTTGTGAGTATTTTTACATTTAAAATTAGTTTCACTTGGGAAAAACAAATATTTTGTGATTAGATTAGGTTTGGTTGATATTATTTTAACATAAATTAAAGGAAGGGGGGTCCGTTGGCTACGTCCCTGGTGCAGGGCCTTTCATTTGGGGTCCGACATGGCTACTTGTGCTGGATCCCAAATGGCCCTCCAGGAGCCTCAGCACTGCCTCCTCAAGCAGTGGGCACTGTGGGGGGGGGGGGCAATATCTTTCATTTGGGGTTCAGTGCAGCTGTTCCCCCCAGTAGTCATGTCAGATCCCACATGGCCATTGGGAGGCCACAACACTGCGGAGTGCCTTTTGTTTGGGATTTGGTGCAGCTGCTCCCCTAAGCAAACACGCTGGACCCCGAACGGCTGTCCAGAGGATGCAGCATGCCAACCAGCAGCAGTTTTGCCAAGTGGTGACAGGCTGGCTGAGGGGGTGACAGTCTGCGCCCTCCCCTGCTGCCTGAGTCTCCACTGCCCCCTTGGTTGGTGACACCAACCACAGGGGTGCCACTGGACAAAGGAATGAGAAGCAAGCTGCGTCGCTCTGCATCCCGTGTCCGCAAAGACACATGCCTGGCAAGCAGTGTCCCAACTCCTGGCACCACTTGACACTACTACTGACACACAAACAGCAATTGACAGGGAGGGGGGAAGTGAATAAATAAAGTCTTTCACTTCACATCCCACAACTTTATTTAGCAATTCTAAATAAAGATTTGTTGCACATTATGGTTTTATATTAGGTCTTGGTGGTCTACGGATGTCAGACCTCGCCAGTCTACAGATCCCTTTCGGACATAAAAGACAGTTTCTTAAAAGAACAGCTTTTATTGCAGTAAAGAAATAATAAAAGACAAAGGTAGTGACTTTTTTTTGTCAGGACTGAAGTAATACACATGGAATACAATTTTATAGTAGTATATTACAATTCCAACCATGAATCTATACAGAAATATAATTGGTTAAGCTTTGCCGTGATTTGTTCTAAATTAGTGATGTCACATTAAATGTCAGTGTCCAGCATTTCTTCCCAGCATATATATTATCACACTAGGGTCAATTCCAGAACCATCCCACAATTATCCCATTATTGGCAATGAATATCCCATTATTGGCAATGGGATAATTGTGGGATGGAAATGGGATAATTGTGGGATGGTTCTGGAATTGACCTTAGTGTGATAATCTCTAAACAACACCTGAAACCCTGATGTGAAATAACACAGCAACACAATAACACATCCCATATATCCCATCTCCCTATATCATCTAAATATCAATATAATCACAACAGTATTAAACTTGTAGCTATAACCTTATAAACATATCAACTATATAAAATCAAAATGTAAAGAAATAATAATATGAGTAACGTTAGGCCTTTGCATCACCCTCCTTTCCAGAAGATGGTTTAAAAGAACTCAAGCCTCTGCATGGAGATTCCTCCTCCGCATTCTTTATGACAGGAATGCATTTATGAAATTCATGACAACGGCAGCAAAAGGTATTTCAAGGGGATCTGCAGTATATAAAAGGTTAAAACCACTGGTCTGGCGGAACATTTTGTCGGCTTGTGCACCACCATCGTGGAATGATACAGATTTTTTTCCAGGTTAAAAATGGGGAACACTTTCTTTCGAAAATAGGATAGCCTGAAACATAACCATGATCTTCTGAGAAACAGCATAGACTGGCTCTTAGGAAAACAGATCCTGTGCCTTCTCTGTGCAACAGATTCACAGACACTCTCATTGAGCTCCATGTATCAGGAAAGATCAGGGAGTTTATCCCTGGGAGTTTATCAGACGGGAGGAATTTCTCTTTATTTCGAATGGAGCCAATTGGAGCCAATTCGAATTCAGTGAATTCATGTGAATTCCTATTGTGTTCGGAATGCGTTCAGAATGACTTCCCATTACCTGAAAATGACCCCCGTCGCCTGAAATTGTGTGAGATGGTTTAATATGAAATAACGTAAAACCCCATGATTGCCTTCGGAATGACTTCCCTTTTGCCCAAAATTGCGTGAGATACTTTCATACGCCATAAAGTGAAACCTCATGATTGCGTTCAGATTGCCATTGGATTATACTTCCAATTTCCCTCGTCTGATAATCTCCCAGGAAAAAAGCATTGAGCCATGGCAACTAACGCGGCGTCAAACTGGATCATTTCTGCAGTGCGGACGCAGCCATTAACAGACTCAAGGCAGCAAGGGACACTGAGCTGAGCTCTGGAAATGGTCCCCAAAACAGAAGGTTTTGCCATTGTCTGCAAACTGTGTGGCTTAGTGGTCTGAGTGTTGGGCCACCACACCGGAGACCAGGATTTGATCTCAGGATCGGACAGGGAAACCCACTGAGCAAGTCACACTCTCTCAGCCTCCTCAGGGCAAGGCAATGACAGACCCCTTACTGACACTACATCTTTCCAAGGAAACCCCCAGGACTTCTTCTGGCAAGCAAGCCCAGCCTTAGGACCTGAAAGGCACATAACAACAAACCTGATCCAGGCATCAAAGGATCCTCCTTTCCCTGGACATGTCCTCCAATCCCACCTTCTGCCCAGGAGGTATCCTCAAAGGTCCTCCACTGTGAGTAGGGATTGATGGTTAGCAGTGTTTTCCTGAGCTGTGTGCTTTGGGGCTGGCCAGGTGGTCCTCCCCTTTCCCTCTGGGGCTCCTTCTCCTGCTGGATCCACTTACCCTCCAGCCACAAGGTGCAAGGCAGGGCTCCCTCTCTGGGAAGGCATCCTTGCTCTGATGCTGCTGCTGCTGCTGCACTAGTTTGAGTAGTGCACAGTGCACAGGGGTGGCCCTGCCTGAAGGAAAAGGACTCTGGAGGAGGAGGAGACTGACAAGAGGGGCAGTCTCATCAGAGGGGCAGAGCCTCTATGCACCTGGAAGAGACACCTAAGGGTCATCCAGTGCAACCCCCTTCTGCCATGCAGGAACTCTCCATCCAAGCCCCCCTGACAGATGGCCATCCAGCCTCTGGGGAGGATCTGGGCAGCCCCACTCCCTGGAAGATGAATGGAGGAACTGAAGCACCTAGACTGGGCTCTACAGGCTAATGGTTACTCCAGGGCAGACATCAGAAGGGCTGCCAGACCCAGAAAAAGCCAGAGGAGAGAAGATTTTTGTACCGTATTTTATCATGTTGTAAGCCCGCCTCGACCTGTAGGGAGAGGCGGGAGATATAAATAAATTTTATTATTATTATTATAAGCAACCACCCAAAGGGAAAGTATTTTTTACCATACATCAAAGGAGTCAAAGGAGTTTATCACATGGGAGGAATTTCTCTTCATTTCGAATGGAGCCCATTCGAATTCAAGTAAAATTCACTAGCTTAGCGAATGTACGTGAAATCTGATTGCATTCAGAATACGTTCAGACTGACTTCCCGTTTCCCGAAAATGACCTCCCATTGCCCGAAATGGCGTGAGATCCTCTTATACGCATTAATGTAAAACCTATGATTGCATTCAGAATGACTTCCCTTTTGCCCAAAATTGCTTGAGATACATTCATGCACAGCAATGTGAAACCCCATGATTGCGTTCAGATTGCCATTGCATTATACCCCAAAATTCCATCGTATGATAAACTCCACAGACAGAATAGGAAAACTGGTGAGGAAACGCAACCTCCAAATGATCTACAGACCAACCAGGAAAATCCACCAAATGCTGAGCTCAGTGAAGAACAAGAGAGACCCTCTCACAGCTGCAGCAGTTCATCATCATCATCATCATCATCATCATCATCATCATCGTTTTTATTTCTAGCAATTGGGGCGGGTTACAACAAGAAGTTAAAACACAACAGTTAAAATAAACCAATCCCATCCCTAAAAAAAGGATTAAATCAACTGTAGTTTACTGCATACCATGTAGCTGTGGACAAGTCTACATAGGATCCACCAAACGCAGTGTCTAAACACGAATCAAGGAATATAAGAGACACTGCTGCCAGAAAAATCAACAGTAGCAGAATATAAAATGCTGGACATAAAATGCTGTTTGAAAACACTGAAATTCTGGACCACGCCAGCAACTATCAGGTCAGAACGCATAAGGAAGCCATTGAAATCCATAAACACCTGGACAACATCAACAGGAAAGAAGAAACCCTTAAAGTTAGCAAAGATTGGCTACCAGTCCTGAAAAACACCAAAATCAAGACCCAGCAAAATGCAACTGAAAAACCATGCAGGGTCAGGGTTTTTCCCAGCAGACAATGGATCTCTAATTAAACTGACTCAAATCCTCTTTGCATATCCTCCCACCCTGAGGCCTTGCCATGCAGCAACAGAACAATACATAGATTGACATGGAAATCATTCCTCCCAACATAGTGTATACACAGGATATATCAGTACTCTCTTCCATGCCAGCATTCTCTGAAGATGCCATCCACAGATGCTGGTGAAACGTCAGAAACAAACTCTTCTAGAAAATGGCCACATTCACTGGACTCTTGTTCCCCTAACCCCAGCAAGCACGGAGGAACAAGTGTACATGGTGAAGATTTGGTAAAAATGTGATGTTTTAAAAGAAATTTTAAAAATATTTTTTAAAAAAATGTTCAATTTTTTTAAAAAAAATAATTTAAAATTTTGAATTTTGAAATGTTAATTTTTAAAAATTTCTGGGGTCTCTCCTTTCTCCTCCCACAGAGCCTCGCCCCACTCCCAAGTATTTTAAAGGGAAATTCAGGATGGAATTCCAGGTTTGGAGAGTTATGACAATGTTGCAGAAGAAGACAACTTAATTATATTTGAATAAATGTAGATTGTTGTTCCACACTTAATAAAAATAAGACATCCCCTGAAAATAAGCCATGATGTGTCTTCTTGAGGAAAAATAAATATAAAATAGTGTCTTATTTTCGGGAAAATATGGTAGTGCAACAATCTACTATATAGACAACACGTAAAAACCAGTCTCGAAGGAGCTGCACTGATAGCCTATTCACTACTGGTCCAAATAAGCAGGTCTATCATGATGTTTAAAGCCTTGAATGACTTGGGATTCTGACACATAAAGGAGTGCCTTTCTTTACATATCTGCCCAAGAATTGAGATCTGCAGAAGGAGCCCTCTTCTGTGTCCCGCCAGTGGAGGCAAGATGGTGTGGGATTTCATTGGAGAGGGGCTTCTTGGCAATGGCTGGCATCCCAATCCCTTGCCCTTTCAATTGGTACTGACGCTGGTTTCTTTCTGGCACCTCAAGCTTATCGTTAAAGCTTTTGGAGCTTAATTTATTTTTAACGTACCAGGTACATGGTTTTTGATGATTGCAACATTTTTCCCCAAATATATTTTTATTGGTTTCCAAAAATGTTTAAAACAAATATACATACAGGTATCAGTCTTCTTTTTGTTAAACATTCACACAACCTCCCCCCCCCAAAAAACAATATTAGACTTAAACAAAATTTACAAATATTTTAATCATCATATGAGTTCCTTAAGTAAACCCTGTGGCTACTATTTTGTCCTTTTCAATCCAGCTTCTTATAAATCATAGTACATTTTTCTCTTAGTGATCAATCCTCATACAGCATAACACTTCCTTATAAAACAATTGAAATCTTTTACAATAATGTGGCCTGACTCTCCTCTCAATCAAAAAGTATCGTTCCAAAAGTCCCCTTAATTTTCTGCAGATATGATGATTGCAATATTTTAAGCTATTTTTAAACTTGTTGTCATATTTAATACAGGATATTTTTATCTTGTTCAGGCTATTTTGTTGGTTGAATCTGTAATTATTTTAAATTGTTGTTTTAGCTGTACACTGTCCTGAAATCCTGCAGTACATAACAGGCCTTTTCATGTGGGCTGTGATTTTATTTTTAAAAAGTGAAGATTTGTTTCAGAAACTTCCTGACTGAGACATTAGTATTACACAATATAATAGTTATATATATGAGTTATTAGGGTAACTAAAGGTCACAAAAATGTGTAAGTTTTTGAGAGCTCTTGATCTGGTGAAGTGTTGTAAATACAAGTTGTAGGGGCAAATGAGATAAAAAGTGCTCTTAAGATGGAATGGACAGTTCGGAATTGAGTAAATTCGCTAGTTCAGCTAATTTACTTGATTGCGTATTGACACTGCATTGCATTCAGAACTGCCCGAAATTGCCTCCAAAGTGCCTGAAATTGCGTGTGATAGTTTCTCATGCAATCACGCGAAACTCAATGATTGCATTCGGAAGGACTTCCCTTTGCCCGAAAATGTGTGTGATCAGCTTTCACGCAATCACACGAAACCCCATGATTGCATTCAGATTGCCATTGGATTATACTTCCAATTCCCTTGGTGTGATAAACTCCACGGTCTTAAAACATTTTTAAAAACAGACTAGGATACAGGTATGGTGAATTTATGGTCCACCAGATGTTGGCTGACAACTCTATGAGTCCTATGTCAGAAAAGGAAGTGGTGAGGGATGATGTGATTTGCAGCTCCACAACATCTCATGGTCCCTATGTTCTCCACCATTGCTCTAGTTAATCATGCAATTGTTTCAGGTTTCACCTGGAGCTGCCCAAGGACCACTGGAAGCAAAAAAGTAAGAACATCTGATCACCCATTTTTAAAAATATAAAATTCATTTGCTACTCAAAACTTTATCCTGGGTGAAACACACTGGCTGAGTTATCAGTGGAAAACATGAAGAATCTCCTTACTTGGTCCACCAAAAATGCAAAAAAAATCCTCTGTGCAAACTATTGAAACCATATAAGAGGCAAAGATGTGGAGATGCTTGGGAAGAAGAAGCCACCAGCAAACTGGATATGAATTGTGCATGGATAAAGTCCTGACCTCAGGTGGTATAAATGTGCTATTTGTCAGTCGGCTGTTTGGGAAAAGAAAAGAGTCACAGCTCTCACTTGAAACTGCAAAAACTCCAGCCATGTAATATTCAGGAAGCCATATTGGGAGATCAAATAATTTAATTTTTAATGGGGGGGGGGGGGGAGAGAAACACTAGTCTGCTTGGATCTCTGACAGGAGCAAGAAGAGGACAGACTGATTCAACATGAATCATCCATCTAGGCATACACTAAAAGGAAAATAATAATTTAACATGTTTGTGCCTGCTTAGTTTAAGTATGGTAGAAAGAAATGGAGATTCCCCCAAAGGAAAACAGGAAGAGCTTCTACTTTTTATTTCCCTTTGTTCAGGTACTATAAGTAGAAAATAGTTTATGCTGGCATTTTTATACATTGAGTTCAGCTCCTAGAAATGGCACCGGAGTTGCTTTTGTCATCTTCCTCCAACCCAGTAATTGCCATTTTAAGATACATTTATATACCAGACCAGAACAGAAGAAAGAAAGGAAGTCCTCTGAGGATAAAGGTGTGCCAAGACTAGAGACCTTATCAGATGGGAGGAATTTCTCTTTATTGCGAATGGAGCCAATTGGAGCCAATTCGAATTCACATGAATTCGCTAATTTAGCGAACTTACCTGAATCCCAATTGCATTCGGAATGCGTTCCGAATGACTTCCCATTACCTGAAAATCACCCTCCATTGCCCAAAATTGCGTGAGATGCTTTAATTCGCAATAACGTAAAACCCATGATTGCATTCAGAATGACTTCCCTTTTGCCCAAAATTGCGTGAGATGCTTTAATACACAATAACGTGAAACCCCATGATTGTGTTCAATTGCCATTAGATTATACTTCCAAATTCCAACGTCTGATAAGTTCCTAAAACTTGTTTTCTGCCCAAGTGTGGTGAATATGGGCAAAAAGGTACCCTCCAGGCTAAAGCAGTATTGGGGGAAAGGGTCTAGAAGGCCTTGGCTGGTGGATCCTCTCTGACCTCTAGTGGTGGCAAAAGACCAGAGCACTTTTAACTGAGGATGAGTCAATGTGAAGTGGAACACACAATATTATAATATAATAGAGTACAGTGGGCTGTTTGAAGCTTTGACTTTGTGGATTTGAATACTACAGTATATTATCTTTAGACATCTTTAGGTCTTCCAGCATGACTCTATGGAGTTTATCAGATGACAGAAATTGGAAGCATAATCCAATGGCAATCCGAATGCAATCATGGGGTATCACCTAAATGCCTAAGAGACTACCACGTGCATTTTTGGGCAATGGGAAGTCCTTACGAACGCAATCGTGGGGTTTCACGTTATTGTGTGAGAAACTATCACACGCAATTTTGGGCACTTTCGGGCAACGGGATGTCATTCCAAACACAAGGCAGCGTCAATACGCAATCATGTAAATTGGCTGAACTAGCAAATTCACTCATTTCCGAACTGGCCCCTTTCATTTCTTTCAAAATTGAAAGAAATTCCTCCCGTGTGATAAAACTCCTACGGCCAACTTCTGCCAGAGGTTGTGCTGGAGGTCCTAGAGATTTCTAGAGAGAACGCTTCTCTAGGCATTTGTAGGTTCTCCAGCACAGTTCTGTGGTCAGCCTCCATTGGGTGTTGACCACAAAGTTGCTCTGGAGGACCTAGAGATTCTTAGAGAGACGTGGATCCCCTTCCAGGTTTGCCCTACTATGGATTTATGATGATATTTGTAGTGCTTATTATTGTGGTTTGAGTGGTTATTATTGTTGTTTAAAAGTCGGTGACAGCCAGTGTCACAAGCTTTAAAACTGAACCTAAGTCTTGAGGTTGTGTAGCCTGGGAAAGAATGTGAGAGACTGGGGTGATATTCATAGTGTGGAGAGAGGTATCGAAAGCAGTCAAGGGATATAATGCAAAGTCTGACCAAATAATATCAATAAAGCTTCAGGGAAAATCCACCACACACACACACACACACACAGGGCAGAGAAATATCCATTCAAAACCAGAGGTGGATCCAGTTTGAGACCACTTTAAGTGCTAGGGAATTCTGGGAATTGTAGCTTATTGTGGCCCCAGAGCTCTCCGACAGAGAAGGTGAACCGTCTCACCAAACGACCGTTCCCAGAATCCCATAGCACGGAGCCGTGGCAGTTAAAGCAGTGTCCACCTGGATTATTTCGACAGTGCAGATGACACCAAGTCACACTCTCTCAGCCTCATTGAAGGGCCATGGCAAACCCCTCTCTGAAGAAAAAAAATATCTTGCCAAGAATATCCCAGGATAGGCTCACAGCCTTAGGATCCTCAGAAGTGAGAAATGACTTGGAGGCACTCAGTAATAACAACAGCAACACAAGATGTAAAGGGAAAGTGGCCAGATGGACTCAACCCCCAAATGGAGGACACACCAGAAAAAATGGAGGACATTCCTAAATCAAAGCTCAAAACAATCCTAGAATTTCAAATGCATGCCTGGTAGTACTGGTCAGTATGGAGGACATGCCAGGAAAAATGGAGGGCATGACCCAATAACCCCCCCCCCAGGACTCTTTCAAACGGGAGGAATTTCTCCCAACTCCGAATGGAGCCAATGCGGATTCATGTAAATTCACTTGTTTAGCAAATTTACCTGAACCCCTGCTCCGTTCGGAAGACATTCAGAATTACTTCCCATTACCTGAAAATAACCCCCCCTTGCCCGAAATCGCGTGAGAAGCTTAAATTCGCAATAAGGTAAAACCCATGATTGCATTCGAATTGGCTTCCCTCTTGCCCGAATTTGCGTGCGAAGAGTTAATTTGCAATAACATAAAACCCATGATTGCATTCAAATTGACCTTAAATTATACTTCCAATTTAGCCTCGTATGAAAGAGTAGCTAGAAATGTTTAATGCATGCTTCTTTGTCCTTCTCAAAATGGAGGACGTGCCAGAAAAAAAATCAAAGCCCCAAAACACTCCTAGAAATGTCCAATGCATGCTTCTTTGTCCTTCTCAAAATGGAGGACGTTTCAGGAGACATGGAGGGAATGACCCAATATAAGCCCCAAAACACTCCTAGAAATGTTTAATGTACGCTTCTTTGTCCTTCTCAAAATGAAGGACATGCCAGGAAAACATGGAGGACATCCTTAAATCAAAGCCCAAAAACACTCCTAGAAATGTTTACTACATGCTGCTTTGTCCTTCTCAAAATGGAGGACATTCTTAAATCAAACCTCAAAAACACTCCTAGAAATGTCCAATGCATGCTGCTTTGTCCTCCTCAAAATGGAGGACATTCTTACATCAAACCTCAAAAACACTCCTAGAAATGTCCAATGCATGCTGCTTTGTCCTTCTCAAAATGAAGGACATTCTTACATCAAACCTCAAAAACACTCCTAGAAATGTCCAATGCATGCTGCTTTGTCCTTCTCAAAATGGAGGCCATGTCAGGGGAAAAAAAAGGAGGGCATGTTCAAACCAAAGCTCAAAAGCACACTCTTAGCAATGGAAGTGCATGCTTCTTTGTCCTTCTCAAAATGGAGGGACATGTCAAGGGGGGGGGATGGAAGCCATGCTCAAACCAAAGCTCAAAAACACCCTCCTAGGAGTGGCAATGCCTGCATTCCTCCTAGCCCTGCTCAAAATGGAGGGCATGCTGGGAAAGGAGGAGAGGCCTTGTCCCTGTGTGCAACTGGTGGCAAAGCAGCTGGAGGACCTGGTTGGAGCCTGGGAGGCATGGTGGGTGGTCCCTCCCTGGGAGGTCCTTTGGCCCCGCCCCTTTTGCAAAGGCTGCAGCAGCAGCAGCAGCAGAACCCCAGGCGCTGTGGGTGGGCCCTCTTGCAAAGCAAAGCAAAGCAATAGCAAAGCAAAAGGAAGGCAGACCAGGAAGAGGAGGAGCAGGCAGGAGGAGGAGCTGCTGCTGCTGCTGCTGGAGTGGAGGAGGAGAGAAAGAGGCCTTGAGCCTGGTAAGCCTGGGCCCCCTCTATTGCAAAGCACTGTCACCCCCAAAATCCATCCCACAGGGAGACCCCCAAGGCACCAAAGACATGGCTCAGGCATCCCTCTTGGGTGGATTCTGGGAGTTAAAGTCCTCCTCTCCCCCTTTCCCCCAGATTCCAGGGGGAAGCCAGCCACTCACCTGCCTTCCACTGGACCCCCCCTTAAAGGTATCCTTGTGGGGAGGATTCTGGGAGTTAGAGTCCTCCTCTTCCTCCCCCCAGATTCCAGGGGGAAGCCAGCCACTTACCTGCCTGTCTTTGGCTCCTTTAAAGGTATCCTTGTGGGGTGGATTTTGGGAGTTAGAGTCCTCCCCCCTCTAGGGGGGGAGCCAGCCACTCACATACTTTGCATTGGGCCCTATCCTTTGGGGTGGATTTTGGGAGTTAGAGTCCTCCCCCCTCAGAAAAGCCCTAGGGGGGAGCCAGCCACTCACCTGCCTTACATTGGGCCCCTTAAAGGTATTCTTGTGGGGTGGATTTTGGGAGTTAGAGTCCTCCCCCCTCAGAAAAGCTCTAGCAGGGAGCCAGCCACTCATACTTTACATTGGGCCCTATCCTTTGGGGTGGATTTTGGGAGTTAGAGTCCTCCCCCCTCAGAAAAGCTCTAGCAGGGAGCCAGCCACTCACCTACTTTACATTGGGCCCCTTAAAAGTATCCTTGTGGGGTGGATTTTGGGAGTTAGAGTCCTCTCCCTTCAAAAAAGGTTTAGGGGGAAGCAAGGGCTGGCTAGGAAGCAGGTGGCATTCCTTGGTGGGTTTTATTGCAGGGCCCTCATAGATAACCCAAATCCGTGAATGTTCAAATCCCATTACATCGAATGGCAAAATCATGGCTTGCTTTTTGGAATGTATGTAATGCACTCATCCCTCCCGTATTTGCAGCTTTGACTTTTATGGCTTTGATTATCCACAGATTTGATCAATATGTTCTCTCTAGGAATATCTAGGTCCTCCAGTGCAACTCTGTGGTCAACTTTAACTAAAAGTTGCACTGAAAGGCCTAGAGATTCCTTTTGGCTCCTCCAGTGCAGTTCTATGGCCAGTAACTGTCAGACATTGATCACAGAGTTGCAATGGAGGACCAAAAGATTCCTAGGTTATCATATGATGGAATTTGGGGGTATAATCCAATGGCAATCCAAACGCAATCACAGGGTTTCACGTTATTGTGTATGAGTGTATCTCACGCAATTTCGGGCAATGGGAAGTCATTCCAAACGTAATCATGTGGTTTCACGTTTATTGCGTATTAGAGTATCTCACGCAATTTCAGGCAATGGGGGGTCATTTTAGGGAAATAGGAAGTCATTCTGAACGCATTCCGAACGCAATCAGATTTCACGTAAATTTGCTAAACTAGCGAATTCACGTAATTGCGAATTGGTTCCAAGATAGCTGTGGCTTCTGGGACCTGAAGTCCAAAACACTTGGAGAAAACGAGCTGGAGAAAACCTGTTTTCTGCTTCTCCAGAGCAATGGGTTCAAATTACAGGAAAAGATATTCCACATCAACGTTAGGAAAAATGTCCTGACAGTAAGAGCTTTTCGACAGTGGAAGAGGCTCCCTCAGAGGGTGATGGCATCTCTTTCTTTTGAGGTTTTTAAGCAGAGGCTGGATGCTGGGAATGCTTTGATTGAGAGTTTCTGCATGGCAGGGGGTTGGGTTGGATGGCCCTCTTACAACTCTATGATACTAGGACCAGTGTTTGGGAATCACTGCCCTAGATTGACAAAGAAAGTATGTTGTCAGTGAGCCATACTCTGGTAAACTCCAGATAGGAACCTGGCAAATTATTAAATCAAATCATTAATGTGGGGGGTACCATTTAAGATGGTTTGGATGTTATAGTTACTTCAGTATTTAGCTGTGAAACTACTAACACAGCTTGGAAATATTAAAAATAAATTAAAATGTCAAAAAACAAAACTTGTTTTTGTCATTTAATATAAGGGACACCCTAGGGCATTGTATTTAATGAGACTTCGGCATCCATGGATTTTGGTATCCACGGGGGGGGGGGGGGTGGACCCCAATGGATACCAAGGGCCTATGTTGTACTGTATATTTTTTAACATTTTCAATACGTAGAAAGTTGAATGGGTTGATAAAGAATCTGTGGATACAGAAAACCAGCTGTACTCTCTATGGGTAGTCGTCTGGCCTGACAGAATTCAGCAACTTACAATATGTTGCCCATTGTCTGCCTTTGGTCTGTTGAATGCCATAAAGGAATATGTTGGCCATTTCTTATGGGGCCTTCTGAGCCATTTTGGCTACTCATCCGACGTCTGAGGGGGAAAACTCCTGCCAGATCAGGAGTTTTTGCTGAGCCAGTCAGTGACCACCATCCTGCTCCTTCCTTCCCCCTGTAACAGGTGAGGGACTTCCGTGGGCGCAGCCTTTCCCTGCCACCCGCCATGGCCATGAGGGACCTGGTGGAGCCAGAGTGTGGGGGCTCCAACCCGCTGATGAAGCTGGCCAGCCACTTCACCCAGGACAAGGGTCTGCAGCAGGAAGGACTCCGGGGACCCCTGGCTTGGCCTTCTTCGGTGCCCACCACAGAGGTGGTGAGTAGATGAAAGTGGAGGGAGGCCTTTGCTGTGCTCTCCTGCGCAGACTTTTGGGTGGGAGAAAGGATCTCACCTCTCCTGGTGAGCTAGAGATGGCGGGAGCTCTTTGGTCCAGGCTGGCATCCAGCTCCCTTCCAAGGATCACAGTGATTTTGTTGCTCTCTGTTCTGGAACCACCACGTTCTTCAGAAGAAAAATGGTCACTGAGGGACAATTTCTGGAGTTGGTGTGGTGATGGTGGGGTTAAGGGATTGAGCTGCAAAATTCTACAATTCACTCCTGCAAGGAAGTGTGCAAGAGTCCATTTTTCACCCCCCCTCCCCCGGAGGGCTGTGTTGCCCAACATTGGTCAAAAATTACAATGGGGAGAAAACTACAATTCAATTGCTTCCAGAAGTAGGGCACTAAAGCAAGTCCATCACTTTCTGGGTGGAGTGAGAATAAGGGGATGTACTATAGCTGTGTTCTACTTTGGAGGCAGAGTTTTAGAAGAAAACTGAAACCCCAAACTCTAGGCAATCCTCCCAAGAAGAGGGGTGGTGGAGGGTACCTGTCCTGATGAGAACCTAAGAGCTGGTGGCTGTCCAGGGCCATTCCTGTGTTACAGTGTCATGTCACTGCTTTTTGGGGAAATGAGCTTGAGAAGGTCTGCTCTCCATTTTCAGTTGGAGAAGTTGGCTGTTGTTCCTTTCAAGAGATCAGGTCCTGTTCAGGCAGATATAAGAACCAGTTATATAGGAATTCTAATTGTTTTGCAAGAGTGTCAGTTAACACTGATCTTACTGAAGATTGTGAGTATGACTGTTTTTATTGTAGGCAAGTGCATTGAGCTCTAGCTGAGATCATGGACAAATACATTATATTTGTGTATAGTTTATATATGTACATATATATATATATATAATATTATATACATAATATATATATATATGTTATATATGTATCTTATATCAGAAACAGATTCAGCCATTGTAGGAGAGGAGGAGGCCTGTATCGTTTGGCATCTGTTTCATATTTGATATGTGGGATTAGATGAAATGTTCAAAAGCCATTTCAGACAATATTGAGAAGTGTAGGAAGGTGGAGATGTCAAAGGACAAGTCAGTGTACTACCTCCCAAATGCTTCTTTATCTTTAGGGCTCCCTGTTCTAGCACTAGATACCCTTTTCCCCTGAAAATAAGATATCCCCTGAAAATAAGACCTAGTAGAGGTTTTGCTGAATTGCTAAATATAAGGCCTCCCCCCAAAATAAGACCTAGCAATGTTTTTGCATATAATATATATACAGCATATTATAAATGTTAAATTTTTTATTTTATTTTATTATTTTTGTTCAACAATAATGTGAATTCTTCTTCATGGAAAAAAATAAGGCATCGCCTGAAAATAAGACGTAGCACTTCTTTGGGAGCAAAAATTAATATAAGACACTGTTTTATTTTCGGGGAAACACAGATAACAATCTCTTTTCTTCTGCAGGTATCTAAACCTCTTGGAAGAGCTACTGAAGATGAAGTAAGAGTTTCCATGTTTCTGTTTTCCTTCCTTCCTTCCTTCTTTCCTTCCCATTACCTCAAGTGTTCTGTGTTTTCTAGAGGGATGGCTGTGTTTGCTATTGTAAAAATGAAGACTGAGGGGCTGTGCAGACCGGCCATTAAGGCCGACCTGGGGATGGAGTTGGGCATAATGTCCATATGACACATGTGCCGGCGCTGCTCCATATGGCACATGGCATCATGGTGCTCCTCTGGCCCTGCGTTTATACAACGCAGCACCAAAGGAGCTCCTTAAAGCTGCAGCGCTGTGGCTATCACGCCCTTTCCAGGGCACAAAAAGGAACTGCTGTGGCCCCAATGTGGGGAAGATGGAGGCAGCTGCAAGTCACTCCTTCAGGGGCAGTCTGCACAGCCCCTGACATTATATGGACTACAGTTTACTTAGTCCTCAAAAGATTATGCCATAATAAATGTGTTAGTCTTGGAGTTGCCAAAAACCCTTTGCTGTTTTGCAGTATTTACACACACACACACACACACACACATCATTCTTGTCCCATGCACACTCACATGGATGTTTTCTGGTAGCTGGTGGCAGAGTTTCTTCAAGAGCAGAATGGCCCCCTGCTGTCTCGTGCGCCTCAAACATTCAAGATGGATGATCTGTTGGCTGAGATGCAGGAAATCGAGCAATCTAGTTTCCGGCAGGCCCCACAGAGAGGTAAATGTTGACCATGGAGCACCAAAGGGGATGAGGATGTGTGATGGTGGTATCCATTCCTGTCTTCCCTGGGAAAATGGTGGGTGGTTAGTGGGTTTTGGAAGCAGGTTAAGGAAGGGAAATGTGTGCTGCTCACATTCTTGTGGGTAACATGGCATTAATGTTTGAACATCCACGTTGATTTCTTTTTTGTCCCTCAGCTCCAGGGGTGGCAGCACTGGCTCTGTCTGAGAACTGGTCAAAAGAGTTCCTTGATGCTGCTGACAGTGTCGTTGATGTTCCCACGGATTATAATGAAGCTGACTGGTCCCAAGAGTTCATTGCTGAGGTTACAGGTGAGGATGATATTTTGAAGGACAGGAGTATCTCGTGCTGGAGCTTTATTTTGTGTCTTGATTTTGCATTTGTTAACCATGCTCCTCTTCTAGAGGTGTAGAGAACATGCATGTATCAGCCGAATATTGGTTTTCTCTGTGCACATGATATACTAGTGTCATACCTAAAGAAAAAGTAGTGTTGTGTTGCCCTATAAACCACAGGTGCAGTACTGGAGCTATAATGAAGTTTTCCTTAACCAGGGATACCTTGTTTTTTTTGGCATTCTCTGTATCATAGTGTTCCTCTTTGGCAGACTTTTAATTTTTCAGGGTTGGCCCAGTGCATTTTGCTGTATGAGGCGGAGTAAGCAAATACTGTTCCATTCTTTAAAATGCAAATGATAAGTAGTAGCTAAGGCCAATGAAATTATTTTGGTCTATCACAGAAGACCTCACTATCTTGTCTACCCTTTTCCTGGCAGTAGAAAGAAAGCAATAATAAATAATGATTCATAACACAAGAGATACTTGAGACAGCCACTTAGCTCTACCTAATGGTAGGACTAGCACTGATTTTTTAAAAACATTGAGAACTTGTGCATTCTAACCCCTTCTGATGCTTCTTTCGATTTAACTGTTTCAGAAGGTTAATTGTATTACAGTGTTCCACCGCAACTAGTGAAATCCTGTATACCTTAAAATCAACTAATCTGTTATGCCATAAGTTTTTGTGGTCTAGATTCCACTTCATTAAATGCATAAAGGCTTATCCTCAGGTGACACATGTAGACTGATTTCAAGCTGTTGCTGATAGAAAATATAACTCTGTAACCTTGGCTCCTTTCTCTCTTTCCAAAGTCTCCTAGGACTTGGCTCCATTTTCCAGCCATTCTTAGCTTGACATATTTTGCCTGTGGCCTCCCCCAGTTCTCAATAGCCAACCAAAAAGAGAATGCAATTTGAGCTAGTTTCTTTTTTTCTCAATAATGGCAGTGAACAGGCAGTGCTTGTTTGTTACAACATTCTTCTAGACAGGTTAGAATTCCAATTAGGACCCTTTCCCCGTCATTTTTTCTGTGTTCTGGATTTCTAGTCAGTGTTTCAAACCCTTCGAGAAACCTCTGTTGCTATTCTTTCACTTCCTTCCAAATCCAAATTGCAGTAGTGTTTCATTAATTAAATCCACAAGATTTCTTATTGTTTCTTAGGTGTTGTCTTCATTGGCTCTAGGCCAAATAAAATGGGTTCTATTGATTTTGGTGAATCAACTGTTTTTATGAAAGCTAGTTGAAAGTGCATACAGGTGACATAAAATTTACAGTAACGTCCCATTGCTGTTTCACATGTTTTTGAATGCGATGGCCTAAACCCAATAACAGAGCGTTGACTTGGCATGCAAGAGATGGTAGGCAATCCTCAGCATTTCTAGTTGAGGGAATCCCAGACAGAGGGCTAAGGAAGGGTTTGGTGAGTTCGTTGCAATGCCAGAGGGCTGACTGTGTATGAGAGAGGTTTTTTTTAATATGACTAAAAGTACTTTGTTTATTTAGCGTACATATTTTCATTTGCACCTTCATGTGTATTCATATTTTAACAATGTGTGTGAGAGAGTATATAAACAAAGTATGGAATCGTGTTTGTTTTGCACGTATAAAATATCAACTTGCTTCTCTATATATATCTTAAATGATACAGGTTATCATTGGAAAAGTATATCATATATAAAATAGCCATTAATACCATGCAATTACTACATCCTTCCATTTTTCTTCATAATCTTGTATTGTTTTCCCTGATAGATACAATCTGTCCATATTCCATAACTCAACTACCCTTAATTTCCATTCATCTATGGTGGGCATTATATTAGATTTCCAGTATTTTGCCAAGACCATTCTGGCGGCAGATATCATGTATAACATCACTTTATTTATTTATTTATTTATTGAAGATTCTAAAAATACTGGAATAGAAACTAATCGGAGTGCATTTGATCTAATTATAGTAGGAACCAAAAAAGGGTTTATTAGAAATATTTATCAACTCCTATTAGATAATGAATTAAACGACGAAATGATCAAAGACTCCATGATAAGATGGATTCAAAATATAGGAAGGTCAATCCATTGGAAATGTGGGAACAATCTTGGAAAATTAATCATAAATTCACCAAAGGCAATACTCTGAAAGAAAATTACTTAAAGATATTTCACAGGTGGTATCTCACTCCATCAAGACTGTCCAAAATGAACAAACATATAGATTTTAAATGTTGGAAATGTAAAGATAAAATTGGTACAATGTACCATGTCTGGTGGCAAGGTAAAATAATTAAAAAGTTTTGGCAAAAAATACACCATGATATGAGAAAGGTTCTTGTGTGGTTATTCTGAGTTGCAGTATGTACTTCACAGGAGCAGAGTTCATCCTTCCTGTCAGGAGAGTGCCAGATCATGTATATTTCAAAACCTCTTTTCATTCCATTTCTTCAAAGATCCCTTGTCTGTGTCTCCTGCCAAATGGGCAGAAGAATATTTGGAGCAGTCAGAGGAGAAGTTGTGGCTGGGCGAATCAGAAGACCAAACACTAGCTGATAAATGGTGAGTATTAAGTAAGTTCCTCCCACAGTAGTATGACTGAGAGTTTGAATTTGACAAAGTACAGCATTCTTTTAGAAGCGTTGTCTCCTATTGCTA
The DNA here is from genome assembly GCA_034509955.1 of Urosaurus nigricauda. NCBI lineage: Eukaryota > Metazoa > Chordata > Lepidosauria > Squamata > Phrynosomatidae > Urosaurus > Urosaurus nigricauda. The sequence goes on from JAOEGL010000002.1 coordinate 126,365,746, forward strand.
GGTCCCTGATCACCATATAGCGATAAATATATTTTGTTAGTGGTGGGTGAATGGGGAACATCCAGCAAGCTGATTTCAGTGTGGGTTCTTGTATTCCAGAGTTTGCAATCCATTGCTTGAAAAATTCCAGTGACCAGGAGTTCATGATATCCTTTTGTAGCTTGTTTTAGAGATGACTTATTAAATACAATTCTGTCTGAAGATTCTTTCAAGCATGGATTAGTAATTAATATTAAACAGTCCATCACACAAATCCATATACTATAACCATATCCCTGCAGCTGGATTCCCCATACTTGACTGATATGAACATAGCAAAGAACAAATAAGGAAGCTATTTAGGGAATGACATCCCTTCCACTTGGATGCTGAACAGATGCTTTTATTATCCAGGGTTTTGGTCTTGCTGTTGTAGTGGTATCTTTATTTTTCCAGGTCTCTTCATTATCTTAATCTATAGATCTCTCAGCTAGTGGAACTTTCTAATCAAATTGCACTGTGAAAATGTTCTTTCTCTTTTGGTTTAGGTAGCTAGATCATGGTCACTCTTTCCAAGTCTCAGTGTACTTGAAGGTGGTTGCATGTGTTAGAACATTGTTTGGTTACTCCTTGATTTCTCTACCAAAGTACACTGAGTGAGACTCTATAGTAATCCAGTTATTTTCCATGCTTCTACTGCATTATCATGGGAAACATGCTAAGGGATGGAGAGCCAATGTGGTGAATTGGTTTGAATGTTGGACTAGGACTCTGGAAAACCAGGGCTTGATTCCCCATTGTAGCTTGGAAACATGGTGGATGACCTTGGGCAAGTCTCATTCTCTCATCCTTGGTGGAAGGCAACAACAAACCTACTCTGAGCCAAGAAAATCCTGTGATAGGTTCCCTTTATGTGTGTATGTGCCTTCAGGTTGCCTGTTGATTTATGGCGAACTCATGAATTTCACATTGTTTTCTTAGGCAAGGAATCCTCAGAAGTGGGATTTTTCCAGTCCCTTCCTCTGAAATATAGCTTACAGCACCTATTTTTTTTGTTAGTGGACTTCCATCCAAGTTCTAATCAGAGCCAACCCTGCTTAGCTTCCAAGATCAGATGGGCTCTGGTGCCTTTAGGACAGTGGTCCCCAAAGTGTGCCTTTTAAGAGATTTTGGACTTCAGCTCTCAGAAGCCTCAACCATGTTGGCCAGTAGTCTGGGATTCTGGGAGCTGAAGTCCAAAATCCCTTAAAGAGCACAGTTTGGAGACCTGCTTTAGAATATTTAGGCAACTGAAGTTCACCTTAGGGTTGCCATAAGTTGGAATTGACTTGAAGATATACAACAGCAAAGGGGCTAGTGGATGAGGATTGGGAACACAGTGGGAGGGGGCAACATTTAAAATGCCTCCTCTGATATTGTGGTCCCTGTCCAAATTTTCCCCTGCCATGGTGCTTTTTAGGAAAGAAATAATAAGCATGTAAGGGCCAGTCTCACATTTAACATCATGTTTAACTTGGTCCCAACATGCCAGTGTTCCCCTGTGCCTCCCATAAACCAAGCCTGTGGGTGCCACATTTAGTGCAAAATTATGTGTCCCCACATCTAAAGTGAAAGAGATCTGCATTGTCTGCAGAAGCTTGCACTTCACAATGCTTGCACTTCACAGCATTGTTAAGACCAGATGGATAGATGCTAGTGCACAGAAAAAGGAAGGGGCTATAGGGATGCACAATAGCAGTGAGAGTACAGTGGCTTCATTCATGCACAAGATACTCATTTTTGGTAGCTCTGGGCTGTTACTTTAAAACAGGAGTGGGTAAATTTGACTGGGTTGAAGGCCAAATTTTCACTCACACATACGCAGAGCCTGCTGTAGGCCACACAGCTCCAAATAAGGGGGAAAGGGAGGATTGGGAGCAATTAAAACTGGAAGTCACTGGACTTTTCTTTATTTCCTTTATTTTGTTTCAGAGGTTTTGGGGGACTTGCCCCTCCTGGCCTATGCAGTCCTGAAACTCCTGCTCCCACAACTGAATACTTCCCTTTTTGGTGTTTTTTGTTTTAGCATCTGGGATGAGGCCATGGCCCACAACAGAGGCCATGGGATCCCATAAAGTCTGCCAGCTGTAGGGGCTTGTTGGGTTGAAGTAAAGAATATGCCAACTCCTGCCAAACTGAATACTTTCCCTAGTCAACTTAATAAAAATCTGATATGGATTATGTGATGTGTCAAGTCATTGTTTCCCCCTTTTTAAAATACACCATTGTTTAGTTGGGTTCTGAACCAAGTTTGTGCCTTCTGAACACAGGTACGAGGAATACCAGCCTGAAGATGAACTGAAGAAAACTGCCAATGATTTTCTGTCAAAGGTGGATGATCCCAAACTGAATGATTCTGAGGTAAAGAAACCCAGACTTCTCTTCATAGGGACTAGGCACACTTGTTAAACGAGTATGTGGAATGAGGATGTGGGTGTGTATATGTGGGTGCACGCTTGTATGCACTCCTTCATTTCTCAGCGAAATGGTGATAGGTAGCCAGGCCTGAAGGCTATTTTTCCCCTCTTCCTTTAAAAGTGATGATTTTGTCACATTGTTTTTGCAACTAATACCATACACACAAAGAAAAAAATGAGGGTTTTTCAGGCTGTATGGCCATGTTCTAGAAGAGTTCATACCTGACATTTTGCCAGCATCTGTGGATGGTATCTTCTGAAGATGTCAGCCACAGATGCTGGTGAAACATCAGGAATAAACTCTTCTAGAACATGGCCATATAGCCTGAAAAACCCACACAAATCTATGGATGCCAGCCATAAATGCCTTTGACTTCACAAAAAAGAGACTTTTTTAAAAAGCAAATGTGAGTTTTTAGGGATGCCTTCCTTTTCAGTATGAGCATATAGGCTCATTATGAAAGCATGCTCACATGTTACAGTGGGCATTTGGTTTTCTCTCGGGCTTGGTTCCAGGACCCCCTGTGGATACCAAAATCCATGGATGCCCAATCTCATTATATACAGTGGAGTAGTGAAACGATGTCCCTTATATAAAATGGTAAAATCAAGATTTGATTTTTGGTGTGTGTGTATACACACACATACACATATACAGAAAGAGAGAGATGGTATATATACAGATGGTTGCATCTAAGGATGCAGAATCCTTGGATATGGATGGATGAATGTATATTGATTGCGCCTTACCGTGAGGAAAAATGATATTGTAGTCCCAAGTACTGTAAGTTATATTTCAGAGGAAGGAACTAGCAAAGCCACATCTTATTATTCCATGGGTAGGAAAACCCTTTGACATTTTTGGAGTTTATAAGTTACCAGTCAACTTGAAGACATGCATACACAATTGTTGTGTGCCCTCAAGTCATTTCCAACTTATGGCAACCCTAAGGTGAACCTATCAAGAGGTTTTCTTGGCAAGATTTGTTCAGAAGAGGTTTGCTGTTGCCTTCCTCTGTGGCTGAGAGAGTGTGACTTGCCCAGGGTCACCCAGTGGGTTTCGTGGCCAAGCTGGGAATCAAACCCTGGTTTTCAGAGTCTTATTTCAGTACTCGAATCACTACATCACACTGGCTCTCCATGCCTAAATACACACACACACACACAATCACTTTGTGAAGGCAGATGTAAAACCTGGCCTTGAAAGATTTATATAACAGCTGACATGACGGCTGATGACAAATAGTTAGGTCAGGCCTTTTGGACTTCTTTGACAGTTTTAGATAAGGGCCCAGTGTAGACTGGGTTCATGGAACCTACTTGGTTTCATGAGAAAAGTCATTGAGGTACTTCTGAGTTTTCCTAGAATATAAGTGTTTGACTGTCCCCCATGTGTTGTAAAGAATTCTGGACTTGGGCTGGTGATTTCTGCGTTCAAATCCTTTAAAGACAGGAGGCTCACTGCTTGGTCTTTTGCTGTTCTATCATGGACATCATTTTTAAGATCTATGGATGGATTATGCGTACAATAATTGATTTTATGGTGGCCTGGCAGTTCTTCATTTTACTACAGGCTTTTAACTTTCAGCAGTGAATCCTCAGTGGGCTTTTTTGTAAATGGAGGGCTGGGTAAATGACACTTAACAGCAGCCACAATAATTCTTTCTGATTGTTTCCTCCTCAGAAAAATTACTTAGTGTTCCTCATTTCCATTCATCCCCAACCCAACTTTAATGAGTGCAGTAATATTTGAATTGGAAACCTCCCAGGGCAAGTCTGCCCCATTGCTAGTTCAGTCCTGTTAAGGAGTGTATGCTGGCAATAGGCCTTGAAGGGTGGGAGCTGGGCATTTGATTTTCCACCCTGACTTCATGCTTGAAAGTTGCCTCCCAGAAAATGTGTTGCTGATCCTATGCTGTTGTTTTAATTGGATACCATGCTTCCCTGCAGAGCTGAATATATCTTCTCTTGTCTCTTTATTTTGCTCTTTGTGCTGAGTCCTGGGTCCAGGCTAGTTCAGATAGAAAGAGATTGTAAGGATGAAAGGGCTGAACAGTGACACTCTCTGCCTGTGTCTCCTTTTTTTCATGCAGTTCCTAAAGTTTGTCCGCCAGATTGGAGATGGGAGGGTGTCCATCGAGGCAAATCGGGTGACCATAACCCCCAGAGACCAGGATCAGGCAGAGCATTGGGCAGCTGAGTTTATACAGCAGCAGGTAGGACTCCTTGCTGCCCAAGGGCTTTGCAGCTTGCCCTGTAAACTACCCTCTCAACAGTGGGGTGGAACTGCGGACCAGAAATGAGGACTTGTGCAGAGCAGTGTGCAGCCTAGAAACAGAAAAGGGCCTTTTCTAGTCAGAGTTCTGTGCTAGCATCCTCAGTATTTCACTCTGAGAAGCAGGCCTCATAGTATATCTGTCCCTGACAGTGTCTCTTCCTATTTTATTCTCTTCATAGAATGCCTCTGAAGCCTGGGTTGATCAGTTTGCACACTCTGGGGACACACTGAGCCTGGATCCTGAATTTGAGCAGGCCAAAACTGCTGTGGAGGTAATTCAGAACTGAAAAAGCAGAGGGCACAGTCTCCAGCTCCAACTTTTGATGTATCTTTCTGAGGAGGTTGAAGAAGCGCTCTCTGTAACTTCCTTTCCCATCCTTCTCTAGTCTGATGTGGATTTCTGGGACAAACTACAGGCTGAGTGGGAGGAGATGGCCAAGCGAGATGCAGAAGCCCATCCTTGGCTCACAGACTATGAAGATCTTGCCAGCTCCACTTATGACAAGGTATTAGTGCAGAGAGAAACCAGTCCCCAGGGCTGTCACTCCCCTGCTGCTTTCCCATTTTTCCATTTCTTGTTGGTTGTGTAAGAGGGCACACAACTGGCCCTTTGAGCATTGTTGAACAGCCCCTGTAACTACCAGTGGTACATAAATAAGTGAAAGATAATAGCAGTATATGACACCCATTATGGGAGCAAGGGCATATTATTTCATCTCCTCTCCATCTTACCCCATCAGCCTGTCTACTGCCTGCTCCTCCACCTGCCACTGTTCACACAAATCTATCCTGCTCACTTTCCTCCTGCTTCCTCCATATGCAGTGGAGGGGGTGAAAGTTAGAGGCATTGTAGGAAGAGGACCCAAGCCATTCACTGCTGTCCTGGATACTGGAACTGGATGAGCAGCAGCAGAAGGGAGGGCAAGCAGGTGGAAGTCTTTATGAGATCCCCAAGTTCTCTTCCGGCTTTCCACAGATTGAGGTTTAGCTGCCCCTTTCTCGAGCTCTGACTGTGAATCAACTACTAGTTGCTTTACTCTCCCGCATTGACAGGGATATCACTTTGAAGAAGAAAACCCTGTACGAGACCATCCACATGCTTTTGAAGAAGGGCTGAAATGCCTGGAAGAAGGTGACCTTCCCAATGCCGTCTTATTCTTTGAGGCTGCAGTACAACAGAACCCCAATCATATGGAGGTACGTGGAGGAGAAAGAATGATGCTGTACTCTTCTCCTCTGTTCAGTTGGGTAGGGGAAGAAGGGCACACATTTTCAAGGGTGGGGATGCCCACTGATGCTGCAGAGAAGGCTTTTAGTAGTGGCTGTGTGGTGCAAGAAGAATGGCTGCAGCAGGACTGGGGTTCTTCTACTTCCACCCTGTTACTCCTTAACCAAACAGTCAGTTTAAGCATGAGGAGGCTTTTTATATAATTGCTGCCCTTTTATAAAGAGAAGCCTTACATCTTCCGAAGAAGCTTCCACAGGTCTCTATGCATTTTTTGACAATCACTGAACACCTTTCTCTGTACAGTAAACTGTACAGGAAATTTGGGAGGAATATGGTAGAACTGGTGTCCAAATTCCAAATTCCTTCTGTGCAAGTGTTTTTGAATGTCTCAATCCTTTTTGGCCTAGAGGATGCATCTAGGTTTTTGCACCCAACAATTCCAGATGATTTTACGGTATTTTCAAAGGACGTAAGCACTGTGGTAGTTCTGTGTTTAGGAACACTGCTCCTTGCCAGCAGATGGTTTATGTTTTTTGTTGAAAGGTGGATTGGTAATTTTTACATAATAATAATAATAATAATAATAATATAATAATAATAATAATAATAATGTTTTATTTATACCCCGCTCTTCAGCCAAGACTATCAGAGCGGCTTACAATTTGTTAAACAAACAGCTTCATTTACAATTGTAAGCTATTTGCCCTCAACAATCTGGGTACTCATTTTAGCGACCTCGGAAGGATGCAAGCCTGAGTCAAGCTTCAAGCCCTTTGCTGGTCTTGAACTCGCCACCTTCTGGTTTTGAGTGAGTGGCTGCAGTACAGGCATTTAACCACTGCGCCACCAGGGCACCACACAGTACGGATCATCCCCCATTTGGCTGTTGCACAGATTGGAGGGACTACCTGCCATTTAGAAGTGAAATGTAGTGAGGTACTTCTGTGAATATTGGATGGTTCTGGAATAAGAAAAGAATTAGGACCTCTTGCAAACAAAAGTGGCAAGATCAAGAGGCTGCCTATTAGTTACCGGGCACAGTATAAGGTGCTGGTTTTAACTTTTAAAGCCCTACATGGCTTGGGTCCATCTTATCTCAGGGACCGCCTCTCCCCGTACGATCCTCCCCGCACACTTCGATCCTCTGGGAGAAATCTGCTAAAGCCTATCAAGACCAGGCTGACGCAGACCTCCCAGAGGGCTTTTTCTGCCACCACTCCCAAGCTCTGGAACGGCCTGCCGGACGAGATGCGTCTCATGACATCTTTAGACTGCTTTAAAACAGCCTTAAAGACGCATCTCTTTCGGCAGGCCTTCCCTTGAACATCTCCCACCATTCAGAAATAGTACCATACAATCTGTCGGGGATGCTTTGATTTGGAGTTCCTGCATGGCAGGAGGTTGGACTGGATGGCCCTTGTGGTCTCTTCCAACTCTATGATTCTATGATTCTATGAAACTTTTGACCCCGGCTCCGGACTTAGACTATGCTTCTCGCCTACTCCCATGTCCCCAACCCTCAACTTATGATGTGGCCGCATAAGAGGGGTCTGGATACACCTATACTGTTTTTAGATCCTACAGTTTTTAATTTATTGCTGATTTAATTTATTTTTAATGGGTGGGAGGTTGGAATGTGGGTTATGGGACTGTTTTAATTTTAGGTTTGTTTTAATTCATGTATTTTAATATGCTGTATTCCGCTCCGAGTGTTCTTATAGAGGAGCGGATTATAAATAAACTATTATTATTATTATTATTATTATTGTCATCATCATCCTCATAATTAGGCAGTGGTCTTCCACTGGGAGCTGGCATGCAGAGGTGTTACACTCGGGGGGGTCATGGAAGTGCTATGGTCACTATTTTGCTTTGTGGAGTGGATGGTTTGTACTGTTTTACTCTTGGGCTTCATTCCTGGATGTTGGAATTTGGGGTGGTGTTGGCTGGCATTCCATATGTGTCTTAGCTCTGGACGGGGGGCCCTTTCACCCTGCACAATTATAGTGCTATGATTTCATTTTAACTGCCATGGCGACATCCCAGGAAATGCCAGGATTTGCAGAATAGGGTGTCAGAGAATTTTAGTGCCTGACCAAACTACAAATCCCAGGATTCTGTTGGATTGTGCTATGACAGTTGAAGTATAATCATAGTGCTATAATTCTGTATGGTTAAAGGGTCTCAGCTGAAGAGAGAGTGCTACAGAGCTGAATGGACAATCCCCTAGAAAAAGAGTTTCTCCTTCTGAGTACATACTTACATCTTAGTGTCTCAGATGGTGGCAGCAGAGGTAGCATAATAACTTTACAGGACCCAATATGTGGTGGCATCACTGAGGCAAAACAAGGCCTTTGTAATGGAAATGTATCAGTCCTTTGCTGAAATAACTAGATGAACACTCACTCTTCTGGTATACTTTGTTAGCTATGCTATGCTATATGGCTGGTCTGGCTTTGTTGACAGTAAGTAGATGCATTCTTTCTCTCCCTGTGTCTCTGGTCCCTGAAAAGATGGATGTTTTGAGAGGCACAAAATGGCCTTTACAGATTAACTCTTTATTCTTTGCAGCTCAGTGCAATATGAAGGCTTTTTGTACTCCTTATCTTTCTATTAGGCCTGGCAGTACCTGGGCACCACACAAGCAGAAAACGAACAGGAGCTTGCAGCAATCAGTGCCCTCAGGAGGTGAGTAGCTTATTTAAGGACATAGAAGAACAATATGATTTTCCAACATAGATTCTAAAACAAACCACTTGTGATGCTAGCATGCTGGAAATCTGACAGTTCTATGATGCCTTTTGTTAAGATTAATTCCCATTTCTTCTCCTGTACATCTGAAACAAAATCTGTCACACTTCTTGTAGTTGCTTGAAATGAAGTGTTGTTTTTTTGTTTTGTATTTTCAAACTGGATTTTCAAAATACGGTTACTATACAAAGAAAAAAGCAGAAAGAGAACATAGTACATTGGAGTGCATAGGAGATAAAGAAGGTCTAGGGATATTTGTTGTATTATATACATTTTCTTAAAGTTGACATCTAGAAAAACACATGTTCATGGGTAGCTGGAACAGTAAGATTTGCCCATTTATCTTCTATTATTGAGTATAAGCCATTGTTCAGTCCTGGATCAGGATCGAACAATGTTGATTCTCTAGAGATGTAACAATTCTAGAAATTTTGAAACAACAGGAAATTTTTGAAGCGACAGGAATAAAGCCAAATAAATGAAAATGGAAAAAAGGTGACCTTAGTATCCTTTAAAGAGTAAATATCTCTTTGCTGGTTTAAGAAAATATGATACAGTATATTCTGTACCTAATATGATACAGTTATCCCAATTTTGTTTGACATCTTTGTTACCCAGTGGATCTTTTTCATCTGTGGGGGTTCAGTTCTGGGGAGCCCTGTGGATGGGAAAGAACATGGACAGTTGTGCCCCATATTAATAAATGCATTCATGTGTTGCAGTTGTATGTGGTGGACCATGAACACCTAGCCCACAGATTGTTAGCCCACAAATGTGGTAGGCCCACTGTATTAAAGATTCAGTTCAGAAAGACTGTACTTAAAAATTGAATTCCTTTATTTAACAAAAAATTATATTTTTGTTATAAATGGAACTTTAAAGTTTTGGTGTTCATGGAACCTTTTTGGTTTTGCTACTTTATTGAAAGAAGACAAAAATAATAAAAGGAGAAGAAACCCATCAGCATTAGTAAAACTAAGAAAATGATTTCCCCCTCCCTTTTTGTCTTCTTTTGTCAAGCAGACACAAAACTTTCAGTCCCTATAAAAACATAATTGAGGAAAGGATACCAAAACCAAGAATTGCAATGATCAGATAATGTGCAGTCTCATATGAATATCTTCATGTTACATAGTTTTTAGAAATAATTCAGAATATGTATATATATCTGTGTGTGTGTGTGAACACTTTGTCTTAAGCTTTTTATTCATTCTTCTAGAAGGAAATATCTAAGAATCCCATTTTCATCCCTCCCCGCTAATTTTCAGTTTTTCAAAAAGAGCTTTAGAGAGAAATTGTGTTTTTTTCTCTGAAGCCCCCCCCCCATTACTCTACTTTCAGTTAATTTCCATGCCATAGGAATGTGATTTAAAAGAATGCGTGCTTGCACAAATAATGAAGATTTTTTTCTAGTACAAAACTAATACAGTTAACCCTTGGTATCTGCTGGGGGTTTGGGTCCAGGGCCCCTCGTGGATATCAAAATCCATGGATGCTCAGGTCCTGTGAAATACAATGGCACACTAGAATGGTGTCCTTTATATAAAATGGTAAAATCAAGGTTTGCTTTTTGGAATTTATGTTTTTAAAAAAATATTTTCAAGCCATGGGTTCTTAAATTCATGGATACAAAATCCATGGATATGGAGGGCCAACTGTACATTGTCTACAAGGTGCCTGATAAATCTAGGGAAGGCTCTAAGTCTGAGGCTGAAGGGTGGACTCTGGGGGGACTCACAAGTGTCTTAGCATAGAGGTCTTTTCAACCAGCAAGGTTTCCTGACCCAATTGGGAAGGGGCCAAGCCCTCCCAGCCATCAGGGCCAGCAGAGGATATCAGCAGTCAGGGAATGTTTTTAGAATCAGGCAAGACATGAAGCTTCTCTCTCCTATCCTTCTCCAGACCTGTCTCCTTTTGAGGATGTACCAGTCCTGTCCCTCTGCTTTGAAGCCTTGTGCTTGTACCTCCCTTCTGTAGGTGCCTGGAGCTGCAGCCAGGAAACCTCACGGCACTCATGGCTCTGGCTGTCAGTTTCACCAATGAATCACTGCAGAAACAGGCGTGCGAGACCCTGCGAGACTGGTTGCGCCACAAGCCAGATTACGCTCACCTTGTGGGGAAGGAGCCTGAAGAGGATAGCCCTGGTCCGGATCTTGGGCCCTCTAAGCGTGTCCTGGGCTCCCTCTTAAATGAGTGAGTCTGTAAAGGGATGAACTGGGACTGGGACTGGAACTAGAAAAACAAGGGCAGGGGACAAGGAATGGGCATGGCAGCACAATTTGAGCTAGTTTAATCCTTCCATTTGTGTGTCTTTCTTCTTTTCACTACCAGCTCGCTCTTTGTGGAAGTAAAAGAGCTGTTTTTGGCTGCTGTGCGCAGCAACACCTCTGCTGTGGATCCTGATGTTCAGTGTGGCTTAGGCGTCCTCTTCAACCTGAGTGGTGAATATGAGAAGGCTGTGGATTGCTTCACTGCAGCACTGAGTGCCCGTCCAAACGTAAGGAGGGCATGACAAAGGGGAAGGAGGGTGGTGGGCTGTGAAGGTGAGACCTGCAAAGTAAGGCTGTGCTCTCACTCAGATGGGGGAGGCTGTGCCTGGGTTTTGCTGCTGTCTCGCCAAATGTACCTGCACGTCTGTTATGATGGGTCTTCAAGTGGACCTGGGGTGATCATATCATAGGGGTTTTGTGTGGAGGCCTTCTTCCTTTCTTCTAAACTCCAGAATGAGCCCATGGAATTTTTATCATCGTAACAGTGATGGGTAATTTGTGTCTCTCTATATGTTGTTGGGCCCCAGCTCCCAGCATCCACTGCCATTGGCTATACTGGCTAGGACTGGTAAGAGCTGTAGTTCAACAACAGTATTGCAATATAGTTCATGTGACTGATCCATAGATGGGCAACCCATCTATGGAATGACATGTAGGAAATACTTATTTCTGAGGTTTTATATCCATGGGCAGATTCAGTCAGTTTGGAAAGCATTCCTTTAACAATATGGAGTCGAAGGCTTTCATGGCTGGCATCCATAGTTTTTTGTGGAGCTTACGGGCTTCCTTTAACAATCTCATTGTATTGACACCCCCTATCCCACCCATTGTCTTCCTGACCATGCTGGTTATCTCTGTAGGGAGATGGTCACTGCTGCTTTTTGCTCACTGCTTCCATTATGGAAGAGGAGGAGGAGGAGGAGCAGCAGCATTGAGTCATACTGTGATTCACCTGCAATTTGAATTAATGCAGCCTAACCACATGGTTATTTTTATTTGATTCATACATAAACCATGCTGTTCTATGGAGGAAAAATTCAGAAGATGAAGCCAGAAAGATTAGCTTAAAAACTCCAAACAAAAGCTTAACATGTTGCGGGAAAACATTTAAAATTCAGTTAATTAGATTTAAAACAAATACTCACTGGAGTCTAATGAGCTTGATTTGCAGCATAAGATTAGATGATGAAACACGACAGCCACAACAGCCTTTGCTGACAATATAAGCTATGTGCTCTTTTTCTTTTTTAAAGTCTGAGTGCAGGAACAAAGGGAGCTGGACACCTCTCCCTCTGGTAGATGCTCCCTAGTTTTGGCTCCACCATCAGAAATACCCTGGTGTCTAAGGGTGCTGGGGCACTAAGCCTCCAAATTCTATCTCAAGGTAAAAGCACGTTCAAGAAGGTAAAGGTGGTACTTAGGGTAGCCAGATCAGAGGCTGTTTAGGTTTTTAACCATAACACCAACCTTTTGAATTGGGTCTGGAAGCAAAGAGGAAGCTCCATCTAGAGAGCATTACTACAATGTAATCTGAATATAATTTGGGCATGAGTAATCAATGTCACACTAAAGTGAGGATCATTCAAGCCATTGTATTTCCCATCACCATATATGCATGTGAGAGCTAGACAGTGAAAAAAACCCAATAGGATGAAAATCAATTATTTGAAATATGGTGCTGGAGCAGAGTACTAAGAGTACGATGGACAGTCAAGAAAATAAACAAATAGGTTCAAGAACAGATTAAGCCTGGACTCTCTCTGGAAGCCAAGATAACTGAATTGAGGCTTTAGTATTTTGGCCACATCATGAAGAAAAATTAATCATTAGAAAAGACAATGATGCTACGAAAGGTGGAGGGCAGCAGAAAAAGAGGAAGACCTCATGCTAGGTGGATAAACTCAGTTAGGCAAAGAGGTTGAGGAGAGGCGTCTTGGAGATGTCTTATCCACAGGGTTGCCATGAGTGAGGGCTGACTCAAGGGCAGCTAACAGCAGTAAGTCAATGCCACATCTAATTTCTGTGAGATTGATTTCAGCTGATAAACTAGCTGTGGCTGTTGAAAAGTGCTGTTGCTTACCACTGGTGTTGGCTATCCAGGAGCAGGGGCAGACTTGTAGCTGGTGGTTGTTGAATGCCACTGAGAGCTCCTTTTTTGTCATATTCTTGGCCAAAATCATAGTTTTATCTTGATTAATCTTAAAACCAGATATATTTCCATATTCTTTCAAAATTCAATTGAGTTCATCTGTATGTTCCAAAGGTTCTTCCAAAAAACCTGTAAGTCATCTGTAAAGGCTTTTAACTTATAATCAGTGGGAAGTGGAGACATTTGGAGGATAACTCAGCTGGGGGAATGAGGGGAAGTCTTTAAATCCTGAGACATTTGAAAGCAATGTGGTCTCTCTGTGGAGTGATTTGTCTATGAAACCTTATTATTCCACGCAGTCTGACTGTCTAGTTTTTTCCTTCAGGATCATCTCCTGTGGAACAAGCTGGGAGCTACCTTGGCCAATGGAAACCGAAGTGAAGAAGCTGTGGCAGCTTACAGTAGGGCCCTGGAGCTCCAGCCAGGCTACATCCGCTCCCGCTACAACCTGGGCATTAGCTGCATCAACCTAGGGGCCCATAGGTGAGTTGGGATTTGGTAAGGCTGTTGAGAGTTGTTAAAGAGCAAGGAGGAAAAGGCAAAGATAAAGTCCTTCTATCCTTAGTGCTTTTGACCACGTTTTCTCTGCAGTTCCTAAATCTTTTTTTTTTTTTTTCTGATTTGATAACACTACAGTGAGTTGACTCTGGGGGTGGTGTGCCTCCTCTACTGAGTTTTGAAATGTCTGTTGAGGATTGTGGTTAACCACCTCCCTGTTAGTGTTTTGGAGTGTGGATTGTGCTGGGTAGTTGTGAACTTTACTTTCCCATATGTTTTGAGTAACTCAAAAGCATTCCCAATGAGAGCTGCTATAAGAGTTCCTACTAGTTGCTTTACCCATGTCAGCATAGGCACATTTGCTGACCTGTTGTGTTCCTCATTTCATTGGTTAACCAATGATAACCAAGTGTGGTAGGATGATGGGAAACTGGGGTGATGGGAAAGTACAACACATCTGGAGGGCACCATTTTGAGGAAGGCTGGACTAAAAGAAGGATAAATCTGCATCTTTTATCATCTGGATTCAGTCACTTAATCTTGTTAAAGAGAGGTTGGTGAGAGAACCTAGTCCAAGCTTAACTTCCCATTTTCTAATAAGGTTTCATAACATCCACCTCCCACTAGTGCTGGCTATCCAGGAGCAGGAGCAGACCTGTACCTAGTGGATATTGAATGCCTTTGAAAAGTTCCAGAGTCCCAGTGAAGCCAAATTCCCTCATCAGTTTTCCATGTGTAGGCCCTCCATAGGGAAGTTATCTTACTGAGAACTAGACTCAGGAGTTGGATAAAACTGAGCATTAACACTGCATTACTTACTCAAGTTTAGAGTTCTTCTCCATTATGTGAGCCAGTCTTTGCAACAGGTTTGTGAGGTAGATCAGTATACTCACATATATTACCAATTACAGACTTGGAGCTGAAAGAAAAGTTTCATATCTGTGGACACATTTAGTAAGCTTTTGACAGAATCAGGAGATGAAACAAGAATTTCCAGCTGATGCTTCCATGCAGATGACACTTGCATGCAGATGAGCTAGCATCTCCTGGCCTTGCTTGGCTCCTGCTCTGGCTTTATGATTTGCAGAGTCAAATGGAAATACACTTAATATGGTAAACATTAATTGCAAGTATGTTGTCCCTGTATTGTTTTAAAGAGGCATAGATGGAAACCTTGAAGTTGACATTTGGGTGCTTCCAGGCAAGGCTTTTAAGATGCTGTTTTCCTGCCTTGTTTGCAGGATATGGTCATTTTTTTCCCCATCCCATGTAATGTTCCTATGACTTCTTCCATCTTTTCTTTCTTAGAACGCAAAACCTGTTAGAGAGGTAAAGATGGAACATTAGTGCATTTTGACTGGCAGCAGTCAGAACCTCTGTCAGGAAGCATCCCCGCCCTCGTGCTTAATGTTTGGGGCATATCTTCTGTGCTCTTAGGAGATCAGGTCATTAGTCCCTCTATCCCAGTATTCTCAGTTGCCTTTTGCAGCAGTGGCTCCCCAGAGTTGCAGGGCAGTTCTTTAGCCTTGCCTGGAGATCCTTGGCATTCCCTGACACTCTGCCACCAAGGGATAAACCAGACTCAACACTGTTTAGTTTCCAAAATGGGTCAAGAACTGGTGTATTTACCATGGATATTATTCTTCCTTGTCTGTCTATCTTGACAGAGAGGCGGTGGAGCATTTCCTAGAAGCCTTGCACATGCAGCAGAAGAGCCGGGGCCCGCGAGGCCAGCAGGGTGCCATGTCAGACAACATCTGGAGCACTCTCCGTATGGCGCTTTCCATGCTGGGCCAGAGTGATCTCTATGGGGCGGCGGATGCCAGGGACCTTCCTACCCTTCTGCAGGCATTTGGCATCCAACAGTGACTCCTGGATGGGCTCCCTTGCGAGTGCAGGGTGGGCCCTCCTCAGCAACACAGACCTCTTCTCTCTTCTCCTTCCTAAACGCACATGCGCCTCAGTGAGGTAGCCCCATCTCCCCCACCCAAGCCCCATTTTCACTCTCCTTGCACTCTGGGGAAGTCACTCACTCACATTTTGTGTGGGCTACTCAGGACAGAATTACAAACTTCCTGTAACCTCTCTTACATCTGGGAAACAGTCAAGTGACTGGATCCTCCATTAGTCTGATAAGAGTTTCACTCTACAAGGGAAGCAGATATGTTGGGAAACTTCTTACTTTTTCTGATCACATGACCACTGGGTACAACTTTAAAATGACAGGCTGTTCCTATTGCCCTGTGCCTGTGAGAGTATATGCAGAAAAAAATTCTGGGACAGCAAGAAAGGAAATGAGTGTGTGCTAACATTGCATAGGTGACTGATGAAAAGTAGCTTTCTTGGCACAAAATATACGCAGTCTTTAAGACTCCCTTTCAGAGAGATGGATTGTGGTGTGGAATTTTGGGCACTTGCCTTCTGAGGTGCTGCTAACATTGAAAGTCCAATACAAAGGGACTGAAAACATATCTTTGTGCACCAGCACAACATTCGTGCTTGCTTCTGCGCATCCCTTCTCCTTGATCCAGAGATATTGGGGGGGGGGGGGGAGAGCAGAGCATCTCTCTAGCTGTGTACTTAATCCAGAAAGGTTGCCTCTAGGGTAGGGGAGTGGAAAGGGGGGCTAACTAAAGCTCCCCAAACATGCAGGGTAGGGCCTATGTCTTAATTATTCCTCCACCATATTGTTCTTGTAAAGTAAGAGGGGACTAGTTATCTTTGTGTATATGATTTCCCCTCCTTTCTGTAATTGGCTCTTTAAATATCTGTATATGATTTTTTTGTTGGGGAGATGTTTTTAAATTGTAAAATATTTTGTATAATAGATGGTAAAATAATTAAACTTGCCAAATTAAACAGTCTGCTGTTTCACTAAATGCATAAAGGTTTCTTTTCTATCTATCTCTGCAACTATGAGAAAAGGAATAGAATATCCCCTCACACACTTTTTTTTCTTGATATTAAGTCCTACTCTGTGTACAAAACAGATTAGTCTTATCTACTACTAATTTCCTCTAGCTCATTGATCTCAGATGAGGGGATGGGACTCCCAGATGGAGTGGGGGGCAAGAATTGCTGGGTGGTGCAAGACTTGGAGTCCTTTATCCCTCTTCTTCTTCCCAAACTTTTTATGTGCAAATTTACACATGCATTGAATTAAATAGGAATTTACCTAAATGAAACTGTTCTAATTTGAATGATGTCATTTGCTTATAAAATGTTAAAACACGAACATACATGAATGCACAAATGAAAATATGTGCACTAAATAAAATATTTTATTCATATACTACATCAAGTGGGGAAGAATATGACGTCCACATGTAGATGTAAAAGGGGGTCCCAAGGGTAAAAAGTTTGATTTCTCTAGCTGCCAGTTCCCAAAGCAGTGCTGTTTTGTTTTTCTTTGAGAGAAAAGCAGCAGGCTCACAAGTGTGTCTCTACTCTTGCTTATCAAGCCCTAGTTCTTAAGAAGCTGCCTTGCAGGGTTATCTAGATGCAATCTCAGTGTTGTATCTAGCAGCTCATGAATGGTTTATTCCAATAAGCAGTTTTTTGCTTTGGAAAAAAAAATTAAAAATGTTTCTGGTGGCCTTGTTTGTAGATAGGATTTTAAAATCTTCACATACCTATAAAAATCTTTGTTCCAAAGCCAGAATGTGGGACATTATTTTTTAAAAAATAATTCTATTCCTAGTTAACATATTTGAACTATTTGAAAAGTAACCCACTGCTTTACTGTTAAACATGTTGGTAAGGTAAGTTGCCCTGCTCACTGTTTTTCGATTACAGTTGGCCCTCCACATTTCAGCTTTGACTTTTGCAGATTTGATTATTTGCGATTTCGATTAAAATGTTCTCTCTAGGAATCTCTAGTTCCCCCAGTGCAACTCTGGCCATAGAGTTGTGCTGGAGAAACTGTCACACTCCCAGTGGGGTGTGCCCCACTGTTTGAGAACCTAGGGAATAAATACAGTATATAAAGCTCCTGCCCCCACCCCCATCCCTGTAACTTTTCAGCTTCTAAATACAGTTGCCCCTTTGTATCCACAGGTTTTCCGTTCTGGATCCCCCCCCCCAATTCCAAATACTTCAGGACCCTGATTCCCATTCTACACATGCAACTGCTATAAAGCCCACTGATATGGAGGGCCAAATGTATCTTTCATGTTACGCAGATTTAAAAAAGCAAAAGAAGGAAAGCTACTTAAAATATCTGGCAAATTCTTTTCTGGGAAAGGGAGAGAAATGTGTTCTGGCATGTACACTGGAAAATCCCAAAGCTGGTCAATGGTTCAGGGGTGGGTCGTCTTTATGACAGGCAACATCCTGAGCATTTTGGTACTTTGCTTATATCTCTCGGAAGAGATTCTGTCTTCTCAGTGGGAGACATTGGGGAATATCAGAGCCCCATTTTGGCCAGAGATTGCAAGGTTTAAGGGAGTCAGTCAGCCTACCTTAGCATTAGTTGGTTCCATCTTTGCCATCAAGATTTACTCTCAACAATCTGAGATTTATCAACAGTTGCATGAAGTTGAAAAAATGCAGACTATGCAGTTGATGGCGGATTATATTTCAAAAATTACAACTATGTGGGATATGGGATGTGTAGCAGCAGCAGTAGTAGAAGTAATAATAATAATAATGATGATGATAATAATAATAATAATAATAATAATAATGTTTTATTTATACCCCGCTCTTCAGCCCTTATAGAGCAGCTTACAATTTGTTGTCTAATTAACTGGACCAAGGCAGGTGGACTGGAGGGAGGGCTCTTCTTCCTTTCAGGCAAGGCCTGTTGGAGCTCTGGCTTGCCTTTCGCTTCCTCACGATGGTGGAGGAAGGGAGGGAGGGAGGGCACTTCTTCTTGGAGAAGAAGATGTTGGAGAAATACTAGGCTAGAATTCTTTCCCCTGGTATGTTTTAAGAATATTTATTTCATTATGGGCTCTGGGTTGCCATACTCTCCCTACACTCCACATCAGGCATATCTGTCTGTGAAATGAGAACCTATCCTCAGTCCAGTTTGGAACTGGAATAATAAAGCCTTAGAAATACAAATGCCATGCAAATATGCTGCTGCTGTAAAAGAGGACTTTTGCAGCTTATCTGAAAGTACAATCCTATTTGTGTTTATTTAGTGGTGATTTTTGAAGTGCAGAAGCACATTGTGCCAGCCCCCATAGCCATGTCCCCTTTCTCTGTTATGTGCAGATAAAACTCTGGATAAAAAAATTAAGGAGATAAAACTCTAGATAAAAAATGAAAAATATAATTAAGGTACAGTCTGCAAAGCTCTGCATGGTTGGCTTAGAGCAAGCTGCAGTTAATTTAGTGGTATTTACTTGTCTACTGCGCATGTTCAAAATCTGAAACACACTGTGCTTTTCACCCAGCCTCAGTTTGGATGTTTGCCTTTAATTAGAAATGCAAACAATATTACAAAGAAATGTTGCCTTCTAAACTTGTAGCATGAACTACAAAACTCACAGAAAAAAATGGAAAGAAGTACACAGCCTCTGCTTGGTTTATCCATTTCTGACCTCTCCACCATTGTAAAACTTGCACTTTGTGATGGATGTGCAAAGAAGAGGATTGTGGGTACTTTCAGAACTTTCTATTTTTTTTGTAATTCTGTATGTTGTTGTTAATGGCTTGCGTGGATTTCATTTCCCTCCTAGAGGGTTTTGCATTAATGAGCTTAAAGACACAGGGCATTATATGAAATGAAAGTTTTTCACCCTTGGCATGTACAACTGTATGCCATATAACCTGTGTGGTATAGATATTAACAAGGAGCAAGAGGAGAGAAATAACTGCAGAGATGGAAGCAGAAGGATCCATGGTTGTCTGCTGCAATGTATGTGCAATGTTAGTCTTCTTGACAGAAAACATTATCAGCTACACCTGCAGCAAGTGCAAGTAGCTCTCTCTTGAAGAGATGTGTTGATTCCTTTCAATGCGCTAGAGAACACGAGGATTTCCTAGATAGAACAGAAGCAGAACTGATTCTACAGAAGCAACAGGAATGAACTGCTGAGGAAAATGAAGAGCCCTGTAAGAGGGGAAACGCCTTGGAAGATACGTCACTGTCAGGAATAGACTGTACAGAAGGGACCCTCCAACTAAGCAATCACTTCCTACATCTTCAGGATGATAGCAGCAGTGAAGATGCTCAAATAGGAAATCAGCAACAAGGGATTCCCCATGCCAAGAAAGGAGTTAAGGTAACTGACAACTACAAGAAGAGAAAGGTGCTGGTGTTCTCAGGGGTAAAGAGGCACCTGTGTGCCAGCCTAATAAGATGAACCGGGAAATATGCTGTCTTTCTGGTGCAAGTTTGTATCTGGGATGTCACTGACAACTTACCAAAACTCATCAAGAACAGTCCCTACTTCTGTTTATGCATGTGGGCATCAACATCACTGCCAAGAAGATCTTTGAGGAGATAATCTCAGACTTTTAACCTTTACACAGGAAGCTGAAGGGTTTTGAGGTGCAGGTGGTAGCCTTGCCAATTCTGTTAGTGAAGAATAGAGGACTTCATAGGGACAAGAAGGTACTAAAAATGAATGATTGCCTACATAGATGGTGTAGATGGGAAGGTCTGAGAGCATGGTCTTCACTTCATAGACAGAGGACTACTGGCTACAGATGGCTGTATCTCACAAAGGTGTAGTTGGGAAGAATGTCTTTGGTAATACTGTGGCAAGTCAGATCAAGAGGCCTTTAAATTAAATCCTTGGGGGTTGGAGATGATAACTCAATCACCAGCCCAAAGGCAAGCTCTAAACACAAGGATGTAAATTCTAGAAGAGAAGCTGAGGGAGAGAATGGACTCCATAGTATATTAAATTAATAGATGAGAACAAACAAGGCATCAGTTCTCTATACACTAATGCAAAGTGTCGGGGAAATAAATAAGCTGAGCTTGAAGTTCTTGTTCAGGAAGGTAAATATGACTTTATAAGTATAATGAAGACTTGGTGGGATGGCTCCCATGATTGGGATATAACTACTGAACAATATAACCTATTCAAAAAGAACAGATGTGGAAGGAGAGTAGCATTATATGTCAAAGAGAAATTCAGTTGTACAGAAATCCATGAGAGCAATCAGAGTGGGCCAGTTGAGAGCATTTGCATAAAAATAAATTGAGAAATAAATGCAACATTGTAGCAGGAGATTACTACAAACCATCAATGATTTAGAAGATAGGGTGGAGAGAATGCTTATCAAATTTACAGATGGTACAAAACTGGGAGGACACATTGGAAACACATTGGAAACTAGAAACAGAAGTCAAAATGACCTTGGTAAACTAGGAAATTGGGCTGCAGTTTATGTCACAAAAACCAAATACACAGGTATGGGGGATACATAGCTCAAGTGTGAAAAGGATCTTGGGATTATTGTTGATCATAAATTGACCTTGAGCCAGTAGTTTGATGCTACAGCAAAGAAGGCAAATGCCATTTTAGCCTACATTAATACAAGCATAGTTTCCAAATGGAGGGAAATGAAGGGATGCCCTCTTCCCATTATATTCTGCACTGGACAAGCCTCATCTGGAGTACTGCACTCAGTTCTATGTGTCTTATTTGAAGAAGGATATAGACAAGTTGGAGCAGGTTCAGAGAAGGGCAACAAGGATGATGCAAGGAATGGAGAATGAGAATAGCAATAGCATCTACATTTCTATACACCATCAAGCCTTGGCCTCTTGTAGAAGAGCCCTCTCTCCATGCTACACCATCTTACCCAGGAGGGAGTGAAAGGAGAGGCCAAACTCCATCTGGCCTGTCCTTGAGTATGAAGCAGAGCCCTCCCTCCGGTCCATCTGCCGTGGTCCAGGCGTCAGAGGGAGAGAAGAACTTTTGGACCTTATCCCCTTCCCTACCACCATTCCCTTCTCCTTTTGTGTCGTGTCTTCTTAGATTGTAAACCTAAGGGAAGGGAACAGTCTCATTAAAATAATATTTGTAAGCCGCTCTGATAGCCTTTAGGGCCGAAGAATGGGGTATTAATAATAATAATAATAATAATAATAATTCCGCTTCATAGGCACTCTCAGCACTCTCTACGCATTTTACAAGCTGTAAGCCAATTGCCCCCAATAAGATGGGTACTAATTTTACCAAGCCATGAAAGGATGAGTCAACCTGGAGTCCTCTAGGACTGGACAAAACAGGAGGAGAGGTTGAAGGATCTGGGCATGTTCACCTTGGGGAAGAGGGCTGACAGAGAGGAGGCCGTCCTGTTCTCTGCTGCCTCAACAGTAGGACCACGTTTAATGGTTTGAAGTTACAGGAGAGATTTTGATTGAACATTAGAAGGAACTTCTTGATGGAAGCCAATTGCTTAGAGAAATTTTGGGGTATCTTTCTTTGAACTTCTTCAAAATGATGCTAAATAGCTCCCTATTGGGGATGCATTTGCTGCAGATCATGCACTTAAGATGGGGGTTGGAGGCCCCTTCCAGCTGCTCTTTGATTCTATGATTTGATGGCACCTCATTCATTTGCGAGAGTAATGAGTGCAAGAATTTTTCTCTGTAGCTGTATCACTTATGTTCAGTCTGGAAAAAGGCCTGGAGTTCCACTGTATTAAGGCTCGCTACATTCAGTGGGTCTTACCCTCAGATAGGTTTATGCACACATTAAGAGCTGGAGTTACACAGCAGGAAGTGCCTGGTTGATACCTTCTGCTCTAGGCAAGCCACAGTTCTCTTTGCCTCAGCTTCTTGCATAGAACACAGCAACGTTTCCTGATTTGCTTTACAGGCTTAAGGATTACTGACATACTATATGAAGTGTACTGAATAACTAAAGAGCACTATTGATGCCAAAAATTGAAATCTTCCTTCTAACTTTGAAAAGAAAAACTCTTAATAACGTTCATAATGGATTTGAATTTCAAGAAAGGAGATTCTGATTAAACATTGGAAATGACATCCAGATGGCAGATACTAGTTGACAGTGGAAGAGACTACCTTGGAAAATGGTGGCTTCTTACCTCACTGGAGAATTTTAAACAGCAGTTGCCTGGCCAGATGTCAGAGATGCTTCCTGTATGGGCAGGGAGTTGGAGTAGATGACACTTGAATCTTGTTGGTAATGTGTATGTGGGGACTACTCATGGAATCAATTAACTACTGGGCAAGACTGATATTTGAAAGAGCTGCAAGCAAAAACTACACAAAAGCAGGTAGGATAGAACCTGTTTTACCTTTAGTTTTTTGTGGGTTTTTTGGGCTATGTGGCCATGTTCTAGAAGAGTTTCTTCCTGACGTTTCGCCAGCATCTGCGGCTGGCATCTTCAGCTACAGATGCTAGCAGAACGTCAGGAATAAACTCTTCTAGAATATGGCCACATAGCCCAAAAAAACCACAAAAAACCATGGATGCCAGCCATGAAAGCCTTCTACTTCACATTGTTTTACCTTTTCTGCAAAAAGTACAGAAGGCAACTGTACTCTGTTCGGTTGAAGGAAGATGCACAGGTAGATGTTGCAAGCCATACAATTGTTAGGATATCTGTTAAGAGCAGTCACTTTAAACAAGCTTTAGCGAAATGTTCTGCGTTCTATTAAGCCTGGTAGGCCCAATATATGCACACAGCATGGTAGGTCAAACAATGAAGGCCATGTGTACTAGAATGCCCGTTGCTGCTACTCCAAATTCTTTTGACATTTTTAATCTTTTACTTCTGGTCCAACCAGAGTGACACTAAGCCCAGGGTAACATCCAGAAGGAAATTATATGATTCCATGTGTTCATTTTGCTTCTTAAACTGAGCACCCTCATTTTTCTTTTCTTTTTGAAGCAGAAGGAGTGAGCTAGGAAGGACGTAAGAGAGGATGGCTGTTGTCTTTGTGCACAGTGCTGCTTGACTCAGGCCCACCTACTGTTTCATCATCTTCCCACCTTCCCTTGTGGACCCTTGAGGACTGGTGGAGGCATAAATATAAGTCGGTTGTAGATCAGAGTGGGCAACTGTGAAGGGGAGGGGATTTTGCCCCCATGCCCCTATAGGTGGCCACGCAATCACATTTCAGCTGACCTAGAAAAGTTGTAATGTTTGTTTTTGGACCCAAATCAGGCATTTGGAGTGGAGGAAGGGGCAAATCAATCCTCTCTTGCTATAGGGGCTCGATGTACAATCGATAGTACAATCACAGATCACCGCAGGATAGGTGAGCTGTGTATGAAGGAAAGCTGCATGGTGCTGGGTTCTAAAAAGATACAACTTCATCCAATCTGTTCACAGTGTCATTGCCTCACCCCACTGAATCATTCACTCACAGAAACATAGTGCAAGAACTGGGAGGGTCAGCCTTGCTTCCCAATTTAAACCATCTGCCTGAGTCAGGAAGGCTTAAGCCATAAGAGCAGTCACTGATTAATTTGTACAACAGTCAAAGCACTATACCACCTTTTTCTTGGGGAAAAGACCAAAGATACGAAGGGCCAAGTTATGCAGACAAGAAGGCATGGTGTATGTGTGGGTTGACTGTGGCATAACTTAACCCTAATTCACACCACATGATGACAAAAGCAGACATAAGTTGACTGAAGTTCATGCTAGGATCTAGCATATAGAATCTAGCACAACCAATCAATGTGGCAAACTTAGGCTTTGCCCTATGAACAACTCCTTTGTTGCTACTTTGCCAGAGGAAGGTGAGACTACAAATGTCATTTACACATCCAGTCTGAAATAACGGAGTTGGGGGGGGGGGGACTTGAAGTGCAGCAGTATCCAAGAGGGAGAATCATAATGGCTGGGAAATTTGTTATATCAGAGGAAAAGCCTGCTCAGTACTCCGTACAGTGAAATGTATATGTGATTCCTGCGAACTAAGAATACTAGATCTGACATGGTTTTGGCTTATGACAAAGCCAGAAATATTTCAGCGAAGGTACATAAATACAAACAAATTAAAGAACCACAGAAATTTTTTGAGGGTCCAAAAAATGAAGTATATACTTCTGTTCAGTATATGTGTAAAACTGTACACAGTTACGGCCTCTGCAAGACAAAAGTAATAGTATAGTGAAACCTTTGTCACTTAGGTGAAGCAAATATAGAGGGTCTAGGCTTAATACCATGACTCTTTTAACCTCAATATGGCAAGTGAGGTCTGTGTTGTCTAGGTCCACACATACAGTAGACGATGAGCTGGAGGGTTTGTTAGGATTTTAAAAAGGCAATAAAAGAATATACACCTGTAACAATAATGTCATTATATGACACATTTTTTTAGTATTACATGCTTCATTATGTCGCCAGTGTGGTGCTAATATTTTCACAATGAATGGAAATTTGAAGCAATCAGTTAATTTTTTCTTTGCCTCATGTAGAAATGATGAACTCTACTGAGGCAGAGTTAATTCATCTTTCCTGCTGGTGCCTTTTCCTCTTTGTTAAAAGCAAGATTGGCAGTGTTTTTTCAAGAATGAACCTGAGAAGTCTCTGGCTTATTCCATTTCCTCAAAAACTGATAGCCGAGAAACTAAACTAGCGGTGATGGAGAGAAGAATCAGTGACTGGTTTCCTGACATGAGCCTGGTGGGTTTAACACTTTTATCCCTTGGAATCCCTGCAGTGAAAATCCACCCCAACATTCCTATTAATCAAGCAAGTGAAAAATGATTGCTGCATCTATTGTGCCTGTCTTTCTTTCTTTCCTTAGCAGCTTTCAGGGTGAATTTAAACTGGAGGAAAGCATTTATCCCCAGTTTGTAGCCCTGATCCAATCCGCATCTCTACAGTTGCTTTTAACCAAAGAAAAAGTACTAGGAGAGCTGGTTAAGGTTTCCTCACTTCTTGCATCTGTCAGCTAGTGGCTTAAATGCAGCTGCATGTCTAACAGAAAACCATAGAACGACATGCAGTTAAATCTGAGCTACAAGTGTAGGAAAAGGGAGACTTCAGGCTTGTTGGGTTTAATTTGTGTTTTACTAGAACCTCAAGATCCACCTGCTGGAGTCACACAAAAAGATCAATACTTGGTACAAACAAAAGCACCCACACAAAGGCATGAACATAGGCCCTTTGAGCAGCTTCTGAGTGAGCCCAGGGATTTTGTCCATCATGCCTAAGGTAAGATGGATATCCTTGCAAACAAAATTCCATTCCTGGACAACCCAAGCTTCCTTAATCTCAACAGTCTAATTTTGTGTGTGTTGGTGGTGTTGCTGTAAAAGGATTGGCAGAATTGTATTGTAAACTGTCTAGAGATCTACCAATATGTCCCAAATTACCTTTTACCTACTCCAAAGCAAAGCAAGCAAAGATACAGTCCTTCTTGTTGGAATCATAGGATAAGAGCATAAGAATGCAGAGTTATACATTTTCCTTTGCATCTCCATGAACATTTAACATCTGTTCTTTATTTCACTCTTTATGGCTTCTTACAGTAGCCATGTTTTGCTATCAATATTATCAAACACTTAAAAAAACTTGCTAGGCATATGAACCTGCTCTTCTCTCCAAGAGCAAACAAGTCCGATCTTTTAGAAAGACCACTGGGGTGGGGTTAGGGCTGTTCCACTTTTCAGGAACATGTGCAAGCTAAGTAAAATGCAGTTTAGGACCTCAGATTGTGAGGGGCCTTCACATACACATACAGTTTCTGTCAAAATAAAACACACATTGGTAATGCTATGGGGCCCGTTAAATGTTACAGGTTAGGGCTAAAGCCTTTGTGGCACTGAGTAGCTCATGGGATGGAGAGAAGTTAACACAGCATGGTGCAGTGTAAACTGTAAGGCAAGATGTTACTGTTAGCTGACTGAAACTAAAAAGCTACTCACCAGGGAGACAATAAACTAAGGTCTCAATGAATGGACCCATCTTACCAAGTTCTCTATGCACTTCACAGGACTGAAAACCCATTTCTTTCAGCCTACAATGTGAGCCAGCCAAGGGCACTCCAAATAATATAAATATCTGGGAGAATCGTTTCTTTATGTAATATGGTGATGTCTCTCAAGATTGCCATACATTACATGGCATTTGGAATAGCCATAATTGGTCTATCTTCATGTGTACAGGGAACAATATCTATGATTTTAAATAGTTAACAAGTTCAGGCCATTGGCTGAACTTTATTTGGCATGATTTTGACAAAGAGTGGAGTAGAGGTGACTTTACCTAAGTCAAAATGCATGTCCTGTTTTGGGTACTGCAGTAAGTTTCTCCTTGTAATATGGCTAAGCAGTTTTACATATAAAGGGGAATTATACATCCTGAAGAAAAGCGATAATACAGTATACGTCAATGTAAAAAGCAGAGCATGTTACTAGAACTGCCCAGGTACATTTGCTAACCAGTATGTTCATGGTCTGTACCACCATAGTGAAGTGTTGATGACAAAAGTCTGCTAAAGCCCAGCTGAAGAAGATCCTTTCTAGTTTTATCCTTGTACCTTCCACAACCA
The DNA here is from genome assembly GCA_034509955.1 of Urosaurus nigricauda. Taxonomy (NCBI): domain Eukaryota; kingdom Metazoa; phylum Chordata; class Lepidosauria; order Squamata; family Phrynosomatidae; genus Urosaurus; species Urosaurus nigricauda. Next base: position 126,392,805 of record JAOEGL010000002.1, read on the forward strand.
CCACAGATTTTCACTAGAACGATCACTTTTGAAACATTCCCCTCAGTGTTCAGCTGGAGGTGAGTTTACCCTGCTCATTCTTACATTATGAAGAGGCTGGCTGTGCTGCAGATGAGTATCCAGTCTCTCTCACCATTCAGAAGACAAGCAGGGGTTATTGCTTCTTCCTTCTTTGATTATGAATGGACAGCATTCTCTATGATGGAGTCACTGCCTACATAATCCCGCAAGTATGAAGCTGACAAAGGAGGTTGCTCTTCTTCTAAGCTTTGTCCTTCTTGTTTGGTTTCTCCTGTTACTGTTTCCTGCGTGTTGGAGTCATGACTTGAAGCTGTCTGGAAACTGGGCTCATTCCCTAGTGGTTCACTGCACTGCAGAGGAATCAAGGCCTTATGCCGCATGAGGCTATCATCACTATTTTGGGCTTCCAAGGAGTTCCTGTGCTTTGCATTTTTGTTGGCTACTGCATTTTTTTGGTGCTCTTCAAAGCTTAGTGAGAAAGTGACAGTCCCACCACCAAAGCTCACTTTCTGCTTGCACCCGTGTTGCTGCTGTTGCTCCACAGTTGTGGGCAGACAAAAAGGGTCTTCACGGTTGCTTTTGCTGCTAATGGATGAAGATGGGGTGGAGCCTGTGGAGCCTCCAAGACTGTTGGACCTCTTGCGAGACACGTTGCTGCGTCGCAATGTAGCCCTGGCGGCCACCTTGAAGGCATGAGCAGCAGTACTGCAGCGCACCTCCTCAATGGTGTTGCGTGAGGGCTTAAAGAGGATGATGTAGACCTTGTTGAAGAAGATGCAAGCCAGGAGTCCATAGCTAGCAGCAAGTATGGCTATCACCTCCACAGCAGAGACAAACTTGCCATAGGTGCTGGCATAGGCTGGGATGAAAGAGATCCAGACAATAAAGAAAATCAGCATGCTGAAAGTGATGAACTTGGCCTCATTGAAGTTTTCTGGCAGTTTGCGGGATTTAAAAGCAAAGAAGAAACAGATAGCAGCCAGGAGGCAAGTGTATCCAATCAAAAAGCCCAGTGCCATTAAGGAGCCCTCATTACAGGTGATGAAGATGATCTCATCTTCCAGCTCATGGTTCCGAAAGCTGGACGGAGGTGCAGTATACAACCAAATGACACAGATGACTATTTGCACAAAAGTGCAGAGGAAGACAAGGAGAAATTGGAGGTTCAGACCCCACCACTTGCGATGAAGGCTTGTGGGTATCTTGGCCTCAAAGACCAGAAGCACACGATTGGTTTTCACCAGAATGCAGGAGATGCAGAGGACAAAACTGATACCAAAGGCTGGCTGTCGCAAGCGACAGTTCCAATCCTGGGGCTCACCAATGAAGAAAAGGGAGCTGGAGAAGCAGCACAACAGTGAAAAGAGGAGGAGGTATGAGAGTTCACGGTTCGTAGCCTTGACAATGGGTGTGTTGCGAAACCTGGTAAAGACACCCAGAACAAATGAAGTCAGAAAGATGCCCAGTACAGCAAAAAGGGTGAGAGCAATCCCAAATGGCTCTGTCCAAGAGAGAAATTCTATCTGCTTTGGAATACAGAAAGTGTGGTTTTCATTGGACCAGAAGTTTTCAGCACATTTCTCACAAGCACTGGCATCTGAAAAAGAAACAAGACACTATTAGACATGGATAGCAGTCTCCTGCATCTCCTTCAAGGGGCAGGATGTGCCATCAACTGAATGCATGGTCCCAGCTCATAAGGCATCAAAAAGAGCATTGCCATGCTTCTCTATACCTCTTACCAATTTCAACAGGAATCTGTTTACTAATCTGCACAGGAGAACCTTCTTGTGGACTATGGCCAGAGTAAACTGCAGATTGGACTCATTTCTAACAACTGGCCCATGTTTTTGGCTGTTCACAACAGAGATGAAGAAATGTAAATTCTTGACTAAAATGCCGGAAAAGGAACCAGAAAGAAACATTCCTAAATCCTCTTGCTCTGGGAACAGTAGTGGAGAGAAAAAAGTGAGTCACATTTGCTTGATCAGTATCCTCTCCAGCTAACGGCTCTCCAACTGTTCATGTCCCAGCCAAGCAACAGAGGAGACAAACAAGGAAAACAGGAAAAACAGAACCAGCAACCTTCCTTCTTTCTAAACTGGCCATTCCAGAATCCATATTAGCAGCCACGAAGGGAGAGGTTGATTCCTTTTCTCTACAACTCAGAGTGCATCTTCATGGTAAGTATTTAATGTAGCATTCTCTGGGTTGCTGAGAGGAGGACTCCACACAAAGTGGGATATGCCCAGCACTCCATTCAAGAACAAAAGGGGGAATGGCAGCAATCATAGTTGAAGGACTTCCTGAAGCACTCTCCTACCAAAGGCAATCTCAGCTGGCCTAAACTTGTCAGTCTTATAATGTCATATGAAAGTAGAAAGAGTACTCCAGGCATCTGCCCTGCAGATGTCAACCAGCGCTGACAGTGCTGAAGTAGAAAACAGTCGATGTGGAGGTTGTCTTAGTGAAGAAAGAGATGGTGTTGCCTGGGCAAGGAACATTAGCTAGATCGTAAGGTAGAGCAATGCATGCTTTGATCCATCTAGTGATAGTCAATCTGAAGGCCTTTTCCCCCAATGAAGTTGAAATAAAGAACAGAAACAGAGAATCAATAACCCTAAAAGTTATCTAGTTCTGGCAATATCTAGTTCTGGCAATATCACTTTTTAAGGCATCTCTCAAATCTAATGTGTCACATCTTAGAATCATAGGCCCGATACAGACGACCCAAAAGGGCCGTCCGTGGGGTGTGATTAGGGTTAAGGAGAGCGCAGCATCCGCACGCTCCCCAACCCTAGCGTGTATGAATGGTGCCATCTTTTAAGTGCACCATCCATATGCACATGTTATGATGGTATATGACCATGCCAAGGATCCTGAGGGGAAAGGGGCTGCAGCAGCAGCCCTTCTCCCCTCGGGAGCGCTGGGCATGGCACGGTGCAGCGGGCGCTCAGTGCGCCTGCTGCAACTGGCTTCAGGCCACAGAGAAGCGGCAGTTTGCCAGTGAGGCAGCCCTGGCCCCATTCTGGCGCGTCTCTGGGCATCTACAGACCGCCCTTTTTGGGTTGTCTGTAAAGCCCCATAGAATCATAGAGCTGGAAGAGGCCACAAAGGCCATCCTGGCCAACCCCCTGCCATGCAGGAACTCTCAATCAAAGCATTCCTGACAGATGGCCATCCAGCCTCTGTTTAAAGACCTCCAAAGAAGGAGACCATCACTCTCCGAAGGAGTGTGTTCCACTGTCAAACAGACCTTACTGTCAGGAAGTTCCTCCTAATGTTTAGGTGAAATCTTTTTCCTGTATCTTGCATCCATTGTTCTGGGTTCTGTTCTCTGAAGTAGCAGAAAACAAGCTTGCTCCATCTTCAATCTGACATCCCTTCAAATATTTAAACAGGGCTATCATATCACCTCTTAACCATCAGAATAAACATACACAACTCCCTAATTCTTTCCTTGTAAGGCATGGTTTCCAGACCCTTCACCATTTTAGTTGCCCTCATTTGGACACACTCCAATTTCTCCAAATCCTTTTTGAATTGTGGTATCCCTTATGGAACAGATTTGGACAGAAGGCAAGAAGGATAACCATCTGGAAAACATGGAATTAAGGCAGACTTTAGGAAGAAAAGGGGGATCTAAGCGCTCATACAGAGAGAGAGGATTAAATATTCCCTCACAATACAGGAAGCTCAGAAACCCACCTGACTGGTGTAATAACCATAGAAAAAGTTATCTTCAATAAAGGATGTCAAAAGAGGGATGAGGGTGAAGGGTGGGTCTCATAAGACATCATAGGACTAAGGGGAACGTTCCAGGAGGGAAAATGATGGGAAACTGGTGTATAAAAGAAATCTCCTAAGTGAAGGTGGAATGAGAGTGGGGGAAGGCCTGGTTGGCATATGACCAAAGAGGAGGAAGTGGCTTGCATTTTCAAGGTACTGGGCTTGAGATTGGTACGCTTTCATGCAGACTTGATACAGAGATTTTTGATCTTTGGGCTGGGGAAGAATTGTGGCATCTCTTTCACTGATCTTAGTCTCCTGCTGCTCAGCAGCCCTAGCTGAAGACTTGGAAACTGCAAAACTTAAAAGTAAATATAACCTTAGGAACAGAGGCAAAAATTCATCATATGAAAAGTCTTTCAGACAAATCCTCATGAAGACTGACTACTCTTTCAAACGGGAGGAATTTCTCCCAACTCCGAATGGAGCCAATGCGGATTCATGTAAATTCGCTAGTTTAGCGAATTTACATGAACCCCTGCTCCGTTTGGAAGAACCCCTGCTCCGTTCGGAATTACTTCCCATTACCCGAAAATGACCCCCTCCTGCCTGAATTTGCATGCGAAGCTTTAATTCGCAATAACGTAAAACCCATGATTGCATTTGAATTGACCTTAAATTATACTTCCAATTTAGCCTCGTATGAAAGAGTCCTGAGAGTGGTGGGCAGTTTAGTCAATACACGCCAAGCTGGTTTATCAGAAAATACATGCTGAGCCCCCAACCCTTTCTGGCGAATTCCTCCCTCTGGGAGCTTACTTTTTGCAAAAGGATCAGGGTATCTCCCAACATGCTGTGTAGGGAGTCCCAGTCATTCACCCCAGTGTTTTTCCCATCACATCTGAAAAACATCTGTGTTCTCCCTGTTTCTTTGTCATGGGCACAGGCACAGTATATACTATATTGGCATGATGGGCTCAACAGACTAATAACTACAATAGATGTATAGTGTCTAATCAAGGGAAGTAATAGTGCCACTCTATTCTACTTTGGTCAGGCCCCACCTGGAATACTGTGTCCAGTTCTGGGCACCACAATTCAAAAAGGATGTGGAGAAACTGGAGTGTGTCCAAAAGGAGGGCAACTAAAATGGTGAAGGGTCTGGAAACCATGCCCTATAAGGAATGACTTAGGAAGCTGGGGATGTTTAGCCTGGAGAAGAGAAGGTTAAGAGGTGATATGATAGCCCTGTTTAAATATATGAAGGGATGTCATATTGAGGAGGGAACAAGCCTTTTTTCTGCTGCTCCAGAGAACAGGGCAGAACAATGGATGCAAGCTACAAGAAAAGAGATTCCACCTCAACATTAGGAGGAACTTCCTGACAGTAAGGGCTGTTCAACAGCAGAACACACTCCCTCAGAGAGTGGTGGAGCCTCCTTCCTTGGAGGTCTTTAAAAGCAGAGGCTGGATAGCCATCTGTTGGGTATGCTTTTATTGAGAGTTCCTGCATGGCAGGGGATTGGACTGGATGGCCCTTGAGGTCTCTTCCAACTCTATGATTCTATGATTGTATGATTCTAGGGGCAGCCATATGTGGAGAATGATCACAGTCTTTCTGATTCCAAAGCCTTTTCACTTTCTTTGGTTCCACACTCTTGGTGTGAGCAGAGTTGAGGAATGAGAGGTGTGGGTTTTTTTTTTTTTAATTCCTAAATTTAAATTCTTTGAAGACACGACAAAACATGACAAAACTGAGAATAGATGTCTATAAATACTAAACTGATATGGGGAATGAGGAATGGCTATGTGACAGTTTACCAAAACATGTGGATTGTGGCCCCCCATCAGAAAGGCTCTCAAAACATGATTTCTGACTCCTTCTGGGGAAATGTCACTAAGCAGAAGAGATCACAGCATCAGACAATACCTGTTTCATCACTGATCTCCCCATCGGTGCATTCTACGCATTCAAAACAACATGTGGGCTCGCCCTCAATAATGCCTTTCCTAGTGCCTGGCTGGCAGTCTCTGCTGCAATTGGAGAAAGGCACCTGTAGGAATAAAACATGAAATCAACCTGGTTATATCAGGAGACGCATGGTCAGCAGGCAGGCAGAATATGAAACCTCAGATAAAGGCGCTGAGCTCTGGTGTCATCCCAGGTACTGATCCTCCTCGGGTGCTGTGCTTTTCCACAACACGCAAGAAGCACAATGTAGATCAAAGCACTTGGAGGCCCATAACCTACACAGGGTGGATATCAACTCTTCCTATGATTAGATGCCAGCACACATGGACAAGGCAAAGGCAGATAGAGGTTGTGGCTCTTTGTTCTTGTCTCATCATTGCCAATTGTTGGCCTGCTCCTGTGGGCTAGTGAGCAGCTATATGTGTAAAAGGAGCTGCATGCATGGCTGCTCAGACGCAGAACAATAGGAAATTACTGTTCATTCCTTTTATCTCAATTTGCCTACTTGGCAAGTAAGCGACCACAGTGCTGGTACCAAAGTCACTAGCCCTCTCCCTCTATGTTTGGTGACACAAGAGACCTAATCTGCACCATGAACTGGGGGGCAAGGACTAGTGGCTGCTGCAGGTCCTTCTCAGGGGTGATGGGTCAGAAATGGGTGCTCCTGTGGCCCTGAGAAACTGCATCAAAACACAGAAAGATTGCAAGAATGGGGCATTATTGTGGGTGGGGAGACTGAGGAAGTCCTCCTCTGCTATGAGAAGAGCAGCAGCACCTGGTCACAGTGTGAAGCAGACTTTATGAGTCCCAAACAGATTTCAGTGTTTCCTTCAATCTGGGCTTCCACTTGCAGGTTTGAGTGCACATACACATGCGGTTAGCATTTAACAGCAGATCGGCAACAAATTATTACTTTTTTATCTCAGTGGGGAAAGTCCATGGTGAGGCAGCTCTGATGTACAATATTCTGCTGACATATTCAACAGCTGCTGTTGCTGCTCCATGCTCCACTTGAGTTACAGAGTAAACAAACTTTAAATCTATAGTATGTCCCTCCCATTCCTGAATATACCTTTGTAAGGAACTGTAATACACAACTGAATTGCAGATTTTGTATATCACCTACCCTGCCACAAGATGGAGGTAAAAGTCAACAATGAAAAACTTTTGAATTGCCATCTTGTGGCAGGGCAGGTGATATACAAACTTACATTTAGTGACCAAAGGGAGGGCCTTCAGTACATTTCACCAAAAGAAATTCCAATTAAAAAACTATAGCCAGCAGAACAAAAAAGAACAAGAAAGCAGAGGCTACTGGCTTTAAAAACTGATTTCTGCCAAAATTCATGGATCCCTGTAAATTGACAATGTGGTACATATTGACACAGGATGAAGATGACTTGTGCCTCTTACCTCTTTTGAGAACCCGCTCCACAGAATCTTATTTTCATTGATAAACAGCCTCTCTCCTTTCTTGGCATAAACGTTATAGTGTCCAACCTCCTCAAATACAATGGAGCCATCCTCTGGTGACAGGTGCCAATTGATTATTGAGTAATTCCCTATTAGACCTTCAGATTCATCAAAATCCACTTGCTCCCCCATATTGTTAGTGAAGTTCAGATGCCGAAGATGCTTCAGTACCTAGAAGTAAAGACGCAAAGACATGCTGGAATCATCGCTTGAAGAGGAAAAAACATTTTGTGACCAAACATAAAAGCCACAGAGTGCCTGAAATAAAGCGGAGTCTTGTGAAACAATATTCACTTGATGACCTTTTTGTAGTGTTGATTAAATTTTCCTTTCTGACCTCTGTATATTGCATTGTTATGAGTAACAATTCACAACTGAGGAACTTCATTTATGTATTTAACTAATTTCGATTGATTAAACCAATGGCAACAATTCTTATTTTTTTTTTCAAATAGCAATTAAAAATGTTCAATCTTTGCAGTCTTAATCAAGATAGACAATTTAGCAGTCTCCACTATATTCAATGCGAATGTTCACAGTCAAGGAAGACTTAGAGCACAGAGGCGAAGGTAAGATGGAAACAGTGTTTGAGGGGTTCTTTAATTTTTCACTTTTTTTCTTTAGGAGGCTTGTGGGGGGTTTTTGCTCAGAGGAAGTGAGTCAGAGATTTGCCTCTGGAAGGAGCTAGCAGCGAGGAGCTTTCTAGATATCTATACGTCCAGTTGATTGAACTCACTGACAGAGCTTGGGGACAAAGGCCAAGCCAATAGGGGTCCTTTACATGGGTGTTTAGTAGGGGATCTTTTAAGGGGGAAGCTCAAAGTCCTATTTCAGTGCCGACTTAAGACATCCCAATATGGACACTGAGGGAGCCGCTGCAGTCACCTGTAACACTTGTGGGATGTTTGTCTTCTTGCCTAGGGATGTGAGTAACTTCACTTGCACCAAGTGCAAGTTAGTAGCCCTCTTGAAAGAGAACGTCCAGCAGCTGGAAACCCAGGTATCTATTTTTCAGCATAATAGAGAGATAGAGGTTTTTCTGGACAGAACAGAACAGAAGGTCTTGGATGGGGAACACACAGAGGAAGTTGCTGGGGAGGAGGTCACATAGAATAGAATAGAATAGAAAATTTATTTTTATCCTCCTTCTTCCAACAGGATCAAGGTGGCTTAAAATACAGTAAAATACAACAGTAAGTAAATATAACAAAACACAACAATAAAAAATAAAACCCATTATCCTTCCCTCCAAAAAATAACATTATAATTTATACAAACAATAATAAAATATTGTCTAAATAATTAAAACAATCAGTCAATGACAGAGAGATGGGCATCCCGGGGTGTCCGGGTCTGTATATGCGGGTGACCAGTGAATTATTCAGGGAAGGCCTGTTGGAAGAGTTCCATCTTGACAGCCTTTTTAAAGCTGTCAAGATTGGTAATGTTTCAGATCTCTTCCGACAGGCCATTCCATAGTTTCAGTGCGGCAGATGAAAAGATTCTCTGGGTAAGTACAGCCCATCTAGTCTTTATTGGCTGCAGTAGATTTTTCCCAGAGGACCTAAGTGTGTGGGGTGGATTATACAGAAGAAGGTGATGCTGCAAATAGGTTCGACCCAGGCCATGAAGGGCTTTAAAGGTTATCACCAACACCTTGAACTGTGTCTGGAATCTAATAGGCATCCAGTGTAAAGATTTTAAAATAGGAGTTATATGGTCACCTCTAGCTGTTCCGGTGACTAATCTGGCTGCCATATTCTGAACTAATTAAAGTTTCTGAACTAGGTACAAGGGTAGCCCCATGTAGAGTGCATTACAGAAGGTGAGTCATGAGGTTACCAGCGAATTACCAGTTTCCAGGTCCCCCTGTTCCAGGAAGGGATGTAGCTGGCCTATCAGCTGAAACTGATAATATGCATTCCTGACATCGCATTTACCTGATTTGACGTCTGAAGTGATGAGTCCAGGCACACCCCCAGGCTGGGAACACAGTGCTTTAAGGTGAGTGTGACCACATCCAGGACCAGTTGACATATCCCTATACCTTGATTACAGGTCCCAACAGTGAGTACCTCTGTCTTGTCTGGATTCAGTTTTAGTCTGTTTTTCCTCATCCAGTCCATTACCGCCTTAAGGCATTAACCGAGAGGAGAGATGCCGTCCTTGACCAGAACTGTCATTTGAGGCATGGAGAGGTATATCTGGGTGTCATCAGCATACTGATAACACTTCACCCCATGTCTTCGGATGATCTCTCCCAGCAGCTTCATTTATATACAGTGGTCCCCCGGTTTGCGAATCCCCCGGGGAACGAAATCCCCGGGATCCAAAACTGGCGGGACCGCCAAAATTCCCCCGGGATCCGAAGGATCCCCCGGGGAACAAAAGGGAAAAACCGCGCGGCCCCTTTAAATCGGCCGCGCGGTCCGTCCCTTAAAGCAGTCCCCCGGGATACGCGTATTTCCAGGTTACGAAAGGTAATCCGGAACGGATTACCTTCGTAACCCGGGGGACCACTGTATTAAATAACATTGGGGATAGAATGGCGCCTAGAGGGATGCCAGATTTGAGCTCTCTTTTGGAAGAGCAACTGTCCCCAAGTATCACCCTTTGGAATCTACCTGAGAGATAGGATCAGAACCACTGCAATGCAATGCCCCCGACTCCCAACTCTCAGGCATTTCATGAGGATGTCATGTCATGACTGATAGTGTTGAAAGCCACTGAGAGGAAAGATGTAGCAGTGATGGGTGACTTAAACCATCCTGATATTTGCTGGAAGTCAAACTCAGCCAAAACCCGAAGGTCTTGCACATTCCTCACTTGCCTGGAAAACAATTTCATTGCCCAAAAGGTGGTAGAGGCAACAAGGGGATCAGCTATTTTAGATCTGATCCTAACCAACAAGGATGACCTGATTAATGGGGTGCAATTGGTAGGATCCTTAGGTGGGAGTCATCATGTTTTCCTGGAGTTTGTTGTGAAGTGGAAAGGAGATGCCAGGCATAATGAGACATGCATTCTAGACTTTAGGAGAGCTGATTTCAGTAAACTTAGGGAAATACTAGGGTGATCCCGTGGTCAGGAATACTAAAAGATAAGGGACTTCAGGAAGGATGGGAGTTTCTCTAAAGAAAGATACTGAAGGCACAATTTCAGACTGTTCCAACAATGAGGAAAAATGGGAGGTGTCTCAAGAAACCAGGATGGATGACTGACTAAACAGCTTTCAAAGGAGCTAAATTTTAAACAGGACATGTATAGAAAATTGAAAAAGGGGGGAATCACCATAGAATAATTCAAACAAATAGCAAGCACGTGTATGGGTAAAGTTAGAAAAGCTAAAGTGCAGAATAAACTCAGGCTTGATAGAGAGGTTAGGAACAATAAAAAAGGATTTTTGGGTATGTCTGCAGCAAAAGGAAGAAGAAGAAAATGGTAGGGCCATTGTATGAAGAAGATAGCAAAATGCTAACAGGAGACAGAGAAAAGGCAGAATTATTCAACACCTTCTTTGCTTCAGTCTTCTCAAAAAGGAAAGGGTGCTCAACCTGAGAATAATGGAGCAGAGGAAACAATAGGGGAAATGCAGCAATAACTAAAGAGGTAGTACAGGAATACCTTGTTAATCTACATAAATATAAATCTCCAGGACCAGACAAACTACATCCAAGGGTATTAAAAGAACTGGCAAATGTAATGTCGGAGCCACTGGCAATAATCTTTGAGAACTCCTGGAGAACAGGAGATATCCCAACAGACTGGAGGAGGGCAAACATTGTTCCCATCTTCAAAAAGGGGAAAAATGAGGATCCCAACAATTATTGTCCAGTTAGTTTTGACAGCAATACCAGGAAAGTACTGGATGGCCCCTGTGGTCTCTTCCAACTCTATGATTCTATGATTCTAAGTCTGTTTTAAATGACAAGCTGGAAGGCATGAAAAGGTCTTCTGTTCATCCTCTGTAGCAAAAGGAAACTAAATGCTGTTCACTCTTGGGATGGAAAGAATATTGAAAAATATTTGAGATATGATTAAAAAAAGTTTCTTGAAACCCAAAACAGGAGAATTCTGGACTGATGAGAATATTTACAGTGTGAGCCTGATTTTGCAAAGTTCACACATAATAGTTTCAGTTCAGATAACAGCCTTTCCTAAACAGGAAAATAAATTTTCTGCACAGTGAACAGTAAACAATATTTCATGCAGAAAATGCTGTTTCCTATGCAGAAAATGATTTTTTTTTCTGTGCAAATAAATAAATAAATAAAAATAAAAAACACCATGTACAAATTTTTCACAGAATAAGTTCTAAATGACAAAAACTGCATTTTTGAAGACTTTCTCACAGCCAGAAGAATATTGCTAGAAATTTCTTGATACTTTCTTCCAGAACGAATTCAGAAAGGAATTACATCTGTAGTGCTCAGCCAAAGCTCCTGGCAACAGTATCCCATAGTTAAAAAGTTACTCTCTCTCTCCTATCACTGTCTAAGACGGGCCACCAGTATTCAAGCAGACTGCTGTAGGAGAAAGTTGTATTTAAGTCTTCTGTTCCAAAGCCATTTAGGGCTTTACAGGTCACTAATAGATTTTCTACCTGTCCTGCAAAATACTGTCTGACAGCCAGAAATTAATGACTGGTACAACCAATCAGCTCTTATTTGGACGAGTAGAGATTTCTCAGAAGTTTTTAAGCCACATGTGTAAAATATTAAAACTATGTCCTCTGGAGGTTACTTGAGCTCATCTGCCGAAGTCACTATTTCACTAGACTGTGGAAATGAGAAGAAACATTAAAAAGACAAGGAGTAATCTGATCCAGCTAACTACTTCTCATGTTATTTTGAGCTTTTGCTTGAGTGGTGCAAATAAAGGGTACTTCTCCCAGACTATATTGCTTCCTCTTCATATCTCTTTGTCCCATAATGACAGTCACATTTGCAAATCTGCTACACCCTGACTTTGTTTCCATGAACTGAATCTGATCATACAATACTAATCAGTCCAACCTCCAAATATAAAGAGGTTAGATTTTTATGAAAGATCAATCCTACATATTTATATGGTATAAATTAAATTCTAGCAATTTATGTGGGCAGATTACCATACAAAAGAATCAAGGACAAAATAAGACCTGCGGAAGGCCATTAATACTGTATTTTACTCTTGCCAAATGACTGTACAGGTACTTCTACTAAAGAAGGCTGTTAGTTGTTTGCCAGGGTCAAACAGAATAAAAAGGAGTTTTCCCACTGTTGAAAAGTGGCCGTTCAAAAAAGATTTTTTTTTTTAAAAAAAAAAAAGTTTTACTGGATTTTTAAAAAAATGTACATGCAAAGAAAAGGTAAAATACAAAAAGAAGACCATAGAAAGGAAAAACAGCAGAAAAAAGATAGCGGAAAGTGAGCATAGGATAGGCATACACATTAATATAAGCTGACCAAGGCCAGCATCCTGTTGGTACCGTGTGCCAGCACAAACCATAGCTATGTTAGGGTACAGGTGTTTTTTTGATGTGGCAGATAAAGATGCATTCAGTACCTTGTTTTGCAACACCATCAGTGTGCAACAACATCTGGACAGACTGCAGGTACATCTCCCTTCTCACTGGGCAGGGTTGATCATGTGGAGGAATATACTCTGGCTGCTCTTAAGAACACTGTGGCAAAGGAGCAGCATACCACGAGGGGCAAAGGCTGCTCCTTTATCCTCAAGAGGAACCAGAGCACACCTGGCTGTACTCCAGACTGATGGTTGGGAAGAAGGAACTATGATGGTGTTCTGTGCCCAGAGTGAGCTACTAGTAGGGAAAAGTAGTCGCTTAATTTATATACCACTCTGAATTAACAGTGTCTAACTGGATTACAACTGTAAGCTACTTGCGCCCAACAATCTGCAAAATTTAATAAAATCTAAAACTCGTTTTAGTGACCTCGGAAGGAAGCAAGCCTGAGTCAAAATTGAACCCTTTCGCTGTTATTGAACTCGCAACCTTATGGTTTTGAGTGAGTGGCTGCAATGAAGGCATTTAACCACTGTGCCCCAGGGCTTTTCCCTCTCCTCCAAAGTCTTTTCCTTCTTCTCCAAAATTCTATGTACCTGTCAGCATGATGCTGTATTTCGTCCAGTGCCCATAACTGTATTTTCTTGGTGCTGATGTCTATAAACACACATTCTGGTGAAGTTAAAACAGTAAAGGTTTTTGACCACTGAACAGATCTTTACAACCTTGGAGTGCAAATTGTTTAGTTCTAGTGAAAGCACACAGAATATATTGGGCTAATCCGAAATTAAATTACAGTTCATAGAGATAACAGTTTTAAAAAACAGCATCTACATATGCCAAAGATTTTTCTAATACAAAATTAATGTGTTGTTCCTATGTGCCTTCTAGCTACATCTACTTGGAAACCCTCTTCTAGGGTTTTCTTGGCAAAATTTATTCAGAGGAGGTTTGCCATTGCTGCGAGAGTGTGACTTGGATTTCCATAAAAGAAGAGACCCAAACTCAGGTTTCCCAGAGTATTCGTCCAGCACTCAAAATACTACAGCATCCTGGCTTTTATTAAAAGTAATACACTGCAGTATATCCAGCCAGGAAGTATGATCATTCAGCATGGCTGTATCATGTGATACAAAGAAATGCATTGCCAACATTCAGTTGAAACGTGTACAGTGGTCCCCCGGGTTACGAAGGTAATCCGTTCCGGGATTACCTTCATAACCTGGAAGTCGTTCGTAACCCGGGGGACCGCTTTAACCAATGCACAGCGCGCCGGAAGCGTGCTGTTTTAAAGCGTCCGGGTTGTGAATTTTTTTCACAACCCAGGGTTTTTTTCGTTGGCCGGGGCCATTTTTCCGGCCCCGGCAGTTTCGGGTCCCGGGGATTTCGGATCCTGAGGGATTCGTATCCCGGGGGACCACTGTAATTTCTTTTTTAGCAAGAGATAGTGTGTCTAACATACCTGAACCATCAATAGTTTTAAATGTAAAGATATTGTAGATATTTAAGGTATAGCAATCGTGCATTGATTGATTTGGACAAACTGATCTTAGCTCTTTATTCAACTCAGTTCTAATTTTACTAACATGCATTTTATGCTTTCTGACAGACATCAGTAAACTACACTTGTTGGTTTCAGTTTCTTTGAAGATAGCATGAGTGTGTCCAATGCAGCAGGAGTAGTTCAATATTTTGATCTACATATATTTTTTTGTGAGTCACCTTGGGTCCCAGTCTGGAAGAAAGGCAGGATGAATGAAATAAAATGAAATAAGAAGTGTAATTGATAGGTAAATTGCAACATTGAGAACGGAAAAAAAAAATCTTGATCTGGGCTTACTAAGTGATATAAAATATGGCTCTCATAATCAGTTCATTCCTTCCATAGAAAGGAATTGTCTTGCAATCTTGAAATTGGGATTATCGCACAAAATTTGCTTAACATGACCAAATACAGTCAGCCCTCCTTATCCATGAATTCTTTCTTCATGGATTCAAACATCTATGGCTTTAAGATATTCAAAAAATGTATACGTTCCCAAAAGCAAACCTTGATGTTTTCCTTTTCCTATAAGAGACACCATTTTACTATGCCGTTGTCTACAATGGGACTTGAGCATGCACAGATTTTGGTATCCATGGGGGTCCTGGAGCCAAATCTCAATGGATACCAAGGGCCCCACTGTAAATTGAATTGTAGCTGAGAAGGTGTACGCTGGACCACTCTGGCTGAAAAGCCTGCAGGTGGTTTCAACCTTGTTCAAAACGTATTTAACAAAAGGACAGGCTGCCCACCTCCTTGGGGCCAGAAACTATGAAACCCCGTGATTTGCTACAATAGCATCTGATTTGTCTAAAAATAATTGCTAGTCAACCAAGAACTTTAGTCCTGTGTCCTAATGGGTTGGGGGTGGAATGGTAGGTGCTGCTTCCTTTTGAAAATGAAACTGCTAGTCATCAATGAAGTAGCCCTGCTAGTCTGTTGTAGCAGAAGGAAAAAGCGACAGGAAGGGGAAGAAAGGAATCTAGCAACCCCTTTAAGAATGACTTATTTATTTCTTATTTTTTTGACATGATGTCTTGTGGAGATGCAGTGGCTGAGGAAGTGGATTGATCTCCACAAACGCACATGCTAACATATAAACAAGTTAGTCTTATAAGGGCTGTAGATTCCTCCCCACAACTACCTTCACCTCTCAGTTTCCTTTTCATTCATCCTGAAATGTGAATCACAATTTTCCTTCTTCCACATCTTTTCTTCCCTGCAGAACAGTGACTACAGTAGAGAGTTTCAAGGGGTGTGCACTCATATTGTAGAGTTCTCATATGAGATTGAATCCAGAATCTAGGCATTCTGTCTAGTACCTGTTAGGACTATTAGTTGGCTCAGATTCTAAGATTTATTTTGGTTTGTTTGTTTGTTTGTTTGTTTTTAAAAAAGTCCCTAAATCATCAGAAAGAAACCGAGCAACCCATTAATTTGAGGTGTGAGGGAAGGAGAAGCAGGCAGTGAGAGCAGCAGAGTACAAGAAGCAAGGGAAGAATCAGAGGACCTTATCAGATGGCGGAAATTGGAAGTTTAATCCAATGGCAATCCAAACACAATCATGGGGTTTCACGTTATTGCGAATTAAAGTATCTCATGCAATTTCGGGCAAAAGAGAAGTCATTCTGAACGCAATCATGGGTTTTACGTTATTGCAAATTAAAGCATCTCACGCAATTTCAGGCAATGGGGAGTCATTTTCGGGTAATGGGAAGTCATTCTGAATGCATTCTAAACACTAGCGAATTCACGTGAATTCGAATTGGCTCCATTCGCAATAAAGAGAACTCCCTCCCAGCTGATAAGGTCCAGAGACACCCAAGGGAGGAAGGGAGGAAGTAGGAGAGAGAGGGAAGAGTGTGAGCAATGGAGCAGAAGAAGCCAGTAAGGGGGGCACCACAAGGGTGAGAGGTAGGGTAAGGGAAGGAACAGGATAGCAAGCAGCGTGAACGGAAGGAGGAGAGTTACAGTTAGGCATGATGACAGGGGAAAGGGATGGAGATGCGGTATCACAAGGTGAAAGAAGGGAATAGGAGATGCAACACCAGAGTACCAAGAACAAGAAAGGAGGGTATGGTAGAGGCATGAGAGAATGAAGAACATGGTTGGGATACATAGCACAGTAATGGAGGCCAGCCAGCAACAGCAGAGGCCTCTGAGGAGGAGGACGAAGAGGGGAACAGTGCAATTCATTGCTCAATCCTCTTTTCCCTGAGGTGGCCACCTTACAATTCTGTTCCGAGGAAGGAAGGAACTAAAGAAAGTCAAGAGGTGCTTGATGTGAATTTTCAGGTTTTTGGGAAGAGATCCAAAAATCATGGAAAAAATTGTATTTTTGATTTAGGCAAATATGTTGTACATATAGCTATAAAGGTTCTCTAGCCCCCCCCCCCCTCTTGCTGAGCTGGATGGAATGCCTTGAGACCATCTTTTTATTTAAAAAACAAACCTTGCATCTACTACCCAGTGAATTATCCTCCTCCGCCTTAGCAACATATCAGGACTTTGCTGGGAGGTGGGGGGTCCACAGATACCTCCTCTTGCTAATTTAGGAAAGAACAAGCCAACCCAAGGCACATGAAAAAGGAGAAGAAGAAGGCAGAGTACTAAAGAAAAGCTTTATACCAGTGATGCCCAAACTCTGGCCCTCCAGGGAGTTTATCACATGGGAGGAATTTCTCTCAATTGCGAATGGAGCCAATTCACAATTACGTGAATTCGCTAGTTTAGTGAATTTGCGTGAAATCTGGTTGCATTCTGAATGCGTTCAGAATGACCTCCCATTTCCCGAAAATGACCTCCCATTGCCTGAAATTGCGTGAGATACTCTAATACGCAATTACATGAAACCCCATGATTGCGTTCAGATTGCCATTGGATTATACCCCCAATTCCATCGTATGATACATTCCAAGGTGTTTTGGACTTCAGCTCCCAGAAGCCTCAGCCACCTTGGCCAATGGTCTGGGATTCTGGGAGCTGAAGTCCAAAACATCTGGAGGGCCAGAGTTTGGACATCACTGCTTTATACTAACTAAAGGAGTTCTAAAGCAAAAGGATATTACTACATGGAGAACTAACTTGTCCTCTATGTACAAACAGAAAGTGTAAAACAAATAAAAAAAATCCTGACACCACTGAGTAGTACCTGTTTCTAATCTTACTCACAACTCTGATGGCAACTGTAGTCCTTGGTGCTTCTGGATAGCTAGGAGTCTGAACTGCATTGTCCAATACCTCCAGCTTCCTCATGGTCTGTCTGAGACGGCCAGAGGCCACCAGCCAACAGGTAGCCAGGCAAGTATCCAGGCAGACAGACCCCAGGCAGGCAAAAACGAAATGTTGCATCCAGGGTTTTAAAAACCGATCTCTCAGAACCTAGTATTTAACCCTTTGTTATCTGAGAAGAAGGTTCTGACAAATGGGGGGGACTCCCATTTATCACAATGTCCTACTAAATTAAATGTGCACAAGAGAGGAATGCCCTTAACCACCATAATGTAAACTCTACCAGGGAAACAAAACAGCCATTACAATAGTGAGGTTGTAGAAAGGATGTATGCTGAGGAGAAGTACAAAGATGGAACACATGTCCCATATCAGATTGGCACTTATTTCAACTTTGTTTTATTGCACCAAGGATTAGCAAGACAACGTATCTACAACAGGATTGAACATGCACTGTTACAGGACAGAAGACACACCATCCGCAAAGAACTGGCTATACACAGATTAACATGGAAATCACTTCTCCCTACCCAGGGTCACATAGTATATACTGTATATACCCTACTCTCTTCCATGCCAGCATTCTCTGAAGATGCCAGCCACAGATGCTGGTGAAATGTCAGGAATAAACTCTTCTAGAGCATGGCCACATTGCCTGAAAAGCCCACAAAAATCTATGGATGCCAGCCATGAAAGCCTTTGACGTCACATTAAAAATGACAGGATCAACACCTCTTACACACATCTACCCAACAGTATCTACCCTTAAAGACTAACAAGTCTCACGTGGCACATGCTTTTGTGAACTGCAGCCCACTTCAACAGATGAATGGAGACTTGCTTCAGCTGGCAGATATTTATACACATGGCTGGGGTGGAAGGATGTAATTCGTGAAGTGAAAGGGATCAGAAATGTAAGAAGTATTGGTCAAGACCGATTGAATTTTACTACTTTACTACTACAGTTGACCCTCCATTTTTGGAGGGGATCCATTCCAGACCCCCCCCCCCATGAAAACAGAGGCTTATGCATATTCAAGCCCCATAGGGCTTGGTAGTACTCATGGTAGTATTCACTACTTGAGAAATAGGAAATATACAGCAGAATAAATAATTTGAATAATAAATAATTTGAATTTCTATGCAAGCCAAAAGTACCTGTTAGGATAGCTTTGGAATAGGTCTGTTCCCTGTTAGCATTTCACCATCTTCTTCAGCAGCCCTACCATTTCCGTGTTCCTCCTTTTGCTACAGATATAGCCAAAAAAGGTCTATTTTATTGTTTTCAACCTCTAAACCTGCTAGAAAGGTTAAAACAATAAAAGGCCTTGTTTTTGTTACATCTGTAGCAAAATCAGCAGGTTTAGCAGGTTGAAAACAATAAAAATAACTTTTTTTTGGCTATACCTGTAGCAAAAGGAGGAACAAGGAAATGATAGGGCTGGTGAAATACTAACTGGGAAAAGAGAAGAGGCAGAATTATCCAACTCATACTTTGCCTCAGTCTTCCTGAAAAGGTGAATAGTGCTCAACCTAGTGAAAATGGAGCTGATGATTCAGTAGGGAAAATGCAGTACAGGATAGGTAAAAAGGAAATACACAAATATATGGCTACTCATAACAACACGAAGGGTCAGTACAAACGGGTGCTTTGCGCTGGCCTGTGCCCAGATTAGGGCTGTGGTAGGGCGGAGTGCTCACATGCTCCCAAACCCTACTGTGCACCACGGTTGCCATCTTGGCGCGCCCCTGTTTACATGGGGTGTACCACGATGACATCCGCCGTGCGCAGTGTTTACCAGAGGAGTTGCAGCTCTTACGGCACCTGTTCTAGGGTACAAACAGGAGCCACATTTTGCAGCTCCTATTTGCACCTGGTTGGGGACGTGGCGTGTGGCTGCTGTTTCCCCAAACTTGCATTTCAAGGTGTGGCTTAGAGCCACCCTTGTTGGGCTGTCTGTACAGCCTTGAATTCTCTCAGGTCAAATGAACTACATCCAAGAATATTAAAAGAGCAAGCAGACGTAACCTCAGAACCACTGTTAATAATATTTGAGAACTGTTGGAAAATGTGTGTGTTGCATTCTCCTTTCTCTCCTTAGATAGACAGGGACTTCCCTCTATCTCATTCTATCTATAAATGTGACTCCTGTCACTCAGTCTTGGAGGCTGTTTAACAGACTCTCTCTCAAGATTCTAAACAGTCTCCTCTCAGTACAGTAACCGTCTCTTCTCAGTCTATGACGGAGTAACAGTCTCCTCTGAGTGAGGTTAAGAGTCTCTTCCTGGTACAGTGGTCCCCCGGGTTACAAATACCCCGGGGTACGAAAACCCCGGGGTACGAAAGAGCCGGGGCCGCAAAAACGGCCCCGGCTTATGAATAAAACCCCGGGATCAAAAAAAACCCCCGTGCAGCCCCTTTAAATTTGCCGCGCGGTCCGGCAAATAAAGTGGTCCCCCGGGTTACGAAAATTTCCGGGTTACGAAAAGTAATCCAGAACGGATTACTTTCGTAACCCGGGGGACCACTGTATATTAAAGATGGTGAGAGTCTCTCTCTCTGCCCAAACCATCACCAATTAGGATAGGATTTAGTTTGTTATGTTTTATTTATTAAAGTCATTATTATTTGTTTTTAAACTACAAACTACATGTTTCTTATTTTTTGGAGTAAGTCTTAATTCTTTAGGAAGACAGATTGAATATAATAGTCTGACCCACTCTTTTGCTGTTCTGCTGACAAAAGCTGAACTCTAACAAGTTTAACTTTAAAGTCCTCTCTTTGCCATTAACATCATCAGAGGGAGAGAGAGGCCTGCCAGTTCCATCGGGCCTGGCCTGAACTAAGAAGAAGAGCCCTCCCTCCAGTCCATCTGCCTTGGTCCAGGCCTCAGAAGGAGAGAAGAACTGCTAGACCTGATCCCCTTCCCCACCACCATTCCCTTCTTCTATTGTGTCATGTCTTTTTAGATTGTAAGCCTGAGGGCAGGGAACCATCTAATTAAAAATATTACAGTGGTCCCCTGGGTTACGAAGCCCCCGGGGAACGAAATCCCCAGGACCCGAAACCGCCAGGACCGTAAAACATCCCCCGGGTTAAGAAATGGAAAAACCGTGTGGCCCCTTTAAATCGGCCGCGTGGTCCGTCCATTAAAGCGGTCCCCCGGGAAATGAAGATTTCCGGGTTACGAAAGGTAATCCGGAACGGATTACCTTCGTAACCTAGGGGACCACTGTAATTGTAAGCCGCTCTGATAGCCTTTAAGGCTGAAGGGCGGAGGATAAATACTCTAATAAATAAATAAATAAAATAAACTTTTATACCTGCATATTTTTGTTTCCCTTTAATAGGGTTAACACACTAGGGGGCGAAACAGATGGGTAGGAAAAAGAGGCTTGAAGCTGACTGAAACCCCATCAACTGCACCGCCGGCTCCCAAGGTAGCTGGAGTGCTTATGTCATGACCACATGACATGGCTTCAAGACAGGAAGAAGTGGAAAAAAATATGCTTCTTCTTGAAATGGCTTTTCTCTGCACAAGGGCACTTTTCTGCTGGCTTCAAGGCATGTGTCATCTAAACGCCATACCTTCAAGCCAGCCTGAAAGCAGCTTTTTTGCCTATCTGTTTAGCCCCTAGGAAACTCAAACTGCATCCCACAAGAACTCCTTGAGAACAGGAGAAGTCCCAGCAGACTGGAGGAGGGCAAATGTTGCCCCCATTTTCAAAAAGGGGAAAAAGAGTATCCTAACAATTGTCCAGTTAGTCTGACATCAATACCAGAAAAGATTCTAGAGCAGATCCTTAAACAGAGGGCTTGTGAACATTTAGAAGGGAATGCTATAATCACAAAAAGTCAACCTGGGTTTCTCAAAAACAAGTCATGCCAGACTAATCCTTTTTTGATAAAATTACCAGCTTGGTAGATGAAGATATATAGTATATCTCGATTTCAGTAAGGCCTTTGACAAGGTCCTCTATGATATGCTTGCAAACAATCTAGTAAAATGTGGACTAGACAAGGCTACTGTTAAGTGGATTAGTAACTGGTTGACCAGCTGAACCCAAAGGGTGCTCAGCAATGGCTCCTAACTTATCCTGGAGGGAAGTGACCAGCGGAGTACCACAGGGTTCTTTCCTGGACCCAGTGCTATTCAACATCTTTATCAATGGCTTAGATGAATGAATAGGGGACATGCTTATCAGATTTGCAGATGACACCAAATTAGGAGGAGTAGCTAATACCCCAAGGAGAGGATCTAAATTCAAAATGACCAGAATGGATAAGAAAGCTGGGCCAAAGGTAACAAAATGAATTTCAACAGGGAGAAATGTAAAGTACTGCACTTAGGGGAGGAAAATGAAATGAATAGATATAGGATGGGGGACACCTGGCTTAATAAGACTAGATGCAAAAGGGATCTAAGAGTCCTAGTAGACCACAAGTTGGAACATGAGTCAACAGTGTGATGTGGCAGCTACACTGTTTCCCCGAAAATAAGATATCCCCCCAAAATAAGACCTAGTAGAGGTTTTGCTGAATTGCTAAATATAAGACCTCCCCCGAAAGTAAGACCTAGCAAAGGTTTTGTATATAAATATATATACAGTATATAAGAAATGTTCTCTTTTTTTTTGGTTCAACAATAAATGTGAATTCTTCTTCATGGAAAAAAATTAGACATTCCCTGAAAATAATACCTACCGCATCTTTGGGAACAAAAATTAATAAAAGACACTGTCTTATTTTCAGGGAAACACATTAAAAAGGCCAATGCAATTTTAGGCTCCATTAAGAGAAGTACAGTGTCTTGAGTGAGGGAAGTAATAGTGCCACTCTATTCTGCTTTGGTCATGCGTCACCTGGAATACTGTGTCCAGTTCTGGGCACCATAATTCAAAAGGGATGTCAAGACACCAATTGAGGGGAAAGATGCCATCTGTCGTTGTCGCTGATGACTGAGACATGGAGAAATATATTTGGGTGTCATCAGCATATTGATAACACCCTGCCCCATGTCTGTGGATGATTTCTCCCAGCGGCTTCATGTAAATATTAAACAGCATTGGGGACAGGATGGCGCCCTGAGGGATGTCACAATTAAGCTCCATTTTTGAGGAGCAACTGTCCCCGAGCATCACCCTCTGGAACCTGCCCAAGAGAAAGGAGCAAAACCATTGGAGCGCAATGCCATGAACAACTCAGAAAAAGTGCACAACATAATGAGCTGTTGCCTTCCAGACTTTGATGCAGAAAAAACATGTGGAAGGGATGGGCATGCATCATCCATACGTGTGCAAGTCAGCTGTGCATGAGACCTGTAGGCAGTGCAGCAGATGTCACAGTTTTATTCTCCAAAGAAAGAGTGTCAGCTAACTTTAGAATGCTGCTACTTAAACTGGAACCATGCTCCAGAAATCAGAGCCCAAGGCTACACAATCTCATGCATCATTTTGAAATGAATCCCGCTGAGTGCCTTGTGACTTCTTCTCAGGTGCTTCTTACAATCCTACTTAGCAATATGTCTTATTGAATTGGATGGGGTTTTCATCTGAGAAAACACGGATAGGATCTTGTCATATCCTACAATTGCGCTCTTTGGAGAGTGTGTGTGCTGTATTAATTTGATCTTTGTAAATTAGATTTTGTCTTCACATTGATCTTAGCTGAACCTGAGCATATGGGTTATTTCTGGAATATTAAGTAGTCACCCACCCTTCTCCCCCCTTTCCTTCTCTGAAAGCCAGTGGAAAAAAGTCAAAGCAGTGAAGTAGACTTCCTTACTGCAATAGTAAATAACCTCCTCTTTCATTTGCGTTAACAGGCCCATTATCTATATTCCTGAGTTTGATAAATGATAATGATCCTTTGCGCTATCAGGATTTACAAGCAGGGACTTAGCCAATTGCATGTCTAGGGAATATGTTCTGGCAGCAGAGAAAAGGCAAAGAAGATTTCAGATTCTGTTAGCACTGAGAGACGCACAAGATTGCATATCTTTTTCCACTAGCATCTTCACAATTAGATATCCAGGACAACTTTCCCACCTCACCTCTAGGCACTGAAAAGCAAAATGTTACAAGTGTTTGTTTCATATCACTAGCCTAATATATTAATTTAACCATCCCTTTAGTCACTCCTTAGACTTGCCCTGAATGAACTGAGTTTCTTTTAAATGTTGCTGAATTGATTCTTTGGTATTTATGTTTCTATCTTTAGTTACAAAACATACATGACAAGCTCTTAACAGTGACTGTTTTGGCTAATAATTGACAATCTGTAACCTATAAAAAACAGCAAAAGTCACACAGTGATAAGGGCAGAGGAGGTGGATTTTTTAAATGCTAAAAAAAGCATTCTGGAGGAAGGCAGTAATTATCAAGTAGAAAAAAAAATACTCTAACAATATGACATGCTGGTTGTGGAGACAGTGTGTCCTGGTGCAATTCCTTGTTGGTGGAATCCTTACTATTTTCCCTTACTATAACAGTGTCCTCATTTTACATTATTCACACAGCAGTGAACGCCAGAAAGTAAAGGGATGTATACAGTGCAACATCGGCGTGGCAGATCTATGCTGGCTCTCTACCCCTCCTGCTTCTCTATGGTGATAGAAATAAGCTTATCGCACAGCACTTGGAGGAACGGGAATGGAACAGAATGGAACAAAACGGGAAAACGTATTACTGCGCGGGAGAATGCCACTGATGTTGCTGGGAGTCCCCAAAGCATTCCCCAGCAATTCCATGGCAGCCGATTTTGAAGAATGGTTCAAAATTGGCTGCCAGGAATGGCTTGGGAACATTTTGGGGGCTCCTGGCGGCAATCGGTGGTGTTCTCCTGTGTGGTAACACACATCCCTCCCCCCGTTCCGTTCCATTCCTGTTCCTGTTCCTCCAAGTGCCATGTGATAAGCTTAAAAGCCTACAAAAATATGAACTTGGTTTGAGTATGAATATGACTGTAACAGAGACTTGAAGGCATGACTTCTATGATTGGAATATAACAATTGAAAGGTAAAATGTGTTTTTTTCTTTTACCGGGGTGTGTGTGTCTAGAATGGACCCCCGTGTAAGAGAAGGGCCCACTGTATTCAAGTCTTCTTGAATTTTGATCCTATTCTCTGAAGATGCCAGCCATAGATGCTGGTGAAACATTAGAAAGGAACTCTTCTACAACATGGCCACACAGCCCGAAAGCCCCACAAAAAACTATGGATGCTGGCTATGAAAGCCATCGACTGCACATTTGATCCTATCCTCTGGAGTATTAACTACTTCTTTGGTGTCATCTGCAAATTTGATAAGCATGCCTTCTATTTCTTCATCCAAGTCATTGATAAAGATACTGAACAGCACTAGACCCAGGACAAAGCTCTGTGGCACCTTACTGGATACTTCTTTCCAGGATGAAGAGGAACCATTGCTGAGTACCCTTTGGGTTCAGGCAGTCAACCAATTGTAAATACATTTAACAGTTGCATTGTCTAACCCACATTTTACTAGCTTTTTTGCAAGAATGTCACCTTGTCAAAGGCCTCATTGAAACCGAGACATGTTATATCTACAGCATTCCCTTTGTCTACCAAGCTGGTAATTTTGTCAAAAAAGGAGATGAAATTAGTCTGGCATGACTTGTTTCTCAGAAACCCATGTTGCCTTTTTGTGATTATGGCATTGCCTTCTAAATGTTCACAGACTCTCTCACAGACTTTAATGATCTGCTCTAGAATCTTTCTTGGTATTGATGTCAGACTAACTGGATGATAATTGTTGGGGGTCTTATTTTTCCCTTTTTGAAGATGGGGACAATGTTTGCCCTCCTCCAGTCTGCTGGGACTTCTCCTGTTCTCCAGGAGTTCTCAAAGATTAATGCCAGTGGCTCCGATATCACATTAGCCAGTTTTTTTTAATACTCTTGGATGTAGTTCATTTGGTCCCGGAGACTTAAATTATTTTAGATTAACCAGGTATTCTTGTACTTCTCCTATTGTGTCCTCTGCTCCATATTCCTTGGGTTGAGCACCCTTTTTCTTTTCTGAGAAGACTGAGGCATAGAAAGAGTTGAGTAATTCTGCCTTTTCTCTGCCCCCGTTAGCATTTTGCCATCTTCTCCATACACTGGCCCTACCATTTCCTTCTTCTTCCTTTTGCCATGGACATACCCAAAAAGCTCTTTTTATTGTTCTTAACCTCTTTAGCAAGCCTGAGCTCATTCTGTGTTTCCCCCTTTTCCATTTCTTATACATGCCTTGTTTAAAACTTAGCTCAGCTGAAAATTCCTTCGTAATCCATCCCAGTTTCTTGAGACAGCTCCCATTTTTCCTCCTTGTTGGAACAGTTTGAAATTGTGTCTTCAGTATCTCTCCCTCCATACCAACTGCCATCCTCTGCCTAGGGAGGGAGAGAAGAGGCAGGCCCAGCTCCACCAGGGCTTGCCTGAGGCAAGAGAACCCTTGTTTATCCACTTTTGTAAACCGCTTTGATCTTTTTTGGAAAGGCGGTATATAAATAAAATAAATAAAATAAATAAATATCTCCCATCCACCCTGAACTCCCTTCTCTTTTACTATTCCTTACCATAGGACCACTGCCCATATTTCCCTACGTTTACTGTAATCAGCTCTCCTAAAGTCTAGAATGTGTGTCTGAGTATGCTGGCTTCTCCTTTCCACTGTATAACAAACTCCAAGAGGACATGGTCACTCCCACCTAAGTATCCCAAACTTGCATCCCATTAACCAGGTCATCCTTGTTGGTTAGGATCATATCTAAAATGGCTGATCCCCTTATTGTCTCTTCCACCTTTTGGACAATGAAATTGTCTTCCAGGCAAGTAAGGAACTTACTAGATGTTAATGTTTTGGCTGAGTTTGATTTCCTACAGTATAAGAATAGCTGAAATCATCCATCACTACTACTTCTCTCCTTTCTGAGTGTGTGGTTATCTGTTCTAGAAAGGCATCATCCAGTTCCTCAACCTGACTTGGGGGTCTGCAGTAGACTCCCACAATAACATCCCTGTTGTTTCCTTTGCCTTTAATTTTTATCCAGATGCTCTCCACCTGGCCTCCAGGTTTTAAGTCCTGGATCTCCTCATAGGTGTCAGCATCCCTGACATATAATGCTTTTCCTCGTCCTTTCCTGTTTTGCCTAATTGCAGGTACAGTTTTGCCTAATTTTGCCTAATGGCAGGTAGATTTAGGGGGGAGGGGAATTACTTTCCCAATCCATTATCATTCAAGTATCCTTAAATATAAAGACCTTTACAAACAACATATGCATATAAGTCCCCCATGTATTCAATGTAGCTTATTCTCAACTAAGAATGCAAAAGATTGCTGGCATACAGTCAGCACTCTGTATCCACTGATTTTTTAATCCACGGTTTGAAAATATTTTTAAAATATATAAATTCCTGAAAGCACACCTTGATTTTGCCATTTGATATAAGGGGCAGCATTTTATTGTGCCACTGTATTTAATGGGACTTGAGCATCCACAGATTTTGTTATCCACAGTCCTGGAACCAAATCCCATGAGATAACAAGGGCCTACTGAACTTTATCATACCTGGGAATGTTCAGCAATGACTGCTGTCTAAATGGTTTTTACGGCTTCTTCTTTTAGTACATTAGTCACTGATAATTCCTGAAGGGACTCAACTACATGTGGTGTTGGTGGTAAACTTTTTCCTGATCATTTCAGAGGAATGTTTCAGCTTCTCCCAGTCTTGTGGAGGCTGCTTTAGTATCCCCTGTCCCTGTGCTCTAGGATCCATTGCTTCACACTGCAAATTATTTAATTTCATTCTATTTTTGTTATAGCAGTTCATGTCACCCAGTGCATTATGTACCATTTCCTATTGTATCTTAACAGTGTACATTTGTACATTTATAATGCTTTAAATCTTATCATCCACAATTTCAACCCTATGTTTTTACCTCCCCTCTCACACTGTGAAATAATCTATATAAACAGTCCTCAACCTTTATTTTGTTATTGTTGCTTCCAACTTATGGCAACCCTAAGGGTATTACAGGGTTTTCTTGGGCCAAGAATATATGAGTTTGGGCAACCAGGTCACCCAGTGGATTTCTATGGCTGAGCAGGGAATCAAACCTTGATCTCAAGAGTTGTAGTCCAACACTCAAACCACAACACCATGATAGCTCATCCAAACTTTTTAAAGAGAGATAAATGTGAAATTCTGAGAAACCATATTCTGTGCTAACAAAAATGGATCCCCACATGGATGTATCCATTCACAGAATGACTACTGTTGTGGGTACAGTCTGTCAAAATCCATCCCATTCCAAACAAACAAACAAACAAACCCATTCACAGGCACAGCTAAGAGACAGCAAATATTAAAAATCATGTGTATGAGGTAGACATTGATCCTCAACACACAAAACCACTCCTTTTAGTCCACTGTATATAATGAGAAAATTAAGTCAGTTCATGTTCTCAGAAAGGAAAGTCTAAAGGAAAGTCTAAAAGCTTCAAAGGACATATTATAGGAATGTGGAATATGAAAGGATGAGATATGAAAGAACATAGGATTTGAGATCAGGGGAAGCCAGATATTGTAAAACAAGAAATGAAATATTTCAATGTCTGGGGCAAGTGAACTAAAGTAGACAGGAATGGGACATTTTCACTCAGATTACTTCACAGATTACTTCACTTTACTTTCAGGAAAGAAAACCTAAGAAGAAACGGGGTGGCATGAATAGCAAGGAGAGATGTAATAAAAGCAGTCAAGGAATATAATGCAAAGTCTAACCAGATACTATTGATAATATTTGAGGGATATACTATCAATATAACCATAATCCAAGTTTATGTTCTACTTACAAAGGCAGAAGAAATTGAAAGATTCTATGCTGATGTTAAGGATGAAATTGATCACATACTCAAATATGTTGATAATCAGAGGCACGTGGCACACAAAGGTAGGAAAAGCTGGATAGTGGGAAAAACTGGTAAGAGGAATAAACTAATTTGAAATGTGGTGCTGGAGAACAGTTCTGTAGATAAAAAGACAAATAAATGGGTCCTAAAATAAGTCAAGTCTAGGACCCAAGACGACTAAACTGAGATGGTAATACTTTGGAAATATGAGAAAAAACGACTCACTAGTAAAATGCTTGGCAAGGTACCAGGCAGTAGGAAAAAAGGAAGGCCACAAGTGCAGATGGATAGATTCAATCAAGGAAGCCACAGGTTCGTGTTTGCAAGACCTGGGCTGGGATGTCAATGATTTGGAGGTCCTTTATTCATAGGATCCTCTTAAGTCACTGTCAGCCTGATGGCAGTTAATGACAACAAACTCTCAGGATTACCCTCCCTCCAAATTGAATGCCCACACACTCTCTGTCTCATCCCACTTCAAAAACATCAGGTCCTCTCCCTCTTTCTCCCTGGGACTTCTCTACCCCAGGACACCCCTTCTCTCTTGCCATCAGACCTAAACCTCTCCTCCACCATTCCTTTACTTTTTCTCTTACACACATAATGTACAGGATGCTTTACATTATGCACAGAAGTGCAACTTTGCACCTCACTCAATCATCAGGATACTCAGGTGCTTCCCATCATCAGACTTCACTCCTCTCAATCAAGACCTGATATAGGTCATCCTGTAGTCCCCCCTGGAGCTTACAGCCTTCTCCAACCTCCCCTAACCCAAAACATCTAGCCAAATTTTGGGAATCTTCCATAGTAAGCCTTCCATATTCATGGATTCTTTATCCATGGATTCATCCATCCACGGCTTGAAGATATTTAAAAGCAACCTCCCCAGCTCCAAAAGCAAACCTTGATTTTGCTATTTTATGTAAGGGACACCATTTTACCACACCATTTCCTATAATAGGACTTGAGCATCCATGATGTTTACAGTGCTGGAAATTTTGGTATCTATGGGGGCTTCCGGGAACCAAACCCCAGTGGATACCAATGGCCCACTGTATTCGTCTTTTTTCACCATCCAGCCTGATTAAGACTCCTGGAGAAACAGAAACCTTGCATACTTGTCTAGCTCTGCCAACTACTAGGTTTGCCAGATTCCATTTCCTCAAATATGAGAACCTGATTTGCATATTAAAGATGATATTCTAATTGTGCAAATTCTTCTAATTATTCACATACTGTATGAATTCAGTGCATTCATTGTTGCAGTTTTCTCTCCCGCTATGTTTCAGCCATCGTATCATTTTTTCCCCACTTATAATTGCTCTGAGCAAACCAATGTGCATGTGTGTGCCTTCAAGTTGCCAGTTGACTACTGGTGACCTCATTAATTTCATAAGGTTTTCTTAGGCAAGGAATAATTAGAAGTGGTTTTATTAGTTCCTTTCTCTGAAATATAGTTTGAACTGATAACAGTCACATCTTGACAAAATGCAGACTTCTGACTAACATTGTCATAATTGGTTCTTCTCCTGCATGATTTGAAACATCTTTGCCTGATTAAAAAGCCAGTGGAGCTTCAAAGGCTTGCAATATATATGATGTTCATTTTGGTTGGCCCGATAAAGGTATCACTGTTTGGTGGGTTTAGGATATTTCCTGCACACTGCTACATGGCCAACAGAGCTACCCCTGGATATGTAGTTTGTAGCAATATTTCTTAACCTTTTATTTACTAGGGACTCTTTTGAAATCACTTTTGTTGCCACAGACACCCAAGACTTAACTTAATATTTAAAACCCAAATCCTCCTCCTCTTCCGCCTTCAAAATATAATACCTGAACACTGAAACATTAACCATTACACCGTCCATTAAACTTTCCCTCAGAGGCAGTAGACGGGAAGGAAAAACTTTTCTCCTGCGACTGCCTGCCATTTTGTGGCTGCAGCAGATTGAACAGCAACACACAGGCTCATCCTTCCTTCCACCCATCCATCCATCCATCCATCCATCCATCCAACCTTTCCCTTGGCTCCTGTGACATGGCTTCTCCACTCTGGGGAGGAGGTGACCTGAGCTTTCAAACCATCATGAATCCCATGAGGATGCGTGGACCCTCACCAGTCTACAGCAGCTGGTATTCTTTGTTAGTCTCCCATCCAAGTACTAGCTAGGGCTGACCCTGCATAGTATCCAAGATCAAACAGAATCTGGTGCCTTTAGGGTATTGAGAACCTGAGCAAACCAATGCAGAGTAATATTTAAAGTGCTGGAAATGGCATATGTAGGCCCAATATTTAAAGTGCTAGATTTGGAATACTGGTCCAAGGAATAGGGAGACCTAAATTCAAATCTTAGCTGGGTCATGGAATTTACCATATGAGTTTGGGCCACCACTGCCTCTCAGTATACCTAGATTACAGGCCCCGTGCCTTTCACACTCTACTGCTTACCCTGCTCACTCTCTGTTGCCCTCTACACCCTTCTTCCCTTTCCCTTAGGCCTTCGCAATGAACTCGCTTTTCATTCTATTTAATCTCACTCAGCCTTTCACAAAGCCTCTCTCTTGCTTGAACTATTTGCACCTCTTGCTCTTCCCTCCTTTTCCTTCCCTTGCCTACTGTGTCTTCGCAACGCAATTCACCTTGCATCTTACACACCATCACTTGCATCACTCACTCTCCCTTGCACCTTTGCCTTGCACTCTCACAGTGCATTTCCTTGTTTCTTGCACTTTGCTACTTTTGCTGCTTACTCTTCCTTTTCTGCCTACTTCTCCACATGCCTCACCTTGCATCGTCACAATACACCCATAACACACTCCAATTATTTGCCTACAACCAGCCTCCAAGTCTTAAACAATTATTCATTTACAACAGGATACAGAACACGGATGGTAATACTGGGACAAGACCCTGTCACAAAGCCAGATGCCAACTCTGTACCCACACCTTTTTAAAAATGAAAGCACCCCAAGTTTTAAAAAGGGCCAGCTGAGCACAGCTGGGACACGGGATGCTGGCACCCGGCGATTCAGGGGCAATTTACAATGTGACAGTCCCCACCTCCATGCCACATCCCGACTGCAGCCCGTTAGGCTGCTGCTGGCTTAAAACGTAATGCAATA
Source organism: Urosaurus nigricauda (assembly GCA_034509955.1). NCBI lineage: Eukaryota > Metazoa > Chordata > Lepidosauria > Squamata > Phrynosomatidae > Urosaurus > Urosaurus nigricauda. Next base: position 126,424,329 of record JAOEGL010000002.1, read on the forward strand.
AGGTCATGGAGTAATAGATTTACAGGTTGTGGTTCTTCAACAAGGACATTACAAAGGAAGACTAGAAAGAAAGTCAAATCTATGTCACTGGGTTCTCACTTCTATCAGGATCTTTTTCCAAGTTTTCTCTTTCTACATCTGCTTCTGAAACCTGCTTCTCATTCTCTCTCTGTCTCTCTCCCCACCTCCACCTAGTTTTGGGGAAAGGACAGACAACTTTTCTCAGATATCTGACGTTATCACTTGCAGATGGTTTTTGAACTTATGCCAAGAACTGCATAAAATTAGGACCTTAAAGCACACAAACACACACCACCTATGTTGTATTGCTAGAATGGACCAGGACACAATCTTATGTGGTAGGAGATAGTTCATATATTCACAGTATGTTCAGAACAAACAGTTTTTGAGCCTATGAAGATGCCTTCTACAGATGCCTATCCCCATGAGACAATAATGTTCTTAAAGCAGACGCTTTCCCCAATCCTGCTGGCTCCATCAATGGGGGTAACAGGGACTTCCTCCCAGTAGGTTCCTTATGCACATTGTAGGTTCTATAGTCTATGTTTTAGAGTGCACTATCAATCAGTTTTATTTGTTCTTATCCTAAGACGGAAAACAATATGAGGACTAAATTACTTTATAAAAATATATCACCTGATAAAGCCCAGGTACTGATTTATGGAAAAGCAAATGTCAGTATGTGAAGCATAAATAAGATTAATGTGTTGAAATAAAGAAGTGCTTTTGTGAAGCCCAGGTTTCCCATTAGATGAACCCAATGACACAGAGTCAAACTACCAGCATGCTGATTGCCTCTTTAGATGACATTTCACAGATGAGTTGCAAAGTCATTTGTTTAATTCGCCAGAATTTAAACATGAGAACAAAATGGCCAATTCACACAGATGAGTAGCACATTTTCTACACACTAAAATCAGGGTGTGTCATGCAATTCTAATGGGGTTGACCCAAACACAGGATTTTACTGAATGTTATTTTGCTCCCTTTGGTGGGCATTCCTACTTACTCTCCTCCCTGCTATGGTGATATAGCATATTTTTAAATATTGTAAATAATTTACATTTTGGCCCTTTTATTATAAATCAGAGAATAATGCCCAATCATCTGCCTGATTAAAGAAACATCCACACTGGCACCAGGCAAAGAGGATTTTCCAATTTTTAAAAACCGTTTACAGACTTTGCTACTCTTTCACGTTGCTGAGGTGTTTCTGTCTTATTATTTTTTTATCAAAAAAATACTGTATATTAATTTGAGAATTTTATTAAAGGGAAGTATATACATTGTTACATAAGAATCATGTTTTGTCTTTTTAACAGAGGTGTTTGAAATATTTTAATTCTATATGGCTAGTTTAATCACACTTTAACAATAACTCTTGTTACCTAAACTGTAGGGGGTCCTGACAGGGCACCTAGAAATTGTACTCAATGGAGAAATTTATTTAACTCAGTGGGAAGCAGTGAGAAGCTGGGGTCGCAGCCTTTGTATAATGGTTTGAAACCTAGAGAACTCTAGAGGCAGTTTTCCAAATTAATTTAGTTTATTTTAAAAAAGGGAGTTGAGAAACACAAGCACATTCTTTCACGTGCGCATACACCCAAGAACTAACAATGCAAAAGTGGGAGATAACCGGTGTGGGGGCGGGGGGCTTTCAGGATGGTTAAGAGGTAAAACTCTACCGGTCTGAAGTGTAGCTCCCATTGCAGGGTTACTGGAATGAGGATGGCTCAGTAACCACCTGCGACATGGGGTATGTGTGGGTGGGGGAGTTGGTTGGGGGTGGCCAGTCACTGAGGTGTCCAGCTGAAATTGAACAGAGATTCTGTCCTGCTTCAAATTAGACCAATTTGCTAGTGACTGGGAACATATATTTATAGCAAAAATTGTGTCCTAAGGGCAGTGTTTCAAGTGCTGAAAGGCTTCAGTAACTTTCCCAGAGGAGAGGAATGGGGTGTGATATGCAAGAACTTCTGGACAATCAATGAGCATGTCCTCAGACAAAAAGATTTTCATTCCCAGAAGGAAGCTACCTTTGTCTGCTGTATGCAAACAATCTCCAAGTCCAGTTCATCACCACCACTCTCCTTAGTGAGGGGATTTTGCTGATTTTGATCTTGACAGGTCTTGTGTGAGTGCCTTTGGCTTCTCCCATGCTGAACCATCTGGATGTCCCAATATGGTATAGCTTGTCTCCTGTGCTGGGGACCCCTTTTGTGACTACACACCAGGAACATCCCTTTTTGATATTACTTTGATATCAAGGGTCACAGAAGGGTGACTGAAGGCTGGATGCCAGGTTACCCTTTTTGTATATGTTTGCTTTGATCTGTATTTGTTATCATTTTTCAAAGCTGCCTGAAATCCCAGTTTAGTCCCAGGAAAGGTGGGTTATAAATGAACTATTCCTTATCTACAGTAAACAAACATGTGCTGTGGGGATGAGCAGTAGTTCCAACCCTCTTCTTCTGGAATCATCCTCTAGGCTGCAACAAAAGCACTGAAACTCTGAGGCTAGGTTTGTCATATTCAAGTCCCTCATATCCAGGCTTGCATATTATGCAAATTATTAATGTGTATTCTGATTATGCTTATTTAGCACATTAATCATTGCACTTTTTCTACCATTATATTTCAACGTCAGTACCACTACCAAGAAAAGAGCTTTCTCCCCCCCCCCCGCCCCCATGGTCCCCCAAGCTGGTTTGAAGAAAGGGAGGTCTTCAAATAGCCCAGAGAATAAAGAGCCTTCCTTTACTCTCTCCAGGCTGTTTGGAAGCCAAGTTCCACCATGCCGTCTAGCCCTAGGCTCAGGTCACCAGCACCACACAATACAAGGCCATCTCTGCTTGCCCCCTTTACTTTCCTGCCTTCTGGGCCTTTTGGAGGAAGTGGGAGACAAAATGGAAGAAAAAGGTGGCAATGCTACCAACGTGCAGTAGCCTGCAGGGTGAGATGAGACTCCTAGTCTTCTTGCAAGGTTTCATGATTCATCACCAATGCCACATTTTAACCTACCCATCAACCTGCAATGAAGGAGAATTCCAGGATTTACTGCTTCACCTGGCCAATCTGGGACATATTTTAGTCCCTTCAATCATATCTTCCAGGTTTTCCGGGACAAATGGCAACACTATCACCAGTGCCCTCAACCTGGATACTGTGGCTGATGCATCAAACTCGGTGGAGAGTCCAGGAGAATCAGCAGGACCACATTCCACCGTTCTCCCACCACAAGTCATCCTCCCAGGCAATCTATGCTAAAGTGAGAATTGAAAATAGACTGAAACCAGCATTCACATACTCATTCTCATCTGTGAGTGACTGGTTTTACATGACAAGCATCTGCTTGAGCTCCCTGCCCCAGAACAGGATTATTTGCATCTGGGTGGGAATTTTGCTGATTCACTGGGTACACGGAACAGTTCTTGAAACTAGCCCCCTTGTATTTTATTTTTGCAAAACAATTTCTATGTCACAATTTTGCACCAAAAGAAACCTTACAACATCAAAAGTGGTTTAAAATAAACAAGTTAAAATAAATTAAACTAAAATATCAGAGATGGCAACAACAGTATTATTAAGAGAGGAAACAAAATAATTAATTGAAACAAATAAAGCAAAAAGGTTTTAACATGTGGTCTCAGTTGATAGGAAGCCGGCTAAACCTTTCTACAATTTAGGAGGCTTCAACAGAAAAAAAAAGTGTCTCCCAATCCAACTATTCCTGCTTCTGAGGGACAAACACCTGGCAGCTTTATCTCCTGAAGCCAGCTTGGCAGTTCAGGGGTGGGCAACTTTATTAATCTCTCCAGTGCTTCCTTGGAGAGTATAAAGTTTTAATAGCCACAATGGACCAGAACCAAAGCCAATAGCAGATAAGCTATAGATAGGACCACTCCATGTTTCCTTTTCCTTCAGCACTTCTTTTTCTGTTTTTCCCCCCTATTATCAGGGAAAGAGCTTTGTGATTTTATCACTGGGGAGGGCAGGATTGGCTCTCCTCCTTGGGTTGGTGGGTTTTGACTGATAGGTGTTTTGCCCAGCTTGTGAAGAGTGAGAGAGGACCCAGCTTGAAGGAATCCCTCCCCACAACTGCTGAAAAGGAACCTTCACGGTGACCACCAATGTTCTGTTTTCATGGAGATCAAAAACTCGTTCCAAAAGAGGAGGAAACCCTAAACTTGGCTCAGTGTCTCCCTAAGAGCATTCCCATCTTTGGGGTTTCTATTTCAGTTTGTTAGTTTACCTCCAATCCATCACTGTTCTCAGACTATGGAGCTTATTGCATGAAGTTTAAGAGCATTTCAAGCCTCCTGGGCTGGAGCCAAGACATGGGATGTAGGCGGGGATTATCGTATGCTAAATCGCCGCCTAAGCACTGCTTGCCATCAGCCCAGGTCCCAGCCACGTCCCAGCCATGCTCCGCCAGCACTTTTTAGAAATCGGAAATGTGGGTAGAGTGCAGCTGGGAGCCGGGCTGATGGCAGGCAGCAATTAGGCGGTGATTTAGCATGTGATAATCTCTGCCTCCATCCTGTGTCCCGGCTCTAGCTTGGGAGGCTTGAAACGTTTTTAAACTTCATGCAATAAGCTCCTGTGTTTTACTAATTAATACATACTCTGGAGAAGATACTCCAGAGAATTTTAAATCCTCTTCTCTCCTAACTTTTCTTCCAATTGGATTGCCTATTCTGTGAAGCTACTTTTATCTCAGCAAGGACTAAAGGACACAAGGGAAACCAGATGTTGGTTTGAAAGCATTCTACATTGCACCAAAGGTTTTTTTCCCCTCCCTTCACACACAACTTCACATCATATCAATCAGTTTCAGTCTGTGTTCCCTCTCCAGACTCCCAATGGTCCATGTTCTAGAAATATTCCCCACCATTCTATGATCCAATTGATCAAAGTGGTTCTCACCCTATACATATTTATTAAGGAGGTGCACTTATTCCATTTCCTCCCACCTTAACTATTTGATGACCCCTCCCTGAGAACAGACTCGACTGCTTCCTTCTCCCTTACTCTCCCCTCCCTAAAACTAAGCAACTAGCATTTGTCACACAAACATGAAGACAGTTACTACAAGTTTAAAAAGCAAAGAAATTCTAGCACAACTGTTCTGAAGCTTATAATCTGGTTTTCATCACCAACAATACAATAACGATGATGATGATGATGATGATGTATTTATACCCCGCTCTTCAGCCCTAAAGGCTATCAGATCAGCTTACAATTATTATTTTTAATTAGATGGCTCCCTGCGCTCAGGCTTACAATCTAAAAAGACACGACACAAAAGGAGAAGGGAATGGTGGTGAGGAAGGGATCAGGTCCAGCAGTTCTTCTGTCCCTCTGATGCCTGGACCAAGGCGGATGGCATGGAGGGAGGGCTCTGCTTCTGAATCTAGGACAGGCTCGATGGAGTTTGGCCTGCCCATTCACTCCCTCCTAGGCCAGATGGCGTTGTCATGGAGGGAGTGCTCTTCAACTTGAGGCCAGGCCTATCCTTTTATTCCCTCCTAGGCCAGATGGTGTTATCATGGAGGGAGGGATCTATGACTACATGATCTATTTGGGCAGTACAGTGGGTCCCATTAAATACAATAGCATAGTGAAATGCCACTCTACAGGAGGACTGCCTGATTGGGTGTCCGGTGTGGGCCACACCACCATACATACCCTCCCCAGTCACACCACTGCCCTGGTACATACATGAAACACAATGTTAAAGCTTTCTTTAGGTTGGCTATATGTACTATACTATATGTGTATATATATATAATATAATAATAATATAATAATAATGTTTTATTTATACCCCGCTCTTCAGCCAAGACTATCAGAGCAGCTTACAATTTGTTAAACAAACAGCTTCATTTACAATTGTAAGCTATTTGCCCCCAACAATCTGGGTACTCATTTTAGCGACCTCGGAAGGATGCAAGCCTGAGTCAAGCTTCAGCCCTTTGCTGGTCTTGAACTCGCCACCTTCTGGTTTTGAGTCAGTGGCTGCAGTACAGGCATTTAACCACTGCGCCACCAGGGCTGTATATATATGTACAGCTTAATGCTATAATATTGTGTACTATACTATGCAATGCTGTCAAACACTGCCAGCATGCTCTATACACCCCTACACCATATTTTCATATTTGATATCTAGCATCAAGCATGTTTTGCGAGGTCATGATTGTGTTTGTTACACTAGGAAGTTACACTTGTGAGAAGGCACATTGACCCAAGGAGATGTGGGAGACCTAGATACTACTGAAATAAATGCTGAATGGGTTTTCTGCTTACACCATCCTCCCCAAGTCTTTCCACATATGTGCTTGCAATGGAGACTGAGTTCCATTGCAAAACAGGTAAAGACTATATCACCTACACTTCAGCCCAATTTGTTTTCCTATTCACCTTTGCCACCTCCTGGGTGGTCTCACATATTACCAATGTTTTATCTCTCCGGAGTTAAAGCCATCAGTCATTCCAGAGTCTTTTGTCAATTTCATGGAAAAACCATCAAAGCTTTGTTACACCATGGGATAGCATCAAGTAAACCTCAAGGCTATGAAAACAGATATAAGCATCATCCCCAGACATAGCCACCTCCCACTCAAAGTTTGCCCATGGACCCGGTATGCACAAAAGATCCCTCTCACTCAATGTGTCACCCTCAGACACTGTCTGAGGCACTCTCTGTCTTCTTTGGACCACCCTCTCATCAGCCCCCCCTCGAATTCCTAGCTTATTATAGCCTACAGTACCTGGTATTCTCCACTGAAGATAAAAACAAGGGTTCCTCTATTTATGGATTTTTCTAAATTAGATGTGCTTCTTGAGCAAATTGCATATTCTGAAACAAAAGTGCTCCTAAACTCATCATCATCATCATCATCATTTGAATGGAGGAAAAGAGCAGAGAAACAGCATCAAGACACTGTTTCTGTGACAATGCTGGAGGGGCACTTTACATCCTGCTGCTCAGCATTTTCTTTTTGGGTAGTTTCTTCTTGTACTCAAAAGCCATGAAAGCATTGAATCAGAGGTTTCAAAGGTTTCTCTGGATGTTAGGAGAACAAGAAGAAAAAAGAAAAGTGAAGCAGACATTTTCTGAGACAAAGAAGATGTAGAGAACAGGAGCATGCCACGAGGTACAGAATATGTGGGAATGAAACAGCAGAAGGATGGATGCAAAAATAAGTACATGAACCATTTCAGAAGAGAGATGAACCAAGTGAAGGTGTGGGGAAATAAATGAAAGAATAACTCAAATGAGAGGATATAGCTCCTTGGTATGCATCCACTTGCTGTAGCTTCCAAGGAGAAGGGGGAACCCTTACTCCATGCCAACATGATTCATGAATGTGCCCATGTGATCATGTGCCAACACAAACATGGGGCTTTATCTCATATGATCTAATTGATGCCTGTCTTTGAATAGAGAGGGGACTGTGTCCTCTCATATCCCATACCACAGTCCAGTGTTCAAACAACTACACCATGGTTTAGCCAAAAGTGTTAAAGAACATTTGTCTTTAGCATTAGGGAGATCCTGCTCTGTTTGTTGTCTGCTCTGTAAAAATGCATACAGACATTCTGTAACATAGTAAAACCTTACCTGCCATGCCTCAACCTTCTTGATGTCTGCACAAGACCCATTCATGAACAGGCCTTTCCCAGGAATACAGGTGTAGATGTCCTGCAAAGCGTGGGCAATTGAGTATACTGCCAAGTACACGTTGTAAGATATCCGCAGGTGAGTATAATCCATGTAAGGGGTCTCCACACTGGTGATGTTTTCCTCCCCTGTACATGGGGGGCGGAAGGCAGCTGTGCCATTTCCAGGTCTACTGCCTTCTTCATGGCCCTTATGGAAGGACATAGAACCTGGATAATTCTTGTTTCCTTCTGGCAGGTAGCAGTTAAAAGTCTCCTCCCAAAACTCTTTGATAAATCCATTGTTAGCTGATTTCTTAGGATGCACCTTCTGCAGAAAGTCACGAAAGCCAGGGATCTGTCCTGCCTTTAGAGCAAATCCGATGGTGCCACCCATAACATGAAAGAACTGTGGCATGGCTATTAGTGAAGAGCTGGCCCAGGCTTCACTTGCCAGCCAAATCCGGCCAGTGATGTTACGTGTGACAATCTCCTTGATCAGTGGTTCCAAGTCTGGGCCACTAGAGAAGACAACGATCACCTTCGCTGTGGAATTCTGGATGACTTTCACCACCTGTTGAATCTGGTCCTCAGGCAAGTACTGGGCAATGAGCTCACTAAAGTCAATACAGATATTTCTCTCCTCTGTCTCTTCTCTGAACTTTTCAATCCCTGGTCTGCCATAATTGTCATCGGCTGCAATGGTACCCACCCAGTTCCAGCGGAAGTACTCAACAATGTCTGCCATGGCCGTGGCCTGATGTTCATCATTGGGTATGGTACGCAGGAAAGATTTATATTCATTCCTGTTGCTCAGGAGGCGGCTGGATGAAGCATAACTAACCTGAGAGGAAGGACAAAGAATAAGCAGTAACACATTGTCAAGCAAATGGAATAAAAGTAAACAAAACAAAAACAGTTCTGAAAGTTTTTGTTTGCTTTTGGCATCTTGGTATTTTTTTTAATTAAAATTTATTTTAAAAATACAGTAAAACTAACAGAAATTAAAAAGTAAAAAGAAATACAAATTAGATAGGAAAAGTAAGAGAAAAGAGAAAGAAAATAATAAACAAATGTTTATAAATAACAGGAAAGGGATAAATGCATATACAATTAGCCTTTTGTATCTACAGATTATGCAATTTTGGATTCAACCATCCATGTCTTGAATTTTTTTTTTTTTTAAAAAAATTCTCCAAAGCAAACCTCAATTTTGCCATTTTATACAAGGGACACCATTTTAATATCCCACTGTATTTAATGGGACTTGAACAGCCACAGATTTTGGTATCTATGGTGGGCCAAGGAATCAAAGCCCAGTGGATACCAGGGGCCCACAGTATTTTTCTGCTTCCTACTTTTTTGTACCTGGTTAAGACTTCTGGAGAAACAGGAAGCTTGATCACTTATCTGCCATTTTGGATGGCCATGAGACAAGAGCCCCAGTGTCAGAAGTAAAGCTACAGGAGACATAAATGATTCTGAATGGAAAATCCCAAATACAGGATTCAAAGCACTTAAGGAGAAGGGCAAGCAAACTCTTGATTATATATTAGAAGAGTTCTGATTATGTGAAAGCCTATTTACAAAGCAGCTTCTTGTTCTTTGCCTTTATTCCTATGGATGTCTGTACCACGTGGATACCCAGCACATGAGAATGTACATTGGTAAAGAGACCCTCTCTCACAATTAATGAATGCCTTTGTTCAAAATGCCATTCTAATTCTGAATCAGATCTAGGTTCTACTTCAATGCGGCAGAATTTTTATACTTCTAAATAATTAAACATCCAGCTGCCTCGGTGTTTAACAAAGCAAAAACTGGAGAGTGTCAATGCAATTCACAAGTGACATATCTCAAGATGTTCAAAAGATAGTCTGTTTGCAACCATTATGTGTAGGCTCTACATTATTAATAAACAGGCTATCTTTTGAGCATCTTGAGACATGTCTCTTGTCCCTGTTCTAAGAGTCTGTAAGTTGTGGCCTGGTGAATAAAGGTTAACAGACTTAAGGTATGCTTCAGTGGCTAATTCAATATACAAGTGCTTGTGCACTTACGAAATCCATTACACTCTTCTTCTCAAAAACTGTTTCATTTATCAACTCTATAAGATCAAGAATCACAGCATTGTAGTTGTCCCCCATCTTGATCCATGGAGAGAGGCAGGTAAGAAATACTACTACTACTACGATGACGACTACTACGACTACTACGACTTCTTCTTCTTATTATTATTCTTATTAATTTCTAGGGGACTTTTCCTGAAAGTTCATAATTCCATGCTCCTCCTTTTATTGGCCCTTCAAAGATAATTCAAACATTTTTGGGCCTTCAATTAGGTTGGCTACTTCACTCGTTAGGAAAGGTTTTTTTTTTCTGGGCCATTTGTAATTATTTGGGAGAAAGTGGCTGTACACTGAGTGTATGGAACAGTTGCTGGCAAGCGGTTTTCGTTCCGGATTACCTTTCGTAACCCGGAAATCTTCGTTTCCCAGGGGACCGCTTTAGAAGACGGACCGCACGGCCGATTTAAAGGGACCGCGCGGTTTTTCTTCTTCGCATCCCGGGGGATGTTTTGCGGTCCCGCCGGTTTCGTTCCCCGGGGGATTCGTAACCCGGGGGACCACTGTATTTATTATTTATTTGCTTATTTATTGCAGTTATATCCCACCTTTCTCCTGAAATGGGATCCAAGATGGCTTATTGTTGTTGTTGTTGGCATTCAAGTCGTTTCCAACTTATGGTGACCCTATCATAGATTTTATTGGCAAAAACAAAAACAAAAACAGCTTCATTTATATACCGCTTCATACCCTTAAGGAGTGTCTAAGCGGTTTACAACTGTAAGCTATTTGCCCCCCAACAATCTGGGTACTCATTTTAGCGACCTCGGAAGGATGCAAGCCTGAGTCAAGCTTCAGCCCTTTTGCTGGTCTTGAACTCGCCACCTTATGGGTTTGAGTGAGTGGCTGCAGTACAGCCATTTAACCACTGCGCCACCAGGGCAAGATTTATTCAGAGAAGGTTTGCCTTCCCCTGAGGCTGAGAGCATGTGATTTGCCCAAGGTCACCTAATGGGTTTCATGGCTGAGTTGGGAATCGAACCTGGTGGCTTACAATAGTTAAAAAAAAAAACACCTCCACTAATGTATAATTTAAAAAAATAAAATAAAACAGCTCTTGTACATTAATTTCTAGAAACAACTCTTCCAGGGACAGTATGCCATATTGAATGTCTTCCTTACATACAGAGGCAGTAATGTCATAATCTGAACAAATGTTCCATTAGATATGTAGATATGACAATAAAAGGTTGGGCCAACTCATCTCCACCTTGTGATAATAAATAGTTTATTAGATAGATAACCCAAGTAATAACAATAGGAAATCAGCAATGAAGATAGAAAGCTATTGGGGTGTGGGAGCTATCCAGTTAGTTGCATAGTGTATTGATTATCTGCCAGCTGGACAGGAGTGAAGCATGTACACTCAGTGCTGGACTTCAGAAAAACATTTGTTTATTTGAAGCCAAAGTTACTGATCCAGAGAAGTTGAGAGAGCCAGAGATACTTGGTAAGTTAGTGTAATTTCTAAATAGAGCTATAGACAGCTGGGTTGTGACAGGCACAAAGACTGCATGGTGAAATACCTGCCTTATGCAAAGCTTGTCTAAACAGCCTGATACATAGTATTTGGGTAGAACCAGGTGTCATGAAGCAAGTCAGCACCAATGATATGAAGAGACGTAGGTGTGAGATCTTGAAAGCCAAATTCAGGATGCTAGGTTGAGTCTGTGATCATGGTGCACCTTAGTACCAATAACATGCGGAAATGCACTTGTGAGATCCTTGAATCCCAATTCAGGTTGCCAGATAAAGGGTTGAAAAATAGACGCCACAGGTAGCTTTCCTTGAAATGCTACCTGTTCCACACATCAAGCTTGCTAGAAAAGCTAAGCTCAACACTGGCTGTACAGAGAATCTGTGCTGAGATTTGTTAGGCATTGGGGACATCCTAGCCTTGTCTTATGACTGGCACAATAGCTATAAATCAGGAGAGAAACAAGCCTGAATTCTTAATTCACAGGTCATGATAAATCAGATATGAATAATTCGTGGCTTGTTTGGCTCAAGCATGGACAACCTCCCTGAGCTAAACATTGCATTACTCTCACACACGTCCTTGAGGGACCATGCACATATGCTTCAAAAGGGTCAGCCTCTTATCTAACTATACCACATTCCTGGATTATCTGGATTCGGGACTCAGCTCTGAGCCTGGCTGCTCAGGCTTCAGCAGTGGCCAGGAGTGCATTTACACAACTAAACTAGAGTGCCAGCTGCGCCCATTCCTTGAGCTGTCAGATCTGGCTACAGTCACACATGCTTTCCTTACATCCCATGTGGACTACTGTATTGCACTCTATGTGGGGCTTCCTTTGGAAACTGTCCAGAAACTTCAGTGGGTCCAGAATGATGACCAGGGCCAGTTACATGGAGCATGTATGTAACTCCTTTGCTGAAACAGTGTCACTGGCTACCGATTCCTTTCCATGCACAAATGGAAAGTGCTGGTCATGACCTATAAAGTCCATATGAACCTGCTAGAGCCCTGAGATCTTCAGGGAAGGGCTTTCTCTTAGTCCCACCACCACCGCAGGCTCATTTGCTTGGTGAGGACACAGGAGAGCCTTAGCTTTGTGAGTTTGATCCCAGGGCTCCAAGGTTGAGTCAGCCTTCCATCCTTTCGTAGGTTGGTAAAATGAATACCTAGCTTGTTGGAGGCCATTGGCTTACACATTGTAAACTGCTTAGGGAGTGCTGAGTTCACTATTAAGCGTTATAGAAATATAAATGCTATTGCCATAAATGCTAGGTTGGCTCCCGCCCTGCTGGCCTTTCGCTGACAAGTAAAAACATTTTTACCCAGGCAAGCTTTTTAAAAATCATAACTGGTTGGCTTTTATATGGGGTAGGTGTTTTAGATTATGCGTTTTAAACATTTGCATGTTTTAGTCTCCATTTTATGCTGTTTTCACTGGGTTATTTTATTTGGTTTTTTAAATTGTTTTTAAAGTGTTCTTATCTTGTGATCCACCTTAGGTCCCTTTTGGGGGGGAAAGGTGGCATAAAAATGGAATAAGTAAATAAATAATGTTTTAGGTAAAGAAAAGCCCTTCCAAAAACTAAAACAACCTGGGTGGATATGGTGAAATTACTCCTTCACCCCATCCCTTTTTTATTATTATCCTCCCCACCCCCCACCCCCCAAAAGATCTCAAGGAGCTTGAAGGGCTTTATGCAGTCCACACTTTCTCCATCCATGGTTTAGCTGGGCAGCGTACATGAGCAAGTCCATCATGGATCCCATTTCTTCTGACCACGAACCTCCTAAGGCTAGTCTCGAGGGCTAGTCCAAGGGGCTTAGGACCCTTGAAATGCTCTGGCAATATTAAATCACTAAGACATCTAAGGCGTTGAGACACCCCAGGAATTATAATTTAGAAGTGTCCTAAATGACATTTACTGTAGTTGAGCCCTCTCAGAATCACAAAGATGCATGCCATATATCCTTATGATACTTACTTGGAGAAAAGCAATGTTGTAGATATAAAGGGGATTTCTAAGTACAAATGGAACTGAATTTTCATTTATCATTTAAAAGCTCATTGTCTCAGTTTAGAGAGATCCTCTTGGAAAACTCTGCAGTCTTTTTCTTAGTTTCTGAAACACAGACATCTTACTATACACCCCAATTCCAAGTTTTACATCAGGAAATATCCTATATCTCAAGCTTAGAAGATACACTTGCATTTTATTTTAAGAATATTTTTGCCTGCAATTTTGTATGTACTTAAACAGCTCCACAGCTTTTGCTTCTAAAATAGTGTAGCAAGGGGGTGGGTTGGGTAGATTTGTCAGGAAAAGTTATAGGTACTTCTGTATTTAGGTAATTCTATACTGTTATCTTTAAAGGCATTAAAAGGAATTTTTAAAAATACTATGCACCTCTTTTTAGTGAACACTGAACACTATGTTTTGCCAAGAAAAAAAAGATAAATATATCTGGACAATCAAAACTTACAGAGTTCAGAGATCTAAAACTAATGCTCCTATAAAGGTGGCAGAAATTGTAGAAACTATTAAGAAGACTAAATCCAGAAAAGCTCCAGAGCAAGGTGCATTATTTGCTGTTTGTAACAAATGTCCTGAAGATCAATTATAGTTACCACTCCAACAAACAAATAACTCCATTTTAAAATGTGGGAAAACTTCAGTGTCTTGAAATAACGTCAACATTACTTTGATACCAAAATATGATCAAGACTTAACAGATCCTAAGAATTACAGACCTATTGATTTACTGATTAACAACTACAAGATTTTTACCTCAGTCCTGGCAGAAAGAATGAAGCTGGTTTTACAAGATTTGATAAAGGAGGAACAATGTGATTTCCTCCCTAAAAGACATTTGAGACAAAATAAGAGTATCTGGAAAAACCTAATGATAAACAGCATCTTAGATTTTTCTGGAAGTGGATAAGGTCTTTGATAATATACATTGGAATTTTAGGATGGCTTTTTTTTTAAAGAAAAGATGAATTTTGGAGATTTTGTTACATGGATAAAAGCCATGTATGACACGTAAAAACCTCAAATTTTGATCAATGGACCATAACCAAACCATGTGATATTCAAAGGGGAATAAGACAGGGATGTGCACTTTCTCTTTGTTTTTCATATTGACATTAGAATTTTAAATAATGCTATTATAACCAAGAGAATATATAAAGTATAAATATTAAAGGTCAACAATTTCAATTTAGGGTTTTTGCTGATAACTTGATTGTTTTTATTTTTATTTTTGGAAATTCTTTTTGGAAAACACAGTGGAGAAGGTTGAGATCCTAATGAGTACCTTTAAAAATTAGGGCAAACTGGCAGGTTTTAGAATTAACAAAACTAAGACAGTGGTATTGTTGAAAAATATGAGAAATGAACAAAAAATGTTGATGGAAAAGCTGGGTTTACAATTGAAAAAAGTGACTATTTGGGAGTTAATATCTCAAAACTATTTCAAAATAACTCTGTCAAAATTTCAAATGATATTAAACACCATTTACAAAGATGTAGCAAATTAAAGTTATCATTACTCTGGAAAACCTCAGTGATTAAGACACACTGCAGAAATAATCCATACTGAGGCCACTTTACCTGCCCTGGCTCAATGCTATGACATTCTGGGAATTGTAGTTTTATGAGACATTGCACCTTCTCTGCCAGAGAGCTCTCGTGCCACAATAAGCAATTCCCAGGATTCCCTAGCACTGGGCCAGGGCAGTTAAAGCAGTCTCAAACTGGATTATTTCTGCAGTGTGTTTTGGACCATGCTATTCTTATTCCAGACTTCACCAATGTTGACATATTACCTTCTTTTAAATAATGGAATAAAGATATTTCAAATTTGACAAGGTAAAAAACCAAGAGTTAGATGCCAATTTTTATAAGATGAAAGACAAAGAGGAGGTCCTGGCTTCCCTGATTTGAAACTGTATTAGGCTGCATGTTGTTTGGTCTGGTTAAAAGATTAGACTTTAAAAAAAAACTTTTACAACTGGAGGGATTTGATCTTAGTTGTTGAACACACAGGCAGGATGCGATAATGCTAGCCCACATCATATCTTGCCTATGGATCTGGCCTGTGCCTGGCCCTGTACTTTATTTAATGCAGTGATGGGTGAGTATTCAGATGCCTGTCTGCTACTGCACTATAGAGCCACTGCCACTTCCCCACTACAAATGGGGAAGAATGATAGTATCAAGTTTTGAGGCTTAAACTGAATAATTAAATATTGTGGAAGTCAGATCACAACTACTTAACTGAGAGCCTTATCACATTAAAAACTAACTTGGCAGAGAAACTGGGAGAGGAACGTGTTTATCTTATCTTGACTCCACATGATGCTGAAGCATCTTCACTCCTTTCCAGTTGTAAAAGTGCAGGAGAGAGTGGTAAAAACTTCCTTTTTGGGAAAAAAAGGATTTTTCCAGCTTGGCAAAAAGGACACTTTTACAACCCTCTCCCATGCTTTTATGACTGGAAGACAACAAAAGTGCTTTGACATCATGCAGAGACAGACAAGATAAACACACTTCTCTCAGTTTCCCTGCATTTTTACCAAGAAATAAAGAAATAGCTTTTGTATAAGTAATGTTTTTTTTTTAAAAAAAGCTCTTATATTCAAATTATGTTATTTTAATTTGGTTTATGGTAGATGAAATAGAATTATTAATAACTGCAAATTATGTAGTAGTTGAGAGTTGGAGATCAGAATTTGGTTCCCTGCTTGAGCATAAAAACCTTGGACAAGTTACAACCTCTCAGCCTCAGAGAATGGCACAAACAAACCCCTTTGAAGAAACTTTCCAAGAAAACCCTGTGATAGATTTGTCTTAGGGTCGCCATGAGTTAAAAATGACTTGGAGGCATGCAACAACATAACCATTTACCAGAGAGTTGGAAATCACATATCTCCCTAGTCTTTTTGTACATTTGTTATATTGTGTTAGTTGTGTAGTTTTATGTAGTTTATATGTGATATATATATACAGTAGAGTCTCGATTATCCGACATAAACTTGGACCAGCTGATAGTTGGATAACCGAAAATGTTGGATAATCCGGGAGGTCCAAGAAAAGCTTTGAAATCACTATGAATTTCAAATGTATTGAAATTTTTAATGCAATAACAGTAAAAGTAAATGTAAAGAAATCACTGGTCAACATTGTGATGTACAGTATAAACAGTTCAGTCCTCTGAAAATTTAAAGAAATCATAGAAAATGTAAAGAAATCACAGCAGCCGCAACGTTGGATAATCTGGAATGTTGGATAATCGAAGGTTGGATAATCGAGACTCAACTGTGTGTGTATATATATATATATATATAGAGAGAGAGAGAGAGATACACATACACACATACACATCACATATGTGATATATTGTGTTGTTGTTATTGCTGTTGTTGTTGTTTTGGTAATGTTTGCTCCCTTCTATGTAGTTTTAGGATTTTATAAATTATATGTTATTTTTTTTAAAAAAAGAAACTACACACACACACACACACACACACACAATATCCCATTTCTAGTTATGGGAAATAGCAATATATATTCAGTACCTGAGGTATGTAAAAGAGACCTAAGAGATTGGCCACTGCAGTAGAGATCCCAGAGCCAGTTGCTCCCACTACTGCAATTGTGGAGGGAATGTGCTCTGAGCAATTGCAAAACTCATCCAAATTCAAAGAGTCTATCTTGTTTTGGGCCACAAAACTCAGTGTGGCCTCCAGGGCTTTGGAGACTGTGTTGCAGGTGTCAAATATGCTGTATCCAAGAGTCATGTTGGGAAGAAGAGATGGGCTGCTATTAATCTCCTCAATGGCAAAGATCATTGCCTGAAGCCAGCGGAAACCACGGAAATTATACCTACAAAAAAAAGGGGAGACATTAAAATCAGCACAGCTGCCTGTAAGTGAGGTAGAGCAAAAGGTAAAGGAAGTGCGCGTGAGTAAGTGAAAGAGCATGGCCAAAGTTCATCTTTCATCAAAGAGACATATATCAGTTCAAAACAGTGAATGCAAAACAGGGCCATTTCATACATTACTCACACCTAAAAGACCTGTTGGATCAGGTCAAGATGCATTTTGTCAGTGACATGTGATGTGTGATCCTCTTGATTTCTCTTAGCATTTGATGCATTTGATCAAAATGTCCTTCTGGGCATGGAGCCAACACTTTGTAGTCATTATAGGCTTCTGTGTTGGGAAACGATGATTCTTGGCCTCAGGTGTGACCCTGTGAGATTATATGGGGTTCTTTTAGTGTTTTTAAAAACATTTTCATAGCAACATTGAGTCAGATCACCCATGGATGGGATTAGGTGCAATGTCATCAGAATTTTGATTATACTATGTTTCTCTTTTTCACCAAATCCAGATGAATGTGATTCCCTTCCTAAACAAAGGATAGGGCAATTGTAATTCTCAAGATATCGCTAAAATTCAGATGTTATCCATGCCAGCCAGCACAGGAAATAGTCAGCCTTAAACAACATAGCCATTAATTATGTGAGTTGTAGCCCAGCAACATTTGGTGGACCACATGTTCTCATTTTAGGATGAACAAATAGAATCTTAATTCAAATTGAGTTTAATGTCTGAATTTAATTACTGTAAGAGTTTAGGTTTATATTTTGGATTAGTTCAAATCCCTATTGCTTGGCTAGTGACTAAAATGCAGTATTACAATTGTTCCCCAGCAGTTGCTTATGGCGACCCTAAGTCAACCCTACCATAGGGTTTCTTGGTAGGATTTCTTCAGAAAGAGTGAGACTTTACCTTGTTCTATTAAAGTGTGACTTGCCCAAGGCCACCCAATTGGTTTCCATAGCCAAACAAACATTTGGACTCTGTTCTCCAGCGATGTAGTCCATGCTCAAACCTCTTCACCTTGCTGCCTCATTTAGTTTATAGGTAGGGTCAAAGCATGGCATTCTAATTTCCAGCAGTGTCACAATATGTGTGGAGAAAGACTGGACTGACCAGTCTGGCAGGAGAAATTAAAGCAACAAAGATCCATCTGCAAAACCATGGGCTAGATGGATAGTGGCAAAATGCCTAGAGAACTTACTATGGGGTCATTCCCACCTTGAAAAACAAGGAATCCCTGATTGAATGTCTTCTTAAACAGGAACTATACATGATACAAGTAAACCAAGGCCCCATTCATACTAGCCCATTTGCCCTGGTCAGATCTGGATGAGATCGTGCATGCCATTACTGAATCTCTCCGGAAAGAATTTCATACTACCTTTTGCCCCCATCGATGCTTCCCGCTGCATTTTACCCTACTTAAGTTCATACATGAAAAAGTAACGATTCAAAATGGAGCCTCTTGGTTGTCAATCAAATAATGTCATGGTGACGTCTGATGCAGCCATTGGCCGCGCGAGCTGCTTGTTTTATATATATATATATATATATATATATATACTTTTTAATATTTGACAGCTTATGCGCATGAAGCATAGGGCTAAGAGCGATGCAGCTTGTAGGGATCCTTTCCCCACCTCCCCCTCCTCCTCCTCCTCCTCCTCCTCTGTTTTATCGGCACCCAGTGTTTCATTGGGCACTCTTGCATTTTTTATTTTTTATTTTATTTTTATTTATTTATTATTTATTATATTTTTATTATTTATAATTTATTTTATTTTATTTATTATTTATTGTATTGTATTGTATTTTATATTTTATATTATTTATTATTTATTTTATTTTATTTATTATTTATTTTATTATATTGTATTGTATTGTATTTATTTTATGAATGGGGCTATTTAGTCTGGAGGGGAAACCTCCAATCCATATATGGATAGTTGGTTTCACCTCCGGTTTAAAGAATGAATGGGGCTATTTAAATCAGAGGGGAAACCCCCCAATCCATATATGGATAGTTGGCTTCCCCTCCGGTTTAAGGAATGAAAGGGGCTCTTTAAACGAATTAAAAGGGAACCCCAATCCCAACTATCCATATATGGACTGGGGGTCCCCTCCGTTTAAATAGCCCCATTCATTCTTTAAACCGGAGGGGAAAGAGCCTCGTGTAGAATGTGCATGAGCTGTCAAAGTGTAAAAATAAAATAATAATAATAAATAAATAAAATAAAAAATAATAATAAATAAAATAAATAAATAATAAATGAAATGAAATAAATTAAAATAAAATAAATAATAAATAGAATAAAATAAAATAAATAATAAATAATAAGGAAAAATAAAATAAAAATATAAAAAAATGCAAGAGTGCCCGATTTTGCCGGGAGAGGAGGCATGTTCTGCCCCCTGGCCTTTTCCCTCCCCTGAACTTGACCTGATCATGATTGGAGCCAAGTTCACATTCATTCGAACCGGTTTTTCCCAAAAGAAACGGTAAATACACCGCTTTGGGAAAAACCGGGTTTAGGGGGATTTGCCCCGCAACGGGTGTGCAAGATCCGGATTCCATAGTGTTAAATCCGGCGCCAGTATGAACTTCTTGATTTTAAACCAGTTTACAAAACGGTTCATATGGTAGTCTGAACGGCCCCCTAGAGTATGTAATTCCATCAGGCCTAGAAGGACTGCTTCCCCTATGTTCTTGCTTGATTTTTTAAAAAATTAAATTTTAAAAAAACCCTCCTTGAATCCTCTACAAGATAATTTTGCCATATTGAGGTAGCATGTTTTAGGCCCATAAGATAACATTTTCCCCAAAGAAGCGAAAGGTCTTCCTTGGCCTAAACTAGCCAGTCTAGGGTTTCCGGAATGAAAACTGAAGACAGCTCCTGTACTTTTAGATGCTTGGATAGAAATGCGGATTTCAGCATGTATTGTTTGTTACCGGAGTTGCACCTGCATTGCAGAAATAATCTGGTTTGACACCACTTTAATGACCATGGTTCAGTGCTATGGAATTCTGAGAATTGTGGTTTTGTGAGACATTTGTCAGAGAGCTCTGGTCCACAACAAATTACAACCTCCAAAATTCCATAGCATTGAGCCAAGGCAGTTAAACTGGTGTCAAACCGGATTATTTATACAGTGCGGATGCAACCCTGTCTTAAATTCTAAACAGGCATTAAAAGTATAGAAGTCCTCGCTAGATTTATCTCTGATCCCCCAGATTAATTGGGGGGGGGGGCTCAGGAGAGGCAAAACAGAGAGGCCATACTTATGCCATATATTCAATATGAACACAACATAAGCTCTAGCACCTTCCTCGGGGAAACATTCTGCCAGTCAGAATTATAAACAGATAATGGCTGACCCAGTTTAACATTATGGTCAGTGAACTGCTTCAAATTCATTCCTCAGTTGACCATGGCTGCTCAGCATCCCACTCCAAACCAAGTGCTAAAGCTTGTGTGTTCAACAGTGTCTATCTTTGTGTGTTTGTGTATGTTGCTGTTGTTTTTGTTGTTGTTTTTAAACCGCATTTGAACAGAGCAGAACTAAAGACAGAGGACATTTTCAAATAAAAGATGGTTCTCTACAGAATAGGACATATGGCCACCCTACCAATCAAGGGTCGAAATATACAGTCTAATAAGATGTTATTACCTAATACAGTTGGCCCTCCTTTTCCATGGATTTTTTTATCCATGGATTTGAGCATACACGGCTTGAAAATATTCCCCAAAAGTATAAATTCCAAATAGCAAACCTTGATTTTCCATTTTATATATGGGACACCATTTTGTTGTGCCGTTATATTTAATGGGACTTGAGCGCCCACAGATTTTGTTATCCACGGAGGGTCCTGGAACCAAACACCTGTGGATAACAAGGGCCCACTGTAACACTTTTTATTGTTATTCTATTATTTTATTTTGATATGGCATTGTAAGCTCTTTTGTGCTGTGCTGACAAGCAATTAACAGTGGGCCCTCCTTGTTGGTGGGCTTTGGGTCTGCTAATTTGACCACCCATGGATTGTCACAACCTATCTTACTCAATGGCTGAAATATACTGGAATATGTATGTTCATGTCGCTGCTATTTAATAATATGGGGCATAATTACCATGTCTGAGGTGTCCCAACTTCCATCAGTGAAATGTATGGCTACCCTGTTTCCCCGAAAATAAGACATCCCCCAAAAATAAGACCTAGTAGAGGTTTTGCTGATTGCTAAATATAAGGCCTCCCCCGTAAGTAAGACCTAGCAAAATTTTTGTATATAAATATATATACAGCATATAATAAATGTTCATATATTTTTTTTGGTTCAACAATAAATGTGAATTCTTCTTCATGGAAACAATAAGACATTCCCTGAAAATAAGACCTACCGCATCTTTGGGAGCAAAAAATGTCTTATTTTAGGGGAAACACGGTAATTGCACCTGAGTGGTAAGCTTGGGAATAGTTACACTTTTGTAAAGAAAAGATTTAGAAGCAAAAAGAAAGAGTAGGCAGGAGAGAGTAAAACAAAAGAAAGTTCATTCGCCTTACGAGTCATGCAATCATCCCTTAACTGTAAAATTAAACTCATGTGAAAAGAGAAGCACCAGCAACACATCATCCACATTCCCCAGAGATATATCCTACTGTATCTGTATTCCGGCTTTCTACTCTACCCATGCAAAGAGACTGAGCAGCTTATTTGGCTCTTTCCTTCCTTCATAGATAAGAAAAAACAAACAGAACCTCACAAGGGTATGATGACATTTTCTAGAATCTCTATAAAATTGTTTGGGAACCATTGTCCATTAAAAATTCATCTGGAAGGTCCTAAATTCTTCAAAAGGAACAACACTTTCTTGGGTGCATCACACAGTGATAACTGTATTAGGTGAACCCCAAAGGTGCGAGTTATATCAAGCTTGCTTTTGAAGCACACTGACTTCTTTGTTGGACAAGGATGGTAAAATTAACCTAGGGAAAGAAAAGTGATGGTGTTTGCATCTTGATGGAACTGTTCACTTTGGTGTTGTTTAACATGGTCTCGAGGGAAGGTCCATGCAGATAAAGGCCTCAGCTCTTATTGGCTTGAATAAAGGCAGTAAAAGAAATTCAAAAAAGATTTCACCCTCCATTAGCATCAGCAAAGTAACTCTCACTGAAGGGCTGTGTGGGGCTTTTGCCCTTCGGAGGCAGGACTGCATTCCGGAAAGGGAAGTAAACAGTGGCAACAGTGGCACGAAAGACGTGGGTCACCTCTGCCATAATGCTTTCATCCCCAGAACCCTCCTGAACCAGGCATTCAAGAAACAATCTCCTCTGAATAGACCTGGCCTCCGGTGAGATATGGAGGGCATACAGCTTCCTTCCCCTTTTCCTATGGCATCACATGAAGGTCTTACTGCTGCCGCCATCATTGCCACCACCATGCCTCCGTGATGAGGCCCTGTGATAGGGGTAGAAGACCTTAACTTCACTAGTTAAAAGGATCTCAGATAATCGTTCTGGAAAAGATAGCTCCTAAGACCTTGCAAGGCCACTGCCAAGTCAGAGGATAGGCCAGGGTCAATTCCAGGGATTAAATATATCACTCTCTGTGGCACAAGAGACAAGGTTCTAGAAGGAACTTTAAATCATTATTGTGCTAGAGACCACTTTGATATATGAAGAGTTGTCTTCAAATTGTGTGTTTATATATTATAATAATAATAATATTAGGTTAGATGAACCAACAGTATTACATAATGTAATGCAATATTGTAATTCATGGATAGGCAGCACTGTTGACCAGAATGGGAAGCTACCTTAAAAAAAAAAAACCAGGACAAATCCTAGTCCTGTGATGGCGAACCTGTGACACGCATGCCAGAGGTGGCATGCAAAGCCATTTTTGAGGGCATGTGGAGGGCAGGAAAGAGGAGGAACAGGTGCATGCCTTTTCCTCCTCTTCTTGGCCCTCCTCCTGGGCCTTCAACTGTCTCTGGGGAAGTCCCACCACTGGAGGTCCTGCCCCCAGAAGGCAGATGTCCCTCCCCCCGGAAGTCATGTCCCTAGCACTGGGTGACACCTGGTGCGGGAACACCTTTGAGTTTGGGAAGTCAGTCTCTAAAAGGTTCACCATCACTGTCCTAGTCCATTTACAAATACAGCACTCAATCCCATTTGATTGAGAAAGGAGCTATGTTCATTGGAAGGGTTGAATATGTGTTACACATTTTTGCTTGGACTTACCTTATGCACTCAACCGATTCTGGCCGAGATTTCAGATCCTGGTGTTTAGCAGCTACTCCAAAATGAATGGGAAACAGACCACCAAGAATAATATCTCCTTTCTTTTGTGCTCTTTGATTTGGTCCATAAGCAGAGGTATTCCAAGTAAACGCAAAGAGAAGCAAATAGAAGCTATAAAAAGTCATTGTTCCTCCTTTTCACAAAGGGATTATGTTGCAAACTTCAAAATGTGAGAAGTATAAACCTAATAAACTTCAGTAAGCCTTTTCTCTTTGGAACAGTGCATACTGTAGTTTTAGCAGACATGGCTGATTTGTAGTATTCCAGAAGGTACTACTAGCTGTAGTTCTCCATCTTGCCAGGGCGCTTCTTCATTACACTCTACTCAGTTCAGGAGCTCCTTCCGTCTTGAGGACCACTAGTGTGTTAGATGGAAACCATTTTAAGACTGCCTAAAATAAAATGGAGATGTGAAAAAGTCAGCTCAGGTGCACTAAGAAACAATGCTGAACTATTCATAGATAGAGCTTCTCTCACCCATCTTGCCTCCCCAAAATACAGAATGCAGTATGCACCCTGCATATTAACCTTGTACTCCCAATCACCACCACCACCACTTAAATTTGGTCTTTTCAATGACAAGGACCATTATATTTCTCAGCAGAAGCATTTTTAGAGTCAGCCTCTACAATATTTACTTCTGCATTTATTAAAGACATTTATATTTTGCCTCTTAGCCCACCAGGGACCCTGTTTTGATCCATAACAGATAAAAAAAATTAAAACATTAAATCCATAAACAGGTTAAAAACAAACAAAATAGCTCTCCCTAAAGTAATTTAAAGCCAAACAGTTAAAACAGCAAAGCAACTTCAAGTACCAAAGGCCATGTGGAACAGCACAGCTTTAGTTGCCTGCTGGAAGCTCATAAGAAATGAAGCTGGCCTAACTTCCTTTGGCAGGGAGTTCCACAGTCAGTCAAGGTGCTATTAGAGAGAATAGAGGCCAGTCATGTGAACGCCAGCTTAGTCTTGCAAGATGCTGAGACATCCAACAGAACCTCTACTGAGGAGCTTAAATTTTGGTCAGGCTCATATGGGAGGAGGCACTCCATCAAATATTCTGGCCCCAAGCTTTTCGGGAGGTTGTAAGTCAAAGCCAGCACCTTGAATTTAATTCAGGAATGAAATGGAAGCCAGTGCTGTAATCGATTGGTGTTGTATGATCTCTAATATATACACCTGGCAGAAGTATGGTTGCTGAGTTTTACATTAGTTGCAGCTTCTGAACAATTTTCAAAGGCAGCACCACATACTGGAATATGTTACAGTAATCTAATCAGCAGGTAACTAAGGTGTGAAGCACTGTGGCCCGATCAACCGTCCCAAGGAATGGGTAGAGCTGTCAGTCCAACTAAAGTTGGACAATGGAACTCATGGCTTCATGCCTTAGTTATCTGCTGATTAGATTACTGTAACATACTCCATTTAGTGCTGCCTTTGAAAATTGTTCAGAAGCTGCAACTAATGTAAAACCCAGCAACAATACTTCTGCCAGGTGTATATATTAGAGACCATACAACACAGCTACTTGGCCTTCAAGCTGCGTTGGGTCCAAGGGCACCCTCAAGCTATGGGTCCAAGAACACCCTCAATTCATACTTTCAGGGGGATTCTATTCAGAACAGTCTGTAAGCCCAACTCTAGCTTAGGCTTCTTACTGACTAACAGCATTTCTATCTCATCTGAGCTGATCCTCAATTTATTAACCCTCATCCAGTCCTTCACTGTATGGAGAGAATGACTCAAGACTTCTACAACCCCCTTGACATCAGTTTTAAAGAAGAGATATATTTGGCTATCATCAACATATTAATGACACCCAGCCACAAAATTCCAGATGACTTCCCCCTACAGCTTCATGTAGACATTGAAAAGCATAGGAGACAGCATTCAGCCCTATGAATCTCCATGAGGTCCACAACTCATTCATTTGATCTGGAGATCCTTTATTATTCAATTAGTACAAATATTTATAACTTTGCCATTAATGTAAAATATGCCAGCCATCTCTCATATGTAAACAACTAAAATACATACAAACAAATGTCAAAGAACAGAGAAGCAGCAACAATATGACAGGTTCATAAAATATAGCAAAACAAAGAAACTGTCCAATTAAACTTTCTAGCAAGCATAAAATAAAAGGACATAAATTTTAGGACCAGGCTTTTCACATAGGTGATGACACAACCAAGAAAACATTCCACCCAGTGGCTACCCACCTAACTTCATACACAGTGAGAGGATATGGAAGAGGATCTCTGCTGAGATAAATAGAATGTTAATAGGTCTGAGGAAACAGAATGGTTCCTGATAGGCAAAGGAGTCAGGTAAGGCTGCATGTTATCACCATACTTGTTCAACTCGTATACAGAAACATCATAGGAAGAGCAGGGTTAGACTTAGAACAAGGATGAGTAAAGATAGAAGGAGGGAATATCAACAATCTAAGATGACATAATATTACTGTGGATGACACAATAATATTAGCAGAAAATATAACGAACTTGGAACAATGATTAAGGAAGATCAAGAAAGAAAGTACAAAGGCAGGTTTGCTGCTGAAAGAAAACAAAAGTAATGACCATATAAGACATACATAAATTCAAATTGGACCGTAAGGAAATTGAAATAAAGATTTCTCGTAATGGGATCAAACATTGCTCAGAACAGAGACCGCAGTTAAGAGAGAGGAAGAAGACTTGACATCAGTTGAAAGCCAGGTAGCTACAACTGATCATATAGACTATGATTTATATGATCAGTTGTAGCTACCTGGCTTTCAAGCTATGAAAGAGCTAGAGAAGATCCTAAAGAGTGAAGATATACAACTGAGAACAGAAGTTAAAATGATCCAAGCCTTTGTATTCCCCATCATCACGTATGGATATGAGAGCTGGATAGTGGAAAAAGCAGATAAAAAGAAAATAAACTCATTTGAGATGCAGTGTGGGAGAAGAGTGCTGAAGATACCGTGGGCAGCCAAAAAGAGAAACAAATGGATTCTTGTACTGATCAAGGCAGAAATACCCCTAAAAGCCAAGATGAGTAAATTGCAGCTGTCTTACTTTGGTCACATCATGAGAAGGTAGGACTTTTTAAAAAGACAATAAAGTTAGGAAAGGTAAAAGAGAGCAGAAAGAGAGGAAGACCACACATCAGATGGCTAGACTCATTTAAGGAGTTAATGGGTATGAATCTGCTGGGCATAAACAGAGCAGTGGATGTCAGGGAATCTTGGAGATGTCTCATGCAGAAGGTTGCCATGACTCAGGGTTAGTGGACTTGAGGAAAGTTAACAACAGCAACAGAAGATGCCCAGGAACTTTATCACACAATGGGAATTGGAAGTATAATCCAATGGCAATCTGAACGCAATCATGGGGTTTTGTGTTATTGTGTGAAAGCTGATCACACACATTTTCGGGCAATGGAAAGTCCTTCTGAATGCAATCATGGGGTTTCATGTTATTGCGTGAGAAACTACTGCATGCAATTTTGGGCAATGGGAGGGCAATTTCAGGCAATTCCGAATGTGATGCGGCATCAATACGCAATCACATAAATTAGCTGAACTAACGAATTCACTCAATTCCGAACTGGGCCCGCTTTCATTTCTTTAGAAATTGAAGGAAATTCCTCCCGTGTGATAACGTCCTAAGTCATTTAGGACTTTAAAGGTAACCATCATCACTTTGAACTGAAGATGTCCCTCCACTTCATAGCCTGTTGAGCTTCAAAACATTCCTTAAAACATTCCTCTTTCATGTTATCCCTATAAATCAGGAACTGCAGTTGAAAGTCATTTGCCTAGGCTATGCCACCAATTGGTGCCTTTCAGGCCAAGTCATGTGAAATCATTAAATTCCCTGTTGCTCCAACCCTGTCCCTGGTTGCTCCTTGGAAGCAGAAAGAAAAAAAATGAAACCAGTATAGCCCTGCAAACACCTTTCCTTGTTTATAATAGTATGATTTTACTTCTCTTGCTGTTTAAGGCGCCTTACATAAACTACACAATCCCTTAGCTCTAAAAATAAGAAACGAAACTTTTTTTCTTAAAGGAAAACAGTACTTGAAATAGCCAGGGTGGATAGAATAAAATCTTCCACAGTTGCTTTTTCGGCCATGAAAAGCCCATAAGAATTCATGTTTTTTAAACTAAAAATCTAATTGAGGATGTGGTGGATAGATACATTTGGTTCTCTGGCTGTTACTTTTTTAAAAGTTTTTATCGAAACTGAAAAACCTTTTAACAAAACATTGAAAATAATGTCCAACAAACATAAGGGAACATCAAAAATGCATGCATTAGGGAAGAATATGAGCAAGCCAAAGCTAGGTTCCTGGGCCAGCCTTTAAAACAAATAAATGGACCGTGTATAAACAAGCAAAATGATTTTATCAGCACATCACTCCAAAATTAATGTTAATGTAAGAAGATATTCCATAGGCCTCCACTTGAATTTTGATAAACAATGAATTGGAACATCCAACCTCTCCTTGAAAACCTCCAAAGGAAGAGACTCTACCACCCGCCGAGGCAGCAGCATTTTCCACTGTTAAACAATTCTTACTGTCAGAAAGTTCCTCCAAACGTTGAGGTGGAATCTCTTTTCCTGTAGCTTGAACCCATTCCTCTGTATCTCTGCCCCTCCTCAATATGATATCCTCTCAAATACTTAAACAGAGCTATCATATCACCTCTTAACCTTTAATCTTTAAGACTGTGCAGCCACGAGGTAAGAGCTTTCAGCAAAAGTTGTTGCTTCCAAACAGCACCACTCATTTCATAAGTTTATCATATTAATAAAAGATTGCTGCGGCTACTAGTGTGCATGATGATATCCCATCTATCAGACCTAGTAAGTGGAAACTGATGGTGGGTCCCTCAGTCTACTTTAGACCTCAGCAAACATCTCCAAGCTTTACTGGCAATTGTGCTCTTTCTCTGCCTACAGGACATTCACATACACAGAGGAGGATGTTAACAAATGGAAATTAGCTTGTCAAGATAACATTTTTTTCCCAGATTTCAAGGTGAAAAAGTTCAAATTTCCTTGCACTTCTTTGTGCCCACTACTTTGTGACACAGGGAACTAATGCTAACTATAAGTTGTCCCTGCAGCCCTGTGCACAGAGGACCAAGAATGTTGTTGCACCAATGAGGCAGATCAGAGGTACCTGTGATCGCAGAGCTGCGTGTAAAATGACCCACAGGTCTAAGAAGAAAAGAACACAGGTCAGGAAGCAGACGCAGGGCAGCAGGGTGATGTTGATGATCCTAATTGCAGCAAGTACCAAACACTGTTTCAACTAAGGCTACTGTTCCTGGGGCAGTCATTAACAGACAATAATGATGTCAATGCTGCTTAACACTGAGAGCCCCTTAAAACTGTTTTGCTTCCGAACAAGAATAGGGGAAAATTCCTTTTATACTTTTCTCTCTGTGAAGGTGATCTTTCTGCACAAGCTGGAATGCACAAACACCAAGGGTCACCCTTCAATGAACATCAGCCAGCTCACCTCCCTGCCAAGTCCAGAGCAATACACGTTCCATCTCCGGGACGACGGTGTGACTTTTGGAGGCTCTATGCCTCATTTAGTTCTGGTAATGGCCTAATTGGGTTGGAAAAATGCAGGGGCAGGTGTGTGATTAAAAACCAGCTTTGTGGTGCCTATGTAAACCATCGGAAAGAAAGAGAAGTTTTTTTGTTTTGTTTTTTTAAATTACTGTCAACATGCATTTCATGGTGCATCCTTTTGCTCTTAATTATCGGGACAATACCTGTAATGTCATAGATATTGTCACTGAAAGTAAACAGTGTGTCAATACAGCGCATGCACCCAATTCTTACAAAGTTTTATGCATGCTTCATTTCCTGGTTTTAAAAAAAAAACCTGCCCCACTACATTCCCATCCAAAGGACCTCAGCCTTCCTCAACTGGAATTATTGTAGAGTTAATAGATGATCTGAGCTGGTAAGGAGGAAACAGACATAGTGAAATTGAGTGACAAGCACTGACATTCACTCAAAGCACATCAGTTTAACCGGGTAGGGCTCTAGTACACAGATTTCACAGCCTGTATCTTTAAATACCCCTTGGAAAACAAGTTGCTAGATGCATAAATGTTACAATGAAAAACAATGCTTCCAGTTCATACCATTCCTGCTCTAAATTGATGTGTAGGTATCATTCAAGTAGATTTGTTACTGTAATGTGGGGACATAAAAAAATAGAATAAAACGGAATGAAAAATACCAAGAGGCAAAGGTGGAACTTTAAAATCATGCTTGCAGGTGGAAGTGACTCTTAACTTCCTTACTGTCTTTATCACCAAAAAAAAAACAAAAAACAGAACAAAAACAACAACAACAACAAAAAAACACAATTACCTAATGAAGAAGCTTTTGTTGAAATCTGTCAGAGATTTTTAAAATACTATTTTGTTTGGTCTAATAAAAGTATTGCCACAATATACGGTTTACAATTCGCCAGGGGCAAGTTTTGAAAAAACCCTTTACCTTAATGTACACATTTCTACAGCTGGACGGTGCAAGTGACTAAAAAAATGATACAATTTAAAGAATGACATCCAAACCACTTTTACCATTGAATAAGCCCGCTGCGCACTAAGGAATTTACTTCTGAGTGAATGTGCATGAGTGTTTTGTAAATTAGCTTCACTGTATGTTTAGTCTAAAGAAGAGCAGATTAAGAGGTGACATGATTGTTGTTTGTTGCTATCTGCTTTCAACTCAGTCCCGACCCATGGCAATCTTGTCGATGAGACATCTCTAGGCCCCACTATCCTCCACTGCTCTACTTAAGTCCTGTAGATGTATTCTTGTGACTTCTCTAATTGAATCTAACCATCTGGTGTCCGGTCTTCCTCTCTTTCTACTTCCCTCCACATTTCAAGCATTAGTGTCTTTTCAAGAGAGTCATGCTTTCTCATGATGTGGCCAAAGTGTGATAGCCTCAGTTTCATCATCTTGGCTTCCAGGGAGAGTTCAGGCTTGATCTGTTCTAGGACCCATTTGTTTTACTTTTTGGCTGTCCATGGTATCGTCAGCACTCTTCTCCAGCACCACATCCTAAATGAATTAATTTTCTTCCTATCTGCTTTCTTCACTGTCAAGCTCTCAAATTCGTACATGGTGATGGGGAATACAGTGGTTTGGATGATTCTGACTTTGGTGCTCAGTCTTTACTGTTTAGGATTTTATCTAATTCTATCATAGCTGCCCTTCCCATCCCTAGTATTCTTCTCATCTCTTGGCTGCAATCTCCATTCTGATCAGTGTTTGATCTTAGGTATGGGAACTCTTTATTTAAATTTCTTCTTGTCTAGGTTGAACTTATTTATCTCTTTTGTGGTCATTATTTTGTTTCCTTTATGTTCAGCATTAGGCCTGTCTTTGAACTTACATCTTTAACCTTCTGTAGTAATTGTTCCAAGTTTGCAATGTTTTCTGCTAGTAATACAATGTTATCTGGATATCTTAGATTGTTGATGTTCCTTCCTCTTATCTTTACTCCTTCTTTCAAGTCTAGGCTTGCTCTTTTTATGATATTTTCTGCATACAAGTTGATCAGCCCTGGTGGCGCAGTGGTTAAATGCCTGTACTGCAGCCACTCACTCAAAACCATAAGGTGGCGAGTTCAAGACCAGCAAAGGGCTGAAGCTCGACTCAGGCTTGCATCCTTCCGAGGTCGCTAAAATGAGTACCCAGATTGTTGGGGGGCAAATAGCTTACAATTGTAAACCGCTTAGACACTCATTAAGGGTATGAAGCGGTATATAAATGAAGCTGTTTGTTTGTTTGTTTGAATAAATAGGGTGATAATATGCATCCTTGCCTGCTCCCTTTGTCAAGTGGGAACCATTCTGTTTCTCTGAATTCTGTTCTAACAGGAGCCCATGACTTTAAGAGAGTTCTATAGCTTTTCGTGATCTATGCAGTCAGAAGCTTTGCTGTTGTCTATAAGCACATGCTAATTTTCTTCTGGAATTCCTTTGTATGCTCCATTATCCCTCGTATGTTTGCAACGTGGTCTCTAGTATCTCTTCCTTTCCTGAACCTCAGTTGCACCTCTGAGATTTTTCTCTACATGTATGCTTGGAGTCAATGTAACAGAATCTTGAGCATAATTTTGCTTGCATGGGAGATTAATACTGTGATCCTATAGCTGCTGTACAAATCACCAGGAAAAGATGATATTCCAATTGAACTGCTGCAATCCACATTGACAGAGTCAACTCTAGTGCTAACCAATGCATGTCAACAGATATGAAAAACAAAACACTGGCCAACATATTTGAAGCGGTTAATATACATCCTTATCCACAAAAAAAGAGATACAAAAGACTGCAGAAACTATAGGACCATAGCACTGATCTCCCATGCAAGCAAAATTATGCTCAAAATTCTGCAACATAGACTCCAACCATACATGGAGAGAGAAATCACAGAGGTCCAAGAAGGGTTCAAGAAAGAAAGAATTAAGATCTTTTTGAAATTTGATCCTGTCCTCTGGGGTATTAGTTACTTCTCCTAATTTGGTGTCATCTGCAAATTTGATAAGCTTGCCCTCTATTCTTTCATCCAACTTACTTTTAATGATGTTGAATAGCACTGGGCACAGGACAAAACCCTGTGGCACCCCAGGATGAAGAGGAGCCATTGCTAAACACCCTTTGGGTTTGGCTGGTCAACCAGTTACAAATCCACCTAACGGTAGCATTGTCTAGGCCACATTTACTAGCTGAGTGGTTGACAGACTGCCCTGAAGGGACAGCCTGCAGTCGCCGCTTTCCTAGCTGGATCAGGTCCACAGCAACCTCATGCTATGGCTCCAATTGCGGCCCCGATCTTTCTCCTTTTTGCACCCTCGAAAGGGTGCCATAGCTGCAGCGGTGCAGCTATATGGAGTTCCTTCAGCGTTGTGTCATCTGGACACAGCACTGGAGGCGTGCCATGATGTCATCTGGAGCAGTGCGTGGCATCAAAGCACCCGGGGGGAGGGGGACGGAGATGGGCGTGCGTCATGAGGATGCTACACCTCAACTCTGCCCCCAGGCTGACCTCTCAAGCCAGTCTGTAAAGGGCCTTGTTTGCAAAAATAGCATGGGGGACCTTGTCAAAGGCCATACAGCTGTCTACAGCTTTCCCTTCATTTACCAAGCTGGGAATTTTATCAAAAAAAGAATCAGATTAGTCTGGCATGACTTGTTTCTGACAAACCTGTGTTGGCTTTTTGTGATTATGGCATAAATGTTCACAGACTCACTGTTTAATTTTCATCCTTTTCTCAGGAGTATTGGCTACTCCTCCTAGTCTATTACAGTAGGCTGTTCCCTTATGCATGATATCTGTTCTGGACCCCTCCACGTAAGGGAAATTTGGTGCATGTTAAAGCCCCATAGGAAGTAATGGGGCTCATGCAACTGTGTGCATCACAGTCACGCACCCCATTACTTCCTATGGGCGCTACGCAGCCACATCCGGGCCTGGGCTTCCAGCGTATGTGGGAAACCATGTAAGCCGTTCCCGCTTATAAAGCGGGCACACTGTATTTCATCCAAGTCACTGATAAAAATGTTGAGTAGTGCTGGGCCCAGGACAGAACCCTGTGGACACCCCTGGTCACTTTTCTCCAGGATGAAAAAGAACCGTTACTGAGCACCTTTTCGATTCAGCCCATCAATCAATTACTAACCCACCTAACAGTTGCATTGTCTAGCTCACATTTTACTAGCTTGTTTGGAAGAATATCATTGGGGACCTTGTCAAAGGTGTTACTGAAATCAAGATATGCTATATCCACATCATTCACTTCATCTACTTTTGTAATTCTGTCAAAAAGAGATAGGGTTACAATTAGCATATGTAGTTACCATAGAACCCTATTGTATGGAAAATTGCAAATAGTTTTAACTCCCCTTTTTGCAACACTGAGAAAATGGCATGTGAAATTTTTGTTGTTCTTTTTGTTCTTGCAACTTTGGTTTTTATTATTATTATTATTATTTGCAAAAAAGTAAACTTGTGGGAGATGATTATAGCATTTGAATATTGCTGATCTTAGTTCCAGGCTACTTTATGCCTAGGTTTTCATGTGGATCCAATCTGATAATTCAAACTTTGTCATTATTGACAGAAATATAAAATTTGTGGCTTCCAAAATGAGTAGTCCAGGTTTGGCTTGGAAATGCTGTGGGTACCACTAGCAAAGTAATATGAGTCACGTAATAAACTGACATTATAACTCAAGTAGGCCTATATACATCTAGACTTTTTGGCCAGGTGTGAGCCTAACATTAGTGAGTTGGACCCCTCAAGTGGCAGATTTCAGGTGTCATGGAAGTGAAACAAATGGGTTATATATTTAATTTGTTATTCCTGTATTTTAATGCCAAAGAGAAGGCATTTTGAGGGTGCTTGTAGGATTAGTTGCCAAAATATTTTGCTGGTTTTGGTACTATGCATCTTGAGGACACCAGATCCCCTCTGGAAGCTAAGCTCTGGTTAGTATTTGGATGAGAGATGGGCAACAAATCCCTGGTGCTGCAATTCAGAGGAAGAAACGAGCAAAACAACCCCCTGAACATTCCTAGGAAAATCCCTATGAAATTAAAGGGATCTCCATAAGTTGACAGGCACCTTGCATATACACACACAATTAGAAAAATAATTTGAGTTCTTGCCCCAATTATTTCCTTTCAGTGTGTTTGGCCTTTGTATCATTTAGCTTTTGAGTTGAAGTAAGATTTCCACTCTGCTGACAGTGCAGCCTCGAGTCTGTTATCTGGGAATCACCCTGGGTTTGTTCTGCTTCACTACAATATCTCCCACAGTATAACCAAGTTAGCATTTGAATTCATCTGGGTCTTTTGATACAAATACAGGTGCAATGTTCTCATCATGCTGACCTAAGAGGAAAAACCTGCTTTACAGAAATTGTGTCAAGAAAACACATACAGCAAATATGGGCAGGAGTGTGTTTTTTTAAAGTGGAAGTCATATGAAGTGTCCTAAGAGGATGGCTCTTTATCACAATGGAATACATACTGTCGGTATAATTCGCAGAAAGAGTATTTCCTCCCTCCCCTGTACAAGTACTCATAGAATCATAGTGCCCTCCTCTGCTATATGGAGAAACGATATGGTGCAGTAGTTTTAGTGTTGGACTTTGGAGGACAGAGTTCAAATCCCAGCTCAGTCCCAAAACCTACTGGGTGGCCTTGAGCAAGTCACATACTCTCAGCCTCAGGGGAAAGCAATGGCAAACCTCCTTTGAGCAAATCTTGACAAGAAAACTCCATAATAGGTTTGCATTAGAGTCACCATAAATGAGGAAGAACTTGAAGGCACACAACATGCACAAATGGTTAATTCCAGTTTCACCCACTGCTGCAGTGCAGGGTCCCGGAGTCATAGAATCATTGAATCATAGAATCATAGAGTTGGAAGAGACCACAAGGGCCATCCAGTCCAACCCCTGCCATGCAGGAACTCTCAATCTAAGAACACCCGACAGATGGCCATCCAGCCTCTGTTTAAGGACCTCCAAGGAAGGAGATTCCACAACTCTCCAAGGAAGTGTGTTCCACTGTATTCCACTGTGTTCCACCATATTGTCAGGAGCTTCTTCCTAATGTTTAGGTGGAATCTCTTTTCCTGTAGCTTGCCTCCATTGTTCCAGGACCTGTTCACTGGAGCAGCAGAAAACAAGCTTGCTCCCTCAATATGACATTCCTTCAAATATTTAAACAGAGCTATTCTTTCACCTCTTTAATCTTCTCTTCTCCAGACTAATCATCCCCAGCTCCCTAAGTTATTCCTCACAGAGCATGTTTTCCAGACCCTTCACCATTTTAGCCTCCCTCCTTTGGACATGCTCTAGTTTCTCAACATCCTTTTTGAAGTGTGGTGCCCAGAACTGGACACAATATTCCAGGTGAGGCCTGACCAAAGCAGAATAGAGTGATACTATTACTTCCTTTGATCTAGATACTATACTTCTATTGATGCAGCCTAAAATTGCATTGGCCTTTTTAGTTGCAGCATCACACTGTTGACTCATGTTCAACTTGTGGTGTCCTTGTTCTCCTAGATCTCTTTCATACATAGTCTCGTTCAGCCAGGTGTCCCCCATCCTATATCTGTGCATTTTGTTTTTCCACCTTAAGTGCAGAACCTTACATTTCTCTGTGTTGAATTTCATTTTGTTAGCTTTGGCCCAGTTTTCTAGTCTGTTCAGGTCATTTTGAATTTTGTTCCTGTCCTGTGGGGTGTTAGCTACTCCTGCTAATTTGGTGTCATCTGCAAATTTGATAACTATGCCCCCAATACTGTCATCCAAGTCACTGATAAAGATGTTGAATAGCACTGGACCCAGGACAGACCCCTGTGGCACCCCACTTGTCACTTCTTTCCAAGATGAAAAGAAGCCATTGTTGAGAACCCTTTGGTTTGGCCAGTCAACCAATTAAAAATTCATGTAACAGTTTCCTTTGTCCAGCCCACATTTTACAAGCTTGTTTCCAATAATGTCATGGGGAACCTTGTCAAAGGCCTTACTGAAATCAAGATATATTATATCCACAGCATTCCCTTCATCTACTAATCTGGTAATTTTATCAATAAGATTTGTTTCGCATGACTTGTTTCTCTGAAACTCATGTTGACATTTTGTGATTATGAAATTGCCTTCTAGATGTTCACAGACTCTCTGTTTAATTATTTTTCCTGGTATTCATGTCAGACTACCTGGACGATAATTGTTAGGATCTTCTTTTTTCCCTTTTTGAAGATGAGGACAACGTTTGCCCTCCTCCATTCTCCTGGGACTTCTCCTGTTCTGCAGGAGTTCTCAAAGATTCGGGGACTCACATCCCTGTTCTGCCTGTGCAATGGAAGACACACAAGGGAGGCTGGGCAACTAAATTCATCATGCAACTAAAGCTGCCATTCCACATTGCAGGTACCCAACTAGCAACCAGTATCATCCACAGAGAATAACACAGGTGGTAGATACCTATAATCCACATTTAACTCCTGTTCAGTGCAGGACAGCCAAGGCAATGCATTCTTCCTTATTCTTCCTGTACCCCCCCCCCTCCCCAGGATTTTGGTTTAAAGAGCAGGGGGGCTTTTGTTAGTAAGATTTTGTTGTTCTCAGAAGAACAGTTAATATCAAGGTCCCCCAAGATATTCTTGCAGACAAGCTTGTAAAAGGCGGCCAAAACAGTGTGAAGTATATTTGGATCATCCAATCCCAAGAGTTCTTCTTCATCCTGGAGAGAAGTGACTATTAGGATGCCACAGAGTTATGTCCTAAACCTATTACTGTTCAACAACTTTATAAAATTTTTGAATAGTGGAACACAAAGCATGTTTATCATATTTGTAGATGACACTATGGAGTTTATCATACGAGGGAATTTGGGGATATAATGCAATGGCAATCTGAACACAATCATGGGGTTTCGCGTTATTGCTAATGAGTGTATCTCACGCAATTTCGGGCAATGGGAAGTCATTCCGAACACAATCATGGGGTTTCACGTACTTGCGTATTAGAGTATCTCATGCAATTTTGGGCAATGGGGGGTCATTTTCAGGAAATGGGAAGTCATTCTGAACGCATTCCAAATGCAATCCGATTTCATGTAAATTTGCTAAACTAGCGAATTCATGTAATTGCGAATTGGCTCCATTCGCAGTTGAGAGAAATTCCTCCCATGTGATAAACTTCTATATTACGAGCAGTTTGAGCATTGTACTATAGCCCAATCCACACTGCAGAAATAATCCAGTTTGAGACTGCTTTAACAGTCCTAGCTCAGTTCTAGGGAATTCTGGGAACTGTAGTTTTGTGAGGCATTTAGCCTTCTCTGTCAGGGAGCTCTGGTGCCACAACAACCTACAAATCCCAGAATTTCATAGCATGGAGCCATGGCAGTTAAAATGGTCTCAAACTGAATTGTTTCCGCAGTGTGGATCGGACCGATGACTCCAGCAACCAGGTTTCAAATACCAACTTGACTGTGTAAATCCACTGGATGACCTTGGGCAAGTCGCACTCTCTCAGCCTGAGAGGATGGCCATGGCAAAACTTCTCTGAACAAATCTTGCCAAGAAAATCCAAGGATGGTGCTTTAGAGTTGCCATAAGCTGGAAATGACTTGGAGGCACACAACAACAACAACAACAACAACAACGGGCCCCTGTATTCAGAAAAGCCAAACATTACAGAAAAAAGATGTACTTTTAAAATATCTCCCACAGAAGTGAAGTGAAGCACTACAACATCATGCACTAAGGCACAGAAAAAAAAATCTCCAATCCCTGGCTCTATTTCCCCTCTTTTCTCCTGTAATAAGGATCTGAGATGAAAACTAAGGAGGTGGGTACTTGCTTTAGGATAGGACAGAGTTTCTTCTGTCTAAAATGCCAGTGCTTTTAAGGAGTTTATCAGACGTCAGAAATTAGAAGTATAATCCAATGGCAATCCGAACGCAATCATGGGGTTTCACGTTATTACGAATTAAAGCATCTCACACAATTTCGGGCAAAAGGGAAGTCATTCCGAATGCAATCATGGGTTTTACGTTATTGCGTATTAAAGCATCTCACATGATTTCAGCCAATGGGAAGTCATTTTCAGGTAATGGGAAGTCATTCGGAACGCATTCTGAACGTAATTGGAATTCACGTAAATTTGCCAAACTAGCGAATTCACATGAATTCGAATTGGCTCCATTCGAAATAGAGAGAAATTCCTCCTGTCTTATAAACTCCTAAGAGACACCATAGATGCAAGTGCCACCTCCTCGCTGTCCATTTTGCTTCTTTCCTTCCTGTATCCATTTTGAAAAATGCACTTAAGTCTGGCATTTTAAGCTTTGGGAAATGAGGTAGCATTCTCATTTATACCCAAATTTCAAGCCCAAAGAAACTTAAGAAAATAATGAGAAAACAATCTATACCTTTTCAAATATATGGACTGTGGATATGAGAAAATAATCTTCTAACTATATAAGAGATCCAGCATGGCTAGTGGTATGAAAGCTGGACTACAACACTGAAGGGTTCAGTTCCTTGCTTAGCTATGAAATCCATTTAGGTAAGACACACTATCTCAGCCTCAGGGGAAGGCAATGGCTAACCTCCTCTGAACAAATCTTGCCAAGAAAACCCCATGATAGGATTGCCTTAGGGTCACCTTAAGTTGGAAAAGACTTGAAGACACATGTACACACACACACACACACACATATATTGGATGATCTTGGGCAAGTCACACTCTCTCAGCCTCAGAGGGAGGCAATGGCAAACCCCCTCTGAACAAATCTTGCCAAGAAAACCCCATGACAGGGTCACTTTGGGCCATAAGTCAGAAATGCCTTGAAGGCACAAGACAATAACTACAACCACAACCACAACCACAATGTTCATTCCAGAATTGCAGTTGTAGAGCACAATTTATTAACAACAACAACAAGCGCCCTATCCCAGTGCTGAGCATACCTCTTGAAACAAGTTGGAACATTGTGCATTTATTTAAACACAGGAGTTTATCAGACGGGAGGAATTTCTCTTTATTTCGAATGGAGCCAATTCGAATTCACGTAAATTCACTAGGTTATCAAATTTACGTGAATTCTGATTGCATTCAGAATGTGTTCAGAATGACTTGCCATTTCCCAAAAAATGACTTCCCATTGCCTGAAACTGCGTGAGATGCTTTAATTCGTAATAACGTGAAACCCCATGATTGCGTTCGGATTGCCATTGGATTATACTTCCAATTTCCGCCGTCTGATAAACTTTATAGAATCATAAACTCCTAGAGTTGGAAGAGGCCCCAAGAAAGGCCCTGATCCAGTCCGAACCCATTCTGCCATGCAGGAACTCCCAGTCAAAGCATTCCCATTGACAGATGGCCATCCAGCCTCTGCTTAAAGACCTCCATGGAAGGAGACTCCACCACAAATGTATGCCACTGTCAAACAGCCCTTACTGTCAGGAAGGTCCTCCTAAGGTTGAGGTGGAATCTCTTTCCCTGGACCCAAACTTTAGGAGAAACTTCCTGACAGTAAGGGCTGTTTGACAGTAGATCTCCCCTGCTCTCCTTTCAGTTTGATCCACTTGTGTTTTGTCAAATACACATCCAAGGAGCAGCAAGGACTACTCTACGTTCTTTAACTGGGTCCTCCTCCTCAGGAGGGTCTCTTAAATAATAATAATATAGTAGAGTCTCGATTATCCAAATTTCGGTTATCCAACATTCCAGATTATCCAACGTCGCTGCTGCTGTGATTTCTTCAAATTTTCTGTGATTTCTTTAAATTTTCAGAAGACTGAACTGTTTATACTGTACGTCACAACGTCGATCAGTGATTTCTTTACATTTACTTTTACTGTTACTGCAATAAAACTTCATTTGCAATTCATAGTGATTTCAAGGCTTTTCTTGGACCTTCCGGATTATCCAGCATTTTCAATTATCCGACTATCAGCTGGTCCAAGTTTATGTCGGGTAATCGAGACTCTACTGTAATAATAATAAAACTTTTATTTCTTTCCCACTTTTCGTTAAAAGAATCAAAGCGGCGTACAACCTTTAAAATGATATGTCAATATATATAGACTTATATACAACGTCCCTCCCCCGTTAGACAAGGATTGAACAGTTTAAGATTAAAATTACAAAGCATTAAAATGAAGAACTCAAAATACAATAATGCAATAATGGTGGGGCAGAATCATCACATCTCTGGGACCAAGGTTTCAGGCAGCCTCCTGGAAAGAGATCAGGGAATGCCCTCGGACAACGACACCTTTGAGATTAATTGAGAGAACTCGGTAGCAATGGGCAAGTCACACTCTCTCAGCCGCAGGGGAAGGCGAAGGCAAATACCCTTTGAAGCAGCTTGCCAAGAAAACACCACAATAGGTTTGCCTTTGCACAACAACCAGCAAAAAGAGGACCAACCAGAGCATGAATCCTAGAATTGATAGAGTTGGAAGAGACCCCAAGAAGGGCCCTGATCCAGTCCAACCCCCTTCTGCTGCCATGCAGGAATTCCCCATCAAAGCATCCCATTGATAGATGGCCATCCAGCCTCTGTTTAAAGACCTCCAAAGAAGGAGACTCCACCACTTTCCCAGGGAGTGTGTTGAACAGCCCTTACTGTCAGGAAGTTCCTCCTAATGTTTAAGTGGAATCTCTTTTTCCTGCAGCTTGCATCCATTGTTCTAGGTTCTGTTCTCTGGAGCAGCAGAAAACAAGCTCGCTCCCTTCTCAATGTGACATCCCTTCATATATTTAAACAGGACTATCATATCACCTCTTAACCTTCTCTTCTCCAGGCTAAACATCCCCAGCTCTCTAAGGTGTTCCTTACAGGGATTTATGGTTTCCAGACCATTTTGGACCCGCTCCAGTTTCTCCACATCTTTTTTGAATTGTGGTGCCCAGAATTGGACACAGTATTCCAGGTGGGGCCTGACCAAAGCAGAATAGAGTGGCACTATTACTTCCCTGGATCTAGACGCTATACTTCTATTGATGTACAGTCTAAAGTGGCATCATCAGCCTGCTTTGCTCCAGCTTTGCAAGACCTCGCTCAGCTTTGCCAGGGAGCTTTCCTTTTGAGCTCTTGAGAAGAGGCACAACAACAACAACAGGGAGGAAGGGTCTGGGATGCCAAGGCTGGTCCCCTTCCACCCAACGAGCCCGAAAAGAAGCGAGCCTTGCGATCGTCCTCACCTGCAGCAGGGCATCTTCCGAGCTGGATCTGGATCTGGAGCAGGAGCAGGATCAGGATCAGAAGCAGGATCAGGACTAGGATTAGGAACAGGATCAAGATTAGGATCAGGATCAGGATCAGGATTAGGTCTAGGATCAGGATCAGGAGCAGGACCAGGACCAGGATCAGGATCAGGATCAGGATCAGGAGCAGGACCAGGACCAGGAGCAGGATCAGAACCAGGATCAGGACCAGAACCAGGACGAGGATGAGGATCAAGGGCAGTCCCTGTGCCTCCTCCTGGGGCACCTGCCAGCCACAGCCCAGGCACAGGACCTCTAGGCGCCCCGCCAAGAGTCGCAGCAGCAGCAGCAGCATCAAGTGGAGGGCTGCTCCCCAGGAGGACCACCCCATCGCAGCAGCCCAGGGCCCCCCGCGCCCGCCACCAGGGCCAGGGCCATCCCGCAGGCAGCAGCAGCAGCAGCCAGAGCTCGGACGGACCCTCCTTCCCTCCTCCGTCCCCCGCTGGCCCAGGCACTCCGGACAGCCCTCCTCCGCCTCCTCCGCCTCCTCCTGGGCTGCCAGTGGAAGGGCTGGGGCTGGGGATGGAGGGCTCCTCCAGGGAGGGGAAAGGCTGGGACAGCTCTGCCCTGGCTCAAGGCACCCAAGGAGGGAGGGATGGATGGATAGATAGATAGATAGATAGATAGATGGAGGATGGATAGATAGATACAAATGGATAGATAGATAGATAGATAGATAGACAGACAGACAGACAGACAGACAGACAGGGAAAGCTCTGCCCTGGCTCAGTGCACCCAAGAATGGATAGATAGATAGATAGATAGATAGATGATAGACAGACAGGGAAAGCTCTGCCCTGGCTCAGTGCACCCAAGAATGGATAGATAGATAGATAGATAGATAGATGATAGACAGACAGGGAAAGCTCTGCCCTGGCTCAGTGCACCCAAGAATGGATAGATAGATAGATAGATAGATAGATGATAGACAGACAGGGAAAGCTCTGCCCTGGCTCAGTGCACCCAAGAATGGATAGATAGATAGATAGATAGATGATAGACAGACAGGGAAAGCTCTGCCCTGGCTCAGTGCACCCAAGAATGGATAGATAGATAGATAGATAGATGATAGACAGACAGGGAAAGCTCTGCCCTGGCTCAGTGCACCCAAGAATGGATAGATAGATAGATAGATAGATAGATGATAGACAGACAGACAGGGAAAGCTCTGCCCTGGCTCAGTGCACCCAAGAATGGATAGATAGATAGATAGATAGATAGATAGATAGATGATAGACAGACAGACAGGGAAAGCTCTGCCCTGGCTCAGTGCACCCAAGAATGGATAGATAGATAGATAGATAGATAGACAGGGAAAGCTCTGCCCTGGCTCAGTGCACCCAAGAATGGATAGATAGATAGATAGATAGATGATAGATAGATAGATACAGATGAATAGATAGATAGATAGATAGATACAGATGAATAGATAGATAGATACAAATGGATAGATAGATAGATAGATAGACAGACAGACAGACAGACAGGGAAAGCTCTGCCCTGGCTCAGTGCACCCAAGAATGGATAGATAGATAGATAGATAGATGATAGACAGACAGACAGGGAAAGCTCTGCCCTGGCTCAGTGCACCCAAGAATGGATAGATAGATAGATAGATAGATAGACAGGGAAAGCTCTGCCCTGGCTCAGTGCACCCAAGAATGGATAGATAGATAGATAGATAGATGATAGATAGATAGATACAGATGAATAGATAGATAGATAGATAGATACAGATGAATAGATAGATAGATACAGATGGATAGATAGATAGATAGATACATACATACAGATGAATAGATAGATAGAGATGGATAGATAGATAGACAGACAGACAGACAGACAGGGAAAGCTCTGCCCTGGCTCAAGGCACCCAAGAATGGATGGATGGATGGATAGATAGATAGATAGATAGAGATGGATAGATGGATGGAGTTGAGATTGACTGACTGAGCTTTTTTAGCAGTATACTGCACTGAACATGAGAAATAAGATGAACTTGAATTCTTAACACAGGAAGGCAAATATACTATAATTTAACAGGCCTGAGTAAAAACTGGTGAGATGACCCTCATGCTTGGAATGGAGGACCGCAACCTCTTCCAAAGAAATGGACAAAACAGGAAAAGAGGAGGAGTATATCACTGCATGGCATGGCTAAGATGTGTAAATCTGTGGGAGACCCCTAAGTTAGATGATGGAAAACAGAATACGAGCTGTTCTTACTTGTTGTTACCCGCCTCAATCCAACACAGGGAGAGGCGGGATACAAATAAACATTTTATTATTTATTTATTATCATTTGTGCAAAAATCAGTAGGACCACTGCATGGAAAAGTTGGTAAAAAGCTAATGAGGGACAGAGAGAAGGTTGAACGATTCAATATCAGGTTTGCCTCTAACTTAAAGATAACCATTAAAAGATAAAGATTGTCTCTCTAGTTTGAAATTAGAAAGAAGAGAATAAAAGATAAATATATAGTTTCAGCGAAGAGACAATACATGAAAGGTTCTAAGCACAAGATATTCAAAACAGAGTAAAAGAAGCACAATATAATTTGGGAAAAGATAACTGGGAAAAGATAACCATTTGGAAGTTTATTTTTAGTTAGGATGTATGTAGTATGTTTGATAGGCAGAAGGGATGCTGTATAAGAAGGATATGATTTCTAGATGTATGGGGTATATGGAAGTTTTGTACTGTTAGATAGGTTGTGTATGTTTTGTATTTTTTAATGCAATCACTCAACAAAAGATGAATAAATAAATAAAAATCATATTTGCCTCAGTGTTTTCCAAAAGGAAAATGATGCTCTGACTGGCGAAAATAGAACAAATGAAGTAAGAAGAC
Source organism: Urosaurus nigricauda (assembly GCA_034509955.1). Taxonomy (NCBI): domain Eukaryota; kingdom Metazoa; phylum Chordata; class Lepidosauria; order Squamata; family Phrynosomatidae; genus Urosaurus; species Urosaurus nigricauda. The sequence goes on from JAOEGL010000002.1 coordinate 126,468,509, forward strand.
TGCAGCCCAGAATAGGTAAAGAAGTAGTACAGGAAAACATAGATTTCCTGAATGGGTCCAAGACTCCAGGGCTGCCTTCAAGAGAAGGAACTTTGAGATGTAACCTGAGAGCCTCTTTCAATGATCTTTGAGAATTCGGGGAGAACAGGAGAGGTCTCAGCAGACTAGAGGAGAACAACTGTTATTCTATCAGGTAGTTTGCAATAACTTGAAATCCCATGATTGCGTTCGGATTGCCATTGGATTATACTTCCAATTTCCGACATCTGATAAGGTCCTTAGGCTCACTGGGACTCAGGGTCTCTGTACAGGTGGGGAACCAATGGAGAGGGCTCACCCCAGGACACTTATTGATTCCTGATGGCTCTTGAGGGGTTTGCTGTTGCCGAATGCCATTGGGTGGTCCAACAAAACCACTGCAAGTGATTCTGTCAAAGCCCTGGTTAATTTCTGGAATGTGGAAATGACTACGGTGTTGGATACAATTGCTCCTGAACATTTCCTTTCAGAGTAGAGCTAAACCAGCTCTTTGGTTCTCTAGAGAGCTGGCAACAATGAAATGAGGGAGTGGGGCCTAGAGTAACATTGGCAGAATTTGGCTGAACACAGCTTAGAGCCTACTTGAGGGTTTATTCCATGGCAATGTTGGTGGCAGAAAAGTCTTTCCCCCCCTCTTTTCCACCATCATGTCTGCAAGGAGTCATCCAGAGGAGCTGTCATTAGGGTCCTTTTACATCTTGATCCACAAAAGCATAGAATCTAGACCACCCAAGAGCACAATCTGCTAGTAACATTTTGCAGATAAAATCACTCGTTCTAACCTGGATGCTATAATTAATACAGATCCTGTGGCTGCAACCTTGGTCCCTGCTTGTCCAACATTAATGGATAATTTTCCATTTGTGCAGCCTGCGGATGTGGACAGGATCCTTGGATGAGTGAGAGCCACCTATATGCTAGATCACTGCCCTTGCTGGATTATGAAAGGCAAGAAGAGGAACAGACAGATGGGTAATGGGAACATGTAATGCTTCTCTCCAGCAAAGCATGGTCTCAACCTGCTTAACTAGGGAAGTTGTAAGGTCCTTGTTAAAAAGGGGCTCCCTCAACCCCACCGATTGGGATAATTATTAGCTGGTTCCCTATACCCCATTTTTGGGCAAGGATCTAGGGCAGACCTGCACAACTTGGCAGTAGGTAGGAGCCAACATTAGAATAGGTTGAACTTCTTTGGGCCACAAATTGGTTTCAATTAAATATTAATTAATTAATTAATTATGTTAATATTAATTCTGGCCTCCCCCTCCTCTGCCCGGCTCTCTTCTCAGGAGAAAGCCTAGAGGTGGAGAAGCCTTGAGGGGCAAGCATTTGCCCTTCTTCTGCCTCTGCTGCCTGGCCTTCCCAGGAGAAAGCCAAGCAGCAGAGAAGCCTTGCAGGGCAAGTGTTTGCCTGTTCTCCTCGACATGGCCCTCTCCTCAGTAGGAGGCCAAGTGGCAAAGAAGCCCTGAAGTCGTTCCACATCCTTGCGGGCTGTCCAAAATCCTTTGGCAGGCCACATGCGGCCCCTGGGCCATATGTTGTTCAGGCCTCATCTAGAGCATGCAGTAGTCTCCCAGCTCCCGGGGTTTCTGGAAGAGACTGATTATCCGAACCCGTTTCAATCTGTCTTGAGGCCAGTTATGAGACAGAGAAAGCTTTGGTCACCTTGGGAGTTTATCACACGACGTGAATTGGAAGTATAATCCAAAGGCAATCTGAATGCAATCATGGGGTTTCACATTATTGCGTGAAAGCTGATCACATACATCTTCGGTCAATGGGAAGTCCTTCCGAATGCAATCGTGGGGTTTCACATTATTGTGTGAGAAACTATCACACTGGGAGGCAATTTCAGGCAGTTCTGAATGCAATGCGGCATCAATACAGAATCACATAAATTCACTGAACTAGCGAATTCACTCAATTCCGAATTGGCCCCACTTTCCTTTCTTTCAAAATTGAAAGAAATTCCTCCTGTGTGATAATGTCCTTGGTGGATGAGCTATGGTGGGAGCTAGATGGGGGAGTGGTTCTATTGGACCACCCAGTGGCATTCAGTATCATCGACCATGGTATTCTTCTGGGCCACATTGCTGGGATGGATCTGGAGGTATTGTTTTGCAGAAGCTCCTTTCCTCTTTGGAATGGCAAACTAAGAAGATGGTACTGGGGAACTGCTGTTCAGCTTCTTGGCCATTGGCCTGTGAGGTAGCACAGAGCTCTGTTTTGTCCCACACACTATTTAAAACATACATGTAGCTACTGGAAGAAGTTGTCCAGAGTTTTGGGGTCAGATGTTACTAATGTATGCTGATGATACCCATTTCTATCACTCCTTTCCACCTAATTCCAAGCAAGCTGTTTCTGTGCTAAACCAGTGCCTGGACACTGTAATGGACTGGATGAGGACAAAGCAGATGAAGCTTGATCCAGAGAAGACAGAGGTGCTCCTATGGAGTCTAAAGGCAGGTCAGGGAAAAGGGATACAGCCTGTGTTGGATAAGCAGCACTCTCCCTAAAGATGCAAGTCTGCAGCTTGTGTGATCTCCTTTGGATTCAGCCCTGACCCTGGATTCTCATTTTTCTGAAATAATAATATAATAATTTATATCCCACCTTTCCCCAAATGAATCAAGGTGGGTTACAGAACAACAACAACAACAACAACAACACCAAAATAAAATACAACATGCTTAAAATATACATTTAAAAATAATCCCCTACCCTAACCACCATCCCAATCATAAAAGACAAAAAACAGTATAAAACAGGTTACAACATATAATAACAATTATAGCAAAGGATAGGCTAGGATTAAAGGTAGAAAAATTGAGGCAAGAATATCTTTCTTCAATGGATAGATGGGGGCTATCCATATCAGAGAAGGGGAGGCTACTCTGGGAAGGCCTGCCAAAAGAAATGACTAGCAGTGCATTTGCACAGTTAAAGCTAGTATGCCAGATGTGCCTGTTCTTCAGGACCTTTGACTTGGCTCCAGTTGGGGCTGCCTTTGAAGAGTGCTTGGAAACTTCAACTGGTCCAAAAAGATGCAGACAAGTTGCTAATGGGTGCTGGCTACAGGGAACACAACCCTGTTGCTGTAACAGCTCCATTGGCTTTTGGTCTGTTTCTGGGCACATTTCAAAGTTCTGGTTTTGTCTCATAGGACCTTATCAGATGTTGGAAGTTGGAAGTATAATCTAATGGCAATCATGGGGTTTCATGTTACTGCGAATTAAAGTATCTCACACAATTTCGGGCAAAAGAGAAGTCATTCTGAATGCAATCATGGGTTTTACGTTATTGCGAATTAAAGCATCTCATGCAATTTTGGGCAATGAAGGGTCATTTTCGGGTAATGGGAAGTCATTCTGAATGCATTCCGAATGCAATTTGAATTAATTTAAATTCGCTAAACTATCAAATTCATGTGAATTCGAATAGGCTCCAATTGGTTCCATTCGCAATAAAGAGAAATTCCTCCCGTCTGATAAGGTCCATACAGCCCTATACAGCTCAGGTACAGGTTATTTGAAGGACCACATTCTTCCTTATGAACCAGCCGGTGATTTGAGATCTGCAGGGGAGGCACATCTCTATTCCATTGCTTTCACAGGCAGGTTTGGTGGGAAAGTGAGATAAAGCCTTCTCTGTGGCTACTCTCTCTCTCTTTGGAATACCCTTTCTAGGGATGTTAGGATAGCTCCTTCTTTGTTTTTCTTTGCTGCTAGGTTAAGACCTTTATCTTCCAGCAAGCTTTTGGAAACTGATTTTAGGGAGAAAAGCAGGACATAAATAAATAAATAAATAAATAAATAGCAAAAATGGCTATTATGGTGATGTACTGTTTTTCATCTTTTTCAAACCAGGATTTTTATTGATTTTAATTCTGTTGTTGTTTACTACTACTATTTCTACGCCAATGTTTTATTGTATTCTCTGTCTTTTTGTAAGCTGCCTTGTCTCCGCCTGGCAGAATGGGGTCCTAGACATGTGCAATGCCCAGTGTTGCACAGGAGGAGGAGGCTACCTTTGATGGCCTCCACGTAAAGGAGATCAGAGGCTTTTGTGACCAGTGCAATGTTCCATGTCTTCGTATGTGTGGGGTGCAGAGTCACAGGCATTATAAGGCCTGGCCGCTTCTTCACATGCCCTATTACAAACTCTGCCCCTTCCTGCCCTCTGTGCAGGGTGAGCATTGCTGGTTGCTCTGGGATCAGGTAGGAATTTTCTCCCTCTTTTGCCTGGGGTGGGTTTTTGTTTTTCTGTCTTTTTGTTTTGCCTACCCCATATTGTTACTGAATGAAGTTGGGAGAATTGGTTCGAGTGGTATCAATAAATATGCCTCCATCCAGCAGGCACTGGCGGAGAAGGTAACAGTTCTGGTGCACACTTTTGGTTCATATTGGTGTAGGGTAGAGCTCTGAAATTGCCTCTCTAGGCCCTTGAGGCCTGCGAGTGGGGAAGGACACCACCCCTGAAGTGAATTCAGGGTTGGCTCTCACTTTTAAAGTTCTTGGATGTCTTGGGTGGGAGCACCTGAATTTGTCTTCCAGTGGCCAGCCAGGAAGCAACCCAGTAGCTGGACTGCCTTTCCCAGGGCAGGTGTTTCACCCAAGTGAAGTCTGAGTCAAGGGTTGACACTTGGTCTCAGTTGAACCTGAATCCGGTTCTTTCACCTGTTGTTTCTTGCAGAAATATTACAATATAAATAGATCAATAAAGTGGACTTTACTTAACCCAACTTTTGTGCCTGGTCTCATCATTCCATGGTAGGTCATCAAAGTCAGGATATAAATAAAGCAACGGATGGATGGATCCTCATCTTCAAAAAGGAGGGGAACAAGTACCCAAGTAGCTCCCAACCAGCCAGTTTGACTTCAGTACCATGGAAGTTTTAGAAGAGATAATTAAACAGTCAGTCTATGCACCCTTAGAAAGGAATACCAGGATTACTAACAGCTAGCATAGTTTTTCAAAAACAAGTCATGCCAACTAAATCTTATCTCTCTTTTCTGATACAGTTGCAACAGGGAAATGCTACAGACGTAGTATATCTTGATTTCACCAAGGGCAGAAATCTACAGTTACCCAGAATACTCTGGGTTGTTCCCAGAGTATTCTGGCCCTGAAGCTTTCCTGAATGCAACCCCTATTACCTTGGCACTCTGGGGCAAGCTGTCTCCACATGCATCCTGCTGTGCCACCCATCACTGCTGCTGGTGGTCTGTCTGAGTCACTTTGAGGTTGAAAATGAGATGACCAGCATGATCACATGGCTGAGCGCTTTGCTGTTGTGACCTCCAAGGGACTTGCACAAGCAGCGGCAGTGGGCAGCACAATAGGATGCTGAGTAAACAGTTGCCTGGTGTTGCTCTGGAGGACTCTGGATCTTCCTGGAAGATCTGGAGCAAGTGGTGAGGTTTTAAAAGTTGAATTTAAAAGTTGAATGGGAGAAATCAAGACATAAATCCTTGACATTCGTAAATATAGATCAAGATTAAGGCCAGGATGGTCTGGATTCGGTGTAGATATGAAGACAGCCCACTTTGCCCTGCCTCATATGGACAAGGTGACATAAAGGGAGGGGGTATCATCATCATCATCATCATCATCATCATCATCATCATCCTGCTTTTCTTTCAAGATTGGGAACAAAAGCGGCTCACAGTCTAAAAACACAGTATATACAAAAGTGACAATTAAAATGGTATTAAACTATTACAGTATTAAAAACATTAATAGCCTGTGTATCATAGAATCATCAAGCTGGAACAGACCAAGGGCCATCCAGTCCAACCCCATTCTGCCATGCAGAAACTCACAGTCAAAGCACTTCTGACATTTGGTCAACCAGCCACTGTTTAAAAACCTCCAAAGACAGAGAATCCACCACTTTCCGAGGGAGTGTGTTTCATTGTTGAACAGCTTTTACTGACAGGAAGTTCTTCCTAATGTTGAGGTGACATCTTTTTCCCCATAACATGCATCCATATTTTGGGTCCTATTCTCTGGAGCAGCAGAAAACAAGCTTGCTCCATCCTCAGTATGACATCCCTTAAACATGCTCTAAGACTTTTGACAAGGTCTCCCATGACATTCTTGGCAGGCAAACCTGGTGAACTATTGGCTAGGGATTGTTTACAGTTAGATGGATCTATAAATGATTAACTGACCAAATCCAGAGATTACTCACCAGTGGCTGCTCTTCATCCTGGAGGCATGCCTCAGGTGTTTTTGACTCCTTGGCACGGTCCCATTGTTCTGATATCAAAAGAAGAGGGGCCCAATTGGGCTAACAACAGGGCAGGCTTCGATGGCGAGTTCCTGCATGGCAGAATGGGGTTGAACTAGATGGCCCTTTGAGTCTCTTCCAACTCTATGATTAATATTGACAAGACTGTAGTTGCTTTGTAAGGCTTACATTTGTACAACACAAGCACAGTTTCAATTTTTGTTTTGTTTTGGTAAAGACAATTAAGAGAGAGTCTTGTGGAACCTTGACATGAAACTACAGTCATCCTGGCACTTGTTGTATGTCTATGTGCTAATAAATGCATGTAGTGCTGGAACATATTTTAGAAGCGAGTGCACTGAATCTACTGGGTTTATCTGTGCCGACTGACTGACTGATTTCTGTGTGTTTGTAACAACTGTTGAACAACAAAGACCAAATGTTTATTTAATTTTGGAGTACTTTTATTATAATGTCACTATATCACTACATAATTAAGACTGAACTCACAAAACGTACTTTACAAGGGAATAAGATTAACTGCACATAGTGAAGTTTATTTCTGATTAAACATTGAATCAGGAGATGCTACAATTCTTTACCCATATACCTGCAGATTAACTTTTGAACAATGAATCTTACAGATGAGAACTTTAGGATTACATCGTAAACTTCATAAAAAGAAAAAAGAGGGGGAAGGGAAAAAATCCTTTTAAAAACAAATTTATATTTTAGCTTGAGCTTTCATAGATACCAATCTACTTCTACAGATCCAGTGAATGATAGTGAAGCCTCAGGGTATTAAGCATATTTATACATGTGAGAGTAGGACAGAATGTAATTATTTATTGTTGTCATTATTTTATTTCTATCCTATTTTTTTTTCCATATTGGGACTTAAAGTGACTCGCACTGATTAAAAAACATTGTTAAAATCCACACAATACAAAAACTAAAAAACAAAACAATAAAAAAATTAGCCATTTTAATTTTTTTTTAATTAAAAGGCCCCGTCTCCTCTTTTCCCATCCGGGAGGGTGGTGGGACAGACAGCATATCTCAGAGCATGGGCAGTTTCTGACTTATAGTAACACTGTCACAGGGTTTTCTTGGCAAGTTTCTTCAGAGGAGGTTTGCAGTGGCCATCCTGAGGCTGAGAGAGTGTGACCTGCTGTGAACTATGGCAAAGGTGCACATCAAAACTGGAAACTGAAATCTTTGCTTGGTGTGTTACAATATTCTTCTGTGGATCAACGTGATCCGTAAAAGAAAAACTATTGAATCTGGTGAAGTATAATGATCTTGTTGTTGTTGTTGTTGTTGTGCACTTACAAGTTGTTTCTGACTTATGGAAACCCTAAGGTATGCCTATCTTGGGGTTTTCTTGGCAAGATATGTTCAGAGGAGGTTTGCCATTGCCATTCTCTTACTGATCTTAGTGATCTTACTGGATTTATAATGACCCCTTCAGTATGGATTGTCTTTATTCAATATCTCACACATCATGGATTCATATTTTTCCTTCTTTTTATGTGTTAATTGTTGTGTATTCATTTATGGTATTTGAATACATGGATTACGCTTTATTTGCTCACATTATCTCTCTTTATTGGAATTATTGATTATATATTATCTTTGAAAAGATTTTATGCTTAGGACTAAATTTATAAATGATAATTGATTCTGGCCCAGTTTTGATGGGGAACAAAGAGCATGACTCCAGGTGAGTCAGGTTACACTTATTTCAGGATGCAGCCATGTTAAAGCTGAAAAAAATGAGAGAGCAGAATACAAAAACACTCTGGAGTTTATCACATGAAGGGAATTGGAAGTATAATCCATTGGTAATCTGAATGCAATCATGGGGTTTCACGCGATTGCGTCAAAGCTGATCACACACATTTTCGGGCAAAGGGAAGTCCTTCCGAATGCAATCATGGGATTTCGCGTGATTGCGTGAGAAACTATCACATGCAATTTTGGGCACTGGGAGGCAATTTCGGGCAGTGCTGAACACAATGCACTGTCAATATACAATCAAGTAAATTAGATGAACTAGCGAATTTACTCAATTCCGAACTGGCCTCACTTCCATTTCTTTCAGACGGGAGGAATTTCTCTTTATTACGAATGGAGCCAATTGCAGCCAATTAGAATTCACATGAATTCGCTAGTTTAGCGAATTTATGTGAATTCCTATTGCGTTCAGAATGACTTCCCATGACCTGAAAATGACTGTCCATTGCCCGAAATTGCATGAGATGATTTAATTCGCAATAACGTAAAACCAATGATTGCGTTCGGAGTGATTTCTCTTTTGCCCAAAATTGCATGAGATACTTTAATTCGCAATAACGTGAAACCCCATGACTGTGTTCGGATTGCCATTAGATTATACTTCCAATTTCTGACGTCTGATAAGGTCCTTAGGTAAACTCGCACATCTGTCAGAGTTTTGGTGCCATAGCATTGAGCCATGCCAACTGAAGTAATGTCAAAGTGATTTGTTTCTGCAGTGTGGATGCAGTCTAGATAAATAAAAATAAATAAATAAAATAAAATCACCACAGTACAGAGGAGGATGGTATTGCTGAAATAGTTTTTAAAATTTTTCTCTACATTAAATATTTATTAAAATATTTATTTATTAAAATACTTTTATTTATTTATACACACACACACGAGTTGGCCCTCCATATCCATGAATTCTTTATCCATGGATTCAAGCATATATGGCTTGAAAATGTTTTTAAAATATATAAATTCCAGAAAGCGAACACCGATTTTACCTTTTTATATAAGGGGCGCCATTTTACTCTGCCGTATTTAAGGGGACTTGAGCATCTACAGATTTTGGTATCTGGAGGATGGGGTGGGGGTCCTGGAACTGAACCCCAGCAGATACCAAGAACCCACTGTAGTGATGATGATGATAATAATAATGCCCCATTGTATATAATGAGACTTGAGCATCCATGGATTCCGGTATCAATGGGACACCCTGGCAGCAAATCCTAGCGGATACAAAGGACCCACTGTAGTAATAATAATAATGAAGCGGACAGGACAACGACTAGAGCGCAAGTGGCGAAAGACTCGGTCATCATCTGACAGAACTCGTCATAAGCAGCACTTTTGCACCTATCAGGAGGCATTGCGTGCCACGTGAAAATCTTTCTATGCTGCACACGTTGCGTCTGCAGAGTCTCGTTGGGGAGTTGGGGAGTTAACGCAGGTTCCCCCTGCATTTAACCCCCTCCTTGACCCGATGGCGGCCTGCTGCGACGCATTTAACAACCACTTTGCAGACAAAATCTCTCGGATAAGGGCCGACTTGGACGCCAATATTTCTCCAGTGTCCGTAAATGAGGTAACCAGCAACTCCGCCACTGTCATTTTGTTGGATGAGTTTCAATCTATAAGTACTGATGACGTGGACAAGCTCCTTGGAAGCATGAGGAAGACGACCTGCCCTCTCGATCCATGTCCATCATGGCTTATCGCCCACTGAAGACATTCCTTTGGAATGTAGTCAATGCGTTCCTCAGGGAAGGCACTATCCCACCTTGTCTAAAGGAGGCGGCTGTAAAGCCTCTCCTGAAGAAATCTTCCCTTGATTCCCTGGACAGAAACAACTACAGACCAGTTTCCTTGCTGCCATTTCTAAGCAAGGTGATCAAGAGAGCAGTCGCCTCACAACTCCAAGCCATCTTGGATGAAACCAACTTTCTTGATCCCTTCCAAACCGGCTTCCGGGCAGGTTATGGAGTTGAGACCGCCATGGTTGCTCTGACAGATGACCTCCGCTTGAGTATCGACAGGGGTAGTATGACTCTGCTGGTGCTCTTGGACCTCTCAGCGGCCTTTGATACTATAGATCATGCCATCCTTTTGGACCGGTTGGGGAAGATGGGTATCGGAGGCACTGCTTTGCGGTGGTTCCATTCCTTTCTCTCTGACAGGTCCCAAAGGGTGAGACTCAGGGACAGTTGCTCCTCTAAAATCGAGCTAAATTGTGGTGTCCCTCAAGGCGCCATCCTGTCCCCGATGCTATTTAATATTTATATGAAACCGCTGGGTGAGATAATTCAGAGGCATGGAGCTCAGTGTCTTCAGTACGCTGATGACACTCAGATATACTTTTCCATGACCAGATCATCTGCCCAGACCTCGGATGGCATCTCCTCTCTCAATGACTGACTTGCAGCGGTAATGGATTGGATGAGGAAAAATAGATTGAGGCTAAATCCTGACAAAAAGGAGGTACTGACAGTCACCGGCCCGAAACCAGGTCTGGGAATGCATCTTCCAGTCCTGTATGGAGTCACACTCTCCTCACAGGACTCTGTTCGCAGTCTGGGGGTACTTCTAGACTCATTGCTTCACAAGACGCTTCAGGTGAATGCGGTGGTCAGAAGTGCCTGTTATCAGCTTTGGCTGATCCGCCAGCTGCGCCCTTTCCTGGAGATGAAGGACCTGGAGGCTGTGGTACATGCGCTGGTCACCACATGTCTGGATTACTGTAACGCACTCTACATGGGGCTACCTTTGTGTCTAACCCGGAAACTTCAACTGGTTCAAAACATGGCAGCCAGGCTAGTCACTGGAACATCGAGGAGAGAACATATAACACCAGTGCTTAAATCTCTCCACTCGCTGTCGATCTGTTTCTGGGCACAGTACAAGGTGCTGACTTTGACTTTTAAAGCCCTACATGGCTTGGGTCCAACTTATCTTAGAGACCGCCTCCTCCCATATGAGCCCCCGGGTACACTTTGGTCCTCTGGGAGGAACCTGCTTCAGCCTAAAAAAAACTAGGTTGTACCAGACCTCCCAGAGGGCCTTTTCTGCTATTGCTCTCAGGCTGTGGAAGGACTTGCCGGATGAGATGCGTCTTATTACAACCTTGGAAAGCTTTTAAAAAGCAATCAAGACGCATCTCTTCCAGCAGGCCTTCCCGGAGAGTAACTAATTTCCCACTGTCTGATGCCTACATGGGACTTGAAGGAATATGTATTTTAAATTTCGATTGTTTTAATTATGATTAGTTTAATACTGTTTTAAGGGGAGGGAGGTGGGTATGTTTGGAGGATTTTAACTGTATATGTTTTTAACATGTTGTACCCCGCCCTGATTGCTCACTCAGAGGGGCGGGTAAGAAATAAATATTATTATTATTATTATTAATGATAATAATAATAGCAATATCCCATTGTATTTAATAATTTAATTCCTTTTTAATGCTCCTCTTTTCTATGTTTTTAATTGTATTGTTTGTTTGTTTTTAATATTGTGAAACTGCTCTGAGTCCCATTTGTGGGAAAATAGCAGGATATAAATAATAATAATAATAATAATAATAACAATAACAATAACAATAATAAAGCATCTATGGATTTTGGTATCCACAGGAGTCCTGGAACCAAACCTTAGCAGATACCAAAGGCCTACTTTAGCAATAATGATAATAATAATAATGCCCTATCATATTTAATGGGACTTGAGTATCCATGGATTTTGGTATCGGCAGGACATCCTGGAAACAAATCACAGCAGATACCAATGGCCCACTTCAGTAATAATAACCATAATAACAGCAATACTCCATTGTATTTAATGGAACTTGAATATGCATGGATTTTGGTATCTCTGGGGTCCTGGAACCAAACCTCAACAGATACCAAGGGCCCACTGTATTATTATTATTATTATTATTATTATTATTAAACAATACCTGATTGTATTTAATGGGACTTGAATATGCATGAATTTTAGTATCTATGGGTGTTCCTGGAACCAAACCCCAGCAGATACAAAGGGCCCAATATATTATTATTATTATTATTATTATTATTATTAAAAATAATAATGTATTTAATGGGACTTGAGCATCCACAGATTTTGGTATCTGGGGGTTCCTGGAACCAAATCCTTGCAGATATCAACAGCTCACTGTAATAATAATAATAACAACCCATTGTATATCATGGGACTTAAGCATCTATGGATTTTGGTATCCACAGGGAATCCCGGGACCAAACCCAAGCAGATACCAAGGGCCCACTGTATAACAAACACATTGGGCCTTTTCACACCACTGTTTTTGGAGTATAATCCAGTAGCATTCCGAACACAATCATGGGGTTTCATGTTATTTCGTGAGAGATTATCTCACACAATTGCTGGCAGTGGGGACACAATCCGAACGCAATCATGGGGTTTCATGTAACTGCGTGATAGGTTATCACATGCAATCGCTCGCAGTGGGGACGCGGTCCGAATGCAGTCTGAATGCGATCCAAATGGAAGCAAAGTCGGTGAACTAGCGGATTTGGAAACCCTATTCTTTTCCTGGGCTATCTTTGCTTTTGAAATTGTGCAGAACCCCTCCCATGTAATAACCTTTCACACAGTTGCGTTCTGAATTTCTGAATTGACCTCACTACCCTTTCTTTTGAAATTGTGGGGAATCCCTCCCGTGTGATAAGCTCTATTGTCAGTGTTCTCAGCCAGAGAGCTCTTATAGGCCTCACTGAACTACTAACCCAAGAATGCAACAGGAGGCAACCTGGGCAGTAAAAATGGAATAGGAGCACTATAAGAGTGTAGTGCTGTAATGTGGTTTATCAGGAGCTGAGACAAGGAGACAGGTGTCTTGAGAGTGTCCAGGCCAAAGCCCAGTTGGCAGGCAACCCAGCTGCCCAGTCTATCAGCAAACAGACTGAGGATTGCTAATAGATTGTTTTACAGAATGAGAACCAGAGGGAACTTCCTCAGTAATAAGTTATCTGGACTGATAGGAGTTTATCATATGACGGAATTTGGGGATATAATCCAATGGCAATCCGAACGCAATCATAGGGTTTCATGTTCTTGCGTATGAGTGTATCTCACGCAATTTCGGGCAAAAGGGAAGTCATTCTAAACGCAATCATAGCTTTTATGTTAATGCGTATAAGAGTATCTCACGCAATTTCGGGCAATGCGGGGGTCATTCTCGGGAAATGGGAAGTCATTCTGAACACATTCCGAATGCAATTAGATTTCACGTAAATTTGCTAAACTAGCAAATGTACGTGAATTAAAATTGGCTCAATTCGAAGTTGGGAGAAATTCCTCCCGTGTGATAAACTCCATAGTCTTCATACTTGATGGCACTTTCACCTGTCTTCCCAGGTAATATGGATTATGGACTATTTCAGTTTGTTAGGCTGACTGTTGTATGTCTTTCTGGGTAGGGTTTGCAGTTCAGCGAGGCCTAAGAGCTCTCTTTCTGAGACTTCTCAATGACCCTCCTTAAGCTGCAAGCTCTAGAATGCCACAGGAAGCAGTTAAAGTGGAATAGCAGCACTATAAGAAGGCAGTGCAGTAAGCTGGATGGTCTGCTCCATGCGCTCAGGTCCTCTGGAGGATGTTGACTCCATTCAGCCCTGACTAGGGTTGGCAAGTTTATATACAGAACATAGAATTCAGAGATATAGCCGTGTTAGTCTGTAGGATCAGTGTGTAGAGAGATCTTGTAGCATCTTTTGAGACTCATTGAAAGAAAGAAGTTGGCAGCATGAACTTCCCTAGACTGCAGTCTACTTCCTCAGATGCAGTTGGATATACAACTACTACAGTACTTTGAGTGTCGTATTTTATTTTTATTTTGCCTATGGTTTGATAACTGCAGTAAAGGCAACTGATTGATACTACTACTACTAACAACAACAACACTTTTGAGACTCACTGAAAGAAAGAAGTTGGCAGCAGGAGCTTCCCTAGACTTTAGTCTACTTCCTCAAGATACATTTGTTAATAATAATTATTATTATTTAGAGAGATCTTGTAGCCCCTTTGAGACTCAATGGAAGAAAGAAGTTGGCAGCAGGAGTTTCCCTAGACTTTAGTCTACTTCCTCAGATGCATTATTATTATTATTACTATTATTCAAAGATATAGCTGTGTTAGTCTATAGAATCAGTCTGCATAGAGAGACCTTGTAGCCCCCTTTGATGGGAGACTCCATGAAAAAAAAGAAGAAGTTGGAAGCAGTAGCTGATAAGAGATTATCAATCTACTTCCTCAGATGCTTTTGGTCCTGTACACCATAATTATATGTGTATATAATATATATGTGTATATATATATATATATATATGTGTGTGTGTGTGTGTGTATATATATATATATATGTGTGTGTGTGTGTGTGTATATATATATATGTGAGCTCTGCTCCGCTCTGCGTCCACAACAAACTCCAACTCCCAGAATTCCGTAGCCTTCAGCAAGGCCAATTAAAGAAATTATATTTCTCCAGGGTGTGTGGAAGTAGGAAACTCGCCTCTTCCTACTCCACCAACCCGGCGCGTCAGTCTATCCCATTTCGTAAGTCTATATAGAACACGGCAGGGGCACACCAAGAGAGAGAGAGAGAGAGAGAGAGAGAGAGAAGGGGGCGTCCGCGTTTCCGCTTCCGCTCTCTCCCCGCCCGTCCTTTGTGCGCAGGCGCGGCGTCGCGTTCCCCACTTCCGCTTCCGCTCTCCTTCCTTCCTTCCTTCCTTCCTTCCGCGCATGCGCAGAAGAGGCTCCGGGTCCGTTTTAGACGAATTTCCTAGCAGTCGGCGTCAGTTGTCGGCGGAGAAGGAGAGAGAGGAGGACGTGTTTCTTGGTCTCTCTCTCCCGCCCGGTCTTCCTGATGCCAGCGGCGGAGGAGGAGCCCATTCCCCGTTCCCTGGGGATGCTTCGGGGCCTGTCTCCTCCCGGAAGGGACCCGCTCTGATCATGCCGGCCTCCTCCTCCTCCTCCTCCTCCTCCTCCTCCGCTTGCCTCTGATCTCCCTGCGATGACGACCCCGGCGCTGCTCCCCTTCTCCGGGCGCCGGATCCCCCCGCGAGGCCTGGGCCCTGGCTCTTCTTCCTCCTCCTCCTCCTCGTCCTCCTGCTCCTCTTCGTCGGGCTTCCCCCACCACCGGGCCACGCTCCGCCTCTCGGAGAAGTTCATCCTGCTGCTGATCCTGAGTGCCTTCATCACGCTCTGCTTCGGGGCCTTCTTCTTCCTGCCGGACTCCTCCAAGCACAAGCGCTTCGACCTCGGCCTCGAGGACGTCCTCATCCCCCACGTCGAGGCCGGGCAGGCAGGGAAGCACCACGCGGGAGGGTACCTCCTCATCCACGGCCAGGGCCACGACCACCACAGGCACAGGTACCGCCCGCACCAGTGGAACAGAGAGAGAGAGAGGCCTCGGGAAGGGCCCTGGTCCAGCCCAGGCCCCATTCCCCAGGGATACACATTTTGCCACGCAGGAATACACATTCTGCCACGCAGGAACTCTCCATCATAGAATCCTAGAGTTGGAAGAGACCCCAAGGGCCATCCAGTCCAACCCCCTGCCATGCAGGAACTCCAAGTCAAAGCATCCCCATTGACAGATGGCCATACAGCCTCTGCTTAAAGGCCTCCAAGGAAGGAGACTCCACTCCGAGGGAATGTGGTCAGCTGTCAAACAGCCCTTACTGTCAGGAAGTTCCTCCTAATGTTGAGGTGGAATCTCTTTTCCTGGAGCTTGCCTCCATTGTTCTGGGTCCTGTTCTCTGGAGCAGCAGAAAACAAGCTTGCTCCCTACTCAATATGACATCCCTTCAAATGTTTAAACATATCATATCACCTCTCAACCTTCTCTTCTCCAGGCTAAACATCCCCAGCTCCCTAAGGCATTCCTCATAGGGCTTTATGGTTTCCAGACCCTTCACCATCTTAGTTGCCCTCCTTTGGACACGCTCCAGTTTCTCTACATCCTTTTTGGTGCCCAGAACTGGACACAGTGTTATTCCAGATGGGGCCTGACCAAAGCAGAATAGAGCGGCACTATTACTCCCTTGATCTAGACGCTATACTTCTATCGATGCAGCCTAAAATTGCATTGGCCTTACTGACTCAAATTCATAGAGATACCGCAATTTTTGTTCCTCCTCTTTCTAGAAGGATTCCAAGAAACACAACTGCTGCTTAGTTTACATGAGGTTTCATGCTGACTCAAATACATAGCATCAGGAGCTTCGTGAATCCTAACAACCCCATCTGCTGAACATATTACTAACATGAGGCCCAAATGGTCAAGAGCAAACTTTACATCAGTAACAGACGTGAGAAGGATCTAGGAGTCCAAGTAGGCCACAGGTCGAACATGAGTCAACAGTGTGATGCAGCAGCTAAAACTGGAGCATGTCCAAGGGAGGGCGACTAAGAAGGTGAAGGGTCTGGAAACTATACCCAGCGACTTAGGGAGCTGGGGATGTTTAGCCTGGAGAAGAGAAGGTTAAGAGGTGATATGATAGCCCTGTTTAAATATTTGAAGGGATGTCATATTGAGGAGGGAGAAAGCTTGTTTTCTGCTGCTCCAGAGACTAGAACACAGAACAATGGATGCAAACTGCAGGAAAAGAGATTCCACTTCAACATTAGGAGGAGTGTCTTGATAGTAAGGGCTGTTTGACAGTGGAACACACTCCCTCAGAGAGTGGTGGAGTCTCCTTCCTTAGAGGTCTTTAAGCAGAGGCTGAATTGGCCATCTGTAGGGGATGCTTTGATTGTGATTTCCTCCATGGCATAAAGGAGTTGGACTGGATGGCACTTGTGGTCCTTTGTGAACAGAGACTGAAGTGCTTGTCTTTCTCTTCTTCCCAGTCTCTCTCATTGAAGGTGAGATACAAATGCAGGCTTCTGAACACCAAGGCTGCATCCATGCTGCAGAAGTAATTCAGTTTGAGACAGTTTTAACTGCCATGGCTCAGTGCTGAGGAATTCTACATTTACTCTTCTCTGTCAAAGAACTCTGGTACCACCGCAAACTACAGTTCCCACAATTCCATAGCATTCAGCCATGGTAGTTAAAGTGGGTCGAACTTGGTTGTTTTTGTAGTGTTGATGCAACCCAAATATAGTGTCAGTTGGGTTCTGTTCTTTCTTGTTATAGAAGTGATCAAGGAAGAGAGCCATTTTAATTGTATTGTTCTTTTAAATTGTAAGCAGCTCTGAGCCCCAGTTTTGGGGAGGGGAAAGCAGTATACTACTACTACTACCACCACCAATTTTCCTTAGATAAGTCATTGACTGACTAGGAATGAAAGTGACAAAAGCCTTCACAAGACACAGGGTCATTGCGTCTCTCCATTAGACATATTGGCCTGAGGAGAACTTGGCACAGGCAGAAACTCGAAACCTTTCTCTGTCTGTGCCTGGTTCCGTGTAGTATGGATAACCCCAAAGTAACCTGAATAAAAGAATATTTTAAAAGTTCTTCAGGATATGGGTCTGTGCCATGCACCTTACAATATAAATATTTATAGTGCCTTTATGTGTTCACATCCATCTATAGGTAGAGTTACTTGCTAAATCAATAAGGGAAGTCTCTTCTTATTGATTAAAATTTAATTTTCCTTTCACATTGTGTATGGAACAAGGCAGTGGGGCCAGTTCCAAGTAGACCCCCTTCTCCTCTTATCTGAAAGACTAGGAAAGTCTTCAGGGACAGACAGACTTTACATTGTTAACTAAAACACACTAGAAGTATTATAACAATATTCTCTTACTAATTTTGGTTTGTTTTCTTCCTTTTTGATTTCTTTTTAAAGGTATATTGGAGGCTAGAAGGCAAGGCACATTGTGCAGTGGGCCCTTGGTATCCATTCTGGACCCCCTCGCGGATATCAAAATCCACGGATGCTCAAGACTCATTATCTTCAATGGTGGTGCAGCCACGTAGCTATGCCACAATTGAAGGCAATGGGACTTTGCTGTCCCGTCTCCCCTCACCCCACCCCCCAGCAAAGGATCTAAAGTGGATAAAGCAAAGGAAAACAATACAAAAGTCCAGCAGGCATAACTATTTGTGCTCATACTAAAGGCTAGATAGATCAGAGACTAGAAAGGGGGGGGGGTCAATTCTTCCAGGGCAGATTAAACTCTTGCCTTTCACCATATATATATATATATATATATATGAGTTAAGATATAGAACTTACATTGACCTGTGGATAAGTTGACCTAGGTTTTTTGGGTCAATTTTTAACGTAAATTTCTAGACCTATACATAAGTATATACACTACTTGGAAAATAAATATTTACAGAATCCTGATTTAAATATTTTTTTTTATTCACTGATTCTTTTCTTGGTGCAGCTTCTTTAATACAAACATTGGTACCAGAGGCAGAAATAACATGGGAAGAAAAGAAAAACATCTCAACATATTTCAGCATATTTCTTATTCAAAACTAATAAGATGCACATATAAAATGAACCAACTGAGTCAAGCAATTGAGCCTTCTAGAAGCCACTTGAAATTGTCTTCCAAAATGTATCCAAGGATGATGATGTTTTCTTATGGTTTCCATTTTGGCAGCTGAACATACAGATCTATTCTGGGGGGGGGGGGGGGGGTCAGGGAATAGCTGGTGGGGCAGGCTTATCTACTCTCCCATTAAAGGACTGTTTTGCTGCTGCTTATCTTGCTGTTGTAGGCAGGCACATATCTTGGCTACAGTAAGATCATCTGAGGTAGAATTCCACTCTTTCCCAGCTGAAGCTTTATTGCATTGTTTACTGCAGAAACACTGCTGTAAAATAACACTGAAAGTCTGTGGTTTCTCCAGCCCATTTTCATCATCCCCCCACTTCTGATGCTGCTAAAGAACCTCTAGCTGGACATAGCACAAGGGAAAAAATTGAGGGGCTGGGTAGCCATAAATTGACTCTAAGAACTTCCCTGTCAGAGGTTTTTTAATTGAGCTATGCCTGTACTTAATGTTAGGAAAACAATAAAAGCAGTACATGTTTAACCAACAAAGCTCACAGGCCACTTGTAGAATAATAATAGTAGCAGTAGTAGAAGTATTAGTGGTTAAGTTTATCCATGTAGATGGATGTATTGTATATAGAATTGTATATAGTTGTTGTCTATGGCTTGACAGAAGGCTCTTTGCTCCAGCAAACACTTTCACCAGTGTAATGCAGAGGGAAGTAATCTCCCTCCTCCTTGTTGGTGGATTGGGTGTGAGAGTGCACAGGGAGGGAGAAATTGCCAAAAGTAATTTCTTTTTCTTTTTTGTTGTCTTTTATCATTAGAGGGGAAACTCCTAGTCCAAGCATTGTAATATGACAAAAAATTCTACGTAGAAGGAAGTTTTAGGAAATGGTATCTTCTGTCCACAGAATGGTCTTATTTATTGCAGCTTGTCCTCTGTGTTTTACCTAGTTGGGTTTAACTGAGTAAGAAAATCAGCATTAGATTGCCTAAGGTGCTAAGACATTTCAGCTTAATTATGTGCATAAGCCTTACTGTCTCATGATTTTGTTTCTTA
Organism: Urosaurus nigricauda; assembly: GCA_034509955.1. Lineage (NCBI taxonomy): Eukaryota > Metazoa > Chordata > Lepidosauria > Squamata > Phrynosomatidae > Urosaurus > Urosaurus nigricauda. The sequence continues at coordinate 126,488,125 of JAOEGL010000002.1, forward strand.
TTTTCTATTTAATTTTTAAAGTATGTTATAAATTGTTATTTACAATCAGAGGGGATCTCAGATAAATACAGTAATGCTCCAGTGTAACAAAACCAGGAAAATAAAAACACAAAAAGAGGAAAAAATAACCACATTCGTTTCTATAAAAGCTGGCCAAATGTCCAAGTGTAAGTCCACTTGTAAATTCCATCTATATGCCATTCTTTCAAACATTGTTAGATCTTCCATCCATTAGATCAAAGGTGAGAAAAATATTTCTGCTAACCAACTGTCAATCTTTTAGCAGAAGGGTGTGAAAAACCCACTTCTGTGAGTTGTTTGTTAATTACCAAGATACAGGTAAATAATCCCCAAAAAAATGCACATTACTGAACTTTCCAAAACTAAATTTACTCATGTGATTACTTCCTCCCAAAATGTTGCTGTTAGAGACCGGCTCCAAAACATATGCCTCAAGGATGCATTAGCAGTATTATATTTCCAACAGTTAGCTGATTTAGAAATCCCGTTTTTGAATAGATGCTGTGGTGACCAACATGCCCAAAAAGAGCCAGGTCTTTTGTACTGTATATGATCTATTGTCATACTGTTTATAGATGATAAAACCGATGACCATTAATTAGTCAGAATAGGATATTCGTATTGTTGGTTTGGATACTTGGTTGGAATACTTGGTTGGCCTGCATTACTGTTCTAAAATTAAGGAAATCTCGGATGCTTTCAAAGGCCAAATACAGATTGCAAGGCCAGACTTGGTTGGCCTGAATTACTGTTCTAAAATTAAGGGAATCTCAGATGCTTTTAAAGGCCAAATCAAGATGCAAGGCCAAATCTAGATTGTAACAAAACATTTCAGTTGTAAATATTGCCAATTAGCTGTTGGGATAATTTAAACTGTAAAATTGCAAAGGGCAAAAACTCATCATCAACACCAAGTGTCTGACTTAAAGTAACAATCTCCTTATCAATATGGTGAAAATAGGCAGCCACTGAATTTTATTAAAGGCCTTATCAGCATTTAAAGAAATAACGGCTGACTGGTCAAATCTGTCCCAGTTTAAGGCAATCATATCCACAACCAATAGAATATTATTGGCCCCCTGCCTGCTTTTAATAAATCCTACCCAGTCAGGACTTAGCAAAGATTACATGACTTTTAATAATTTATTAGCTAAAATAGCTGTCAATTTTTTGATATGAACATTACATATGTATATAGTGTGAATCTTCATTTTGTATCTTTCCTCTTTATGGACCATGACTGAAGACTTGCTGCATACATTTACCATAAATTGCGGTAATGCTCAAATTAAGCAACTGTGACTACGAGGCAGAGATCTCAAACTATGACTGGGCTAGTTGAATTTTGGTTTTGACTACCCAGTGTATGATATTGCTGCTGGTGAAGTTATGTCACTTCGGCTCTGTGTATTTTGTTGCTGTTCGCTGCTCTCTAGTCAACCTTGTGGAGACCCTATGGATGAGACATTTCCAAGACACCCCTTTCCCCTCTGCTTAGGTCTTGTAGATTCAGGACTGACCTCTCTGAGTCTATCCATCTAACATGCGGTCTTCCTCTTTTTCTACTGCCTTCTACCTTTCCTATCATTATTGTCTTTTCCCATGATTCATGTCTTACGATGTGGCCAAAGTACGACAGCCTTATCTTGGCTTCCAGGCAGAGTTCAGGCCTGATCTGCTCTAGAACCCATTTAAATATCTTTTTGGCTGTCCATGGTATCCTTAGCACTCTTCTCCAGCACCACATCTCAGATGAATTAATATTTCTTTACTGTCCAGTGCTTACATATGTACAAAGGGATGGGGAATAGGATGGTTTGGATGATTCTAACTTTAGTGCTCTGTTGTAGATCTTTTTTAAAACCTTTAACTTGAAATCCATTCCTCAGTTTTTAATATCCCTCCTTTGAAATGTGGGTACATTGAGCAATTTGGGTAGTAATTTTGAAAAGGTTGATTGCAGAATTAAAGATAGGTGTACCATTTTTTTCAAGCAGCTCTGTAGCATCTTATAAACATTCATGTCTTATTTTCCATAGGCGAGAAGCTAACCTATTACATCAAGTAATGCTATTATAAGCAGATATTATTTTACTTTCAATGCCAGTTCAAAAAATGCAGATTTGACAAGTTTTGTTGTTGTTGTTGGGTGCTTTCAAGTTGTTTCCAACTTATACAGCCCATTTGTAACAAATAAGTGGTAACAACTATCTACTGTGCACTAAATTCCACAGCCTTAGTGCCTTGTGTAGAGCTATCTGAACCACCCACTGCTAGCAGACTGAGAATCCACTTGCCCGGTTTTTGAGACGTGGGAACAACACTCTATCCACTTTCTGTTCCTAAGCGTTGCTTTTGTCAGGCTTTGTACAAAAAAAAGTCTGAGTTCCGTCTTAGCTTTTGAATATAGGCTTTTGCTCTAATATTTTGAATCTCTTTCAGCTTAAGGATGTATTGGTAACTCTGAAAATCAATGTTAATACTTTTGTGTCTTGGTTTGCATAAGGGTCACCATAATTATCATAGTTATTATTCAGATAATTTTTTTGGCCATTGTTGAATCTAAAGGAATTGACAGAATCCTAAATAATTCTAACTACGGTTTGATATTTAAAATTGTAATATATATTTAGCACATCATGTAATTACACTTCCATCTTCGAAGCATATGTTTTGTGACTTTTTAATAGGGCTGAGAGTTTTAAAGCTACTCATGGGATCAGCATAAACTGAAATTCTTCATGCCAAATCTCTGATGAGTTTTCAATCCCCTTTAAATCAGATTTATCAGTGGACTCTTAGATTGCAATCCTAAACACATTTAGTTAGATGTAAGCACCGTTGGATATAATGGGACTTACATCTGATCAAACACGCATAGGATGGTGAAGATTTTCCACTAAATTTTCAGTGTCTGCTTTGCAGTCACAGATGTCTGTCTTCCTTTTGTGATTGCTGTTGCTTTACCCTACTTGGGCCCAAACAAGTTGTGTAACCATGTATTTGCTACGGCTACGTGAAACCTCTAGATTGTAATTGATATTTGTAGAAGTACAAAGTCTGTTTTTGCTGCAGGTTTCTAAATTAGGTTACTGGCTTTGCTAGTACATTAAACATCTACATTTCTACAATGTTTCTACATTTACAGTCGGCCCTCCATATCCACCAATTTTTTTATCCACAGATTCAAGCATCCACAGCTTGAAAATATTCAAAGGTATATAAGATACATTCCAAAAAGCAAACCTTGGTTTTGCCAATTTTTTTTTTGTAAGGGACACCTTTTTATTATGGCACTGTATTTAATGGGACTTGAGCATCCATGGATTTTTGTATCGATGGGGGGTCCTGGAATCAAACCCCAGCAGATACGAAGGGCCCACTGTAATAATGCCACTTTATTCTGCTTTGGTCAGATCTTACCTTGAATACTTTGTCCAATTCTGCAAACATAATTCAATAAGAACATGGACAAGCTGGAGTGTATCCAGAGGAGGGTGACCAAAATGGTGAAAGATACAGAAATCATGCCTTATGAGTACCGGCTAAAGGAGCTGGGTTTAGCCAGGAGAAGAAAAGGTTAAGGAATGACATGAGAACCATTTTTAAATCTGCTTTTTTTTTTAATTAAAAAGAGTTTTACATATTCCTTAAAATATCACAAACGACAATACTCTAATGCAAAACAACATAAAATAACAAGACTCTTTCTAACCACTACGAGACTTAATCACCACAGCATCAATTTAATTACTTCCTTATTGCACCCTCTTGAGTTATTACATTTTTTCTGATTTGTCTATTCCTTTATCTTTGTTTGTGTGTGTGTATTTTGTGAACTGGTAGAAACAGGATCTGTTATCATTCTCTACTTATCTTTACCTTGCCATCTTTTCTCCCCTATTCATTTCACTTAGGGCTGAAACAGACGCCAAAAAAGCTTACTTCTGGGTGTCAGTGGAGTTCAGCATTTACACACCGCACACTCCGATGACACATGGAAGCAGGACAGCTGCCCAGACATGGGTGGCTTCAAGATGTTCCTGTGGTGCAGCATTTACACGCTGCATGCCACCAGAGACTCTTGAAGCCGCCCTGGGGATGTGGCCAGGGCCAGGAAAGCTGGCTCTTTCTCCGGCCAAATAGGAGCAGATAGGATCTTTTCCTAGGATTTTTTCCCGCTCTATTTAGGCTGGGTTCAATGTGGATTGGGGCTGCAGCATGTGTTTGCCGTCATCCCAATCTGTCTTTGACGGGAGCAGCTTCAAGCTGTCCCTTCTTGCTAGTCTCTTCTGGCCCTTAGTCCAGTAACATTACTTCTTTACCTTCTTTTGTTTCCAGAGAGCTCTGACATTCTCCCCATTCTCTTCAGAATGTTTTGTTGTCTTACTATCTAACAGGTTGTTAATTTGTCAATCTCATACAAGTCTGACAATTTTATTTCCCAATCTTCTAATGATAGTATCTCTGTATTCTTCCATTTCCTGACATATACACTTCAGGCCACAGTAATTATATGTAGTAGCACTTTTCCATTTTTTTCCTGATTGTCCATCTAGTATATTTAACATACTTATCAGTGGATTACATAACATAAAACTTGACCAGAAATATTTCTGTTGAACATGATTGATGAAAAACTTGAAAAAAAATAAAAAAATATATATTTATTTTATAAATTACCTGCCCCTAGAATAGTATTTGCCCAAATATGGAAGCAAGAAAACATTCCATCAAAGGAAGATTGGTTAGGATTTCACATACTATAAATGGATAAATTGACCAAAAGATTACAAAATGACTACTACAAAAAATACCTTAAATATAGGCTCATATGTGTGTTAAAGTTCAACTATAAATACTTTTTGATATAGCAACCTTAAAAAAATTGGAAAGAAAACATTATATCTATGCCGTGAGATGGCCTTTTATAGAAAGACTGGAAATAATAAAATACCGAAAAAAGTAGACAAGGAAGTAATAAATAATGTAGGATTGTTATATTTTTGTGATTGCTGTGTAAAATGAGTACATTTGTTGTGTAATTGCTTTCTTCTTTTAAAATTATTTTGAAAATAATTTGAATAAAAACTATTTTTTTTAAAAAATAAACTCCAAAGAAAGAGACGCCACCATTCTCTGAGGCAGCGGTGTGTCCCTCTGCTGAACAGCTCTTACTGGCATGAAGTTCTTCCTAATGTTAAAGTGGAATCTCTTTTCTTGCAGTTTGCATCCATTGCTTATGTGCTACTATTTGGAGCAACAGAAAACAAGCTTATATCATCCTCAACATGACACCCCTTCAGATACTTAGCACTATCATGTCACCTCTTAAATTCATCTTCTCTAGGTTAAACATATCCATTTCCCTAAGTGGTTCCTCATAGGACATAGTCTCCAGACCTTTCGGTTGCCCTCCTTGGCACATGCTTCTTTGTTGCCATTGTGGAACATTTTAAAGAGTAGCAATTGAGGTATCAATAACAGCATTTACTATAGAAGTGAGGAACCTCTAGCTCTACAGATTTTGGGGAACTATTGCTGCCATCATTCTTGGCCATTATGTTGAGTTGTTATGTATGCATATTTTAAATTTATATCCTGCTAGGATATTATTGCCCAAGTAGATGATAATTTTACTTATGTTATAAAGAAGATAATTTTGAGTTGTAACACTTGTAATCCTTAAATTTGTTTTGTACCAAGCTTCATGAAAAATGAATTCAGTTTAAAAAAAAAAGGCTGAAGCTTGTGGAAAACAAAATGTTTGTGCAGTCTTAAGTATAAATATCAAACTAGGTTGCAAGCTAAGTGTAAATATCAAATTTTATCAAAATTGGTTCATACATGTACATTCTAAAACTAGAGAACTTTCAAGTGTTAGTTCAAAGAATTAAGTAGAATAACCAAAAGCTTTCTACAGCCTTCGTTTTGGTCCAGTTATGGCATCAAGCGTGTATATTTGCTTATCATGACAGAAAGAAAGACAGACAGACACAAAGACAGACAGACACTTTAAAGTATTGTACAAGCTTGTTCAAAACATTATTACTGCTGCAGCACTCCTGTCAAAAATGTTATCTCAATGGGAAATTTCTCATTGCTAAATGTAATTTATAAAATGGCTGCTGTTGTATGGAGAGCATCCTCCTTCAGTCTATATTCCTGGTATAATTGATTCCAGATGGAATCTTATGTTAAGGATGAGTTTCAGGGTCATCAAAAATATCAGTAATAATAATGTATCTCCTAATCAGCACAGTATTACAAAGCCTTTTCAGAAAATATTACATAACAGTTGTTTAGTAGGAAAGAAGAGTAATTGGTCAGATCCTTGTTTTCCTCCTTGTCTTCCTTGCCAGCCAATTTGTATGATTTTAATCAAATAGGAAGGAAGGACTCAATGGTTGGACCAGGTTAAGGAACCATACGCCTTTCTTGTATGTTAGGTTCCTCTTCTTGATTAAACCTTCTTCCTTCCATACATTGGGTGTATAAACGCTGAGATGGAGTGTGATGTTATCAAGCCATACAACTGTTTGATGAAGCTGTCAACATTTGTGGCCATCACTACATCTTCTAGTAGTAAAATGTAAAGTTAACTCTGCTAAACTATACATTGGTGCAGTACAGAAGTCCCTTTCGGGCCGTCCCCAGGAGTGAACAGGGCTGGGGAGCGCGCAGCATTCTCACGCTCCCCAGCCCTAACACGTATGGACGGCACTATTTTTAAATGACGCTGTCCATACGTGTGCACTGTGATGACATCTTGGCGCGCTCCACGTCCAGATGGACCGGCATCATGGCGCCGCTGGAGGGCGTCTAGGGTGCCCTTTCTGTGGTGCTGAAAGGAGCTCCGAAATGGAGTTCCTTTTCAGGAAGTGCTTTGGTCCCGCGGCAACCAGATTTTAACCAGATAGTTAGGCTTTAAACTTCTAACTGGTAGATTTCTTAAAGATTGTTAGAGATTCTTCATAAACCATACTTTTGTCATGATTGTCATAAGTAGGTTAAAAATCTTTAGCAAATAGTCTTGGAATTACACTAATTGTCTTATCTTGGCAGCATGTACATTTGCTCTCTTTAAATGCTGTCAGAGCTTTAGCAGTCTTTAGAACTGTTCCGTACATACATGGGGTCTTTATAGATCAAGCACTATAGTCAGAGCTTTCACCTAAATTCATACGTATCTACTTTGTTCAGTGAAATCTCTTAACCTTTTCCCCTGTCTTTAAGTGACTGTCTTTAAGTGACAACAAATTAACTGAAATTCTTGGATTTCTTTTATCACACCAAGCTAAAGTCTACTGCTTCCCTAGCATTTTCCAAAAACAGAACTTAAACCGACTTTAAGAAATTAGTGCTCAGATTGTTGACTGTTTCTTTAGGGAAGAAGAAGAACGCCTGAGAAATAAAATTCGTGCAGACCATGAAAAAGCTCTGGAAGAAGCAAAAGAAAAACTGCAGAAATCACGGGATGAGATCCAAGCAGAAATTCAGACTGAGAAGAACAAGATTGTAAAGGGTTTGAAGAACAAAAGCAGCAAGCCTCTGCCACCGGTCCCAGTGCCAAATCTTGTAGGGATTAACAATGGAGATCCAGTGGAGCCAGATATTCGAGAAAAAAGGGAAAAAATTAAAGAGGTAAAAGATAGTATCGTCTGATTTTCATATAGCTATATTTCCTGTTGGGAGATAATTTCTCTAAAACAATAATGCATGTGGTAGCTAAGTTTATATCCTGCTGATTTTTATGCCCCACATTGGTACCTTCCTTTGTAAGTGGAGGTAAATTCTTGGTTGACAAGTGTGTTGTTTTGCTTTGTTTGCTGAAGAACTAAGAATAAGCACCCCCAAACATAGCAGCCTGGTAATAAATTCTGAACACCTTAATTCTGCAAAGAGACACAGTGAAAGGGATAAAAAGAAGGCATATTCCAAGTTACCTTTCTTCCTTTCTTGCTAAAACTAAGTATTAGCACCTCTGCTCTGAGGTCTCTCTGCAGCTCTACGATTGGGTGGCAACTGTGGAAACAACACAACAAAAAAACTTTTGACAGGCCCAGACTTTCTGAATGTAATTGCACAGCACCCTTTGCTTACATCTAACAATTGGGAAATGGTGACTTTGAGGATATTTAGGTGTGTAAATATTCTGTAAAAGTTGGAATTTTGTAGATTCCCAGTCCATGGCTACCTCACACATATAGCTGCTTCAAGAGATAATTGGATTGAGTGTTTATGCATTAAGCTCTCATTTTCCCCTGAATATTCACAACAAAATAGATTCTCCTCCTTTTATTAATTGATGTTTTGATAAGTGTACGAGTTTGCAATATATGTATATGTATTGTATACCTGTCCTCAGTCACCTCTCAACTGATGGCGACTGAATGAATTCCATAGGATTTTGTGAAGTTGAAGGCTTTCATGACTGGCATCCATAGTTTTTTGTGGGCTTTTTGGGTGTGTTCTGGAAGAATTTATTCCTGACATTTCACCTGCATCTGTAGCTAGCATCTTCAAAGAATAGTGGCATGCAGGTGTGTGGGGTATATTTACTGTGGTTGAGAGGAAGTTACATGTTAATCTCTGTGTTGGTCTGTTGGTGAATGGCAAGGCATCAGGGTGGGAGGATATGCTGATTTTTCTCGCTGGCCCAGTCTGCAAACTTGTCGATTGTGAAGAAAAACAGTCACCCAAAGAGAAGCTGTTTTAACTGTATATGAATGGAGTGACAGACAGAATAGAGAAACTGATGAGGAAACACAACCTCCAAATGATTTACAGACTGACCAAGAAAGCTGCATATTGTGTAGCTGTAGACAGTTCTACATAGGGACCAACCACAAATCAAGGAACATGGGAGACAGCGCAGACTGGGCCAGTCAGTAATATCACCAGTAGCAGAACACGTTATAAACTACCGTAACCTGGGCATAAAAAGCTATTTGAAAACACTGAAAATCTGGACCATGCCACCAACTATCAGGTCAGAATGCACAGGGAAGATATTGAAATCCAAGACACCTGGACAACTTCAACAGGAAAGAAGAAACCCTTAAAGTAAACAAAATTTGCCTATCACTCCTGAAAATCACCAAAATCAAGGCTCAGCACATGCAAATGAACATCATCTAGGGTCAGGGGTTTTCCCAGCAGATAGTGATCACTAATTAAACAGGCACTTAATCCTCTTTTCATGTCCTCCAACCCTGACGCCTTGCCATTCACCAACAGACCAACACAGAGATTAACATGTAAATCACTTCCTCTCAGCCAAGGGTCACACAGTATGTATACCCCACTCACCTCCATGCCACCATTTTCTGAAGATGCCAGTCACAGAAGAAGGCAAAATAGAATAAATTCTTCCAGAACACGACCACATTAAAAAAACAAAACAAAAAAAAACAAACAGGATTTTCTTTGCCAGGAATACTCAGAGGTGATTTTGCCAGTACCTATTTTACATGGTGGAGTGATTCTAGAGAACCTGTCAGTGCTGTAGTTCGGAAACATATTCCTTTCCTAAAAATGACACCTCCAGTTTGTAAAACTTCTAGGTATCTGTGTTTGAGAGCAATAAATGAGCTGGAGTTGACTGGAGGCCTAAAGTAATGTTCAACTAACCTTTTAACAAACATTTTGCAGAGCATGGTTTCCCTTACAAAGAGACATTAAAACAAACACACAAAAACAATTATTATTATGTCCCTTGTCTGGAAAGACCTCCAAACATAATAAACCTTTCCAAACTGAAGTTAGAATCCATTTAGTGCTGCAATGTTGGTTTTAGGTTTGCTATTGACACCTTTTGGAATTCTGATCCAATTAACCCATTCACATTAGGCAAAATAATGTTGGCCTTATCTAAGATAAATTGTGATGCTCATGTAGACCTTTTGAGCGCATTTAATCAGGCTTGAGAGAAGAGAAAATTGCCCTCACTGTTGAACATGCCAAATTAACCATAACAATAAATATAATTAGATAGGGAATGCAAACAGAAGGGGAAGGAGCTCAACGGTCAGACTCTTTTTGTCGAGCTACTATATGCTTGAGAGTTCTGGGAGAGTAATGGGAGCTAACTTGGTAGCTAGCACACCTCTAGAACTTACTGTTAGCCAGTTGTTTGCACGGTGGCAGAAAGAGGTGTGTCTAAAACTCATGTCAGTGCTATGAGTACATATGTACAGTAACTAAAAATGTAGTACTTGAAATGAAGACTATCTCCCGTAGCTTGTAAATATAACTGGTGGAGTCGGATTTAATCTGTGTATTTTTGATAAAATCTGAGCCAGAATTGGACAGAAAATTCAAAACTCTTCTGGTATGATATATTGAGTTAACTACATTCATATATTTTGTAGTTCATGATTCACTTGCGTTTGAAGCACCTCCAGACTTCAAGATACCTTTAACTTGAAAGAATGGTTGTATACTGTTGCAGTTTTAGTTAAGAGAAACTCAGGATATGTGATAGAAGTGTAACAATACTAATTTCTGTTAACTAATCTGTTTTTATTCATTTTCCATTCCTTAGATGATGAAACATGCTTGGGATAATTACCGGCAGTATGGATGGGGACACAATGAACTGAAACCTATTGCTAGAAAAGGACATTCCACCAATATATTCGGTACTCATTCTGAAAATGTCATATATCCTTTCCTTATACCATTGCACTATTGGTAAAATGAACAGATAGTGAATTGAAAAGAATTACTCACAGTTAACCAGCATTTTAATAGAGGGTTTTTTGGGGGGGATGTGGGGGAGTAATTCATATTGACATAAACGTATTGTCTTTCTCGTAAGTTCTGTGCTTTCCTCATAGGGAAAACACCTACATAGTTCACTTATGAGATCTTCCAGAAAGCCTGGGAAGATGGGAAAGGATGGCATTAAAATGCATTGCACTGCCTGAACAATAAATGTCTGAAGTATAAGAATATGAAAGTTACAGCTGATCCAGAGCAATCAGAAGAGAAGTATTCTGGGTAAAGCCAGATACTTTTTTTCACAGGTCACCATTGGACTTCACGCAGAAATTTTCTGTTATTCTACTTTTCCGCAGAAGGATGCTTAATTATTTTTATAATGTCATTTGTTTGTTTGTTTGTTTATAATGCATTGTTCTTTGGATGTGTTGAAATATGTGTGATCCATGTTTAGTGCTTTCATTTTTTTTATGTAAGGGAATCATAATACTTTATCTTAAAATCAATTACTTTTTGCCATTGATTCAGCATGTGAAATGAACCTGTCATTTTTTAAGTATAGTAACCATTGGCAAATGTTTCTTCATCAAGTCCCAGGTGATTGTGGACATGTTATGTTCTAGTCAGTCCTCCCCCCCCCCCCAAAAAAGTCCACATTACCAAATGCATTCACTGCTTACATATTGTGAGTTAAGGCTAGCTTTATAGATGGAAAATGTCATATTTTGGTGCCTGAGTGAATTTCGGAGTGCCTTAATTGGCATTCTGAATTTTTAGCTCCTTCGTTCTGTTACATCTGACCCTGGCCTCACCTGTGACAGCGAGTGTAAGGTTACTGCCTTCTGGAACTTTTTCCACACCAGTTTCTCCCTGTAGCTCTAGTATAATATAACTGGAAGTACTGAAGCAGAACTACAGAGACCTGGCTTTGTTTCTAGATGTCTACAAGTGGGAACTTTTAGCATAATGTTTTATCATCCCCGCGTCTCTAAAAGGAGTTCTTTTCTTGAGGGCTCTTACTAGCCAGGATCAGGAGCCTTGCAGGGCTTTCAGGGCTTTTAGTGTGCTGGGAATAAAAAAAGACAGCTCTTGACTTAATCCTCTGCAGCTAAAGACGTTAGGTTCAGGGCTGGCTACAAGACCCAGCACTGAATAATATATTGCTTCCTATTGGGTGAACATGTATGGTGGGGAGATAGTTGTTGGAGAGCAGGAAAAGAAAAGATGTCATTTTTCTTTTCCTTCTGAATTTTCTCCCAATGGTGAGGCACAAAATGCCTCTGCCTGACTTTGATCTTCATCTCTAGGGTACTGTAGAGATTAAAGCAGATTGATTGCCCACTCTCCTTCCCACCCCAAAAAGAGAATCTCTGCTTTCCATAGGTTTTGGAAACATTCATATTCTTTTTGATATATTTTGTGTTCTGTTTTTCCCCATTTTTCTTTAAATCCATAAATCAATATTCTCCTGTTGGGTTCTCTGCCAAAGGAAAGGTGGGATATAAATAAATTAAACAAACTTACAGTAATTACATTCTCCCCACCAGTATGTAGAAATCATAATCATTTTTGGTGAAGGCCTTTTTTTTGACTTGCCATGATATTGGTGGAAATTAATTAACAAAATGTTCATCTTTACAAGAATATAGAAGTTATTACTGACAAAATTTCTTTGTTGGAAGTAAGTAATACAGGTTAAGGGGCAAAACACCACCCTTGAGAAAGCTGTATTGGGACTTCAGTAACTGCATATCACAGCCCCAATCCACCTCTTTGCTGGCCCAAAAAGAAGCAGCAAATTGCAACTCCTTTTTGCACCAGCAAAAAGCTGGCTTTTCCTGCCCCATTGCAGCTTTATGGCCCTGCAGCATATAAACGCTGTGCCGCCAGAGTGCCTGGAAGCTGGTGCATGTCTGGGCAGCTGGGTGGTGTGAAGCCAGTTGGCCGGCAGTGCATAGGAGCAGTCTGTTTTGCCCCTAAATCTCCCTTACTTGAAATGGTTGGGACAGAAGTATTTTGGATTTTGAATCTTTTTGGATTTTGGAATATTTGTATATACATAATGAAGTAGTTTGGCGATGGGACCAAAGTCTAAACATGAAATTTATTATTTGTTTTGTGTACACCTTACACGCATGGCCTGGAAGTAATTTTTACAGAATATATCTAATATTGCTGTGCATGAAACAAAAAGCCAAAACAGACTGATTCGAAGGGGTGGCTTGCCGCCGCCCCTTTGATCGCTGGATTGGGGCTGTGGCATTCACATGCTGCAGCCCCGAGCTGGCTTATTACCGGCCCCAAAAGAAGTGGCAGAAAGCTGCTCCTTTTTGAGACGGCAAAAAAGTGGCTTTTCTACCTCCACCATAGCTTTACGGTGCTCCTGCGGTGTGCAGCGTATAAACACCACACTGCTGGAGCACTGCAAGGCTTGCTTGCCATGAGTTCCATCAGGTCGCTTCAGAGTGGCTTTCTGCGAGCTTGAGGGTATGCGTTTTCTAAATGACATGTCCTAAGGTGCTAGGAAGCTGTTACAAAAAGGGGTTGTCTCTTTTGACACAAAGTTTTTGTACGTTAACCATCAGAAAGCAAAGGTGTCACTGGAGCTTATCGCATGGACAAAACCTCCAACTGCACCCCAACAGGATGCAGCTGGGTTGCGGGATGCAGGGGGGAATTATTGCATGTAATTTGCTGCCAATTCCACTGGGTGAGCGTAGTGCGGCTGCATCCCAGGTCCCAGGTGCATTTTGGAGGTCACTTTTCAAAGCTGGGAGCTTTCTGACTTTGAAAAGCAGCCCCCGAAGCATGCCTGGGACCCGGGATGCAGCTGTGCTGCACTCATCCAGTGGAATGAATTATTTGCGATAAATACCACCCACAACCCGGCTACATGCAATAAGCTCCACTGTCTCAGCTACCCATGTGGACTATTTTGGATTTAGGAGTATTTTGGAATTTCAGAGAAGGGACACTCAGCCTGTGTTTTATAACTCTTCAGTAATGGTTCGAAGACCCAGTGGCTTTGGGTTGAGGACAAACTGTGTAACAGCTTCCCTAACCCATAATTGTGAAGACAATATTAAGTATTCACATATATCAGAGAAAATGAAATGAGCCAGCATGACATAGTATGCTCGTTCTCCTCCCTGTTCGCTGATTTGGGATCTGTGGTTTTGGTCCTTCGCAGGTTGCAAGCACGGAGGGACAAAATGGGGTGCACTCCCATGGCATGCTGCACAGAAGTATGCCTCCATTATAACCAACAGGGCTTGAATATCTGTGATATTTACGATTCATTGGGGGAGGGGTGCGTGGAATGGATCCCCTGCTAATTGGGAGGGATGAGTGTAGTTTGAATGTTGGATTAGGACTCTGGAAGACTAAGGTTGAAGTTCCCACTCAGTGTGGAACCTCAGGTGAGGAACTTGGGTGAGTTACACTCTGTCAGCCACAGAAGAAGGCAATGACTGATCAAAGCTCTGAGCAAATCTTGTCCCAAAATCCTCATGATAGGGTTGTTTTAGGGTTACCATAAGCCATCAAATAACTTGAAGGAACACAGAAAAATGAAATTAGTTACTTTGACAGGATATCCTAAGCATGCTCTCTGTTTCTGACAACCCCAACCTTAAGAATCAAACCAGCAACTATGTATGTATTCTCACCCTCTGCTGCATAGCCTCATGAGTTTTGTTTTTTAGTTGTTAAAGTAACAGGAAGTGGCATATAAAGGTGAATAAGTGATTAACATTGCATTCTAGATTGCTAAATTTTACAATAAAGGTGATAATGCAACATTTCCCCTGCCAAATGAGGTTTAATGGACTTATATTTAATCACCCCTGAAGTGCCTGGGTTATTGATTAGTAGGCACAAATTGTTTCCATGTGAGTCAGTTTTACTTTTTCTTTCTTCTCCTCATCTTTTTTGAAGTCTTCATGTTGACTGGCTAGATCTTCATTATTTGGAATGCTGTTAACCTCCTCAGTCTGTGTCTTCAGGTTAGATAACTCCTCAGTGAATTTGATGTTGGTATTCAGCTTTTCCTTTTGGAATGTGATGTTGAGAATTTATTTCCCCCTTCTTGTTGACAGAGTTATTCCTTGGACTCTTTTAGTAAAGAATGGTCCTCTTCAGAGCCTGTACCCGTCCAAAAAATCATCACTTCTTTGCGAGAAAAAGCAACAGTCAGGATAGTGATGAGTATACAGGGCACCAAGTATAGGAGAGTTGACTGACTTGCTTGCCAGAATATTGCAGCGAGAAAAGTCAGCAAGAGACCATAGCTGTAAGCAAGGGTAGATGCTAGAAAATAGACCCCCGAGGAATCAACTTGAACATCAAATCTGTGGCAGTAGGCTACTAGGAAGCCAGGAAGTACAATATCTCCAAGACCTACAGCCGAAAAAGAATGATAATCCAGAATTGAAACTGAGGGTAATACTGGTACTTTTAACAGAAAGGGTATGTTTTCTGGGTCATATGAACCCAAAGCTGTCACACTGGTGACACTTCTTGTTTTGATTAGAAAAGGAGTGATGAGAAGACAGACTGCATCATAAAACATATGAGCCACAAGAAACAAGAAACAGTTCTTTAAGTTTGGTATATGAACTGTTCTCAGAATGTAGATGCCAATAAACATCCCTAAAACGTCTTGCAAAACCCAACCCCAAGCTGCCTTATTTCGGAAGATAATCCACAGTGCACTGGCAGACATGCACATCAGTGCCAAGAGTGATGCTCTGATCTCTAGACCTTTGTGGAAACATGAAAAATGGATCACAGATCTTCCAAATGGGAATTTATTCACAAATGGAGCCAAACAACTATATAGGCTAAAAGATGCATATAGACAGTAAATGCCAGTCATTACATGTTGCACATAATCACAGCAGCAGTAGAGAGAGAACAGTATAAAACTGGCCATTGCTATACACATACACGTAAAGTAGACAGTGGTATCAATTATTACCTCTTCAGAATTTTCTGTTTGGCATTGACTTTTGATACGTTGCTTTTTTTTCTCTGTGCATCCTGCCCAGTAGCTTCCTATAATAACAGTGCCCATTGACATCAGGTAGATGATCCCAGTTTGATATAGCAAGTGAGTGATCAGGTTCTGGAACACCAAGTAGAGAACATCTCCATCACTGAGCAGAACCCCTGGGATAGTAGTCTCTTCACAGTGGCCCCAGTTGGATGTAGATCTCCAGCTTCTCATTGGATATGGAGCATCGCCACCAAGAGTCAGCAACCCCTGGGTTCTGTTTATCTGGTGAATTCTGGCATTCTCAAAGAGATTGCAGTTGCCCTCTCTTATAGATGCAATTCTGACACTGAATCCTCCTCTGTCGTTGTCATCTTCCCCAAAGAATGAAGGTAGGCAACATATGGCTGAGTAAGTGAAATTCTGAGTTAAAGGCTGAAGGTCAAACCACTGATTCTTATTACCCTTCTGATGTGATTTTATCCACTGTGAAGGGAAGAGGAAGCAGTAATCTCCTCCTTTTTCTGGGCTGATGTGAATGACACCTGGGTTCTCAGCAAGCACAGATGGAATAAAGAGCAAAAACAAGCAGGCCCGCATCAGCACTGTTGCCCTTGATATGCCACAGTTCTCCCTCATCTTTCTTAGGGCTTGTGAAAAAGGCGTTCTGCCCCCTTTTCTGGTTTTGGGTCCTGGGGCCTAAGTTTTGCTCTGAAACTGCTTGCTACATGGTAAGCTCTTCCTGATACCCTTACCCTTTACTCTCACCATGGCTATATCCCCAAGCCTTGTTTATTACATAATAAGCCCAGCTTTTTACCATGGAGACAGACCTTCAGTATTGTCTGATGTACTGAAGGCTTCATCTCTCCCATTTTGCTCTTGCTTTTACATAGCATGTTGTTTCTACTTCTTTGCAATTATAGTAGGAATTATTTACTGCTTTTGTTATGTAATATTTTATTTACTCTGTCAGAAGCAGCTGCGATGCACACATTTATCTTCATAAAGATTGTCTCCTCAGGTTTTTACTGCAAAGTCAGCTTAAATATTGTGACAGGATCTAGTAGAATAATGAAGTGAAGGTGGAAGAATGCCAGGAGAGTATCCCTTTCAGAGGATCACAGTGGATGATGGGGCAATAAGTTGTCAGACCTTTTCCCATCGTAAATGAACATAGCCTTATGGCTTACCGATTAACCTATGGTTAATAAGAATTATTACTGGACAACAAGTCAAGGCTCTTTCCCCATCAGGGGGAGGTACTGCTCCTTTAAAGAGATATTGCAAACGTTCCCTGGTTTCAGACACACAGCCATGTCTAATCATTGCTGCTACCACACTGAAGAATTAATGCAGTTTGACACTTATTTTATCTGTCATGGCTCCAGCCTATGGAATACTGGAATTTGTAGTTTGTTGTGGCACCAGAACTCTCTGAGAGAGAAGGGTAAATATCTTATAAAATTACAAACAGAATTCCATAGCATCAAGCCATGGCAGTTAAAGCGGTGTCAAACTGCATTAGTTGTGCAGTGTAGATGCAGCCCATGTCTGCCTAATAGTAGCCAAATCCTTCAAGTGATTTGTCTCACTTGGAATGGAGAGCACAGAACTGAATATTTGCTCCGAGATGGATATAATTCTTTGATAAAGTGTAATTCTGCAACTTGTTCACCTAGCTGACTTCATTTGGCTTCATCTTTTGTGTCATCTTTGCCCTCTTTGCTCTATTTCTACTTCTCTGCAGATACAATACTATGGTTTACAATACCGTGTACTCTCTACTGTTTAAAAGAAAACCTTAAAACAAATGGGTTATTAATCTTACTGTTTGTAATCACATCAGACTTTGACCATTTCCTTCGGTATCTGTTGCAGCCACCACATGACATGAAAACTATTACAAGTGAGCCTCTACAGTTGGGGGGGGGGACATTTTAAAACGTACAAATTATAAATCTAGAAAAATTCTATATGTGCAAATGATGGCAAAAAATGGGTCTCCAGTAAGAATTCTGGTGGGGCCTGCTACTTTTAATAAAATTGTAGAGAATTTACCTGGTTGATTGCTAGTAGAAGAAGGTAGAATACAGATTTTACTATCTTGAGAGCAATTTCATTAGTAGAATTTGAAAAGGGAGCATACAACAAAAATTACCAGATCTGTCTGGGAAAAAGTTACTAATATTGGGGTAATATATAAAATATGGATGTCCTTGTAGTATAGAGAATACAGAAGCACATGTTTGACTGTTTCAACAATGCCTGATGGGCAAGGACGACACTTTGGGAATAATTGATATGTATTTCCCCAGTCAAAAGGATGATGCATACAGCAATAAAATGTGCCAAGTTAAAGGCTCTACAGTACTGAAGGACCTGTAGGGCATTAAAATAATTGCCTGGGACATTTTTTAAAACTATAATTCCCGACTGCTGGGTAGTTCTAAATCTTCATGATACATGCTGCATCTTTTGTTTGATTGTCTTTTTAGTCTGGAGAATTCCACTTGTACATCTGACAGGGAAAATCAGTATCACTGTAGTTTCTCTTCAACAGCTATTAGGATGGATCCAGTAAGATGACAGGGTTAGGCCAGGCGGGTTGAAAATTAATTTGAGCCAGTAACTAATTATATGAAACTAGGTAGACGGTTCTAAAGGAACCATATTGGCTTCTAGTCTAAGGCATTGGGAATGTAGTGAGGTACATCGCAGATATTTCTCAGGAATTTCAACTATATTGTTTCTGAGAGGTGAAAGGATTACTGTATATACTGATGTATAAGTCTAGAGATTTTAGTCCAAAAATAACTTATCCATGGTCAATGTAAGTACAGTACTGTACCTTAACTCTCATAAAAATAGAAACCATCCTCTGGTGAAATGCAAGAGTGTAATCTGTCCTGGAAGCACTATTCCTCTATTCTCTCATCCATCCATCCTTCAGTGTGAACACAGTTATGCCTTCTGCAACTTTCTAAGTTCTTTGGCATTGTTTTCCTTTGCTTCATCCTTTAAATCCTTTGTTTCATGATCCTAAGTCTTACCCTCGACTTATCCACGGGTCATATCAAAATTCATCATTTTGTCCCCCAAACCTGCCCTCGACCTATACCTGAGATCAACTTATAGTTGAGTATATACGGTAGTATATGCACAGCTGTGAGCCATATAACATTAGGTTAGCATTTTACCCTGGAAGATCTTATCATATATGTGAAACTCCTTTAGAAAAAAGGAGACTAAGAATAGTATTGACATATCTTTGAACATTCCCAGTAAGTTATGCAGTCTAGGCTGTCCATTACTCAGATGATAGAATGTTTGTTGTTATTAACTTCCCTTGAGTTGATCTCAACCCATGGCAACCCTGTTGATGAGACATTGCTATGACTGCCGTGCTTAGTTCTTGTACGTTCATGCACATGACCTCCATCTCCAGAGTCCATCCATCTAGCATGTGGTCTTCCTCTCTTTATACCTCCCTCCACCTTTTCTAATGTTATTGAGTCATGCCTTCTCATGATATGTCTGAAGTACAATAGCCTAAGTTTTGTCATCTTGGCTTCCAGGGAGATTTCTGGCTTGATCTGCTCTAGGATCCATTTGTTTGTTTTTTTGGCTGTCCATGGGATCCTCAACACTCTTCTCCAGCACCACATCTCAAATGAGTTTTCTTCCTATCTTCTTTCTTAACTGTCCAGCTCTCACATCTATACATGTTAATAGGGTATACAATGGCTGTGCTTAGTTATATATCTTTGCATTTTAGTATGTTTTCTAGTTCTTTGATAGCCAGTCTCCCCGTTCTTATTTTGATTTTCTTGCTACAATCCCCATTTCTATCAATGTTTGAAGTATGAGAAGTCTTTTATGAGAAGTCTTTTATTATTTCTACTTCTTCATTGTCTAGATTAAATTTGTGTAGATTCTCCCTGCTCATTATTTTTATTTACTTTATGTTCAACAATAAGCCTGCTTTTGCACTTTCTTCCTTTCTCTCTCTCTCCTCTCTCTCTCTCTCTCTCTTTCTCTTCCTGGTCCCTAGTGCTTCTTCCTTTCCTGAACCCCACTTGGACCTCTGGGATTTCTCTCCATGTATGGTTGGAGTCTATGTTGCAGAACTTTGAATGTGATTTTGCTTGCATGGGAGATCAGCGCCATGGTCCTATTGTTGCTGCAGTCTCTTGTGTCTTCCTTTTTGTGGATGAGGATGTATATTGATTGCTTCCAATCTGTTATCCATTGTTTTGTTTTCCATCTCTGTTGACATATATTAGTTGGAACTGTAGTTGACTCTGTCAGTGTGGATTGCAGAAGTTCAACTGGGATATTATCTGCTTCTGGTGATTTGTTTTTCGCCATTTCTCTCATTGCAGCGCCCACCTCACTTTTTAGAATGTGGGGTTCATCTTCATATGACTCTTAGTTCCATATGTCATTCATTGTATCATCTCTTTTATATAACTCTTCTATGTATCTCAGAGCTTGAGGTGGTTGAGGGATGGCACTTGTGGTCTCGTCCAACTCTATGATTCTATGAAATATCCCCTCCACTGCTGCTACCACTGTGAGGTTCTTCTTAAGGAAGGAATTTGGACTGTGCAGAGTTGTGACTGGAGAAAAGAGTGCATGTGGGGTGGGGTGGGGGACTGTGGTTGCAATGGGGCCCGTCTTTGTCCTTTGTATCCTTTGTTATATGCCCCTTGCCTCAGCTTAGCCACAGGTCATATAAAAATCTTTATTTTTGGCCTGAAAACCTGCCCTCGACTTATATATTAGGTCAACTTATGCACAGGTGTGTCTTTAAAATTTATTCATTTAATTTGTTTGTTTATATGAATGGGACCCAAGGTGGCTCACAGATAAAATTGGTTAAAAACTTAACAACAAAAATTTGAAAAGAATTAAAATAATGTATTTGAAACTGTATAAAATTACATTTAAAAACAGAAAAGTTAAGAAAAAATATAAAAGACAGGATGACTGTGTCATGTGCATAAACTGAGTGGTTTACTAATTTTGGAGGGTGAATTTGACAAATATTGTATCACAGAGTATTAATTCAGGGTATATTAACCGAAGAGAGTTAATATAAAGATTACATAAACATATGTAGAATACATTTCCTGTTTCACTCCTCTCTTGACTGGGATCAGGGGCAACAGATATCTTTATGGATTGCATCTTACTCTCAGGAAATTGTCATGCGACTTGGAAATTAGTACAACCCAGAGAATTTTGCCCAGAGTCTTTCCCAGTGAATGGTATTAAAGTTGACAAAGGTGGCATGGATTGCCCTATGAGACCTGACCTTGTATTTCTGTTGAATGAGACATTGCTCAATGGTTAGTGCCATTTTTTTTACAGCAGCACCCTATCTATTGCACACCCTCTAAATGGAAGTCTTGCTGGCTCAATCTTTGCTGAATTTTAGACAAACAGTAAAACTGTACTGTTTTATAAGTTTATAAAATGGTTTTAGTCTGTTTGTTTTTTTAAAGTCTTTTATTTCTATGGATTGTATATAATTGTAGGTTCCTGAAATTCAATGAAGTGATATATAAATAAAGACAATATAAATTATATATGAAATAAGTAAGTAATGCATAAATTAAATAACTTCTGTATGATTAAAATTGATTGACTGTTTGCTGAAAAACAGAGGCTTCCATCTAAAGCAAGAGATGATGAAATACCTCCCTATCTCTATTTTGGTTCAGTACGTGTTGGCTAAGAAGGGGATTCACTGTCCTGAGTAGATGTAATTTACAGTAGTATAGTTAATTTTCATTTGTCATGAATGTGAGCAAATATTCTTGGATTTAACAGTGGCAAAATACTTAAGAGTCTTAGATTTTGTGAAAGTTCAGACTAGGACTTGGAGCCGATTTACTGCCTTGATGATATCAGAGCTACCAGTCTCTACTAATTTGATCTATCTGGGAAAGAGTGGAAGAATGAAATGAAAAATCAAATAATTAACATAACAAAAAGAATATACAGTATTTAAAAGAAGCCAGTAGATTTTAAAAGAAGGAATTTTGGAAACACATGAGAGAGAGAGAGAAAATCCAGACCTTAGTAGAACAGAAATGAGTTGAAAAGGAGAAAGAGGGACTGCAATAATAAGTTGCCATTTGCAAGAGAGAGCAAAACTAAAGGCTTAAGTAGAAGCATAGTTACCTCTTTTCTGTATGTTTTTGGATCACCTAAGGTAT
Source organism: Urosaurus nigricauda (assembly GCA_034509955.1). NCBI lineage: Eukaryota > Metazoa > Chordata > Lepidosauria > Squamata > Phrynosomatidae > Urosaurus > Urosaurus nigricauda. The sequence continues at coordinate 126,510,091 of JAOEGL010000002.1, forward strand.
ACTTTCTTTCACAGATGCAATGGTATGTATAGGCCACATTCCCCAAATGACTGTGAAATGCAGAAATTCTCCCGGGGCCATAGAACAAAAAAGTTGTTCTGGAATCCTTCTCAAGAGTTCCTAGTGTCCTTGTCCATAAAGTTGTCAAATATGTCTTAAATGTAGGATTTTCAAAGCCATGTACGAGTCAGAATAATAATAATTTTAAAAAACCTTTAAAATATAGTGTGCATATAAGAACAGACTGAAGAGCAAATATCCTTTTCTTTAGTGAATCCTCCCTTCCCCCAGCAACTATCAAATAACCATGGTGTCACCTGTACGTGTATATTAGCTTGATAACATGTTGGATAAAGGAATAAGAAAGCTTCCATAATTGTTCCCTCCCAACTCTTGATGCGTGTGTTCAAGTCATCTGTTGACTTGTGTCAACCTCATGTATTTCACAGGATTTTCTTAGACAAGGAATACTCAGGTGGTTTTGCCAGTTCCTTCATCTGAAATACATTTGGTCCAGCACATTTGCAGGAGTTAGGGGCACAGGACCCTGTGAAGGTGGAAAAACTATGAATATTCCCAGTGGCTACCTTCCTTGAAGGCACCTTTTGGGGGATGGTGAGGGGTTGGGGAAGGGTTGCCAACACTGCTGGTGTTGCATTGGGGGGCTCACTTGCTCTCCCTGCCTCTTTCTCCACCTGCCTGCTGATTTCATTTCTTTCCCCACTTGCCTAGCTGCCCCCAACCTGCCTGTTTGCTTCTTTCCCCACTCATCTGTTTTTCACTAGTTCCATCTTTCCTCCTCTCACCCACTCACTCCTGTTCCCCCCTGCTCACCCCTTTCCCTGCCTTCCTTCTCTGCCTCTTTCTCTCACAACAGGAGTTCATGTAGAGATGCTGGGCACAGCAGAGGGAAGGAGCTTGGAAGGGCGGCAAGGGCAAGCAACAAGGAGACAGTGAGGGATGTGTGGGTGTGGAGCCCCCTCCGTCCTTCCTCTACAGGGTAACACTGCCACAGCTGCCTCCATGTGGGACTCACTCATCCCCAAGGACTTACTCACCCCTTGGGAGACTCACAAACCCCCTGCTTCTTTCCCCTCTTGCCTGCTCACTTCATCTCTTGCCCCCCTTGCTCCCCATCTCTTTTCTCAGTTTGCCCATTTGCCTCTTTCCCTGTCTGATTGCTCCATATCTTTATCCTGCCCTTCTCTTTCCCACTTCCCCTTCTTCCCTCCACTCGCCAACTCACCTCTTCCCCCCCCCCCATCCACCTCTTTCCCACTCCCGCCCACCTCTTCTCCCATCTTTTTTTCTTGCCCCTTTGCCCACCTGCTTTTTCTCAGGCTGGACCATTTGCCCTCTTTCTCTTTCACCCACCCATATTCTCCCTCATCTCTTTCCCATGCCTATTTGCTCACCTCTTTCACCTACCTGCTCAAGGAGCCCTGGGGATGCAGTGAGAGCTATGTGCACTCACAAACCATAAGGTTGTGAGTTCAATTCCAGCCAGGGGGCTGAAGCTCAACTCAGGCTTGCATCCTTCCGAGGTTGCTAAAATGAGTACCCAGATTTTGTGGGTAATTAGCTTCCACTTTGTAAAATGCTTAGAGAGTGCTTAAGTGCACTGATAAGTGGTATAGAAATGTACTTGCTATTGCTACTGCTATTGCTCTTTTCCCCTGCCTTGCCCTTTGTGGACTGGATCTTGATGTAAGCTGATTTAAGAATACATCAGTGAATCATCAGAGTGCATGTCTGTGTGTCTGTGGGGAGAGGGGAACAGACATACAACCACATAGAATCTTGTGTGGTCTACGTTCCCCTTCCCCCAGGGTTCATTGATGAGTTTTTAAATTTACAAGCAGAAAGCATCTACAAGGAATCTCTGAACAATGAAGGGCTGTGATTTTTGCAACTTTCTTCTGGAATTTCCATCCTTTCTGGGTGTTGTTTCCCCCCCCCCCCCCCCTTTAGCATGTCAAGGCTTGGGAATACACTCACTAATTTTCTGAACTTGTTAAAATCAGGTTTCCTGAAGTCCATGTTCCATGTTTCACTATTTTTTTCTTTACCTTTCCTCACAATTATGAATTCTTGTATTACATGGTCATTTCTCCCTCAAGTACTAATTGCTTTGAGCTGAGTGACCAAGTCCTGCCTGTTGATTAGAATCAAATCCAGTATTGCCTATCCTCTTGTTCCTTCCTCTGTCTTTTGACATAAGAAATATTCTGCAATGCACATCAGGAATTTATTGGAGAGCCTGTGCTTAGCATCACTCCTTCCCACCTCTTTTTGGCTTTTTGGCCTGTAGTAAACACCTACTATAATATTGCTTTTATTTCTTTCTCCATTTATTTTTATGCAAATGTTCTCATTGGTCCATTCTGATCACTCTCAAGGACTTCTGTAAAACTGAATTTGTCTTTGACATATCATGCTACTCACCCTCCTTTGTTACCACATCTATTCTTTTTGAATATGTTATACTCTTCAATTGTAATATTCCATTCGTGTAAGTCATCCTACCAGGTCTCTGTTATGCCTATAAAATCATATTTATCCTCCTATACTAAGACTTGAAGCTCATCTTGTTTCCTAAACTATATACATAGATGTATAGATGGTGGAAGCTTTGTTTTTTCTCGCCTATTAATTTATTGTTTTCAATGGAAAGAAATACATTTTAAAACAAAAACAAAAATGCCTGGCAAGGACATATGAATTATCAGGTGCATTTGTCAACTCTAAGTAGAGAACATCTGGGATGTGGCATGTTACACTTTCAGCTGCTAAAGGAAAACTTCACATGGAAGGGAGAAAGATGACCTGCTTAAGCCCTTAACTACTCATAATGCATTCTGAGATTTCTTGGGGTGGGAAGACTATTTAGTCCAGTATTCTGTTGAAACAACAGTCACCCATCAGTTCATGGTCACTATCAACTGATACATACAAGCATACTGAAGAGGAAATCCTGCATGAATTTTTCTGGTCCTCTTTTATAACCATGCAAGATGGTAGTCATCCTATTTCATATGGTCATGAAACCCACAACTTAACTATGTGCTTGAATGACCATGTCTTTATCTTCCATTCCAGCTACATTGTAAAGAGAAGATGGGATATAAATGTAGAAAATATATAAAAGAAACAAACATTTTGATAGAATTCCTTGGCATGGAAGTTTGATTTGCACTTGGAGAAACTGGCTTTTAGGAGCGGTGGCGGGGCGGGGGGAGAGAGCAAAGCATAGTTTTAGATTGTAGATAAATAATAGCATTGGCCTAGAAGATTATCTTTTTAAGTGAAACATTTATAATGAAAATTCTTGTGGTTTTGTCTCTAGGAAATTCTCAGCTGGGGGCTACCATTGTTGATGCACTTGATACCCTCTATATTATGGGACTTCATGATGAATTCAGAGAAGGGCAAGAATGGATTGACAATCACCTGGATTTCAGTGTAGTGAGTAAAAATTATTTTATTTTATTGACTTGTCCTTGTGTGTAGAAACTAGAGTTTGATGATGAGCTTTTTTCTAGCTAACCATTGTTAAGAATAACAGTTGCTTGTCCAAGTTTGGGCATAACACGTAATGGTGATGAATTAGAATGACAGTTTGTGAAAGTTTCCAATTTTTCCTTCCTGTCAGTGATGGAGGAAGAAGGAGAACGATTGTGAAACATACAATTTCAGTGCCCACTGTAGCTCATTCAACTATGATTTATTACATGATTCAGCCATGGATTACTATTACATCCAAACAAGACCAGTATGTCCTGTTCATTATATCTATCTCAGTATGCATTCTGAGTTTCTGCTTTTCTTGAGGTGGCTAATATTTATCATAACTTTTACAGGTTGACAGCTAGAAGGATAAGCTGTTAATTTGTCTGCACACTTATTAAATATCACTACAAAATCTGTTCCATCTTAACAGATGGATTTATATAACCAAAGAATCTGGTACAGGAACACACAGGAATATGTATCACATGTAAGTGTTCTCTGTTGGCATCTAGCATGTATCTAAAGCATATCTCTTTTTTTCTATTTTAAGAATTCAGAAGTATCTGTCTTTGAAGTCAACATTCGCTTCATTGGTGGCTTGCTTGCGGCTTACTATCTTTCTGGACAAGAGGTGTGTTCATTATTAATTATTTTTGAAAATTTGTACAACTTGTCACAGAAGTGTCTTAAAGGAAACAAAGGCCTCGCTTCTAGCAGTTCCTCTGTAGCTTCACTAGCATTTTAAGATGTGACTTTCAACCATTTTCATCTCATGACACACTGACAAAAGTGCTAACATTTTCAAGACACACCATTAGTTTTTTAAAGACTCATTAAAAAAAATGAATATTAAGATTGTGCTTCGTGTTCAATCACTAAAATTTTCTAAGGCATTATTAAAAGCACCAAAAGGGTGGGAAACAGGAAAGGAGGGGCTGGCCATTGGTCTGGAAAAGTCAGTGACCAATCATCAGCTGAGTCTTTATGACGTGTTGTGCACCCTGACTCAATGACTCTCAAAGTCATCTTGCCTGTGGATGGGACATGCTTCTTCCATTCCTTCCCCCCACTTCCCCATGAACTGCAAGGCACTGTCTTGTGTGCCAAAAATAATATTTCTTTGATCAGACCCCAGCTGGCTTTACACCCTCACCTGTTCATGCCTCCCCCACACCTCCCTTACTGGTTTCTTCCTTGCCACATATCCCCATGCACATAGAGGCATTTTCCATCCACCACACCACAGTGCTCACCCTTCCTCTGCCACGGAGAATTCTGAGGCAGAAGCAAAGGGGGAGTATCTGCTGCTGTTTTAAGAATAAGGAGAATGGTGAGCAGTTGCTTTAGTCTCCTTAGCAACTGTGCTCCTTCACTGCCACCTCCTTTATTCAGATGTTTGCCAGGCTCAGAGCCATTGACTAGGAAGTGAAGGAGCGAGAGAAGCAGAAGGAGGAGCTTCTTTCCTTTCTTGCTCTCATTCTCATCCATTTATCTGTTATTTAAAGTGGATATTCATATTCGCAAATCTCATAACACTTTTTTAAAAAGTCAAACACTTAGTCCAGTAGAATTCAACCTGCACAGCACTTTCTGTAATTTATCTGTGACTCACTGATGTGCCACACCCTTGGACCTTTTGTGAGACACATGTATTAGACTCATTTGGACAGTAGTGTGTAGATTATTTGGGGAGCAGGCTCTGAATCACAAGCGGCAGAGACTTAGGTTGATGTCAAGCTGGCCGTGAATATGCTACTGTCTGACTGTCTGGATCTCTAAATAGACTGTGAGCACTGTTAGATACAGAATTGCAAATCTATTAATGGTTTCTCAGTGGGTGTGTTTTGCTATGCTTGGAAAGGAAATAAAGGTATAGGAAACTGACTGAACTAGAGATCGAAGAGCAAGGGCTCTTAAGCCCTTACTCCTCCTAGTGTAGTGCAAAAGTAACAAATCACAGGAGCCAAAAAGCATGTCACCATAATCATGCACTTATAACTGAATATCAGACAAATTCTACAACGCGGTCTTGTAATAATATGATATACAAATTAATTATTTTGTTTACTTTACACTTCTGTCCCAGCTTTCTCTCTAAACGGGAAAGTTTATAATCTTGCAAAATATTTTTGTCCACTTGTACTTGGTAATATTGATTATGTGTCACCTTTTTTGAGTTTTGAGATGAAAGTTTCTGGTAAATCCAGGTGTTGTCCTGTTTGTTTTGTTAGAAAAACACACACACCTGTTTTGAAATCTGAAGAAATTGCTACATGAAACAAATCTTGCTGGAATCTTGTTATTCCCAATATATTTGTTGTTTTTTTTTAAAAAATAGTATATTTCACAATGTTCCATATAGTTTGCAACCCACTTGAAGTTAAATTGGTATTTATTGAGTTACAAATGTATGTTTAGGGTTTCTTGTTCCTGTGCTTTTTGTTTCTGTGGATTGTGTGTGTGCACGCACATATACATACATACAGTGGTCCCCCGGGTTACGAAGGTAATCTGTTCCGGATTACTTTTCGTAACCCGGAAGTTTTCGTTTCCCCGGGGGACCGCATTAGGAGACGGACCGCGCGGCCGATTTAAAGGGGCCGCGCAGTTTTTCTCCTTCGCATCCCGGGGGTTTTTGGTCCCACCGGTTTCGTGTCCCGGGGATTTCGTTCCCTGGGGGATTCGTAAACTGGGGGACCACTGTACATGCATGTATACCATGTCCTTAATGATTCTGATAAGCAGTGAGAAAAGAGCCAGAAGTGAAAAGGTTACTCCGTGCTGAGCCATTTACAATTTCTGAACATATTCATAGCCTTAATGCCCTCTCTAATTGTCTCTTTGTCAGAGTCTTAATACCCTCTCTAATTGTTTCTTTGAACAACTGGGTTCAGTTGTTCTTCCATTTATGCTTCTCCCTTCTGTTGACTTCTGTGGTTGTCATTATAGTTTGATGTTGCATTTATTTTTAAGTGGAGCTTCTCTTTTTCTAGGCAGCAAAAGATTGTCCACCTGAGTTTTGCAGTCATAGGGAAAGATTTGGCATATCTGAGAGTGGGTGCATAAACTTCTTAATTCTGTCTGTATACCACTCTGGACAATATGGAGAGCTCCGACTCTTTCATCATTCATGCTTGAGATTGAATGTATTGTCAAAACCCATAGTATATCACATTTATAACTAATAATACCAAATTACTAATGTATTAATGCAGGCTGAAAATGTATGGAAAGGATGTAAATCAGCTACTTGGAGAATCCCAAGATTTTGTAGGGAAATATGTTTTAGGTTCATTTTGGCACCAATATTGTAGAATAATATAATATATAATACTGGCTGAGATAAAACTCTCCAGTGGTTTTCAGGGAAGTGCTCTTCTTATTGTCACAGGTGGGTCAATGAGAAGTAGCAGGCTGTGGGTTTATGTGCTCATAATCTGAGAATGTTGAATTTCGTGGGGCTTATCCCACAGTAGGAGAGACTCATACTCTGGAGATCAGGTTTAGATTCCCCACTTGGCCATGAAAATCTACTGGGTGACTTTGGACAGTCACACTCTCTCAGCCCCAGAACCCCCCCCCCGGAAACTCCACCTTAGGGTCGCCATAAGTCAGAAATGACTTGAAGGCACACAACAATAAGGACAATAATCCTAGAGTAGACAAATGCATCATTGTGATATACATGATGGACAGTCATTTGATCTTCTTTCTTCTAGGTTTTCAAGATAAAAGCGGTGCAGCTAGCAGGAAAACTTCTTCCTGCTTTCAACACACCCACAGGGATTCCATGGGCAATGGTGAATCTGAAAAGGTATGACATTTAGAAAGAGGAGCATACTGGCAGTAAGGGGTTGTGAAATATATATATAAAACCATATTTGGTAGATTTTTGACTTTTCAAAATCTCTTAAGGATTTTTCTTTATAATCAGTATAAAGGCTATATATGGCATCGTATTTCTTTTTTCATTCTGCTTTAAGTGGTGCTGCCATATTAAGCTAGAATCATAGAATTGGAAGGGACCACAAGGGCCATCTAGTTGAACCTCCTGCCATGCAGGAATATGCTGCTAAAGCACTTGGTAAGATGGCCATCCCATCTCTATTAAAAACCTCCAAAGTAGAGGCCACCACTCTCTGAACCTGTTCGCAATATTCAAGTTTGTGTGTCACTCTTTCATTGGAAGTTCTTCCTCAGTCCTTCCACTCACTTCCCCTCCAAACCTGTGTTTGTTTGTTTCCTGTCCCTTTTGAATTGTTTTTTTTTTCTCTTCCCAGTGGTGTAGGTCGCAACTGGGGTTGGGCATCAGCTGGCAGCAGCATCTTGTCAGAGTTTGGTACACTTCACATGGAATTCGTACACCTGAGCTACCTGACTGGGAACCCTGTATACTATGAAAAGGTTAGCTTTGTGGTCTCTTTCTGGTGGGATGCAGTGGGCCCTCGGTATCCACTGGGGTTTGGTTCCATGATTCCCCCCCCCCCCCCCGCCCCATGGATACCACAGTCCAGGGATGCTGAAGTCCCATTAAATGCAATGGATAGTACAATGGTGTCCCTTATATAAAATGGCAAAATCAAGGTTTGCAATTTGGCATTTATATTTTTTTTTGAATATTTTGAAGCTGTGGATGCTTGAATCTGGATAAAGAATCCACGGATGCGAGGCTGACTGTACATTTTCATTTCTTTATGACTGTTGATATAGAAAAATGCATTAATATTGTATTTACACATATAAAGAGCATTCAAGGATAATTTTCATTGCAAATTATTACCTATAAATACTCATCTAAAAATGCCTGAAGTTTTTGTAATAATTCCCCTTTTTAAATTTAGGTTATGCATATTCGTAAACTACTTCAAAAAATGGACCGCCCTAATGGACTTTATCCAAACTACTTGAATCCAAGGACTGGGCGCTGGGGGCAGCGTGAGTATTCATTTCATACTTATGTCAAATTTGGCACATGGTTATTTAGAAGACCAATTTGCAAGCTTCAATCAAGCCACATTTTGGCCATCTTTGCTTGCTCTTTCATTCTTTGTATTCTCCACGTATCAAACCGTATGTTGGCTCCACAGCAGAAGAAAACTGCATTCAAACTATGGTTTCCAGTTATTTGGAAGCTGGTTTGAGGTAACAGTAGTATGTATGTTCATAGTAAACTATGAGTCTCATGAACTATGAAGTGAGGGATAGCACTGGAGCGTGGGGGAGGGAGGGGAGATAAATTGGCATAGTGTTCAATCACAGTGGCCAAACTGTGGTTTACAGTCAGCCAAGGGGCTGAGACAACAGAAAAAAGAAAGAACTCTTCCTCAAGAAGACAGGCCCTAAATGAAACTTGTAGGTTTTGCTTCTTCATCTGTCACCAACTCCTTTCTGTCAAGGATCAGCTTATCTGAGATGGGTTCCTACTCCATCTCAATGTCATATCTGCTACCACAGAGCTCAGGAACCCAGTGGTTCTGTCCCCATTCTACTTTTGGCTCAAATAAGCTTTGTGCAAGGCTCCTTTTCTTCATTAGGACAGCTTACTACTTTGATTCAAAAATGATGCTTCTGAAAGGATAGCCCTTTCCATACCCCTGGGTCCTGGCTAATTCATCCTGAATAAGCCTTCCAGATATTCTAGCTTCTCAGAACTTGTGTAGGCCTGGGAAGACAGGCCTAATGGCAGCATTAACATAACTACACTGCAGCTCAGTACCTATCAATCGCACTTACAAAGGCAACTTCCTCAGTTAACAAGGTTAGTGCTCCCAGAGGCTTCAGGAAGGCAGACATGAAGGCCTCTGTCCCTCTTTTCTTTGGGTCCATTTCATAAGTCCAGCTTTCCTTTTGGCTGACATTTGACCTGAGTATTTATTTATTTATTATATTTATTTATTTGTATCCCACCCTTCACCCAGGACTGGGACTCAGGGTGGCTTAACAACATTTAAAACAATACAATTTAAAAAATACAAAAATAATACATTAAAATAATATTAAACTACAATAAAATAAAAAAGAAGACGATAAAATTGTCTTAAATACATTAAAACAATATAGCATCCCAGGGTGTTCTTTAAGAGTTTTCTGTTTAGAATGCCTGTTTGAAAAGGAAGAGAGGTGGATAGAGGCCACTCCTCTGGCACAGAGAAGGTCAAACCAGTCAGTTCATACCCTGTTTTCCCGACAATAAGACATCCTCACAAAATAAGACCTAGTAGAGGTTTTGCTGAATTGCTAAATATAAGGCCTCCCCTGAAAGTAAGACCTAGCAAAGTTTTTGTATATAAATATATATACAATATATAATAAATGTTAATTTTTTTTTGTCCAACAATAAATGTGAATTCTTCTTCATGGAAAAATAAGACATCCCCTGAACATAAGACCTAGCGCATCTTTGGGAGCAAAAAATAATATAAGACAGTGTCTTATTTTCGGGAAAACACAGTAATTCCATTCATCCTTCATATAACTTAATTCAGGATTTGATTTAAGAAAGAATTACTTGCAGTAGCTGCTAGTATCATGAATCTATTCTGAAAGAATACAAGCTTCATTTACTAGTTTACATATGGCTTCATAGTTGGATCAAGTTATTGTAGCTTCTGTAGAGCCTTGGTACAGAGGCTGTATTGCAACATTTGTCCTACCAGTTCAAGTAGTTCAGAGGATCAGCAAAATTGTGAACTATCCAAATTAGCCGTGGCTTGATGTCACTTAATAAATTAAACTTTGGTGCTTCAGAGAATGTCATTTAGAAAGATGGGAGGATTTCATTGAGTTCTCTGTGAGTTTAATTAACTTGTAACCTTGGTGGGCTTTTGCCTTTCATTCATATGCTTTATGTAAAGTGGAAGAAGATGCTAATTCTTCAGCTGTCCTGTGCATGAAGCTAATAAAATTCTTTCAGGGATCTTAATTTTATGACTCAATTCTGTAAAATGAAAGTGCAGTAATATAAAACAAAGGATGAATGCCTTTGGGTATGGCTTGATGATGGCAGGGTGCATGAATAACATGAGAATGAAGCAAGCATGATATGTGATATCACATGCACGCAAAAAACAGACGTGACAAAATTATTTAGACCCTCTTCAACATTATATACACATGTGGTGGGAATGCCCTTTTGTTCAAGAATTTTGGATAGAGGTTAAGAAACAGATAAATATAATAATAGGGATAGAGATACCATTAGGCAAAGAAAATGGTTTAACTCCCAATTTAGGGGAATTAAGATTGAACAGCAATCAAAGATATGTAATAGAACAAGTGATTGCCTATGGTTGGAAAAATAAAACAAACTGGAATAAGATTTGTTTATTTAAATATATAAAAGAATATATATTATTCAATTTCCTTAGGGAAAGAAGACTTAAATATACTGGTGAAAGTAATAAAGAATCATGGAAAGATAAATGGGAAATTGTGATTAAGAAAGTGGAAGATACAATGGGGTATGAAGAAGTTAAAAATATGAACAACAGTATTTTCCACATCTCCGATAATGACTTAATTTGTTCGAAATGTGTGTCCCTCCCTCATATGTAAATTGATCCTTAATTTTATGGTCAGAGAAATGGAGCATTTAACATCAGATATGTAGTACTGGACAGTATTGATTTATGAAGTGTAATAGAAAAAGTGTTAATTCTCAGGAGGATATAAGGAGCAATCTACAATCTTTGGCTGTTATCATGTGCCAGCAAATGAAGCCAGGAGACCGGAATTCCACACACACACTAAAATGTAAATTATACTGATACTGGATAGATATAGGGTGTTAGTTAATAGACCATGGCATCTGCATGGATTTGTTGAAGAAAAAGAGAAAAAAATGCTGATTCAGATGGGGACAGGGAAGAGCTTCAAACACAGTTAGAGAAAAAGAAAAACTGCGCCATTAAAGCTGTTAATTTAGCAACAGGTATGCAAGCTGGAGAGTGAGATAATATAAATAAGAATGTTCCATCTTTCACTTGGGCAGTGAGAGGCATACCTGCGAGTTGTTCCTAAAGAAATTATTTCTAACATCAAGTGAGAATCATAAAGAGGGATGTTCTCCCTCACCTGCGTTCATAATTGAAAGCCACGGTGGTAACACAAAAAAAGATAAAAACAGAGAGCAAAGAAAGGCAAAAGGCATATTAGTACAGTCTCACCAGAAGGGAAAAACGGTATTTGCAGAGGTGGCTTCCCAGTCCCCATCTTGCATCAGAAGATTCTAGGCTGAAGGGACAGGCAGAAACAAAGAGATCTTTCAGCCATTCAGAGAAGGCTGTAGTATCAGACGCACAGGCACATGTTTTAAGTGACAACTAGAGTGGCAATAGTGAAGTTAGCAAATTCTAAAGAAAAAAATGTGCCCTTTAAATACAGGCCATGTGACTGAGACACAGGAAAGGTTTTTAACTTAACCTGGCTAAGACATTTTTTTCAGACTCAACCTCGGGTACAGGCAAGGGATTCTGTTAATAATTTGTCAGCAGAGCAAAGTGTTACACTCAACAACAACTACTTGATAACTCTCAACTAAGTGCGGTTAAAGAAATAAATAATGTTGAAATGAAAGCAAAGGGGCAAAATCCTTTTAACTGAACAAAATTTATCAACTGCCATGAACTGGAATAACATGAATATTGTATTGAAATCAATGTCTCAAGCTATTCTAATGCAACGAATTTAGAAACTGATGAAAATACATGCTGGATGAATTTTGAATTTATTACATGGCAGAGCAAAGAATTTTAGAGAAGAACAAGGAGGTCATCATAGACATCCATTAAATACTCAGGCAAAGGAACATAATCAAGCAGGTGCAAATAAATAAATGCAGAGAAACTAAAGCTTGTTTTCCATACAGATACCTTTTAAGTACTAAAAATAGTTCAAACAAATTTTATGAATTGTCAAACACAGAGTTAGAAAGGGAAGAGATAATATCAGAGGAGGTGGTGTTAAGAGAAGAGAAGAGATTCTGATTTAGATAGGATTCGTTAAATGAATATAAGAGCAGATTATTTGAAGCTAATAATTGCAAATGATTACTTAGGAAAATACTATTCATTTTGGATCTGGAAGATCCAGTGCAGAGTAAGAATAGAAAAGAAAAAGGAAAGTAAGGTGGCAGCAGTGCTGCAAAAAACACAGTCAAAGAATTTAGAAATTCATATGGCATATTTATTTCCAGAGTTAATAGAGTTAGTATGTGAAAATACAGGTTACAGTAAAAAAAATTAAGCATATTTCAGGAAAAAGAAGTGGCTCAAGAAGGCAACACATTATTAATCTTATGTAAATGAACAAAGAATGGATTCAGCTTTGAGAAGGTCTCATGAAGCTTCAGCACTGCCCATCAGAACATCAGTTACAGTTTCCATGCTGTGGGTTCAAGAAGTCCTGGGTTCAGAGGATGTAAATCCTTGAAATCCTCAAACTGCCCAGCAAGCATTACATGGGTTAGAAAAAGTCTTCTAGTCTGTAGCTGATGCCAAATACGATGCTGCAGTATTTGCAGCACTTTCAGTTCTAGTAACTACAGTGGGTAGGAGATCCCTATGGCTTGAACATTGAGTCCCTGATCAAAAGTCATAGTCCAACCTCCTGCCATGCAGGAACTCTCAATCTAAGCACACCCGACAGATGGCTATCCAGCCCCTGTTTAAAGACCTCCAAGAAAGGAGATTCCACAACTCTCCGAGGAAGTGTGTTCCACTGTCAAACAGCCCTTATTGTCAGGAAGTTCCTCCTAATGTTTAAGTGGAATCTCTTTTCCTGGAGCTTGCATCCATTGTTCCAGGTCCTGTTCACTGGAGCAGCAGAAAGCAAGCTTGCTCCCTCAATATGATATCCCTTCAAATATTTAAACAGGGCTATCATATCACCTCTTAACATTCTCTTCTCTAGGCTAAATATTCCCAGTCACTTCTCATTGGGCATGGTTTCCAGACCCTTCACCATTTTAGTCACCCTCCTTTGGGTGCTCTCCAGTTTCTCCACATCCTTTTTGAATTGTGGTGCTGAGAAGTGGACACAGTATTCCAGGTGGAGCCTGGCCAAAGCAGAATAGAGTGGCACTATTACTTCCCTTGATCTAGACACTATACTACTATTGATGCAGCCTAAAATTGCATTGGTCTTTTTAGCTGCCACATTGCACTGTTGACTCATGTTCAGCTTGTGGTCTATTTGGATTCCTAGATCGTTTTCACATGTAGCGTTCTATTCTATTCAGGTCATTTTGAATTTTGATCCTGTCCTCTGGGGTATTAGCTAGTCCTTCTTTGGTGTCATCTGCAAATTTGATATGTATGTCCCCAATTCTGTCATCCAGGTCATTGATAAAGATGTTAAATAGTTTCGGGCCCAGAACAGAACCCTGTGGTACTCCACTGGTGACTTCTTTCCAGGATGAAGTAGAGCCATTGCTGAGCACTCTTTGGGTTTGGCCAGTCAACTAATTACATATCCATGTAACAGTTCCCTTATATAGCCCACATTTTACAAGCTTGTTTGCAAGAATGTTATGGGGAACCTTGTCAAAGGCCTTACTGAAATCAAGATATGCTATATCTACAGCATTCCCTTCATCTACCAAACTGATAATTTTATCAGAAATGGAGGTCAGATTAGTCTGGCATGACATGTTTCTCAGAAACCCATGTTGACTTTTTGTGATAATGGCTTTGCTTTCTAAATGTTCACAGACTCTCTGTTTAATGATCTGCTCTAGAATCCTTCCTGGTATTTATGTAAGACTAACTGGACAATAATTGTTGGGATTCTCTTTTTTTCCCTTTTTGAACATGGGGACAACGTTTGCCCCCCTCCAGTCTGTTGGGACTTCTCCTGTTCTCCAGGAGTTCTCAAAGATTATTGTCAATCGCTCCGATATTACATTTGCCAGTTCTTTTAATACCCTTGGACGTAATTCATCTGGTCCTGGAGACTTACATTCATTTTGATTAACCTGGTATTCATATACTATCCCTTTAATTATTCTGGGCTTAATTTTCCCTAATCTGTCCTCTGCTCCATTTTCATCAGGTTGACCACCCTTTTCTTTTTATAAGAAGACTGAAGCAAAGAAGGTGTTGAGGAATTCTGTCTGTCCGCTGTCCCCTGTTAGAATTTTGCCATCTTCTCTGCACAGTGGTCCTACCATTTCCTTCTTCTTCCTTTTGCTGGCGACATACCCCAAAAAGTCCTTTTTATTGTTCTTAACCTCTCTAACAAACCTGAGTTCATTCTGCGCTTTAGCTTTTCTGACTTTACCCCTATATGTGCTCGCTATTGGTTTAAAATCCTTTTTGATGACTTCCCCCTTTTCCCATTTTTTATATATGTTCTGTTTGAAACTTAGCTCAGTTGAAAATTCATTGGTCACCCATCCTGGTTTCTTGAGACACCTCCCATTTTTCTTCTTTGGAGAGTGGTGGAGTCTCCCTGTTTGGGAGGCTTTAAACAGAAGGTGGATTTCCATTTGTCGGGTATGCTTTGATTGAGAGTTCCTGCATGGCAGGGGGTTGGACTGGATGGCCCTTGTGGTCCCTTCCAACTCTATGATTCTATGATTCATTGGAACTGTTTTAAATTGTTCCTCCAGTATCTTTTGAGAAACTCCCATCTGTCCTAAACTCCCTTCTCTTTTACTACCCTGGGATCGCCCCCAGTATTTCTCTGAGTTTACTCAAATCAGCTCTTCTAAAATCTAGAATACTTCTCTGACTATGCCTGGCTTCTCCTTTCCACTGTATAACAAACTCCAGGAGAACATGATCACTCCCACATAAGGATCTCACCACTTGCACCCTATTAACTAGGTCACTCCTGTTGGTTAGGATCAGATCTGAAATGGCTGACCTCCTTGTTGCCTCTTCCACCTTTTGGACAATGAAATGGTCTTCAAGGCGAGTTAGGAATTTGCTAGACCTGAGGATTTGGCTGAGTTTGACTTCCAGCAAATATCAGGATAGTTGAAGTCACCCATCAGTACTACATCTCTCTTTTCTGGGTGTGTGGTCATGTGTTCTAGAAAGGCATCATCCAGTTCTTCAGTTTGACTTGGGGTTCTTCAGTAGACTCCCACAATAACATCCCTGTTGTTTCCCTCCCCTTTAATTTTTATCCAGATGCCCTCCACCTGGCTTCCAGGATTGATGTCATGAATCTCTTCACAGGTGTAGACATCCCTGATACATAATGCTATTCCTCCTTGTTTCCTGTTTGTCCTATTTCTCTTTAAAAGTTTATATCCCTCTATTCCTACATTGCAATCATGAGATTCATCCTAATAGGATTCGGTGATGCCTATTATATCATATTTGCTTTGGTGTGCTAGGAGTTCAAGTTCATCTTTCTTATTTCCCATGCTTTGTGCATTAGACCGTGTGTCACCCCTACATGCTGTCTGTGCAAGTTTTTTTGCCTTCCACTGTTGGGTCTTTGCACTGTTTGCCTTGTTCCCTCTATGACATTTTGAGTATTTTTTTCCAGCCCCTTTGCCTTCCAGTACACTGTCTCCCTCCCCCACATAACTCAGTTTAAACCCCACCTGATCAAATTTTTGAGACTATTGACAAAAACATAGTCAAGAGCCAGTGTAGTAAGCACTCCCTTCAAGAGAAAGTTATTATTTGTGGTAAAAACACTAGAAAATGTTTTAGTGGAAAGGAAAAGAAATGAGCTCTTTCCCTAATTCAAAGGGGGAGGTTAGGTAGGAGATAATTTAGAGAAGAAACCTATTTAATTTGAGGAGAAAGAGTTTTTCAAATACAAAGAGATGTTAGGAATTTCATGTTGCAATGGAATAGTTATAGATTCCAGTGTAGGCAGCAAGGACAAACAGAAATAAAAAGAGGTGCTGCACACTTTAAGAGGCAGATTGCAGCTTTGTCATCTGTGCTGTTAATTAATGGAAAACCTTTTATATGCTCATTCTTTTGTCAAGAGGTTTTTGAGAGGGGGCAACCTTATAAGCTCAATCTACTGTTCATAGATTTCCTGCATGGGATTTGAACTTAATACTGAATTCTTTGACAAGAACTTCCTTTGAACCACTTTGTGAGACATCACTAAGACAAATGTCTTTTAAAGTGGCATTTCTAGTGGCGATTACATCAGCAAGGAGAATATCAGAAATAGCATCATTATCAATAAGCCCTAACCTGTGCAGGTTTGATGATGATAAGTAAGGCTATGCTTCATGCAAGCCTAAGCAATAAAACTGAAGGGGAGGGAGAAGGGGCATTGAAAGAAATGGTTTTGAATTTTGGTCTCCTGCCTTGATCAACTGATGCAAGAGAATACTTAAAGGTTATGGATTGCTCCTTCAGCCTTTCTAGAGTTCATGGTGGGTATCAACCTCTCGTTCTCTGTGTGTGATGAAGTTTATTTATACTAAATATTTAATTGGCAGTGCTTCTGCAAGTAAGTTTCACGAAAAAGACAATGCTGTAGTGTATTAAAATAATTAATTAAAATAATTTAAAATTGTTCTTGTGCACGCTTCAATTTTACAAACTCTCCTTTTCTCTTCCTTGCCCTTTTCTTGTAGATCACACATCCATGGGTGGCTTGGGAGACAGTTTCTATGAGTACTTGCTGAAGGCATGGCTGATGTCAGATAAGATGGACGTGGAGGCTAGGAAAATGTATGATGATGCTATTGAGGTGATTATAGTGCATTGATTCCCCCACTTTAAATTAGGCAAATTTTGATTCTTCTTGCTTCCCTAGTAAATCTTATGGTTTTAAACTGCACATCAGTAAAGTATACATGTTTTAATTCAGTCTTGATTAATGTTCTTTACTCTTGTCTGAATATATGAGGTTCACCAAACTGAATACATCCCAAGTGACATATTGTGCTCTGTCAGGAACTGATCATTCTCAGCCAGTAGCCAGGAGTTCCAGTCACTTCCATTTTACATTTTAATTTTTGTTTCTTTTCAGCCCTATGGTGTCCTGGGGATATCCTAGAACAGTGAATCCCCAAGTGGGTGGTATGCCCCTTCCTGGGGAAGTGGAAAGATCCAGAGGAGCTGTGAGGGAAAAGGGGTCAGAAGGGGGACCTTCAGACAAAGAATTGGTGCTCAAGAAAGATAAAAGAAACCACTTACCCTTAGAACCCTGGTGCAGATAGAGCATGTGGGGGAGGGGGGAGAAGTGGTGGCAAAAAGGAGCTTTCACATTTGGAACACTGCTCCAACTTTGTGAGTTTTGCTGGGACTTGGCTGGCAGGTTGGAGCAACATTGCTGCTCCTGCTTTCATTCCTCAGACAGGCCAGGAGGTTGCAGAAGAGGTAGCAGAAGGAAAATGGAGTGGGGAATGACTTGAATCTGTGTGGGGAAGGCACATCTCTGAGGAAGGAGAGGGAGGAGTATCTGGAGTTGATTCTTCAAAAGAGTCCTTTTTCTCGCCTCCTGGGAAGCTGTTTGTGACCTTCTCTGCCCTACTCAAAAAGGATTGTTAGTCCTTTCTTGCCAGGGAGAAGCATCTCTCTTTGTACCAGGTCACCTTGGGAGAAGCAGCTGAGCAGTCAGTCATGCAGCAACTAAGAAAACTCTCACCTGCAAGAAACTTCTTGGTTGCTGCTCAGCCAGCTGCTCGGGTTTTTCCCCCCAAGGTGACCAGATGCCAAATTGCTGCTTGACTAGCTGTTTGGGCATTGCTCCCTTTGCACCCAGTCACTCTGGGAGCAGCAACTTAATAGCCAACTGGCCATCCATTTGCTGTAAGGCTTCTGTGGGCAAGAAGGAGGAGCAGGCCTGGGCCACTGTCGTAATTCACAAATGATGGAGGAGGAGGAGCTGGGCATGGCTGAGGTAGATACTGCTGGCTGGCTGACTGCTGTACAAATGGTAGACCTAATTTTAAGAAATAGGTGTTGTGGGAAGCACTAGGGTCATTGCTTGAAAGGAAAGGGAACTGTAGCCCCAAAATCTTTTTGTAATGGCTGTTATAGAGGAAGAAAACTGCCCCAGAACCCCTGAAGTTACCCACATGTATTATAAAGCCTTCACTGTCAGATCAGTGATTGAATCATACAGTTCCAACAATATTATTTCCAAGGATTAGCATTTGGTGTTGGGCAGAAACCAGTTTTTACCAGACCCTGCTTCCTTTTATGTGCTGCTTCCTTATATGACTATTCCTACAATTATTTTTTTAAAGCACTGGCAGAGTTTGCTTTCACCTCTGTATGATGCGGGCTCATTTCCAGAGATTTTGACATGCGCCTAGAAAATTTCCTCCCAAGTTAGAGATTTCACATTATGACCGTTTTCACAAGAACTTGGGGATAAAATGGACACAATTTCTAGGAAATATAAGCAAGTCTCTCTGGCTTCCACTGGTTCAGCTGCTAAAAGATAACAGAAGCTTAAGCTCTGGCCTCCAGACATAAATATGCCCCCAAACACATCTTAATGACTACATGGCAGCTTTGTGCTGTTGGTACAAAAGGCTTCTGAAATCAATGGACTATATTCTTAATGAGTTCAGTGTTGAAAGAAGTAGTGAGCAAACTGATGGACTGAGAGACAGTGAGAACATCCTGGTTTAGTTGATTACCATATCATCTGTATATAAAAAAACCTGCATCCTGAATCATTCTACCCACACTCAAACTCTTCCAAAGACTCACTTGTATCACCAGTGTGATAATTCTGCCTTTCGGAAGGAAAGGGGGAGAAAGAAACAAAATGTAGTTTCCTGATCTATAACTGCTTACCACACTGGGGGAGGAAGGATAAAGGAGATAAGATACTTCAGTTCCCCCATATGTGACAGAGCACTAGCTATAAGCCTTCCTTTTCTTCACTACCACCAGCCTCTTTGGCAGAGAGAGAAGAAGCAGAGCATCTATTTACCTCCAGTCCTTTTCTATAACTCCTGTAAATTTGTTGTGCTTATCTAATTGTATTAATATGTCAGTATATTTCAGAGGAAAGGAAAGTCTTGGGAAATATTTTATTTTTTTAAATCAATGCAAAGCTTAAAAATGCACTTAATATATCGGATCTTGTTACCATTCCAAGTATGGAATATTTTTACCATTCCAGGTAACTGCAGAATATTGATTTCTTCCTTCAGGCCATAGAGAAACATCTTATCAGAAAGTCCAATGGAGGACTAACGTTTATTGGAGAGTGGAAGAATGGGCACCTTGAGAGAAAGATGGGTCATCTCACATGCTTTGCTGGAGGAATGTTTGCACTTGGAGCAGATGGTTCTCGAGATGATAAAGCTGGGCATTATCTACAACTTGGAGCAGAGATTGCACATACATGTCATGAATCATATGACAGGACAAGTAAGCAATCATAGAATCATAGAGTTGGACGAGACCACAAGGGCCATCCAGTCCAACCCCCTGCCATGCAGGAAATCTCAATCAAAGCATACCCAACAAATGGCCATCCAGCCTCTGTTTAAAGAACTCCAAGGAGAGAAACTCCACCATGTTTGTGTATTTCCCCCTTCCTTATTGGTCTTACAGATTGTAAAAAAGCCTGACATAGAGCAGACCTATGTGAAAGAAAGAAGGGAGATGACACAGACTTAGTGAAGGACGTGTTATGAGCCCATTAGTCAGGTATTTGGATTTGAATTAAAAATGTGATGGTTGAACTAAACCTAATTTTGATGATGATGATGACGACGACAACGGCGATTTCTTTCCTGCCTGTCCTCAAAGTTCAAGATGGGGTATAACATATTAAAATACAAAACACAATTAAAAACACAAACCCACAGTTAAAATACAGCACTATGAAATCATTAAAATACACTCATGTACTGTACAATTAAGTCATATTTTAAATTTGGACAGGCCTGCTGTAAGATGCAGTCAGCTTTTAAGAGAAAGACAGTGCACAAAAGCACCTTTGATTTCTGGTAGTCATCAATAGTGGGAAACCAACATTTTTAGAAAACTATAGTAAAGCTCTGTAAAAATGGATGCCAGAATAGTAAAGAATTTTTTTTTACTGTTAGCTTCAGATTTTTTACTCAGTAAGAAAGTAAATAGATCAGATATCCTTAAATACAAAGAAATATTTTAGAGCTAATTTCTTTTTCTTGATGCAAGCAGTAGATTCTAGGAGACTCACTGTTGTCTTTCTGAAACCTCTGGTGGGTTTGGGCTGAGGCCTAAATCAGCTTCCAAATGAAAGGGTTTCTTGACAAATTTCTGGCAAACCTTTATGGATTGTTTTGTAAATTTGCAGGTGGTGGAACATCACAAAAAAGATGCTTGAGCCCTGTGAGAGGAAAGGGCAAAAACAAATTTTGTGAATGTTACAGATTTAGCTATGTTGAGTGCTAGTAAAGATGCACGGTACGACCTCAGGAAAGATGTGCTCAGTGGTGCACTTTTCAAATAATTGCTTTTCAAATAAGGAGCCCTGGTGGCGCAGTGGTTAAATGCCTGTACTTTAGCCATTCAGTCACAAACCATAAGGTTGCGAGTTCAATACCTGCAAAAGGGCTCAAGCTCGACTCAGGCTTGCATCCTTCTGAGGTCGCTAAAATGAGTACCTATATTGTTGGGGGCCATTAGCTTATACTTTGTAAATTACTTAGGGAGTGCTTAAATGCACTGATAAGTAGTATAGAAATGTACTTGCTGTTGCATAGTGGGATCGAGCCCATAGTGTAATATTCCTCTTTGTCTAATTCAGAGTATTATACTAGTTTTGGCAATATCTGGCAGCATTTACACATGGAAAGTAGAACTGTTCATATGAGAAAGGTATGGAAAGGAGAAATGTATTTACAGTTTTACGCATAGCAGCAGTATCCCCATAGGGCAGCTGTTTTGAGAGAAGGAGCTAGAGGTATTACATAAAAAATCATTATGATGCCAAGACATGTTGAGGCTAGAAAAATTTCTGGGGATGCAAGTTCTTTCTCCATTTTTCTATTTTCTTAGTACAGGGACCTGGTCACATGTTAAAATCTTTTAATATTATTGTACAATTTGTGTAGATTCATAATTCTTGTTTTAGGCTACAATGGTCTAATACTGTCACAAATGCAAGTAGCAGAAGAATAATTGTAAAGATTAAAAAATAGATCTGTGTATTTGATACAGAAATTCCATACAATAGAAATTTCTATATCCATTTGATATTCATATTACATAAATTCCATGTTATAGAAAAATCCATTTTTTTCCTTTCTTTTCAGCATTAAAACTGGGTCCTGAAGCTTTCAAATTTGATGGTGGTGTGGAAGCAGTAGCAGTGCGCCAGAATGAAAAATACTACATTTTAAGACCAGAGGTGATTGAGACTTACTGGTATATGTGGCGATTCACACATGATCCAAAATACAGGCAATGGGGATGGGAAGCAGCACAGGTAACTATTAATTGCTTTTCTTTATGATTGTCAGAGCTGTTATTGTTTGCAAGAGAAGTATGATGAACATTGTGTTTCTCAATATTTAATTACACATCTGACAAGTATTAGTATGAGGAATAAAACTTTGAAGATTTTGTTCTAACAAAAGCTCTAGTTCATGGTCTGTACCATGATACCATACCTTGTACCATACCTTGGGTCAAACATTGATCACAATGGAGACTGCAGTCAAGAGATTGGAAGAAGACTGGAAACAGGGAGGGCAGCTATGAAGGAACTAGAGAAGATCCTAAAGAGTAAAGATACACAACTGAGCACTAAATTTAGAATCAAAGAAGCCATTGTATTCCCTATTAACCATGTTCGGATGCGAGGGCTGGACAGTGAGGAAAGTGGATAAGAGGGAAATCAATTCAGTTGAAATGTGGTGTTGGTGAAGAGTTCAGAGGACGCCATGGACAGGCAAAAAGACGAACAAATGGGTCATTGAACATATCAAGCCTGAAATCTGCCTGGAAGCCAAGATGATAAAATTGAGGTTCAGCCATGTCATGGGAAGACATGACTCATTGGAAAAAAACAATAATGCTAAGGAAGTTGGAGGGAGCAGAAAGAGAAGAAGACCACATGCTAGA
Source organism: Urosaurus nigricauda (assembly GCA_034509955.1). Lineage (NCBI taxonomy): Eukaryota > Metazoa > Chordata > Lepidosauria > Squamata > Phrynosomatidae > Urosaurus > Urosaurus nigricauda. The sequence goes on from JAOEGL010000002.1 coordinate 126,532,608, forward strand.
TAGATGGATTCTGTTAAGGAATTTGCAAGACCTTAGCAGAGCAGTCTTGATGATGTCTCGCCCATGGGGTCACCATGAGTAAGGACCGGCTTGTAGGTGGTTAACATCAACAACAGCAACAAAAAAATCTAGTTCCTCTGTAATATCAGTTTTCTATAAAAGCTTTATTTACATGAGACACATTATTAAAAATTAATTATTTAAAGATATGTTCTCATAATATATTGAGCTGTAAAGTGGACATTGAAATAGAGAAGTGCAAAGGCATTTTAAGTGTGTTAGCTCTATATGCAAGTGAGGGATCTGAGAGCCATTTTACTTCCATTTGGTTCATCCTTGTTATTGCATACAGTGACACCTGTATGTGGAAGGCAGAGAGCCTCCATTTGCTTTGGAGAGTCTCCATGATGTAAAGGATACTCCAAGATTTTAAATCATGCAAGTGGCCTCCACAAAAGACTCCCTGTTACAACACAAGGAGGGTTATGAAAATATAGAGGGTGTATAGACCGGCACTTTATGCCACCCTGCACCCGACTAGGGCTGTGGTAGGGCCGAGCATTCACATGCTCAGAGCCCTGCTTTCGACGCCCGGCCACCATCTTGGCATGCACCTGTCCAGATGATGCGCACCATGATGATGTCCCTCATGTGCAGCTCCCACACGGCACTGTGCACGAGGGGCATCATAATGCCACGCCAGGGCGCTTATGACATATCTACAGCGTAAATAAGAGCTGCGTTTTACAGCTCCTTTTTACAGCACTTCCAGGGGCAGCATAGAGCCACCCCTTACCAGACTGTCTGTACAGCCCCATACAAAAATACAGCATTTTTCAATACTACTTTGGCTGATCCACATGCAGAAATAATCCAGTGTGATGGAATTCTGGGAACTGTAGATTTATGAGACATTTAGGTTTCTTTATCAAGGATTTCTGGTGCCACGATATACTACAAATCCCAAAATTCCTTTGCACTGGGCCATGGCAGTTAAAGTGGTGTCAGACTGGATTATTTCTTCAGTGCGGATAAGCCTTTGAAAAGAAAGTGTTCTTTCAGTATACAATCCCCAGATTATTAACCTTTTTTTCATAAATTCCCATGTTGGATCTTTTGTTTTTCCTGTTGGCTCCTTCAGTTTGTGATTCTGTAATCCATACTACTACTACTACTACTACGAAGAAATAGTAGTAGTAGTAGTAGTAGTTTTATTTATATTTCCCGCCTATCCCTATGGATCGAGGCAGGATTACAGCAATAAAAATGACAATACAAATACAATAAACCAGGCAATAAAACCACTATGGCAATATTAAAGTGCTGCTACATTGTGCTTCCATGTCATTGCCGTCCATCTTTAGAATAGTCGGTGGAAGTGGAGGTATTCCTTGTAATTAATCATAAGGGATCAGGTGGAAAGGCTCGCTAGAAGAGATCTGTCTTAAAGGCCTCTAAGATGTTCATGAGATGGATAGTCTGGAGGCCACAACAGTAAATATTCTATGGAAGGTTTTTTTTTTCAGTCTGGTGTTGGGATACACAAGTAAGTTTTTTCCTGATGTTCTGAGAGTGCAGGGCGAATTATGTAGGGAGAGGTGTTCCTTTAAGTAACTTGGGCCCAAGCCATATAGGGTTTTATAGGTAATAACCAACACTTTGTATTGTGCCCGGAAGCTAATCAGCTTAATAATGGTGTAATAATGATATAATAATCATACTTAATGTGATAATATCATTGGTAGAGCATTCATCATTTTTTCTACTTTTACATAGGCCATTGACAAGTATTGTCGAGTGAGTGGTGGATTTTCAGGGGTCAAAGATGTCTACTCCTCTGCACCTACCTATGATGATGTACAGCAAAGCTTTTTTCTTGCTGAGACATTAAAGTAAGTAAATTCTTCTTCATGGTATTTGGACAGGATTTGACCAGTGAGGATCGTAAAATGATACCTGGTGCTTATAGCAGGAGTGTCCAACTGTGGAAGGTTAAGGGGTCTACATAACACACACCTCTCTCTTGGAGACCTTGAAAGGTCGCATACCTTTACTGCACCTGCTTTGACAATTTTTTCATTTCTTTGCTTCAAAATGCCTTTGGGAGGGATTTTCACCAGATTTTTCCCCTTGCTACTTCGTTTTTCAAAAAAAACACAACTCTCCTGTGCTTAAATTTGCTTAGGGCATGCAATATGTCATTGAAATGCTCCCCACACTCCGTAGAGAACATTTTGGGGATATATATATATATATATATAGTAATATGTTTGGATTATTTATTTATTTAATAATAATAATAATAATAATAATAATAATAATAATATATATATACTGCCTTTCCAAAAAGATCAAAGCGGTTTACAAAGTTATATAAGATCACATAAAATACATAAAAGATTTACAAAGCAAATATATTTAAACATATATTGAAAAATAAATCCCAGGAACACTGCTGTCAAACTGCTTCAGCTGATGGAGTTGCTGGAAGGGGCAGGGCAGATGTTTTAAATTTATTTTGGTAAAAACGTTTTTCAACTCCTGGTGAGTCCAGGGTGCCTCCAAGCATGGTAGAATTCCCTCCATATTCCTTGGAGTGCATCTGGGGATATTTTGGAGCAATGTTGTTGGTTTAATTGAAGGGCCACAAAAATGGCTCTAGGGCCTCCTGCAGCCCTCACTTTGTCACTCCTGTCTTACAGGATGGGGACTTACTTAATTGTCATTGTTGCCACCATTTCTAAATGTTGTAAACAACTCCTGAATTGATTTCAGTGAATGGTGGCATAAAATGCTTTCAACAAAAATAAAATAAGGTAAACATTAGAAAATGTAAGATTTTGAGTTAACAAAAATGATATTAATGAAGAGGGTAGACCACAATAAAATGCCCACCAGTCTCTAATTCCATTAAATCTCAGCAGTCCAAATACACAAAAAGGCAATATGTAAGAGCTGCTATCACACTTACCATACTGACCCATAAATAAGTCAACCTGGGATTTTGGGGTCAATTTTGGGGCATAAATTTCTCAACTTATATACAAGTGTATACAGTAGTTTTACTTGTGTTTATATGCTGCTAAAAAAAACCATAGCTGGATACTTAATACTGCCAGTTTATATTAGTTTCTGCAAGTTTTCTTCCTTCTTTTTCTTATGGTCTTGGAGATGGACCACAGGCAAATAATTTTATAAAGAAATTTCGAGGCTCTTAATGCCATATCTCTTCATTTGTTCAACTGATGTCAAAAACAAGTCTTGCTATCATTTACATTTCTTTGTGATATGGTAATGTATGTCAATGAAGTAGACATATTGGGTTTCTGAAAAGGAAAGATTAATTTTATGAGTGTATTGAGTCCGTCAGGCTATTGCATTTTTCAACAAGGGCTCCAAAATGTCACCTCACTGCAGCCAAAATGGAATTTGTTTCTCATGCTGAAATCATAACACATCACTCCTGAAAATGCACTTCAGGCGTGCATCTGAGTTATTGAAGTGTTCTCACTGAAATAAACAGGAAGCAGCAGATAAAAATATATTTATATTGTACATATATTTTAAGTGTGAAATTATGGAAAAAATCATCTGATTATTTTTTTAAAGAGAATTTAAAGGAGTCAGGAGGTGTCTTGTTAATCTCTTGCAGCAAAAGCAACAGAGTTCTATCACACCTTAAAAGCATAACACATTTTATTGGCATGATCATTTATGAACTCCATCCTTCAAATGTTTCATCTGATGAAATGTCTTGAAGCCACAACATAGGTGCTGCTACAATTTCTGTTTAAAACGTCTCCTTAGCTAATTTAGAAGCAGAGCTAGACCAATTGTTCCTTCAAGTCATTTCCGACTTAGGAGCTGCATCCACTGTGCAGAAATAATCCAGTTTGACACCACTTTAAATGTTATGGCTCCATACTATGGAATCCTGGGATTTGTAGTTTCATGAGACATTTAATCTTCTCTATCAGAGAGCTCTGGTGCGACAACAAACTACAATTCCCAGAATTCCATAGAATCAAGCCATAGCAGCTAAAGCAGTATCAAACTGGATTATTTCTGCAGTGCAGGTGTAGCCATTGTGACCCTAATCCTACCATTTTTGAAGAGGGGGATTGCCTTTGCCTTCCTATGAAGCTGAGAGAGTGTGTCTTGTCCAGTGTCACCCGGTGGGTTTCCATGGCTGATTGGGGATTCGAACCCTTGCCTCTCAGTGTCTTACTCCAACATTTAAACTAACTCACTACACTGGCTCTTTAGAGCAAACACTTAAAAAAGTTTGATGGGTGGATATATTTGCTGGAATGTGTCCAAGTAGGAGCATTATCTTAGAAGGAGCATTCCTTTCTAAAGAAAATACTATACATATGCTGATTTATCATTTTCCCCTTGAGAATTGTTAATGATCATATGCAGATTTATGCAGATTATCATTGATAAATTGTTTAGCTATAATTAACTGATACACCTGTTTTAAAACCTGTTACCCATAGTTAATCTGAGGTGACTTTGAAGAGCTCAAATATGGTGACAAAATATTTTGCTGCACACTCAAACGTTGTTCCCTCTGTCTGATTTTGCAGGTATTTGTATTTGCTGTTCTCCAGTGACGACCTTCTACCTTTGGATCACTGGGTTTTTAATACAGAAGCTCACCCGCTGCCTGTTTTACATCTAGCCAACACAACACTTTCAGGAAATCATGTGTATCGATAGAAACTATTCCAGGACAAAGACAAAACATTTTGTTTTAGCCGTGTTTTGTTTACATGAACCACTTAAGGCTTGAGAGAAGACTGGAGCCTCTTTAATTAATCAAGACCTTTTGAATCAAGGAAGGATCAAAACTGCACTCTTAAGCATGTAGATAAATTGAAAAATTCCATTTTATACGTGACCAAAACAATCTAGTGCAGTCGTGTCATAAAAAGACCATTATATATTTGCAACAGGTGGTGGAGCATGGTTCAAAGGCCAAGGGAACACAATTCCTGTCCAGTGACAGAAATCAGCTGCATCTGCTACAACTGGTCTTTGTAGTGAGCTGCCTCCTGCCCAAATTATGTGGATTCCTGGTACTTTGTCATTTGCTTTTTATTTCGGTGATGGCATCAGCAGAACAGGGACAAGCAACAGAAGTACACCCAGATTTGAAGCTCCCTTACTCCTGTTTTGAATTTTCTACTTTTCATCAGTCTGTTCAGACTGGCAGCCATTCCCAGTGCCTCTTGAGATCCTCGCCTATTATTACTACTACTACTGCTACTAGTGGTGGTGGTGGTGATGATCAGTCATTTGTTCTTGTTTGTCAGTAAGTGGGATGTGGAAAGGAACTACCAACTTCTCACAATTTGTCATTTTAGGATTTAGAATTTAGAAAGCTTTGTTCATCATGAAGAAATTGCCCATTCTGTTACTTGGTGGAGATACTTGGCAGCTAGGTTGCAGTAAGTCACAAAGCTTGAAGTTCTGTTTTCCTTTTCTCTTTCTTTCTTCCTTCCTTCCTTCCTTTCCTCCTCCTCCTCCTCCTTTATTTTTGGAATGGTGTTAAAAAACAGAACAAATATCCGATTACAATCTGAAGTTCTCTGACTAAGGCTTTTACCCGAGTATAAATGGTGCTTCTTTTGCATTTTTGCAAAACCTTTGTCTGAGCAGGAATATGTCTATGCTCCCATAGACAATAGAAATTTTACCAGTTTTATCTCTAACTAATGGGCAACATAACATCTGTTGGCTTCAATGATAGTAGAGAACAGATGGATAGGCATTTGAAAGTGAAGTTTACTTTGCAGTACATTCTTCTCCTTGCTAGATGCCACAGGTAACAATTTAGATAAGAAACTGCTCTTCCGAGTTTTAAAAATGGACCTGTCAGCCCCCAACACTCTTCTCCTTCACTCAAGAGAGTCTTTGGGCATCTTTTTTTAAAAGGATATTTAAAAGCTTTGTGTGAATGTTGTTCATGTATATCAGAATCTAATTTCCTGGTGAATAGCCTTTATTTTTAATTGGGTTTGCATTACCTATAAACACGATGGTAAAGTCCAAATGCTGCTTAGACATAACCTCTGTTGACCAAGTTGCTCTGCATTCGGACTTTATAATGCCTCGAGGGCACAGCAGATTTACAAGTCCCCATGGTACAGATCATTGCATCCAGATTGTGTTGTCATACTGTCTACAGCTGGACCTCTGGGAATATCTGTGGCCAGGATCATGCTACATTCTAATGTGAAATTAAGTCCCTTATGCACGTTCTTGCCCACATAGTTACAGAGATAATGCCTTAAAACATGCTGTGAGTTTTAATGGAATATTTATAGTTCTATGGTAAAAGTCCAGGTATCAGGAAGTTGAGTTTTCCTCACTTTCTTAGCACATGTCCTATTATCCAGCCTATATTTTACTGTCCCTGCAAACTGTTTTTTCACATTTCTGTGTCTTACATTTTCAGCCATGTTTTCCTTCCCATTAACACCCCCCCGAATAAAATCACTGAATTCTGCATGAAAAAGCAAGTAACACATCCAGGTTAATAGCATGTGCCGTTTTGTTAATGGAGCCCAGCTGTAGTATTTAGGACATTCTAACTTAGTATTCTAGAATCATTGCATCTAGTACAGAATTGAAGGCCAGAAATATATTTCCATAACCTCCTAATACTGTTTTTATTTATTCTAATTTGAGCAAAGCTTTCATTGAAACCAGTTGGAAAACCTTGGTGCATAATGTCGAAACTACTTAACTTGGCTGAATCTTAAGGGGCAGTTATAATGTTTCTAAACCAAAAGAGAATGAAATGCGGTTTGGGATTAAAAAGGTTTTCATCCACTGCTGTAAATGGAAATATTTTATAGAACATATAGTCTTGGATTTTTGCACTTTAAAAGCACCATATGACTGCTACATTTGTTTTCCTCTGAGATAATGTGTAAACAATAATTCTTTTCCATTCTAGAACAGAAATATACATTACGGCAATGTTATAGTTAGGTCTGCTCACAAGGGTTACCTGGATTTGTTTGCAGAGTAGCATCAATGTGTTAGCAATCTACTTTTACTTTGAGACTGTTTATCATGGATGTGCTCTTTGCCACAGTTATGAATTTCCTTCTTTCTCCCACTTTCCCTTAACTGGTTGTGCCAGTGTGTATTGCTTATACTGGCTAAGCAGAAGGGAAATCAGGTCCAGGCTGTATGAAGAGATATGTGGAGGTTTTGTGTTGTCTAAAAGGTTCTCCAGTTCCTTATTGCTTAACAAAATAAGGAAGTGATTCTCTCCTTTTATTAGGCTGTTGAAACTAGGAAATCTTGGCTATAAATAGGAGTGAATTTTCAGATTTAAACTCTTGAGCTCAGATCTGGTATTGAAAACAAATTGCTGGTCTAAACCATGAGCTCAAACCCTCATTCCTCCCTAGCTATATGTATGTCCATGCTCCTGACACTATTTTATTTCAAGTTTTCAGTGATCTATATAAAAAGGTCCCACAAACCCAGTCTGTCCAGCCATGAAATAAAAGATGTGCAAAGAAAGAATGTTGATGTGATGGCAAGATGTACACAGTTAATTAAACTAATTAAATCACTGTGCAAAAGGGAATCCTGGAGATACTGCTTACTGCATGGTGTATTAATGTGCTAATGAGCATAAAGTCCATCTGCAGAGAAAGGGGAGAGAAAAAGAAATGGAAAACTACAGTAATCTACACATACCAAAAAACAAAACAAAACCCTCCAAGTTAAATCAACTGTCAAGCTAGAATACAAGACAGACCCAGCAAACAGGAAACTGGACATCTTCAAGGTAACTTCTTTGATACGTGCTGAAACCCACGTCCTCTCAAGACCCTCTGCAAACCTGTAAAAGCCTCTGCTACAAATGGCTGCTGCCGCTGTTATATGGCAGGAAAAAGAAAAAAGGGATTTGCAAGCCCTTCCTGTGTCTCGCCTTACTTTCTCCAGGACAGTGCCCAAAGTGTGTGTTGGGTCTCGACTCTCGAGGGACAGAGCAAGTGAATGGCAGCAGAAGTAATGAAGAGGAGGTTGGTCTACTCATGGAGGGGCCCTGCTTGCCCAAGACCACCTCCCCAGGGCTAATGGCTGAAACCTTTATCTGCTTGACTTCAGTCAGAAGGTACATTTCCCCACCATCAGCAGTAGCAGCTGCCCAAAATCCAAATACTGGGATGGGGCCAGGGGTTGCAATATTCAGAATAAAAAAATAGAATCTTTATTTAATATTGTAGTGGGAAGAGAATATAAGGCAAAGAGGTGCAATTTTTAGCAGTGTCTCAACATGGGCACAATTCTACCATAAAATGGCTATACACAGAATAAATTACTTTTCCTTCTGAAATTGGAACTTGAAAGGCTTTGAAGAAAATATGTAGCATGCTTGCTACAGTGGTGAATCCATTGCTGTGTTTTATAATTCCATAAATAGAAGTTGAGAGTTCAAAATAATTACAACAATTACTTGTCCCTCCAGTTAATTGTGATTTGTATGGCTATTTTCTTGAAGCCAGAAGCTGAATGAAATTGGCATGATTGCTTTCCGAGCATCTTTAAAACTGATTAGTATTTAATTGCCTAAAACAAGTACTTTTGTTCAGTTTTAAAGGAACAGTTTAAAATTAGATTTTTCCACTCTTTTCATAATTGCTAGTAATTTGTGTATGTCCCTTCTTATTTTGTTCCTGTGAGCTTTTGCGTCGAGCAGACTAAGGGGAAGCACTGCAATCTCTCCAAATTACAGTACTTCATATGCTCTTTAACATTATCCCTACCCCTTTAAAAACAGCCCACAAAATACTTGTCCATGTTCTACAAGGAAAGGTTGGGCTGAAAATAATTGTTGCATACCTTCAAATCATTCCTGTCACATGGTGAGCAGGAGGGTATGTTATCGCAAGGGTTTCTAAAGCTCAGGGTCAGTGTGGGTTTCCATGGCCGAGCTGGGATTCAAACCCTGGTTTCCAGAGTCAGTAGTCCAACGCACAAACTATGCCACACTGGCTCGGTGGTAAAATTATAAACCACCAGAAATAGACCATATTCCCTGAATCCATCCAGGTTTGCTCTCCCATTAGCACATTTAAAAATGAGAAAACTACTGCTTACATTCTTCGCTTTCATACGTCTCATTCATGGGGTTACTGCCACAGAAAGATCTGATTTTGAATCCTAATCCATTCCAGTACAAAAATGATTGAGATTTCACTACTTTGGTGTAATGCTACTTCTCCCTTCTTTATTCAAACAAATGGGAAAGATTTGCTTGAGTGAGTGAGTGTATTGTCAAGCCAGTGTGGGCTAGTGGGTCAGTGCTTGGCTTGTGTTTCTGGAGATCAAGGTTCACTCTCCCACTTGGCCATGGAAACCATGGCCATGGAGTGATCTTGGATAGTCCCATTCTCTCAGCCCTAGAAAACCACACAATAGAGTTGATGTAAGTTGGAAAAACTTGAAGGGACACAGCAGGGTAACAGGGGGTTGGACTGGATAGTCTTTGTGGTCTCTGATTCTATGAACAACAAAAAGTCCAGCACTTAACTGGCTTTATTAGTTGTAATACAATACCTGCTGTATGTTATTCTCATAAATGGTCTGTGTGCCCTCGTAAAAACGGCCATGAAGTATGGCTGAAGGAAATTAGACAAACTCATGGAGGGTAAGGCAGTGGTCTCATTTCACCCCATATGTTGTTACGACAATTTTTGTTTTTGTTTTACTAAGATCTGTTACCAAAGGCTGAGTGGGATCCCCCTATATGATGAAAGACACTTAATTGTTTTGAAAAACATGCCCAACAGTGTATTAAAGTAGCTGTTGCAATCTGGTTGCAACAAGTATAGATTACGATGTTAAGCCTCTGCTTTTGGAAGGTAAAGGTTCTACCAGAATACATGTGTGGCTGTGGTCTTTTATGCTTGGTGAAGGACAAACAATGCCATTTTCTAAAAATTGTGCTTTTTAAGATGGAGTACTGAACTTCCAGTTTCTGCAAATGCTGGCAGAATTCTTAGGCTACATCCACACTGCAGAAACAATTCGGGTTGATGCCACTTTAACTGCCATGGTTCAAATGCTATGGAATTCTGGTGCCACAACAAGCTACCATTCCCATTATTCCATAGCATTCTGCCATGGCGGTTAAAGTGGTGTCAAACTGGATTATTTCTGCTGTGCAGATGCAGCCCTTGGCATGTCTACTCTGAAATAAGCTCCAGTTTGTTCAATAAGACCTTGCTCCCAAGTGGAACTGCAGCCCAAGATAATATTTCTATCCATGTAAAATTCACCAGATCACCGGGTCTATTTTTAAAAAGTACAGAAGCTACTTAAAAAATAAATAAATCCAAATCTTTTTAAAATATCCAGGAGAGTGAGATGGCAATACAGATTTATATGCTTTAATAGTACTTCTCCTACTTGTATATTTGCTTGGTTAGAATGACTGATACATTCCCTGCCCCTAGTAAATGTCCTGTATGTTTGAAATCTTCTAAACATAATTTAAAACAAAACAAAACAAAAAACAAACAAACCAAGAACCCAATCAGCAAGAATTTTTTTCATGTTCTGTGCTTAAATTATTCCCATGTCTACCTTTTGTATACATGCACTTCTGATTACTTGTTTAATTCAAGTTACTTTTCTCACAATAAAAAACTGGGAGGTAATACAGAACATTTTTAAAAAGCATCTTTCAACCGTCATATTTTTTATATTTTTAACCCACGTTGAATTGCCAGGGGACTTGACCTGTTCTCACAGCTGATGTGTCAAGTTGTTAGTGGTGCAGTTGTTGACAGACACTACTTTAAAGATAGCCCTGTTTGATTTACAGTGCAATCCTAAGCATGTCTATCTAAAGTAATTCTCACTGAGCTCATTGGGATTTACTCTTGGATAGGTAGTGATAGGATTGCAGCCTTACTGAATCTAAACAGCGTTATTCACATTGGATGTTGATCTGTCATTCTGTCTCTGCTTACTTTCTAAAGTTTATATATATATAAATATATTATCTTTTTTTCCCCTGAAATATTAAAAGGGCAAAGGTCAGCCTTGTGAATTGGGAGCTTCTGGCTCCCTGTGAGCTGGTGTTCTGCATATGTACTTTTTAAAGGTTTAAAAAATATTGTATATAAAAATAAAGAATGTATTTAAAAGAAAGTGCCTGCTGTGGCTTTCTTTTTGCAGAGCAGGCAAGAAAAATATCCATACGAGGAGACAAACATCATCATTTCAGTATTCCCTTTTCAAAGAGATCTTGTTTGCTCTGGATCTTAATTTCTAATGTCCAAATTAAGTGCCTTGGGAGTTTTTTGTCAACTTTATGCTTTAAATGAAGCAATAATAAATCTAATTTGTGTCTCGTAGAGGGGAGAGGATTTGAAGGCGTCTGTTCTCTTTCCCTGCACATTCACCCCCCCCCCCCTTCATTTCTGTATTCCCAACCTTTAGTCTTCCAGATGATTTGGACTTCAGCTCCCATAATTCCTGATAGTTGGCCAAGTTGGCTGGGGTTTCTGGGAGCTGAACTCCAAAACAAAGGGAGGACAAAGGTTGGGAAACCGTGTTTGCCTGTCTCTTTTGCTCCCTGGGGCATGTGATCATTCTAGGCACATTATCCACAAGATATACTCTTTGCAAAGAACTTCCAAAGTTCCCTTCAGTTGGATCTGTCTTCCTTTTGCTTGCCCAAAGTCAGTCCCTACCTCTTGGAATGGCTTCCTGTGATTTTATTGACAATGAGAGCTCTTTCATATAATTGTTTAAATGTTTGGAATTTTGTTAAAATCTCCCAATATGCAGCTAGTTCTTAATATTGTGACTGTACAAGACTATTTCTTGTACAAGACTGTACAAGCAATTTGTGCTTTCAAGTTCCCCACCACCACTTTTCAGATGGTTATAAACTAAGACTTACAGGCCGAGAGAACATAAGCTTTCACTAACTGGAGACCTTAGTTGCTTTTTTTAAAAAAAAATACAAAAACTGCCTTGCTGCTTTTTTTTTTAAACAGAAGAAATGGTATACAAATGTAAATGATTACTGTTTGGTATGTTTCTAGTTATGCTTGTATTAAAACTAAGGCTGCATTACTATACACACTAAACTCAACAGGGCTTGCTTCCCAGTAGACATATGTGAGATTGCATTGCTAGCCATTTGTTTGTTGAAGCTTAAATCTAGAATGTCTTCACTTTGGGTCTGAAAGAATGCAAAACCAAATTAGGATAATTCAAAATAGATCTGGAAGATATTGGAATTGGATGACTCCTCCATGGTGGACTGAATCTGAATGTAAATACGAACCTTGAACACTGATGAAAATGCATTAGGATTGAGAGGGAAACAGAAACACAGACTTTGTGTCTCCAAAGATCTATATATTGCTCCCCAAGAAACAGGGAGATGAAGAGGAGGAAAGTTTGGCGGGTCTTAACTAACTCCGTGCTCCTTGGCAGTTTTCTCTCCCACTGCAGGAACCTGCAAGCTTTCTATGCACATGTAAAATGAAACAACCAGGCCAGGTAAGCTTTCAAAATTCATTCCAATAAATACTTAACATTTGTTCCATTGTAATGCTGTTCTTAGCAATATTGTACTTGATTCAAATTGCAAGCCAGTCCTTGAGTTCCAATTTTGGGGGAAAGCCAGGATATCAGTAAAAATAAGAACAACAATAGTGACACACATTTAAGAACAAAGAAGAGCTCAGGTGGATATAGGGTGGGAATGACCATGCTGTCTTGGCATTTGTTATACAGTTGAAAGGGGAAGCCAAGTATAATCAGACATACATTCTAGGCTTTAAGAAAGCTGGTTTCAGTAAACTTAGGGAAATACTGGGGGTGATCCCCTGGCCAGGAATACTAAAAGAGAAGAGAATTCGTGGGAGTTTAATCTAATTTGAAACCCAGAATCTTCTGTACCAGTTTGTTAATCTTTTGTCTTTTCTCAACACCATAATTGAAACAAAGTACCAACGTATTTATTATACTTCCAACAAACCTTGCTTACATTTATATACACAGAATCTATGTACTATTGTCTAAGCTGCCAAATTCACCATCAGTGAAGGAAGCAGATGGGAAGAAAATCAATGCATTTGAGATGTGGTGCTGGAGAAGAGTCCTGAGGATACCATAGACAACCAAAAAGACAAACACATGGGTCCTTGAGCAGATCAGGCCCGAAATCCTGGAAGCCAGGACGACAAAATGAAACTATTGTACTTTGGCTGCATCACAAGAATCATTGTGAATCATTAGAAAAGTCAATACAGTAATGCTTGTAAACGTAGAGGGAAGTAGAAAGCGAGAGAGACCGCATGCTAGATGGATGGACTCGATCAAAAAGGCCATGGGCCTTAACCTGCAGGACCTGAGGCAGAGCAGTTGAGGACAGGGGGGCTTAGAGATGTCTCATCCACAGGGTCACCATGAGCCAAAGTCAGCATGAGGGTAGGTAAGAACAACAAATTCAAGCCTTTTTGCTTCCTTTGTGCCAGCAGAGGTCACTTCCCCCTTCTCCCAAAGTCAGTCCTTTGTGTGGAGTTGAAGGCTTTCATGGCTGGCGTCCATAGTTTTTTGTGGAGCTTTCGGACTCTGTGGCCATGTTCTAGAAGAGTTCCTTTCTGACGTTTCGCCAGCATCTGTGGCTGGCATCTTCAGAGATGCCAGCCACAGATGCTGGTGAAATGTCAGAAAGGAACTCTTCTAGAACATGGCCACGTAGCGTGAAAGCTCCACAAAAAACTATCAGTCCTTTGTCTCCTTTTGTCTGTGAGGCTTCTCCCTGATAGTGGATGCTAGCTCATTTCCACACGTAAGAGCCAGCTTTTAAGGGCTTTTCTATTGAAGTTTAAGTAACAATATTTTGTCTGTCTCCTTTCCTATGTCTAGATAGATTTCCTGAAACAATAAATTTTTTTTAACCTTACAAGAACATCCTGAATATTTTCATCCGTTTGTACCAGAAGTTCATATTGCACTTGCTTTACTGCACCCTGCTTGATACAGGTACCAAATATTCCTGCACTGGGGAGAATGATCCATGATCTTTGATGTTTCTTCACTAATGCACAGAGCATGGGAAATAGATTACCTTGAAGAAAGGCAAATATCATTGAATAGGCATCACTGAAACATAATGGGACGTGACTCATATTGTGACACAGTATGGAAGGGTATAACCTATTCCAACGAAATAGACCACTCAAGAAAGGAAGAGGAGAACTGTTGTATTTTAAGACACTGATGTTAATTTCTTCCTTATTTTGCCCCATCCCCTTTGGGCCAGAACATCTTATTAATCCTTCTATTGTTCCTTGGAAAACAAAATATTTCAACTGGCTCATTCTTTCATGGCAAATTCCTACAGAATGAGAAGTAAGAAAAACCCCAGAGAACATTTGCTCAAGTTACAGTGCTAATGCTATTTGTGTAGTATATTACGTTACGGTGATGTCTGTTACCTTCATAGAATTTGTGCTGAGGTTGAGGAACAGCTTTAACAGCCAGCATTCAAGAGTAGTGTTTCTTATTTAGTCACAAACACAAAGAGATTTGGTTAGGAAGTTCAGGATTGTTGTATTTTTTTAATAGCATAAAATATTCCATACACAGGGGCTGTTCTATGGATTGTTTTAGACACTGCATTTTGTAAAATTGCACTTAAATATATATATATATATATATAAATACAGTGTAAATTATGTTTTAGTCCTGATTAAAATTATTGAATCTATTGGATTTATCTGTTGACTCACAACACACTAACAATTAATCAACAATTGATTAAATTAGTCAATTTACTTAGGACACGCCAACACAGAAATGCAAAATAAAATTGTTGCTTTGGTAGTTGGTGGCCTTAGGTCTGTGTGCATTGCTTTTTCTCTCATGTGGTTTATCCATAATCAAATTGATCATCCCCTCCAACTCAGGTATTTCCCCAAGAATCTTTTCCAAAGTGTCCCTCCTTGTCATTTTGGGTATTTGCCCATCCTGCATAGAAAAATACTGAAGAAAGCGGGGAGAAAGAAAATGTCTTGAAAGATGTCAGTCAGTTCTCCAAAGAAAAACCTTTGCATAACCATCACCTTCTGTGATGGAAACCTTCCTCCATCAGCACTCCCTTTCATCTGATCCAGTCCTACCTTGGAGGGTTGTTCTGAAGACTCCCCCCCGCCCCGCAAAATGCACCAAGGTTGCAATTCGATACAAAAGCTAGTCTGAATGGCCCCTGAGTACGCTACTGAATTGATTCGGATCATGCTGCATCATTCTCAGAAATGGAGCCATCTGCATTTTAAACTAAAAAGTGTGAATACAACAGGGTTAAAATGACACAGAGTAATTCGGTAACATAATACGTACTGGTAACACTGATGCAGGATTGCATCAGCACAGAGATAGGATCTCCTCAGGACAAAAATGTAAGTGTGAATACCCCCTACGAGAAGAAATCCATGAGTATTCACTGTGTGAGCACCCCATTGGAAAAACATGGGGAAACATTGGCTTCCCCTTTTAAAAATTAGTACAGAAGTTTTCCTCGGAGCATCCACTCATAATGAAGAACTTAATCCCTATATCCTAAACTTTTGCTTGGCATGCTCACCACTGAATGTTTGTACTTTCTTTTTGATTTCATTTCATTCAGGCTACTGAAATTTCGGAAACTGACCGGCATCTTGTTCAGTACTCTAGGTTGTAAAGGAGGCTTCTGCAATGCTCAGCCAACAGAAAACAACTGGAACTTGCAGGTTCTTCAGGGAATGAAGAAAAGAGGTGGGGATAGGGAACCAACCAGAATGTCAGAAAACACCCAGTCAACTAGCAATAACTTCCAGTCCAGTTATATCTGTGGGACAAGAGAGCCCATTTGATTGTGTGCTGTCCCTTCCATTGATTGTTCAGTATCCCTGTTTGCAGCAAGCCCAAAAAATGATGCATAAGATACAAGGTGAGGGAGTTTCTGGTTATGCCACTGCTGTCTAACCCTTCAGCCCCAGGAATAATGTACCAGAAGCGATGATCACTGAGTTGTGCCAAGATGGCTCAGCGATGAGAACAAAGATCAATTTCATGTATTATCATACATTCACAAGATCAGCAACTTTTAAAAGTAAGGTCTGAATTATCAAGGCATTCTAGCTCGATCAAGAATCTGGACATTGCCATTTCCCCAGACTTGGTCAAATTGAAAAACTATGCCTATGAAACTCCTAGTGGGCCGTTTCCATGAACCCTAGCAACATCAATTGCTAAATTGCTCCTTTGCCAGTCAGTTGTGGGTGGAATGCCAAAATGAGAATGTATATGCGAAGTAGAATAATGAAACCCCAAGCTGTTGTTCTCTGTTCTTTACATGTATTCTGAATAAACTAACATGTTAATCTGTTGCTCCCCCCCCCCCCCCCCAGTTGTTTTGCTGCCATTTTCATCCTGGGTCTTATGGTGAGACTTGAAGGTAGAAGGTAAATGCTCTCACTTCAGGTTTCAAAAATTGGTTGGCTTGGGATGTATGACCAAACACCGTTTGTCAAAATGACATCAAGTGAAAATTCCAGAAATGTGTGACTTAATTTGATGTGCTGCCTCAGTGATCAGCAATTTGGTTTAAAAAAGCAAAACCAAACCAAACAACAACTTTAGGGAGCTTTTCTTGTTTTGTCTGTTCCCTCTGAGATAACCATGTCTGTCCTGAGCAAACCCTTCCCAGAGTCCTTCGTGCCTTTTCACCCATAGCAGCCTTGGTGCCAGATTTATTGCTGCTCTGATAAGATGTAAAAAATAACACTATGTCAGTGATATATTTCAAGGATGTTCTTTCAGAGTAAGTAGCATTAGAAGCAGCACGTCACAATAACAGAAACATTCTTATGGTGGCCCCAATGGGTTTCCGTGGGTCATGGGAGGTTCTCTGAAAAATGCACAAATATCTGGTGATTCAGTTTCATTTTATCTGTTTTCTTTTTTTTACATAAATGCCAAGGCCAGGAGTCTGAAAAGCCCACAGGAATTATTCTACTCTTCTTCTATTCTTCTTCTGCAAGCAAATGGCCAAGAAAACAACAAGGTTTGGAATGCATCAGTTCTCCCCCCCTCCCCAAAATCCATACTCCTGTTTCAATAGATTAAGAAACAGGAGAGGAAATGCCTGTCTGTTGAGAATGAGGGTGAGAAGTGCCAGAATTTGGGGTTTCTTTCCCCATTGCCAGTGCGCCATAGAAGGCTATGGAAGTGAAAGCTGTTAGCCCAAATACAGAATACCCAGATACTGAACCGTAAGACTGCCATCCCAACAGAAACCCTAGAATTGCCATCCATATATAGCTGCGATCCCAGTTCCTGGAGCAGGCAAGACTAACAGGGAGGTTTTGTGTGGGTGTTTGGTGGGGGAGTTTTGAAGGGGAGGCCCTGAGTTCTGGTTCAGTGCCTACTTTAGACTACTGGATACAGATGGTGTGGGAGCTGCTGCAGTTACCTCCATCAGCTGTGGTATGTTTGTTTTCTTGCCAGAGGATGTGGGTAGCTACACCTACAGCAAGTGCAAGTTGGTAGTTCTGGTACAAGAGAGGTACCAACAACTTAAGGCCCATTTATCCACTCTGCAGCACGTTTGTGGGCATGAGGATTTCTTGGACAGAGCAGAGAAGACTATCCAGATTCAGAAACACACAGGGGATGTTCTTTGAGGGGGAGGTCATTCCCATATACAGAAAATAGACAGTTGGAGGAATGTGGCATTTAGACGTGGAAGGAGCAGAGTTCATTCTATAAGCTTGGAACTGCAGACTTGATTTGAAGCTCTCTGCCTTATCAGTGATGATGAGGGGAAGCAAGAAGAGCAGCAGTGTTAGTCTTCAGAGAAGGTGCATGAGATCTCAGAAGGTTTAGACATGAAATGGCCTCTGCCAAATCTCAGAAGAGACGTGGTGGTGATTCCCTGTTGAGGGGTCTAGAAACAAAGTTTATGAACTGGACAAGATATCTTGAGAGGTGTGCTGTCTTCCTGAGGCAAAAATCTGTGATGTAATAGAGAGGCTGGCAAGACTCACCAAGCCCTCTGGCCATTACCCCTTCCTTTAGGTCCCTGTGGGAACCAATGATACTGCAAGGTGTAGCCCTCAGAATATCACAAGGGATTCTGAGGCTTTGAGTAGGAAGCTGAAAGAGCTGGATGCACAGGTTGTCATTTCATCTCTTCTTCCAGTTGAAGGGCATGGTCCAGGAAGGGAGAGGAAAACAGTGGAGAACAATTTGGCTTCCAGGACCAGGGTGTGTGGTTTCATAGAGGTGGACCTCTGACAAGGGATGGGCTGTACCTGACAACTTTGGGGAAGAATGTTTTTGCAAAAAGTCTGAAAAACCTAAAAAGGAGGGTATTAAATTGACTTATGCAGGAGAGAGAGACTTGAGGGAAGGAGTTCATCAGGTCTGGAGATAATAGCCCATAAGTTATACAGAGAAGAAGACAAATAACAGTGGGAGGGGAAAAATATTTTAAAAGCAGATTTGGGGAATGGCCCATGGTCGTAGATGTCTCTATACTAATGTACAAAGCATGGGAAAAAACAGGATGAATACAAACTAAGCAAAGCAAATGTGATATAATAGGCATCACTGAAACCTGGTGGGATGTGTCTCATGATTGGAATGTAGTAATAAAGAAGTGTAACCTATTTCAGAGAAATAGACCAAACAGGAAGGGAAGAGGAATGGCATTATATATTAAGGAAGTGTACATCTGTGAACATATGCATGACTTAAACAGTGGAAGCCAAGTTTACTAACAGAATACTAATAGAGAACAGGACACATGAGTGATGGGAGTTTCTTAAAAGTGAGATATTGAAGACAGAATTTCAAACAGTTCCAAAGAGGAGGAAGAATGGGAGGTGTCTAAAGAAACCAGGACAGATGTCTAAAGAACTTTCAACTGAGCTAAGACTCGAAAGGGACATGTACAAAAAATGGAAAAAGGAGGAAATCATCAAAGAAGAATTCAGACAAACAGCCAGGTTGAGTAGGGAGACAGAAAAGCTAAAGCACAGAGCAAACTCGGGCTTACTGAAGAGGTTAGCAACAATAAAAAGGGATTTTTTTTGGTTATTTCTGTAGCAAAAAGAAGAAAACAAAATGGTGTCCGGTGAGACTATACACCCACTGAAGATGCAGGTTTGCATTTTGGGGGTACTTCTGGACTCAGTATTGAACTGGATGCCCAGTTTTCTGAAGTGATAGGAACTTTTGCACATTTACAGCTTGTCTGCTGACAGTGCCTGTTCCTTACGATGTTGGATCATGCCTTAGTTACAAACCATTTGGACTATTGTAGTACAGTGGTCCCCCGGGTTACGAAAGTAATCCGTTCCGGATTACCTTTCGTAACCTGAAAATTTTCGTAACCCGGGGGAAAGAGAGCGGAGGCCTCCTCGGAGAGAAAGGGACGGCCCGATCCAGCGGATCGGGCCGTCCCTTCCTCTCAGCCGGCGGAGAGGAGGCCTCCTCGGAGAGGAAGGGACGGCCCGATCCGGCGGATCGGGCCGTCCCTTCCTCTCAGCCGGCGGAGGCCTTCGTAACCCGGGGATACGTTCGTAAGCCGGGGCCATTTTTCCAGCCCCGGCTCTTTCGTATCCCGGGATTTTTGTTCCCCAGGGGATTCATAACCCGGGGGACCACTGTATGCTCTACTTGGTGCTGCCTTTGAAGAGTGTTTGGAAACTTCAGCTGGTCCAAAGAGCTGTAACCAGGGTGTTAATTGGGGCAGGTTACAGAGACCACACAATGGAGTTTATCAGACGGGAGGAATTTCTCTTTATTTCAAATGGAACCAACTGGAGCCAATTTGAATTCACGTGAATTCGCTAGTTTAGCGAATTCACGTGAATTCTAATTGCATTCGGAATACGTTCAGAATGACTTCCCATTACCTGAAAATGACTGCCCATTGCCCAAAATTGCGTGAGATGCTTTAATATGAAATAACGTAAAATCCATGATTGCGTTCGGAATGACTTCCCTTTTGCCTGTAATTGCGTGAGATACTTTAATACGCAATAACGTGAAACCCTATGCCATTAGATTATACTTCCAATTTCCGTCATCTGATAAACTCCAATGTCTCTGTTGAAAAAGCTCAGCTGGCTCCCAGTTTGTTTCTGGGCGCAACTCAAAGTGCTGGTTATGACTTATAAAGCCCTGCATGGCTCAGGTCCAAGCTATATGGCAGACTGGCAGACTATATGGGCCTGCCTGGGCCCTGACACCCTCAAGAGAGGCCCTTCTGTCAGTTGTTGCTATTGTTTTTGTTAATCTTAATGTTATTATTATTTTAATTGTAATAAAAGTATATATATATTTTAAAAGACCCAACAGAAGAACAATAAGTTGCTGAGTGGAATAATCTCTCTTGAACTGAAACTAAAACTGTCCTGAAAATGAGTTATCCTGTGTCCTCCTCTTCTCATGCTTTTTGCTTATCTTATACCAAGATTAGCCACCAGATGGCTACAACAGACCAGAATTTTAATTGTTGGATATCTATTATAATACCAAGAGATCATAAACATGGCCTTACAGTACTTTATTGTATCTGCCTATTGTAATCTGGGTACTGTGTATTTCTTACCCACTGTAACCTGAGTGCTGTATACTTCTTACCATTAAATAATAACCAACTTTGTGTGTACAGTGAATATTTAGAAGATCGAATTAGTCAACAAGACTCTAGCAAAAACAGGGATACCTGCACGTTATAAACCTATAAATGCTGGTACCTACTTTTCATATGCCAAGACTTTAGAATTAACAAGGGCTGAAGTAATATGACACATGAATGAAACCCTCTGGTTTCAGGGAAATAATGAACAAATATTTGATGGGATGATTTGGCTCACACCTAGCCAGGTCATTCCCATTGTAACCGGTATTTGTTGGGAACAAACCTCACACAATATGAGTCACCACAATCAATTCAGGTGACTTGTGGGTGGGCTTTATCCACATCTGTAAAACAACCTATAACTGCTCTTTAAACCCTTTAACATGTACTAATTGGGAAAGTTGTCTTGGAATCAACTGGGCAGCTTCTAATGGGATTGGATGGGCCTGTGGTGAGCAGGTTAGGTTTGGATGTGCTACTTGGCCCAGGAGGTCCCAGGAGTCAGATGCACCAAGTGGTAGAATAGTTCTCAAATTTCAAACTACTGGGAGTGGGCCAATCAATGGAGACTAAAATGAGCATTTTTCTCAGAGAGTGAGAAGGCATGGGGACACTTACCCGTGGAGAGGATTCCTGCCATAATGCAAAGAATACATCATTCTGGTAATTGAAGCTATGGTCTAATCTGATCCATAAAGGCATTGAAACTAAATGTGCCCAATAAAATGCTGTTCATTATCTCTAGGATTCCAATATATTCAAAGATTTTGATCTCTTGTCATAGCTGCCAGGAGTGGGTTGGCTTAGGAATGTAGTTATTGGTATTTTATTGATTGGTATTATAATAATATATTTATTATGTTGTGTTCAATGTCTCTGTGACTTGTTTCAAAATGTAATGTCAGGAGAATTCAAACTAATTCCCCTTGACCCGTTTCATCTCAAGGAATTATATTAATTATATATTGTTCATGAGACTGCACTTTATTCTAATAACTGTTGACCAAGTTTAACTGTTGTTAATTTTAATATATCTTGGTTTAATTTAATTTTAAGGGGGGGGCGGTTGGGGAAGGATATGATTGTTGCTTTTTACTGTGTACTTTTTAAAATTCTGTTGTATTCTGTTGTATCTGTTGAGTATTTTATTAGAGGAGCGGGCTATAAATAAACATTATTATTATTATTATTATTATTATTATTATTATGTGATTTTAGGTAATGATGACCAAAGGGGGGTGGTGGATTGTGATGATGATGATACTGATGTGTTGAGTCTTAATTTATAAATTCCATGTCCAGTATTGGACAGAGCACTGAGATCTCAGTTTCTTGGAAGTGAGTGGCATAGTGGCTAAATGCCTGTACTGCAGGCACTAAATTGCAAAGCACAAGGTTGTAAGTTCAGTTCCAGCCAGGGGCTCAGGGTCAACTCAGCCTTGCATCCTTACAAGGTCACTAAAATGAGTACCCAATTTGGTGGGGACAATTAGCTTACAGTTTTAAACTGTTTAAAGACTGCTTAGTGCAATGTGAAGCTGCTATTGCTATTGCTATCGCTATGTAGGCTACAGATAGCCCCTGGCTCCATTCTGTGTTTATAAGTCGACCTCATGTATAAGTCGGGAGCAGGTTTTGGGGCCAAAATTAGGGATTTTGATATGACCCATGGATAAGTCAAGGGTAAAATTCAGGGGCATGTAACAAAGGATGGAAAGGATGATGAAAAGGAAAACAAGGTCAAAGAACATACAAAATTCCAGCAGACATTAAGTGTTTGTGCTCATACTAAAGGTTGTATGGATGAGATAAATAGAGTGAGGTCAGTGTTTCCAGGGCAGACTATGGTCTTTCCTTTCACCAGGGTATGGTTCCTTTTTAAAATAATTATTAAAGTATAGTACTCATATTGACCCATCAATAAGTCAACACAACTTTTGGGGGTCATTTTTTTTACTAAAATTTCTAGACTTATACATGAGTATATACAGTAGGTGAGAAAGAGAGCTTACTCCCTGATTTGCCACGGTTAATTATTCAAATCAAAGAGCATGTCCAGAGGAGGGTGACCAAAATGGTGGATGGTCTGAAAACCATGCTTTATGAGGGAGCTGGGTATGTTTAGCCTGGAGAAGAAGGTTAAAAGGTGACATGGTAGTACTGTTTAAGTATTTGAAGGGATGTCATATTGAGGATGGAGCAAGCTTGTTTTCTGTTGCTCCAGAGAATAGGACATGGAGCAATGGATTCCACCTAAACAATAGGAAGAACTTCCTGACAGTAATTGCTGTTCGACAGTGGAGAGTGGAGAAATTCCCTTCTTTGGAAGTCTTTAAACAGAAGTTGGATGACCATCTGTCAGGGATGCTTTGATTATGAGGTCCTGCATGGCACAGGGTTGGACTGGATAGCTCTTGGGACCTCTTCCAACTCTACAGTTCTGTGGCCTCATTCCCACTGGGACATATAAAGCAACTTATTTTTATTGTGATCCAGTATCAATTCAATTTCGCTTCCAAATCGATTCATCCTGATCATTCCCATTTACAGGATAAAATGTAATAAATCGGGGGAAAAATACAAAGAAGGTGACACCCCCAGGCCAGCCCCTTTCACATTGGCCCTCCCATCCAGAAAGAAATGATTCTGGCAGCCTTGTTGTTCCCATTGATTTACCACTGATCTGATCCGGATTCTGGCAAAAGAACCACTTAAAGAGTAGTGACAAAATACCCTGCTGTTGAACCGCACGGATATGGGTTATGTCAAGATACAGCGAATGGGAGGAGAATGACTCCGAATTCTAATGGGAACAAGGAACATGGAATCAGGTACAAATTTGCATTCAAATGGGAACAACAACTTATAATCCGCTACAAAAAACAAACAAACAAAAAACAGCAATTTATAAGCCAGTGGGAATGAGGCCTATGATTCTACCCTCTGAGGGAATGTGTTCCATTGTTGAACAGTTCTTACTGTCAGGAAGTTCTTTGTAATGTTAAGGTCAAATCTCTTTTTCTGTAGGTTTGATCCATTGCTCCATGTCCTAGTCTCTGGAGCAGCAGAAAAAAAGCTTGTTCCATCCTCAACATGACATTCCTTCAAATATTCAAACAGAGCTGTCATATCACCCCTTAACTGTCTCTTCTCCAGGCAATACATACCCAGCTCCTCTGGAAATTATCCAGCTTGTCAACATTATTTTTGAACTGTTGTGCCCAGAATTGGACACTGTATTTGAAGTGAGTCCTGATGAAAGCAGAATAGAGTGGCACTATTATGAGGGGTACCGTAAAGTTTTAATGATCATCTTTTTAAAAAATTGAAGAAAGTTTGTTTTGATTTGTAGTTGTTAACTTATCTCTATGAAGTCACCATCTAGATTTATACATTTTTCCCAGTGTATCTTGACCCTCCAGATATCATTATTGTAGAAGTCTGCAGGTTGTGCCTTACAAGGGGGTATCGTAAAGTAATAATTATCACCTGGAAGTTGTTATGGTATATTGATGAAATTTTGTCAATATCATCATTGGTCCCTAAGTGCATGTTGCTGCTAAAATCAACTCATTGTGTCCTTTATTTTTGTGACTGGCTCTACCAGAAGTCACTAAAGTGTAAAATCCTTGTCAGGCACAATCTGCAGACTTCTACAATAATGTTATTTGGAGGGTCAAGAAACACTGGGGAAAATGTGTAAATCTGGATGGTGACTACATAGAGATACATTAACAACTACAAATCAAAACAAACTTTCTGTCAAATTTTTCTAAAGGTGATAATTAAAACTTTATGATAGCCCCTCGTACCTCCTTTGATCTACACACTGTACTTCTATTGATGCAGCATAGAATCACATTGGCCTTTTTAGTTGCCGCTTCACACTGCTGGCTCATGTTCAACTTGTGCTCTGCCAGAACTCCAAGTCAGGACAGAGTCCCCTACCCTATGTCTGTGCACTTTGTTTTTTTCTGTCTAAGTGCAGTACCTTACATTTTTCCCTACTGAAATTCATTTAGTTAATTTTGGTCCAGCTTTCTAATTTATTAAGATCATTTTGAATTTTGATCCTCTACTCCAGGGTATTAGCTACTCCTCCTAATTTGGAGTCATCTGCAAATTTCATAAGCATGCCTTCTCTTCATTCATCCAAGTCATTGATGAAGATGTTGAATAGCACTGGGTCCAGGACAGAACCCTGTGGCATCCCACTGGTCACCTCTCTCCAGAATGAAGAGGAGCCATTGCTGAGTATCTTTTGTGTTTGGCCAGTCAGTCAGTTACAAATCCACCTAATTGTTGCATTGTCTAGCCCATATTTTAATAGCTTGCTGAAATCAATATATTCTATACCCACAGCATTTTCTTCATTTACCAGTTGGTAGTTTTAACCAAAGAGAGAGAGAGAAAGAGAGAGAGAGATCAGATTAGTCTACTATGACATGTTTCTCAGAAACCTATGTTCACTTTCAGTGATTATGGCATTTGCTTCTAAATGTTCACAGATTCTCTGTTTAATGATCTACTCTAGAATCTTTCCTTCTCCAACCCCAGAGGATTTTAATCTTGGCCTGGTGCCTGGAGATGACCTATGTGAACAGGGGGCTTGGGGCGGCACCCTGGGATCTGGGAAGCCTACCTGGGGCACTTCAGAGTTTCCCTATGCTGAGCTCTCCCTTCTGCTGGCTGGGATTTAAGAAAAGTTAAAGGGGAGAAGAGTATGAAGGGGGTGCCTGGAGAAGCTACAGCAGTAAGGTCAAGCAGCACACAGTTTTAAACAATCATTTCTAGGCAGCTCTTTTGCCCCAAGATTCTGGTGAAGTACACTGTTGGATCCTGGCTTTTAGCTGGATTGAATCTGAACATTACCATAATGGCAACAATGCTGGGAAAACCCATTCAGATCAAGGCAGGGGCTGCCATTCAAGAAGAGATGCAAGAATTGATGGTAAGCCTGTAGGATGCCAGGTTTTAATGATGTTACTGCAATCCATCACGAAACAGTTCAGCCCAAAACAGACACTGCATTGTAATAATTAGGCATGTTTTAGAATAAGTGAGAGTTCTTAACATTAAAGCTCATCTTTTTACAGCACTGCTACAAGCCACAGAATAACAATTGAACTAACTAGAGGAAAACATTCCTCAGATAAGGAGGAAAAGGATCAAGGTCATTATGTGCTTCCAAACAGAGAGATATTTTACAACTTCAATTATAGACAAGTCTAGGCCAGGGGATGGGGTGGAGAAGAGGAGGAGGCAGAGAAGGAAAGAAGGCCAGGGAACGAGTGCCAACTAATGGAAATGATAATGTGTCAAAAAACAGCAATTCCAAAAAAGGTCCCAATTCATAGTGTGAATGAGGGACCTTTTGGAATCAGTTTACATAGCGGAGCGGAGCTGGATTGGGAATCGGATTTTGCAGTAAGTGGGAATGACCCCTAGATATAGCTTTAAAAGATAAAGTTTTTAAAACAAAATGTGTTTGCCAGATAGGTGAACAACAGATTACCACTTAGGCCAAACAAATAAGTGTAATACAAAAGACTGTTTTAACATTAACGTTGTTTAAGATTTTGTACACAGTTTAGTTTGAGCTTGTCCATATTATTATTTAGCTTTCACTAATAGCATATGCCACACATAGAACAAGAATTTTCTTCTAGTATCAAATTTCATGAGACAAAGGATTCTAAAAGGGTAAATAAACATTAACAAATAGAAAAGCAGACATTAAGTGAGGCATGGCGCACCTAAAACTCTTGTATTGCCCGTGTTTCTGTTCTCTTGGTAATTTTGCCTGCTCCTTTTCCTTGGCTGCATCTCTAAATGTTCAAATAAGTTTTCTTTTTGTGTGCCTTCAAGTCATTTCCAACTTATGGCGATCCTATCATGGGGTTTCCTTGGCAAGATTTGTCCAGAGGAGGTTTGCTGTTGCCTTCCCCTGAGTCTGGGGGAAGGAACAGAATGGCAATATCAGCCCATTATTTCTGTTTTTGTGAAACATGCAATGTAGCTGCCTAACCTGTGGGGGAAAAAAAAACAACTCCCTCCCTTCCTTCCAGTTTTTCTTTCCACCTCATGTAATAGGATTGCTGGTCAGCTTACAAGAACATCAAATAGAACAATTTTTAAAATGCAAGATAATAAAAATAGACTGTACAACCAAACATTCAACATTCTAAAAATGTTACGCCACGCATAATTTTAAAGTATATGTTAATATAAAATTATTTATCCATTCACAAAGGGTAAAGTCATTGTAAAAGGCCAAGTGCTAAAATGAGACCCAAACCAGCTCCAACCAGCATTCAAAGGGAGGGCGTCTCACAATCAGGGATGCCGCAGCCTTGCCTTGCACAAGCTCGATCCCACTTTTCGGACATACAGGAGCCCCATCTGGCAGATGGTCTTTGAGCAAGAGAACATTTGGGAAGATGCACGCCTTCAAATGTCAAGGTCCCAAACCCTTTAGCTGTCATAGCCAGGACCTATCAGAGAACCAATATGGCATAGTAGTTTGAGTGCTGGACTATGACTCTGGAGACCAGAGTTCGAATCCCAGCTCAGCCATGAAACCTACTGGATGACCTTGGGCAAGTCACATGCTCTCAGCCTCAGGGGAAGGAAATGCCAAACCTCTGAGCAAATCTTGCCAAGAAAACCCCATGACAGAGTGGCCATAAGCTGAAATGTCCGGAAGGCACACAACAGCCCCCCCCCCAGCACCTGTAATGTAAACCAGAAACCTATTAGAAGCCAATGCAATCCAGAGACAGACTATATAAACCGTTTGCGGGTGAGAATGTCAATGGGAATTCAAAAGGTCTGTCTGTCTCTGGACTCTCCACGCCAAACATGTCTGCAAAAGCATAGGCTACCAATCTCTTTCCATCTGTTAGTAATGTTAGCAGAAAGAAGGCAAATGGTTAATGTCTTTTACCGTGAAGACGGTCTGAATGTCTTTTACCGTGAAGACCCTTTGAAAAAACAATCCAAAAAGAAACATAAGTTGTTCTATTAGGTTAATTAATGATGGAGAAATCAGTGTTGCCAGTTAGATGTTACAGACCATGTCTTTTAGATTACTGTGAACATTGCACCAATTACATAAGCATCAGCCTTAGTTATGATGGAACCAAAGAATAAAGCTAAAGACCAGAAATATACAAATGCAGTAAATGCCCGGGAAGAGAAGAGTTGTGTGTCCTAGCAGCAATGGCAGCGAAAGAGGGCTGGAGAGGGGGAAGAGGCACTGGGGACACCAGGAAGCTTAAACAACTTGGACCTCTGTGCGGGGTGACCAGGCAAGTCCTCCTTTTCCAGGACACATCCTATATTCCACCCTTCTGTCCAGGAAGAATTCCAAAAGATCATTTTGAGGATGATGAAGAAGCATGAGTTTCTATTATGAGTGATTTGTAGTTTCACCACCAAGGCCTTTGGGGGAGGTTTAGGGAAAGAGCTGCACCTGGCAGGAGAAAATGCCCAGGCTTTTTTTAAAAAGGGGTGCCCATTCTGTAAATGGGGAAATCCCTGGCATGATTTGTTGCTGGTTATTCTTGGGTTAAGTGCTCTTTAATTGCAATATCGTGTGAAAATCTTGCATCACGATTGTGCAATTTTCCTGGGATAACAGACCTTATCAGACGTTGGAAATTGGAAGTATAATCTAATGGCAATCCGAACGCAATCATGGGGTTTCACGTTATTGCGATTTAAAGTACCTCATGCAATTTTGGGCAAAAGGGAAGTAATTCCGAACGCAATCATGGGTTTTATGTTATTGCGAATTAAAGCATCTCACGCAATTTCGAGCAATGGGGGGGTCATTTTGGGGTAATGGGAAGGCATTCTGAACACATTCTGAACGCAATTGGAATTCACATAAATTCGCTAAACTAGCAAATTCACGTGAATTCGAATTGGCTCCAATGGGCTCCATTCTCAATAAAGAGAAATTCCTCCCATCTGATAATGTCCATTGACTCTTTAAACCCCCTGATTTTCCCTGTGTGATAAAGTCCTGTGGCTTTCTCTGTATTAGAAGAGCATCTCACTTTAAAAGAGAGAAGGCATCCCCACCACCCTCATTGAGTGGGAAGTCATTCTGAACACATTCCGAATGCAAGTGGAATTAACGTAAATGCAATCATGGGGTTTCACGTTATTGCGAATGAGTGTATCTCGTGCAATTTCAGGCAATGGGAAGTCATTCCGAACGCAATCATGGGATTTCACGTAATTGCGTATTAGAGCATCTCACTCAATTTCTGGCAAAGGGGGGGGGGAGTCATTATGAACCCATTCAGAATACAATCAGATTTCATGTAAATTTGCTAACTAGCGAATTCACGTGAATTCAAATTGGCTCCAATTGGCTCCATTCGAAATAAAGAGAAATTCCTCCCGTCTGATATAGTCCTAAGAAGGGTCCCAGGCCTAGAAGTGGAGTGGGCATGGCTGCCAGTCAGAGAGGGAGATCTTTGGCCCCCAGTGCCAGCCCCTGAGCCTCCCTGGCCTTCCTTCTCCAGGTGAGCAGAAGGTTCAGGAAGGGGGAAGAAGACCCCAGACCCAGGCATCTGGGGGTCCTCCTGAGCTTCCCTCTTCCTGGCTCTTCCTTCTTCTCCAGGGAGCTTATCCCATGGGAGGAATTTATCTCAATTGCGAATGGAGCCAATTCGCAATTACGTGAATTCGCTAGTTTAGTGAATTTACATGAAATCTGATTGTATTCTGAATGCGTTCAAAATGACTTCCCATTTCCCAAAAATGACCCCCCCATTGCCCGAAATTGCATGAGATACTCTAATACGCAATTATATGAAACCCCATGATTGTGTTCAGAATGACTTCCCTTTTGCCCGAAACTGCATGAGATACACTCATTCGCAATAACGTGAAACCCCATGATTGCGTTCGGATTGCCATTGCATTATACCCCCAAATTCCATCATATGATAAACTCCCAGGAGGGCTCCTCTTTTTTGGCACAAGGCAAGAAGGAGGAGACTGAGCTGGGCATCACCATAAAGCTATAATCTGAGAGACTGCCTCTCAGTCTCTGAAGCAGCTTGGTCTAAGGTCTTCAGGAGAAGGCTGCCACTATCCCAGCCTGGTTTGGTCCCAGCCTCTGGAAATCTCTCTCCCAGGAGGCTAGGCAAGGAAAAGCATTTTTATTTAGTTAGGCAGGCATTTGAAACATCATCATCCATTGTGAGAAGGGGTGGTTTTAGATGGGGCTCTTTGTGTGTTTGTGTGGTTTAGTTAGGTTTTTAACTTTGTGTTTGTGTGTGTGTGTGTGCTTTTTTAAATGTTGATCTGTTTTAGAGGATTTGAACTGTTTCTTAAGTTTTCAAAGTGTGTAAAAATGTTTTTATCTTGTGATAGCTGGGAGAAAATTGGCACAAAAAGGAAAGAAACTGAAAAACTAGGAGGAGGCTTTGCAAGTGATTCTGAGATATCTTTGCATAGCAAAAAAGTGATGATGATGGGTTTGTTTGTTTGTTTTACAACTAGGATATAAAAGTAGTAATAAGGGTCCTGAAAGGTTTTAATTGTTAGCCGCTTTGATTGTTGCACAGAAAAGCGGGGTATCAATAAAAGTTTTACGGTTATTTATTAATTTGGGAATGAAGTTGATTGATGGGAATTACATTTGGGAATGAAATTAACGAGTGGCAATTAAATTAAATGGAAACTTAAAAACGAGAAGATGTGGAAATCAAATTTGGAAATTGAATTTGGAAATGAAATTGATTGGTGTTAAATTTGGAAAAGAAATTAATGAATGGAAATTAAATTAAATGGAAATTAAAAAGGAGAAGATGCAGAAATCAAATTTGGGGATGAAATTTGGGAATGAAATTAATGGATGGCAATTCAATGGAAATTAAATTAAATGAAAATTAAAAAGGAGAAGATGTGGAAATCACATTTGGGAATGAAATTTGGGAATGAAATTAATTGATGGGGATTAAATTTGGGAATGAAATTAATGAATGGCAATTAAATGGAAATTAAATTAAATGGAAATTAAAAAGGAGAAGATGTGGAAATCAAATTTGGGAATTAAATTTGGAAATGAAATTAAAGGATGGGAATTAAATTTGCATGTGCAATTAATGAATAGCAATTAAATGGAAATTAAATTAAATGGAAATTAAAAACAAGAAGATGTGAAAAACAAATTTGTGAATTAAATCTGGAAATGAAATTAATTGATGGGTATTAAATTTGGAAATGAAATTAATGAATGGAAATTGCATGGAAATTAAAAATGAGAACATTAAAAAAGGACAAAAAAGTGGGCCTGAGAGCCTCTTTGGCCCCTTCAGCCCATGCCATCCTGACCCTCCCTGCCCTTCTTCCTTCCTTCTTCTCTGGTTGCCCATGGCTGAGCCTCAGGGTCCCTTGGGTGTGCATAGCTGCCAGCCAGTGTGGAGAGGGCATGGGGCCCCTGGGCATGATGCCACCCAATCGCCTGCTGACCTTCCCTCCCTTCTTTCCCAGGGGCTTCCCTTGAGCTGCTCCCCAGGGGCCATGGCTTTGGCAGGTATGCGGTGCCTGGTGACCGGAGCTGGGGGCTTCTTGGGCCAAAGGATTGTCTGCCAGTTGCTGGAGGAGGATCAGGGACCAGATGAGGTCCGAGCCTTGGACAGAGCCATCGGCCCAGAGACCCGGAGGGCCTTTGCAAGTAAGTGGACCTGGGACTGGGGGCAGTGGGCCAGAAAAGGCCAAGTCCTGCTGCCTCAACCTCCATGCCTGGGACAAGGGCTGGGTGGCAGTGTCCCTAGGGTTGGTGTCACCCAATGCGATCACTCATTGTGTCACCCAATTCATTGACCTCCCATTTCACACTATACAGAATCCTTAGTAAAAAATTTTGGTGCTAATGTTACTTGTAAATCATAAATTCCCATATACACCACTGAATGTCATTCCTATAGCTGTGACATAAACAATGAGCAAAATTAAAACTATGCCTTCAAATTGCAATACCACACTCATAACCTAAACGTATATACCTATACATAGTGAAAATTTGGTTAAAATGTAATGTTTTTAAAGAAAATTTTAAAGGAATAATTTTAAAAAAAAAATTAAAAAAATTAAAAAATTGAAATTTTAAATTTTAATTTTAAAAAACTCTAGGGCCCCTCCTTTCTTCTCCCATTGAGGTTCACCTGACTCCATCTCTTAAAGCATTTTAAAGAGATACAGGCAAATGCTACAACGTTTCTGCCAAAAATGGTGTCACCCCCCCCCTTGGAGGGGTGCGATCCGAACCCCCACCCCACCCCTCTAGTGATGCCACTGCTGGAGGGACCAGCCACATCCTCTTTGTCTAGGACATGTCCTCCATTTCAACCTCCTGCCCAGGAAGAACTTCAAAAGGTCCCCCATTCAGGCACAACCTCTTTTTCCAGGAGGTGTTCCTGCATTCCAACCTTTTGTCCAAAATTTCCTCTATTTGGAGCGTGATTTGAGAAGCAGGCATTTGGACATTTCTAGGAGTGTTTTTCTTTTTGAGCTTTGCTTTGGTCATGACCTCCCCTTGCATTGAAGGGCCTACATTTTGCAGTGCCCTTATCTTTCTCTGCAGTTATGATGAGGGCATCTGGTCACCTGTGCGGACCACAGACCATTCAAGGCTTTTCTTCTGAACAGGGAAGGGTGCTACTATCTAGTCTGTTGGATGAACCTTTCCAGCAGGCACATGAGGCAAGATTCCTTTCCTCTGCAGTTGGGACTTGGCAGGAGCCAGACATGGGGTATCTGTGTGTGTACATTGGGCTGAAGGGGAGGGAATGTTGCACCTTTTCTTCCTGTGCCATTTCCCCCAATATTATATAGTTTTTTGTGGAGCTTTTGGGCTATGTGGCCATGTTCTAGAAGAGTTCCTTTCTGAAGATGCCAGCCACAGATGCTGGCGAAACGTCTGAAAGGAACTCTTCTAGAACATGGCCACATAGCCCGAAAAGTCCACAAAAAACTACGGATGCCGGCCATGAAAGCCTTCGTCTCCACTTCCCCAATATTGTTGTTGTTTTGCACCTTCCAGTCATTCCCAGGATGACCTCCTTTTCCAGGACACACCCTACATTTCAGCCTTCTGTCCGGAAGGAATTCAATAATATCTTCCATTTGGAGCATGATTTAAAAAGCAGGGATTTCTATTTCTAGAAATGTTTTGAGCTTTGATTTGGTCATGCTCTCCATTTGTCTAGAGGCTTCCCCATTTTGCAGTGCCTTGCTCCTCCTTTGCAGTTATGACACATGGTCACCCTGAGGCATTTCTGATTTACGGTAACCCTAAGGGGTTTTCTTGGCAAGATTTGCTCAAAGGGGTTTGCCATTGCCTTCCTGTGAGGCTGAGAGAGTGTCACAGTGGGTTTCATGGCTGAGCAGGAATCGAACCCTAGTCTCTAGTCATAGTCCAATACTCAAACCCAAATTGCTTTTGTCCTGTGAGAGAAGGAGGTGACAGTCTGTTGAAGGAGGCCCATGACAGAGGATGATCCTCCACCTGGTGGAGCTCAGGGGATTTGGGTACATCTGTTCTGCAGAACATGGTTAGATCACCATAAGATGGCACTTGTTCTTAGCCAGCACAGGCACAGCCTACATGGGGAGGTCATCTGAACCCTCTTCAGAAGTCCTGCTTCAGAAGGTCATGCTTTCCATGGAGGTGCAAGCAGGGAGAGAGGAGTACCAATGATCTGCACCCTCCATGTTAATGCAGTTGTTTGGTTGTTGCTTGTTGTGTGCCTTCAAGTTGTTTACAACTTATGGCGAGCTTTAGGTGACTCTATCCAGAGGTTTTCTTGGCAAGTTTCTTTGCGGGGGGAGGGTTGCCATTGCCTTCTCCTGAGGCTGAGAGAGTGTGACTTGCCCAAGGACACCCAGTGGGTTTCATGGCTCAGCTGGGAATTGAACCCTGGTCTCCGGAGTCTTAGTCCAACACCCAAACCATTAGGCCATGCTGGCTCTCAGTTCTCTGGCTCGACCTTCACAATATTGCTCTAGCCAATTCTGCTCAGGTGTCCTAACTGCAGAGGAGGACAAGGCACTTCAAAATGCAGGACATTAAAGAAAAGTGTTGGATATTACCAAATAAAAAGCTAAAAACACTCATAGAAGTGTCAATTTCATGCTTCAAATAGATGATATTTTGGAATTCCTCCTGGAAAGAGAGCTGAAATATAGGACATGTCCCAGAAAAGGATGTATCAGTGGTCACCCTGGTTCTGCTTTTATTGAGGGTCTCTGCTACGTACATATCATATGATAGAATGCCTGGCATGGTTTCCATGTACAAGGAGCTCTTTATCACTGTGGAGACATGAATGGAGAGAAAGTAGATGGCAGGGGATTCTAGTGGTCCTGAAGGAATTGTGCACAAATGAAGGGTAACAAGAAGTGAAAATCAGGGGCACAGCTTGCAAGGGAAATGAAGAAGAGTTTAAAAGTGAGGCTCAGGCCTGGACAGCCCAAGGGGGCCATTCTATGGCACATGCAGGTCATCAGCTAATATGTGATGGTCACCTCTTTTGCTTTTCACACGAAAGAGTGTAAAACATCATATGAGGAAATCCTATACATTGCTGCTTGGAGAAAAAGCTGTTAAGATTGTACTGTTGCTGGATATTATTAATGGACAACTAAAAAGGGAGACCTGTTTGAAAACCAAACTTGAATCTGTAGCCTAGCCACTGCAGCCCCTTTAATCTGGAACATCAGCATCTTGTTGCACCATGAATGTGTCCACATGCACTTCCTCTCAAACCCCTCTGAATTCACACTTGAACATGAGAGCCCACCCTATGATTTGCACTTTGACATACACCTCCCTTAAAATGTATTTGTTTGCCTGCCATATGCTAAAAACATACCAAACGCATTACAGTCAGCCCTCCATATCCACAGATTTCAGCAGTCACAGTTTGAAAATATGTTTTTAAAATGTATAAATTCCAAAACGCAAACCTTGATTTTGCCATTTTATATAAGGGTCACCATTTTAACAGTGGCATCCCACACCAGGGTGTCACTCGGTGCAGTGTGTGTGTGTGTGTCGGGGGGGGGGACTTTGGGAGTGGGACTTCAGGGGACCACAATTCAAAAAGGATGTGGAGAAACTGGAGCGTGTCCAAAGGAGGGCAACTAAGATGGCGAAAAGGCCTGGAAGCAATGCCCTATGAGGAGCGATTTAGGGAGCTAGGGATGTTTAGCCTGGAGAAGAGAAGGTTAAGAGGTGATATGATAGCCCTATTTAAATATTTGAAGGGATGTCATATTGAGGAGGGAGCAAGCTTGTTTTCTGCTGCTCCAGAGACTAGGACACGGAACAATGGATGCAAACTGTAGGAAAAGAGATTCCACCTCAACATTAGGAGGACCTTCCTGACAGCAAGGGCTGTTCAACAGTGGAACACACTCCCTTGGAGTGTAGTGGATTCTCCTTCTTTGGAGGTCTTTAAGCAGAGGCTGGATGGCCATCTGTCAGGGATGATTTGATTGGGAGTTCCTGCATGGCAGGGGGTTGGACTGGATGGCCCTTGTGGTCTCTTCCAACTCTAGGATTCTAGAGCCAAAAGGCACATCCTCACCTCCCTTTGCAGTTCAGCTTTACCCACAAGTAAACCTATGCCAGGCAGGGAGAAAGGGGTGCTCTGGTCTTTCCCCCCTGCCATGTGCCATGGTGCATGGTGGGGAGGTGTGTGGGAAGCGCTCAGCCGGATGTCACCACTCTTCTGGAGTGTCACCTGGTGCGGTCTGCAAGGCTCGCACCCCCCTAGTGACACAGCTGCATTTTACTCTATCTGGAAACCATGCCATATGTGGAAAGACCTAGGGAGCTGGGAAAGTTTAGCCTGGAGAAGAGATAGTTAAGAGGTGATAGTCCTGTTTAAGTATTTAAAGGGGTGTCACATTGAGGATGGAGCAAGCTTGTTTTGTGTTTCTCCAGAGATTAGGACCCAGAACAATAGATGCAAGCTACAAAAAGAGATTCAACCTCAATATTAGGAGGAACTTCTTGAGAGTAAGAGCTCTTGATTGTGGAAGATACTCCCTGGGAGAGTGGTGGTTTCCTTCTCTGTAAGCTTTTAAGCAGAGGCTGGATAGCCATCTGTTGTGGGTGCTTTCTTTATGGAAGAATGTGCAGAAGGGGATTGGACTGGATGGCCCTTGGGGTCTCTTCCAACTCTATGATTCTGTGATTTTATGATTCTATACTATGCCATTGTGTTTAATGGGACTTGAGCATCCATGGATTTTGTTATACACCGGGGGTGGGGGTGGGGGTGGGGTGGGGTCCATAATCAAACTCCAGCAGATACCAAGGGCCCACTGTAGCATCTGAAGTTCAGAATGACCCTCACCAGCATTTAGGAATGAGTGGAGGAGCAACCATTCATATTTCTGTAGAAAGGCATCGCTTCAGAAGTCCTTGAATTCCCAGTCATCATGTGCCAGCAAATGCAACACTATCACATCTAATTGGACTTCTTCAGGAAACAAAGCCAGCAGGTAGGACACAGTATGGCATAGTGATTCGAGTATTGGACCATGGTTCTGGAGACCAGGGCTCCATTCCTAACTCAAGCATAAAAACCCTCTGGGTGACCTTGGGCAAGTCACACTCTCTCAGCCTCAGGGAAAGGGAATGGCAAACCTCCTCTGATCAAATCTTGCCAAGAATGCCTCATGATAGTGCCACCTTGGGTTCACCGGAAGTCAGAAAGGACTTGAAGGAACACAACAATAAACTAAAAGGATACAGTAAAGCAGCCAGCAGGGCAGTTTGTAACATCATAGACATTTTCATTCATTTGGGGGCTAATCAGCAAATGCCAGCTTTTTAAAGTGGGATTTTTTTTGTTCATTTGGCATAGAATGTGATGTGAATTTTTTTAAGGGTTGTAAGTCCTATCACTGAAATGTTTCTTTCCTTCAGATAGTAAGTGAAACATTAATATGGGCAATGACAGTTAAATTTCCTGCTGTGACTATAAACAGTGCATCCTTCCCCATGCAGGCATCTCCTTATCCTTGAACGGAGTGATGGTCTCTGGGCTCTAAAGAACTCCTTCTCTGCTTTCCCTTACTTAATAGACACACACCTAGGAGTAGGCAGACAGTGATGCCTGTGCAGAATGTCTGTGGGCTGCCTCTTTCAGGGACCCTTCCCACCTGCAAACTTGCATGATATATCTATTTTACACTGAACTGCATAAAAATTATTTTTCAGGCCATAGGGGAGAAAGATGGAGACTTTGCATTAAGTGACCAGCATATTCACCAGCACATTCAGCTCACGTTTCTGATACAGCAGTTAAAACGTGGCCAAAAAAATACAATTAGACAGGCATAATTCTGCATGAGAATACAGGCATAATTCTGGGGCTTCACTTATTTAACAGAAAATTTGGTACCAGAGGCAGAGATATCATGGAAAACATAAAAACGTAGAAGAGCAATCTATGATTTTTTAACATGCTCGGGGGGGAGATGATGAGGCAGTTCACCCCTTTTTTCTCTGTTTTGCTATTCACGCATGCACCGTAAGGGAATCTGGAAGCAGTTGCTGTTAACCTTGCCAGTTGTAGGCAGACACACACAGTTACTGTAGGATTATCTCAACTTTTCCCCAGCTCAAGCTCTTAACTACATTGTTTACTGCAGACTTGCTGGTGCAGCCTGACACTGAATGAGTGTGTTTCTCTACCACTCCTGCACTATCCCCCAAAGCAAATGCTACTGAAAAATCTCCCAGCTAGAGAGAGAACAAGGAGAAAAATGTTGGTTGGGTGGCCATAAAATGACTTTGTAAAAAGGAGCTTCTTTGTCAGAGGCTTTGTTAACTGAGGTATGACTGTACTTTTAAATACAATTTAAAACACGATTTTAGGCTGCATCAATAGAAGAATAGTGTCTAGATCAAGGGACGTAATAGTGCCACTCAATTCTGATTTGGTCAGGCCTCACCTGGAATACTGTGCCCAGTTCTGGGCACCACAATTCAAAAAGAATGTTGACAAGCTGGAGCGTGTCCAGAGGAGGGCGACCAAAATAGTGGAGGGTCTGGACACCTTGAAGCCCTATGAGGAGAGATTTAGGGATCTGGAAATGTTTAGCCTGGAAAAGAGACAGTTAAGAGGTGATATGATAGCCCTGCTTAAATATTTGAAGTAATGTCATATTGAGAATGGAGCAAACTTATTTTCTGCTGCTCCGGAGACAAGAACATGGAACAATTTATGAAAGCTACAGAAGATTCAACCTCAACATCAGGAGAAACTTCCTGACAGTAAGAGCTGTTTGATAGTGCAGCACACTCCCTCATAGAGTTGTGAAGTCACTTTCTTTGGAGGTTTTTAAACAGAAGCTGGACGGCCATCTGTTGGGGGTGTTTTGATTCTGAATTACTGCATGGCAGGGAGTTGGACTGGATGGCCCTTGTGATCTCTTCCATGAATCTGTGAAAATAATACTATATGCTTGACTTTCAGGCCTACCTTTCCTACCAGGCAGTGGGGTGGTCCCTAGTCTCCTGTTAATAAATCTGCATTGCCAGTTGATAAAAACAGCATATTGCCTATTTTGCAGCTGTAACTGAGGCAGTCAGGTCCTTGTTGTGAAAATGTGCTTAAATAAGACCATACAGCACAGAATGAGTTTGAAGACCTACTGAAACCATGGAGTTAAATATACGGAACTCATGTTGGACTGTAGCCTGGAACCACATCATATTGGCTCCAACACTCTATCCTAAACATCTGCTATTGTATTTGGCCTACTTTGTAATGTAGATTATGTTGCACACAACAATAGCTGTGCTGCTGTATGTGGTAACCTTTGTTGCTTGCCTTTTACTAAATTAACGGTGCCCAATAGCTGTTCATTGTGATATCTCATTCTGTTTCCTCCAGAAGTGAAGACTAAAACTCTCCTGACGATCATTGAAGGGGACATTCGGGATGCGACATCTCTTCAGACAGCTGTCCAAGGTGTCACCCTTGTCATCCACACAGCTTGCATCATTGACACCTTAGGCATTGTAGACAAACACACACTCTGGGATGTCAATGTCCGAGGTAAGGCTAGATAGCTTTTAGGCAAACCTGTGGTGGACACACTTGTGGACAGGCTTATGCAAGAGGTTTTAGATTATTTCTAACCACTACAAAATCACAACAGCAACCCTTGCACTGAAAGGGTGGTCCTCAAAAGTGTAATAAATTATTCAAAACTAAACACTGGATAAAATGGGGATAATTTGACTTAATCTGAGTTGGGCTCAGCCCTAGAAACTCTGGAAGCATCATGGAGGGAAAAATGTCTTCTGTGCTGCCTTTCCTTCACCTCTGGATAGCTGCAGTTTGCCCTCAAAAGACAGGAAGCTGATTTGCATACCACCAGCATCTTATCTTTCTAGAAGTCAAACTCATGAGACAAAGAAATCTGGTATCACACAACTAAAGTCCAACAGCTTTTCCTGGTGGGACATAGGACCTTATCAGACATCGGAAATTGGAAGTATAATCCATTCAACGCAATCATGGGTTTTACCTTATTGCGAATTAAAGCATCTCATGCAATTTTGGGCAATGGGGGGTCATTTTCAGGTAATGGGAAGTCATTCTGAATGCATTCTGAACGCAATTGGAATTCACATGAATTCGCTAAACTAGCAAATTCACGTGAATTCAAATTGGCTCCATTCGCAGTAAAGAGAAATTCCTCCCGTCTGATAAGGTCCATAATGGGCCAGTTGCTGCAGCATGAACAACCCTTATATTTCCACTTCTGCTCTCATCCCACCATTTGGTCCCTCACTGTGATGAATCCCACTGTTCCACAGTGCTGTAAGAAGGAACATCTATAGCAGGGGTGCAGAAGGTGTGGGCTGTAAAAGTGTCTCCCCTTTTGCTGCTGCTGCTGCTTTCCACCTCACTCCTTTCCCCCATTCATTCCACGCCAATTTCATAGAGACCATTCATTCCTTAACGCTGTTGCTTTTTAATCTTTTGTTGTTTATTTTATTTTATTATTTTATTCTAATACATTTATTTATCATATCACAACCCACCAGGGTGACCAGTCCTTCAAAAACAGTGTCAGCTTTTGTGGAGAAAGGAAAATGTAGGGCTGCAATAGGGTAATGATCTCTGCCGTCCCTGTGCCAAATACCAACAAACTGAAAGTTGGCCTGCCTTGCCTAGTCAGCCCACCTAACTCCATGTTGGTTTGTGGACCACTTGGGTCAGCTCAGGGGATCCTGTTAGACTATTCCCAAGTTGGCTCATGAGGCTCATCAGGTGAGGATGGATGTCACAGCTCAGTCATGGGAAGGAGGGTGCCAGTCACCTCTCCAACACTGCCCGGTTCACTCCCACATCAGCCCAAGAGGTCCAAGGGATCCATCCCCCCACATTTGGCACATCATGGACTTAACATGTCATGGAAATGTGAGGACCCATTATCTATTGCAACATTAATTCATTCAGCTCTCTTTCAATTTGTGGACCACACTTTCTGCCACCCATGGGGCTCCAGAGCTGATTGTGACATAGGACCTTATCAGATGGGAGGAATTTCTCTTTATTGCGAATAGAGCCATTTCAAATTCACGTGAATTCGCTGGTTTAGAGAATTCACGTGAATTTTAATTGTGCTTGGAATGCGTTCAAAATGACTTACCATTACCCAAAAATGACCCCCCATTGTATGAAATTGCATGAGATGCTTTAATTCGCAATAAGGTAATAGCCATGATTGCATTCTGAATGACTTCCCTTTTGCCTGAAATTGTGTGAGATACTTTAATTCGCAATAACATGAAACCCCATGATTGCGTTCGGATTGCCATTAGATTATACTTCCAATTTCTGACGTCTGATAAGGTCCATAGCAAAAACAATGAAACCACAACAGAACAGCTTTAAAATACTAACAGTTTCAATTGAAAACGTAGGATAAAAACATTCCCAGGAAAGCTGTGACTACTGCATGTCTGAAGGGAAAGCTGCTTTTCAAGGAATACCAATAGAATCAATAAAAAATGGCAATCCTAGATGTATTAGATGGAGATAACAGGGGAGGAGGAGTCTTCTTCAGTAGCCACAGAGAAGGGAAGAGGCAGGCTGAACCAGAGACAAAAACCAAATTCTGCAAATCTTTTGTGGTCCTAACAAAGCCCCCAACAACTATTTGACCAGACAAGTCACAACAGAAGACACGCAGTCAACAATGGGAAAATGAATTGTGCTTTATATGCTGAAAGGAAAGCCATCAAGGTTTTTGGGGTTAAGCCCAACCCAAATTAAGTCCCTGGTTATGAATCAGCAATACTAATCAGTATTGCCTCCTCAGTTTACTTCAGGCTGTTCAGATTTTTGTAGTCAGTCCTACCTGTAGCCAGAGAGAACCAACTTGGTAGAATGTGGTCACCATTAAAACTGGCAAGGGTATTTGCACCTACACATGCATCTGCCTGCCTGCTTATTTGCCTTTGTATGGGTGTGTGTGTGAGTACACTCATCTCTCCACTTTCACTGGGATTAAGGGCACAGGACCCCTGTGAAGAATTATAAATAACAAAAATACTATGTTTTTTTACCCGAGGGAACACCTCTCTAGGAATCTCTAGGTCCTCCAGTGTAACTCTGTGGTCAACATCTGCCAGACATTGACCGCAGAATTGTGCTGAAGGAGCTACAAATGCCTAATGGAGTGTTCTCTCTAGGAATCTCTAGGTTCATCAGTGCAACTTTTGGTCAAAGTTGACCATAGATTTGCACTGGAGGACCTAGATATTCCTAGAGAGAACTTATTAATAAAATCCATGAATTATCAAATCTGCAACAAAAGTCAAAGCTGCAAATGTGGAGGGACAAGTGTATTCGCATTTCTCACCTCTGGCAGCAGAATCGGTGGGCCATCTCTTATTCATCACCTTGTTAATGTACTGTATTTCTTTTTGTGAAGGTACACAGCTGTTACTTGAGAGTTGCCTCCGCAACAATGTTCCATATTTTATCTACACAAGTAGCATTGAAGTGACAGGTCCAAACAGCAGAGGTGATCCCGTCTATGATGGTGATGAAGACACAGTGTATCAGATGACTCAAGGCTTTCCGTATGCTGAAAGCAAGAAGGAGGCCGAGAAGTCTGTGCTAGAGATGAATGGCCTACCACTGAAGGATGGCAGTAGCTTTGTGACGTGTGCTTTGAGGTCCATGTATATCTATGGAGAAGGGAGCCTGTTTCTTCAGAGTCATCTTGACCAGAGCATCCGAAACAATAATATCTTTCTGAGGATCTCTCAGAAGGAGGCTCTTGTAAATCCAGCTTATGTGGGGAATGTTGCTTGGGCTCATGTCCAAGCAGCTAAAGCCATGAAGGATCCAGAGAAAGTCAAGCGAATCCGAGGACAATTCTATTTCATCTCAGATGATACTCCGCATGTAAGCTACTCAGATCTCAATTATGAGCTAACCAAGGAGCTGGGGTTCAGCATTGAAGCCAAGTTAGCAATGCCCCTGATGATACTTTACTGGTATGCCCTGTTCCTGGAGGTAGTGAGCTTCTTGCTTCATCCTTTTGTGAAATACGTCCCCAGCATCAATCGTCACCTTGTGACTTTGCTGAATACCCCATTCAGCTTTTCTTACAGGAAGGCACAGAGGGATTTTGGTTATGTGCCACGCTACAAATGGGAAGAAGCCAAGCTGCAGACAAGCCAGTGGATTGCTAAAATAACTCCACTGAGGACAGCCTACCTGAAAAACAAGACCAGCTAAACGTGACCTCCATGCAGGAAAAGCAGATTGTAGAGGCCAAAGGATAAGGATGAGGAGTGTAATAAGGAGGCAACGAAGTATCCAAAATGGGATATCCACATTCTGAAATGTCTGAATAAAAAATGCCTTTGCTTTTTTCTTTGGATGGGCCATTCCATTTATAATAAACTTTCAGAAACTTCTGTGTGATTTTTCAGTTTCTCATGGGCCACCTTCCACTCACGTAAACATGCAAAACCACAGTTCTAGGGCATCTAAAGGGCTCAGAATGAATTGTCAGAACATTATTTCCCCAATCGGAACGATGGGAATCATGTGGCCCTCTAAAAATGGTTATACTGCAGCTCCCTGCATTTTCCATCATTGTCTATGCCATCTAAAGTTGCTAGGAGTTGCAGTTCAGCAAGTATTATTATTATTATTATTATTATTATTATTATTATTTTATTAACCTTTATTTATACTGTATAGCGCTGTAAATTTACACAGTGCTGTACATACAATCTTAAAATTAGACAGT
Organism: Urosaurus nigricauda; assembly: GCA_034509955.1. Classification (NCBI taxonomy): domain Eukaryota; kingdom Metazoa; phylum Chordata; class Lepidosauria; order Squamata; family Phrynosomatidae; genus Urosaurus; species Urosaurus nigricauda. The sequence goes on from JAOEGL010000002.1 coordinate 126,575,638, forward strand.
TCTCTGCCCTCAGGCTTACAGTCTAAAAGACACAACACAAAAAGAGAAGGAAAAGGTGGTGGGAAGGAGGTTCTTCTCTCCCTCTGGGGCCTGGACCAAGGCAGATGGACTGGAGGAAGGGCTAGGCTTCTTAATACATAGATATAAGGAGGTATCCTGGGGCAGATGACACAATCCTAGGAACGCCTCTCTAAACAATATAGTCCTTAACTCAATTTTGAAACTGGGTAGAGAAGTGATGAGGCACACATGTGGGGAAGAAGGTTCCAGGAGTGAGGGGCAGCAAGTGAGAAGGGCCGAATCTGGGAAACTCTAGGCTGGGACAGGAGACCATGACTACCAGAACGGAGGGTACGAGAAGGAGTCTGGGGCTAGTCCATGCAGGGCTTTGAAAGTCAACAACAAAAGCTTGTACTGGATGCGGAAGGGGAAGGGGAACCAATGAAGGGAGGATAAAAGAGGAGAAACATGGTCAAAGTGGTGAGCGGATGTGATAATATGTGCAGCTGAGTTCTGGACAGAGATTAAAGGATGGAGGTGTGAGAGAGGAAGCCCTGTCAGAAGAAGGCTACAATAATCTAGTCGTGAAACCACTAGGGCATGGACCAGAGTCTTGGCAGTGGAAGCTGAGAGGAATGGATGGATTTTAGTGCAATTGCCACCCTTGCCTTACATGAATGAACAATTGCAGATCCTTCCAACAATTTTGTGTCTCGTGAAGCGTGTGTATCTGAACACAAGGGTTCACAAGGGAACATAAAATAGATCTAGATTTATTGGTGATTTGCAATGGTGGATAAGCAAGGATTGTTGCAATCGTTAACACTAGTGACAAAGTGAAACCCCGTTCCTCTAATTGAAGCATGATTCAATTCTGTTACATAAAGCAAATTTCTGGTTTCCAAATTCTTTAATGTATTTTGCATCATGCTGTGACTGCTGTCTGCCCATCTTCCTTAATACAGCAATATCCACTTGTGGGCCACATGGCTTAGCAGAACATGCAAAATTTCTAATATTCAAATAGTGACCTCTCCAAGAATCTGGCAACTACAAATCAGTTTTATTTTACTGGAGAAGTTTGCTGGAAAACCATGTAAATTTAATTAAGAATAGATCACACCACTCTTACAGCAAAGGCTAATGCATGGTTTAATATTCAGGGGAAAATGAAATCAATATGCAATCGAATAACCTTTGTGGGGTAAGAACTATTCAACAAGGATAATGAAGGCCCCTCCATCTGATCAGTGGATTGTCTGGGGCTGCTAAATGGGGCAATTGTTTTCCCCTTGCAGATTCTCAGATGATTCTCACTGAAATGATCACAGGGATTTCCCTTAACTTGCTCCAGTAAAATTTCCCCCCCTGCTACTTGTTCTCTGAGTCATCCTCTTGAGGACTCTCCTCGTCCTCACTTGGACCTCACAATTTCCTACAAGAGGGAGATATCGCAGATGAGGGATTTTGACCGGGATGGTTGTATAACTTTTTCTCTCTCACCAAAGAACTCCTTAAAATCTTGCTTGCACTACTGGGGGAATATATATTTCCCATCTCTGACATACTTTTAAAAATCAACAAATTGTCCTAGCTAATGTGTGTTGGACATAAATGACTTAGCTGTATTAGGAATATACAAAAAGAGAGTCAAACACTTTCTTTAGAAATATGTAAATTGAAACTCCTAGCCATAATAACCTTCCTTAGATAAAGAGTGGTTTGTTTTCAAAACATGCTGTTCCACATATTGGGACTTCCTTGAAGGGTGGTGTAAGAAAGAATTATGTTGCAGCTATTGAAATTGTTTTCTGCTGATTTTTTATTTTTTTAAAAAAGATATTTCTCCTGGACCTTTCAAGAAGTGAACTCTGTCCCTTAGAGGGCCAAACATGTGAATGGTTTTATGAGCCTTGAGTTCATGTTCCCAGAGTTGAGTTCCCAGATGGCAGAACATTCAGAGGACAGAAAGTTGGTGTGCTTGTGTGTTACCATGACTCATCAGAGACATGGGTTTCCAGTTCCACCAAACATCGGAAAAATAGCCAAGAGCTGGAGGAAGGGTGCATTTGAAGTGGAGAGGCAGGGGTGGAGTTGGGGTGCTCAGCTCTTTATCTCCTTCTGCTTATCCCTTTAACTCCACAGTAAATTTAGGGTAAGCAAGGAGATGGGAGCAGACAGCTGGAAAGGAAAAGAGGAAATTATACACAAGAGTATAGAGCATGGCATTGTTTGCATGTTTTATATTTTGGTTGATGGTAAGATGAAGAACTCATATTTTTTTAGTCATCCAAATCTTTTTTCACTCCAGCTTCTCCTGCCTTTCCTAACAGAAGACATGGTTGAGGAGTATGCACGACTGGGTGGCACTGCCTGGTGTCCAACATCATTTTCCCATCTCACTTGCACTTGATAAGAATTACTGCAAGCACACTGGCAGTTGTCTTGGGGTAAAGACACTGAAGGAGAGGGGAAGAAAATCCTTACAGATGCCTATAAATGTAATATTAGGGATGAAGCGGTCTGCAAAAAAAGGATTCCAGCCCCACCATATTAATCCATGGCCTTTCTGATGAAAATTACTTTCTTTTTAAGTTGGTCACATTATTCTCTCACCTATGAAGTCAGATGGGACCAATTTTATCACTAGGGTTGACATCACTGGTGTGGTAACTCATGGTGTCACCACCCCATTGACCTCCTCCTCCTCCTGTACCACACCATACAAAATCCTTAGTAATGTTATTTGTACTAATGTTACTCACACATCGCAATTCCTGCATATCATTGAACATAAGGGAAACAGTTGTGATGTAAACAACTAACAAAATTAAAATGATACCTTTAAATTGCAATATCATATGCACAACATTAATGTGGTTAAAGTGGAAATTCAGTTCCCCTCCCAGCCTCAGACCACTCAGCATGATACCAGGGAACCATCCCCATAATACTCATTTTTGGACCCTTTACTGTATGGAATCCACCTCCCCCCAGTACAATTCTTTCCCATTTCCTTTGCGTCCCACCAAATGCTCCACACTCTCTCCAAATGCTCCACAAAGAGCATCCTCCTCCCAGCATGGTCTCTGCATCTCTTCTCATGGTTGACACATCTTTCAGTTCCAGCCACCACCATCACTTCCAATGCTCCCCAAATAGGCTTAATCTGTTCCAGACAATGCACCCAAGTATGTGAAAAGTACCTGTCCATTACTCAGCATGCAAACCACAGCGCCCACATATTTAGGGTTAGGGAGTTTCCATGATAGGCCAGAGTTGTGTTCCTCCTCCATTTGAGACATCAGGAACAGACTCTAGAAAGACAGCAGATTTCTAGAATTTTCTACTGAATCCACCTCCAATAACTATTCCCATAAACTGAGAAAGCTCTTTAGGTTTTTGGACTACAATTATCTGAATCTCCTAGCAGTCGCAGCCAGTGATCATGCAGTCTCAGGATTCTAGGAGCTGTAATCCAAAAACCAAAGGTCCTTTCACAAGCTTTGGGTATTCCCTACCATAAATGTTACCCCTGCCACACTGGGAACCCCAAAACCACACTTGCCAAGACTTCTCCCAAGAGAAACCTCCCCACACAGCCTCCACCATGGATTACTCCACTAGCAAATTGGCTGCCTTGCCTTATCATGTGCTGTGGAGTGGCACAGAATGGGAGATAAGATACAGGAAAGTTAATGAGCTAAGGAAGGAGAAAAAAAGGAAGAGTGAAAATGGGCAATCTAGAAAGACAAGACACCATCTGTAGGCTTTGAAAGGGAGGGAGAAAGTCCAGGCGGAGGAGAAAAACCAGATACAAAAGAATCATAGAGCTGGAAGGGGCCTCATGGGCCATTGTGTTCAACCCCCTATTCAGTGCAGGATCTCCAGCTAGAGAATTCCCAGCAGGTAGCTGGTGAGCCTCTTTCTAAAGACATCTGGAGAAGGAGACTCCACCATCTCTCAAGGCAATTGGTTCCATAGCTGAACCACTCTTATTGGCAAGAAGCTCTTTCTAATGTTCAATCAATATGTATCCTCCTGTAACTTAAAACCATTAGGCCTAGTCCTACCCTCAGAGGCAGCAGAGAATAAGCCTGCATCCTCCTCTTCTTGGCAGCCCTTGAATTTTTTTAAAAGCGTGTAATCATGTCACCCCCTCAGTCTTCTCTTCATCAAGATGAACATGCCCACTTCCTTGAAACGACTCCTCATATGTGTTATTCTCCACACCTCTTATCATCCTCATTGCTATTCTCTGAACATGCTCCAACAATACCCTAAAATGTGATGCCCAGAATATTATTCACCTTCTTTGAAGAAGCATCACACTATTTAGCCATGTTCAATTTATGATGAACAATAATCTTAAGGTTCTTTCCTCATGTAGCACTGCTGAGCTAAGTATCCCTCATCCTAGATCTGTGCATTTTATTTTTGTGGCCTAAATGTAGAACTCTGCATTTGTCTCTGTGAAATTTCATTTTATTTAGTTCTGCCCAGTTTCTAGTGTATCAAGGTCCTTTAGAATTCTGTTATTAGCTTCCAGTGTATTAGCTACCCCACCAGGTTTTGTGTCATCTGAAAAACTGGTAATGATTTCCTCCACCAAAGAACTCCACTTGAGACCACGTTCCAATCTGAAGCACAGCCACTGATGGCAACTCTTTCAGCACAGTTTTCCAACCAATTATGGATCCATCTGATGATGTTCTGTCTATCTCACATTTAATCGGTTTGCTAATCAAAATATGGGGGACCTTATCAAACTCTTTGCTACAATCCAGATAAATGACAGCCATGGCATTCTCATTCTCTACTAAATTAATGACCCATTCCATATATGGTCAGTTTGGCAGGATTTATTCTTGACAATTCCATGCTGGCTGCTATTAATCACTGCATTGTCATCATAATATTTGCAAGCAGACTCCTGCATAATATTTTTCCTGGCTTATAGTTTCCTAGATCTTCTTTCTGGCCATTTTGAAGAGAGACAATGTTTGCTTGTCTTCTCTGGCACTTTACTCGTTTTCCAATATTTTTCAAAAATGATGGCAAGTGATTCTGTGAGCATGTCAACAAGTTCCTTCAATACTCTTTGGATGCAGTTCATCTGGTCCTGTGGATCTGAACTCATTTAGATTAAAACTAGATGATTCCTGGAGGAGGGGAGGAGAGGGAGGGGGGAGTTTAAACTGTAACTTTTTTCGTTTGGGGCTCAGACTCTACAAAAACATGTATGTGATCACTACTTTCCAGTGCTCTTACAATAAACTCTTCCTATTTGGACCAAGTTTGTCTGTGGATCATTGGGTAGAGGATTCCAACGCTCACACTATCTCCTTCTCAATTTTGATTTGCAATCCAGATTCTTTACCGAGGTCTCTGCTGCATTGAAGCACACAGTGCTCTTTTTTTGGAAACAAACAAACAGACAGACAAACAAACCTACCTGAAGCAACATTGGTATTGAGCAGTTTTGTCTTTTCACAGTAATCTGCTAGCATTTCACCATGCCTATTGACTCACTGGCATTCTCTTGCTTCAGACATATTGGTGGAGGGAATACCCTTCTTGTTGCTTCCTGGTTCCCCAACCAACTTCAACTCATTTACAGCTTTAACCTTCCATACACTGTTCATGGAAGCTTTGGCTACACAACTGTATTTGTCTTTAGTGCTTCATTCATCCTTCCGTACCTGCTCCTTTTTCTTTTCACTTCCTCCTCTAGGTTACTGTGCAGCTATGTTGATTTTTTCAGATGTTTCTCTCTCTCTTGTTTCTTCCATAGGATTGTTTGTGATTGTGCTTTTAGCAGTTCCTTCTTCGTGAACTCCCACCTTTTCTGGATGTCTTTTTCATTTAGCATCTGTAACCATGGGACTCTGTCCAGTATTTCTCTTAACTTGATAAAATCTGCTTTTCTGAAATCCAAGTTTTGGATTTGACTATATTGTCCCATAATCACAAATTCTAGCATTTTATGGTCACCTTCCTCTAAAGTATCAACTACTTTGATTGTTTTGAAAATACTTTGAAATTATTTTGACAACTTTGAAGGTACTAGTTGCTTTGATTCCATTGACCAACTCCCTCAATCCATCTGTAATATGGCCTTTCTCTTTTCTACTGCCTTCCACTTTGCTAAGCATTATCATATGTTCCAGTGAGCCAAGTCATCTCCTGTTATGTCCAAAGTGTGACGGCCTCAAAGTTATGCCTTAGAAATATAAGATATAATTATAAACTATATTTCAAAAGAAAATCAGCTTGTGTTTTATAGATTATAGCAAAAACACTGATGGTACAGATTATGAAAAACTATGGATCACTCTTAAAGAAATAGCTGTGCCACAACATTTTATTGTCTTGACCTGTACTCAGAAAAAGAGGCTTCTGTTAGGACAGAATCCAGAGTAATGAAATTGTTTCTGATTGGCAAGGGGTCAGGCAAGGCTGCATTTTATCACCCTATCTGTTTAATTTGTATGATGAACATATCATATGCAAATCAAGATTAGACTCATAGGAAGGAGGTGTGAGAAATGGAGGAAGGAACATCAACAGTTTAAGATATACTGATGACATCATATGACTATCAGAAAATAGCAAAGACTTGGAAAGATGATTGAAAAAAGTCCAGGAAGAAATTGAACTTAAGAAAACAAAAATAATGACAACAGATGATTTACATAACTTTAATCTAGACGATGAAGACATTGAAATGGTTCAAGATATTCCGTATCTTGTCTCAGTCATTGATTAGAATGGAGACTGCAATCAAGAAATCAGAAGAGTACTAGGACTCAGGACTTTACTACACCACCTCCGGTGCCCGACTTACCTCTTCCAAATTTGAGCTGCATGGAGTTTTACCTCAAAATGGCTTCCCGTTGCCTCTAGTGTTGAATTCGGGCCCCATAAGTTGCTTCAGCGGCCATTTTTTTCAATTTCGAAGTTTCCAATTTGGAAAAAATGGCTGCCAAAACAACTTATGAGGCCCAAATTCAACACCGGAGGCAACAGGAAGCCATTTTGAGGTAAAAGTCTGTGAGATAAAATCAGGGTAACTTCTGTATTTGGCTCAAATTTGGAAGAGGAAAGTCGGACACCAGAGGTGGTGCGATAAAGTCCTTAGAGCAACTGTGAAGGAACTAGACAAGACCCTGAAGTGTAAAGATATATAATTGAATACTAAAGTTAGGATTGTCTGCACACCTTTGTATTTCCAATTGTGTGTACATGTGTGTGTGACAGCTAAACAGTGAAGGAAGCTGATGGGAGAAAAACAACTCATTTGAGATGTGGTGCTGGAGAAGAGTTCTGTGGATACCATGGATTGCTCTGGTGACCATGGAGACTGGGCATTGTGATGTGAGATTGATGATGACCGCCTGAAGGAGGGAGACCAACTATTGTGACAAAAGGCTGATGATATTGGTAGCCTGAAGAAAAGAGACCAGTCATTATAACCCTTTGCTGATGTTGGCTGCTTCAAAGAGGGGCATACGAATAGAATAAATGAACCCCAGGCAATAAATATAGTTATTATCCAATAACTATAAAATATAGGCTGACTATAGTAACATCGATAGACTTAAAGTGTCTAGATAAGGGGAAATACAGTGGTCCCCCGCCTTACGAATCCCCTGGGTTGCGAAAACCCCGGGATCCAAAAGGCGGCGGACCGGCTTCCTATCCCCCGGGATACGAAATATCCCCCGGGATACGAAGCGAAAAAAGCCACGCGGCCCCTTTAAATGGCCGCGCGGTCCGTTGATTTTAGCGGTCCCCCGGGAAACGAAAGCTTCCGGGTTACGAAAGGTAATCCGGAATGGATTACCTTCGTAACCCGGGGGACCACTATAATAGTACCACTATATTCTGCTTTGGTCAGGCCTCACCTGGAATAATATTGTGCCTAGTTCTGGGTACCACAATTCAAAAAGAAGTGGACAAGCTGACATGTGTCCAAAAAAGGGCGAGCAAAATGGTGAAGGATCTGAAAACAATGAAGCCCTATGAGGAGAGAGGGAGCAGGGTATGTTTAGCCTAGAGAAGAGAAGGTTAAGAGGTGATATGATGGCACTATTTAAGTATTTGAAGGGGTGTCACATTGAGGACGGAGCAAGTAGGAATGTGAAATGAAAGAATAATTCTTCTGATGCCTGAAGATTGGTGGGAAATAAAATTACTTTTCTCTCCACATGAAAAGTATGAGATAAGGGACTCACAAGGGACAGCAATCATCCATTCCAATCAGAGGGGGTAAATTCCTTTTGAAATTCATTGTTTTAGATGTTTTATTGTTTTATTGCATCACTGCAATAAAACAGCAGGGGTGCAAATGTGTGCGTATTCACACTGGAACACTCTAGTAAGTGACATAGAAAGCTGTCTTGCCAATGACGTGCCGAAATTGTGTGTTGTTGGTGCAGCCAGTGCTGAGGAATGTTGGGAGCTGCAGTCCAACAACATCTGGATCTTGGAAGCTATGCAGGGTCAGTCAGCTCTGGTTAGTTCTTGGATGGGAGACCGCCAGGTGCTTTCAGAGGAAAGAACTGGCAGAATGATCTTTAAGGATTCCTTGCCTAAGAAAACCATATGTAATTCAAAAAGTTGATAGGTGACTTGAACATGCATGTGCACACATGAATACACACAGACACTTTATAATCTCTGCAGCTCCTAGAATCTACATAGGTCATATCTGGCCCTATGGTATATTTGGCCCAAGGCACCAAAGAGAGGGCAAACGGTTGAGTTCTATGCATTCCTATTCATCTACCCTAACACCATGTCCTTCCATATTAATATTTTGGAGAGTGGGCTGCATGTGGCCCACAGCCACACTATCTGGGGCACCTGTGTCCCTCTAAATCTGTTTCTGTGGCTCCTGAACTCTCCAGTCAATCCTGACTGCACTTTTGTGGCCACAAGAAAAGGCTGCCTCTCTTGGAAGCCTCCCAGAGAAGTGCTTTGCCTTTTAAATAGTGAACATCTCCCCCTGCACTGTTTAATATTCCTCTCAAAAATCCAGAATGGATATGTGTGAGACATGTGGGGCAATCCATGAGGTCCCCCAAAAGCCCCAGGGGCAAAAACTGAGCACCCTCAACCTACCACAGCTGCACACACTGCAGCTAGCAGAGATATCAGCTATTCTGTCTCTCACACACTCCTCCTCTAGCTTCCCTCCGTCTTCCAGCCTGTTGGTTGGGCAAGGTTCAAAGAGATAATAATGCCTACCCTGTCCTCAATATCTGACTTTCTTTGTCCTCTCCTAGCAGGTCTCCTTGCCCCCCTTCAGCATCCCTTCTAACCAAACTGACTTGCTACTTTATCACACTAGGGGACAAACAGGATTTATACAAGAGTTAAATGAGAGCTAAACAGGAAATAACCTATGTTTATCATAGGACATTTCCCATTTAACTCTCGTTTAAATCCTGTTTGCCCCTAGTGTGATAAAGCGGCTGATGGGCAATCACATAATCATGTAAGCATGTCTTTTGTGAAGTTTATGGCCCTTGATTGTCCATTTGAGACTGAGTTAATTCAAACAAAGTTCACATTTCAAAGTTATATTGCAACTGGCAGACCTCACAGCAATATAGGCTCCTTTGGTGGGAACAAGAGAGAGAGAGAGATTTCTTGGTAGCTGCTCCCAAGTTCAGGAATTCCCTTCCCTAGACAGACCAGGATGGGTTCACCCATGCTTTCCTTTTGTCAATAGGGCTGGGATTTAAATGTTGTGCATTTTAAATTTTAAGGTTTATATTTTTTTATCATGTTACATTTTAATTCATAACTGTTTTAACTGTTTTAATTGTTTAATTGTTTTTAAATTTCATATTTATACATTTTAATTTTGTATTGTTTTTAAATTCTATTGTTTTTAAATGTGCCGTTAACCATTTTGAGTCTTTATGTTAGTAGAAAAGGCAGGTCATAAGAAAATGATAATAATCTTTTACATTTCTCTTGAATGTCATACATTTTGTGATGCCTTGTCCTCCTTTGTGGTTAGGACATCTGGTCAACCTGTCTAGCCCTGAGAACCCTGAGGCTCAGAGAATATGGGCAGCCTCCTGGGGCTACACCCAAGATGACACTGAGATTTAAGAACCCCAAAAATTCCTGGAAAGTTCAGTTGGCCCCCTCTTCAGGTTAACTCAATCTTCCAGGGCACAACATCCATCCTCAGGGGGTGGCATATGGTCAAATTACTTAAGTCCCTACACCTAGAGGATTAGGTACCTAGGGAGATTGGATATATGTCATACCTAATGGATGTGGAGTGGAGTGAGAAATGCAATAAAATAAATTAAAAAGATCAATTTCTCTGTTATGTTTGTATGTTGACCATTCCTTTTAATACCCCGGATTCGGATGTAACAGTTCTTAAGGGAAGAAACAACTTTGTTGGTCCGGATATTCTTAGCAAAGTTTGAACTGCCATTGATAGCAAAGTAGTTGAAGGTACTGATTCCAACTGTAATTCTCCTTTTGAAATGTTTGAATGTTTGCTATTCTGATCTAGAGCAGAGTCCCAGTCATGTATCCCTGTAGTTTCTCTCTATAATTTTTACCCAAATGCTCTCTACTTGTGTTCCAGTTTCCAAGTCATGGGTATGTCACCAAGACTTGTCCAAACCTCACTTGATAAGGCTGCAACCTGCCACTCTACAATGCTTGGCTCAAGCCCTTTGTCCAAACTTACAGAAATGCTAGAACAGTACGAACATAGGCTTTCCTTGGATCACAGCAACAAAAATCCTTTCAAGACAACCCTTTATTATATTAATACTTTGGGCTTTAATGATCCACTAAATTATTAATTTCTGTTGATATTGATTCCTGAGTAAAAGGTATATACAGGGGCAAGGTATTACTTTCCCTGCAGTACAGCTTTAATAAATAAATAAAATGAAATACAATAAAATGTATTTCATTTACAGTGTATTCATTGAGGCTGGTTTTGGGTGACAAGCAACAGGGGTTAGGATGACAGTCCTGGGGGTTCTGTATCTGAGTATTCTATATTTGGGCTAGCAGCTTTCCCTTCCTCAGCCACCTGTGGCACACTGGCAATGTGGAAAGAAACCCAAATTCTTTCTGAACAGTTGGACATTTCCTCTCCATTTTCTTAATCTCTGGAAACTGGTGTATGAATTCTGCGAGGACAGGAGCAAACCTTGTTGCTTTCTTGTTGCCTTGCCATTTGCTTGCAGAAGAGTTGTACAGCAGAAGAAGAATAGAAGAAGAGTACCATAATAATTCCTGTGGGCTTTTTGGACTTTTGGCCTTGGCATTTATGTAGCAAAATGAAAACAGATAAAATAAAACTGAGTCACCAGATACTTGTGCATTTTGCAGAGGACCTTGCATGCTCTCCCATGACCCATGGAAGCTCAATGGGGTCACTATAAGAAAGTTTTTTTTATTGTGACATGGTGCTGCTAATGCTGCTGACTCTGAGAGAACATCCTTGAAATCTATCACACACACTGACAGTTTTATTTTTACATCTTATCTCAGAAGCAAGGCTGCTATGGATGGGAAGGCCATGAAGGACTCAGGGAGGGGTCTGCTCAGCTGAGACATGGTTATCTCAGAGGGAATGTTTGAATTAAACAAGAATTAATCAGGTTCGTAAAGTTGTTGATTTTTGACCAAATTGCTGATCACTGAAGCAGCACATCAAATTAAGTCACCCATTTCTGAAACTTTCACTTGATATCATTTTGATAATGTTTGTCAAACACATCCCAAGTCAACCAAGTGGGAACATTTACCTTCTTCCTTCAATTCTCCCTATAAGACCAAGGATGAAAATAGCAGCAAAACAACTGTGGGAGAGGCAATAGAGTAACATTTTCATTTATTCAGAATACACATAAAGAAAAACATTAAGATGCTTTAACAGCAAACAACAGCTTGGAGTTTTCATTATTCATTATCATTATTCTACTTTGCATATGCATTCTCATTTTGGCATTCCACCCACAACTGGCTGGAAAAGAAGCAATTGATTTGTAGGTCTTGCTAGAGTTCATAGAAACTACCCACTAGGAGTTCCTTCTGCACACTGACATAAACCCAGTTGCACAGAAATAAAGTTTTTCCATTTCCCAAGTCTGCAGGAATGACAAAATCCAGTCTCTTGATCCTAAGTTTGGACCAGAAAGGCTGATAATATAATTAATCAGATTATATCTTACACATCATTTCTTGGACTTGTTGCAAACAAGGATACTGAACAATCAATGTAAGGGACAGCACACAAGCAAGTGGGCTCTCTTGCCCCACAGATATAACAAGACTGGAGTTGAGTTGATGGGTGTTTTCTGATCTGCTGGCTGGTTCCCCTCCCTCCCCCTTCACTCACTGAAGGACCTGGTAGTTCCAGTTGTTTTCTGTTGGATGAGCATAGCAGGAGTCACTTTTACAACCTCGAGTACTGAACAAGACGATGGTCAATTTCCGAAACATTTCTGCAGCCTTAATGAAATGAAGTAAAAAAGAAGGACAACCATTCAGTGGTGAGCATGATGATCAAAGGTTTAGGATACAGGGATTAAGTTCTTCAATTATGAGTGAATGATCTGAGGAAAATTTCAGTACTAATTTTTAATGGGGAAAGCAACATTTCTCCATGATTTTCCAATGGGATGCTTAAACAGTGAATATTCATGGAGTTTATCAGACAACAGAAATTGGAGGCATAATCCAATGGCAGTCCGAACGCAATCATGGGGTTTCACGTTATTGCGTGAAAGACTACCACATGCATTTTCGGGCAATGGGAAGTCCTTCCGAAAGCAATCGTGGGGTTTCACATTATTGCGTGAGAAACTATCACATGAAATTTTAGGCAATTTTGGGCAATGGGAAGTCATTCCAAAAGTGATGCAGTGTCAATATGCAATCACGTAAATTCGCTGAACTAACGAATTCACTCGTTTCCTAACTGCCCCACTTTCATTTCTTTTGAAATTGAGAGAAATTCCTCCCATGTGACAAACTTCATAGACTAATGTTTTTCTGAGCCAGAATTCACTAAGGCAGTTACAAATGCATAACCATAACCACTGTTATGCTTCGCTACTTGGCTATACTTCCACAATGGCAAACCTCCTCTGAACCAATCTTGCACAAAACAAACAAACAAACCCATGACAGGTTCACTTTAGTCCAAATGCATCTGAGGAAGTAGACATAAGTCTACGAAAGCTCATACTGCCAACTTTTTTATTTCAGTTAGTCTCAAAGGTGCTACAAGAGCAACTATCGCATGCTGAGACTCTCTACATCCTAGAGAGTCTCAGCATGCGATAGTTGCTATACTCAACAGAACCTGTGAGTAGAGAGGTCTTGTAGCACCTTTGAGACTAGGACTTTACATGTTTGTGGTAACTTCCTATTTTTAGAACATACACCCTCTCACTTCCTGCAAGCACACCTTGCTTAGTCACGCAGACTCCATTTTATTTTTCCAGTCTCCATTTTGTCTTCAAGATTCTATTTTGTCTCCATGTTGTTGGAATGTTTCTTTTGACTAACTGAGAAAACCGTTTTTCTTCTAAATGTCTTTTTACAAATAAGGTGTAGAATTTTACTTCTTTTATCTTTACCATAAAGCTGTGTTTGTATACACAAGATCTGTGAATAAAACTATTTTATGTTACTTTAAATGAAGACTCTGTTTTATCTTTTACTGTTATAACACGTGTGTGGGAAAGGATTGGATGGCATCCTTTTCTCATCCTTTGCTATGAATGATCTGTTATTGAAATTTGCCAGTACCCTAACAGGTTCACCTTAGGGTCCCCATAAATCAGAAATGACTTCAAAAGGCACAGAACACACACACACACACACACACACACACACACAGAGGAGCTGGTGAACAGCCCTGGTGGTGCAGTGGTTAAATGCCTGTACTGCAGCCACTCACTCAAAACCATAAGGTGGCGAGTTCAAGACCAGCAAAGGGCTGAAGCTCGACTCAGGCTTGCATCCTTCCGAGGTCGCTAAAATGAGTACCCAAATTGTTGGGGGGCAAATAGCTTACAATTGTAAACCGCTTAGACACTCCTTAAGGGTATGAAGCAGTATATAAATGAAGCCGTTTGTTTGTTTTTCTTATCACACATGCATTTTCAGCTCAATCCAGGTATGGGATGGGATCGGGACGGAACTGGGGAGAACTGGGTTTTATCGCAAATGAAACTGCTGCTGCGCTGCCACTCAACCGTCCCCCATCCCCCAGCCGTGCTTCTCTTGGCGATTTTGAGAGTATGGAAGCTTTCCATACTACCAAAATCAGCTGGCAGAACACAGCTCGGGGATGGGTGGTAGTCGAGTAGCAGCACAGCCGCAATTTTGTGTGCAATTCAACCTGTTTTCCCTTGTTCCAGCCCGATCCCATCCTGTGCCTGGATCAGGCTGAAAAGTGAATGTGATATACTCCATAGTCTGTTCCTCTTTCAATTGGAAAACAGCTGCCAAATGTTCTCACCTCCTCTCATGAGCAACCCCCAGAGTAACAGGCAGAAACAGGGCCCTTTGCCCATTAAGTGAGGTTTGGGGGATGTCCACACTCCCTACATATCCTTTAAACTAGTCAATACATAAGGATTGTTAATTCAAACCAGCCACAAAGGTGTAATTTTAGGGAGATTATCGCACCCAGAAATTCCACTGGGATAGACTCAGGATTAAATAGCCAAAACCAGGTGTTATCGCCCACAGCTATGGCCAGGCAAGTGCAATCCGTATGCAGCTCAGACCCCAGCTACACTTACCCAGCAGCTTTACAGGTGCAATAATCTCCTAAATTACACCAAGGAGACCTTGGTGAATTCAGGCCCTTAAAATTAAATTACAATGCATAACAGAAAGAATTAGTTTCCAAGCTCTGGTCTGTAGTGTAGAAACTGGTGGCTGATATTAATGCTAAATTTATAAATATCTTAGCAGATTGTTCCTATCACTTTGCAAACCTCTATTTCTTTGACAGCTCTGGTATGGGACAACCATTTTAGACATAACATAAAGATCTCATGGTAAGAACTATAACCCAGAAGTAAATGGGAGGAGTGCTTACCAGCCAGAGCCATTGACAAACGAAATTCATCTTTTAAAATCTTCAAAACTTGTTGAAGTCCTTTTTCACCCTGTTCAAATAAAGAGCAAGGTTGTCAGTTAGGAAGCCATCATAGACGAGACAGAGGTTTTGAGAAACTTCACAGAAGGCGTGTTTCCTGTGACATACATATTCTGTGATCCGAGTGTTGCCTCTGATCAAATACTATGCCTCTGATCAAAAACAGCACTAAAGCACTATGAAGCACTATGAAAATCCAAATAACCTGATTAAGTGAGAGTAACCTTCACCTATGGGCAATCTTGAAAATGCTCAGGCAAAAAAAAGCCTATTGCCCGATATATAGGTTGACATAAAGGTATGGAAAAAGAGAGGAAGCAAATGACAAAACTTAAGTGGAAGAATCCACATTTGTGTAAATTACACCTTTAATAGCCAACTAAGCAATATAGAGGAGGCTCAAGGATATATAGTAGTCATTCTACTACCCTACCTCTATCTGAGCTTATAAGTGGGAGAAATTCAAGCCAATAACACACATGTTGGGAAGATCATGGATTCCAGGTTAGGGCATATAGCTGTCAAAGAGGTCCTGCAGAAAAGCAACATTCCAATGACTAATCTGTCTAAGTCCATTTTTTCCCAGTACAGCAGCTCTCATATTTTACACTTTTCCTGCTTTACTAAGCTTATCATGCTCCTTTCTCAATTTCTTGTTAAAAAGTATTTCCCCAGAACTTGAGGGGGAAAATAATATCAAGGAATTCTTGAAATAATTAATTTGTTACATCCCATCCCAACATAAGTGAACTCCACAGACTGCCTGATTAATTCTGTATCCATTTCTATATTGAAGCAAATTAGGTGCTCTTTAAATTATTAGATTTGCTAGGAAAAGGGATAATTCTCTCCCAGGCAGATACAGTAAGATATTGGTGGTGGTGGTGAGAGCTGAGTGAAACTATCACACTAGGGTCAATTTCAGAACCGTCCCACAATTATCCCATTATTGGCAATGAATACCCATTATTGGCAATGGGATAATTGTGGGATGGTAATGGGATAATTGTGGGATGGTTCTGGAATTGACCCTAGTGTGATAATCTCAGAAGAGAACAAGGGCTCGAACTGGAGGACATGCCTCACATGGCTCCGTGCTAGCTAGCTTGTAATTCTAAATAGCTTGCTGTCTCATGGATTTTAGAAACAAGAGAATGGAGAGGAAGACAAGGTTGAGCCCCTTCTTGGAATGAAGAAAGGGGATGCAATGGGGGGGGGGGGAAGGTGATTTGTTTGCTCAGAAGGAGGCACTTGGACAATCATACCAAGCTCATGTCCTCCATCACTCCATTAGCCTGCATGGAGTCTTTCTGGATGATAAACATAGTTACATATCAACCTGTAATCAAGGATCTCAGGGCAGCATACAAGAAAATCAATTTAAACAGTTTAAAACAATTTAAAATAAAAAATAATAATTTAAACAGATCAAACACCTATTAAACTACTTAATACTAAAACAAAGAAATTTAAAACTAGTTAAAATAGCTGAAGATAAATTTTAAAGGCATGCACATTTGCAGATATGAACAAAATTAGTAAGGCTCTAAAGCTTTCATAAAAGATTGTGAGACTCTTCAATTCTACTCTAAGTTTTATGTTATTTTAAAAGTCATTTTCTGTTTTTGGATATTCTTGTTTGGTGTGAGCTGAAATTAATTCCTCCATACTCCTTTAGTGATTTTGTTGATGTCTTCTCTCCATATTTCCTACTGTTTGCATTCTCTTTCTTTCCAGTCTTCATTCTGCTATCTACAAGCACACAGCTCTTTGGAACTGGAACTGTTGGTGAATGATTTTGGAACAAAAAGATACAGCATAATAATGAGATGTGTCTTATTACAACCTTGGAAAGCTTTTAAAAAGCGACCAAGATGCCTCTCTTCCAGCAGGCCTTCCCGGATAGTAACTAATTTCCCATTGCCTGATGACCCCCTCCTCTGCCCCCATCTGGCTGCCTTTGACTGAATGTATTTTAAATCTTGATTCTTTTAATTATGATTAGTTTAATACTGTTTTAAGGGGAGGGAGGTGGGTATGTTTGGAGGATTTTAACTGTATATGTTTTTAACATGTTGTACCCTGCCCAGATTGCTCGCTCAGAGAGGCGAGTAAGAAATAATAATAATAATAATAATAATAATAATAATAGTTGTTGTTCTTGTTGCATGTTCTGTCTCCATCTTGCCCTCGTCTTTCTATAAAAACAGAATGAAACAACAGATTGCTTACCTGAAATAATTGAGAATCTTTGAATGGTCATCTATGAACTCACACAAATGGGTCACCTGGGCAGTGCATGTTATAGAACCTTCTAGAGCTGAGAAAGAGAGGGTTTCGGTGGGAGCCATGTACATCTAATGTGATTTAGCGCATATCTAACATGATTCATACTCAGTTTCTTAATTTTTAGACCTTCACAGCAGCTGCCCAAGGACAGTAGACACCACAGAGGGGAGGAAGTGCAGGGTTGTCTGAGTTCACAGAAGACCACTCCAAGAACAAGAGTTACCTGTTTTTCTTCTGTATGGTTCTTGTGACTCACACAAATGGGAGACTAACAAGCTACTCACCACAGGAGTATCATGTCAGATATGAAAACAGCCAGCATTGGCAGAACTACTCAACTTGAGCATTAATTAAACATAGGTGCAAAACATCACCAAATGAGAGACCTGCACCATGTGAAGTTCAACGTCCTTCCCTCTACATCTTGGGAGGGTGATGCTCTCCCTGTGAAGTTCAATGTCCTTCCCTCTACATCTTGGGAGGGTGATGTTAGCTCATGGGGTCAAGCTGATTACCAGCTTGGAGCAGCCTCTGGCCACTCCAGCCCCAGTCACTGTTTGGTGTGAGAATATAGCGACCAGACACCGCGGTTCCAAGGCTGATCGCTGCCACAGTCTGCAACAGACTGCCAGCAAGGAGTGCTTTTTTGCACTCCTTTTGTGGCTGCCTTAAGCTTCAGCCTGCAGCTTCAGCCTGACCCTGGGGTGTGCATCATCTGTTTGCCATGCCACTGGATCAGCCTGAAGATAGTGTTTTTGGCCCGTCTGTTTTGGGCCCTAGTCTCCCAGCTTCAGAGCCACAGCCAGATATTGCTTAAGTGCCTCCCAATCCCTCTGCATCCAGGAAATGGCCATAGCAGTGAATTCCTGAGCTCAAAAGCTCCCTTCTAGCAGGGAAGGGGATGCTGCACCAAGCGATGTTGAATATTTCTTTCTGCCACATCTGAAAAAGGACACAGATTTTCATAACCCTAGGTTACTTGAGCACATTTCACCAACATGATTCCAGTCACTAGGCTTGAGTGTAACCAAAACTGAGAAAGCTAATTTTTAACCTTTACTTACGAAGACTGCTGTTCATTTGCAACTTTGGACTTTAACTTATCGTAAAGACACTATATTCACCTTATAGGCCAAACCCCAAAGGGCAGGCCTTCCAATGAAGACACATTTTGCTCCAAGTGCCAATGCTTTCAATACATCACTTCCATTTCGTATTCCGCCATCCAGGTAAACTTCAACTTTTCCTTGCACAGCTGCTGTAACTTCAACCAGAGCATCAATCTGCAAAAAATAGCATGCAAAAAACTCACATATGGAAACAGTGGCCTAAATGTGGGTGAGAACAAAGATACTTTGTGATATTGTGTCCCACCTTTTCCTGAATGTGGGAATGCACTTCACTGAATCATAGAGGTAGAAGTGACCCCAAGGGCCACCTGGTCAATCCCCATGTCATGCAGGAATGCTCTCCTGAAAGATGTCCATCTGTTTAAAGACCTCCAAAGAAGAAGAGACTACTCCTAATTCCAGTAGTCTATTCCACTGTTGAATAGCTCTTACTACCTCTTAAAGATGTGTTTCCAAATGTTTAGGTAGAATGTCTTTTCTTACCATTTTTCAGGTCCTATCCTATGGAGTAGAAGAAAACAAACTGGGCTTTATCTTCTTCAGCTATTTAAAAATGACTATCATAATATCCGAAAGTCAGCCTGGTGCAATGGTTTGAGTGGTTGGACTGCATGTCTGGAGACTTAAGTTCCATGGCCTGCTGGCCATAGAAACCCAATTGCACTCTCTCAGCCACTAAGAAGGATGAAAGGCAAAAACTCTTCTGAAAAAATCTTGCCGAGAAAAACCCATTATTAGTTCACCTTAGTGTCATCATAGGTCAGAAACAACTTGAAGGCACACAACAACAATGATAATAACAATACTTCCCCATCTTTTCTTCCCCTGGCTAAACATGCACAGCTTGGTCACCTGTTCCTAATAGGATTTGATTTCTAGATCTTTTACCATTTTGCTAGCCCATCTCATCTATATGCACCTGATTTTTCCTGCACAAATATAGTAGCTAAAATTTCGGTTGAAATTAATTTTGTTAAGGTCATTGAATCCTAATTCTGTCTTCTGAGGTATTAACTACAGCTAGTTTGGTGTCTTCTGATAATTTTATGTTTGCGCCCTTCATTCCATTATTAATCATATATGAAGTTGAATAAAACTGGACCCAGGACAGAATCCTGTGGTACCCAATTTGTAATTTCTGTCCCTTGTGATTGTGCAGAATTCTAAGGGTTTGATCTGTAAGCCAGTTACACATCCATCTTGTATGAAGATATCATAAGGAACCTCATCAAAAATACTGAAATCAAGATACACTGAGTTGAAAGAGACCTCAAGGGCCATCCAGTCCAACCCCCCTGCCATGCAGGAACTCACAATCAAAGCACCTCAGACAGATGACTATCCAGTCCCTGTATAAAAACCTCCAAAGGAGGAGACTCCACCACACTCTGAGGGAGTGTGTTTAACTTCCAAGCAACTCAGTACACTACACCTATAGCATTCCCATCATATGCCAAGCTTGTAACTCTGGAGTTTATCATACGACGGAATTTGGGGGTATAATGCAATGGCAATCTGAACACAATCATGGGGTTTCATTTTATTGCGAACGAGTGTATCTCACGCAATTTAGGGCAATGGGAAGTCATTCCGATTAATGACTTAATGGGTTTCACATAATTGCGTATTAGAATATCTCACGCAATTTCGGGCAATGGGGGGGGTCATTTTCAGGAAATGGGAAGTCATTCTGAATGCATTCTGAATGCAATCAGATTTCATGTAAATTTGCTAAACTAGCAAATTCACGTAATTGAGAATTGGATCCATTTGCAATTGAGAATAATTCCTCCCATGTGATAAACTTTGACAGAGGAGTTTATCACATGGGAGGAATTTCTCTCAATTGCGAATGGAGCCAATTCACAATTACATGAATTTGCTAGTTTAGCTAATTGACATGAAAACTGATTGCGTTCAGAATGCATTCAGAATAGAGAGAGAGAGAGAGAGAGAATTGGAAAACTAGACTGCCATGACTTGCTTATGAGAAACCAATGCTCACTCTTGGTAATCACAGCATTCTTTCTAAGTGGTCAACAACTAATAATTTATGAGCCAACTCTATTTTTCAATTCTTCCATATTTACACACATGTGCACACACACACACAGATAAGCCACCACTGTAGACATGGATACTAATACAGATGTTAGTGTTATGGACCACGTCCCACCACTTACAGTTGCAGGTACCCCATCCAGCTGTCTTCCTCCATGATTGGATACAATAATCCCTTGGACTCCATGTCTCACAGCTAGTTCTGCATCTTCCTTTGTTAGAATTCCCTTGATGATCAGAGGCAGGTGTGTCAGGCTCTTTAACCAAGCAATATCCTTCCAACTGATAGATGGGTCTATGGAGTTACGTGGCAGCCCATACTCTGAATAATCATTGTCCTGGGATACAGAAGGACACTTCATTGCTCCTCATACTATTATTAGTACACATTTTCAACATTTTCCTGTCTTACTACAGGTAGAATCATAAAATCATAGAGTTGAAAGAGACCCCAAGAGCCATCCAGTCCAACCCCTGCCATGCAGCAACACACAGTAAAAGCACACCCCAAACAGATGGCCACCCAGCCTCCATTTAAAAACCTCCAAAGAAGGACACTCCATCATCACCCTCTGAGGGAGTGTGTTCCACTGCCAAACAGCTCTTGCTGTCAGAAGTCCCTCATAGTGTTGAGGTAGAATCTCTTTTCCTGTAGCCTGAATCTATGTCATTGGAGTTTATCATACGACGGAATTTGGGGGTATAATGCAATGGCAGTCCGAACGCAATCATGGGGTTTTACGTTATTGTGTATTAGAGTATCTCACACGATTTCGGGCAATGGGAAGTCATTCCGAACGCAATCATGGGGTTTCATGTAATTGCGTATTAGAGTATCTCAAGCAATTTCGGGCAATTGGGGGGGGGGTCATTTTCGGGAAATGGAAAGTCATTATGAGCGCATTCCGAATGCAATCAGATTTCACATAAATTCGCTAAACTAGCGAATTCACTTAATTGCGAATTGGCTCCATTTGCAATTAAGATAAATTCTTCCCATGTGATAAACTCCAATGTCTCTGGAGCAGCAGAAAACAAGCTTGCTCCATCCTCAAAATGACACACCTTTAAATACGTATACAGGGCTATCATGTCACCCCTTAACCTTCTCTTCCCCAGGCTAAACATACCCAGATCCCTAAGCCATTCCTCATAGGGCATGGTTTCTAGACCCTTCACCATTTTAGTCACTCTCCTCTGGACATGCTCCAGCTTGTCACTATCCCTCCTGAATTGTGGCGCCAAGAACAGGACAAAGTATTAAAGGTGTGGTCTGACTAAAGTAGAATAAAGTGGCCCTATTACTTCCCTCAGTCTAGACACTACACCTGTATTGATGCAGCCTGGAATGGCATTTTCTAGCTGCCGCACCACACTACTTACATATGTTCTAACTGAGATTTCTAGATGTTCTTATTTAGATTTACAGAGGACACCAAATGAGTACTGGTAGCATGGTAGTCTTGCACTATGAATCTGGAGAGCAGGGTTCAAATTCCCGCCCAGCCATGAAAACTCACTGGGTGACCTTGGGCAATTCACGGTGTTTCAGCTTCAGAGAATGGAAATGGCGAACCCACTCTGAAAAAACAATATTACTTGCAGAAAACAGTAAAGACATCACTTAAAATGATTTTTGAAGAATGTTAAGCAATGATAGGGTTAACTGCTGAACATTAAGAAAATAAAAATAATTCCCACAGATGATTTACATAACATTAAAATGGGTGATTAAGACATGGTAACAGTTAAATATTTTCTATACGTCTTCTTAGTCATTAACCTAAATGAAGACTGTAGTCAGGAAATCAGAAGACTATATTAAATATTTCAGAATCTTCAGTGTCTTAATATTTCCAGTTCCTTTGCATGATTGTGAAAGGTGCACAGTGAAAAGAAAGATCAACTCATCAAGGAAGCTGTGGCTCTGAGTTTGCAAGATTTGAAGAGGGCAGGACCAGGGCTCTCAGGGCTTTTAGTTTGTCATAACGACAAACAACAAATGAAAATGTGTGTGTGTGTTTGCACATTTTAAAATTACATTTCAACACACATTTTTAATGTATTGTTTTTGTGAGCATTTTTCAAATATATGCATTTCCAATTAATAAACCATTTTGCGTGCATTTGTTTTCAAAAATGTATTTTTATTGGTGAATATTCTTCTGTAGAACTCGGTCACAAACCTCAAATATGTATGGATTCCAATGGCAAGCATTGTTTTGGTTAAATTTTAGGTCTGGAACCTGAATTTGGCAAGTTTGCCTGGAAATGTGAACAAACCAATTGACATATTTGGCTGAAGATTCTTTTTTCTTTTTTTTTTTGTCTCTGTCTGCTCTCAAGTGGACACTTATAGTAATTCAGTAAAATTTTGTAAAGTATCTTACTGTTTTGGATTGCATAGCCCTTACTGAGTTCCTAGCACAACACAAATGATCATGTTCTTGGATTTTTTTCATGCTGTGTCATAGAATCATAGAATCACAGAGTTGGAAGAGACCACAAGGGCCATCCAGTCCAACCCCCCCTGCCATGCAGGAACTCTCCATCAAAACATCCCTGACAGATGGTCATCCAGCCTCTGTTTAAAGACCTCCATGGAAGAAGACTCCACTACACTCTGAGGGAGTGTGTTCCACTGTTGAACAGCCCTAACTGTTAGGAACTTTCTCCTAATGTTGATGTCGAATCTCTTGCCTGGTAGCCCATTCATTGTTCCGGGTCCTGTTCTCTGAAGCAGCAGAAAACAAGCTTGCTCCCTCCTCAGTATGACATCTCTTCAAATATTTAAACAGGGCCCTCCTTTGGACACGCTCCAGTCTCTTAACATCCTTTTTGAATTATGGTGCCCAGAACTGGACACAGTATTCTTCCAGGCCTGACCAAAGCAGAATAGAGTGGCACTATTACATCCCTTGATCTAGACACTATACTTTTATTGATGCAGCCTAAAATTGCATTGGCCTTTTTAGCTGCTGCATTGTATTGTTGACTCATGTTCAACTTGTGGTCTACTAGGAATCCTAGATCCCTTTCACACATAGTCTTATTCAGCCAGGTGTCCCCCATCCTTTATCTGTGCATTTCATTTTTCCGCCCTAAGGGCAGTACCTTACATTTTTCCATGTTGAATTTCACTTCACCAAGCTTTCTAGTCTATTCAGGTCATTTTGGATTTTGATCCTGTCATCTGGAGTATTAGCTACTTCTCCTAATTTGGTGTCACCTGAAAATTTGATAAGCATTCCCTCTGTTTCTCCATCCAAGTCTATTTCTCCATCCAAGTCATTGATAAAGATATTGAATAGATATAGAATATTGAACAGAATAGATATTGAACCCTGTGGGACCTCACTTGTCACTTCATTCCAGGATGAAAAGGAGCCATTGCTGAGCACCCCTTGGTTTCAGCTGGTCAACCAATTACAAATCCATGTAACAGTTACTTTGTCTAGCCTACATTTTACAAGCTTGTTTGCAAGAATGTCATGGGGAACCTTGTCAAAGGTCTTACTGAAATCAAGATATACTATATCTATGGCATTTCCTTCATCTACATGTCCTCCCTTTCTCTCTTCTCTTCAGGAGGAATGACAGAATGTCTTCTCCCTATGACTTCTCCCTTAGAGGCTGCTTAGAGGCTCCCTTACAGGAGGAGAGCAGCTGGGCGAGAGAAAGAGGTGTGTTTATCCCATTAAGAAGAAGAAGGAATACAGGAAGGAAAATCACAACAAAGGATCTAAGGGAATCCCATGGCTGATCTAGAAATGCATTTCATACTAACACAAATTCGAATTGACTGCGAATTCACAGTGGAAAAAGATTTATAAATTTGATGTTTTTCCGAATTTAGCTATTGCTGAGATGACTCGTGATTGCGTTTGGATTGCCTGCAACATTGTTTGATATTCTCTTGCGAAATAATGTGAAATCCCATGGATGACCCCAGATTGAGTTTCGTTTAACCTTCCAATTTTCCCTATGTGAAAAAGTCCTCTGTGTGTGGGGTGGAGCTGGAGGGAAGGGCAGCTCCAGTACCAAGCAACCAAAATGTTCCAACATGTATGTAGCATCACCATACACTTACCAGGACACAAGAAAGCCTCCTTGCTACTCCAAGCCCCTGCTTGCCTCCTTTCCCTTCCCTACCCACCTCTGGGCTCTGGGTCTGGCACGCCTGTGCAGTACCACCCAAAGCCTCCGTTTCAGGAACTGGATGAGTTTTTTCCTGAGTTTTCACTCCTGTCTTCAGGAATCCGAGACATGCTGCTTTTCAAAGACTTGATTCCTGGACTTTCATGGTTTTTCAGCTGCAATGGCAACCCTACTTGCAACCCCCATCCTCACAATTCCCTGCCATCCCCCTTTCCCCCATAGCATCCCCCTGGAGCTTTCCAACTCTCCCAGGAGGTGCTACCACCCACTTTGGGGATCACTGCTCTAAATAAACAAATAAATCATCAGCCCACTGGTATTAGGAGAGTTTGCAAATCATGCTTTGGTGTGACATCTGAATGGTCAGGACTAGTTATGGCTATTACTCACTTTCCGGAGTCTGCTTGCACCATGGGAATGGAAGTGAATTGGTTAAGCTGAATGATGGGAACACAAGAATAAAACTGAAAAACAGCCATGCATCTCTTAAATCAGGTTGCCACTTGTACATTTTGCCAACTCAACTCACGTTTTGGACCTTGTGTTCCTTGGCCCCTGTTATCATAAACATTTGAACAGGATATTGATAGAAGCTTACCAACCTCAAAGGCACCTTCGAAGTTCTTCAGCGTAACAGAAGAAAGGAATTGCAAAGTGTTTCGGAGGTCATCCCGTCTCTTGCCAGCATATGGCAGATCAGCAGTGAGCACCAGGGCCTGGAAACCCAATGACTCCACCCGCCGCACAAGCTGCTCAGAGAGGTCCCTCCTCTGGTGAATGTAGAGCTGGAACCACTGGACACCAGTGGGAGCTGCGGCAGTGATCTCTTCCACAGAGCAGGTGGAATAAGTGCTGGCAATGTAGCAGGTATTCATGGCTTCAGCTGCTTTAGAGACAATAGGTGAAGGGGGGAGGGAAGTATGAGCTTTGTTTGCCGATGCATTCCTTTGAGTCTATAGCTAATCTCTGTTGTTCCTTTGCAGACAAGGCCTTCCATGCCTCAGCCAGGAAAGGGGTACTGGAGCAGAGGAGCCAAAGCACCTGCTGATCTGCTTCCTCTTTCTTCGTTTCATGAGAAGCCCCTTCAGGCCTTCATTCTGAATGCCTCCTCCAAATGCCAATTTTAAAAGACAGCCCTGGTCCTTACTTTTTGGTGTGGGTAGATGGAATATACTTATTACACCATGCCTTAGTGAGCCTCCTTTGGCCCAGGAGAGTCTTATCTGTTGTGGCCCTCACCATGTCCAGTGGTCTCCTCACTAAAAATAGTTAGGCTCCCAGCACTAGGTATCACTGCTGTCCACTGAAGACCAGTCTGGTACTCAGGCATTCCCCTCTTTATGGTCGTAATTGTCAGTCTTATCACTTAACATAGTTTTTAATGAATGGTTTTGATGAATATTATCATTTTTATTATTTTATCATTTAAACCACTGAACTGACACGCCTTTTTTATTATGAACTGCACAGGGATTGTTAAAATGAAAAGCAGTTTATAAATGTTGCAAACCAACCAACCAACTTAAAATACTACTTTGGAAAGGTAATAAACTGGCAGCATGAAGTCACAAGGGGCCATATGGTCAGGCCTGGTGTGTGCAGCACAGTCTGAAATTGATCAGGTTTTTGCCACCGCACCATCAAAATATAGAGGTACAGATGCAGTGGAGACTGCATGTGGCCCTGGTGAGTGTGGGATGGAAATTTAAACTCTAGATTGTACCTGCTGTTGTGTTTAAAAGTGCCCATTGGCTTAATATTAAGAACAGCAGAAATAAATTAAGGGGCATATCTTATTTTATCAGTTCAAGGTGGTGGGGGAGCTGACGCAGGTTCCCCTTGCGTCAAACTCCCTACTGGATCCTACGGCAGCCTGCTGCGAGGCGTTTAACACTCACTTTGCAGATAAAATCTCTGGGATCAGAGCTGATTTGGAAGCCAATATTTGTTCAGAGTCCGTAAGTGAAGTGTCCAGCCATTCCGTTGCTGTCAGCTTATTGGATGAGTTTCAATTGGTGAGTACCAATGATGTGGACAAGCTCCTTGGTAGTACTAGGAAGACGACTTGCTCCCTCGATCCATGTCCATCTTGGCTGGTTGTCCAGGGAGGGGACACACTGAGAACATTCCTTCGGGAGGTGATCAATGCGTCCCTCAGGGAAGGCATTGTTCCATCGTACCTGAAGGAGGCAGAAGTCAAGCCTCTCCTGAAGAAACCTTCCCTTGATCCCCTGGACAGGAACAACTACAGACCAGTGTTCTTGCTATCCTTTCTCAGCAAGGTGATCGAGAGAGCTGTCGCCTCCCAACTCCAAGCTGTCTTGGATGAAGCCGATTATCTCAATCCATTTCAAACTGGCTTCAGGGCAGGATATGGAGTTGAGGCTGCCATGGTTGCTCTGACAGACGACCTCCGCTTGAGCATCGACAGGGGTAGTGTGACCCTGCTCATGCTCTTGGATCTATCAGCGGCCTTTGACACCATAGACCATTCCATCCTTTTGGATCGGCTGAGAGAGTTGGGGATTGGTGGCACCGCACTTCGGTGGTTCCGGTCCTTTCTCTCCGGTAGATCCCAAAGGGTGAGGCTCGGGGACAGTTGCTCTTCAAAGATCGAGCTTAATTGTGGCGTCCCTCAGGGCACCATCCTGTCCCCGATGCTGTTTAATATTATATGAAGCCGCTTGGTGAGATCATTCGGAGGCATGAAGCTCAGTGTCTTCAGTACGCTGATGACACTCAGATATACCTCTCCATGACAAGATCATCTGCTCAGACCTCAGATGGCGTCTCTTCTCTCAATCACTGCTTTGTGGTGGTAATGGATTGGATGAGGGAAAACAAATTGAAACTCAATCCAGACAAAACGGAGGTACTTACAGTTACAGGCCTGAAACCAGGTTTGGGAATACAAACTCCAGTCCTCGATGGAGTCACACTCTCCACGAAGGACTCTGTTCACATTCTGGGGGTACTTCTTGACCCGTCGTTTCACATGACCAGTCAGGTGAATGCGACGGTCAGGAGTGCCTGTTATCACCTTTGGCTGATACGCCAGCTGCTTCCTTTCCTGGACATGAGGAACCTGGAAACTGTGATACGTGTGCTCGTAACCTCACGTTTGGACTACTTACTGTAATGCTCTCTACTTGGGGCTACCCTTCTGCTTAACGCGGAAACTACAAATGGTTCAGAATATGGAAGCCAGACTTATTACTGATACACCCAGGAGAGAACATATGACACCTGTACTTAAGTCTCTCCACTGGCTGCTGATTAGTTTCAGGGCACAGTACAAGGTGTTGGTTTTAACCTATCAAGCCCTACAGGGCTTGGGTCCATCCTATCTTAGGGACCGCCTCTTCCCATATGAATCCCCCCGCACACTGCATTCCTCTTTGAGGAACCTGCTACAACCTATTAAAACCAGGTTGGTGCAGACCTTCAAGAGGGCCTTTTCAGCAGTCGCCCCTAAGCTATGGAATGACCTGCCGGATGAGATGCATCTTATTTCATCCATTGATGGCTTCAAAAAAGCCCTAAAGACGCATCTCTTCCAGCAGGCCTTCCCGGAAAATCCCTGATACTTCTCGGCTCCAAACTCTGGTCGTAGAGTGATCCAGCCTTTGCCCACCCACACAGCTCAAGGATTTTCAGTTTGATACTGTTTATATTGTTGATTTTATGCTATGTTTTAACTTGTTTGATTTAATCCTTTTTGGGGGTGGGGGGTGGGGATGGGATTGGATATTTTAAACTGCTGTTGTTTTAACTCTCTTTTGTACCCCACCCTGATTGCTCATTCAGAGGGGCAGGCTAGAAATAAAGCATATTATTATTATTATTATTCCACCTGTGTGCCACATATGGAACCAGGACTTGGTGAAATCTTGTATATTGTCTCTGTGTGCATGTTGTGTGCCTTCAAGTAATTTCCAACTTACGGCAACCCTAAGGCAACCCTGTTGTTGGGTTTTCTTGACAAGGTTTGTTCAGATGGGATTTGCCATTGCCTTTCCCCGAGGCTGAGAGAGTGTCACTTTTGCCCAAGGCCACCCCAGTGGGTTTCATAGCTGTGCTGGGAATCAAACCCTGATCTCCAGAGTAGTCGAGCACTCAAACCACTATGCAATGCTGGCTCCTTGCAATATTATGCGCCCCTGGAAATGAGACTTTAGGTACTTCACCTTGGTCTTTCTCTGCCCAGTTATGCCTGCATTTGTGTTGTTGGCTGTTTTTCAACTGATTATAAATATAGAACCCTTCTTCTTGTGCAGCACAGAAGGAAGAGAGACTTAAGCATCCCACCTCAACTCATATTCTGTCCTTGTCCTATTCTGCAGCTGAGTTTACTGGGAAGCTCCCATCTTTGCCAATGGGAGCTTTGTCCCTAAGCATAAATGTGACACAGCAGTGGTTGAATTCTTGTTTGATTTTGGCAGGAGAAGGAAGACTAAAACCTTTTTTCACCCTGTGGTCTTCATTTCCTATGTGAAAGAAAATCCAATGCATATGATTGTAGACAACACTATCAGCACATGACAGTGCAATGGAGGAAGACCAAGAGGATATGTTGTTTCAGCATTCTAACATATTCTCAAAGCAAACACTCCTCTCATCCACTTCCAGCAGCAAAGACTGAAGCTGCTTTGCAGGTGAATTAAAAATGTTCATGATCCATACCTTTGGCTGAGCTCTAACTGGGATAGATTCAGATGGCTTTCCTCCACAGCATTTCCTCCTGTACTCCCACTTGCAGTCAGAGATTATAGTTTTAGTGAAAAAGATATGCCCAAAATTGATTACACTTATTGATTTGGAGGAAGGCATTACAATTTATTTATCAAGCCCATATGCAGCAGAAGAAAGTGACTGTGGAAGCTGCATCTGCAGAATTTCTGTCCGGATGCATTCCCCCTTGCCTACACTTTCAGTCTGAGAGATCAAGGCAAACTATGTGTGTATGGAGCTTAGTTTGCAAATGAGCATAGCATGTGTAACATTACACAGCCCTGACTTTAAGTGGAAATTAATAACAAAGCATAAATTAAGATGTACACTTTATGCTTTTGGGTACATGAATAAAATTTACAAGCTAATTGTCTGAATAATAATAATAATAATAATAATAATAATATCATCCTGCTTCTCCAACAATCGAAGCAGCTTACAGTAAAAATATCCATACAATAAAATAATATAATAATATTTCATTATATCCCAAATCCTCCCTAACCCTCCTCTCCACAATAAAATATAATTAAATTATTAGACAGTTATTAAAAATAGGGCAAAGGTAGTTAGGGCAATCATCAAATAAACAGATACAAGGTTACTGGGAATTCATCTTAATCTGGAAAGGTCTGCCGGAAGAGATATCTCTTGATTCCCTTTTTAAACCATTCAGGACTAATAATACTCTGAATCTCTTCCGGCAGGCCATTTCCATAATTTGCTATTGTTTCTATTGTTTCTAAATCCTAGGAAATACAAATGGAGAAGAGGGAGAAAGCAAAACGAGAACTCCATATTCCACAAAGGAGCTACAGCAGCAGCCCAGAAGAGGACTCTTCATTCATGACCTAGAACAAGATTATGTCTTGACCTTTGGGAAATGACATGGGAAAGAGGCAGAGTACTGAGCGATAAAGTCATCCTCTGGGAACACTCCAGGACCAAATAGGTGGCCTCGGGGATCTTAGGGGTTGTTAGTGCAGCAAGTTCAAGATGTGTTCTTTAACTAGAAAAGGCTGGAAGGAATCTCTGCATACAGCCAGATGTGGCATCCGGTGGCATCTGACTTACGAATCCTTCACCAGTTCATTATTCATTTTGTTGCCCCTACCCTATATCCTCATGAGATCCATCATATTACCACCTTAAATAGCTTTTAAAAAGCTGTAAAGACGGATCTCTTCCGGCAGACCTTTCCTGACTACTATTTCTGGCTAGCAAAAGAACTTAGAAATCCAACCGCAACTTAGTCAGGGTCTGTAGTTTGTGCTGTTACTGTTGTTGTTTTATGTGTGTATGTGTATGTTTTAATTCTTATATTGTTTAATTTCATGAGGGGGGATTGAGGGGTCCGATTGTATGTTTTTAATCTCTGTAAGCCGCCCCGATTGCATTTTGTAGATATAAATAAATATTGTTATTTTTGTTGTTATTATTATTGTTGATATCATGAATATGACATTAAACCTAAATCAAACCTACCTGAAGATTGTATTAAAATCTGAAATGGTTTTTCCTGGCAAAGAGCTTCTGGCATACCTCTTGCTGTGCTCTGCTCTCCATCGGGGCAAGCCAACTTATGGAAACCAGTGGGAGCAATTCCTACTGGGAAGCTGATCTCTCTGCCAAGAATGGTGGTCTTTGTGTCCACAGCAGAAACATCCCGTAGCAAGCGTGGCCGGAAATAAATTCTGTGGGAAGAGATATAAGATTTGTGGTTTTTGTTGTTGGTGGTGTGTGCCTTCAAGTCGTTTCCAACTTATAGTGACCCTAAGGCATAAGGTTTTCTTGGCAAGGTTTGTTCAAAGGAGGTTTGTCATGGGCTTCCCCTGAGGTTGACAGCATGTGACTTGCACAAGGTCCCTCAGTGAGTTTCATGGCTGAGCAAGGAATTGAACCCTGGTCTCCAGAAAAAAGACAATTAAAAGCAATAAAAATCAAACAGATTGACAACATTTAAAACGCAATAAAACATAGCAATTCAAATTCTCTGTATCCCTATCTCCCTCCTACCCTAATAACAACATTAAAACAATTCCCAGTAAAATTCCCAGTACAATATAAGATGGCTGCTATTAAAACAGCAAGGCTACTGGGAGTTATTTCTGTTGAAAGCCCAAAGACACACTGGAGAAATTTATCAATCTATCCTGATGAGCAGATTACTTAGGAATCTCTGTTTATGGGAAAATCTCTCTCTCTCTCTCTCTCTCTCTCATTCTCTCTCTCTCTCTGGAGTTTATCACATGGGAGCCAAAGCACCCAAATCCCATGGATAAATGGCATTTAAATCCCAGGAATATCCTGCAGAAGCAGGATTGTTTTCAGACATGTGGAGCTAATTGAGCATTAACACAACATTAACCCATGCAAAAAGTGGGCAAAATGATGCTGCTTTGTACTCTTGGGACTTTCTGCAATTTTGCAACTTTCTCCTTGGGTTAATGTCATGTTAATACTCAGTTAGCCCGACGTCATCTGAAAATAATCCCGCTTTTGCAGGATATTCCTGGATTTAAACCCTGTTCATCCATGGGATTTGGGCGCTTTCCTCATGTGTGATAAACTCCTCCCCCCAGCTAGATCTAGCTAGTCTTTTAAAAAAAAATAACTAAAGGAATAAAGCTGAGAGCTTAAAACAATTCATATTGTCCATGTAGTTGTTTTCCATCTTTCCTGGAATGATGATTTCAGGTGCTCCTGGGAACAGCTGCATTTTCCAGACATTGAGGAGTTTATCAGATGGGAGAAATTTCTCTTTATTTCGAAATGAGCCAATTGGAGCCAATTTGAATTCACGTGAATTCGCTAGTTTAGCGAATTTATGTGAATTCCAACTGCATTCAGAATGCGTTCAGAATGACTTTCCATTACCCGAAAATGACTGCCCATTACGCGAAATTGCATGAAATTCTTTAATACGCAATAACGTAAAATCCATGATTGCGTTCGGAATGACTTCTCTTTTACCCGAAATTGCATGAGAAACTTTGATACACAATAACGTGAAACCCCATGATTGTGTTCGGATTGCCATTAGATTATACTTCCATATTCCGTCGTCTGATAAACTCCACAAAGGGGAAATGGGGCAAAGAAAGAGAGAAAAGTGAACAGCTGCTGCGGAGGAAGTGAAGGCAGGGTGATTGTGTATACGAACTGTAATTTTTAAATTTTTCTTCCACTTCTGTTGGAATTGTAGTCACCAAGCACAGAGGAACACCAAAGACAGGCAGGGAGAATATGGAGAAAATTTAGCACATTTAGGGAATAGCCACTTTTTCTCTAATAGTCCAAATCCAAAATAAATGCAACCCTGTCCAGTCAAATGGGTATAAGCCAGTGACAAGATAATATCATTTTTAAAGAGGGGTTTAGAGAATTGGAAAAATATCCAGTTATCATTTTTAGGAAGAATTGCTTCAATTACAATGTCTATATTGCCAAAATATTTTATTTGTTTCAAATGGTTCCAATTATAGGCCCCAATAATATGGTATAGAGACATAGCAAGGTTTATTTTGCAAAACAAAAGACTGAGAATTAGACTTAAAATACTTCAGGATGCACAAGAGAGAGGAGGATTGGCGATTCCAAACTTGCAAATTTATTTTGAAGCCTGTTGTTTTCTATGGATTAGAGAATGGATACACTTAGAGGATAGAAGACTTCTAGAATTAGAGGGGGGGATGATTAAAATTTGATCTACATGCCTATTTAACTTACAATAAAGAAATATTTAATAATCACTGTGTGAGGGAAAGTCTCTTAATAGTTTGGAAACAATACAAAAATAGAATAATGCTGAAATTTCCTATGTGGCTGTCTCCACAAGAAGCTAAATACCTGTAAATGGTTGAAATATAGTGAAATTACAAAGAAACAAATGGGGAAAATAAAAATTAAAACTCAAGAAGAATTACAACAACTAGGATTTGATTTGGGATGGTTCACATACAGGCATTTAAATATATTTGGAAATGAAACCTAAATATATTTGGAAATGAAGAGAAAAAGTCTGATTTGGAAAAAAAAATTATGTGATGAAAATTCAAAATTAATAGAGAAATTATATAAGAAACTGTTAGAATTTGAAATGGAGGATGCGACGTTGAGGGATACTATGATTAAATGAGCAAATTATATAAGGCATAATCTTCAATATGATCAATGGGAAAAATGTGGGATAGAGGAATTAGATATACAGAATCTCTAACTATTAAAGAAAATTGGAATAAGATGTTTTACAGATGGCATTTAACCCCAGAAAAATTAGTGAAAATCTATACAAATAAAAATAATACATGTTGGAAATGTGGGGAAGCAGTGGGAACATTTATGCATTATTGGTGGACATGCTAAAAATATTGGAAATTAATTCGTACAATCAGTGAAATTTTAAAAATGAAACCAGAAAGCTTCTTATTGGGGATGTTTGAGAATGAGATGGAAAGGAAATATGGAAGAATATTGTTTTATATTACATCTATGGCTAGAATCTTATTTGTGCAAAAGTGGAAAATTAAGGATATCCCGAGTAGAGAAGATTGGTTAGTCAAATTGCTGGAAACTGTAGAAATGGACAAACTGACACAAAAACTGACAGATGTTTCACCAACACATGAAATTGATAAAGACTGGTTTTTAGTTGTTGTAAATATAAAGAAGCAATGGAAGAATATGATACTGATATAATAGAAAATAAGAAATAAAACAAGAAGCATTAAATGATGTAAATAACCATCTCATTATAAGATTGTATGTACAGCACTGTGTAAATTTACAGCGCTCTATAAATAAAGGTTAATAATAATAATTAATAATAATAATAATAAAGAGGATTTAGTAAAAGTAGTAAGGAGAACTATGTAGAGTTATATAAAAATAGAGTTTAGAATAGTATAGTAGATAGCAGAATTATAGATAATGAAAGGTTAAAAAGGATAGACAAAAGGGATACTTGTTGAAATACTTAAATCTAGGGAAGAAGGAAGTCATGAATGTATGAGATAGTTCAATATAGTTGGAACATCCGATTGTTAATTTAGAAGGGTTAGGTAGGTAGGGAAGGTAGAATGGAGTAAAGAGCTAGTTGGAGTATGTGTGGAGGGTTACAGGGTAGGAGAATTTTGGATAGTGGGTGAAGATGATGTGAAGCAGGTGGACAGAGTAGTAAATAATAGGTAGGAAGAGGGAAAGGGTGAAGAATGAAAGATAGGAGGAATGAGATGGAAGGAGAAGAAAATAGGGAATGGTATTAGGAGTAAGGGTAAGTGAGAAGGAGTCTAGGAAAGATAGAAATGTTCATTAAATGGAATATAGGCGAAGAAGAGGTATGGGAAGGAGTGGAGGTGTTAGATATGGATGTAATTGCATGTGTGCAATTTTCTATAAATATAAATAAAAAAGAAAAGAAAAATCTAATTTATCCTACCTCTTATATGCCATGATGTTGTTATCCCGGGTCCAACATTCATCAGCACCACTAGCAATAAAATCCCAGACTGCCTTGGGAAGATACTTTTTAGCATAAGCCTCAAAGTCTGACAAACACACCAGAGCCATTTCCAAGCAAATGAGATCCTGAGAAGAAGTAGAAAGAGAGAGATTGAGGGTGAATATAACAAATACAGATAGCTAACAAAAGTCTTGAAGCGCTCTGATACAAACATACTTTCCCAACCAATGGTGGATTTTCACCGGAGTCCAAAGGAAACACAATCCTTCATGCTAAAGACGTTCATGTGGGTTGTTTCAGAAATGTAAATGAAACTTAATTCTGAAAATGCCAAAGTTGCCTGGATCAAAACTCTAAAAATATATATCACAACTCCAATTCTACAACAACTCACAACTCTAACTCTAATATGTTCTTCCATGATTTTCAAATTGCAATTTACTGTCTTTATGCTTGTGTTTCTCTGGGCTCTCCAACAGTGCAGTGAAAAGTGACTTGTAAAAGTAATTGGTTATAGTTACAGTTCTAACCCACTCCAAAGTAGGTAGTTGCTGTTACAAGTTGAAGATATTTAAAAGTAAACCCATACTTATTTAAATGTGAATCTTATTCCTTGCTTTTTAAAAGTAAACATTTTGTTTTATTTTGCTGACTTAAAAAAACAAACAAACCACCCACATAATTGGCCAAGAATGCAATTCCAGGTGGCATTCCAGAAGCTTTTTCAATAACCCCTCCAGCCCTGACTGCTTTGCGCCTTCTTCTCAATCAGTTTTGATGGGCTTTAGGAAGCCTGGTTAGCAGATAACAGCAAGCAGTGACATTGTTCCTCAGTGTTACTGCTTGGCTTCTTTACAGGATGGTATAGGAGTTAAAACATACATCCAAACACACAATACTACAGGTTAGCTATATTGTCAACTAGCAGACATGGAGGAAACATTCCCCATTAACCTCCCACCTGTCCTCTGCATGACAGGGTGTCAGTTACAATGTTGGAACTTACAGACACATGTTGAATATCAATGTCAAAGTCTTAGAGGGACAAGCACCATCAGAGTATAGAATCATAGGTTTGGAAGAGACCACAAGGGCCACCCTGTCCTGTCCCTTGCCATACAGGAATAAAAAATCCATATTTCTTGTTAGCTCCCTATACTGTGTAGAACCATTGAAGGGTGGCATCCCCATACATATGGCCTCAGCTTCTCAAGTACATACACAATGGTGCCACATTTCTTCTTTGGGTTCGGCTGGTCAACCAATTACAAATCCATGTAACAGTTATCTTGTCTAGCCCACATTTTACAAGCTTTTTTTGCAAGCATGTCATGGGGAACTTTGTCAAATGCCTTACTGAAATCAAGATATACTATATCCACAGCATTCCCTTCATCTACCAAGCTAGTAATTTTATCAAAAAAAGAGATCAGGTTTGTCTGGCATGACTTGTTTCTCTGAAACCCATGTTGACTTTTTGTGATTATGAAATTGCCTTCTAGATGTTCACACACTCTCTGTTTAATGATCTGCTTTAGAATTTTTCCTGGTATTGATGTCAGACTAACTGTATGATAATTGCTGGGATCCTCTTTTTCCCCCTTTTTGAAGATGGGGACAACGTTTGCCCTCCTCCTGTCTGCTGGAACTTCTCCTGTTCTCCAGGAGTTCTCAAAGATTATTACCAATGGTTCCAATATTACATTTACCAGTTCTTTTAATATTCTTGAATGTAGTTCATCTGGTCCTGGAGACTTATATTCATTCAGATTAAACAGGTATTCCTTTACTATCTCTTTACTTATTCTGTGCTGAATTTCTCCTATTCTGTCCTCTGCTCCATTTTCCTCAGGTTGAGCACCCTTTGCCTTTTTTGAGAACTCTGAGCCGAAGAAGGTGTTGAGTAATTCTGCCTTTTCTATGTCCTCTGTTTGCATTTTGCCATCTCCTCTATGCAGTGTCCCTACTGTTTCCTTCTTCTTCCTTTTACTGCAGACATATCCAAAAAAGCCATTTTTATTGTTCTTAACTTCTCTACCAAGCCTGAGTTCATTCTGCACTTTAGCTTTTCTGACTTTACCCCTACATGTGCTAGCTATTTGTTTGAATTCTCCTTTGGTGATTTCCCCATTTTTCCATTTCTTATACACGTT
This sequence comes from Urosaurus nigricauda, assembly GCA_034509955.1. Classification (NCBI taxonomy): domain Eukaryota; kingdom Metazoa; phylum Chordata; class Lepidosauria; order Squamata; family Phrynosomatidae; genus Urosaurus; species Urosaurus nigricauda. The sequence continues at coordinate 126,612,796 of JAOEGL010000002.1, forward strand.
CTGTTTAAAAGTTAGCTCAGCTGAAAGTTCCTTAATAATTCATCCTGATTTCTTGAGACATGTTGGCGATCTGTTGTAAGATCTGGGATAGGCAAAAAAACAGTGCAGTAAACTTGGCTGTCAGTTGAGAGAACTGGTTGCACTGCTTAGAGATGAGCCTTGGGAGGGGTTTAACAGGCTACCACCTTCTGTTTGGTCATAAAAAGCACTGTCAAGCCACTCTTCCCCTTCAGCTTCCAGAAATAAAAGTGTGAGAAGGTGTCTGGGTCTATCATAGAAAGGCATCAATAAATCCACATAATACACTTTTGGCTTGTACTAGACTCTGAAAACAGCATGAAATAGTTCACAGTCACAATGCATCCAAGCTGGAGATAATAGCCCAAATAGTATAACGAAAACAAGGCAAATAGTACAAGAACCCAACAGTGGGAGGAAAAGAACCTTTAAAAGGCAGATGGGGGAATAGCCCATCGTCTTAGACAATTCTATAGATGTCACAGAGCATGGGAAATAAACAGGATGAACTTGAACTCTTAACACAATAAAGCAAATGCAATATGATAGGCATCACTGAAACTTGGTGGGAAGAGTCTCACGGGAGGAATGTAGTAATAGAGGGGTATAACTTATTTCAGAGAAATAGACCAAACAATCCACACAGAAAGAATCAGCTCTAGTGTTAACTGATATATGTCAACAAGTATGGAAAATGAAACAGTGACCAACAGACTGGAAACAATCAATATACATCTCCATCCATAAAAAAAGTGGACACACACACACACAAATGAAGAAATTGAAATGGTTAAAAAGCTGTCATACCTTTGATCAAACATTGATCAGAATGGAGACTGCAGCCAAGAAAACAGAAGGAAGCAGCAGAAATAATCTCAGTATTAAAATCCAATAAAGATACAAATCCAGAAGGCTATCACCCTATAACGTTGGTTAATCAAGATTATAAAATGTTTGCAAAGATTTTGGGAAACAAATTTGGATATATATTTTTTACCAGCATTAACAAAGGAAGATCAATATGGTTTCATTAAAGGGAGAGCAATTGGATATTAAGAGTCTTACATATTTTTCTTTTTCCTTAATATGTTAATTATATGTTTTAATCAATTTTGTAATATTCCATTTAGCAATATGTCATCGCCTTCTAGAGTTGGAAACAATATTTTAAAAAATTGAAAAATGTGTTTCTTGCATACAAGAAATCCCAATGAAAAGAAAGTCTGACAAGCAATTTAGGAGTTCAGACGTATTCTGCATAAAATTTGCCAATAAGTTATTTTAAACAGGAGACAGTACTTTGTGTTCAGTAAACAGCATTTTCAACTCAGGAAATGCTGTCTTCAGCACACACACAAAAAATCATGTGCAAATTCTGCACCGAATAAAAATTTTCTCCTTAGACCTACCCTGTTTTCCCAAAAAGAAGACATCCCCTGAAAATAAGACCTAGTAGATGTTTTCTGAATTATTAAATATAAGGCCTCCCCCGAAAGTAAGACCTAGCAAAGTCTTTGTATATAAATATATATGCAATATATAATAAATGTTCATTTTTTTCCCCAACAATAAATGTGAATTCTTCTTCATGGAAAAAATAAGACATCCCCTGAAAATAAGACCTAGCACATCTTTGGGAGCAAAAATTAATATAAGACACAGTCTTATTTTGGGGGAAACACGGTATGCTGTTTTATAAATAAAATATAACAATAAAAAAGCAAGTAGGCAAAATTAGCATTGTTCTGTCTGTCATTCCTGAGCCTTTCACCTTAAAATCAGTTTTTACATCCCTGTAAAAGAATAATTACAATCAGAATTTCACCACATTTTACATAATCTGAATGCAATGACATTCGTTCAATCATTTAGCTGCCAGCCAAGTACTAAGAGGTTGTATGTTTCACTGTATGACCCAAACCACACATGGTATTTTAATAATAATAATAATAAATGTTTATTTACACACTTTATTTCCTGTCCTCCCCTCAGTAAAAATGAACTTACTTTGAGGGATGAAGAACAAGTAGCACCAGACACTACACTTTCCTTCACTGTGGATTTTAGCACAAATACAGTGTAAGCCCTTGGTCAGAATAATTGCTCCTTGGTTTGTGCTATAATAGAGGAGAAACAGAGACAGTTAGAAATTTAATCAGTCATTGCAAAAGATTAAACCTTAACTTTCCAGTAAACTTTGGACTGTTTGCACTGTTCTTCCGAATATGTTGTGATAATGAAACATCCAGTTAGTCAGTCAGTCAGTCAGGACAGTGACTAGGACCTTCTATCACCCAGCAAGCAAGCATGGCATCCTTGTCACTAGTGGTACATGGGGTGTGTGACACCACTTGTCCACAAACATCTGTTTTTTGGCAGAAATGGACTGTGATATTCACTTGTGTTCCTTTAAAATGCCGAAGAGATGAGGTGAGTGGGGAGGACAAAGGAGAGGCACCAGGTTTTTTAAAATTAATTTTTAATTTTAATTTTTTTTAAAAAATAAAAATTTCTTTAAAAATATTTTTTCAGTTTTTCTTTAAAAACATCACATCAAATTTCCACTTTATCCACATGAAACTATAGACAAAAGAGATTGTAATTTAAAGTTATAATTTAATTTTGCTATTTTTTAACATTACAACTATGGCTATAACCCATTAGGCAAATCAGATACTCTCAGACACAGGGGAAGCGCAATGGTAAACTTCCTCTGAACCAATCTTGCCAGGAAAACCCCATGATAGCTTTGCCTTAGGGTTGACATAACTCAGACATGGAAACCCACTGGATGACCTTGGGCATGTGACACTCTCCCAGCCTCAGGACAAGGCAATGGTAAACCTCTTCCGAACCAATCTTGCCAAGAAAAATGACTTGCAGGCACATAACAAGAACAATTGCCATTAAATTCGGTGAATTACTTTTTATAAGTAACCTTACTGTAACAAAATCACTAAAGAATGTATATGGTGTGGTATGGGAGAAGGAGGTCAATGCAGGGAACTCATGATACCATGAGTTCCCAAATTAGGTGGCACCAATCCTAGTGATCCCATTGGTAATGGTGTGGTGTAGTGGTTTGAGTGCTGGACTGTGACCTTTGATAGCAGGGTTCAAATTCCCAACCAGCCACGGAAACCGACTTGGTGGCCCTTGCTGGTCATTGACCGTAATAAAGTGATTGAATTGAATTGAATTGACTTGGTGGCCTTGGGCAAGTCACACTCTCTCAGTCTCTCTCAGCATGGTTTCCATCCATCCCTGCCACTCCCTCTATGTGCTCCTTGATTCCCAATTTTGTGAAAAAGGCAAGGAATAGCTTCTTCTAACATGCATCTACGGGATGACTTTTTCTGTCACTTTTCTTGTGAATTCACTTTTTGTCTATGCTTTTAAAACTTAATGGGAGTAGCTGGGTAGGGAAGCAGATCTATTCTCACCTAATCTGCATCTCGCAGTAATACCACTGGGCTGAAACTATTACTTCCCTTGATCTAGACCCTATACTTCTATTGATGCAGCCTAGAATTGCATTGGCCTTTTTAGCTCCTGCATCATACTGTTGACTCATGTTAAACTTGTGGTCTACTAGGACTTCTAGATTCCTTTTGTATGTACTGCTGTCAAGCCAGGCACCCCTTCCTATATCTGTGCATTTTTTCTTCCTAAGTGTAGAACTTTTTTTTTCCTGCCTAAGTATTTTGTTGCTCAATCATGCTTAGCAAGGAATTCTGGAGCTACCTGCTGTTTACCTTGCTGGTTGTTGGCAGCTGCACTCAGCTAAAATTTTGCTAACTAGAGGGAAATCCCATCCTTTCCCAGTCCAGCCTTGATTGCGCTGTTTACTGAAGACACACTGGAGTTTATCACATGGGAGGAATTTCTCTCAATTGCGAATGGAGCCAATTCGCAATTATGTGAATTTGTTAGTTTAGAGAATTTACATGAAAACTGATTGCATTTGGAATGTGTTCAGAATGACTTGCCATTTCTCAAGAATTATCCCCTCCCCATTGCCCGAAATTGCGTGAGATACTCCAATACGCAATTACGTGAAACCTCATGATTGCATTCGGAATGACTTCCCATTGCTCGAAATTGTGTGAGATACACTCATTCGCAATAACGTGAAACCCCATGATTGCGTTTGGATTGCCATTGCATTATACCCCCAAATTCCGTCGTTATGATAAACTCCACAACTGCAACCGAACACCAAAGGTCTGAGTTTTTCCAGCTTCTGCATCCCCCTGCTTAAAAAAAAAAAGCTTTAAGATAGACTGAGGATGAGGAGGAAAGTTGTGCTGGTAAATATAAAAAGACTTTGCAAAAAGGGGCTTCTTTGTCAGAGGCTTTGTTAACTGAGGTATGACTGTACATTTGTAACTCCTGCCAAATCCTGATGCACTTGACCAGTTTGGAAGAGCCCTTTGTTTAATTTTGCACATTGTAAAAGGAAAATAAATTGTGGTGAAAACCCATTTTTACATTATTTATCCACGAGGTGTCAGCATGGTTCCGCAAATCGTTCTGTACAGCATGAGTGACTGTGGCCCTTCTTTCTATGGGCTGGCACTTGGGGAAATGGAGAAGACCCTTTGCATTAAAGCCTGGTCTCCTTAACTTCATAAAGGTATTGATCGCATGTGCTAGTTCTTAAAATACTGGAAGGTGGAAGGTGGGGAAAGAGTCCTTAAGAACTCCCCTCTGTTTTTCCTTATCAAAGATGCTGGAGAACATATGAAGGGGAAAACTCCCTGGAAAAAATTGAAATCAAAGTACACATCCTATTTTAGTCTAAATTTATCAACCCAGGAAAGCAACAGCTACATTTTCTTTTTATGATCATGATGATTTTGCTTGTATTTGTGAACACAGCAGAAAAACAATTATCTCCAAACAACTCTAATGATAGCCTACTATATTGTTTTAAATCTGTGGTGTGGTAGATTGAGGGTTAGAGTATGACTCTAGAGACAAGGGTTCGAATCCTAGCTCAGCCGAGTAACACCCACTGGGTGACCGTTGGACAAGCCATACTCTCTCAGCTTCAATGGCAAATCCCATCTAAAGAAAACTTGCCAAGAAAACGAGATAGGGTCACCATAAGTCAGACATTATGTGAAGGCACAAAGCAACAACAACAACTACTATTTTCGTGAATTAAGTCAGTTTTACTTTCTTTTGCAATTGGTTTAGTTTCTGTTAATATTATGATGGGACTGGAAGAATAGCAACAATATATTTGGCGTTTAAAAATGGTAGTAGAATTTGTTAAAGCAAACAAATGTTGTTTTCTTCTCTTGGAGAGAAGTAGAGAGATGTGAGAGATCTGGAGAGATCTGGCAGTGCATCATTGCTGCCCTGGTACTAACTGATCTCTGATACAAAATATTTTTCCCCTTTGAACAATAACTTTTTAGTAAACTTTTGAATAAAATATCATAATGTTACAAAACACACACACATATAAAAGCATTGATCCTTCATTTTTAACAGGGCAGAAAAAAAGCCCCTCTTTGAAATCTTTTGTCAATGCTGAAATCTATTAAATGTTAAACAAATACTTTTGTAAAAATTCACAGAGCAGCAATAGACCCCCCCCCCCCCATGGATAGCACATACTTTTACTTTTGTTGTACAACTTTCCACAAAAGATGGTTGCATCTGCACTACAGAAATAATTTGATTTGACACCACTGTAATGGCTACGGCTCCATGCTATGGAATTCTGGGATCAGTAGTGTGCTGTGGAACCAGAGCAGAACTCTAGTACAACAAACTACTAATCCCAGAATTCCATAGCATGGAGCAGTGGCAGTTAAATTGTGTCAAACTGGATTATTTCTGCAGTACAGTTGAAGCCAAAGAGTTACCAGGATACCTGGTTGTTATCCTCAGGGACCCAGAGTATGCCTCTAGTCAACTTCAGCAGGATCTCAATGGATACAATACGCATCTTTTTATTGTATGTAGGCAATGGTACAATGAATCCCAGGTGCTGTAGGCTGTATTTCAGAGAAAGGAAAACCACCTTTGAGGATTCCTTGCCTAAGAAAACCTATGAAATTTATGAGATTGCCATAAATCAACAAGTTACACACACACACAATAGAATTTAATACATTAAGGCTGCAAACTATAGTGCAAGATCCAAGCGGCTCTAGTATCAGTCAGATGTCTTCTGCAATAGAAGGAGTATTTCTCTCTCCTTGCTCCCATGGAAACTGCTAATCCTCTGCACAGTGTTCATCATATATTGACTTCCCATTACCCAAAAATGACCCCCCATTGCCCGAAATTGCATGAGATGCTTTAATACGAAATAACGTAAAACCCATGATTGCGTTCGGAATGACTTCCCTTTTGCCCGAAATTGCGTGAGATGCTTTAATTTGTAATAATGTGAAACCCCATGATTGTGTTCGGATTGTCGTTAGATTATACTTCCAATTTCTGTCGTCTGATAAACTCCCTGTAGTTTGAATCCATTGCCCCCAGTCTTGTTCTCAGGAACAGCAGAAAACAAGCTTGCTCCATCTTCAATATGACACCCTTGCAAACCCTTATACAGGGCTATTGTATCACCGCTTTACCTTCTCTTCTACAGACCAAACATACCCAGATCCCTAAGTCTCTCCTCAGACGGCTTTATGGTTTCCAAACCCTTCATCATTTTGGTGCCCCTCCTTTGGACACGCTTCAGTTTGTCAACATCCTTTTGGAATTTTGGTGCCCAGAACTGGACACAGCCAGGTGAGGCCTGACCAAAGCAGAATAGAGCAGTGCTATTACTTCCCTCAATCTAGACATGGGGAAAAGGGGGGGGGGGGGGCGAACAAGGGGGTAAACAGAAAAAAGCAAGGGCAATTTTTTAAAAGGAAGAAAATCAATTATGGAATATTTTATTTTAGCATGATTCAGCTGTAACCCACTCAGAGGAGCGGGCTATAAATTAATTAATTAATTAATTAATAATTATTATAACATGGTTCTTTCCCTAATTTTTCTGCAGGCCTTCACATCTCTTCACATCTTCTATTGATGCAGCCTAGAATCCCATTGGCCTTTTTAGATGCTGCATCACACTGTTGACTCATGTTCCACTCATAGTCTACTAGGACTTCTAGATCCCTTTCACATGAACTGTTGTCAAGCCAGATGTCCCCCATCCTATATCTGTGCATGTCACTTTTTTTCTGCCTACGTGCAGTACCTTACGTTTCCCCCTCTTTAAATTATTTTTACAAACTATATAACATGAAGACTTTTATAGAAGACTGTGTACAGAATCAGATCACTGAATTTCCTGGTCTTGTATTCTTTTTCTCAGTTCTTTTTATGGGAATGAGTGCATTATGTATATTTGACACTATAAGAAACTACAGGAGACAAAATAAATTAATCTTTTTTTTTTATTAATGTTGATTCCCCCCCCCCCCCCCTGTTTTTGTTGTTTTTTGCCTGCTCTTAAGAAACTGATGGAACCAAAGAGGTTTATTAAGATTCAGGTTTTCTATACAATTCAGGATTTTGTTGTTCTATTGGTAACAAAAAATAATAATTTAATAAGAGGAATCCAATTTGTATTTATTGTCTGAATATACTAACATGATAATGTTATACCAAACAAAATTATACATAGTACATTTTGTTACTAATCATAAAAGTGATTTTCAACCTGCAAATAGTATCATATTTTCTCCATTTTCCCCAAAAATCCAATTAAAAAAAGGGGGGGATGGGAAATGCCTCACTGCCATGGCTTCAATATTTCAATGGGAAAAGTAGTTTCTATTTAAACAAGCAAAAAAATTACTACAAATGCACTACTACTTCCTGGGAGTTAGGGAAAAAGCATTCTGTGAGATATAGCGTACTTGAATGATTCACAGTTCTCCTGGCCCCATATGTGGCGGTGGTTTTGCCAGTTCCTTCTTCTGAAATATAGCCTACAGCACTTGGGATCCAGTACCTGGGAAAGAGCGATCAACAATGGCTCCTTTTCATCCTGGAGAGAAGTGACCAGTGGGGTGTCCAGTGAGGTTCTGTCCTGGGACCAGTGGCATTCAACATCTTTATCAATTACTTAGATGACAGAATTGGGGGCATGTTTATTAAATTTGCAGATGACACCAAATTAGGAGGAGTAGCTAATACCCCAGATGACACGCTCAACATTCAAAATGACCTGAATAGACTAGATAGCTGTGCCAAAGCTAACAAAATGAAATTCAATACAGAGAAATGTAAGGTGCTGCACTTAGGGCGGAAAATGAAATGCACAGATATAGGATGGCGGACACTTGGCTGAATGAGACTATATGTGAAAGGGATCTAGGAGTCCAAGTAGACCATAAGTTGAACATGAGTCAACAGTGCAATGTGGCAGGTAAAAAGGCCAATGCTAGATCCCTAGATATAGGGAAGTAATAGTGCCACTCTATTCTGCTTTGGTCAGGCTCCACCTGGAATACTGTGTCCATTTATGGGCACCACAATTCAAAAAAGATGTGGAGAAACTGGAGCGAGTCCAAACTAGGGCAACTAAAATGGTGAAGGGTTTTGAAACCATGCTCTATGAGGAACAGCTTAGGGAACTTAGCTTAGGTTTCCATCCAGCTCAGCAGGAGAGGAGATGGACTCACAGAGAACTCTCACATCCCCCCCCCCCCCAAGTGCTGATCATGCTTAGCTTCCAAGATCACAGAAGATCTGGTGTCTTTAACACATTTAAGTCCCCTCCATCTGTTGTTGGAACAGAAACTTCCAGTGTTTGGTTCCATTGGCTGTGCTGGTTCGGACCATCTTTTTGACTGGTGTAACTATGCCTGTCGGGTACACACATACCCGACTCTCTTCCATGCCAGCATTCTCTGAAGATGCCAGCAACAGATGCAGGTGAAACATCAGGAATAAACTCTTCTAGAACACGGCTGCCTAGCCCAAAAAACCCACAAAAAATTATGGATGCTGGCCATGAAAGCCTTCGACTTCACATTTCACAAATTTCTTTAAGCCTTCAAAAAATAAATAAATATGATGTCTGGTCACTGAAATACTGCTCTGCTGCTGCTGTCACCTCTGAATCATTAAAGGTTTCCCTCCATTCATACTCTTTAAGGTTTGGAGACAGATAATAGTCAGATGGAGAAATAGGGTAGTTGACCTATACACCTAAATAGTGTAGTTGGCCTATACACTCAAACCCTAATTCTTCCAAATCCATTGTCTCGGTAGCCAAAGCATTATGCTGCAAGAAGAGGAAGACCATTGCACAGCTTCCTTCACTGTTTCCCCCTCAATACATTTTAAAAAGATAATTGTATTGCAATAAAACATTTAAACAATTAATAATAAACAATACACATTAAACAATTACATCTTAACATACTAAAACATTATAAACAACCCATCCAAAAAAATGAAATACATAAAAAATATATACATAACCTAACTATATAAATTAAAAGACTTTTCTTTTTCTTGATCTGAGATAAGTTCCTTTTTTATTTAATTCTACCTTGAGTAATTCTCTCTAAACTTTTCTACCCTTAGTTTCCTATCATATCATATATTATCATAAATTCCCTCAATCTCATTGTTTTTCCAGGCATACTTACAAAGTTTTTACATATTACGTTATTTACATTATTTTCCTTAGTATGTCATCTGTTTCTTATATTTGTTACAAATAACCCTTCTAAACTTAATATATCCTATATATATGTCTTTTCTTTATCTATAATTGTATTATATACTATCCTTACTTTTATTTTCTTCTCTATTTCTTTTTTTCCTTCTACTGAAACCTCATCTGTCATCATACAATCTAATAACATGAAATACCCCTTCATTGTAACATCCTTCAATATTCATCATACATCATTTTTATCACATATCATTGTACAATAGTCCATCTCCAACATCTCTGTCCTTAATATATTCATAAGATATTTTCAAAAGATTTTCCGTAACATTTTCAGCCTCTTATTTCTTATTTCTCTTATTTCCATATCACCATTTACTGTACCATATTAACATCTTAATTTTACTACTGGTATGTCATAATCTTTGCTTGTTACAGTTGTCTGTTATTAATAAATATGTTGTCCCCTCAATACAAGGCTGCACAAACTTGGCAGTAGGTAGGGGGCAAAATTAAAATTGGCTACACTTCTTCGGGCTGCAGATAGGTTTTAATTAAATATTAATTATTTAATAAAGTTAATTAATTAATAATAATATTTAATAAGAATGTTAATTAATAATATTAATTATAGTTGATTAATATTAATTCCCTCCTCCTCCTCCACTGCTTGGGCCTCTCCTCAGGAGAAAGCTGAGCGAAAGGGAAGCCCTTCTCCTCCTCTGCCCAGACCTCTCCTAGGGAGAAGGCCGAGTGGTGGAGGAACCTTGAGGACTGAGCGTTTGTGCCTCTTACTCCTCTGCACCCAGCCTTCTCAGGAGGAGGCTGAGCAGTGGAGGAGACTTTGAAGTTGTTCCACATCCCTGGGGGCTACCAAAAATACTTTGGTGGGCCACATGTGGCCCCCAGGACATATGTTGTGCAAGCGTGCCTCGATGGAAATTTATCATAATGAAGGAATTTGGGGATATATTGCAATGGCAATCTGAACGCAATCATGGGGTTTCACGTAATTGCGTACGAATGTATCTCACGCAATTTCGGGCAAAAGGGAAGTCATTCCAAATGCAATCATAGGTTTTACGTCATTGCGTATAAGAGTTATCTCACACAATTTTGGGCAATGGGGGATCATTTTCGGGAAATGGGAAGTCATTCTGAGTGCATTCCGAACGCAATTAGACTTAAACTAGCGAATTTACGTGAATTCGAATTGGCTCAATTTGAAACTGGGAGAAATTCCTCCCGTGTGATAAACTCCAATGCCTCCTTTAAGTGGTACAGGAAGTTAGGCTAGTATTCTGTCTTAACTAGTTGGCCATTCTGAAGGTAATAGATTTTCTCAGTACACTCTTAAAGCATTGCTTGTTCCACTTGATTTGGAACTGCTTTGACTGTCTCCTGTTGCATTTTGGGGTTTGTTGTTCACTGGAGCCTAAGAGCTCTCTGGCTGAATATTCTAAATGCCCCTTCCTAATATGCAGAACCCAGAATGTGACAGGAGGCAGTCACTCCGTCTGTTACAACTGCCGTGGCCCCTGGCCTCAGTGGGAAAGAAGGGGTAGGCACAGCTTCTCCAGGCCTAGACCAGAGACAGAAGAAGGGCCCACCCTCCATTCCAACTTCTATGGTCTTGGCCTCAGAAAGAAAGAAGAACTGCTGGACTCGATTCCCTTTCCCATTATCCTTCCTTCTCCTTTTGTTTCATCTCTTGAAAGCCTGAAGTCAGGGAACTGTGTAATTAACAACTTGTTAGCCACTCCAGCAGAAGAGCAGGGTATAAAATTCTAAATGAAAGGATGAAGAAAGAATCCTGCAGAAGAAGCAATCCTGGACTTGATCCTAACCAACAGGGTAGAGTTGGTCACTGGAATCAAAGCAGTTGATACTGTAGCAGGAAGCGACAATATGTAATGCTAGAATTCACAACTGTGGGCAGGACAAAGAAGAGTCTAGTCAAATGTATACTTTGAACTTCAGGAAAGGTGTTTTAAACAAGCTCAGGGAAATACTGAGGGAATCCCATGAGAGGAAAAGATACCCAGAAAGGATGGGAATCACAATCACAAAAACCCTATGGAAGAAGAAAAAATGGGAACCATCTGAACAAGCCAATGTGGGTGCACAGCAAACTCAAGGAGGAAGTGAAAAGAAAAAGAGTATGTATAAAGTATGGACAAATCACCAAAAATATACTACAGATGTCTAAATGAAGCTTACAGAGATAGTATAAAGCAGTGGATAACTCATGGTAGTTCATGGTGTCACCACCATGGACCTCCTCCTTCCTCTTCCCTTCTCACTTGTTAGACAAGCAAGTGTGCTTCCATGGAGCAGGGATCTGAAAAGAAATCTGGATTGCAAATTAAGGCTGATAGGAAGTTAGGAATCACCTAAGCTAACCTGAGTTCAAATCTGCAAGGTCAAATGGATTGCATCCCAGAGTAATGAAGGCATTTTGCTGATGTATTCTCTAACCTATTTGCCATAATTTTTGAGAAATCGTGGAGAACAGATGAGGTGCCAGCAGACTAGAGGCAAGCAACCATTGTCTCTCTCTTCCTAAAAGACCCCCTCTGCCCCCCCCCCCCAAAGATCCAGGAAACTACAGACTAGTCAGTCTGACCACAGTACCAGGGAAAATTAGAAGAGATTGTACAGGAGTATCTTCAAGTATCTTAATGACAGTGCAGTAATAAGTGGGAGCCACAATGGCTTTGTCAAGAACAAATCTTGCCAAACTAATCTTATACCTATTTTTTTTTAAAAAAAAAAAAATCAGTCACTAGTTAAGAAAATGATGGGAATGCTATGGATCTCATTTATCTGGATTTTAGCAGTTCATTTGATGAGATCTCCCATGATATTTTAATTGGGAAATTGGCTAAATGTTGAATAGGTGGGAAGACCATCAGATGAATCCATAATTGCTTAGAAAACCATGCTCAACGAGTCTTTATCAATGTTGCACTTCAGGCTGGAAGGAGGTCTCAAGTGGAGTGCCTTGGGGTTCTGTCCTGGAGCCATTAGTCTTCAACATTTTTATCAATGACTTAGATGATGAGGTGGAGGAAATCTTTACCATGTTTGTAGAGAACACAAAACCTACAGAAGCAGCCATCACATAGAAAGATAGGAACAGAATTTTAAAAAGACCTAGATACACTAGGAAAATGAGCAGAAATATAATATTATAAAATCCAACAGAGACAAATGCAAAATTGTACATTTACAAGACTGGTTTAGCAATGGAATCCATTGCCAAGAGAGCTGGAATTCTCCCTGTATGGACATCCTAAAAAAAAAAAGGCTGGACAGCTTTCTGCTGGAAATGTTTTAGCGGGCGATCCTGCAGCTAAAGGGCCTTCAACTCCATGAATCTATGATATCATAGAATCTACGATTCTATGATATCAATGGCTACTAGTCATGGTGACTTCATGTTACCTCCAGGCAAAAAACCATTAATTTTCTAAACACTGACCTGTTGCTGAGGAACAGCAGCTGGAAAGTGCTATTGCTCTCCTCCCTTAGTTCTGGTCTTTCCATAGGCATCTGGTTTTCAATGGAACCAGCCAGTCTTTGGTTTATCTCTTATAAATTATTGGGGGTCAAATTACAGCAATCTGATCCAGCCCAATTATCAGACAGTGGGGTGGGCTATCTGATGCAACGTGTGCCACTATGTGCAGCAATACCAACAGTGCTCCAGCTCCCTCATCAATGTGTATGTTTTGGGACAAGGGCAGAACTAGGCAAGCAGAAGAGCAAAGCAAGGGCCACACTTGGGGAAGATGAGCAAAGTTTGGAGGGAGAATTATTTTTTGAAATACAGCTTTCAGCTGGGAAGTTCTGGTGAAGATTACAAGCTCTGGACAAGGTCTGGAAACCATGCCCTATGAGGGATGTCTTAGGGAACTGGGTATGTTTAGCCTGGAGAAGAAAAGGTTAATAAGTATGATAGCCTTCTTGAAATATTTGAATGGATGTCATATTGAGAATGGAGCAAGCTTGTTTTCTGCAGCTCCAGAGAATATAGGACATGGAGCAATGGATGCAAACTACAGGAAAACAGATTGCTGCTCAACAATAGGAAGGACTTCCTGACAGTAAGAGCTGTTCAACGGTGGGATATGCTGCTTCAATGGAGGTGGTGGAGTCTCCATCTTCGAAGGTTTTTAAAAAGATGTCTGCATGTCACAGGGAGGGCTTTGATTGTATATTTTCTAAAAATAGTTTTTTAGAAAATAAAAAATCCTCTTTTTAAAAATTTCTTGAATAATATTACATATTACCAAATTTTCTCTTTAAAGACATGAAACTATGTACATATAAATACATTTAGGCCGTTTGTATGTTATTGTAATTTAAAGGTATACTTTTAATTTTACTAGTTATGTCAAAGTATAGCCATTAGATTGAATGATATAAGGGAATCATGATTTAGTACAAAATGACTTTGGAACTTGATACTATAACCATTCCTATGGATTCTGTATGATGTGATATGGGAAGAGATCAATGGTGTGAATGTGTGACACCATGAGTTCCCAGACTAAGGAGTTTATCACACAGGAGGAATTTCTCTCAATTTGGAGTGGAGCCAATTTAAATTCACATGAATTCTAATTGCATTCGGAATCCGTCCAGAATGATTTCCTATTTCCTGAAAATGATCCCCCATTGCCCGAAATTGCGTGAGATACACTCATACGCAATAACATGAAACCCCATGATTGCGTTCGGATTGCCATTGCATTATACCCCCAAATTCTGCCATATGATAAACTCCTAGGTGATGCCAATACCAGGGATGCCAGTTTTCCCACCTCAAAATCTGTGGTCCCTGTAGATGTTGTGGCAGAATCATAGCAACGGCAACCCCTTGCTTTTCCTTGAATTTTATTCACATATTCACCCTGTTTATGTTTAAAAGACCTTGGAAAATATATTTTTGGTTTACAGCTCCAAAATACAACTCCAGTCAGCATGGCCATTGGGATATAGTCCAAAAACTTAATTTTACCAAGCTGTGATCTTGAATTAACCCAGTGTGGTTATCTGAGATCTATTTGCTTATTATATTATTCAAATGTTTCACTGAAGTATTAGCACATATTTTAAAGACCTGTTTAAAACAGTGGTTGCTTTGGAAGTCTCAAATTCTCAAAAGACTTTTATTTGCGTCACAGTTACAATTCTTTTAATCTCTTGTCTATATCTGTGGGAAGATACAGTTCTGATTAGTTTCATTTACTAGCTTTTGTAATGGGCAGACAGTGGATTTTAAAAAGCTTTATAATATTTTCCTATAAAGCTGTCTTCATGAGGTGTTTTGCTAAATTTTAATCTGCAGGATCTACAGGCACCACCGCAGGTGACACTGTCCACCCAACTTATTTTTTTAAAATTAGGATACACTCCTGGGAAGTGACAGGCCAGGAAGATATGGAGTCACCTCCAAATCTGCCATTTCCTCTGGGTTCCAGTATTTAGGGCACTCTGGGAAAATAAATACGGAAATGGCAGCAGCCCTCTCTGGCCCCACACCACTAAGTGACAGGCTGAGGGAGCACAAGGAATAGAGGGCCTTTACAACATCACAAAAAGGAGCTGCTCTAGGCAGCTCTTTTTTTGGTGCGCAGCGGTGCAGTTCCGTTGGGTTGCTGCTGCACCACTGCACAGCAAAGAGGGACGGCTGCAGACCACCCTTTTCACGCGGTCTGTACTGCCCCATAGATTCCTATGTAGTTGGAAGAGACCTCAGTGGCAATCCAGTCCAACTCTTTCCTGCCATGCAAGAACATGCAACCAAAGAACTCCCTGTGGCATACAGTCTTTTTTGAAAGGCTCAAGAGAAGAAGGAAGCTTCACAACCATCCAAGAAAGTGTGTCCCACTGTTGAACAGCTTTTACCATCAGAAAGTTCTTCCTAATTTGAGAACTTGCTGCTCAGGGTAGTGGCCCTGACTGTTTGCCTTACTTCATTTATTATTTTCATCACATTACTTCTCCATATCTATATCTGAGCAGATTCTTAAGAGGTATCAGAAACAGTAAGAAGGGCAATTGATGTTGGTGCATACTGGGAGTAAATTAAGAAAACTGGGTTGAATTGGAGTGAGCTGCAAATTACTTTATGCCTTGGAGACCTAATTTTGATGGGAAATTAACTGGTTTCCTTCTATGGAATTTGCATTCTGTTAGTTATTTCTATATCTCTGTGTGCAGGATTTCTTGTTCTTGTTGTGTGCCCTCAAGTTATTTCTGACTTATGTCAACCAAAACAGGGTTTTCTTGGCCAGACTTGTTCAGAGCAGGTTTTGCCATTGCCTTCCCCTGAGGCTGAGAACATGTGACTTGGCCAAGGTCACACAATGGGTTTCGTAGTCAAGCTGGGAATCACACCCTGGCCTCCAAAGTCGTAGTCCGACACTCAAACCATTATGCCATACTGGTTCTTGGAGAGGGTGATACATACACGCAATTATATGCAAATTCTGAGTAATCTGGCATGTTTTGGTGGTGTTTGTCCTCTTTTTTGGGCAATGAATAACTGCCCAGTTTCTCTTCATCTGATGTATCCTCTGACAGTATCTGATAGCAATACCGATAGTGGCACCCTGGGGAAATTTTGCTAGCCCTCCACATTAAATAGCTTAGCATTGCTCTAGCCTTCTTTCCAGCCCTTCACCTGCCACCACCACCACCAACCTTAGCAGATGAGAGGGCAACACTTGGTCATTGGGAAGATGAGCAGACTGATATTGGCAGAGGCCAGTGGAAGTGGGAAGCAGAGTGTGAATGACTGGTACTGGAAGGAGTTTGGATGAAGGAGTTTGGACAAAGGTTTACAATGCCAGTGAGAACTAGGGCCAAGACTCTGTCCAAACCGAACCCAAGCAAACATTATAGGTTTGCCCCTAACAGTGAGATACTATCAGAGGATACATTCTTCCAAGGTGTTCAGAATCACACTTTGAAAAACAGAGATAGACCAGGTAACTGGTGTTCTGAATAAACTGCCAATCCACTAAAGCCACAAATATGTGGTGGCTATTTCCACTTGAATAGTTGCTAGTCCACAAAGATAGGGAGAACAATCTTGGGAGACAAGACTGTTATGAAATGGCAGCTCCATGTTTTATTAGGGCTTCTTCTTCTTTTTCATACTTGCCAGCTGTTGCCATTCAGTAGAGGAAGAGTGCATGAAACCGTGTTGCCTCTGGAGAGAAAAGTCCCCTTTAGGCTTCACATGGCAGTTCTTTCGGAGAAGTACAGAAACCTTTTTCTCTTACAAGGCATTCTTTTATTTTTGCTTATGCATTTCAGGAAATGGTCTCCTATCTTCTTGGTATAAGGCTCATCAGAGAATGGGCAAATAGCATCCAGTTGGGTTTGCATGTGGCCTCTTGTGCATTAATGACATACAGTCAAGAATGGGAGGTAGGAACTCTCGGCTGTTGCACCTTCAGATTAATCATGTTTACATCTGGCTTGAGACAACGTCAAGAAAAGATGTGTTTCTACTTAAAGCTGTAAGCTGCATCACAAAGGGAGAATGTCTATTAGTTAATAGCCAGTATCATTTTTCATGCCTTTTAAAGTCATAAATATTTTAAATATCAAAGCATTTTTCTGTGGTGTGTGTACGTATCTTTTTCTTCTAAGTGGCTTCCTATAATAGCTTTCCTTTTTTCTTTGGTCTGACTTTGTTTGCCAGAGTTGATGTATGATGTAGTCATTTAGCTTTTAACAGACAAAATATTTCTGAATGCCCCCCAGCTTTCCAATACCACTTGTTTCACTTTGATTTGATTATCCTTTTATAGGGTTATATTGCTGATAACAACAAACATAGAGTATGTATGTAGAGAGATCCTGTAGCACCTTTGAGACTAACTGATAGAAAGAAGTTGGCAGCATGAGCGTCGTAGACTTCAGTCCATGATGAATCAGAGGAAGTAGACTGAAGTCTACGTTAGCTCATGCTGCCAATTTCTTTCTTTCAGTTAGTCTCAAAGGTGCTACAAGACCTTTCTGCATACTGATTCTACAGACTATCACAGCTATCTTTGAATTCTACCAAATCGAGAGTATGTTTACTTTGGAAGGGAAATGTGTATTCCCTGTGATCAACACATTTCCTCCTCCAGCACTGAAAGATACATGACCAAACCATCAGATTTGCAAATCAAGCCTCTTTTTACCTTGCAGTGGCCAATTACAAAAAAGTATACTAAATGCAGGATATTCACTTGGAGGACAATTTTATGATCTGGCAAATCAATCTCTTTCACGGCTTGAGATGAGTGGTGCATGCTATGTGTATCATAATATTATATCTTTAAGGTAAGGTAACAGTATTCCTCGTTGACAAGGTTGGCAAGTTGTGTCCAGCCATAGGGGGCGGTGCTCATCTCCACTACTAAGGCAGAGAGTCAGCGTTGTCAGAGACTACTCTGTGATCATGTGGCCAGCATGATTGCATAGAACGCTATATCTTTAATTTACAAGAATGACAAGAGAGTGTGAAAAAATTCCCAGGATGCTATGATTCATTCACTACTTGCAAAGAAGTCTCTTTTTTGTGTAAGAAAGCTTTCATGGTTCCTGCATAGTCCATTTGTTAAAGCAAGAGTGGTCATGGGGCGGGTGGAGGCATCTAGAGTTATACACAGACTACTAATAATAATAACAATAAATTTTATTTATATTTTCCCGCCTCTTCCTGCGGATCGAGGCGGGATTACAGCATAAAAACAGTACATACAGTAATAACAAGTTAAAATTACAGATAATTACGTACTATAAACAGTTTAAAAGTTACCTTAAGTTGACCACTTTAACAGTAGTTACAGGCATGTCATTAGGGAATGACTAGGGTTGAATGAGTCAAATAAGATTTAGTGGATACGCTCGCCGGAAGAGATCTGTCTTTAGCGCCTTCTTAAATGCCTCCAGTGTGGTTAATAGACGGATCTCCTCCGGCAAGTCGTTCCACAGTTTTGGAGCCACAGCAGAGAATGCAGCACGAGAGGTTGACGTTAGTCTCGTGTGAGTATAATCCAATAATTTTTTGTCTGATGTTCTGAGGGTGCGAGGCGGATTATGTAGGGAGAGGTGTTCCCTCAAGTAACCTGAACCCAAGCCATATAGGGCTTTAAAGGTAATGACCAACACTTTGTATTGGGCTCGGAAGCTAATTGGCATCCAGTGAAGAGATTTTAAGACAGGGGTAATGTGTTCCATTCTGGAAGCCCCCGTAATCAATCTGGCTGCTGCATTTTGGATCGATTGAAGCTTCCAGACTTGGTACAAAGGTAGCCCCATGTAGAGCGCGTTACAGAAATCTAAACGAGAGGTTATCATTGCATGTACTACTGCTTCTAGGTCCCTCCTGTCCAGTTAGGGGTGCAGTTGGCGTATCAGCTGAAGCTGATATCAAGCACTCCTGGCAGTCACCTCCACCTGGGATGTCAGTTGTAGAGACGAATCCAGGAGCATGCCCAAACTGCGAACCTTGTCCTTTAGGGGAAGTGTGACCCCATCCAGGACTGGTTGGTAAATCTCCATCCCCGGGTCGGGGGAACCTATTGTGAGTACCTTCGTTTTCTCTAGATTCAACCTAAGCTTGTTTTCCCTCATCCAGCCCATTACCGAGTCAAGGCAGGCATTCAGAGGAGAGATGCCATCCTTAGTCACTGCTGCAGTCGGAGACATAGAGAAGTAAATTTGGGTGTCATCAGCGTACTGATAACACCGCGCCCCATAAAACATAACATAAACATAGAGATAAGTAAACAAAAAAGAAAAAAGTAATCAATCCATATACACTATATCCCCCTTTCTCAACCTCATTCAAATACTTCCCTCTTTCCTCTAACCACCACTGAAACATATATCCCAGTTTTTTTCCCGTAAAATATTTTATCCTTATTGATTTTTCATCAATTATCTATCACTTTTCTTTCCTATATCTAAAAACTTTAACTTTACTCTTGAAACTTCAGATTCCATAATAGTAATATCCTACTTTGCTTCTGTATGTGGCTTGTAAAAGGCTTCCAATTTTGTAAAAATAAATAAATTTTTATATAAATAAATAAATAAATTATTTATTTTTATGTAATTAATTATTTATGTAATTAATTAATTAATTAATCCTGTTCTGTCAAATCCATTACTTTTCCTAAACATGTTTTCTTAACTTTCCAGTCTCTTTCATAAACAAGTCTCACTGTGGTGACTATGTAGCTTATTAAATCTCTATACTTTCTCTTTTTTATCCTTTAAATTTATCATATTTAATAGGTATAGTTCTGGTCTCAGGACTAACTTAAATCCCAAAATCTTATACCTCTGATTATTAATTTTAAGCTATTTTTATTTTATTTTTTGCTTTTTAACACTTCCATCACATGTGATAGAAAGATCTAATTTTTTTATCACCTCTTTAACAAATATTTTTCAACTTTTTATACAGTTTTGCCAGATTATCTGGGGGCATATACTACTTTGCGAAGTCCGGGAGAAGTCTGATTGGGTACGTGATGCCATGCCTCCAACCTGGGCAAAGAGGCATGCAAAAACATCCATTTTAAAGCAGTTTATGCAGCTGTGCAGCCCATGCCCAGCTTGGGAGAAAAAATGTGTGTGATAATCTGCTAAAATATGTGGATGACACCATATTACTAGTGGAAAATATCATGGATTTGGAACAATTACTAAAGAAGGTCAAAGAAGAAAGTGCAAAGGCAGGTTAATCATGAACATAAAGAAATCAAAAATAATGACCAGGGAGGAAATATATAAATTCAACCTAGACAATGAAGCAATTCCAGTTTAAAGAGTTCCAGTACCTAGGATCAAACATCAGTTAGAATGGTGACTGCAGTCAAGAAATATGAAGAAGACTAGGAATGGGAAGGGCAGCCATGAAAGGAAAGATCCTAATCTTGACATGAATGTCTAGTTGTAACTGACTGCAGTGCTCATCTCTGTTATGAAGCTGAAGAACCAGCGTTGTCCAAAGACGACTCTGGTGGTCATGCGGCCAGCATGACTGCACCGAATGCTGTTAGACATACTACTGAGTACTAAAGTCAGAATCATACAAATCATTGTATATACAGATGTGATAACTGGACAGTGAAGCAACCAGACAGGAAGAAAATCAATTCATTTGAGATGGGGTGCTGGAGAAGCGTGCTGAAGATACTGTGGAAAAGACAAACAAATAGGTTCTAGAGCATATCAAGCCTGAATTCTTGGAAAGGTGGAGGGCAGTAGAAAGAAAGGTAGACCACATGCCAGATGGATAGACTTAATCAAGGAGGTCACAGGCATACATCTACAATAATTGAGCAGAGCAGTGGAGGATGGGGTCGGTGGGTGGGTCTTGGAGATGTCTTATCAACAGGGTTGACATGAATTGGGGCCGACTCAAGGACAGTTAACAAAATCAACACTTGGAAGGGAACAGATGTCAACTGGACAATGGCAAAAGCAGAGTTCTCTTGCCCTCTCCCCCATTAGTGTCCATGAGGGTGAAGATTGCCCAGTGCCTTCTAGCAGACATTGTGCAAACCTGGATTTCTGTTTGAGCAATGCTGAACAAAGTAGTGACTTATTTATTTATTTGATTTATATCCTGCATTTCTCCTTATGCAGGACCCAAAGTAGTCATTAGTGCATTTGTCTAACCCCCACTTAGGGTACTGTATGTCACCAAGCAGATTCTGGACATCATGAAAGCTTGTGACTGCTTTCTGAGAAAACCTTCTACAACTTTAGTGCCATCAGTGACAAGAGCCTATCCCTGGTAATTAACCTTCAGGTATGAGGTAGTTGGAGCATAGTTTAAAGCTATAATCCTTTGTCCTCTTCTCTAGGAGTAAGCACCACTCAATCCAGCAATACTTGCTTTTATACATAAAATGACATTGTTAAATAATGGGCAGGTTTATATGGGGAAAGTTGGGTATTGAGCTTGCTGGTCTCTCTCTGTTTCAGATTTCATAAGTGAAAACCAGCACCTTGAATTGCACATGAAAATAAAGTATGAAAATCCTTAAATAGCACAAAGGGGCTTTACAGACCTCCCAAAAAAGGCGGTCTGGCACCACCTCTTTTTTGTCCGCATCTTCGCCGCAGTAACCAGATGGAGAGGCGAAGGTGTGGATGAAAAGAAGGAGCCCAAAAAAAGCGACTCCCTTTTGCGTCGCAGTTGTGATGCAAAAAGAGCCATAAGGTGCTTCTATGACGTTGCAGCTGTGCAGCGCCATTTAGAAGCTGCGAAGCTGTGATGTAGTCGCTGTGTATGCCATATATACAGCACTGCACAGCAATGATGCCCTCATCACATGCTAGGGTTGTGGGGCATGTATACGCTCTGCCCCCTGGCAACCCTAACATGTAACAGGGGTGCCCTAAAATGCCTGTATGTTTCAAGCCATAGACTGCTAGGTGCACAGTAGTATAGCAGAATGGTTTAAACGATGTTTAGAACATTTTACATCTAAAAATTGTTCCATCCAATAATCCCAGTAAATTATGAAGCAAGACCTGAAATACGAATCATGTTGCCTTCCAGATGTGATTGAACAGCAACCCCCAGCATTCCTTATAAGTAGCTATGGTGGATGTGATTTGCAGTTCAACCTCTGGAAAACTGCACAACTTCTCACCTCCATTAAGACAAACTACCTGTTTCATACAGCAATTGCTATTTTCCTTCAACATTTCTTTTAAATGAATTAAGTGGCTGCAAACTTGAGAGATGACTTGAGGGAGTAGGAAGGGAAGGACTATTTAACCTTTCACTTTGGGCCATTTTGCCAATAAAATTTTCTCAGATCTGTCCAGATGGGAAAAGGTTGAAGTGACTCCTCTCCAGCCACCTTCCTTCGATTCCTAATTGCAGCCACCCACCCACAATGCCTTTCTGTTTTCTAATAATCTGGAGGAAATAGCTCACTGAAGCTTTAAGACCACAAGTGAAATCAGGGTAGAGAATTTGAGATATAGTTGGCATTCCCATCATATTTATTATCTTAATATATGAACTGAAACAAGAGAAAAACATTATTTTCAGAGTAGATCAGTAAAAAATGGGGGAAATTATTAAATTAGCTCTTCTACAGACAAATACAATTGTATTTTCCCTCTTTCCCATTTTCCATCTGAACTGCAGAAAGAATAATGATAATATGGCTTAATGGTTTGAACATTGGACTGCGACTCTGGAGACCAGGGTGTGATTCCCAGGTCAGTCATTAAACCCACTGGATGACCTTGAACAAGTCACACTCTCTCAGCCTCAAGGAAAGGAATGGCAAACCTCCACTAATCAAATCTTGTCAAGAAAGGCCCATGATAGGTTTGGCTTAGAGTTGCCATATGCCAGAAATGACAACAACAACAACAACAACAACAACAACAACATAAAGAGAAAGGTTAAAAGTATTTCTATGTGATATGAAATCTGTCCTGGATTCTTGGCCATACCACAATATAGGGTCACTCCCTATGGAGGTCCTTTGATCATAAAAAAATCAGCATAAGAAGGTAACTTATTTGTGGTTTTGTCTGGCACATAGGCCAAACTATGCTTTGCCTCCCACCTGATTACCACTGCCTTGCTGCCTGTTTCTACTACAAGCCTCCATATTAGTACACTTCAGAGCTGAAGTAGTGATATGTAAAGATATAGCTACATTTTAAGAACAACATTTCTAAACCTGCTAATGTAATAATTCTACTTTATATTAATATGAAGATGACACACAATTCTACTACTCCTTTCCACCTCAACCCAAGGAGGTTGCCCTGGTCCTAAACCAGTGTCTGTCAACAGTAATGGACTGGATGAGGGCAAACAAATTGAAACTTAATCCAGACAAGACAGAGGTGTTTCCGGTTAACTGGAAGGCAGATCAGGGAATAGGGATACAGCCTGTGTTAGATGGAGTTGCATTCCCCCTGAAGATGCAGGTGTGCCATTTTGGAGTACTCCTGGATTCAACTCTGAACCTGGAGGCCCAGGTCTCTGCAGTGACCAGGAGTGATTTTGCATATTTAAAACTTGTGCGCCAGCTGCATCCATTCCTTGAAATGCTAGATCTGCCCTTGGTGGTACATGCCTTGGTTACATCTTATTTGGACTATTGTAACTATTGTAACATGCTGTAGTTGGGGCTGCCTTTGAAGAGTTCTCGGAAACTTCATCTGATCCAAAGAGCTGCAGCCAGACTGTTAACTGGGGCAGATTACAGAGATGATACAATGCCCCCCTTGAAACAGCTCCACTGACTGCCAGTTTGTTTCCGGGAACAATTCGAAGTACTGGTTATGACCTATAAAGCCCTATATGGCTCAGGTCCAGGCTATTTGGCAAACCGTATCTCCCTGTATAAGCCAGCCTGGACTCTGTGATCCTCGTGAGAGGCCCTTATCTCTGTCCCACCCCCATCACAAATACAATTGTTGAGGACACAAGAGAAGAGGGCCTTTTCCATGGCTGCCCCTTTCCTAGGGAGACCAGGATGGCCCCCTTCTTGTTTGCCTTCTGCCAGTAGGCTAAGGCCTACTTGTTTAGACAGCCTATTAAAACAGAAAGTTTTTAGAGAACAGGCTGGGGTGTTGTTTTGTTTTAAAGTGTTTTAAACACTTTTATCTTTTTAAACTTTATTTTATTTTTTAACAAGTAATCTATTTTAATATTGTAATAATTTAATTCTATTTTAATATAACACTTTTCTATGTTTTTAATTGTATTATTTTACTCTTGCAAGCCACTCTGAGTCCCAATTTTGGGGAAAGGATAGGACAACAACAACAACAACAACAACACTTTTGCTCAATTGTAAGAAACGAGTGATTGTCAGAATTTCTGTTGGAAATAGTACAGGTAAGCAAGTGAAAATGATGGAGTTAGTTTGGGTAGGTGAGGAAGAGAGAGAATAAGTCTTGGCTTTTGCAGCCCTGCCAAAATGTGTTTGGATTATCTGAGTAAGAGAATCATGAGCAATCTGGCACTGATAATCAAAAACATGATTGGGAAACAGATGTTGAGCACTTTAGAAGCTTTCCTTGAACACTGAACACAATGGGAAAGAGCTCAAATAATAAAATGGAGAGGATCCTGGCAAGAAATATAGTGTGCTGACACTTTTATGACCTGAGATGCTTACAATATACAGAAACAGCGTTTTGTTTGCTTTCCATACACAGCTTGATATCACATGCTCAGTTCTCTCTACTGCCATTTGGAGTCAGGAAGAACAATATATTTTCTTTTGCAAATAGACCTAGTGTTTCTAGTCAGGTGCAGAAAGCAAATAAATTACAGGAGACATTTCGTGTCTATTAATCAATGGGGTTGTCATCTTCCAACCCTTGATCCCCATGAAAGAAACTGGTGATGGGAAGGGGGAGGCAGGGAATATGAAAGGAGGCACAGATAAATTCTTGCCAGAAGAAACTGTTGCTGGGAGCTCTACTTGAGAAAAAAAAACCAAAACCATTGTGCTGCTTATCAATTGTAGTGTATGCAGATGGACTGGTGATGTCCTAGATGAACAGATAAGAAAAATTAGTTACTGATTTTAATAATAGACATGCATTTCCTTATCTTGGATTGCAGGCATATAAATACAATGCTGAAGTGTTTCCTAGCATGATAATATGCTGTGGTAAGCTTATCATTTAGCAACATGATGATATGTCCCCAGTTGCTGGTTACTTATTTAGCTGCTTCTGAACTACTAGCCCACTAGGATAGACAGAATCAATGGGTCCTGCCTTAAAAAGGGTTGGCCGGAACAGATGGATTTCAGTCTGTGAAAACTTCCACCACCTGCCCTACTCTCTGAAATTGCCTCTGTGTAAGCTAATAAAAGCGGAGAGACACCATGGTCATCTTACCCAAAAAGGTGTGAGAGGGCTTGGGGTCCCCACCAACAGAGACAGCATCTTCTAAAATGCTAGGAAAATTGTTTAGTTCAGAGGAACCTTGCAGGAGGTTGGGTAACCCAAGGGAACATTTTCACCTATGCATACCAGGACTAACTGTGAGAGGACTCCAGGTTAAATGAGTAAAGAAGGTTTTTATCTGGAAATATGCAAGAGTGAAACCAAACAAATACTAGCAATTCAAGTAGAAACATCACACATGGCTAACTGAAATAGAAGTATGGAAATTGGATATGGGAGGCTTATGTTGTAGAGGGGGTGATATTTATCAGTCCTTAAGAGGAATTCACAGAAAGTGGTGTGTGGCTCAAACAACGTCTGAGGGCGATATGGGAAGAGGAGCTTTGGATGGTTGGCCAGAGCTCTGGTGGTTGCTCACTGTAATCTCAATCTAGATACATGCAGGGTGGATATTTATATCCTGCTTGGTGCCCTCAGGAAGTACTTAACATAACCCACATGTTGAAGAGTTTGAGTGCTTTCTCACAGACTTGTCAAGGGCAATTTTGGTAGAAATCCAAACAGTGATTGGATGAAGGACAACCCCATAATAGATGGATAGGGAAGTTGGTTGAGAACACAGTAGCGGGTCAGTAGGTGATATGTTTTTACTTGCCTTAGTGCAATGGGTCTCCACTGCGAGAGGATACACAGACAGCCAGGGGGAAAGATGAAGCAATCAGCAAACTCATTTAACCTTTACTTTGATATTACCTAGATCCTTCACATGTCTTCAGGTCAACGTGACCTTACCATGGGAAAGCTTCTTGGTGTTGCAAAGGTCATCCTGACCTTTTAAAACATGCCCGGCTCCAGATATGAAAATACAAAAATATGAAACCCTAATTACAGTGCTGGGGGTGTTGAGTATGTTAACATTATAGTAGTTTGTGTGTTGGATGAGGAAATCAGTGTGAAAATCTCTGGTCAGTCATAGAAACCCACTGGGTGAACCTGGAAAAGTCACACTCTGTCAGCTTAAGAGAACAGTATGGGCAAACCACCTCTGCATAAATCTTGCCAAGAAAACCCTCAGCTAGGATTGACATAAACCAGAATTCATAAAGCATGTATGTGTCAGTTGGAGATCCTGATTAACGAACAAAGAGGCCAATGGCTTGGAGAAACAAATGAAATACTTTATTATAGGAACTCCATTCTTTGATAGGAAAGTTTCTCAGGGTGCTGATCTAATCTAGCTTCATCCTATGGAAGACCTGGAAGAGAAGAGGTGGAAAAACATCCCTATGAGTATCAATTCACATCACAAAGAGGGGCCAGGATAAATAGAACAGAATGGAGGACACGTTGGGTCACTGAGACTATCTAACCCTGTTATTACTGCCCTCTCTGTGGCATTCTGGACTGTTCAGTGCCAAGTGCTGTTCATAGAATCATAGAGATGGAAGGGGTTTCCTGGGCATTGCTTCCAACTCCCTGATTAGTGCAGGAATTTCAGCTATAGCATCCTGAGCAGGTAGCTATCCAGCCTCTACTGAAGACATTCACAGAAGATATGAAGACAATCTCACCTTATTTCTAGGCAATTGGTTCCATTGCCAGACCACTCTCATTGTCAAGAAGTTCCTCCTAATGTTCAATCAAAATCTGCTCTCCTGTAAGTAAAAACTGTTAAACCCGGTCCTGTCTTCTAGGCAGCAGAAAATGAACCTGCCTCCTCCTCTTGGTGACAGCCCTTGCATTCATGTTATCCCTCAATCTTCTCTTCACTAAGTTTGAATAGGCCAGCTTCTTTAACCCTTCCTCATATATTTTCTCTCTTTCCATACCTCTTATCATCCTCTGAACCCTTCCCATTTGTTTCTATACTTCTTAAAATGAGACACCCAGAACTGAACACAATGTTCCACATGGGGCCTAACCAGCACAAAATATAGTGAGACTCTTACTACCCTCGACTTGGAAATTATGTTTCTATTAATGCCGGCCAAAAAAGCATTCAGATATAACACAAAGTCTGATTGTATCATGTCAGTAAGACTATAGAAAAACCCATTAACATAACTATAATCCAAATTTGTATGCCAAACATAGCTGCAGAAAGAAAGAAAGAAAGAAAGAAAGGAAGAAGAAAGAAAGAAAGAAAGAAAGAAAGAAAGAAAGATTGATTCTGTATGGGAGTTCATGAGTAAATCAATCGCACAACAAAACAGAACTTCTTTTTAATTATAGTGGACTAGAATGCAAAAGTAAGAAACAGCAGAAGGAAAATTTGAACTAGGATTAAGAAATAAAGCAGGAGATCAACTGATTGAATTTTGTGAAGACAATTGTTTGTTAATAGCAGACTCATGCTTCAAACAACTTAAGAAAAGAATCCATCAAAATATTTGACATCACTTGATGGCCAACATAGAAATAAAAAAGATGACATAATTGGAAGCAAAAAAATGGAGAAGCTTCATACTAACTACAAAAATAAGACCGGGGTAGAGGGTGACATAGATAACAAACTACTAATAGCAAAAGTTAGAGTAAAACTAAGAACACTAAATCGACTGTTATTCTAAAATACAGCCTAAAGGCTATCTTTGAAGAAGACAATGTGGAAAACAGATTTGCATTACTACATAAACCTAATAAACCAGGAACCAGACAAACTCTGGATTGAAGCCAAGGACATTGTCAGGGAGAAATGCAGCAAGGCACCAAGAAGAAACCACGAAAAAGAAAAGTAAAAAGAAAGTAATTCTCAAAGCACTTTATGATGGAAGAGAAGTAAAAGCAAAAAATGACAGAGACAGAGATAGAATCCTGAATGCAGTTGTTCAGTGACTAGTGTGCAGAGACATAAAGATGATCACACCAGGCAGAAGCACTGGTAAATTGTCTCTCAAACGTTGAGGAAACATGCATGTGTGAAAGCCTGGTGCACTTCCTCAGTGTCAGGGAATTGTTGGCTCCCTCTAGCGTCACTGAATCGTTCAGGAAGAGGAAATTTCCTCTGAACACAAAGTTTCCGTTCAGAGGAAGTTCCCTCTCCTGAAATGATTCCCTGATGTTGAGGACGCATACCAGGCTTTCACATATGTGTGCTTTCTCAACGTTTGAGAGATGATTTACCCGTGCTTCTGCCTGATGTAATAATGTATATAGAGAGCTACTATAATAATCAATGCAGGGAAATAGAAAACTGACAACAAAAAAGAAAGAACAAGATCCTCTAGATCTGAGAAATCAATGGGAAAATCCAACCTAGAGTGGGGCTAATAATACGACTAACAGCTGAACATATTCCATGGCCAAATAGAAACAGAAAGAAGATAGAAACTATACATTGAAGAATTATGAAAGGATGACAGATGCATTTGGAGAAGAACCATATGAAGATGAACGTCCAGTTTTAGAAAGTGAAGTGGAAGCTGCACTCAGAGAACTTGAAAGAAGAGATAGCATATTAACATTGGCCTGGCCTCAAGGTGAAGAGTCCTCCCTCCTAACAACACCATCTACCCAAGGAGGGAGTGAAAGGAGAGGCCTAGCACCTCCCTCCAATCCATCTGCCTTGGTCCAGGCATCAGAGGGAGAGAAGAACTGCTGGACCTGATCCCCTTTCCCACCACCTTTCCCTTCTTCTTTTTTGTCATGTCTTTTTAGATTGTAAGCCTGAGGGCAGGGATCCTCCCCCCCCCTTTTTTTCCCTATTTCTTGTACATCTCACTCTTAAATCTTAGCCCTGTTGAAAGTTCTTTAGACATCCATACTGTTTTCTTTAGACACTGCCCATTCTTCCTCCTCATTGGAACTGTTTGAAATTCTGCCTTCAATAGCTCACTTTTGTGAAACGCACATTCGTCCTGAACCCCCTTTTCTATTAGTATGTAGAGAAATATTGTAGGACCTTTGAGACTAACTGAAAGAAAGAAGTTGGCAGCATAAGCTTTTGTAGACTACAGTCTATTTCCTTTTCTATTAGTATATCTGACTATTGCCACCATTATTTCCCTAGGTTTACTGAAATCAGCTTGTAGAATGCATGTCTGACTATGCTTGGCTTTCAACTGTATAATAAACCCCTACCTAAGGATCCTAACTAAAGATCCCACCACTTCCACCCCATCAAACAGATCATCATTGTTGGTTAGGATCAGATTTAAATAGCTTATACCCTAGTTGCCTCTTCCACCTTCTGGACAATGAAAGTGTCTGCAAGGCAACTGAGGAATTCACCGGACCTTAAATTTTTGGCAGTGTTTGACTTCCAACAAATATAAGGATAATGTGAACTCAAAGGCTTTCATGGCCAGGCAGCATCCATAGTTTTTTGTGGGTTTTTCGGGCTATGAGGCTGTGATCTATACAAGGATTTCAACTATATAAGGAAAGTTGAAATCCCCCATTATTATTACATCTCTTCCTTTTGAGTGTGTGGCCATCTGTTTGAGGAAGGCATCATCCTAGTCCTCAGTTTGGCTTGGAGGTCTTTAGTGGACCCCTCACCAACACACCCTTATTGTTTCTCTGCCTCTTAATTTTTACCCAGATGCTCTCAACATGTATTTATAAAGTGGTAAGTTGGATATCATAAATATTGAAACTGACATTTATTGTCATTGCTTTACTGAGATGACTGAAAGTGCTGCCCAGACTCCTCCTTTTGAATCCAGGCAGCCCCTCCAACAGAATGATTTCCAACAACAACAACAAATATTTATTTATATCCCGCCCCTCTGGGTAAGCAATCAGGACGGGATACAACATTTAAAAGCAATTACGATTAAAATATAACAATTCAATTTCCCCTCCCACCCCTTAAAAATAAATTAAACTACGAAAAGATTTAAAAATAATAAAACAGCCATTACAATTAAAACATTAAAACATTGGAAAGCTGGACAGTGGACATTATGATGACATGCCTAGCCCTCTCCCATCAGCTAGGAACATTGTGACAAGCAGCAGGATGGCTCCTCAGAAGTTTCTGTCCCAGCTACTTGTTACCTTGAAAGTTGGTGCTGGGAGAGGGCTGGATGCATTATTGCTCAATGCCCGCTCCTCAGTACCTCAGAAATCCTCCTGATGGATGGGTTGCCTGGCTTCAGAGGTGGATTTTGGGTATTCAGTGAAGAAACTGAAATAGTAAAAGAGTTCCCTTCCTTGGATCAAACATTAATCAGAACAGAGACTGCAGTCAAGAAATCAGAAGAAATCTAGAAAAGGGAAGAGCAGCTATTAAAGAGCTAGATAAGATCCTAAGGGGTAAAGGTCTACAACTGAACACTACATTTAAAATTGTACAAGCCATCGTATCCCCCTTCACCATGTCTGGAAGTGAGAACAAAGAGTAAACAAGCAAACTTCTGTCATCGTAGCTAGATCTCCTGACACAGGATCCTAACCCATGTACTTAAGCACCATCTAAGATGTGTTTACTCTTTTTCCCATATGGATGTCAGAATTGATTGTGTGTCATGCAGTACTACAAAATATTTTAGCAGTGCTTGGAAATCACTTCTTTTAGACTACAGCTCCTAGATTGCTAGGTTTTGCAGTAGCTATACTGTCAAGTAGATTCTGGGAAGTATAATGCAAAAAAGTGACATTTCCAAGATCTGGGGTTTAGGTTGAAGAACCCCCAGAACAGAGTTCTGTGTTTTTAAAAAGACTATTAACATAGGTAATACAAGGCCACAACAGCATGGAGTGTAATGTGGAATGCAAACAGAAGGCACAGAGAAGCAGGGACACAGAATAGATATATGGAGCTGACTGCAATTTGATGCAGAACTAGTCAGTCCAAGGGCAATCAGGTGGGCCATGTTCACCATTGCTGGGCTCATTCCTCCATCAGGAGAACATGGTGGTCTTCCCAGGTTGTGTGAAAGCAGCTGAATTTGGCCACCATTAAAAAGAAATCTTACAGTGCTTCTCCTGATAGCTTCAGGCTGTACCATTAATGGGAAATTTAGAGGCCAGATAAACCCAGGGCCAGTCCAAAACATTTTGCACCCAAGGTAGAGAAACAAATCCCTCTTCTCCTGTTCACCCAAGTCAGGGTTCATAGCGTTCAAAGCTAGCCAAGTTACTTTTGGCACATAAGGCAGAAATTCTCACAATTATCTCTCCTTATTCTAGGCACTAAAGATATAATTACAAAGTAAATCCGTCACTCTCTGCTTCCCTTTCCTAACTCCCAAAATCTGCTGCCTGAAGTGACTGCCTCACTTTGTCTAATGGTAAAGCTGGGCCTCACTAGGACCTACTGTGTGGCCTGGCTTAAAGCACAGGCCAGGATGGGAAACTGGAGGAGGATCTGCTAGAGTAGACTTAATTCTGGTGCTAGCTATGCAGTTATGAATATGACAAATGGTTCTGTAAAATATTTCACTTTTTCTTGTACAAGGCTGTGACAACAAATGCCCAGATGGTGCCAGTTCATAAATAATAATTTTGGATGGACAAGCCCAAAATGTTTTCACAAGTGTTACTGGGATTTGGGGTGTGCATTTTCTTGGAAAATTTTCTACATAAAAATATTGATATATACTCTGCTGAAGACTGGCTGCTTTTCCCCAAAGAATGAAAATTTAGAAGGGCAATAAAAAAAGGAAACATAAATGTGAATGTATGTGGATTTTAGAAATCCACAAAATAGGGCAAGTAGCTGACCAGATTTATGAATGCTTCAGAAGTATAGTAACTGATTTGGCACACTGTCTTTTCTCAACAAGGTATCCCCTGTATAAGCGATTTAGCTATTTCATTTTTCTTTACTCCTTTTCATCTGTTTTTTTAAAACTTTTGAATAAATTTATTATATTTTTGTTTTGTTGCATTAGAAAGATAAAGCTTAAACAATTAAAATAAAAAGTGTATATATAAGCGGATATTTTTCTTTAAAAAGTCAGATCTTTTTGCACCAAGTGGGAAAAAGTTATTTGTTGTTAATTACCATTGTTGACTTCAACTTGTAGTGACCCCATGAACAAGAGACCTCCAAATCACCGATCATCAACCATCCTACTCAGGTCTTGTAGACTCAGAGCCATAGCTTCCTTGACTGAGTCATGCCTTCTCATGATATAGCCTGGAAATGGACAGTCTCCGTTTATTCATCTTGGCGTCTGGGGAGAGTTCAGGCCTCATTTTCTCTAGGATCTGTTTATTTATTTTTTTTAGTGGTCCATGGTATCCACAGACCATCATCACAGTTTAAATGAGTTGATTTTTTTTTTTCCTGCCACCTTCCTTCACTCTTCAAGTTTCACATCCACACATATAGAAATACATGGCATGGACTGCCCTAACTTTAGTATTCAATGCTATATCCTTAAATTTCAGGATCATGGCTAGTTCCTTCATAGCTACTTTTCCAAGTCATGACCTTCCTGTAGCAGCAGCCTCCTCCTCCTCCTCCTCCTCCTCCTCCTCCTCCTCCTCCTCCTCTTTTTGCATCAATCAGATACAAATCTTTATTGAATCAGTCTACAGACTATATCAAACAATTTAAAACTATACTTCTATTGATGCAGCCTAATATCACATTGGCTTTTTTAGCTACTGTCAACAGTGGAATGAGGCAGTTAAAAAGGCCAATGAGATTTTAGGCTGTATTAATAGAAGTATTAATAGAAGATTGTAAGCTGCATTAATAGAAGTCTAGATCAAAGGAAATAATAGTGTCACTGTATTCTGCTTTGGTCAGGCCCCACCTGGAATACTGTATCCAGTTTTAGGCACCACAATTCAAAAAGGATGTGGAGAAACTGGAGCGTGTCCAAAGGAGGGCGAATAAAATGGTGAAGTGTCTGGAAACCATGCTCAATGAGGAACGACTTAGGGAGCTGGGGATGTTTAGCCTGGAGAAGAGAAGGTTAAGAGGTGATATGATAGCCCTGTTTAAATATTTCTGGTTCTGGAGTAACCATTAGCCTTTAGAGCCCAGTCCACGTGCTTCAATCCATCTTCGAGAAAGAGAGGTTCACAGATCCTTTTTGCCCAGTCCACCAGTGTTTTTATTGTCCTTGCGCAGGCATCTGTCCATGAGTGTAGGTTTTTCCCTATACTGTGTGGCCCAAATATTGGTTCAGTTTGCAGATTACTAGGACATTCAGGAATGGCAATGTTCCTTCCTTTTCTTTTTCCATTGTGAATTGGATGTTTTGGTGGATATTGTTCAGATGGTTCAGAAACACAGTCAGATTTTCTTCTCCATGGCTCCAGAGAGTGAAAGTGTCATCCACACATCAGAACCATGTTGTGGGCTTTTTGGGTGCTGCTTCCAGGGCTTGCTTTTCAAAGCGTTCCATATAAAAGTTTGCTATTACAGGGCTCAGAGGGCTTCCCATGGCTACCCGATCTCTCTGCTCATAGAATCCAAGTTTCTTCACATCCACTTGTTGCCATCTTAGTCATTTTTCTTACACAATGTCAAGGCCTTGAGTCACCTGCCTGTCTAGATGTGTTGATTTTCTTAAATCAGATTTGAGCATTATTAAAGCAGATATCGATTGGTGAACGAAGTTCTCTCAGATATTAACATAAATACCTGAGAAAAGATGTCTCTTATGTTTTGAAGCACATATATCATCAATAGCGCTACCAGGGTTGTGAGTAAAATAAGTAAATGGATAGAGTGTTTTATAATCACTAGGGCCAAGAATCTGAAAATAAAATGAAATCAAAACCCCTAGAAATTTTTGCCCAGCTTGATTTGATTTTTTTATCATGAGAAAACCAACAAAACACATCTAGCAATTCCTCCTGGAGTCCACCCAAATCTACGAATTTTGGGGGTGATGTACCAATTTGGGCATTAAAATTTCCCATCAAAATTATAAAAGCAGTTGGAAACCCCTTACTTAACTCCTCCAGCAGTTGCTCAAGGAGAGCCCACACTTCCTTAGAATAGTCATGGGAATTTACTGGAGGGATATAGAAGTTGACTGAGATAATGGTTTGTACTAGGAGAACACAATGTAACTATTAAGCAGTTTTGTGGTAAAACGGGGAAAGAAATCAACTCTCCCTTCCAGCCTTAGTATTCTTTGACTGCAATTAATAGTCCTCCTGAGGCTCGACTCTTATTTTTAATTTTCCATGCAGGTTCATACCAGGTTTTGTACCTGGACAATACATTCCTGTCCCCAGCCTGGAGCCAGGTCTCCTGAAGAGTCATCAAATCAAAATTAGGTAAAAATCTAAAACAATCCTCCCCCAAAAGGGAAGCCTTCCAGCTATATTCCAGGAGACCATATTAACTAGGGTGATGGGGCAATAACTCATTATTTGGGATTAGGCCTAAAGTCTCACTATGTACTGGGTTATAAGGAACCAGATAGTCTAACAAAGGGGCCCGAGACGAGACTGAACCTGATAATCCATATTTGGTCAGTCAGTTTTGACTAACCTGGCTGACTGAATAGGGGGCTGTATATCTTTGCAATCAAGGTAAATAAGTTCATCTTACTAAGAACTCAGTTTGCTGACATTGGATCTTATTAAGTGAGTAACAACTGAATCAGAGGGTTTTGCCACACCTGAACCTGGTACTCTTCCCCACTCCTCATCATTCAGGTACCTGATTTTAACCCAATTAT
Organism: Urosaurus nigricauda; assembly: GCA_034509955.1. Classification (NCBI taxonomy): domain Eukaryota; kingdom Metazoa; phylum Chordata; class Lepidosauria; order Squamata; family Phrynosomatidae; genus Urosaurus; species Urosaurus nigricauda. The sequence goes on from JAOEGL010000002.1 coordinate 126,648,001, forward strand.
TGTTGTTCTGTTGACAATAAGCTTAGGTGAAACAGAAACTTCTCCCTCTACCTGATTCACGGGCAATGAAGGAGCCCTATGATTTATCTCTACTTTAACAACCTGAGTTTCTCCCATTTTTTCCTGTATCCAAACTTGCTACACACACACACACACACATACACCATCTCGACTACTATCTGGCAGATCTCCCAGATAATCACTTTCTATATTGGCAGCTATCTGTTGCAAACAAGTAACTTGGGCCTCTTTAGCGTTGAGTGCCATCTTTGAGGAGAAAGATGGTTTATGCTCTAAACAATTTCTCAGCAGATCTAGTCTGTCCAAAATCCTTTTTTGAACAGGGGATGGACAAGACCAAAATGAATTTATGAGAGCTTTCTCCTCTAGATTAAATGGCACCATTCTTTTATTAAGCACCTGACAAATAACCAAATTAGCTTGCTAAAGTGCACTAGCAACCCCTAGCAACAAAGTGGCTATCATTATGAATATCCACCTAAGGCTCATTCAAATCAATCAAATTAACAGTATTATGAGCAGATATAGTATCCTTACGAAGCATCATATTATAAGGACAATAGATTAGAGGCTTGATTTACAAAAACTCTTACAATATTGATATCCAAATTTAGAAAAGCATCCTTAGTCTTCTATATTGCGTTAGCAATAGCACTATTTCTAAATGTAATTGCAGCGTGAGCTTTAAAACCATCATAGTAGAATATATTCCACTGAAACGACATCCTTAAATTTCAGAACACCTGGTAAAACTTCATTATTACCATCTAAAAAATGAGGAAAAACAGTTCTGTAGTGTAAGAGAACCAAATGGCTTAGGGTAATTTGTATATATATGTGTGTGTTTGTATATATATATATATATATCTTATGAGAAATCAAACCCAAGTTCCAGCCAGAGTCCATGACTTTATGTCTTGTTGCAGTGTCCTTCTGGGGAACTTTTGTATATGAAGCCAATTTCACTGCTGGAAATTGAGCATTGTTAGTATTAGACCTCAAGTTAGAGCAAAGGACTACTTCCTGCAGGTCCAACAATTCTCCACCCATGGAGACCCTATCTGGAAGGAGATCCATAGGAGTCGCTGAACAGCTGCGTGCATCAACTGACTGCAACGAATTAACAGTATTGTTATGTGCGCTCTCCTTTGCCTTCTTTTTATCTTTTATGACCTAATTTTTTATAAACCCTGTTTTTTTTTACAATCTCCCTTTAACTTGGCCTTACTTTTTTTTTGTAGAATGGGACCTTGACCCTGTCAGCAATTGGTTGCATTCTACAAGAAAGTTTTTAACAAGTACAAGTACGCAGTTTGGTCTGCCTTCTCCTTCCGGAACATCTCTCCTAGTCAATCAGAGGTGGTACAGCGGTATCAAGAGGGGCGTGATTGGAGCCTCACCATCAGGAGAGTGTGGCCAACTAAGATGTTGTTTCCTGGGCCACCCTCACTGCAAACTCTGGGACCGATAAAACAACTAGATAGACGGGCTATAATGGGGGAGAGATAGCTGAGGATGTACCGGGAGTGGAAATTGAGGTTGTGTGGGGCAGAGGAAGATACAGTGATAACAGAGTGAAATTTTGTTAAAAAGGACGGCGGATTTGATGTTTGAAAGTGATCCTGCCTTCAGTTCACTCTGTTACCGAAAGTGGCCTGGGGAGTTTACCAACCGTGCCACAGAAACTTACTCTGCTTCTTTGTAATGCCAGGTCAGTTAAGAATAAGACTCACATTATTCATAATCTCCTTGTGGATGAGGAAGCCGACTTGGCTTCTTTTTCAGAGACCGGGCTGGGGGATGATAGCGCCATCACTTGGAATCAAGCTCTCCCAGCCAGGTACTCTGTTAGTGAGCAGGTAAGGGAAAGTGGGTGAAGGGGTGATGTGGCTCTGGTCTACAGAGATAATCTCTTCAAATGTATGTACCCAAGCCTGAAGACCACAGATAGCATAGAGATTCTGTTGGTATACCATCCACCCTCTTGCTCAACAGACTACCTTTCTGAGATGATGCAGTTGGTCTCGAAGTTGCTGTTGGAGTTGCCCAAACTTCTAATTCTGGGCGACTTCAACATCCCACTCGAGACCAGTTTAACAGGTGTGGCTCGGGAATTCATGGAATCCATGACAGGCATGGGCCTATCCCAATTGGTCACCGGGCCAACACATTGAGCCAGTCATATCCTTGATGTGGTCTTCAGTACAGAGCAGGAATATCTGTGGGCAGAGGTAATTAGTACCACTGCACTGTCTTGGACGGATCATTTCCTGGTCAAGGCTGGACTAAGAGCCACAGTCTGCCCTGTTGGGGGTGGAGGACCTATTAGAATGGTCTGCCCTCGAAGGTTAATGGAATCAACTTTGGAGTGTGGTGGAGTTTCCTTCTTTGGAGATATTTAAACAGATGCTGGATGGCCATCCGTTGGGCTGCTTGGATTGTGAGTTCTGCATGACAGGGGACTGAACTGGATGGCCCTTGAGGTTTCTTCTAAATCAATGATTCTTTTATTCTATAAGTTTTGGCATTGTCTTCCCCTGAGCCTGAAAGCATGTAACTTGCCCAAGGTCACCTGGTGGACTTGATGGCCAAACTGGGAATTGAACATTACTGATATACATACTGTAGGTGGAAGGATTTCTTTAAGCTACACATCTCTTGCAGGCCTCCTTTTGAGCTAATAAATTTCCCCAAACACCATGGAGATGCTGACACTGTTGGTGGGGACCCTAAGTTCCCTTTTAGGGTAACAGACTGGTTTTAAAGAAACTGGAATATTTCTTCAGTGACTAAACTAACATATTTCCCCAGGAATTATCTAAAGAATCAAAATAAATACATTTATTGGGGGGGGGGGATGACTTTTTAGAATACCAAATTTCAAGATCAGATGCAACCATATCTATATATTTCTGTATTGTATAACTTTCCTTTTTCCTTTCTACATTTTTATACATTGTCTAATCATATAACATATGATAATCTGATAAACATATTAATTAAAAGAATGGTTGACTAATGTATCAATTTACTAAAGTCCATGTCAGAACTGGGACAACAATAGATGAAGTCTAAAAAAACACACGCACACACAGGAAATGGCATGTGTTTAGCATGTGTGTTCATTCCAGCACTTTCTCTTGAAATCTGTCCCAGAGCATCAGACAGCTGGTGTAGTCCACACTGTCCTGGGTGGTGTTCCTGATTAGAGCCTTTCTTTTATTTTAGGTTATGGTAGTTAACAAAAGAGATACTGATTTTCTTTTCGATAGACATGAATTCAGAGACATAGCCACATTATTCTGGAACACCATAGGCAAAGGGATTTTGTAGTACATTTAAGACTAAGGGCTGAAAGAGATGGCCTGGTTAAGCTGGCTTTGCAATGGCTTGGGGCATGGCATTTAGACGCACCATACCCCCAAGCTGGACAAAAGCTGTACCGGTGGTTACACATTGGCTGGCTTCTATCCAGGTTGGGGGCATGTGTTTAAGTACTGCTCAACCTGGAGTCCACAAAAAGGGGTGGCTTTTTTCTGCCCCAAATAGGAGCAGATTTTTTCCAACCATATTTGGGGCAGAAGCAGGCTGGATTGGGACTGCATGTCTGTTTGCTGCAGCCCCAATCCAGGCTAAAAGGGGTGGCTCCAAGCCGCCCCTTTTTGGCTGTTTGTTTCAGCCCTAACTGGATTGACATGAAAAAATACTCTGTGACAGCATGCTCATATTTAGCTCACTTTTGAAGACACTGATCCATTTGCAAATAAAAAATTAGCACGTTTGCCACTTCAAGGAGTATTCTCAATCTTCCTGAAAACCTTAACAACAAAAAGGTTTCCCCAGGACTTCCATGATTCATCTTACACGGGACAAGTTAAGCAGGTGTTCCCCATAATTACATTAGGAATTTGTCCCATTAATACCCCAAGCCTATAGGTGCCAATGGAGGGCTGTTGCAGCACCAATCCCTAGAAAACCTAATGTTTAATATTGACAGGAGGTGCCAGCCAAATACCTTGTGCTAATTTTTGGAACTTTTCTGGAAACCAGGCCAACACAGTTTCTTCAATTGCTTATTTAAGGCCTTTTGCAAGCCTGAATCCCACCACAATATAATAGATGTATTTTGTTTCATTCATGGTCAGCCTCTAGCAGGATAGTCCATGAAAATAATCTACCAGGTTCTGGCCATGGATAACAGCCAACATATAAGGGAGATCCAGCTGTAATATAAGATCTGAATCTGGAATGGAAATTTGAAAATATTATTTTTTCTTTCCAGGTCAACTGGAAATAAGCTAAATGTACATAAGAGCCAACTGCAGAAGACACCATTCCTCCTATATTGTAGTCTTCAAGTATTTCTCATCAAATATCTTCCTTGAAAGGTGAATTTGTGTCTGCCTCCTCTTTATAAGCTAAACATCCATTTCTGTGTCAACCTGTCCCAGTTATACTTATATCAGTCCAAAATATTTCTCAGAACCTAATAGTAACTGTCCTCCATCTTTGTCTGATTTGGCCTTCAGTGGCTTTAAAGATTGTAGTCTGGAAATATTACTGTAACTGACAGTTCACAGGATTTCTTGGAGGCCCTATTGATATGCAGAAATGGAAAGGGGGTATCTGACACTAGGAGAGGGTATCAGATTTCAATACAAAAAAAAGTCTGTTTCATACCTCCAACATTGGAAACAGGACAAAGGACAAATTGCCTCAGACATCTAATTTTTTTCTGAGGTTTGCAATGTGTTTTTGTGAAGAAAAAAGTATGCAAACCATGCATATACTGTAGTTGAAAAATGTGCATGATTACAAATGGGTGTGTTTGAAAAATGCACACTTTAGTTAATCCAGAAAATGCATTAAAATATGTATATTGTAGAAAGCAAAATATGTAGTGGGGCGTGTCTTTCAGATACTGTGGGGATGATTTCATAGCCTCAACATAACCCTGGTCAATCTGGTTGTGTGGTAAGAAGGCAAGGGGATTTATATCAGCCTCAGATTTACCAGGGACAAATTTACAAGGGACACCAGGGCCCAGACCTATGGCAAATCAATGGCCTTGCCACCAGAAAACCTAGCTATAATCAACAGCCTTGCTGCCAGAATAGCTATAAGAATAAGAATTCAAAGATATAGCCATGTTAGTCTGTGGAATCAGTATATAGAGAGATCTTGTAGGACGTTTGAGACTAACTGAAAGAAAGAAGTTGGCAGCATAAGCTTTTGTAGACTTTAGTCTACTTCCTCCAAAGGCATCTGAGGAAGTAGACTGAAGTCTATGAAAGCTCATGCTGCCAACTTCTTTCTTTCAGTTAGTCTCAAATGTGTTACAGGATCTCCCTACAAATAAGAATAAAATTTATTCTCTTGATTGTGAATCCCAACTGTGGAACATCCACAGCGCAGCAAGAACACCACACGGAAACATAATGTTCTAGAAGCAAAGACTTCCACTGAAATGAAACAAAGAAAAATTAGACAAGTGTCAGAAGGAAATCTGAATTGTTCCATAAGAGATACAATTTAATGTACCACCCTATCAATAAATTTCAAGAACGAGCCATGCTTTGTATAATAAACACTTGTCCCAACTCCCTGAGGTGAATTGGGAATTTATGGGCCATGAAACAGCTAGAATAATTACTATAATGCTGGTGACACAGTACTCATTATCACTACGTGTGAATATAATTAAGAGCCTAATGTAATATCTACTTTGTTGTTGTGGCAGTCACAAAATGGCTTTTGTATTACTTTGCATGCTCAAAAAGTTGTGCAGCCAACCCGTTGTATCCATGATCCATACCTCTCTTGGGCTCTAACAGCAGAAGGGGGAGTGACTGGATGCATGCAAGAGGTAGCTAATGCCATGTTACAAGAGAAGGCAGTCTCTGTGACCATAAAAGAGCCAATGGTGTGTCCATACCTTAAGCATTCCTCTTTGGACCAGGAATATTTTGATGTTAGCTAGTTTTTAATATCCCTTTTGAGGGTCAAGATCTTGAGATGGTGGCTCAACTCCAGATGGTGGTTTCTGACCTACTTTTGCTTCTAGCCTGACCGATCACCTTTGTTGGGAGACAGACAGAGGAGCATGCAAATTCTCTTCTATCTTGCAGTGGTTTTTGATAGTCACCATGGTATTTCACCAGGTGAACTATTTGGGTTGATGTAAGAGTCATAATGATACAGGGGTTCTATTTCAGAATGTGAGCTGGGGGAATTTTAGCTCAACTCCATAGCATTTAAGGTTGCATCTGGTGAACTAAGCAAAGCTAGCCTGCAAGGATCCATTTTATCTCCAATGCTTTTCAACATCTAGATTGGTGGGAACTGTGTAGTCCTCCAAATGTTGTTCAACTGCCATTACTGCTAGTATTTTTCGCAGATGACTGTGTTAACTAGGGCTGATGGGATTTGAGCCCAACAATATCTAGGAGGCCACTGGATGAGTACCTATGGGATATGTCCTAAAAGCAATTGCTTGCCCCAACGAAAATAGACCTAATAAATCAGTGGAATTTATGTCAAATGTTGATGTTCAATTAATTTGGTGGGTCTTCTTTAGCTGGGACTAGTGGTTGGATTTAGACCCTTGGATAAAGTACCATAAATGTTCTGTATCTCCTTGGGGCCTGTCCACACAGGCTGAAAGAAACAGTCCTGCCCTATTTTGGAACTCACCTGTGAAGATGATGCATGTGGCTGAAAGAGCAGGGAAACAGACCCAAGCCGTGCTCCGGGGCTTAACACTGGAGAAAGAAACATCCCTGATTGTTTCAGTTCAAGCCAAAAAGAGTATAATGTTGCATTAGTGTACAGACTAGTAACTTGATCCAGAGGGGAAGGACCTGGTGGCCAACAAAAGTGGTCAGGCACAGATGTCCTGGACCAGGGGGACCACTAGCACTATTGCTGTCCATAACTTTTTTTTTCCTCACCTGCCCACAAATTGATTGCACAAGCACACAACTGGTCAGCAGCATGATCAACCCATCACACACATTTAAATGATGACAAACACATCAGATTACCAACAAATAATAAGAATGGATTAAATAAAAACATTTTTTAAAAAATGGCTGGTCCAACAGGGGGGAAGGGGGGGGGAAGTGGCTATGCACAGGGGGAATGTCATGACTGGACAGGTATTTATTATTCCAGGAGGGCTTGGACACTGCCTTGGATCTCCCTGTTTTTGGCCCTTGCCATTTGACAATAATAAGATTTGCCATTGCCTTTCCCTGCGGGAGTGTGACTTGCCCAAGGTCACCCAGTGGGTTTCATGGCTGAGCTCGGAATCAAACACTGATCTCCAGAGTCATAGTCTAATATTTAAACCACTATGTCCCGCTGTCTCTAACTATTAAGTTGCATTTAGGTAGTTGCGCTCCCTTTTTAAAGCCCTATCCAACTTAAGACTCATGTATCAGTAGAAACATCTCTTTCATATCAGCCTGCCCATGATTTAATCATGTTTTTTCAGGTATCTCTCTCCAAAGCATCTCTGCAACAGTATGCACCAGAAATGAAAAAAGCCTTCACAGTTGTGTCACCCAGATATGGAAGAGAAATGTCACCTCTATTCACAATCATTTTGGCATGAGGTCAAACACATTTGTTTATGAAGACATTTTAAGATTGGATGGACTCTGTCTATTTTATTGTTGCTGCTCCTGTTTAATCTTGATAGAATCTTTTGAATTTTGAATTTTTATTTTTTTATTTTTAATTGCTTTAATGGTATCTATACCCAATTATATATGAAGAGTTATTCAGATATGTTTAAATAATTTTTTTTAATAAATAAATAAATTTTAGCCAAGATTTAACCCATACCTAAACTGCTCACAATTCCATTTTAATTAAAAGAAGCAGAAAGTTTCCAGGAGTACTTCATACACATTTACTACTACTGCTATCCATGATTTTTTTTTTTGCAAATAAGTTAGTAAAATGTGGGCTAGATCAATGCAACTATTAGTTGGAAGTGTAGTTGGTTGACAGACTGAACCCAAAGTGTGCTCAGCAATGGCTCCTCTTCATCCTGGAAAGAAGTGACCAGTGGGGTGCCACAGGACTCTGTCCTGGGCCCAGCGCTATTCTACATCCTTATCAAGGACTTGAATCATAGAATCATAGAATTGTAGAGTTGGAAGAGACCACAAAGGCCATCCACTCCAACCTCATTTTGCCATGCAGGAACTCTCAATCAAAGCATCCCTGACAGATGACCATCCAGCCTCTGTTTAAAGACTTTCAAGAAAGGAGACTCCACCTCACTCTGAGGGAGTATGTTCCACTGTTGAAGAGCCCTTATTGTCAGTGACAAAAATTAGGAAGGGTACTTAATAGCCCAGAGGACAAGATCAGAATTCAAAATGACCATAATAGATCAGAGCGGCAGTTCCCAACCTGTGCTTCATGGAGCCCTTAGGGCTCTGCGACTCAAAAAGTTTGGGAAACCCTGGATTAGAGAGTTGGGCCAAAACTAACAAAATGAATTTCAACAAGAAAAAATGTAACGTACTACATTTAGCTAGAATTTTTTTTTAAATCTCACATATAGGATGGGGGACACCTGGCTTGACAGCAGTACGTGCAAAAAAGATCTAGGAGTCTTAGCAGACCAGAAGCTGAACATGAGTCAACATTGTGATACAGCATAAACTAAAAAAAAGCAAGTATGATCCTTGGCAGCATCAATAAGAGTGTAGTCTCTAGATTGAGGGAAGTAATAGTACCACTCTTTTCTGGAATATTGTGTCCAATTTTGAGTAGTACAATTCAAAAGGGAGATTGACAAGCTGAAGCATGTCCAGAGGAAGGCGATGAAAATGATGAAAGATCTGGAAACCATGTAGACCTATGAGAACAGACTTAGGGAGCTGGAGATGTTTAGCCTGGAGAAGAGAAGGTCAAGGGGCGATGTGACAGCCCTGTTTAAATATTTGAAGGTATGCCATATTGAAGGATGGAGCAAGCTTGTTTTTTGCTGCTCCAGAGACTAGGATATGTAGCTATGGATGCAAACAACAGGAAAAGAGATTCCCCCTCAAGATTAGGAAGAACTTCCTGATAGTAAGAACAGTTTGATGGTGGAAGACACTCCCTTGGAGTGTGGTAGAGTCTCCTTCTGTGGAGATTTTTAAATAGAGGTTGCACGCCCATCTGTCAGGGGTGAATCAATTGCATGGGAGGGGGGTGGACTTACGGCAGCACAAAGTGGGGGAAGAGGAGAAAACAGGCCACCCCAGTATCCCAGGAATGAGATGTGTACTACCTCCTTGCTGCTGTGTGGACTTGCTGCTTGCTACCTGCATGCTCCATATCATCTGGTGGACTGCTGGCCTCAGACTGCTTCCTGCCATGACCAGGCCCCAGGTACCCAGCCAGGAACACCTGTTCCCCTGGGGAAGCGGATAAAGGCTGGGTGTCTGCTGCGGCTTGCCTGCTGCTGGCAGGGTCGCCGCTTCAGAGGGAGCAAGGGCCAGTCCATTTGGCTGATAGGGGATGATATATTTTAATATATTTTAATTCAATTAATTTAACTGTATTTTGATGTTGATATTTTAGTTAAGGTGAGTGGATAAATTTTTAGTTGTGTATGTGTTATGCAATTGTTTGTGTAATTGTTTATCCATTTTTGTAAACCACCTTGATCCTTTGGAACGGTGGTATATAAATAAAATTTATTATTTATTATATTATTATGATATTTGTGGTCTTTTCCAACTCGATTATGATGATGATGATGCTTCCTGTCCTTTTCTGCAATTCAGAGCTCAAGGTGGCTTTGCTGTTGTTGTTAACTGCCCTCAAGTCAACTCGGAGAGTGGTGGAGTCTCCTTCTTTGGAGGTCTTTAAGCAGAGGCTGGATGGCCATCTGTCGGTGATGCTTTGATTGAGAGTTCCTGCATGGCAGGGGGTTGGACTGGATGGCCCTTGTGGTCTCTTCCAACTCTATGATTCTATTCTATGAAAGATCCTATGAATGAGAGAACTCCAGGTCACTTTATCAACAGGTCTTGTAAGCTCAGGGCCATGGCATCCTTGATTGAGTCTATCCCCCTGAAATGTGATCTTCCTCTTTTCTTACTGGCCTCTACCTTTCATGGCATTATTGTCTTTTCTAGTGTGTCCTGTCTTCTCATGATATGTCCAAAATACAACAGTCTCAGTTTCGTCATCTTGGCTTCCAGGGAACGCTCAGGCCCCATTTATTTGCCTATTTAGCAATCCATAGTATCCATATAATCTTCTCCAGCACCACATTTCAAATGAGTTGATTTCCTTCCTATCATTTTTTGTCATTGCCCAGCTTTCTTACAGCAGTTAAAATATTTAAAATTAGCAAAATAAAAAGTTAAAAAGTGATTAAATTATCAAAACATTAAAATCATTTAGAAACATTAACCAGAAAAAATATCACAGCAACAAGAAGAGAAAAAGAAAATCCAACACATTGTTTAAGGTGGATGGGTCTTGTATAGAGAGTCCCAAAGGCCTGTCAAAACAGAAACACCTTCACCTGTTGGCAGAAAAATATTAGAATCCATTTAAATAAGATGCACTTAAGATGTATTTATGATATTTAAGTAACATGCTGCTGCTGCTTTGTACCTTCAAGTCATTCCCAACTTATGGCAACCCTAAGGCAAACCTATTATGGGGTTTTCTTGGCAAGTTTCTTAGAGGGGACTTGCCATTACATCCTCTCAGGCTTAGAGAGTGTGACTTGCCTTGGTCACCCAGTCGATTTACATGGCTGAGCCAGGGTTTGAACCCTGGTCTCCAGAGTTGTAGCCCAACACTCAAACCAGTATGCCATGCTGATTCAAGTAAGGCCCTGTGCAGACTGGCCTTAAAGGACAGCTTGGGGATGGAGTCAGGGCATCACGTCCACATGACTCTGCCCCCAGGGTGGTGGGACACTGCACACTGCTTCACGCGGTGTGTGGTGTCACAGCACTCTTCTGGCGCTGCATCCGTATGATGCAGCACCAAAGGAGCACCGTAAAGCTGTGGCACCATTGCTATCATGTCCTTTACAGGGTGCAAAAAGCAGCTGGTTTTTGCTGTTCCTTTTTATGCCCTACAAGGGCCAGATCAAGGCTGCAGTGTGTGATTTCTGTGGCCCCGATCTGGCTGTAAAAGAGGCAGCTGGAGGCCACCCCTTTGGGGCTGTCTGCACAGCCCCATAGATATCAAGTAAGATAGTAAGATGTATTTATTTATATGGTTATTTTACCCGTATTGTGGAAAAGCACAAGGCCATGCCAGTTTATCTATTAAGAGGATCTCCCAGGAAGAAGCATAAAACTCATCCTTAGACAATAGAGTCTCAGAGTCACAATGTACAGGTTGTATCCGTATCTTCCTTCTAGCTGATGACAACTTCATTACATTGGTAGATTCCCCATAAACTCATTCATTCCCAGTGAGTTTACAGGGAGCACAGCAGCCCCTTTTGGTCTGGATGGCTCTTGAGATCTTATGTGTTCAGTATTGCTGGTGTACCAGCTAAGGTAGGCAAGGATTCCCCTGGTTGCCCATTAAGAAGATGGTATTCTTAACTTCTGTGCTGTTCAACTGTGTTGCTGGCACCCCCTTAGTATTATCTTCTGCTCTGCCTTTTTCTCCTGGTAATGAAGGCCAAGTTCCTGCCAGTTAGCAATGGGTACTACTTTGAAATAGGATGCCCGAGAGTGGTTGACACTCCTGGTGCTTTGACTCTTGGGAAAATCTTTTAACCTTCAAGAGAAGTCTGAGAAGGAAAAAAAATACTTTCAAGTTTTACAAGACGGTGAAGTTCCCCTTTGGTTCTTCTAAAAAAAGTATTAGCAAAGGTCAGATTAACAAGTCAACACTGAAACTGGAGATGGGCAAGATTCCTCAAACCGAGACAGAAAAAGCAAAGCAAGAAGGAAGGGACTGGCCATGGGGATGAAAAGCTTGCAGCAACCTGGTTCTGATCCCTTCTCCTCGGTTGGGCCCGAGGCACACTTGATAAGGTGAAGGGAAATTGTAAAATTAGACCTGGCAACCTTCACAGAGAGGCCCAGCGCAAGCCCCTTGGCCTGAGGGAAGCTGAAAAGGTTGAGGAATTGTGGGGGGAAAGGATCTTGGCAGCCCCACTTCCTGTGGCGGCATCCAAGGCTAATTAGTTTTCAGTGTTCTGTGTGTGTTTGAATGGAAACGAGCCAGCACTGAGAGGCACTAGATGAGGAAATCAAAACCACATGGCTGCAAAAGAAGAAAAAGAAGAAGGGGCGGGGGTCCTTTTAGCCACTTTTTTTCCCGACGAGGGGGGTTTGGACCGTTTCTTTTCATGAGCACTAAATCACCGCTGCTCTCCTGTCTATCACATCTCACATCTGCCTCAGAACTCATTAAACATCAAAAGGCGGCTCTATCAGTTCTGCTTAGTTAGAAGCCCGAGTTACTAGAAGTCTAACCAGAGAAGATTTTGTATGTTTTTAATAATAGCTTAAGGAACTTCTTAGCACTCTATAAATTACTTAATGCAACAAACTCTTCCTGTGGACCAGAAAATGTTTTACAGAGAGGATAAATGCAGCCTTAACATGGTTGTGGCGAGCCCACAGTCATAGACAGAGCAGTTCAAATGAAGTTTTAATGCACAATTCCCAACATAATATTTTATGTGCATGTATGCGTATATGTGTGTATGCAGGAATGCTCACCTCCACTTCACAATCTCCATGCTTCCCAATTTAATTTTTCATAGTTATCACCTAAAGTGAAACGTCTTGCCTATAATGTTCATATAAAAGATTACAAGTAGGTTGTAGATAAATCCTTCTTTTCTTTAATTCTTAAGATATTCTGTCACCATATATGAACGTGGCATTTCTTACTACTCTACAGGGTGAAATGGCAGAAATGATACATGACATGTAGCTGCAGGTATGTTTCTCTGATATTGTTTGCTAAAAAAACAACAAGCCATGAGCAGCCATGGGAGGTGTGAAGCTCAAATAGAGGACTTGGAAAGGTGAGAGCTACTTAACCCTTTCTCCTTTAGCCCTTTCCCATTCTGAAGCACCTTGCCCAAATTTGCTACAGTCCACATGAAAAGGTGGAAAGGGACTGGATGAATGTTCATATGTGGGGAAATGGAGCTGGCCAGAGAGGGGAGAGTTAAGATGCCATTCCTGCAGTGCCTATATCTGATATTCAGCTTGATGTTTCTGTCTCTTGACTTGTAGCTGTTGTGTGCCTTCAAGTCATTTCTGACTTATGGCAACCCTATGGCAAACCTATTGTGGGCAAGATTTGTTCAGAGGAGGTTTACCATTGCTTTCACTTGAGGCTGAGAGAGCGTGATTTGCCCAAGGTCACCCAGTGGGTTTCAAGGCATAGTCTGGTCTCCAGAGTCCTAGTCCAACATTCAAACCACTACTCCATGCTGGCTCTCAGCCTCTTGACTACCATCCATGAAGCCAAAGAATGTTGCCAGAAATATACATACAACAGCTTATTACATATAATTTCAGTACAGGAGGATGCATAGATGTAATTTATATAATATAATGAAACAGTACATGAAGCAAAAGAGTCTCGTAACTGTGTTAAACGCCTATAAATTGTACTGAATATATACTAGATCCAGATTTTCCTACAGTTTATTATTAAAAACATTCATGATGAATTTTCAGATTTCTCAATGACTCTTCTTACTGACAGCTGTTTCCATAACTGAATGCTAGCTTTCTAAACCACATCAGCCCATAACAGAGACATAAGAATCATATTGTTATTTGCACTGACAGCCCCATGCAATCGCCCTGGGAAACTGTTCATCTCTGCTGAGAATGAAGAGCAAATATAGAGGAGGGCCAAGACTCATTCCTCCCAAACAGAACTGGCTGGCTTTCTGAAAGGTGGTTGAATTCCAGTTGGTTCAAATCAGTTAGTCTCCCCAAAAATTGCAAAATGGGCATGTACATTGATTGTCTAGATATATATTTAAAAAAGTATTTGACATTATAATTCAACAAATGAATCCTTGGATGTTTTGCTGTACCTTAAAACCTATCTTCACACATGCATGACTAAAATAGATCTGTATAATACAGCTCCGTCTGGTTCTCTATGCAACCCAAGAAAAAAGTCTCCACTTCGATCTTTGTTCACTATGATGGCTCTCTGTATATTAAAGTAAAAGAGACGAGCTCCAGTGCATGCTGAAAAATGCAAGCAGCTACACCAGGAATGGCTCTAGTGCTCCAAGGTCCTTTTTGTGACTCATCATACCTCCCCCCTCCCCCCAAATTTCCTATCTGGAATCAGCCAGGAGCTTTTAAGTATGTTGCGGAAGAGTTCACCTTTTCCATTGTTGCATTGCTTTAAAAAATAAGCATTTTATTTGAAACAAAAAAGAGATTTCTGGCCTTTTCTAGGGTGTGTTGATGTGTTTGTTTTTACCAGTCTGTATGGCTCTTGAGGTTCCCAGAAACAGGAATCCCAACCACCCACCCAAAACAGTCGCCTCCTCCTCTGAGCTATACTGATTCAGGATCACCTCTTTTACTTGAGGCTTTTTCCTGTTAGACTAGATAAATTGGACATCCAAGTAATCCAGCCTAAATACCCTAAAGGCACCAGATCATGCCTGATTTTAGGAGGTAAGCAGGGTCAGCTCTGGTTAATGCTTGGATGGGAGACTACAATAAATACCAGGTGTTGTAGAATCTATTTCAGAAGAAGGAACTTGGCAAAACTATCAAGTTTGCATTCAGAGGAAATTCCCTCTCCTGGAACGATTCACTGATGTTAGAGGGAGACGATTATTCCCTGATGATAAGGAAGCGTGCCAGGCTTTCACAGACGCACGCTTCTTCAATGTTTTAGAAGTGATTTACCAGCACTTACCCCACGGTAAGCACTGGTTTGATAATTTTCTATGAAGATCCTATGAAATTCATGGGGGTCACCATAAGTCAGCAGGTAACTTGAAGGCACACTCTCACAGAGAAGCACAATTTGTATAGAAGATTTTGGTCCTTCGTTCAAAATTCACTATTTCCAAATGTGCCAAGGAAAAGAGTTCAAAGAGTTTAAAGGTCCAAAATCAATATGTTGTGAGATCTTAGAGACTCACAAATTTACTATGGCCAAGGACTAAATATTCACAGTCAAGGAGGAGCAGATGTTCCAGGCCCCTCTTCCAGCCTCTCTCACTTGTTTTGCTCTAGATGACTGTGCTCTGTTCTCCCTCTCTTGCCCCAGTGCCTCTTACATACTTTCTGCTATGCTCACTTTCCATTTGGTACCTTTTGTTTTTTTCTCTTTTTATAGCTTTCTAGAACAGGCATTTTCATTTCTCAAGATGTCCTCTGGTTACAATGTGAGCCCAAAGTCATGCCCAAGAGGCTGGTTGTGCCTGTAACTTCTATGACTGTGTTACCCAAAAACTGGGTAATTATGCTTTAGTTGAATCTTAATAGCTTGGCTGGGGCAACACTCAGCCTTGGGATCAACCCTGTTTATGCTAGTTTGAGATTGAGGATATTTTAGGATAATAGGCATGAATATCTCAGGCAAAGGAAATTTTTCGCTCTTAGAAAAGCATGCTTTGTCTGTCTGTATGCAGAGCCATCTCCTTAGGCCAAAATCTCATCATTGCCCTCCACAGACAAAAGGGATTATGCTGATGTCTTGTGTGATCTCATTATTGTGGGTGCTCTTGCTTCATCCTTTGCTAGAGCCAACCGGATGGCCAGGTTTTTTAATTGGAGTTGCCCACTTGCTTTCCCATCTCTCCACTTACTCAAACTTGCACTCCCACAATGCACTCCCTTGCATCTTCCACTCCATTGTTCTTCTCACTCTTGCATTTCTCCTGCTTACTCCTGCATCTCACACCATCACAGTGCATCCTTCCATTGCTTCAAGCCAAGTCAAGTCACATTTGATTTGTGTCAAGCCAGTGGTCATGGCAATGATAAGAAATACAATATATACCAGCAGACATAACCAACACAAAAGCTTACTAATACTAAAATAACGTTCTGGAACTAAAATGTATAAACAACATAACCCAAACATACATCTGAGGAATTAGACTCAAGACTATGAAAACTCATACCACCAACTTCTGTCTTTCAATTAGTCTCAGAGATGCCAAAAGATCCCCTCTTAGCATAGCCAAAGGATCTCAACATGCAAATAAGATAACTGAGTTCAGAGAAAGAGAGAGAGAGAGTACAGTGGTCCCCCGCCTTACGAATCCCCCGGGGAACGAATTCCCCGGGATCCGAAGGCGGCGGGACCGCCATTGTATCCCCCGGGATCCGAAGGATCCCTCGGGATACGAATAAAAAAGCGGAAAAAAAGCCGCGTGGCCCCTTTAAATGGCCGCGCGGTCCGTCCGCGAAAGCGGTCCCCTGCGTTACGAACTACTTCCGGGTTACGAAGGTAATCCCGGAACGGATTACCTTCGTAACCCAGGGGACGACTGTATAGTACAGTTTAAAACTCAGCACTTGTTTATAACTCTTATTCTAACAAAAATCCATCTGATATCTTTGTTCGCCAACCCAATGCACAATATACTTGCTGCAAGCTTTCGAAGCTTCATGGGCTTCTTGATTAGCCAAGATGTTACAAACCAAACCGGGGGGGAGGGGGGACAATTAGAGATGTTAGTCAGATGCCTGCATGTTTTTTCAGTCGTTAGTAAAGATGTTATGCTGGGGAGGATAACTTTTCTGATCTTATCAAGGCTATTGAAGCAGTTGCTCCCAAGTGTCCTTTCCAGCTCACTTCAAATTGAAAACCATGGAATACGGAAGAACTTAGAAAGATGAAGCGGACTGGACAACAACTAGAGCGCTGCTGGTAGAAAACCTGACTCCCATTTGACAAGACATGGCATAGGGATTTTCTTGATTCCGATGAGGTGGCAATACGTGCAGCGAAGAACTCCTTTTACTCTGTACGCATTGAGTCTGAAAATTCTCACCTAGCAGAGCTGTTCAACGTGGTGAGGGATCTAACCCAGATACCCACCTCCCAGAATCCATTATTAAACCATACAACAGCCTGCTGTGATGCATTAAATGATTATTTGGCAGATAAAATCTCTAAAATGAGAGCCAACTTAGACGCCAGCATTATAGCAGAGGTGAGTTGCGAGGTGTCCAGCAACTTCATAAATAAGTTTAAACTTGGCCGCCTTAGTAGATGATCTTCACTTAGGTATTGATGAAGGAAGTGTGACCATGTTGGTACTTTTGGACCTCTCAGCGGCCTTTGATCCCATCAGCCATGGTATCTTTCTGGAACACCTGAAGGAGTTGTGGATCGGAGGCACTGTGTTACAGTGGTTCCGGTCCTATCTCTCGGGCAGATTCCAGATGGTGATACTTGGGGACAGTTGCTCCTCTAAAAGGGAGCTTAAATCTTGTGTCCCGCAGGATGCCATTCTGTCCCCAATGCTATTTAACAAACACATGAAGCCGCTGGGGAGGATCATTCAGAGGCATGGGGTGGGGTGTTATCAGTATGACACCCAAATATATTTCTCAATAAAGACCACACAAACAGCGATTACCCAGAGGTTCTTTTCATCCGCCGCTCCTAAACTATGGAATGGCCTATTGGAAGAGATCCGACATATCACCAACCTTGACAACTTTAAAAAGGCTTTCAAGATAGATCTCTTCCAACAGGTCTTCCCTGATTAACCTATGATTGCCCACAATTTCCTGCTCCTGTTATAAAGGTTTCATGATTTATGATAGTTTTAATGTTTAATATGTAATGGTTATTGATTTTAATTGTATTATAGTTTTATTATATTATAATTTTGTGGTTTATTTATGAGGGAGGGTAATGGGATTTATTTTACTATGTTGTATGTTTGTTATTGTATACCACCTCAATCCTTGAAAGAGGCAGGATATATTATTATTATTATTATTATTATTATTATTATTATTTTGCAGGCAGGCTCCTCCTCCTTGCAGCCATGCTGCAATAGGGAGATTTTCAAAGTCCAGGTAAAGTCCATTTGCATCTCAACAGGCACCTCACTTTTTCAATCCAATATGTCTCCATTCCAGTGAGGTCACAGGCCTCTTTGTAGGCAGAGAATAATGTACAGCACTGTATATAAATAAGGGATAATAATAATAATAATAATAATAATAATAATGGATTCCTTTATTGCCACATGGCCAGAAGGAGGAGCAGCCTGCCTGCAAAAGATATCCTTCAGCATAACATCTTTACTAAGGACTGAAACAACATGCAGGCATCTAACATCTCCAATTGTTTTTTTTTCTCCTGTTTGGTTTGTAACATCTTGCTGGAGGAACAAGCCCATGGAGCTTTGCAAGCTTGCAACAAGTAGATTGTGCATTTTGGTTGACTAATAAAGGTATCAATGAGGGATTTGTTTAATGGCCAACACAGCTATCCCTGCATGGTTTCTTATTCTAATAGTAATTGCTAAAATGTTGCTGTTTTTAATGTGAATATAGGCTGATGATCCTCAAGAAGGAAATTTACACAATTGTCTGGATGCCCTGGATGAGATAGAAATAAAGTGGCAATTAACTCTTCTCGTGAATTTCTATACAAAGAACAAAACAACAAGATGTGGGTAACAGTTTCAGTGTTTCCATCTCCACACACACAAGACCATTTCTGAAGTGAGATTCTGTTGAAGGAACTCAATCAAATAAGTCCAGGTGAAGACTTACCTGTATTTTGGGTATGTTAAATGCTGTAAATAAAGAGTTGAAGAATCAGAAAAACTTGATGAACTCTGGCTAAACCAACAGCTCAGCTGTGATTCTATAGACAAGTTATTTTGAGGTACAGTGTTCAGTAATCATTGTTTCAGTACTTCTCTGGTTCTGATCATATATAATTGTACTAAAGTAAGATGAAGATCTTCTTAGAAGCTCGCTTTAGGGCATGGAAATTTGAGGACGATAAGAAGTTGACAATATTGTTAATATACAATTAGAACAAAACAAGGGCCAGAGTGCATCTTCAGCTAAGTGTTGTTGTCTACGCTCTTGCTAGGAAGAGGAGTCTTCTTATATGTAGATGATGAGGCCATTTTCCTCCAAAATCTTTTAAATCTATGAAAGCTGAGTATAAAACTCAGCAAAATTTAGCAATAAGATGGTTCACAGAAGCATAGACTTAACAGAATCCTTTGTCCAACACTCTTCAATATGTCATCATTGATTTAGATGATGGGTTAGAGGGAATCCTTATTAAGTTTGTGGATGATACCAAACTGGGAAGAGTGGCTAACATATTGGGAGGCAGAAACAAAATTCAAAAGGACCTTGATAAACTGAAATTTAGAAATTAATAAAATGAAATTCAGCAGAAACGAATGCTAAATTCTACCTTTAGACCAAATAAACCAAATGCACAGGTATAGCATGAGGTGATGGTGGGAGTGTTACTTATCTTAGCAGTATGAAAAAGACCTTGGGATTATTATGGCTCATAAATTGAACATGAGCCAGCGGTGTGATGCTGCAGCAAAGAAGGCAAATAATATTTTAGATTGCATTGATAGAACCATAGGCCCCATTCATACTAGCCCATTTGCTCCTGGTAGAACTGAGTAGATCCGGTTGCCACCATTCCAAATCTCCCTGGAAAGAAGATCCCACTACCCTTTGCCCCATTGATGTAATTTGCCCCGCTGAAGTTCAAACTCACCAAAGTAGCGGTTTAAGGTGGAGTCTCCTTGTTGGCAATCAAATTATGTCAATGGTGATGTAATAGCCAGTGATTCCCCCCCCCCCATGGTTATCCATATATGGGCTTGCCAATTATCCATATATGGTCTTGGATTCCCTATATGGATAATTGCATCACAGCCAGGGATATCCCCAAGAAAAACCTTCCTCGCTATCTTCCGTCAACAGGAGAAGAAGGGAGGAGGTGTAGGAAGAGGTAAGGGACCCCCGCTCGGTCACACCACACTCCTGGAGGCCCGGGTAAGGGGCCAGCAGCAGCAGCAGCAGCAGCAGGAGGGAGAGGAGGAAAAGGGAGCCCGGCACAGTCACAAAGCCCTTTCATGTCCCCTTCACTCCCAGCCTGGCTGGATGCATTCTCATAAGCTGTCAACCAAATAAATAGCCGATGCGCCCGATCGGAGAGGGGAGGCATGTTCCACCTACTGCCTACCTTCTGACCTTGATCCCTCCCCCTGAATGACCCGAACATGACTGGGGCCAAATTCACATTGGCCTTCCCCCAGTTTTTCCCAAAAGAAATGGGGGAAACCCGTTTTCAAATACCCCATGCCAAGGGGCATTTGCTCCAGATCTGTTGTGCAAGCCCCAGATCCAGGTGTGAAAACACTGACACCAGTGGGAACTTCCCACTTTTAATCCAGGTTGCAATTCGGTACAAAAGGTAGTCTGAATGGCCCCATAGTTTCTAACTCAAGGGAAGTAACACCCCCATTATATTCTGCATAAGACAGGCCACATCTGGAGTACTGTGTTCAGTTATGAGTGCATCATTTTGAGAAGGATATAGATAAGATGGAAATGGGTTCAGAGAAGGGCAACAAGAATAATAAGAGGTATGGAGAATAAAACATATGAGGAAAGTTGAAGTAGCTGGGCATATTTAGTGTACTGGAGAAGATTGAGGGGTGACACAATGGCATACTTTATATATTTAAAAGGCTGCCACAGAGAGGAGGGGACAATTAACATCAGTTAAAACAACATCAGTTTATGACACATACATATTTTAAAAATCTACTTTTAAAAACCATCATTTAAAATTTACAATTTTAAAATGGCTGATAAAGTCAGACTCTAGCATGACCCTTCATCTTCCCAATCCTTGCCCTTCTTGAAGTGTAAATAATACCAGTCAGAATTATTTTCTCCCTGTAAAATATATCCCCACTCCAATAGGGGGAAATATCCAAGTAAGATTTGCCAAAGTACAAAGAAAGGGATAAAAATAAAGGAGGCAGAAAGAATTCAATATTGTGTGTATGTCCACATGCTCAGAGGAGATGGGAGGGAAAGGAAAACAAATACCAAAGCTTCTATAGAACAGGTGGAGCCTTGCCTTCCCAAAGCAGCTCCTAGGTATTACTATGCAAGCTGGGTAATATCTATGATGTTTCTGGATTTCCCATGCTTTGGAAAGTGGCCTCTTTAGAGCGCAGCCCAGCTTTTTTCTTTTCTGCCATTGTCCCCTTATCTGCGCCGATGGCTGACTCCCAGAGCTCACTAAAGCCAGGGACAGGGTTCTTCTGGGAACCTCATTAGATGGTGTACTTTTTTAAAAATAATATTTGGCAGCTTATGCACATCTTTGCTATTGCATGGCCACAGTAGAGAGTAGTTGTGTCATCAGTATGGCAAAGGTGTGCATCATTTGTTTGGAAGTTTTTAAAAAAACACCAGAGAACGATCAAAATATGGGCTTCATTTTAAATCGATACCAACGGCAATGTGAATGTCAACAGGGTTAAATTGCCATGGACAACTTTAATCGTGGCAAACATAGTATGAACTTCTATTTGGTATAGCATCGATCATGCGATCCAAGTTTATTCCACTTAAAAAATGTAAGTGTGAATGACGCCCAAGTGAAGAATAACATCCAGCCATTTCACAGGCTTTAGGCACCTGATGCTCCCAAGCTCTTTCAGTGGTCAATAAGTACCTGGAAGAGTTATTCTAATTGTTGTTATTGATGGTGATGCTATTTCTAAAGGTCATGTTGGAGTCTAATAGTTCTCAGTGTTAGATTTTTTTCAGCAGGGGTCAGTTACCAAGAGTAGAAGTCATGGAAAGAGAGGCTCCATGGTCCTTGGTGTGGCAGCAGGAAAAGTCCCTACAGTCTGGCTGGATCTACTAGGTCTTACTGTAAGTAAATTCATTTATTAACCAAGACAGTAGCAG
This sequence comes from Urosaurus nigricauda, assembly GCA_034509955.1. Lineage (NCBI taxonomy): Eukaryota > Metazoa > Chordata > Lepidosauria > Squamata > Phrynosomatidae > Urosaurus > Urosaurus nigricauda. The sequence continues at coordinate 126,669,969 of JAOEGL010000002.1, forward strand.
CAGCAAAGGCAGCCTTTAGTTCAGAGGTGAGATAACTATAACCTGTTGCCCATACAGAGCCCACTACTCATTTTAGTAGCCTGCAGAGTCCTCCCTATTTTCAAGGGAACATCTGAAATCCACTGGGAACAATAACGTGTCCCAGTAATTCCACGTCCTCTTTATTGGAGGCATTTTTTTCCTCGTTTGGCATTACTAAATCCACCAAGAGTAAAATGCTTAAAATCTAGGTTTCATCTAGGTTAATTTATATTAATTGATGTAGACTTTCCCTGATCCTATGATTAACCATGTTTTGGAAGATGGCAGAGGTATTGGACTGGCACAGGTGTTACTCAGAACTTATGAATGAATCAATGCATTCCATTTCCACATAAAATGGAAGGTGGCTAATGCACAGTGACCAGAATTCCTCCTTTTTCAGGACACATCCAAAATTTCAGCCTCTGTCCAAGAGGAATTTCAAAATGTTCTCCATTTTTAGCATGACTAAGAAGCTTGAATTTATATTTATATTAGTAGTTTTATCTTTTATTTTGTAGTGTGCTATATGCATGTCCATACGGAACCTTCCAGCTTTGGCAAAATGTACTTTACCTGCACATTGCAGTTCCCCAAAACTTCTCTCTCATTCTTTGTGTGTGTGTGTGTGTGTGTGTGTGGATTAGGGAAAGTACCTATCTTTTAAACCACTTTCTCTCATCTTGCCCTCTCCTTGGCGACCCTGACAGTTTCAATTTGCTTTTAATGACAAACCCTCACAGCTTGCAAGTTTGTGCTGTTCAGCATGTACTTTTGCAATTTGTTAAGCTCTACCATAATATTTGATATTCCCCAACGCAACTATGGTGTATATCTTGATTGCTCTTTGATCAATAAAATTCCCCTTTTAGAGACTTCTGTGTGAATGTGGGGTTTGGGTCCAGGTGTTGAATGCTATTTCTACTTCTGACGCACTCAGGTTCTCTTGGTTACAAGTCACTTGGTGGGCTACTATTTAATTCCAAGGGTAGCAGAACTCTACTATAATCCAAATATATACTACAGTCACCTTTCACAACTGTTTTACTCAGACACCACCAGAGGGGGCTGCTCTATAATTAATGTGGAATTATAATCACCTTTCCACCACGAACCTTGACTGTTCATATTCTCAGTTTTTAACAGATGAATCTGCTTTATACAGAGGTAGCCCAGCTATAGGTATACAGAGGTAGCTCTGTTTTATATAGAGGTCATCCGTTCCAACAAGACGGCAACCTGGCTCAGTATCCTTTGACAGGCAATTGTTTCCCTAGAATCTCAAATGAGAATTTTTCCCCATCTCTGCTACCTGAGATCATTTTAACTGGAGATACTAATCTTCCATGTGCAAAACATGTGCCCAGTGCTCCCACATCTGGTAAGCCACTGGTAGACAACTATGTAGGGGGATGGAGGGGCATTTCATGCCTCTTCCCACTCAATAGTCCACCCCCATGAAAACAAAACTGGAAATAATGTTCAGTTTCTATTTTCAACTGGCTTTCGGGGGTGGGGGGGCAGTTGGGGCTTCAAGGTTTCTGCTATTTCTAAATGCCAGGAATGTTTTTGACCAATACGGGGCAATCTTATCCAGTTCTTTGGAGGAGGCTTTAATTGGACTTAAGGGCCTGGAAGCCTCCAAAAAGCCTTGGGAGCCCCAGTTTGTTCAGCCCTGCTATAAGCAGAGGCCTCCAGCTGCATAAATATGGCATGTAGACAGCTTTCTATCTCACCTGGCTAAGATCTTGTATTTGCTATGATGAGTATAGCAGATGGCATATGAAAACACAATTGGGTGAAATTCCATGGTTAGTTAACAAAACATTTATCTTTGGGGACTGTAATTAGATAGCTCGGATCTTCCCTTTAGAGTTACCTGTCTGAGTACTTGGGAATTAACAGGGTTGAAACAGAAGTAGTAAGAAAAAAAAAATACTATTGCTTAATTACTATAGAAACATCACAAGCTGTATTATACTAGGCCAAACTAATTGTCCATCTAGTTCAGCATGGGCTACTACGACTAGCAGCAATACCCCAAGTTCCAGGTGAGGGACTTTCACTTCCCCTGCTTTCCAATTCTTTTAACCTGGGCCTTTGTACCTACAAAGTCTGTGTTCTGACACTGAGCCATGGGCCTTCCACAATTCATAAGAATTATTGCACGTTTTGTAGAGTACACTAGAGAATGTAATAGGATCCAAAAAGAGGCAAATCATGACTCTTGGCCTAAATTACCTGAAATTTTCAAAGATCTTTCACATCTTTACAGTGGACAGTTGGTGCCGATGTGTGAAAGCTCCACAATTCAAAAAGGATATCGACAAGCTGGAGTGTGCCCAGAGGAGGGGAACTAAAATGGTGAAGGGTCTGGAAACTATGCCTTATGAGGAGAGACTTAGGGAGCTGAGTATGTTTAGCCTGAAGAAGTGATGGTTAAGAGGTGATACGACAGCCCTGTTTATGATATGATAGTATTTGAAGGGGTGTCACATTGAGGATGGAACAGGCTTGTTTTCTGCTGCTCTAGAGACTAGAACATGGAATAATGGATACAAGCTACAGTGCATGCCACAGCCCCAGTCCACCTTGAAGCTGGCCAAAATATCAGCTTCAACAAAGATCCGCTCCTTTTTCAGCAAGCAAAAAGCTGACATTTCCCACCCCGCAGTAGCTTGAAGCTGCCCACGGCTAGCCATCTGCGTGGCTTCAAGAAGTCTTGGGGGCATGCGGTGTCTAAACACCACATCCCCATGCAGCCTGGAAGGTGGCTTTACAAGATGGAGCAAGATTGTTTTCTGCTGCTCCAGAGAACAGGACTCAGAGCAATTCATTCAAACTACAGGAGAAGAGATTCCACCAAAACTTTAGGAAGAATGTCCTGACAGAAAGAGCTGTTTGACAGTGAAAGATGGTCCCTTTGAGGGTGGTGGAGTCTTATTCTTTGGAGGCTGTTTTTAAACAGAGGCTGGATGGGCATTTGTCAGGAGTGTCTTGATTCTATCCTCCGGCATGGCAGAATGGGGTTGGATTGGATGGCCGTTGAGGTCTCTTCTAATTCTGTGAGTCTATAATTCTATAAAATCTGCCTCCACACATCAACACTAACTGACCACTGTGAAGACTTGAACGACCTATGTGACTTTACCCAGCCATCCAAACTGGAAGTGCCAACTTTTGGCATTCTCTTTTCTTTTTGGACTATATTGTCATAGGGTTTTTGTGGTAAAGAATATCTAAAAGGAGGTTTACCATGCCTTCTTCTGAATGGTACTAACAATTTTAAGCAATGGTGCCACTGCTGTTGTCTCTGGGAGATCTTCTGCCAGTGTTATTCTCCACTACTGCTGCTACCCAGTCTCTGGAGTTTATCATACAATGGGAATTGGAAGTATAATCCAATGGTAATCTGAACCCAATCATGGGGTTTCGCATTATTGCGTGAAAGCTGATCACACACATTTTTGGGCAATGGGAAGTCCTTCTGAACGCAATCATGCTTGCAAACCCTGCTGTGTTTATAGGAGCATCTGTTAGGTAGTGAAACTTACTCTTGTGACAATTTTTGGAAGGAGCCAGGAATCCTGCCCAGCTTGGACCTCATTGGCCCCCAATGATAACCCAGGAGCCAAAGGATCTCATCTACAAAGGAATTCTCAAAGGGGCATGTGTATGTGGACTGGTCAGGCGGGTAAAGGACAGATCCTTCACAGAGAGCAAGGTGTTTGTTTGTTTGTTTGTTTGTTTTCTCTGGGCTGATGAAATTTTGGTGTATGTGTGTGTGTGTGTGTGTTTGTGTGTGTGTGTTTTCTCTCTTGGGGTGGGGAAGCTTGCCTGTTGGGAGTGCGCTCAATTAGGTGTGAACAAGAATGTTTTAATGAGTTTTGCAATTGCACCATCCAGGCCAATACACAATCGAGACCAGGCAGAAAGCAACAGCAATACAGAGGGCATGTGAAAAAGTGTTTGACTTGGGGAACCTGAGAAGATTAACCTCTCAATTGATTTGGACCTTGATAAGTCAACTCCTGTGTGAAGGTGTCTGACCATTTGTAATACCAGGTCAGCTGGACTAACAAGTTCAGGCAAAAGCAAGCTTCTCGAGAAAAGATGGGCCCCTAGAATGTTTTCTGGAAAACTGGAAATCACTGTCAGGGAGGAAGGGACTAAAGAAAAGACATGTGGTTACATTTTGCAACAGAGAGTGGACCTCAGATAAGACAATGGTCCAGCCAGTGATCATTTGATTGTGACAAATTAAAAGCTTTGTGCCTTACTTTAGAAACCTCCCAATTAGTTCACTTGCACAGAAGTTGCATTACAATTTGGACAACCACACATGTTAGTAGCTCCCCAAAACGTAAAAGCTGCAATCCCAAACTAGGAGGAAGACTTTTTCAAGCCTTTTCCTCCCTCACATCCATCAGCAACTCCACCATGTCCACACTGAAAACACCCCTGTCCCCAAGACCAGTTCCACCCCTTTACCCTTTATCTGCTGATATCACCCTTGGGCTTAAGTGTCAACCATGCTGGCAAAGACATTGTGATGGAACAGATCAACCACAGCGCCTTTCCCGCTTGCTTCAAGCATTGCTCATTGCCCCCAAGGCCATCTGAGGAAGTTAGCTCCATGGCCAGTTGCAAAGAAGACCAGATTGCAAGTGAACTTAGACATCCAGGTTCCCTCAGAGTTTATCAAGTCCCATTAGCAAATGGGGAGAGTTGAGGAAAAACTGTGCCATGACCTTTTTCAACCGTCAATCTGATCAATTGGCAAAAAATCACTCCCCAGCTGAGGAATGACTCAGAACTGGTTCTTTCCAGGTTCTGGACTATTTTTCAGACACATGACCCATCCTGGGAGGATATTCATCAAATATTTCATGGACTTTAACTGCTGAGGAAAAGGATAAGGTAGTCAAAATGCAAATGACTGTAGCAAAGGCGACAGAGGGAGGGGAATAACTGAAATCCGCTCTAATGATGCTAGTTGGCAGTACAATGAGGATGCTGAGAAGACCATCCTAAATGTAATGAAAACTGATATATTTGAGGGAATAAAAACAACTAGAACCTGCACAGCAAGATGGAGCAAAGTTAAAATGGTCCTCCAGGGTCCTGAGGAACATCCTAATTACTATTATGCCTGGCGGATGAAAACACTCAGACTGCATAGGGGCATGGACTCAGAAGCTATAAATAATCATTTCATGATAGACCAAGTGGTTAAGAATGTAAAGGAATATTTTTACAAACAGGCCCCTGGGTGGCAAAAGAAACCACTAAGTGAAATCCTGAGCCTAACCATCTATGTAGTAAAGGGAAGGCAGGCAGGCGGAAGGAAGGAAGGAAGGAAGGAAGGAAGATAGAACAAGGAAACTCGCTAAATCAGGATTTTAGCTGCCTTATTCTGGTATCAAGAGCCTCAAAATAAAAAAGAAAACAATCAAGTTCCTCATGGCAACCTAGACATTGGAAGAGGGAATGCCCAATAAAACAAAACAACAGAGATGGTGTTAGAAGGCAGAGGGTCACTACCAAGTGGCAGCCAGAAACAGAAATGGAGGAAACCAAAATAAATGCAATTTCTGGCAATTCCCAAACCCTCCTTATGAAGCGGCCCTTGTCAGTTTGGGGGAAGATGACTCTGGTGCAGATTGATAGTTTTGCGGAGAGTCCCATATCCTCATTCCCCTTAGGGTGGCCCCTACTGGGGAAGCAACTTTTGCTTTGTCTGCTAAGAAACTACTAATTGACGCACTGACTGGGGGCCAGAAATACACATGCCTGCTTGACACAGGACCTACTTATTTTGCTGTAATCTTCAGAGATCTCTGATCTAGCTCCAACTCAGCCACAATTATGGGAATCTCCAGTTAGCCTTTTAGTTGCCCCTTTTCAGACTTCTCTGAAGTTATTATAAGACTTACATGACAGAACATGCATTTTTGGGAACATCTGGAAGGCCACCACCTATTGGACAGAGATATGTTGTGCAAGTACCACTCTATGCTTTAGTCAGATCTCACCTAGTATATTGTGTCCATTTCTAGGCAGCACAATTCAAGAAAGATGTGGACAAATTGGAGCGTTTCCAGAGGAGGGTGGCTGAAAGTTCTGAAAACCACCAAGTCTTATGAGGAGTGGCTTAGGAGTATATCTAGCCTGGAGAAGAGAGGGTTAAGAAGTGATATAATAGCCCTGTTTAAATAGTTGAAGGGATATCATACTGAAGATGGACCAAGTTTGTTTTCTGCAGCTTATTAGACTAGGACATGGAGCAATGGGTTCAAGCTACAGGAAAAGTGATTCCACCATAACACTAGGAAGGACTTCCCGATAATAAGAGCTGTTCAGCTGTGAAATACTTTGCTCCCTCAAGGTGTGGTGTTTTCAAACAGAGGCTGAATGGCCATCTGTTTGGAATGCTTTGATTGTGTGTTCCTTTAGGTCAGGGTGTTGGACTGGATGGCCCTGGTGGCAGTGTATAAATGCCTGTACTGCAGCCACTCACTCAAAACCATAAGGTGGCAAGTTCAAGACCAGCAAAAGGGCTCAAGCTTGACTCAGGCTTGCATCCTTCCAAGGTCGCTAAAATGAGTACCCAGATTGTTAGGGGCAAGTAGCGTACAGTTGTAAACCGCTTAGAGACTCCTTAGGCAGTATGAAGAGGTATATAAATGAAGCTGTTTGTTTTGGTTTGTTTGCCCCTTGTGGTTTCTTCCAAAGCTATGATTTTATGAAATTATTCACTTCTCCTGGGTTGGGTTTCCTCACTTATGGCCCTAGTATTAGAAAAAGAATCCAATCCATTAGCTCAGTTATCAGAGCTAGTGAAGAAAAAGGTTCCAATACAATCTGGAGGACTTCTGAAGTATGTGAAGCCTGTAACCATACAAGTAAAGCCCCACATGGATTGCCCATAAGTGGTTCACTTCCCTTTCAGCAAAGAGACAATTTCCAGACTGCAGCTTTTGATAGACAGATAGACAGACAGACAGATAGAGTCATATTTGTGCAAATTCAGAACTTCTGTGCATTAAAGGATCCAAAGAACTTTATTGAGAACACAGTCAGAAATTCAACATTCAGCATTTAAGCCGGAATTGCCCACCCCAAGCCAAACAATACATTAAAACCGCAAAACCTTAAACTCCATCCAATACTGTTTGGTGCCAAAACTAGCATCCACCTCTAATTCCCACAGTATATCCCCCACTGTTAACCAACCTCCTTTTCAACCTTCTCACAAGCACTATCTTTCCCTCAGACATTTGCAGCAACTACCTCCCTTTCTGTTACTACCAGCCACCAACTTATTTCAGCCTACATCCCACACATTCCAAAAGTTACCATTCCCACAACTATTCTAACCATCTGCAACCGATCCCATCCCCCTATCTAGCTAATGTACACAACTACCCATAAGACCCAGCAAAACTTGTAATCCCACAGCATTTATCCATACTAATAACAATTAAAACATAAACTTAGCAAAATACAACTTTGAAAAAGAACCATAGAAACCTCACAGAATCCATGCAGCAATCATGGTTCGGACAGATAGATAGATAAACAGATAGACAGATAGCTAGATAGACAGGCAGACAGATAGATAGATAATTTGGCCTAAGCGATTTTAGAATATTGCCATTCTTCATGCAGTAGTCCAATTTTAGCAATTTAAAAGGCAAAAGTGGCCACCAGGCCTATTCTTTCATTCATGATTTAGAGTCTATCAACAAATATGGAATATCCTCACCACCTGGTGGTGCCCAACCCAGCCAACATCTTCACCAGCATTCTACCTAATGTTCCACTTTCTTTAGCATCCCAACCCATCCAGACTACAGATATTTGTTCAAATTTACTGGAAAGCCATTAGGGGATAAAGTCACATCAGGAGGTCAACCGATGCAAATCACATGTCCAGAATAGCCCAGGGATACTGCAAGACAACCACTCAGTTAATCTAGATTTTATGTGAAGGTCTTCAGGGTTCTTGAATTCCTGGCCAACTCAACTCTCTTGGCATATGTTGATGGTCTTTTGGTTTGCCCAAAAGACTTGTCTTTGTCTTGACTCAATTACAAGACGTCATAGATAAACCAGAAAGAGTTTATTGAAATAAATCAGCAGACATCCTTTGTTCAGATTGAGGACCTTACAGCAAAACCAATAGAATAACCCCTCCCAATCACACATTCTATTCCCAAACCTTGGGTACGCCTCCCTACCTCCTCCACCATATTCCAAAACCTTGAGATTTTCCACCACCTGCATGATTCTAGCTAGCTAACTGACACAACATACTAACTGACATAACATTACATGGCAGAGGGACCCCAAACATCATCCCTCTCAACCTGGTCCGGGTTGGAACGAATGATCCAAATGAAACTGCTGGGATGAAAAGTAGGATGAAGGTGATTATACATGTTTGGGTAGTTCTACAACCACCTTGTTAACATTTTTTTTTAAAATCAGAAACAGGCCCACAAACTTTGCCCCAGCTTTTTGGCTGGCTGTAAACTTCAGGAATTTAGATTTGGTTCCCCACCTTAAAATCCCATTCAGGCATCTTTCCCAATCCACCTGAGCCTTATAAGTCTCTTTTGCCAAATCCAAAGCCTCAATGATTTTTAGCCAATTTTGTTTAATACAGGCACTCTAATCAACCAGAGCTACTGGGTCAGACTTCAATGGGACCAAGTCTGGCAATGTCCTCAAGTCTTGACCATATATTACATGAAAAGGTGACGACCTGGTACTCTGGCACAACATTATTATAGGCCTTTTCAGCAAAGTCCAAATAGTCCACCTAATTGGTTTGTTGGAAGTTAATGTAGCACCTTAAATATTGCTCTAAGATTTGGTTAGTCCGTTCCATCTGCCCATCTGTTTCCGGGTGAGGAACTGTACTCAGCCCTTGTTCTATTCCAAACAATTTCATAAACATCCTCCAAAACTGTGAGGTAAACTGAGTTTCTTGATCTGTCACAATCTTGACTGGGACTCCATGAATGCGGTAAATTTCATGGATGAAAATTTTGGCCAACTGATTAGCAGTGGTAAGAGATGCACGGATTGAGCCTGTTTTAAAAACAAATCAAACACCACCCATACCACAGTACTTTTATGGTTCTCAGGCAAATCTACAATAAAGTTCATACTGATTTCTGTCCATGTCCTTAATTGTGTAGGCAATGGTTGTAAAAGCCCCCTAGGCTTACCCTAGCCCATGTGGAAATAGCACACACTGGGCAACTTTTGATACGATCTTCTACATCTTGTCTAAGCTTAGGCCACCAAAACTTGTGACTATATAGATGGAGGGTTTTCACATATCCAAAATGCCCTTCAGTCTTTGAATCATGGCATTGTCTCAACACCTGTTCCCTCAGTGCTTGGGGCACATAAATTGACTGTCCCCAGTAAGGGACCGCCACTTTCATCACTATTTCAGTGGCATGGGTTTTCACCCAGTCATCTTCCCCTACCTCTTTAATTGGGGCTTTGTGAAACTCAGTCTCAATGGTGACACCTGATGGCTGTGCCTTTGCTTGGCTGTCAGTGAAAACTGCTAGCCCTAATTGTTTAGGAGTGAACACCCGGTCTACAACTTCTATTTTTTTTACTCCCATGCTGGGGCAGTCTAGATAATTCATCAGCCAAAAGGTCTTTCTCTCCGGGCATATATTTCAGTTGGAAATCAAACTTGTAGAAAAACTCAGCCTACCTTATTGGTTTCTGACTCAGCTTTTGAGGTGTTCTGAGAGCCTCCAAATTTTTGTGATTTGTTGACACCTCAAATTGAATGGATGTCTCTTTCAGTAAATGTGGCCATGTCTCCAGGGCACAATTAAGCTCTGTCTCGAAAAAATTTCTGGATAGAAAGGCACATGGCCTCAAATTGTTCTCTTGGTCTCTCTGCAAGAGCACCACCTGCACTGCCACATCCAAAGAATGTGCCTAAAATATGAAGGGCTCAGCAGGGTTGGGGTGTTTCAAGATTGGTTCAGAGCCGAACAGCTCTTTTAATTGTTCAAAAACCTCCTGGCACTCAGAACTCCAATGGATCTTATATCTGGGTTTTTTCTTCTGCTGATTATCTCCTGTCTTTTCTACTGTGCCTTGGTCTTTAACAGGTCAGTCAAGGGGAGAGCTATCTGAGCAATGTTGGGTACAAACTGGAGGTAAAAATTAGCAAAGCCCAGGAAGTTCTGTAACTGTCTCCTGGTCCTGGGGGCTTTCCAACCCAATACATCCTTTACCTATCTGACCAGGTTCATTTCACACAACACCCCCCCCCCCAAAATCCTGTATCCTAGATAGTCCAATTTGTTCTTGTGGAACTCACACTTGGATAGTTTTACATATAACTGATTGTCTAGCAGCTTTTTAAACACCTTCTGCACCAGCTGTACATGAGATTCCAAGTATGCAGTATAAATCAGTATACCATCTAGATAAACTAGTACCCCCTGATATAAGAACTCGTGGAGAACCTCATTTATAAGATGCATAAATAATCCTGAAGCACCACATAAACCAAATGGAATCACCAAGTATTCAAACGACTCCAGCGGGCAGTTAAAAGTGGTTTTCCACTCATCTCCCTCCCTGATGCGCACCTGAAATTATGCCTCCCTCAAGTCCAACTTGTTAAACACCTTTCCTTTAACCATATGCAACAACATGATCTTTCATCAGGGGAAGGGGCTATTAGTTTGACATTCAAATAACATTCAAACCCCTATAGTCAGTACACAGTCTCAGGGAACCATCCTTTTTATGCCAGAACAACACAGGCACCACCATGGGGGATGTTGTGGGTCTTATGAAACCCTTCTTAAGGTTTTGTTAATGAACCCTCTCAACGCTCCCAACTCTTGAGGGATCATAGATTTAAGTACAGTAATTTAGTCCCTAACAAAATCAAATCTCACAGTCCAATTTCCATTGAGGTGAGAGACATATGAAGACAAACCCCAAATTCTAAAAAGTGAAGTGGAATCTGCAGTAAAGGAAATGGAAAAAATAAATCACCGGGAACAGATAATATCCCAATTGAACTGCTAGAGGGCTCTCATTGGAAGCAAAACTATCGTACTTTGGCCACATAATGAGAAGGCACAGATCGCTAGAAAAAACAATAATGATAGGAAATGTAGAGGGTAGAATCATAGAATCATAGAGTTGGAAAAGACCACAAGGGCCATCCAGTCCAACCCCCTGCCATGCAGGAACTCCCAATCAAAGCATCCCCGACAGATGGCCATCCAGCCTCTGCTTAAAGACCTCTAAGGAAGGAGACTCCACTACACTCCAAGGGAGTATGTTGAGACTATTGGCAAAAACTTTTTTGCCAACTGACGTGAGATGCAACCCATCCCTTGCCAGAAGTCCCCCCTCATGGAACCGCAGCCCATGATCCAAGAATCCAAACCGTTCTTGGCGACACCATCTACAGAGCCAGTTGTTTACATCCTCTATTTTCTTCCCCCTTCCTGGACGTGCCCTTCAACTGGGAGAAGAGATGAAATGACAACCTGTGCATCCATCTCTTTCAGCTTCCTACCAGCGCCTCATAATCCCTTATGATATTCTGGGAATATTGATCAGTAGGCTTGACCAGTGTTGTCAGTTTCTCTTTCACATCATGGATCTTTGCCCCAGGGAGACAGCACACCTCCCAAGACATCTTGTCAAGCTCACAAACCACTGCTTCAGTATCCCTCAGCAAGGAGTCCCCCACCACGACCACACACCTCCTCCGAGGCTTAGAAGCAGCTGTTCCCTTTGGTGCTATTCTCAGGCTCCACTGCTCTGTCCCTGATGTCTATCCCTGCTGCTGTTCCTCGTCTTCCTTGATAACAGAGAGAGATTCAAATCGATTCTATAGCTGCAAGCCACTCACAGAACATTCCCTGGTTTCCTTACTTCTGTCTGTGACCTTCCTCCAAGCATCTACCGCTGTTGTATGTGGAGTGACCTCCTCCACCCCAGCAATTTCCTCTGTGTGTTTCCCATCCAAGACATTCCGGTCTGTTCTGTTCAGGAGAATCTCCTGCTCCCTAAGATGGTGAAGTGTAGATACTTGGGCCTCCAGCTGCTGGACTTTCGCTTCCAAGAGGGGTACCAACCTGCACTTGGTGCAGGTGAAGTTCCCCATATCCCTAGGCAAGAAGACAAACATCCCACAAGTGTTGCAGGTGACTGTAGCGGGACCTTCAGTTTCCATACTGAGAAGTCTTAAGGAGTCACTGAAACAAGACTGTGGGCTTCCCCTGCTAAACTTGCACTTTATCGCAAGCTCTGTCACTGAGTTCAAGTCACTGGGCCTATAGTTATGTAGAGAACTCCTGGCTACTAGCTCCCTCCAGAGGCAAGTCTCTGACTCACTTGCTCTGAGCAAAGATCCCCACTAGCCCCTTAAGGAAAGAAAGGGGAAAAAAAAGTGGAAAGTTTAAAGAGTCCCCTCCAGCAATGTTTCAGGCCGGCTTCTCTTCTATTCTCCAAAAAACCTCCTTGACTAGATAAGAAAAATTAAAATTCGCACGCCATTAGGTAGATGCTTCTGCCAGAATGCAATAGCTCAAGTCTAAACAAACCAGATGGATAGACTCAACCAGGGGGGTTGTTGGCAAGGGCTTGCAGGATCTGAGCAGGGCAGCAGAGGATAGGGATTCGTGGAGATGTCTCATCTACAGGGTCACCATGAGTCAGAACCAACTTGAGGGCAGCTAACAACAACAACAACTGGTGTTTTGGGGCTCAATGCAACTACTCCTGAATGTCTAATGATAAGATAAATTTCAGCTGTTTTCTATAATCTACTCTACCTACCACTCCATTACAAATAGGGCCTTTGGAGTCTTTAGAAGGTTAACAAGGCATTATGCTATTTCTATAACCATTGGCTGAAAACACACTATCTCTATGTGAAGCACAATACCATCTAAAATCCACAAAACAGTGATACCTTTATTGGAACAACTAAGATGCACAAAATACATGTTGCAAGCATGTATTGGCTTCTTCATCAGGCAAAGATGATAGCAGGAGAAAGTCGAGCTGCAAATCTTGCAACATGTACAATGTGTATTTTGGCTGGCCCAATAAAAGTATCCCTGTTCAGTGGATTTTGGATGATACTGTACTTTACTGTATCGCCAACACGTCTACCACTGGATATATATCTATGTGAGCATACTTTGTATATTGACCATTTTTGCATTATGTCTGGAATATTATATGAAACAAATAATGATGTTTTTCTAGGAATAACCTATGAATGTTTTGTAAACAATTCATCAATCTTGAGCAACTAAAGAAGATTTATGTCAAAATGTCCAGAAATTCTTCCCAAGGCTGGTTGTGCGAAGTCATTCACAGTCATTCCTTGCTACAGCATACTTTATGGAAATGGTCCTGTTTACTGATCCTAGCCACACAAGAGTAACTCAGATGAACTGAGTAATTTTTTCATCCAACTAAAAAAAAAAAAAAAAGACTTTTCACACTGATTTAGTATCTTCTCACCAGATAGTTGTATTGTAAATATACAGCTACTTTTTCTATATGGTATTTTTTCTGAATGGTTCAGGTTATGTTATTGTTCAAACTTTAAGTGGTTTCAGTTTTATCCTTATTTTGTAAATAGAGCACAGTGCAGTTTTCTTGTTATTCATATACTTATGTGTGGGGGGTATATACGTGTGTGTGTGTTTATGTGTATGTGTATGTATTTGTATATGTATATATCCATCCCTTTGTATTAAATTATTGTAGCAACACTTCAACTATACATGTATGTGTGCATGTTTGTGTTTGTGTATAGATATGTAGTTTCATAAGCCCTAGCCTTAAACTTGTCAGTGAATAATTGAGTGGATTCTGGTGTTTCATGTTAATAATTTTCTCATGCTATTCATTTGAAAAACAAGTCCCAGGCTGGATCCACATTGCAGAAATAATCCAGTTTGACAACAACACTCATGACTCTGTGCTCTGGTCTTATGGAACTGTAGATCTGTGAGACAACCTTCTCTGAGAGCTCTGGTACCATAACAAACTAGTTTCCAGACATGAAAGTGTCACTAAATCTGGTAGTCCTGATGAAGAAAGTACATAGGACAAGAGGCTACTGTAAGAATATACTATGGAGAAGCAGAATGGTTCCCTATTGGCAAATCCTTTCACCCTACATCTTTTCAATCTATCTTTTCAATGTACCTTGTTTCCCCGAAAATAAGACATCCTCAGAAAATAAGACCTAGTAGAGGTTTTGCTAAATTGCTAAATATAAGGCCTCCCCCGAAAGTAAGACCTAGCAAAGTTTATATATATATATATATATATATATACACACACATATACAATATATAATAAATGTTGTTGGTTTTTTTGTTCAACAATAAATGTGAATTCTTCTTCATGGAAAAATAAGACATCTCCTGAAAATAAGACTTAGCGCATCTTTGGGAGCAAAAAATAATATAAGACTCTGTCTTTATTTTTGGAGAAACACGGTATATGCAGAACATATTGTAAGGAAAGCAGGCTTGGACAAAGAAGGAGAGGAGTAAAAATAAGAGGAAGGAATATCAGCAATCTGAGATAGGCAAACAACACAATTCAACTAGCGGAAAGCCTCGAAGACCTGGAACAACAACTAAGGAAGAAAGTGCAAAGGCAGGCTTACTGTTGAACATAAAGATAACAAAAATAATGACCATGGAGGACCTATACAAATTCAACCTAGACAAGTTATTATTGTTATTTTTCTTTCCATAAGTTGTGAGTCATTTCAGAATATGTGGTGCGTGTGTGTGTTTTCCTGAGACTCAAATGGAGGAAAATGAACTTTCTCTTCTTGCCATCCACATTTGCCAAGAGAATTTTGCCATATAACGTGATTGCTGAAAGGCAGCTTATTGACCCATATCATTTCTAGCTTTCCTTCCTTTCCCTGCTGAACCTCTGAAATAAAGCCTCACACAACTCATTTATTCCACTTTTGAGAGTTGTTTCTATGACATAATAGCATGCATCATTTATTATGACATACTTTCTAACACTTTTTATTTGTTCTTCCAGCTTCTTGGTTGTGCACACAGATGCATTTTGGCATGACAATTCTTTCCTCTTTTTTCCCTTTTCTGCAAAACTTATTCAACTTTCTACCATAAGGGAGAGAACATCATGATTATTTGCCTTAAGCAGAAACAACAATTTTTGCTAAACCTTATTCATAATAACCATCCATCATGAGTTATTCACATGTGTGTGTGTGTCACTAACTAATGATCATCCATTTTTTTAAAAAAACTTTTTTTTTTAAAAAAAGGAAAGTATATGTGCAGAATCCAAAGTGAGATCATTCCACATATGTTGTCCCCCAGGTATGTCTAAAATGGAAAGTGAGCTTTGCTTGTAATTGTGAGTCTACAGGAGTGGGCTATTTAATTGTAGCTTGACAATCAACTTGGATGATGTTCTTGCCAAATCATCGCCGACAAAAATATTTTGCTGAAATCCCTAAAGCCAAAGCCCAGCTACACAAATAAATACTGTAGCAGAGCCTGACAGAAAGACATCCAAACCAATCTCTTCCAGATGGCACTGATGGATGGCTTTCTGCTTCTATTTATTTGGTTTCCCAGGCAATGGTGTCTTGCCTTCACTGTCCATCACTTGATTAGTTTTGATCTGGAGGCTGACCTTGCAGGCTCTGCACTAGGTGAGCAATTTGGAGGGTTTCCTTCACAGACTCGATTGGGCACCAGAGGTTGGCATTTAAACCCCTGCAGGTCATCCCTTTTATTGTCAGCATAAAGGGGGTTCATCTTAGGTTTAGGACATGAAATATATAGGACATAGTGCCTCCTCATCTGGACACAAATCATCATTGAAATGAATGGGTATTATGAATACGTTAACCTTGGCATCCCCAAAGGTTTTCTAAAGTAAAAGGTTTGATGAGATTTTTAAAAATATACACAGTGAGCCCTTGGTATTCACTGGGGTTTGGTTCCAGACTGTTCATAGGTAACAAAACCCGTGGACGTTCAAGTCCCATTAAATATAATGGCATAGTAAAATGGTGTTCCTTATTTAAATTTGGGGGGGGGGGGGGAATCAAAGCTTGCTTTTTGGAATTTATATATTTTTAAAATATTTCCAAGCCAAGGATGCTTGAATTCATAGATAAAAAACAAACAAACATGGATATGGAGGGCTGACTACATTAAACTTTTTGAGAGTGATCTAAAGGAGCATTCAGTTTGATGGATTGTATCAAATGCTGATCCAGGTTGTCAAGAATCAAGGACACCTTTTGTTTTGCTACAACTTTCAGTCCCTCACAGAAGGCCCTTGTCCCAGAATCAGCTTTCCCCCTATTTTTAAAAAACGACTCAGACAAACAAATACAATGTCTGGTTTTATTCTGTGGTTTTCATTTTCCCATGCTGCTGTATATTTATTTATTTATTTTGCTAATGTTCATACTTTTGTTTAACTTATTTTGTTTTCCTGGGAAACTGGCAGGACAGGATGTGATTAAATTGTAAAATATGCTTATTTTATATTAAATATTAAATAGTACATATATTCTGAAAGGATTTCTTTACATTCCTTCCTTACATTCCTAGGACTGGAGCCTTCTGTGCTTCTCTCTTAAAGAGCTGCTACACAAGCAATAATAATCACCTGTAGTATAAATAGTCCAAATGTCCACATATGTGCACATCATTTGGTTTTATTTGCTTATGGATCATTGGATTGTTTTTATCACATATCTTATTCATTTGGAAAGCTTACCTTCAATAAACCTTGATTTGCTTATATTAAATTTAGTCTACATATGTATTTGCGTATGTGCATTCTTGATCCAACATACATTTTCATCCATTTGTTATTTCATTACTGGTGTTTGCTGTTTGCTACTGATATTTCACATTTGTTATTTGGTTATTTGTTATTATTTATATATTTTAGTCTTTTTTACTACTCTAATACTACATTATAGCATAGTGTATGAGTTATGCAATTGATTTGCTGAAGTTGGAGCCATTTGCAAACCTTTGTAAAACGATAATGAGCTTTTCCATGTGAGAACATGTGAGCGTGGGATGAAAATAATATAGAAAGAAAGAAGCACTATAATTTGTCTCCGGACATATTCATGCTCAGTGGGAAATTATTATAAGTCACACCATTTATAGAAAGACAATCCTAAATGGATCAATATTATATAAAACAAACCACAGAAATATTTGTAACTAAATCAGTTTTACAGCTCTTGCCATGTGATTCCCATAAATTTCAGTAAGAGGCTGTATGCTCCGTCATAGGCATTATGATAATGTTTAATATATTTTTAACTTCAAGCAAGAGTAAGGCAGAATATAATGGGGAGTTACCACCAAAAATATTTTCATTTTATGTCCCAGAATACTTTCGCAAAGAGACCAATTTGAGTGACAGTGTCTATATATTTTGGCATGTGTTCAACTGAAGAAGCCAAAATAGACTTTCATGCAGCCTTTTATTTCGATGCTTTCATAATAATTTGGACTTTTCAGATTATTACTTCATAACATCTTGAGCAGAAATTAAACAATAAGCACATACAGCATCCAAAATAATATAGAATGAAATCAAGTAGCCATACAGAATGAAACCATTATGTACTGTTAAAGGATTCTCCATACCAGTTCATAATACCAGCTTGTTAAAGCTACAGGTAGAAGAATACTGTTCTCCTGCTATTCAGTTATATAGCTAGCAACTAGCCAAGTTTTCAGTTCTGTCCTGAACTAAATGATGATGATGATGATGATTTATTTATATGCTGCCCAGTCACATGGAATCTGGGCGGATTATAACAATAGAGTACAAAATAATACGATTCAAAAAATATCAAAAGAATACATTACAAATAAATAAAGGTAATAATTAATCCCTTCCCTCCCCAGCAAAAATCCACTCAGCTAATATTAAATAAATTAAAACAAAATACAAACATATCATAATACCAAAATAAAAAGGAAGAAAGTCCACTGAATAGTCTGCTATTCTTGATTAATGTCCTTCTGGGTCAGTTCCAGATGCCTCTACTGGGTAAATACTGAATTCTTTACCTTGGGATTTAGTAATTTTATATCACATGTATTAGTACTACATTGTCTCAGTCTAAAATGGTGCATGCTATTTGCAGCTCACTACAAGACATATAAGGGAGCAAGAGAATCACCAAGGGCACATCACACCAGTGCTCTATAATTTATACTGTCCTCTGTTACCTTCCTATGCCAATTTAAGGTGCTGTTTTGTTTTGTTTTTCTACTGGGACACTATAAAAACCTGAGACTGGGTTGCTTGTACCTTCCCTGATGCTTCCCTGATGTTTTTAAACACAACAAATAGAAGTAACCTTGGAAAGCTGTGAGCCTGAATGGAGGAAGAGCAGGAAGGAGGGTCAGGTAACCCAACTCCACCTCCAACATTTTCCTCTGCTTTTCTTCCCATCTGTACATCTGGGTGAAATGTGGTGATTGGGTCAATTTTCAGTATTAATGGCAAACACAGGATATACAAATATGGATTTATCCAGTATTCAAAGAGCCCCGGTGCCTTAAATCCAGAGTTAAGGCAATCTTGTGTTGGCTCAAAGTCCACAAAGCCAGGAAATTGAAAGCTCAGGCCTTAACAGATGGGCACCATGATGCTGTGCAGTGTTACATTGTATTTGCTTACAAGTTTCCATGCTCCAACATTTTGCTTTGACCCTTCAGACTCAAATCCAAACAGGGAGATTGGAGTACCTGGGATCAGAAAATATACCCTTGATTGTCCTATCCTATATTGCCCTATGAAATCCTGAGCATGAATGCATTACAGGAATCCTCTTGTAGGTTTACCAGTTTGTTGCTTACATCAGATGCTAGTAGGGTGGCTTAAATAATGAGGAGTATCCCTCTTTCAGCATCCCTCACTGTCCTCTTGCAAAGACTTCCAAGAGCAGTCATGCTGGAGGACACCTTGCTTAGGAACGTAAACTCCTCAGTCGAGCTAAGTGACTTTATGTATTATTAATATAGATTTGGGTCATCATGTTGCAGTTCCAAATCCAAAATCAGGAAACTTAAAGTTCCAGGTCATTCACTCTTTTTATAATGGACCTTATCAGATGGGAGGAATTTCTCTTTATTGCGAATGGAGCCAATTGGAGCCAATTGGAATTCACGTGAATTCGCTAGTTTAGCGAATTTATGTGAATTCAAATTGCATTCGGAATGCATTCAGAATGACTTCCCATTACCCGAAAATGATCCCCCATTGCCTGAAATTGTGTGAGATACTTTAAATCACAATAACGAAAAACCCATGATTGTGTTCGGAATGACTTCCCTTTTGCCCGAAATTGCGTGAGGTACTTTAATTCACAATAACGTGAAACTCCATGATTGTGTTCGGATTGCCATTAGATTATACTTCCAATTTCCAATGCCTGATAAGATCCAATGCCACATAAAGCACTCCTGTGTGCTGAGTCAGTGCACTTGGCCCTCCATAGCCACAGATTCTTTATCCATCAATTCATTTAAAAAAAAAGGCATTGCAAAAAGCAATGCCTTTTTTACACACACAGTATATATAATATCTAAACTATCTAGTCAGTGAGCTGCTTTTCGCTGACGATGCTGCCCTAGTTGCCCATATAGAAGCAGCTCTGCAGCGCCTAACATCCTTCTTTGCAACGGCTGCAGAGCTGTTTGGGCTGGAAGTCAGCCTGAAGAAAACGGAAGTTCTCCACCAGCCTGCACCACAGGAAGAGCACCACGTCACCATAGGCAAATCTGTACTTAAGTCTGTTCAGCAGTTCACCTACCTGGGAAGTATCATCTCCTCAGACACCAAGATCGACAAAGAGATAGATCACAGATTAGCAAAGGCATATAGTGCATTCAGAAGGCTTCACAAAAGAGTCTGGAGTAACAAATACCTGAGGCGAAGCATGAAAATCAGTGTGTACAGAGCCATTGTACTGTCCATTCTCCTCTATGGGTCTGAAACATGGGTCACCTATCGCCAACATCTACGACTCCTCGAACGCTTTCATCAGCACTGTCTATGCACAATCATAAACATACACTGGACTGACTATGTGACGAATGTTGCTGTCCTGGAGCAAGCAGAGATCACCAGCATTGAGGCCATGCTACTGAAAACGCAGCTGCGCTGGGCAGGGCATGTTTCCAGGATGGAGGACCACCACCTCCCCAAAATAGTACTCTACGGTGAACTCACCACGGGTCAGCGTAAGAGGGGCACCCCAAAGAAGAGATACAAGGACTCCTTGAAACAACATCTGAAGCTTGGCCAAGTTGATCACCAACAATGGTCTGCTCTGACCTCACATCGGGAGGCATGGAGACATACTATCCATAATGCTGCAGCCTCTTTCGAGAACTCACGCCGAACAAATCTTGAAGTGAAACGACAATGCAGAAAGAACCACAAATTGGAAACATCAACCAAGGAGACTTTCTGCTGTGCTTTCTGTAACCGGACTTGTTTATCTCGGATCGGCCTTTTTAGTCATCAACACGTTTATAGTAAGCGTGGGACGAGTCCTTCCTGAATCTTCGTTAGCGAAGAAAAGCCAGAGAGAGAGAGATAATATCTGCAAGATATCTCCTTAAGTGTGCATATGCAATTATAGGTATACAAAAATCCAAAATCATCATCATCATCATCAAAAATTCCAAACACATCTGGTCCCAAGAATTTCCCATGAAAGAGACTCAACCTGGGATCAGCAAATATTGGGAGAAAGGAGGGAAATATGGAAGCCGAGTTGGGTCCCAGCCTGGAAGAAAGGTGACATAAAAATGAAATATGTCAGCCCCTTTTACATGGTACAAAACACCCACCTTTTAGATCAGCTTTAGTAGAAGGAGCACAATTTATGGTAGCTTGTTCCACCTTTCACTTTCAGTGGCAGTTTCGTACAGTTGTAGAGTAGCAAATATTACAAATATCTAGCCTAACTGAGAGCCAGATCTTCTAAATGGCAACAGGTCTTAGAAGTCTTTCCCAGCCTTTCTACTCAGATCTTTTTACCAGAGATACCTGAAACTGACCCTGGGTCCTTCTGCATGCAAAATACTATAGCTGTTGATCTACAAGAATGTATAAGGAAAAATATGGACACCACAACACCATATGACCTGAAAACAAGATGAATTAACTAGAGACAAGTCCCCTTCTTTTAGCCCTTGTGTGGTGTGGGAGGAAAAATTTAAAGACTAGCTTCATAGAATCATAGAATCATAGAGTTGGAAGAGACCACAAGGGCCATCCAGTCCAACCCCCTGCCATGCAGGAACTCCAAATCAAAGCATCCCCGACAGATGGCCATCCAGCCCCTGCTTAAAGACCTCCAAGGAAGGAGACTCCACCACACTCCGAGGGAATGTGTTCCACTGTCGAACAGCCCTTACTGTCAGGAAGTTCTTCCTAATGTTGAGGTGGAATCTTTTTTCCTGTAGTTTGCATCCATTGTTCCGCGTTCTAGTCTCTGCAGCAGCAGAAAACAAGCTTGCTCCCTCCTCAATATGACATCCCTTCAAATATTTGAACAGGGCTATCATATCACCTCTTAACCTTCTCTTCTCCAGGCTAAACATCCCCAGCTCCCTAAGTCGTTCCTCATAGGGCATGGTTTCTAGACCCTTCACCATTTTAGTTGCCCTCCTTTGGACTCACTCCAGTTTCTCCACATCTTTTTTGAATTGTGGTGCCCAGAACTGGACACAGTATTCCAGGTGGGGCCTGACCAAAGCAGAATAGAGTGGCACTATTACTTCCCTTGATCTAGACGCTATACTTCTATTGATCCAGCCTAAAATAGCATTGGCTTTTTTAGCTGCTGCATCGCACTGTTGACTCATGTTCAACTTGTGGTCTACATGGAGTGGTCCTGTTCCATGCCTTTATTCAGAATCAGAAAAGAAAATATATCTACACATATTTAAACCCTTTATGTAATATCTAGTCTAACCCTAATGAAAATGTTGAGTTGGACACTTGTTGTTATCATAGGCCCTATTCAGATGTTGTTGTTTTTAGTGTGACTGTTCAAATAATCTGACTCACACATTCTGGTTTTGTTGTTCATGCTTTTTTTTTTTAAAAAAAAAAATCAAAACTGCATCTATACATATCTCTGAGAGTTCTGTTGCTCATGTGTGTCAGCACTGTGCAAAAAGACGAAGTCAATGATGCGGATGTATTCAAAACACATTCAAGGCATGCAGAGTTTTATCCTGGTTTATCCCAGGTCTAGTCACATTGGTTATTCACAAAGCTGATAATGCAAATCTTTTGGGGATTTTTTTACGGAGGAACCCTGATATCTGAGAAGGAGCCCTTCTGGCGCAGTGGTTAAAATGCTAGTACTGCAGCCACAACATTATGAGTTCAATCCCAGGCAGGGCTCCAAGGTCCACTCAGCCTTCCATCTTTTAAAAGGTTGCTAAAATGAGTACCCAGCTTGGTAGGGACAATTGGCTTACACATTGTAAACCATTTAGGGAGTGTCAGTTCACTGATAAGTAGTATGGAAATGTACTTACTATGGCTATCCCAGGTTAAATTGGGGGGGTGGGGTGTCAGCTCCCCTAAAAACTTAATTTGATGCATTTGAAATGCATGTGAAAAAACATAAGATTCAGCCCACATTCTAATATGCAATTACGTGAAACCCCATGATTGTGTTTGGAATGACATCCCATTTCCTGAAATTGCGTGAGATACTCTTATATGCAATTACGTGAAACCCCATGATTGCGTTCGGAATGCCATTGCATTATACCCCCAAATTCTGTCGTAAGATAAACTCCTCAGTCTGCATGGGAGAAGGCAAGGTAAGTAAAGATGGCTGTTTGTTATTCATTACCCTATTCATCTATTGCTGTTATACTTGTGGATGACCATAGAGCAAGTGGCAGGCTTCTACTACCAAAAACTACAGACAATGCTAGAACTTGAACATTTGTCTCTTCACAGTTTAACTGCATTGCCATAAGTCTTATGCCTGAGTAACGTGATCTCCTTTTTTTGATAAAATCACCAGTGCCCTATGAGGATAGATTTAAGGAGCTAGGTATGTTTAGCTTGGAGAAGATGCGGTTAAGAGGTGATATCATAGTCATGTTTAAGTATTTGAAGGGGTGTCACATTGAGGATGGAGCAAGCTTGGTTTTTGCTGCTCCAGAGACTAGAACATGGAACAATGGATGCAAACTACAGGAAAAGAGATTCCACCTCAACATTAAGAGGAGCTTTCTGAGAGTAAGAGCTGTTCAACAGTTGGAACACACTTCCTCAGAATGTGGCGGAATCTACTCCATTGGAGGCCTTCAAACTGAAGCCGGATGGCCATTTGTCGGGGATACTTTGATTGTAATTTCATACATAGCAGGGGGTTGGACTGGATTGCCCTTGTGGTCTCTTCCAACTCTATGATTCTATGACTTAAATGAGCAACATTTATTCTTGCATTTATAATACAATATGTTGAATGTTTTGTGATTTTGTCCCTCAGCAAACCTCTATTCATGCATTAAACTAACCTGGTTTCAAAAGGAACAGAATGGATTGAAGAATGAGGGTGCCCAAAGGGACTTCCACTCTCCCCATGGCAGTACAGAAAGGTATGGGCCATCACAAATTTGTCTAGGGCCTTGTGTGGTGTGGTGAACATTTCTTTTCAAACATGATCCTAGAAAAATACAGCTTAGCAACTCCTGCCTGCACATTTTTCAGATCCTAAATCTGAATTAAATTTCCTGCCACCTAGAGCATGTGTGAAATTCAAAACAGAGCCCTGCAGGCTATATTGCTTAGCTCCCCTATGCTAGAAATTTGAGATGAAATTTAAAACAACAACAACAAAATAGTGGCAATAATGAAAAAGAATAAAGGAGAGTTCCAGACATGAGGCTATTATTCTTCCTGAATTCATTGGAATCTGTGATGGGCACAATAAGTGCTCGGGAGGTGTTCATGTAATGAGGTTACCAAATGCAAACAGATGCAGGGGGCAGAGCTAAGGTTACCTTTTCTTTGAACATGATTTGGGATGGCCAAGGGTGTTCTCCACAACATGCCATTTGTGTTTGGTTTTGATTTTTTTAAAACAAAAAAACAAAAACCTCCCCTCTCTTTAAAATGACATCAGTGAAGGGGTGTTAGGAAGGCAAAATCTGTGCAAAAAGTGATTTATATTAATCAAATCTACTCACATATTTTGCTGGAGGTTTTTTTAACTTGATGACTAACCATATTTGACCTGTATTATCAGTGGTCCAAAGATTATTTGATATGTCAAAGTCATCAAAGCCACAATCAACAGGTCACAATTTTTTTGCAGACAGTGGGTAGAATTTACACAAATAGATCCACTGTGGTGGTACAACAACAACCACCACCACCAATTCTTACCCACCTCTCTCCATGGACTGAAGTGGGGAGCAACAGCAAATAAACAATACACAACATCTGTATGGCAGGGGGTTGGACTGGATGGCCCTTGTGGTCTCTTAGAACTCCATGATTCAATTAAACCACATTAATTAAAACATGCAACAGTTTTAAAAGATTGTGGCCTTGATGACTTTGACACATCAAACAAATAAGACAATTCTTATCTAGCATTATCTAGCATTGTCTGTAGTTCCTGGTAGCAGAAACGTGACACCTGCTCTATGGCTAAACATTCTAAATCAGTACACATTTAAAATGCACCATTTAAAACTCACAATTTAAAAATCATCTGGATAAGCCTGCCAGAAGAAACTGGTCTTCAAAGGCTGCTTTATATCTGGACAATGTATTCAGCTGTTGAATCTTTCCAGGTAGGTCATTCCACTGTCTAGGGGCAGCTGAAGAAATAGGGGGTTGAAGATACGATGTGTATCTTCACATATTTCACATTCTTTTAAAAAAATAAAACAAAACAACCATGGGCAGTTACATTTCTGTGCTAAGCATGGAGCGGGGAGCACTCTCCACCCCAGTTCAGAAAAATAAGGGGATACAATCGTGGCTCTTTACTCCCCTCTTCTTCATAGAGGTTTCTGAAAAGCAACAAAGGGATCAGCTGCCAGGAAAGTGAGCTGGGCATGAGACATACGTGAGATGAAGCCAATCTACTCCACTCCCTTTCCCTTTCCTTGGAGTTTCCTTAAGTAAGACAGAAAAGGGGAGCAGTGATCAGGATGGGCTGATGGTAGGTGCTACTTCCTTTGGAAAATGCAAAGTTGGCCTCAAAAGGGTAACCTTGCTAGTCTGCTGCCCCAGAGGAAAGGGATGGGAAATAAAAAAATGACTCCAAGAGCCCCTTTAAGGACCTTATCAGATGGGAGGAATTTCTCTTTATTGCGAATGGAGCTAATTGGAGCCAATTCGAATTCACTTGAATTCGCTAGTTTAGCCTACGTGAATTCCAATTGCATTCAGAATGCATTCAGAATGACTTCCCATTACCTGAAAATGACCCCCCCCATGGCCCGAAATTGCGTGAGATGCTTTAATTCGCAATAACGTGAAACCCCATGATTGCATTCAGATTGCCATTAGATTATACTTCCAATTTCCAATGTCTGATAAGGTCCTAAGACTAATTGTTTTATAACTCACATTTGAGGATGAATGAAAAGAAAAAAGGAAGAGGAAGGGATGAAGAGGAATCTGTAACCCCTTTAAAACTTATGATATATTTTAGCATGATCTTTTGTTGGAATCAATCCACTTCCTCAGTCATTGCATCTGAGGAGGTGAATTGATATTCACAAAACCTCATGCTAAAATAGATATATCAGTAAGTTTTAAAGGGTTTATAGATTCCTCTTTGCCCTTTCCTCTTCCTTTTTTCTTTTCATTTGTCCTCAACTGTGAATGATAATTTTCCTTTTTCAGCATTTTTTTCTTCTCTGTAGAATGGCAAGTTCCAGTGGAAATTAAAAAAAGAAAAAAGAGGGGGTGAGTTATCCAATGCTCATGAAGTAGCCTATATGACCAGATTCACTGTTTTAAAAATGTATCTATCCCATCTTGAAGCAAAGATAGAGTAGAAGCAGAAGAGTAAATCTGCCCACCAGATTTACCAGTCACATAAGACTAGGGGGTTTATCAGACAGGAGGAATTTCTCTTTATTTTGAATGGAGCCAATTGGAGCCAATTCAAATTCACGTGAATTTGCTAATTTAGTGAATTTACGTGAATTCCAATTAAGTTCGGAATGCATTCAGAATGACTTCCCATTACCTGAAAATGACTGCCCATTGCCCGAAATTGTGTGAGATGCTTTAATACGAAATAACCTAAAACCCATGATTGCATTCGGAATGAATTCCCTTTTGCTCGAAATTGCGTGAGATACTCTAATACTAGCTGCTGCCACCTGAGTCAGGAAAATGGTAGCCATTCAGCACTCCCATTGCCCTGTGGCTGTAGTGGCATTTGTGGTGGTACCTGCAGTACTGCCTGTGTCTGTGATGATGCTGGCAGTGATGGTTATGGTTGCTGTGCCAGCTGCTGCTATGGAGATACCTACTGCGGCGGCTGCACTCCAAACAGCCCCACTCAAGGGCCTCAGTCTTCTGGCTACCCAGCTATCTCCATCTGTCTCCAACAGGAAAAGTTGCACAAAACCACTCAGCATTTTTGCCTCCTCTTGAAGTTGCCACAGTTCAGTTTCCAGACCCTCTTCCCCTAAGCTTCTTAAAAGGTGACCAATACTCACATCCCAATCCAAGAGATGTCCAGCTCTCTGACAGTATCTTGCATTTACAGAGGAGGATGACCCCACCAACGGCAGGGTGGCTCCCAGGGTACATGCATTCATGAATGCCAACACATCCCACCAGGGTTTGGGCACCCTTGTCCTCACTCCACTTTCTATGGGGCAGCTGCTCTCATCTTCTGCTCTGCTTCCTTCTCCTCAGGGTCAGTTTCTGGATTCTATTCAGCGTTTGCTACTTCTATTTTTTTTTTTTTGTCTTGTCATCAGACAAATGTACGTTGCACTGATTTAGAATAGCAGGAGTCCAGACAAACTTTTGTGTACAGGATTGCTTCAGTTCAGAAATTCAGGCGTCAGTATTTAAATAAAAAAAAAAAATGCTATTCAGAAACCAGAGATGTTTCCAGCAGACTTACATTGTCAGTACTGAAGTACAAGCAGTTAAACAACATGGCTAAAATACATAACAATTCAAACTTGGCACAGGCTTACACTCTATTTGCCCATCAATCAAAACACTTCCACATTCTCCATTTACCAGGGTTCCTTCCTTCCAACCCTGTACCAGTCATTCTCAAGAAACTGGCCTTGAAGCTCCCAGTGTAATCTCTACTCCACATACATCTGCTCCTTAAACATTCAGAGGAATGTAGACAGCCAACATCATCAATAATTTGTGACAACACATCCCATCCTCCAGTACTTAATTAATTCAGCATTAAAATACTACAAGCAAGCCAAGAATATTTCTGTCTATACAACATGGAAGGCAATCTGTCAGACCTGGGTCCTAACAGTGGCATTATTGCCTCTAGATACACTTGTTAGTCTAGGCACTATACTCCTATTGATGCAGGCTAGAATCACATTGGCATTTTTAGGAGCCCTACCACCCTGGGACGTGGAGGGCTCCATGGTTAAGCTGCCAATTCTGATTATTGGAAGGTTTAAAGTCCAAGGCCTGAGTACTGCATGATGAGGTGACATCCTATCACTAGTCCCAGCTTCTGCCAACATAGCAGTTTGAAAGCATGCAAATACAAGTAGATAGATAGGTAGTACTTCTCAGTGGGAAGGTAACAGTGTTTGGTGCAGTCATGCTGGCCACACGATCATCTGAGCAGTCCTCAGACAACACTGGCTCTTCAGCTTAGAAACGGAGATGAGCACTGCCCCCTACAGCTGGTTACGACTAGACATTCATGTTGACACTGTTGACTCATGTTCAGCTTGTGTTCCACTAGGACTCCTAGATGTCTTTCACATGTACTACCACCAAGCTATGAGGCACCTATCCTATATCTATGCATTTAATTTTTTTAATTTTTATTTTTTATTTTTGCCTAGGTGCAGTACCTTATCTTTCTCATGCAGGAACTCTCAATCAAAGCATGCCTGACAGATGGCCATCCAGCCTCTCTTTAAAGACCTCTAAGGAAGGAGACTCCACTACACTCCAAGGGAATGTTTTCTACTGTCCAACAGACCTTACTGTCAGGAAGTTCCTCCTAATGTTGAGGTGGAATCTCTTTTCCTGGAACTTGTATCCATTGTTCTGGGTTCTGTTCTTTGGAGCAGCAGAAAACAAGCTTGCTCCCTCCTCAATATGACATCCCTTCAAATATTTAAACAGGGCTATCATATCACCTCTTAACCTTCTCTTCTCCAGGCTAAACATCTCCAGCACCCTTAGTTGTTCTTCGTAGGGCATGGTTTCCAGACATTCCACCATTTTAGTCGCCCTCCTTTGGACACGCTCCAGTTTCTCCACATCCTTTTTGAATTGTGGTGCCCAGAACTGGACACAATATTCCAGATGGGGCCTGACCAAAGCAGAATAGAGTGGCACTATTACTTCCCTTGACTCTAGACACTATACTTCTATTGATGCAGCCTAAAATTGCACTGGCCTTTTTGCTACCTCATCACACTGTTGACTCATGTTTAACTTGTGGTCTACTTGGATTCCTAGATCCCTTTCACATGTAGCTTCCTTCATCCAGGTGTCCCCCATCCTATATCTAGGCATTTCATTTTTCTGCCCTAAATGCAGTAACTTACATATTTCAGCATTGAATATCATTTTGTTAGCTTTGGCCCAGCTTTCCAGTTTACTCAGGTCATTTTGAATTTTGATCCTGTTCGTTGGGGTGTTAGCTATTCCTCCTAATTTGGTGTCATCTGCAAATTTGATAAACATAACCCCAATACTGTCATCCAAGTCATTAATAAAGATGCACTGGGTCCAGGACAACACCCTGTGGGACCCCACTGGTCACTTCTCTCCATGATGAAAAGGAGCACCCTTTGTTGAGTACCATTGTTGAGCACTCTTTGTGGGTCCAATATGCTTGTGAATGGACAGCCTTATTTGAAACACTCTTTTGTTAGCTTTGGTCCAGCTTTCTAATCTATTAAGGTTGTTTGAATTTTTATCCTGTTCTTTGGGGTGTCACTTGCAAATTTGATAAGCATGCCCTCTGTTATTTAATCCATGTCAATGATAAATATGTTGAATAGCAAACTGAGCCCAGAACAGATCCCTGTGGCCATTGATGAAGACCCTTTGGGTTTGGTTGTTCAACCAGTTACAAATCCACCTAATGGTTGCATTCTCTAGCCTAGATTTTACTAGGGTTTTTCAAGGATATAGTGGGGAAACTTGTCAAAGGCTTTACTGAAATTGAGATACATTACATCCACAACATTCCCTTCATCTGAAAAAAAATTGAAAGATCTATGAAGCAGATTGCTATTGATGGATTTCAGGTTAAAAAAAATCCAAATCTTTAAACAGGGAACCATCAAATTCAACAACCATTACAATCAGCACAGCTGGACTGGTGCGAATTGAATTCATTTCCTTTTAAAGAATACATATTTTCTGAAACTTATGTACTAGCCACTAGGGTGCAGTAACATACATGCTGCATTCAGGCCCTACAGTGACTCTGGTAGACAGCTAAATGTTTTTCATGCATTCATTTGTAGAAGCAAAAAAGATCACTTAGAAAGTTTCCTGGTAAAACTTTGGGAGAAAAATATTGTGAAATACATTATGAGGTAATTGTTTTGTAAATAATTGTTTTGCAAACAAAACAAGTAATACTAGCTTACATTTAGAATGAAGAACAAAATGAAGTCTGGCACATTAAAGATTTAACAGATTTATTGTAGCATAAGCTTCTGCGGCCTAGAGTACACACAAACACACTCCAGTTTATTGGTTTACAGTTAGTTAATTTAAGCTGACCCTTCTTATTTCTAGCATGCGTAAGCATCAGTTCTTGCTGCTTCCTGATGATCTCTGTGACTCACATGCTTGAGAGAGCCTTATTTGGAACACTCTAGAGCAAAGCAAAGTTTTGGTGGAAGCTCATCCATATTCCATGCTTGTGGTGCTTAAAAGAGCATGGCCCCACATATTTATGCTAAATTCTTTTTTGCCCACTACAACCACCTTGAGTTTGGGGAGATTATCTCAGTCTTTGTGAGCTTCTGAAGCATTTTACATTTATGTTCCTTCCCCCCCCCCCCCCCAATTTTTGTTCTCTATGTAGCTGCAGCCCCAGTCTCTGAAGCTTGGTGAACAGGCTCAGCTAACAGGAGTGTCTTGCATGGGTGTGAAGGAAGAGACAGCAAAAGGTGAGTTTGGGGTTAAACCTCCCCAGTCCCTGACAGTCTATTGGGAGAGTTTGGGCCAGTACAGATCAGCACTAAAACCATACCTTCCGGTGGCTGGACTGGCTTGAGAGTGTGGCATACACATGCCGCATGCTCCGACAACATCCTGAACGTGCCCAGACAACATCCTGAACGTACACATCAGCCGGCTTTCTAGCATCTTGGGAACATGGTGGTTACATGCCCCACACCCCCAACATACCAGGAAGCCACCACGGAAGAGCCACTAAAGGCAACTCCACAGCACCACAGCAAATTGGGGCCACAGCATGTGGCTGCTATGGCCCCAATCCATCTTCGGGTGGGGCAGCTTCATGCCACCCCATCCAGGCTGTTTATTTTGGCCCTTTGTTGGGTCAAGGGTGGGAGTCAGTTGGGGTAAGGCTGTTTGGTTTGTTTGAGCCTAGTGAAGGCTTGCTTGCTTGTGTATGCATTCTTGTCTATTGTTCTATTGTAGTTTTGTTACCTTGAGTCTCTTGAGTCAAAGCTGATTGTAAGATGAGTGAAAGTGTGATTGTGTGCTCATTAGCACTCTATTGTTCTATGGGGTCTAACCCAGGTTGCTTCCTGAGCACGTGGTCTCAGGGAGGCAGGACTTTTGCTCATTGGAAGTGTGTCATTGGTGATTATCAGACAGAGGATGGGAGCAAAGCCCATCCTTATCCCATCCATGACAGTGATCTCGTGAAAGACATTTTCACATGTCATAAACCTGTCAGTGAAAGGGAATTGCATTAACGGGCTTTTCCATTGATGCAAAATGAAGGGAATGGATGATACAATTCCACTTCACTGATTGGACGATGACAGGATCAATGCAATGTCATCTGAAAGTCCTTCTCGTGGCTGTGTGGGAAGGATGAGATAAGGACAGGCCAAGGACATCCCATCCCCTGTGCGATATCTCCAGGACGTGGCTGAAGGAGAAGCTAGCAACCACCAGCTATCTATACAGATGCAGCCCTAGTCTCTGGAGCTTGACAAACAATCTTGGAAAACAGGGGTCTTTCACATGGGTGTAGAAGGGACAGAAGAAGGTGAGCTTAGGGTCTGTAGGGTTAAACCTTCCCAGTCCCAAAGAATATTTTAGGAGAGTTTGTTGGGATAAAAGTGAGGGTCAGTTGGGGTAAGACTTTTTGTTTGTTTAGCGGAGGCTTGCTTGCTTGTGTGTGCATTAGTATTAACTTTTCTTTTTTCTCCTTTCACATGTAATACAGCATTTTAAAAACATTTATTCATTTCACTTTCACAAAAAATACTAAAGCAACAACACCAGCAAAATGTTCACACAGAGTTAGGATATGAGTTAACAGGAAAACACATATAAGGGATGCTTAACAAACAGTTCCATTGGGTTAGTTATCTAGATGGTATTGTACTATTACAGTTAATACAGAAATTCACTGAGAGAGCCTTTCATGGTGGGGTCAGGTTCAAGCAGAAAGTGTCTCTCCATAAATCACCAATACCTGATGGGGAAATGTGATGTGGCAATGATCAATATATATTCCCTTTCACAAAAAGGAGATACAAAAGACTGCAATAATTGCAGGGAAATTGCACTAATTTCCCATGCTTATTGGAGCACACCAGAGAATTCCAGAAAAAATATCGGCATGTGTTTCACTACTTACAGCAAAGCTTTTGACTGGTTAGATCACAAAAAGTTATGGAATGCTCTTAAAGAAATGGAAGTGCCACTACATCTAATAGTCTATACTTAGAATAAGAATGGTTTCCAATTGACAAAGAGGACAGGAAAGTATGCATTTTCCCACAGAAGCCAAAAAAGATAAGGAAGCATTTAAGAATACAAATGAGAAAGGCATGTGCTTTCCCTGGTGGTAGAGATAAATTATTCATGCTTAATTTTGGATGAGAGTACAACAATATAAAGGTAAGAAAAGAAAATTGTTAAATATCAGGTTGATTTGGAACTGGCCAGTATTTTATGTTTTTGTGGTTTGTTGTTAACTGCCTTTGGACGTTATCAGATGACGAAAATTGGAAGTATAATCCAATGGCAATCCGAACACAATCATGGGGTTTCACGTTATTGCATATGAGTGTATCTCATGCAATTTCGGGCAACAGGAATTCATTCCGAATGCAATCATAGGTATTAGAGTATCTCATGCAATTTCAGGCAACAGGAAGTCATTCTGGACGCATTCCGAATGCAATTAGAATTCACGTAAATTCGCTTAACTAGCGAATTCACGTAATTGCGAATTGGCTCCATTCAAAATTGAGAGAAATTCCTCCCATCTGATAACGTCCTTTGAGTCAACCTCAACTAATGGTGACACTATGGATGAGAGTGAGACATCTCCATGTCCCCGTATCCTCAACCACTAAGCTCCTGCAGGTTTATGCCCATTACCTTCAGATTGAGTCTAACCATCTGGTATGAGGTCTTCCTCTCTTTCTACTGCTTTCTATCTTTCCTAGCATTAGTGTTCAGTGTCCTATCTTTACCCTTTAAGATCTTGTCTAGTTCTTTCATGGCTACCCTTCCCAATCCTAGTCTTCTTCCGATTTGTTGACTGCAGTCTTTGTTGTGATCAATGTTTGATCCAAAGTGTGGAAAACCTTTTAACTATTTTGAGTTCCTCATAATCTAGGATGAATTCATGTAGATTTTCCGTGGTCATTATATTTGTTTTCTTCATGTTCAGTGTTAAGCCTAATTTAGCACTTCTTTCATTGACTTTAATAATTGTCCCAAGTCTTTTTTGTTTTCTGCTCTTAAATGGTACCATCTGTATATCTTAGGTTGTTGACGTTCCTCCTTCTTCACTCCTGCCTTTCAGTCTAAACCTTCTCTGTGTATAATATTTTCTGTATATGAGTTGAACAAGTAGGGTGATAGAAGGTGGCTTTTCTGTTCCTTGAACTATTTCATGCAGCCAGACTAATTTAAAGGGTTCAATTTGGAAGCAAATGGTATGATATGCATTTAACACTGGACATTATCACATGGGGGTAAAGGTGAAAGACAAAGGTAAAATCCAGAGATAATCATGCAATCACGGGGAAGATTTTCACACGGTGTGCAAAATCTGAATTTCTCCCAAGAAAAGCCAACAATTGAAGAGGAATAAACCATTCACAGGATATCCTGTGAATAGCCTTACCAATAACATGATTGAAATGCAATCGTGAATGTGTGAAAGGCAATCACACTTAGTTTGTGCTAATGGGGAAGCAATTTGGGCATTTTGAAGGGGCAGGGCTAAACTAGTTGAAATGGCTACAGGATCGGACAGGATTTACAAACAGCTGCAAGCAGCAGCCAGGGCTATTTACAGTTTAAATGGCTAGAGGACTGGTCTAGGAAGTTTTTGTATTTACAAGCGGCTGCAGGCAGCAGCCAGGGCTATTTAAAATTTAAATGGATTCACACTGGCCACCCACTGGGAAATTTAAAATGGAAATGGCACACGTGCAAAATAATCCGTTCCTATGTTACATTGATTCAATCACTGATATGTCCGGAAAGCAATTGTGCAATTCTAGGGCTTTTGACTTGTGTTTCATGTGAAAGTGAAAGTATGAATATATAGAGCACTATAGCGCTGTTGGTTTCCCCCCCTCTTTTCATTACCATGATGGTTGCTGCATTGGCCCTAGTGTGATAATGTTCATAGTATACCTCAGGAGAGTATACTATATTCTCCTCCCAAGCTTTTCTCATATTTGAATGTATCATACCTACTTGCTGCCACTGTAATGTTTTCTCTTGCCCCATGTCCACACTACATATCACCTGCTTGTCTGCCTGAGTTACTGCTCTTAAAACAGATCAAGAAAAATCTAGTGTTAGTGTGTTCAGAGTTAAACATGAAGTGTTGTGGTGGGATACATCCTTTCTAAGGTTGTCAGAGGGTATAATTCTGTTAAATACCACTAGACTCTTACCAGATTAATCTTCAGCCACAAGAACAAATAGCAGATTCAGCTCTCAAGCTCAAACGCCAGTAGTGCCTCATGTGTGCCCTTTCCTCCACATAAGTAAATATCAGTCATATACTGTTGCATTTAAGAACAATAGAAGAGGCAAAACCAATGTACCATACACAATTCTGGGTGGTCAGACCTTCACTATAGGGAATCTGTACTCTGGGCAAAGAAGCCTGATTCTCACCACATTATCCTGCCCCATGCCTTGAGAGCACTTGGTTCCTATGATATAAGTGATACCTCCACTCCCAATTGCTTCCCAATATTTCAGTTCAGTGGTGGAAGTGATGCTTAAAGGCCATGAAGCCATGTGCCAAGGCCCTTGATATCCACTGGGAAAAATCCATGGATGCTCAAGTCCCATTACATACAGTGCCACAGTAAAATAGTGTCCATTAAATAAAATAGCAAAATCAAGATTTGCTTTTTGGAATATATATATATGTGTGTGTGTGTGTGTGTGTATTTTCAATGGTTGAATCTGTGGATAAGAAATCCATGGATATGGAGGGCCGACTGTACTTACAGGCTAAGCAGTTAGAGTAGGGACTAGTTAACATATACATGGTCCGCTAGATCTCACAGGAAATCATAAGCAGCAGTGCACTGGGTTAAACTGGTCAGACTGGCTAAATAGCTTTCTCCTCTCCGCTGGATGCAGCTGTAGAGGCGGGTAGCTTTCCGTCCACAGCAGCATCAGGATCTGGGAGTGAGAGGCAGCTGCCATTCTCTTTGGTGGGAGCTGCAGAAGCTGTAGAAAGCATGTCAGAGGTGCCAGAACGTGGATGCAAAGAAAGTGGAGAGAATGAAGTCACTGTAACAGGAACTGTGGTCTGCCTGTCCATCTGTCTGTCAGCATGAGGTTCTGAGTCAATAAATACCAGTCAAAATGTGTGAGTTCTGCTGACCCACCATCCCGCTCTCTGTCTCTAGGGAAAATAAACAGGGATTTGGGAGTATTAAAGCTGTTGTGCCTTCTTCAGAGCTACCATTGTATTTGTGTTTTGAGTCAAATAATACTCAGTAGTGTTAAGTCCTCAGGACTTTTCAGGAGTTCCTTAGTTATTATAGGACAACCTCTTCACTGCAAAAGAGGGCAGGAGGGTGTCTTTCTGCAAGGGTGTTTTATTTCGTATCTACACACTATAGTCAATGTAGTGCTAATTACATTATAGCCATATTGCTGCTCTCTCCTCAAAATCTGTTGGCAAGGTGGGCAACTAACACTGATGATCCAAATGGGATGAAGCGGTGACTCTGCCATACTGGTACATTGTTACGGTAAATGAAGTGGTCCTTTGATACCTTTGGTATCTAAATGGTTCTTTTCACAAGAAACAGAAGAGTGACATTTCCACATTCACATTCCAGAATACTCTAATTATAGTCTGAAAGGGGGGCTTGCTCCTTTAAAACCTAAACTATGAAGCCTACATTATAACCACAAAAAGAAACAGAAAGCAGACACTTTTGGTAAATGGAGTGAGTTCAAGCATATATAAAATCTGAAGCCTGATCTACCAAAACTAACTATAGAATTCTTCTGCTCTTTACAGCCTTGATGCTTTGGAATTATTGGAAGAAATCTCTGAGAAGGGATATATTAACCTAGCACAGAGGTGGGAATTTCACAGCCACCAACTTTCCTCACCATGCTGGTTAGGCCTGAGGGGAACTGAAATCCAGGAAATAAAATTTAAACTCCATTAACAACACAAAAAGAATCCTCTTTTGAAATCCAGATTGTCTCTGTCCTGTGCAAGGCTACCCCCTTCTTTGGCAGAGAACACCGAATTTCTCAAGAAGTGTCTGTGTTGTTGCATTTGGAAAACCTTTAGATAAAACATGCCAAATGCAGTCCCAATATCTCTCTGTACCATCTTAACTGAGAACAATTATAACATCCTGACAAAATGTAGGCCTATGACTCCAACAACATCATCATTTTTCTTTCTTACTTTCTCCTGTTCGATTAGGAAAGAGAGCTGAACTAACTGTAGCAGAACTGGGCCTAGGATCAAGAAATGATGCAGGAGAGTTACTTATGAAATAAAGTTTATGAGGCCAGCCATTCACTCATTTCAAGCTTGCTAATCTTCAGGCAACCCAAATGATGACTGTATACATGGATGTATGAGATGATGATGATGATTTTTTACCCGCCTCTCCCCATGGATTGAAGTGGGAGATAACAATTAACAAACAAACAACATCACTTAAAACACATATCAATTTGAAAGGACAAATATGAGGTACACATATTAAAACAGTCCCTATCTAAAGTGCATTATTTAAAATTCACAATTTAAAAACCATCTGGATAAGCCTTCTGGATGAGACTGGCTTTTAATGCTCTTTTAAATTTAAATAGCATATTCAGCTGTCAAATCTCTTCTAGTAAGTTATTCCACACTCTAGGGGTGGCTGAAGAAAAAATCCTCTTGGTGACATTAGCCAAGCTAGTCCTGGCTAACTAGAGTAAATGTCTGGCAGAGGACTTGAATGTACAGGTTGGGTTGTATGGGAAGAGGCAATCCTGAAGGTAATATGGGCCCAAACCATATAGGGCTTTAAAATCAACACTATGTCTTTTACCCGGAAATTAAGTGGCATTTTGTTTATCATTTTCTTCTGTTAGTCTTTCCTCAGTTTATAAACCAACCATTTCCCAGGCTTATTTAGCAGACTCAAAAAGCTTACATTTAACATAACTTATTTTGAACAATAAAATCATCCAATCTCCAGTTAACATGTATTTTTCCTGCCTTTGAAGTACATCATAATTGGATTATGATCTGAAATAACCATAGGTAAATTATCAGTTTTAAACATTTTTGTAAAGACATTGACATCCCAAACACGGGTTCTTAAGAATAAACAATGTCTTTCCAGGGGAAAAATGTATTCCATGGATTTATCATATTCCGCTCTCCATCCGTTATTTAATCCAAAAGTGTCAGCAAAATCAGTTTCCCTTGATTTAGTTTAATGGCCTCCTCTAATTTTCTGCCCACTTATAGAGAGATTGTTCCATTAAAATCTCCCATTAATATCAAACTTTCAAAAAAAGTTCCAAGCAAAGTCTGTAAAACATTAGCAACAAATGTTGACCTATTCTCTGTAGTAGCATAAATTTTAACAGCAGGAATATTTCCTCCTTGAAAGTGAATCTGTATCCCATGTAGCTACCTTTTGTATCAGCAAAAACCTCTTCTGATAGGATTGATCTCATAAATATCGTAACTCCTTTCCCTTTTTAGCCACAGATGACACATATACTTGGTCTACTTTGGGATTATGTAAATATTTAATTTGTTGTTGTTGCCATTGTGTGCCTTCAAGTCATTTCAATTTTATGGCAATCCTCAAGTAAACCTATCATGGGGTTTTCTTGGCAAGATTTCTTCAGAGGAAGATTGTCATTGCTTTCCCCTGAGGTTGAGAACATGTCACACACTGAGTTTCAAGGTCACTCATTAGGTTCAATGCTGAGCGGGGAATCATACCCTTGTCCCAGAGTCACAGTCCAACCCTCAAACCACTATATCATACTGGTTCTCAGTTTTTAATTGCTGGATCTTTAATATGAGTTTCTTATAAACAAATGACATCCAATTTTTGTTTTTATAAAAAAATTGAAAAACTTAACTTCATTTTTGGGGAGAGTTTATTCTTCTAACATTCCATGAAATGTACTTGATCCATTCTTCATTAGAATCATAGAGTTGGAAGAGACCTCAAGAACCATCCAGTCCAACTCCTGCCATTCAGGAACACACAATCAAAGCACCCCTGACAAATGGTCATTCAGCTTTTGTTTAAAAATCTCAAAAGAAGGAGACCCCACCACTCTGCAGGGGAGTGTCTTCCACTGTTAAACAGTGAATGTTCTTCCTAATGTTGAGGTGGAATCTCTTTTCCTGTAGTTTGAATCCATTGCTCTGGGTCCTGTTATCTGAAAGAGCAGAAAGCAAGCTTGCTGCATCCTCAATATGACACACCTTTAATAAGACATAATCTCATATTGTCTTTAAGATTCTAGTTGGGATATCCTTTATAAATTCACTTCTTTTTGTCCTCAATAATCATCTTTTGTCTATCAGTAATACTTTTCTGCAGAACCAAACCTCTTACATATTTCCTTTAAAATAAACAACATCTCTTAGAAGTTTTCTCTGTGTTGCCACTTGCGAGTTTATTTTGAAAATTCAATCCACTTCTCTCTCCATCCTTGTCCAATGCCATGAATTCTGCCACTGCCACAGATTTATTCCACTTAAATTATTTTATCTTTTCTGGATATCCTCTAAAATTGAGAAAAAATTCTTTTTCTCTACGTTCCATCAAAGCCATAGTGACCAAGTCCTTCGTATGTTCTCTATCAGAAGCCTCTAATTTTTCAGTTCTCTCCCTTGGTTGTTTTATCCTCCTTGTCACTTGTGTCTGTGTTACAGTTCCTCAAGGAAGGGTTTGACTTCTCTTAACTCTTTGTTAAAAATCACATTTTATATCTTTCTTTACATTCACTTTTATCTTAGTCATCTAGTTTTTCAAATACTGCAGCTTGTCTAGTTTTTCAAATACTGCAAGTAAAGAAAAAGAAAGAAAGCCCTGGTGGCACAATGGTTAAATGCGGTGCTGTAGTCACTTAGTTTGATCCCAGCTAGGGGCTCCAGGGTTGACTCAACCTAGCATCCTTTCGAGGTCACTAAAATGAGTACCCAGCTTGCTGGGGGCAATGAGCTTATACATTGTAACCAGCTTAGGGACTGCTTAGTTCGGTATGAAGTAGTATAGAAATGTAGCTGCTATTGCTATTGTCTAAAATTCCTTGATTCCTATCTAATAATTTAGGTGACATCTTATTAGCCGATACTCTCCTTTGTCACTATTTCTATTTCCTTCTTCAGAAGGTTCACTCTTTATAAGGTTATCACATTAGTTAAATCTTTCAAAAAACTGACTTTCTTTTAAAAAAACACTTCTATTCTCCATAATTCTATATATATATATATATATATATGTCCAATAAATAGAAAAAGAGTGGAGAAAATATAAAAATAAAAATAAAAGGGTAAAAAAGGACAAAAAACCTACAATAAAGCGTAAAAACAAACCAAAAGAAAATATATTTAAATTTTAAAAACCAGCCTTTTAAAGTGAATAATAAATCACCATATAATGTTAATTCAAACAACAAACATGTATTAAAATTCCAAAACTCTGTAATCATAAAAAGAACACACACACACATATCAAAGTCAACGAATGAAATGTCCACCAAGGTTAGTTCCACAATCCAAAAGAGAGAGAGGGAAAGGACCAAAACGTACTGCAGAAATAATCCAGTGTCAGACTGCTTTAACTGCCCTGGCTTAATGCTAGGGAATTCTGGGAACTGTAGTTTTGTGAGACATTTATCCTTCTCTGTCAGACACCTCTGGTGTCACAATAAACTATAATACTAAGGCAGTGAAAGCAGTCTCAAACTGGATTATTTGTGTAGTGTGTTTTGGACCAAAAAGGAAAAAAAAAGGGGGGGGGGGGGAAGCAAGCATGAAAGAAAGAAAAAAATAAACATATCAATAGTGTCTCTGTTCACCAAATATTTAAAACCAGCTAATTCACATCCCAGGACAATTATATTTTATTTTGTTAAATTTTCTTTAAATAGAGAAAAAAAAAAACAATAGGAGAGATGTCAAGGATGATGGGAGTTGCAGCTTGTCTTATACTTGCTTTCACTCACCACCTTGTTATGCAGCGGAACAGAAGCTTTGATCTGTGGTTGTTGCTTCTTCTAAGCATGCAGAGCTTCTGAGATTAGGCTGAAGACCTTGACAAACTCTTTCAGCCTTCGCACTCCTCTCTCAGATATGTCTTCAAACGTCTCCTTGGATCTGGTAGCGATTGTATCTTCTCTTTCTCACAAGATTCCAGGCAACACAGTAGACTTGTATAAAAGATCTACTTTATTTAACTATATACACTAAATGCCCTTCACCATACAATCTTTGCTATATAACTCTATACAATGCTCAGTTCAACTATTCTCTACTATACTCCACAACTCCAAACTACTCCACAACACATTGGTATACAGTGTCATCATTTATAGTCACTTGTGGATGTTTTACACATTCTGATTGGTTCACAATGTTCATCCCATACTTAAGTCCAACCCAAGTATCATACTGTCTTGTACCTTAATTGACTCTCAGGTGTTACCAATATGTATCTTGTCATTTATCCTTGGCATATGTCCTTGGCTTCCAGGACTTCTAAATTACATTATCCTTTTCACCTGTGTAACTTCTCAATTGCTTTTGCTTAGTCATTTTGACTTTCACATACATATTTGATTTCTACTGTATATCCCATGTTGCATTTTCCTTA
Source organism: Urosaurus nigricauda (assembly GCA_034509955.1). Classification (NCBI taxonomy): domain Eukaryota; kingdom Metazoa; phylum Chordata; class Lepidosauria; order Squamata; family Phrynosomatidae; genus Urosaurus; species Urosaurus nigricauda. The sequence goes on from JAOEGL010000002.1 coordinate 126,710,861, forward strand.
ACAAGAGAAACAAATACTAAATAAATAAATGAAATGATTAAAAAGTCAAGTAATCCTGCTCAACTTCACCAACAGAGAGTGCTATATCTCGGATCCTCAAACAATTATACTATTATATCTGGCATAGGCCTAGCAGATGTCACCCTTTCCTTATTGAAAGTGAAATCCAGTTTAGAAGCTCAACCTAACTGGTTTGAGCTGGTTAGATAAGCAAAGCCAGCAGATACAACTTTGATAAGAACTAAATCTTAAATATCCCACTTCAAAACTTCTTTGATTAGAGCAATAATTAGCAATAACAATAACACCAAAGGGCAGTACATTAAAACATATACAATTAAAAAATGAACAATAAAACACAACACTATAAAATGCTAAAATGCTAAAATAATATACATAAAATAAAGTAGTTCATTCAGAGCAAAACTCTTCCATTGTGGAAAATTTATTTCAACAAAATGCCTTTATTTCTCACAAAGCAGAGAATTTTTAAATAAATAAGTCTTTATCCCCAGCAACAGAGAAAGGGAAGGGAGACACAACAAGAGAAATAATTCACTTCCCAGGCTTTGGAAGGCTTCCTTGCTCCTGCTCCCATCCTATTATTTAAGACTCCAAAAATTAAAATTGAGGAGTGTCATGTCTAAGTTGTTCTCAGGCATACCACTGCTGGGCAAGATAGCGAGCCAGGTTTCCTGTCCTCCTCATATATTGTTGTGGCTGACCGTGATGCCTAGGTGCCAACTGAGCAATGTGGGTAACAATACTTATAGGGGTTGCCTTCCAGGTATTTTACTCTTTTGGTCACCCTCCTCTGGACCAGCTCCAGTTTGTCCACATCCTTTTCAAATTGTGTTGCCCAGAACTGGACACAGGATTCCAGGTGAGGCATGGCCAAAGCAGAATAGAGCAGCACTATTACTTACTTCAACCTAGACACTATACTTCTATTGATGCAAGCTAGAATTGCATTGGCCTTTTTAGTTGCTGCATCACACTGTTGACTTGTGCTCAGTTTGTGGTCTACTAAGACTCCTAGATCCCTTTCACATGGATGGTTGTCAACCCAGGTATCACCCATCCTATATCAGTGCATTTCCTCCTCCTCCTCCTCCTCCTCCTCCTCCTCTTCTTCTTCTTCTTCTTCTTCTTCCTCCTCCTCCTCCTCCTCCACCACCACCACCACCACCACCACCACCTCCTCTAAGTGCAGTAATCTAAGTCCAGCTCTGTAATCTATAAAAGTTATTTTGAATTCTGATCTTGTCCTCTGGGGTATTAGGTACCCTTCCTAATTGTTATCATCTGCAAATGGCCTTTTTTCTTTCATCCAAGTCATTGGTAAAGATGTTGAATAGCACTGGGCCCAGGACAGAGCCCTGTGGCACCCCACTGGTCACTTCTCTCCAGGATGAAGAGGAGCCACTGCTGAGCACCCTTTGGCCTTGGTCAGTCAACCAAGTACAAATCCAACCAACAGTGGCTTTGTCTAGGCCACATTTTACTAGCTTGTTCATGCCATAGTATTTCCGATTTCTATATATGATTGTGAAAGCTGAATAGTGCAAAAAGCTGGTAAGAAGAGAATCAGCAGATTTGACATAATCATATAATCAAAGAATCATAGAGTTGGAAGAGACCATAAGGGCCATCCAGTCCAACCCCCTGCCATGCAGGAATTCTCCATCAAAGCATCCCCGAGAGATAGCCATCCAGCCTCTGCTTAAAGACCTCCAAGGAAGGAGACTAAACCACACTGTCAGCTGCTTCTTTTGACTTACTTTATTTTATAGTGCAAAAAATGCCATTCAGAAACAAATCCTTCAATTAATGTAATATCATCTAAGATAACTCTGAGAATACTTTGTATTTTTGTTATGTATAGTCTACACATATTCAGATTTAATATGAATAATAAGCAGTAAAAATGATGTTTTACTACTGAAAGATGTAAATCATATCAAAGCCTAATATCCTTGGATTGTTAATATTAGCAAGCATTAAGATATGATTGATCAAGCTTTCTAATGCATAATAGATAATAAGCAGGGTTCAGATTTTTCATTGAAACGTTAATGCAAAAAAAAAAAAAAAAAAAACCCAAACACCCACAACAACTCTGGTTTAAACAACAACAACACCTCTTATGTTTTCTGGTTTTTTTTTTAAATTTATTTTCTAACCCTGCCACCCACAACAGTACAGTATTTCTCTCTTGTACTTTTGCTATAGTTGAGGAGGACCTGTAAAAACGTACAAAGCACTTGGAGGCACTGCGTCTCTCTCTCTCTCTCTCTCTGCACAGAGACGTGTGCTATTTTTTAAGGTCATGCATGATTGGCTGAGCTCATTCTACAAAATCAGACAGCAAATCTGGAGACCTGCCCAGCACCTGAATTCCATCATGCCCACTGTTTATTTGTCCTGCATTTCACAAAATCAGTCCAGGTAGTCCCAGTGCTGGGCTATTTTTTCAAGATGTGTTGAAAGTACATCAAGATGCCACGGCTAAAATGGCCTTTAACAGCACTAATTGTTGACAGTTTCAGTAGCATGCACGTGCGGGGATGGGGAGTTAATCAGGTAAAAGGGAAAGGGACTAAATTCTCTTCCTTCCAGAAAATGACAGATTCCAATCCCTGTTGGGGAGAAAGAAAGGGAAGCTTGCGGAGTTTGCTTTTATTACACTACATTACTTTTCAGTATTGTACAGAATTGGATGTGCAATCTCTGCAAAGCTCCTGTAAGGCTGGACAGTGATATCATCCACATACTGCAAATGGTGGTAGGCACTGGGCAAGTGGGCTTAATTAAAGTGTAGATAAATGCGAAAACAGTTCTGATCTTCTACATCTAACTCTCTTAATATTAGAATTTTGAGCTTTATAAAAATGTTCACTTCCAGAGATGCAAGCCTGGAACTATTTTTGACCTTGGTGCATGACTTTTTAAAATCCGGAAAGTGTTTACGCTGATTCTTCTTTACCGAGGAAGATTAGATGGTTTTGGCTGACAAGGGTGTCTCCTCCTTTACACCAAGGTAATCATTCAAAGGACTCCATAAGGATATAGTTAAATCAAGTATTAAGAAGGTTGCACTTTGAGAGGAGGAAAATGTGTCAATCACAGCTTGCCTTTGACAAAAGGAAATTCCTTGAAACTGAGAATGAAGAGTGGGGGAGAATGTCTCGTCATGTTGGGTGGCCAGGAAACAAGAGGCCACCCTAGTGCGAAAAAGAGAGAAAGTAAGAGACATGAGGATGGGGGGAAAGTCTCACCAGATTGAATTCTACTCCAGAGCTGTGAGGCATTCACACCAGGTCTTGTGAGAATATTAACAAGGTTACAGGAGAAGGGCCTTTAGCCTCAGGAATTATTGGTGAATATGGAACTGTATTTGCACAAACACAACCAGATGCAAGCTGCTAAATGTCCTGCAGATGTGAACACAGTTAGAGCGTGTTGCAAATAGGCAGTAAATGTATGTGTTGTGCAACCCAGTTTCCTCAGTTTCTTCCCTCATGTTGGTAAAGATCTCAATAAAAACAACAACAAGGAATGGGGAGAGAAGGTGAATGTCCTGCAAAAATGGCAGAATCACTAATATTACCCACCAGACTACATTGCTTTCACAGTGTGTTTGAAGTTCATTTCAATGTTTGAGCCTTGTATTCTTTTTCATTTTCATTTCAGTTTTGTGTTCTTTTCCACAGTGTTTTCTACAAACAAACAAACAAGCTTGTATGCTGTTTATAGAAAGTGTCCTACAAACCCACTCCCTTATATATATAAAAAAATTATTGTGTTCTTTTGACATGTATCATACGCTATTTGTCAAAGGTGATCTCTCCAGAAGCAAAACTAAACACTACTTGGCTGTGGATCTCAAAACTATTTTTATGTCATTATTTTTCTGCATATTCTTTAGGGACACTAGTTTTGGTTTCTATTCTGACACCACTAATTCCTGAAAATCAAGGCAACATTTCCCAAACATTGCTGTGTTCAGGAGTTAGGCTGACATTTCTCAGAATATTTTTGGGTAACTTCTTGGAGAAAGTTTTGTCTGCCACACATACACACACCCAATACTCTTGCAGGATCTCAGACCATCCTCTGAAGAGTATTCACAGAACTGTCTTCCCTGTTCCATTCCCAGTGTTATCACCTAAAAATAGCGTGGGTCCAGTCTTAATATCATTTATCATTTAATATTTATTTTGACATACTGATGAATGCAATGCCCCACCCCTCCAACTGCTTCACTATTTTCTGAGCACCCATTGATTTCTCTCTTCCTGCTGATATGGAAACAGACATTATTCCACCTTCCTATCCCAAAGACCAACTGCCTATTCTGTCTTGCAAATAAACTGTATTTCCACAGGCTTCCTTCTAGTAACAACATTTCCTGCTTTTTCCCTTCCCACTTCTCTGCTCACCAGTGGAACTGTTCAATGTGTTTGTCCTCTCCCCCATTTCACACTTGCAATGTGCAATAAGAATTTCAGCTCTCCAGGGTTGTTGTTGTTGTGTGCCTTCAAGTCATATCTGACTTATAGTGAGCCTAAGACAAACCTATTGTTAAGGTTTGATTAACAGGGTGAGCAGAATCAAAACCGGTCCAAAGTCAAGATGGCTTTATTGCATGCATGCAATAGGACACAGGGGGAATAGCTTCTCCAACACAGTATCAGCTAGCAACTCAAAAGGGAGAGCTTATATTACATTGTGTTATCAGGAAAAAGCAACTGCGCCTGTAAATTTAATTTTTTTTCTAAGTTCTGTTTTCACAACAACACCTGCAGTATGCATATCTACTTTAAGGAAGTCAAGGCATGTCTCTTTATCTTGTTTACAGCCTGTACTCCTGCTTATCTCTTTTGGCAAGATGCAAGGTCAACCACCTGTGTCTAGTTTATCTCTTTTTGGCAACCTGCAAGGTCAACCACCTGTATCTAGTCTATAATCTTTGAGGCCCTCTGCTTTGAAACTAAAGTTAATTCTTTTAATTAACCCTCTCACCCCCCTACCCCTCCCCTCTATGGCCCTTTCTTACCCATCCCCTTTTCCAGACCCTAGAAAAATATGCACAGTTTTGAGATTGGGAGGTACATGGTCTGTACACAGTTAAGGACCTGTTTCATAATGGGACGACTATCACAACAGAGCAACTAACCAACACTCTGGACCCTGTTCATCAGAACTGGTATCAAATAATACAGATACAGTTATTCTTAAAGAAACTGCTCCAGATACAGGAATATCCTCGCCCACTCACTTTTTTTGAAAATATGTGTGTCTCTCCGGGTATATATTCCAAAGGCCAAATTGTATGCATATATAATTGTCTTTTAGAAGAAACATTTGGAAACTCAACACTTTATAAGGCAGGATGGGAAGAAGAACTTTCCCTTTCAACTGATAGTAAGAGCTGGGAAAAAATATGGACTCATTTACCATTTAAAACTAGGTCTATTGCCATTAAAGAAAATACCCTCAAGTTGGTCCATCAATGGTACCTTAGCCCAGTTAAACTGGCTCGTATGTCTACCAATGCTAATCCAAAATGTTGGAGGGGATGTGAAGGTAGGGGAACTTTGGTACACATGTGGTTGGACTGTCCCTTGGTGCATAAATCCTGGATAGAAATTTTACAACTAGTCTCCAAGATCACTAAACAAAGTATACAATTATCACCACCCCTTCTCCTGTTCTCCATTTTCATGAATGAAAATAAAGCCCTGCAGCATAAAGAACTTATCAGTTTCCTTTTGCCTGTTGCCAGGCTTGAGATAGCCAAGAATTGGAAAACTGGAAAGTTGAATATTGCAGGATGGTGCACTAGATTCTGGGACTTGTGGTCAGTGGAGAAAATTGCAGATAATAACAATAGAGCGAGAGGTTTACACTCTGGACTGACTTTAAAAAACCACCTCTTTCACTATGATGGGGTCTTTCTTGGCAAAATTTCCCTTTGCCTTCCTCTGAGGCTAAGAGAGTATGAATTGAGCAAAGTCATCCAGTGCATTTTCATGGCCAAGCAGGGATTCAAACCCTGGTGTCCAAAGTCATAGTCCAACACTCAAACCACTGCAAAAATGCTTCTTCAATTCCTTTGCAAACACATTGAACAGTTTCACTGGTGAGGAGAGTAGAAAGGAAAGAAGCAGGAAACAGTGGCATTGCCAGTAATAAGGACGCCTGTAGAAATACAATTTATTTGCAGGATAGTGCAAATAGTTGATATCTGCAATAAGGAGGTGGAAAACTGTCTGTTTCCAGACCTAAAACACAGGTGAAGAACCCTCTTTTTATTTTGGACTAAATTCAAGGTGATACTAGCAACAGAGGCAGAAATCCTCCCTTCTCACCGCAGCCCTTTGAAATGATTATCAGCTGCTCCTGAACTTTCAGAGCAAGTTTTGAGGGCTCACAGTGGACTGAAGGAGGAGGAGGGCCATTCCCCTTCAGCAGCATTCTCTAGCTGAAGCAGCCTCTGTTGCCAGAAACAGTTTCCACAAGTGAATGTCTGCCACTGGATATTAGTTAGAATACATGGGGAGCTGTGGGCAGCTCAATGTGCCAGTTGTTCCATTAGTGTGAGTTTCTGTGCCAAACACAGTGGGCAACCGGCCAAAGGCTGATTGCTACACAGCTGATAGCCAGCAGCTATGGAGCAAGCAAAGTTAGAAAGCAACTTACAGTTCAGCCCTTATTTGACTTTACTAAATACAGGCTTTAGGTCCCAAACAGAGTTCAGCAGCGTCCAAGTTAGGTAGTAGCATACAGAGTCAACAAACACAGTCCATGTCAAGCATGGAGTTCAGGAACAACAGGGAGCAAGGTAAGGAATTTATCAGATGGGAGGAATTTCTGTTTATTTCGAATGGAGCCAGTTCGAACCGCTAGTTTAGCGAATTTACGTGAATTCCAATTGTGTTTGGAATGCATTCAGAATGACTTCCCATTACCCGAAAATGACCCCCCCACTGGCCAAAATTGCATGAGATGCTTTAATACGAAATAACGTAAAACCCATGATTGCATTCGGAATGACTTCCCTTTTGCCTGAAATTGTGTGAGATACATTAATATGCAGTGAAGTGAAACTCCATGATTGCGTTCGGATTGCCATTAGATTATACTTCCAATTTCCGTCGTCTGATAAACTTGTAAGTCAGATAAACTGGTAAATCAGATAATCTCTGACGGCTCCTTGAGGACAGGACTGGGAATTCATAATCAGCAGCTCAATGCAGCTGCTGTTTATTTAATTCCTGCTTGTTGTCTCCACTTGGTAAAGGTAAGTAGGGATAAGTGGTCGTCTGTGTCTGGGTAGCAGGACTCTTTGTCAGAGCTGGTCCTGACCTTTGGTCTGTTTCTGAGACATGCGGCTCTGCAACCTCCTCCTCCTCTAATTCAGCAGTGTGTCCACAGCTTCAGTCTTTAAGTCAGAGTCCAGGTCCATGTTTTGGAAGCAGGGCATGGCAGTTTCCTCTTCTTTCCACCAGTAACAGATTTATTAGCCAATCCTATGTTTTGGCCTTATTGTCGACCATCTTGTCAGCATAATTTAGCTGAGATCCAATTTACTTGGATCACTGAAGTGGAGAAAACAAAATTCCCCCTTCTTTTACCAGAATGGACAACTCTTACTGACTCAGTGCTCTCAGTATCTCTTGTTACACTCCTGATTTCCATCAGTAGTAGATGTCATGCTTATATGATACCACATATCACCTTATTCATTGCATTGACTCCAATGCATGGAAAGGAGAAATGTTTCCCTTGATATGACCCACACACACAACCTACTGGACATGAGACATCACAGGCCTCTCTGCTACATGATTAAGGTTGCCTGATCAGAAGCATCCCAGGCCCTGAGATTTCAGTGTCCTAACAGGTCTGACTGAAATCATGACAGAAACATGATACATTCAGCATCAGCAACAATTTCTCAGCGTATGTATTAAAATAAAAAACAAAGTTTCTGAAGGAAAAAAATATCTTGGTTGGAAATTAAGTTTCCCAAGATCTGTACCAAATAACAACAACAACCAAAAAAGAGAGAGAGAGAGGAAAGGAAGAAAAATAAATGTTTCCTAACTGTTTTTAGGATGTTTCCAAGCACTGTTTTCAACAGCCCATGACAGTTATAGTCAACTGAAATAATTTTTTTCTTAAAGTTTTGCTTTGAGGAGCAAATCCCAAACAGGCAACCACAGCTCTGTTTAATACTTTTTTAAGCGCTGCTTTTAACAACATGTGGGAATTGTACAGCAACTAAAGAAACTTTTCCAAGGAAACAGAACGTTTTCTAAGCTTTTAACCAGTTCCTCTCACTGACTCACTGATCACTTTGTTTTTACAGCGATGTTATAGAATCCTTTCTCATTTACAAATTAATAATAATAATAATAATAATAATAATGCACTTACAACTTGCAATTTGAAAATGCCAAGAATGTCAATCAATCAACTGTATTGTGATCACAGATTAGCCTAAAAGGATGAAAGCAGAATATAGTGGAAAATAAAGGTGTTTTTTTTTTATAAAACAAACACTGAAATACAAAAAAAAAAAAAAAAAACCACACTAGAATATACACACTAGAGATGGGACGGCCCGGGAGGGGGAGGACATAAAAAATTGGGGAGGGGGATGAAAAAAGGAAGAAAGCCAATTATGGAATGTTTCATTTTAGCATGATGAATAAAATCTTTAAGACAAGGTGTTCATATATTTTCCAAACCATTTCTAAAAGCTATGCACGGTATCAGATTATTCTAATTTCTGTGCACTGAATGAGGACAAGCAAGTCCCAAGTAACGGTTAGAAACTGAACTCTCCAATGCAAGAGCAAGATGCATTTCTTCATCTAGGGAGCACTGAAAGAACCTGGTCTATGTTTGGAAACACTCACAGACGCCTTTGGTTTTTAGAAGGCTGTTAACTGTGATGATGACAAACTAAACAATGCAGAAGTAGAGATTGATGCTGATAACCAGGACTGCATCCACACTGATGAAATAATCCAGTTTGACCCTACTTTAACTGCCCTGGCTCAGTGTTATTCTGGGATTTGTAGTTTTGTGAGACATTTAGCCTTCTGTGTCAGAGAGTTATGGTGCGACAACAACCTACGCTTCCCAGGATTCCCTAGCACTGAGCCATGACAGTTAAAATGGTGTCAAACTGGGATATTACTGCAGTGCAGATGCAGCCCAGAGCTCAGAAAATGAATCTGATTAAATTTCCTGCCTATTAACTGAATCTTAGTCTCCCCCATCCACATACTGTTCCCCCCAATTCTTTTTAAGGGACAGGGTGCTTAAAAAGTCTATTTGATACTGTAGAGAGGAGGTATAAATATTTTTTGTTGTTGTTAGTAATGTTAATGATTTCTTCTGTTTGTTTGGTTTTTTTGCCTGCTCCATATAAACTAGCAAAACCAAAGTTCAGAAAATTATTACTCCATTTGTTATAAATATTTTTTTTAAAAAGTAAATTCTGTTTGTAATAATTGTTTGAATACACTGTATTTTAATATACCAACTGGTCCTTTTAATATACCAAATGGTCCTTTTACCATTCTCAATGGCATATACAGATTGCACTCTCCATGCACCCAGATGACTGAAATAACACTCCAAATACTTGTATAATCCGGCTTGTATAAACCACTCATGATGGGTAATCTAGAGTACTCTCCTAAAGTCCACTTCTGAAAAATATAAGATTACAGTATCGTTCATAAACAGTAGGAAAATGGTTGATCGGTTTCCTTTGGGGGGGGGGGGTTGAGTTCGTGTTGGATAAAGACTAAACCATATTATTAATGTAAATGATGAACAGTAAAGAGGTCAAAATACATCCCTCTTTTACACCTGTGCTAACAGGGATCAGGAATGACAAATATCCCTGTGGTTTACATCTTAGGAGTTTATCATACAACAGAATTTGGGGGTATAATGCAATGGCAATCTGAATGCAATCATGGGGTTTCACATAATTGCGTATTATAGTATCTCACACAATTTTGGGCAATGGGGGGTCATTTTCGGGAAATGGGAAGTCATTCTGAATGCATTCCAAACACAATTAGAATTCACGTAAATTTGCTAAACTAGCAAATTTACATGAATTTGAATTGGCTCCATTCAAAATTGAGAGAAATTCCTCCCATGTGATGAACTCCTTACTCTCAAGGAGTTGTCATGTAGTGTGTGGTTTAGTATAAGTAATAACAACAACAACTATGGGGAATAACAACAAATAAACAATGCAAAACATCAATTAAACACACATTAATCAAAACATGCAACAGTTTAAAAGGACAAATAAGACAAACACATTCTAGAACAATCCACATTTAAAATTCATCATTGGAAATTCATCATTGGAAATCATCTGGATAAGCCTCCCGGAAGAGACTGCTCTTCAATGCTATTTTGAATCTGGACAGCGTATTCAGCTGTTGAATCTCTTTCAGCAGGTCATTCCAGAGTCTTACCTATTGTCTGTGGAAAAAGCTTCCAGTTTGGTCCAAAGCAAGTCTTGGGGAATACTGTCAAATGCTCAATTAATAAAAGCAGAACATAGTGTCCCATGTGACCATGAGCTGTATTTCTCTGCTAGATGGTATAGGGTCAGATACTGTTCAACAATGGTGTAGTCAGTCCCGAAGCCTTCGTGTGAGTGTGTGTGTGATGTATGACTTCAAGTAATTTCTGACTTATGGAGATCCTTTGCTGCTGCATTGTTTATGCTGCTGCTGCTGCTGCTGTTGTGTGCCTTCAAGTCATTTCCAACTTATGGTGACCCTTAGGCAAGCCTATTATGGGATTTTCTTCACAATATTTGTCCAGAGGAGGTTTCCCATTGCCATCCTCAGAGGTTGAGAGAGTGTGACTTGCTCAGGATCACCCACTGGGTTTCCGTGGCCAAGCGAGACTTGACCCCTGGTCTCCGGAGTGCAACATTCAAACCGCTAAACCACACTGACTCTCACGTTTCCAGTACAAGTGTCTGGCATGCAATTTATTCACTATGCTGAGAAGACTAATAGGACAGTAATTACAGGGATCAGACTTGGATCCTTTTTAATATATTGTTATGATTATGGCCAAGCCCCAGTCACTAGCAATCTGTATGGACTGGTCAATAAATGTAAAATGTGCTGCCAGCATTGGAGCTCAGTGAACTATGTAGTTGTTCAAAATCTCTGAAGAAATAACATCTGTAATCAAGGTCTTTCCCTATTTTTAAAAGAGCTATCAACTTTTTTTTTTTTTTACTTTTGATATTGTAATAGGTGGAAAAGCAGAAAGGAAGATGATGCAGTGTGGAAAAGGGGGGGGTGGGGGTAGACAGAGAAAATTTATAATAAATAGAAAGAGGGAAAGCTGGGGAGGATGAGGATAAAAAGGAAAAAGGGACGTGAGTGGGAGAAAACGGGAGAAGTGGATATAGGCAGGAATTGTGTGCTGAAAGAAGAGAAAGGGGACAAGAGCAAAAGGAAGGAAATGTTTAACCAGGAGTTGCAGGAGATAGAAGAACAGATGGTGAAAGATGACAAGAAAGAGAGAAAAAGCAAGAAATGAAATAAAGAACTAAAAAAAAACCCCAAATGAATCCAATGTCTAAGTACAGCTAAAGAATAAATATATATCTACCAGACTTTTTATTGCTAACCGTGGCACAATACTTATGTGCCTTAGACCAAGAAAGGAAACTACTATGGTTTAAATTGGTTAGGTGAAGAAGATGGAGACAGAACTGGAAAAGTTAACTATGGAGATATCCAGATATTAAAAATGTTACTCTTGGTTGCGGTTATTTGTTGCTGTAGTTTTTCATTTTTCAAAAAAAATTACCAGACAGTGAGCTCTTTTCCCACTAAAATAGGAATGTTTTAGAAAGTTCTAGGTTGCCAATTCTGATGATCAGAAGGTTGGCAGTTCAAGGCTCAAGTATTGCATGATGGGGTGAACTCCTGTCACTAGTCCCAGCTTCTGCCAACCTAGCAGTTCAAAAGCACGTAAAAGTGCAAGTGCATGGCTTTCATTTTAGTGTGAAAAACACAGTGCTTGGATTAGGACAACCCCCAGTGCTTGGATTAGGACAACCCCAGGGTGACTGAACAGGATGTGATGGCCTGGGACCATGACAGGGGGCAGGCAGAGAGGTTGGCTTAATGCTTTAGATGCAAGGAGTTCCTTTGTCTCAAGTGTCTCAAGGTACAATAGGAAATGCAGGTGACTTGAGGGAAAAAAAGGAGAATTTAGTGCACCCATTTATATTTGATTGTATTATTACCTGGATCAACCATATGCCTTGGGTATTTCTCCTGGGAACCTGACCTGGTATTCCTAAAGGTTATTGTTACTGCTCAAAAATATGCTGTCTCTGGATGTAAGACACTGAAATGACACAGAAATAAGGGGACACTAAATACAGGGTAAGGTATGCAGGGTGTGCTAACAGCCTCCTGTCAGGACAGGGATGAAATCATGTCTCTGAAGCTTTAGAGGTGCCCTGTGTCTACTTTGGGGCCCACAGAACCCTACCAATTTTGTCCAAACCCCTAGGAAAAAAAGACATAGGGAATGTGGTTTTACTGGACTCTTTCACACGGGAGGAATTTCTCTTTATTGCGAATAGGGCCAATTCGAATTCACGTGAATTCACTAGTTTAGTGAATTCACATGAATTCCCATTGCATTTGGATTGACTTCCCATTATCCGAAAATGACCCCCCCCCCCCCTTGCCTGAAATTGCATGAGAAACTTTAATTCGCAATAACGTGAAACCCATGATTGTATTTGGAATGATTTCCCTTTTGCCTGAAATTGCGTGAGAAGCTTTAATTTGCAATAACGTGAAACCCCATGATTGCGTTCAGATTGTCATTGGATTATACTTCCAATTTCCCACGTCTGAAAAGGTCCACTGTCTAATGTTGTTTTCCTGCCCACAGCCAAAGAGCCAAAAATCATCTCCCAAACCGCTGACCTGAAGGGGTCAGGAGTAGCTGAAAATTGTGAAGAAGAGCATCCTGTTCCTCTTCATGTGCACATCCCTGTGTTAGATGTTGTGATGTATCTGCCTCAGGACTGGTGAATTGTGTCAGCACTTCTTGAGATCCCACTCACCTTCTCCCTGCTCTGGAGAGACTCTTTGTCAGACAACCTTCCAAGGTGTCCTTCTGAGGACATCTGCACCATGACAAGAGAAATGTTTGGATCTTGGAAATAAAAGCAGTAAGTACAGCAATGAATACTGCCACATCCCCACACATTCGGTCTGTCTGGATGAGCACATGTGTTTTAGTAATTCCGCCTTTGTTTCCAAACATCCACAGAATACAGTGAAGGCACAAAAGAATACCACCTAGGAGGAGGTTAACGCAGCTGTTAACTAATACTAACTTCTCTGTATCCAAGGGGCTTGAATAAACCCACAGTTTCCCCTGCCTCTCCATGTTTGTCCCATGTAATGGCTTGACATGGTCGGTCTACATCCTGTTAGTAGGTGGTTGAGTGTGTCTTTATTTTCAAATGCCAGGAAGCAATTGCCAACTGTCAGGAGAATCATTCCATTTTTAGTTTCCACTGATGACTCTTTGGGTGATGATTCTAGATCATTAGCTATAATAGCCGCCTTGAGTCCCTATATTGCTGCCTATATAAGAAAACAACAACAATCTTGGACAAATGCTCAAAAAAGGTCTCCCACCTTTTCTGTGGCACTGTCTGCAAGGACATATTTCGAATGTAAGAGTGGCTGTTTTTAAACATATGGACAAAAGTATGAATGAATTTTGAATATGCTTGAGTGCATTCTGCATATAGGCACAGATAATTTATTTATTCTAACTGGGGGTCTCAACACCTTTTTTTTCAAGGAGATACACTCATATCTGCAAAATTATTGCATTTGGGAAAACAAAAACTTGATGGTGATGTTATAGAACAGCAAGGTTGCCGATGACAAATACAGATGTTTTTAACAGACTTCTTATCAGTTTTGTTACCACTACATTGTCTGAGTTCTCAGTTGCCTCAGACTGAAGGTGTGCATCTGGGGAAGAAAGAAAAGCCCTTGATGTTCCTGGACATGGAAACATAATCCTTGCTCAGTCACAGATGTTTGCAATAGAGAACTTTCACCCAGCAATGCTCTGTTTTCAATCTACATATGACAGGAAACATAGGCTTGAAATGAATAGAAAGAGCAGGAAAAAAGCATAATGGATGATAAAACAACAGCACGTAGAAAAGATGTCCTTCCTTACTCCTCCCTGCCCCCCTCCAAAAAATGCAGATGGAAAATATATCTGAGCAGGGTAAGTACAGCAACAGCACACTGGCTTCATCAGAATGGCATGACTTTGTTTCCCTTCTGGAAACAGCTAACTTGTGAAATTTTGTTGTGTAATTGTAAATATTTTTTCAACAGCATATGCATTTAATTTCTCTGTAGCTTTGAAATCTAGCTGTGTAAAACCGTGTTGAAAAAGTATGGATGGAGTGGGGTGTCATTTCTCTTCCCTTGAACACCCCCCCCCTCCGGGCACACAGTCATGTTTCTGTGTGCTGGGAATGGTGACAGGTCACTGATGGTCACCAATTTTGCTTATGTTCTGCCTTTCTGGGATTGTCGGCTGTATACATGCAGTGGAGTTAACACACCACATTTGTGGCTGGTATGGGGTGGATTTGGCTTGTTTCCAGGTTTACCCCACCCCTGAATTTGGTATGAAGGTCTGGGGACTTAAGGTCCCAAGAGTTGAATCTGGCCCACAAAGTACTGTTTGCCCATCCCTGACGTAAAAGTGACGATCAAGCATATGATCATCATTTCCCCCCAAAGCCAAACTCCAAAGTGAAGTGCCTGTCAGGTTGTTTTCAGTGGGGAAACACCACCACCACCAACAAAAAGTTATTGTACTTAACATGATTTCAACAAGAATGAAAAAAGGAGTTAGGTATTTGTAAAAAGTAATATAAACTATGACAAGGATATCCAAAATGTGTATCTAATATTCAAATTGCAATAAAACAATCACATACCATGAACACTAAATGTTCCATAGAAACATATCCAAAATGTGTATCTAATATTCAAATTGCAATAAAACAATCACATACCATGAACACTAAATGTTCCATAGAAACATAAAATGCATGCAATACACATCAAAGTCCAATACTCATTGGAAATAATAATTATCAGTTTCTGTGCAACTCCTGGAAGGATCAAGCCTGTGCCAAAGACTTAGTAGTCCTTGAAAAATGCTCCAGTATGTTTCTTAAGCAGAAGTTCTGTGATGTGGTCACCAGCCAGACGCGTTTCGACCTGAAGTCTTCTTCAGTGACTATGGTGTCTGTAAATATACAAAATGAGCATTGAACAAATCACAATACTCATAATCTACTACTCATCAAAATGAGCATTGAAGATACAAGACGTCAAATTATACATAACTTACCAATAATATAGCAAAACAATATGTAGAGTAAAATACAATGCAGAGAATTCACCAACTTTTCTCCTGTGTATCAGAGTAATGCTTAGTGGATGAAAGTGAGTTCTTAAAACCATCCATGTAACACCTGGTGCTGCAGAGAAAACTAACTGGGGAAAAAGGAGTCCTCATTCTGACAAGGCCTTGTTGAATATAGCTGACTTTCTTTAGGTTCTCCTCGGGAAAAAACCATAACCAATATAACAATTATATAGTAGTAGTAGTAGTAGTAGTAGTAGTTGTTGTTGTTTTTGTGGGGCTTTCGGGCTATGTGGCCATGTTCTAGAAGAGTTCCTTTCTGACATTTCGCCAGCATCTGTGGCTGGCATCTTCAGAGAAGATTTCAGCCACAGATGCTAGCGAAACATCAGAAAGGAACTCTTCTAGAACATGGCCACACTGCCCGAAAGCCCCACAAAAAACTATGGATGTTGGCCATGAAAGCCTTTGACTCCACAATATAACAATTTTCAATATCCTTATAGAAAAAATCTAATGCCATAATATTTTTCCTATTGCAACAATGGCAACAAACAAAAATGCTATATACAGTCAGTGTCTTATAGAAGAAATGCACCATTGAAAAAGCTTTAAATGCATATTATTTCACGGGCTATATATATACATCAAGTACAAACAATACTGTATAATAGTATGTAATTCATAACCACCATTTTTGAGGGTTATAAACTATGCAATGCCCCTACATAACTGTCATCCTATTAATCTCCTTATTGAGACCAGAGGGGATTAAGCTGTTCGATTGATGTATCCAGTAGGTCTCCCTCGTACTCAATGCTTTATATCTTATTGGATTTGGGACAGTAATTTGTTCGTTACACCAGAACTTGATGTCTTTGATATCATGTTTTAATTCTACAAAATGTTTGACCAGTGGTACATGCAGTCTCTTATTTCTAATGAAGCTTTTACGGTCACCAGTTTGAGTTTTTATTTTTCTAGTGGTCCTTCCAATGTAAAAAAGATTGCAAGGTCATTGTATAATATAGATAGCTCCACTAGAATTACAATTAAAAAACTTTAAAGATGATACTCCTTTTGATTAGTAGAGTTCCTAAATGATGACTCTATAGGATGGAAACTGTATTATTTTTACAGTGCAGACATATCCTTAAAGATAGCAGAGTGCATTCCCCCATCAATCTAGTCCAAACCCATGGAAGAACAGTTCAGCCAATGGTAGCTCGAAATTGTTATGAATTACTATTAGTTCAGTAAATGGAAATTAATAGAAGTGATCTTCAGTCAGAGTAACTCAGCCAGTGGAAATTAGAGACTTTTCCAACTGCTAGACCCATTCTGTGGAACCTAAACTCAGCAAAATCATACCTATATTTTGCTAGTAGTATATTCAAAATCAAGTATATAAAGTAAAAGAAAGAACTTACATTGGGCTTGAAAAATGATTGATTGTCATGTTGTGAAAATAAACCACCATAAAAACCAATTAAATTAGTTAGAATTGACTTAATTTACTTTTGTGAAAGATTCCAGCGCTATCCAAAACAGTGTGAATGATTATATTCAGGGCATGAGAAGCAGCATGTATCTCATATCACTATTATGGCCGATCTGTAATTAAATTATAAAGCCAACTGCTTTAAATTAATAGTATATTACATTAAGATCATATCTGATCAGAAAGAATGTCTAACAATCCTCTTAAGTCTAAGAACCTACAAACAGCAATGCACAGCATACCTTCTTCAACAATGGGAACAGACTTCAGAGAACTATGTTTTTGCCATGTTTGGGGGCAGGTTCTCTTAATGACTCCAATATTAAATGAGTGGCAAAGAATTTAGCAGGAAAAGGTTGACACATTTTATTAACTGTTAGTGAACTTGAAAATCTAATCTGTTTATGTTATTTGGATAGAGGAAATGTTTTAACCCATTAAGTTGTCATTAAGTTAATGATTGCTGTCGATGTTTGAAAATGTTAAGACTGCCCCCCAAAAGCATATTACAGTATATTATACTGCACTTGAGAGAGCCAGCGTGGTGTAGTGGTTTGAGCATTAGACTATGACTCTGGAGACTAGGGTTCGAACCCCCATTCGGGAATGGAAACTTACAGGGTGACCTTGGGCACTTCACACACTTTCATGGTCAAAAGATGGCTATGACAAACCTCCTCGAAAGAAACTTGTAAAAAAAAAACTGTTATAAGTTCACCTTGGGGTCATCATAAGTTGGAAATGACTAGAAGGCAAACACTACACACCACTGCATTTGACTGTGTCATATACAATTATAGCAATTCATTATCACTTCAAATGTCATGGTTGCATTTTGCAGAATACTGGGACTGGTAGTTGAATGTATGCAGAATCCCTCCCCCCCCCATGTATTTTAGACCATTTTTTTCTGTCTTCTTAAAATCTCAGTATAAATGCATACATAGCATATTATTTTTAAAAGGGGATGATCTGTGCCTTTGTGACTTTCAGTTACTTTGTAGTACGTTGGAAAGTGTAGAGTGGAAGGGTACATTCAGCACTGGACAACAATGCAGAATATCAAACTATTGAGATGACCTGCATGCTGCAAAACTGGGAATTGTGCAACCCTCGGGATGTTGTTGAACTGCAGCTCCCAGCATTCCTCACTATTAACTGTGCTGAGTACGAGTTACATGCAAACCAGCCTAGAAGAACACACAATCCACCCTGTGGATGTGACATCAATAAGCCGTCCTGTCCTCCCCTAGCTCTGCTCAAGCCCTGCAGGTTCAGGCCCGAAGCTCCCAGACTCAGACTATCCATTAGGCATGTTGTCTTACTCTCTTTTTCCTACCCATTACCTTTACTAGTGATCCCTGCCTTCTCACGATGTGGCCTAAGTATGACAGCCTCAATTTGATCATCTTGGCTCCCAAGCTTTATCTGTACCCATTTATTTGTCTTTTTGGCTGTTTAGCCTGGAGAAGAGATGGTTAAGAGGTGAT
Organism: Urosaurus nigricauda; assembly: GCA_034509955.1. Classification (NCBI taxonomy): domain Eukaryota; kingdom Metazoa; phylum Chordata; class Lepidosauria; order Squamata; family Phrynosomatidae; genus Urosaurus; species Urosaurus nigricauda. The sequence continues at coordinate 126,729,368 of JAOEGL010000002.1, forward strand.
ATGATAAGGTAAAGACAAAAGTTTCCCCTTGACATGAATGTCTAGTCGTAGCCGACTATAGGGAGCGGTGCTCATCTCCTTTATTAAGCCGAAGAGCCAGCGTTGTCCGAGGACTGCTCTGGTGGTCATGTAGCTAGCATGACTGAATGCTGTTAACTTCCCACCGGAGTGGTACTTACTTATCTACTTGCATTTGCATGCTTTCTAACTGCTAGGTTGGCAGAAGCTGGGAAAAAGGGACAAGAGCTCACCCCATCATGCAGCACCTCGGCCTTGAACTGCCAGTACAGCTGCCATATGTATATATACATACACAATTTGTCCCTCCATATTCGCTAGGGTTAGGGGCACAAGACCCCTGAATATGGAAAAACCGCAAATAATAAAAACACCATGTTTTTACCTGAGAGAGGACACCTCTCTAGGAACCTCTTGGTCCTCCAGTGCAACTCTGGGATCAATGTCCAACAGACACTGACCATAGTACTGCACTGGAGGAGCTACAAATGCCTAGCAGAGTGTTCTCTCTAGTATTCTCTAGGGAGTTTATCACACGGGAGGAATTTCTCCCAATTTCGAATGGAGCCAATTCAAATTCACCTAAATTCGCTAGTTTAGCAAATTTACGTGAAATCCAATTGTGTTCGGAATGCGTTCAGAATGACTTCCCATTGCCCGAAAATGACCCCCCATTGCCCAAAATTGCGTGAGATACTCTAATACGCAATTACGCGAAACCCCATGATTGCGTTCGGAATGACTTCCCTTTTGCCCGAAATTGCGTGAGATACACTCATTCGTAATAACGTGAAACCCCATGATTGCGTTCGGATTGCCATTGCATTATACCCCCAAATTCTGTCATATGATAAACTCCTGTGTCTTTCAGTACAACTTTTAGTTAAAGCTGACCATAGAGTTGCACTGGAGGACCTAAAAATTCCTAGAGATAACATGTTAATCAAAGCTGTGAATAATCAAATCTGCAAATATCAAAGCCGCAAATATGGAGGGATGGTGAGTGTATATGAAAACTTTCTTGCAGAGCAAGCGTGGTTTAGCGGTTTGAGTGTCAGACTGCGACTCTGGAGTTTGAACCCTGGCTCAGCAATGAAACCCACTGGGCGACCTTGGACAAAAAGTCACACTCTCTCAGCCTCCTCAGGGGAAGGCAACAATGGCAAACCTTCTCTAAACAAATCTTGCCAGGATTAAAACCCCATGATAAATGGTTCCCTTTAGGGTCACCACGGTCCAAAACACACTGCAGAAATAATCCAGTTTGGGACAGCTTTAATTGGCCTGGCTCAATGCTAGGGAATCCTGGGAACTGTGGTTCTGTGAGACATTTAGCCTTCTCTGTCTCTGGTACCACAACAAGCTACAATTCCCAGAATTCCATGGCACTAGCAATTTGTTGTGGCCCCAGAGCACTCTGACAGAAGTGTCAGAAAACTACATTCCCAGAATTCCATAGCACTGAGCCAGGGCAGTTAAAGCAGTTTCAAACTGGCCTATTTCTGCAGTGTGTTTTGGACCCATAAGTCAGAAACACCTTGAAGGCACACTATTATTAAAACAATATTTAATAAATCAACAAGAATTAATAATAGCAATCACACAGGGGTTGTATAAAGCTACACAACTCCAATGCTACAGGCTCCTGGGACTTGTAGTTTTTCGCGCCACCAGAGCTGATTCTGACAGAGGAGGCTTAAACGGCCTAGAAAACTACACTTCCCACAATCCCATCGCCCTGAGCCGCCCCGGAAGGCGGAGCGGCGACAATGAGTTAAAGCGACCAATCAGGAGAAGCGAAGAGGCTTCCGGGCTTATTGCAGCGCATGCGCCGTGATCACATGACCGCTCCCCCATTCCCTTCCAAGATGGCGGCGCCCAGGAGCTCAATGCGAGGCCTCCATTTCGTGCAGGTGCTCCAGGTTCCGTACAATTTTTTTGAGGGGAGGGGGGAAAGAGGGGTCATCATTTGTGGCCTTTTTGGAGGCGGTTCCTGGGCTTTGGGTTATTAATGGGTTTTTCCAGCACCTTTGTGACTGAACTCTCTGGAAGAAGCTTCAAACCTTGGTCTCCTTCTTCACATGAATGGGAGAAAGCTACTACTAAAAGCTTCTGCTAAGACATCTCTCTTCCATTTAGGTCCAAAACACACTGCAGAAATAACCCAGTTTGAGACCGCTTTAACTGCCCTGGCTCAGTGCTAGGGAATTCTGGGAATTGTAGTTCTGTGAGGCATTGAGCCTTCTCTGTCAGAGAGTTCTGGTGCCATAATAAAATACACAATAAAAATAAATAATGTAATAAAAAGCTCTGGTGGCCCACAACAAACTATGATGATGATGATGATGATAATAAATTTTATTTATATACCGCCTTTCCAAATAGATCAAAGCGGTTTACAAAAGTAGATAAACAAATACATAAATGATTTACATAAGCAAATAAATATCTAAATACAAAACGTATACAAACATTTATAGTCTAATAGTGTATAATCTAATAATAATATAATATAATAATACAAGAAAAAAAATAAAAATATGAAAAGTGCAAAAATACGAAACACAATACATAACATAGTACTAACTGAAGAATAACATGGCATATAATCCATTAATAATCAACTCTACCCTGGAAGAAAAAATATTACTAAAATATTAAGGCAGCAGTGGTGCAAGTATAACAAAGGACTATAGTCCATGTACTCTTACATGGGGGGGGATAAACCAAACTAAACACTGCTCACTAAATTTTATAACAATGTTAATATTACCCTTATTTCATGGGGCCAAGGGGCAGCCGCCTCACTCTTTCCACAAGTTAATCTTACTACAGTTCCCAGGATGCTTTGATGGAGAGTTCCTGCATGGCAGAAGGGGGTTGGACTGGATCAGGGCCCTTGGGGTCTCTTCCAGCTCTAGGATTCTATGATTCTACAGCACACAAACAGCAACAGATAACAATCATTTAATGATCATTATTAATTGAAATGTTCTATCCATTGCTAAAATTGGAAGGCATAGCCATTAGAAGGCATACTGGAAAAACATTATCCAAAAAGGAACTTGTAGCATGTGAGGAAACAGGCGCAAGCCTAGAAAAACTCAGGCTACCAAGTTTTTTTTTTCTTTCAGTTAGTCTCAAAGAAGCTGCAAGATCCCTTTGCATACTGAATCATGATGGATTGATTACTTGTCCCTGAATTCTACTCCCCTGTTGACCAGGTTTTTCTTTTTTCCCTGATGACGTTCAAAACACGCGGCCTAAGAATACATTTAAGTGCTTTTCTTGATGATTATTGGATACAGAGCTAGCATGTTGTGGTGTGAGACTTAAGCATGTTGGACTTTAAACTTGGGAAGACCTGAATGGAGGTCTGTGTCTCACTGTGGACTCTTTCACACGGGAGGAATTTCTCCCAACTTCGAATGCAACCAATGCGAATTCACGTGAATTCGCTTGTTTACTTGAATCCTTATTGCATTCGGAAGGCATTCGGAAGGCATTCGGAATGACTTCCCATTACCCGAAAATGACCCCTCCTTGCCCGAAATTGCGTGAGAAGCTTTAATTTGCAATAACGTGAAACCTATGATTGCATTCGGAGTGACTTCCCTTTTGCCTGAAATTGCATGAGAAACTCTAATTCGCATTAACGTGAAACCCCATGATTGCGTTTGGATTGCCCTTGGATTATACTTCCAATTTCCCACGTCTGAAAGAGTCCACTGTGAAAGATGCTCACTGTCTCTTAGCCTCACTTATCTCCCAGGATTATTGTCAGGCTAGGAGAAAAAACAGGGACACCTCAGTTCATAGGAACAAACTCTTTTTTTGCAAAGACTTGTTATTGTTGCCCAGCTGACACTTCTCCTTTTCCTCCTGTCTAGCTGGAAGTTTCACTTTTCTTCTCTTTTACCAGGATTGACATTGGAGAATGATGACAGAGGGGAGCAGAAGCAGAGAATTTTGCTGTCAGGTTGCTCTAGCAGCTTGTCTACAATAAACAGTGCATAGTTTCAGCTGAGAAAGAGCAGCATTCTGCTCTGCTTGATTTTTGTTCTACTTCTGTGTGCCTGACTACAACTGGGAAGGCAAACAGCATCTGTATTCAGCAGAAGTGAACAGTAAAATTAAGGCTTCATCTGCACTGCAGAATTAGTGCAGTTTGACGCCACTTTAACTGCCAGGGCTCAATGCTTTGGAATGCTAGGAACTGTAGTTTTGTGATATATTTAGCCTTTTATGACAGAAAGTGTTAGTTCTGCAACTACCGCATATACTCGACTATAAATCAACCTCATGTATAAGTCAAGGGCAAGTTTTGGGGGCAAAATTTTGGATTTTGATACGCCTCTTGGATAAGTCCAGGGTAAAATTTAGGGACATATAGCAAAGGAATTAAAGGATGAAATAAAGCAAAACAATGTCAACGAATTTACAAAACTCTAGCAAACATAGCTCTTTGTGCTCACTCTTAAGGCTGGATGGATGAGAGACTAGAGGAGGTCAGTGCTTCCAGGATAGATTATACTCTTGCTTTTCACCAAGGGATGGTTCCTTTTTTAAAATAAGAGTTAAGATACGGTACTTACATTGACCCGTGGATAAGTCGGCTCAGGTTTTTTGGGTCAATTTTTTGACCTAAATTTCTAGACCTATACATGAGTATATACAGTAACTACAAATCCCAAGATTCTGTAGGATGGAACCATGAAGCAGTGTCAAAGCAGTGTGACAGGAGCCACAGAAAAAACAAAATGCAGATAAGTGTGCCTCCCCAGCACCCTCTGGCAAGGGCATTATAAGGTGTGTGTGTGTCTGCACCAGATGGCACCCTAAAGAGACGTTGGAGCCTATGTTACCAAAAATCTGCTTTTTTGACTGTGGAGTTTAAAATGCTGAAGAGATAGTGACAGTGGGGTGAGTCCCAGTGGGAGGAGACTACTTGAAAAGATCCTTAATGTAGCATGATTGGTCTCATTTGGCTTCGCGTGTAGTGTGTGAAACAGTTTTCCAGGACTAGCATCTGATATATTTTTCATCTGTCTCTGCTTTTCCTTTTAGAAAGTTATTGGCACATAATTTAGAGAGGAAGTGAAAGTCTAGCACATGCAAGAGCAAGTTTGTGTCCACTTTGCCTGCTTTCCTTTTTCTTCTCATGGGTAGTTGGTGCACGTACAGTCGAATCCCCGTAATCATGAATTCTGCACTCACTCATTCAGTCACCCATGGCTTGAAAATATTTTTTTTAAAAAAATCCAAAAAGCAAACCTTGATTTTCCCATTTTATATAAGGGACACCATTTTACAATGTCTTTGTATATAATGAGACTTGAGCATGCACGGATTTAAGGTCTCCATGGTGGGTCTTGGAATCAAACCCCAGAGGGGACCCCACTATAAATTTATAGAATCATGGAGTTGGAAGAAACCTCAAGGGCCATCCAATTCAACCCCTTTCTGCCATGTAGGAACTCACAATCAAAGCACCTCCCCCCCCCCCAAAAGATGACCATCCAGCCTCTGTTTAAAAACATCAAAAGAAGGAGAGTCCTCCACCCTCCGAGGCAGCATCTTCCACTGTTGAACCGCTCTTACTGTCAGAAGTTCTTCCTAATGTTGAGGTGGAATCTCTTTTCCTGGAGTTTCAATGCATTGCTCTGTGTCCTAGTCTCAAGCAACAGAAAACAAGCTTGCTTCATCCTTAAAATGACACCCCCTCCCAAATATTTAAACATGGTTATCATGTCACCTCTTCTTGAAGGTATACAGCACAGATATATACAGCTAAGATTCTTAGATCCTTTTCACATGTACTGTTGTCAAGCCTGGTGTCAGCCCTCCTGTATCTGTGCATTTAATTTTTTCTGTTCCTTACATTTCTCCCTGTTGAAATTCATCTTGTTAGCTTTAGCCCGGTGTGGTGTAGTGGTATGAGTGTTGGATTACATTTCTAGAGACCATGGCTCAGCCATGGAAATCTGTTTGGTGAATTTGGGTACATCACACTCTTTGAGCCTTAGGGAAGGCAAGGGTAAACCTCACCTGCACAAATCTTGCCAAGAAAACCCTATCCCCTTAGTGTCACCATAAGTCAGAAATGACTTGAAGACGTACAGCACACTTACACATAGCTACTAGATCCCTTTCACATGGACTGTTGTCAAGCCTCTATCTGTGTGTTTAATTTTTTTCCTGCCTAAGTGGTAGTACCTTACATTTCTGCCTATTGAAAATAATCTTATGTTGAAACTTATTTAGTTCTGATCCAGCTTTCTAATCTGTTAAGATCATTTTGAATTTTGATCCTGTCCTCTGGGGTATTAGCAACCCCTCTGAGTCTGAATAAATCCCTTTATGCATAAATAGTGGGGCAAAAAAATTTGTGTATGGTTTGGACACATAACACTGTTTCTTATGAGTCTTCTTATATTATCAGTCTTTTGTAGTGGTTTTCTCCCTGTTTGGAAATGAAACAATACTCCAAAGCCTTTTTTAAAAAAAACCTAGCTTGATTGTATTGATTTGTCCTCAGTTTAGTAAATTGTTGAATTCAAGCAGTTGGTCTGATTGTGAATTATCTTTAATCTTTTCCATCCAATTCTAAGATAAGTGTTTTTCAATCGTATACCATGACACAGCATTGAAAATATTTGGTCTTCTGCTCTTGTACCTTTAAAAATCAGATGAATGGCCCTTGAATTCCCCCACATTCACTCTAGTGTTGTCATAATGTTGAAAAAGAAAAGGTATTCCAGGATTCCCTGGCATAGCCAGTACAAGGGACTGATGGAGGCTGCTGGGAGAAAGTGAGGTCCCAGGAGCTAATGTTATCTGGACTATCTGGACGTCACAGAGAAAAAGAGATGTAATGTAAATTGTGTCTTCAGTACTATACTTCAGGCAACAAAAAGGTCAGAAATGGACTGGTTCCATCATTTATGTAGCCACTGAAATGTGTAACATTGACCATTAACATGCACTGTGGACCTTTGTTGTGTTCCTGAGATGGTGTGTTTACCACCAACTGTATCCCACAGCAGGATTAAAGTATAAGCCAATAACAATTTGCATCCCTGCTTTTTATTTTATTTTATTTTGAATTATTTAAAAAGAATTTATAAAGTTATACAAAAGACAGTAGAATAAGAGAAGGGTTAAAATCATACAAAAAATTGACAAATATATCACAATGTTACAAGAACTCTCACATCATACATTGTTGCAAAAGCTTTCCCATCATGCAAAAATTATCTCATACAGTTTAGTTTATTTGAAACAAATCGGACCACAGAGACTGGTGGCCGAATGGAGGAAGGATTGCCACCAAGTTCGCATTAACATAATCAATGAGAGGAAGCCATTTTTCCAGGAAAGATTTTTGATTATTTTGTTGTTCTAAATTATATTTCATATTATCTGTTAATTTCTCCATAAGCCATTGGTCCCAAACTCTTTTCCACCAATTATCTAAAGATATGAGATCTGTTTTCCAAGCATTAGCCACTTCGAGTCAAGCTGCTATCAACAGAAACGAAATAAACTTTCTGTTTTTAAAGAAGTTAGTGTTCTTTGATAATATTGAAAGTAACAAGAGAGCTGGGCAAAAATTTATTTTTTGTTTTGTAATTGAGGCAATTTGATTACTGTAATCACTTCATGCCAAAACTGGTCGGTTTGGGGGAAGTCAATCCACATGTGGATATATGTTCCTAAGACTGGGCATCCTTTCTAACATAGAGTGACATAGATTCTATCATCTGTGATTGTCTAATGGGGGTCATATACCATTTGTGAACTACCTTTAGAAAATTCTCTCTGGTTAGAGCTGATTTTGATTTCAGTGCCGAGGATGACCAAATAGCAGACTAATCAGATTCAGAAATTAATATAGTCAGTTCTTTTTTCCCAGGTTGTTTTAGTACAATTACTATTTTGATATGTTTCCATCAAGGTGAAATGGTATATTCGGGAAACTAAGCCTTTACTATTTCCAGAAGGGTCATTATATAAGGTTTCAAAGGGAGTCAGGGATCTCAACATTTCCCCTTTCTGGATTAAGCTAGAAGAGAAAGTTCTGATTTGGTTAAGTTGAAACCACAAACTTGGTATTGGGTCTAATGTTAATACTAAGTCCTCAGTCGACTTGAGTTTACTATTCCTAAAAAGGTCTTTAATTTGATAAATTCCTTTTTTCCCCCAGTCTTATATTGCGAAAATTTATCTGGTTGGAAAAAAATTTGGGTGCTGTAAAAACGGGCAAATAGGTGACAAGTCTGGTGAAAGAATAATTCTATGATTCTATGTTTCCATTTTTGCCAAATGTCAATGGTGGTTTTAAACCAAGGGTTATTTATATCTCTAATCTCTTTTCCTGTTAATTTTATTAAAACATCATGTGAAGAGTGTGGAAATCTACATTAAGTTCCATTTTTACCCATGGGATGTTGATGCTCTTTTTCATTAAGGAGATTGCTTGGGATATTTGGAAAGCTGCAAAATATATTTGAAGTATATATATATATTTGAAGTATATATACAGCTAACTCTCCCATTTTGGAGGGAAGGTGTCTAATAGATTGAGAAAAGCAAGGTCTTTTATTGTCGAAAATACATGAGTTAATCAATCCTTGCCACTTTTAAATCTCAAAATCGAAGGGGACATAGGTATTGTTTGGAATAGAAAAAAGAGATGAGGAACAATAAACATGGTCACTAAGGCAGTATAGATGTTTCCATCCTTTTAGCTTTGCAATAATCCATTTAGTATCCCTGCTTTTTATGATATTTCAAATTTATGGCTGGGAGCTGGTCAGAAAAGGCGGACACGTAGGGCAGTTGGGGGAAGAAGGTGAAAGGTGGGCCCAATGGGAAGGAACAAAAGGAGTGACATTGAGTGATGTTGGTGGGGATGAGGACAGGCGCTTCAGTGAAACTCAGAAAGGGGAGATGAAAGTAGGGAGAAGGAAGAAAGATGGCACAGCAGTGAGAGAGGAGAGGAAAGGAGGAGGCAGATGGGAGACAACAGTAGGAAAACAAAGAGGAGATGAGAACTGAAAATGGGAGAATCTTAGAAGGGGCCGCAGAGAGCCATCTAATCCAACCCCCTGCCATGCCGGATTACTTTACATTGATCATTATAGAAGTCCTCTTTAATCTTGCACACTAGTTGTTGTTCAGTTGCATTCACGGTTCTGGTTTTGTTCCTATATTCCTGGTGTTTTGCTCCCCTTCTTCTTTTTTTCTTTTACTGCTTAAAGTGTTTGTTATCCATTGTTTCTTCTCTTTCTTTTTGTCCAATAGTGTCTTTCTGCATTTATCCTTTATTATATCCATGGCTTCTGACCATAGTTCTTCTGGCTCTCAGTTGATTATGCTCAATAGCATGAATTTGTTTCTTACGTTGCCAGCAAATTCTGTTGAGGTGTTTGGATCATATTTTGACTAGTTTTATTTTCTTCTTCAGCTTTACTTTTTGAGATAAGGTGTTCATGATCAGTGCCATAGTGAGCACCTGGTCTGGTTTTGGCTGCCAGGATGGAGCTTCTCCATCTTTTGCTTCCAGTTATATAATCTAGTTGTTGTTGTTGTTGTTGTTGTTTTGTATTTGCTGTCTGGCGACACTTGTTTACACTGTGCACAGGGAGGCAAAGGTGAACTTCCTTGCAAGACCCTCACAACAAGAATACCCTATGATGAGACAACCCCCAAGAAAACAAAAGGTAGGACTGGAACACATGCTAGAAAGCTAGAAGGAATAACAAATAGAAATTACAATAGATGGATGAGACGTGAGTGTAGGAAACTCCAAGATGGGAAGACAAGCAGCAGACATGTTAAACAGTGCAAATGCTATCTGAACCAGCACCACACATATTATAGGAACGCAGAATGTGAAAAGCATGAGCCAAGGGACATAGCCAAGACATGAGCCAAGACATAGCAAAAAAGGAAATGGAATGTGTAAACATAGCAATACTGGGGTGAGAGAGCTAAAATGGACAGGAATGGATCACTACACAGTGTTTTACTCTGGAAATGAAAAGACATAAAGAAAAGGGGTAGCAAGGAGAGATGTAGCAAAAGCAGTCAAAGAATACATTGCAAAGTCAGACCTTATAATTTCCGTAAGGCTTCAATAAAAAACTAGAAATGTCATCATAGTTCAAGTGTATGCACCAACCACCAAGGCAGTGGAAGAAGGAATCGAGAGATTCTGCAAATAAGTACAGAAAGAAATCGATAAGATACCAACACAAGATTTTAAGCTAATCATAGGCAATTGGAAAGCTAATGTTGGAGAGGAACAAGAACAAAAAAACAGTAACAAGATTTGTATTAGGAAGAAACGAAGCAGGTGGGGGCCTGATAGGCTTCTTTCAGGGGTGCCTTAATTCTATCTAGACTCCCTTTAAAGAATTGGAAGCCTGACTAGAGAAGGCAGAGAGGGTTATGTCTCTGTCACTTTGATCAGATAAATCACTTGGGGAAAGTGTGGATGGAAACTCTTGCATGCCACTTGAACTGTATTTGGACAGAAAAACCAGTGCAGCCTATCAGGGCTTGTTTTGGTGGGATGGGTGCTCAGTATGTGGCCTGGCTGCCATTTTCCCTTCTGGATAAAAAGGTCATTTGCATTCTACTTTCCCATACATGTTTCATTCCTGTCTTGCCATCGCAGAGCAAGAGTGAAAGCTTTGAGCTGGGACTGCTGCATAAAGACGCCACTGTTTCTCTACATTGGGGAGCAGCTGATTGTACAAAGCTGGCTAAGCTTTTATGATATTGTGAACTGCAGATTTTCCAATATAATAAAAGTTTAAAACCACCATCAGAAGACTAGAAATTGTTTAGAAATCTGTAATACTACCTAAGTTCACACATCTGGATAAGCCATAGGTAATGTTAGATACAGTTTCTGCTTGGCCTTGAATTGGTCTGCAGACAACCAGGCAAACCACAGTTTCTCACCCCTTTTACCATATATACTCAACTATAAGTCGACCTCATGTATAAGTCGAGGGCAAGTTTTGGGTTATGGATTTTTCTGTGACCCGTGGATAAGTCGAGGGTAAAATTTAGGGGCCTATAGGAAAGGATCTAAAGGATGAAGCAAAGCAAATCAATAACTTCCAAAAGTCCATGAGACATAACTCTTTATGCTTATTCTTAAGACTGGATGGATGAGAGAGTAAAGGGTGTCAGTGCTTCCAGGACAGATTATACTCTTGCTCTTCATCAGGGGATAGTTCCTTCTTTTAAATAAGAGTTAAGATGCAGTACTTACATTGACCCGTGGATAAGTCGACTCAGGTTTTTTGGGTCAATTTTTTGACCTAAATTTCTAGACTTATACATGAGTATATACAGTATCTACTTCTTTTCAGGCAGAGAGCTGGGGGAAAAGAGAAGTCTATTTTTCTAAGATGTGGATCACACACCATCTTTCCTGCATTGTTACAACCATCCTCATGCATACATTCATATAACCTGTGATTGCAGCAGGTAGCAATTTTTGTGGTTGCAGTGGCTTGACAAATTGCTCCTGAAGTTTCCAAAGTGAATGCAGGATCAGTCTGCTTTCATGTATTGCATTTCTCAACTGTGGTATGAATTCATCTCAGGACACAATGACACAGGTTTCTTTTGCAACTGAATGCACATGAACCTGTATTGTACAGTGCGCCCTTAGTATCCACTGGGGTTTGGTTCCAGGGTCCCCTGTATGTACATCTGTGGATGTGCAAATCCCGTTATATTCAGTGGGGTAATAAAATGGTGTCCCTTACATAACATGGCAAAATCAAGGTTTGCTTTTTGGAATTTATATATTTTTAAAATATTTTCAAGTCATGGATGCTTGAATCCAATGGATAAACAATCTCTGGATATGGAGGGCCAACTAAATTTAAAGAGGAGGGGGAGTGAACAAGTTAATTCTACACAAAACAGAAAGGAAACAGCAAAGAATCCTATTTACCATAAAGATTTAATAAATATATTTGTTTTTTAGGTGTCACAGGATGTTGTTTTTGGCTAGCCCTTCAGCAAGTGTTAGAAGAATTGTTGGTCATGTCTAGCAGTAGATTCTGCTTGAGTGCACTGGTGACCCACAAACTGTTATACTTCTGTCTAAGAGCATCTTCCAAGTAGCACCACCACTATTTCTGTCATGCTTGTTTCTTTAGAGTGTTCTTAAGAGACTCTGAGAGAAAAGCAATATAGGAAGGATTAGTATGAAAGGTGTAGGGAAAGGACTGAAAACAAAAAGAAAGATGGGATAAAGCCTCTGATGTGAGCTCCCTGATGTACATTAGAGCTAAAGGTGGGTCCCATACCTGGTAGTATTGGAGCTGAATGTTCAAATGTCTTAAATCTTTACAGCCTCTTGCTGCATCTATACCAGAGCTCTCTGACAGAGAAGGCTAAATATCTTACAAAACTAAAAATCCCAAGATTCCATAGCACTCAGCCATGGCAGTTAAAGCAGTGTCAAACTGCATTATTTCTTCAATGCAGATGAAACCTTTGTCACTTGAGGTAGATTTTCAAAGTATGCAGCAGAATTGTATAAAATAAATATTTTGGAATGCCATTATATTTGTGGGTTGTAGTTCTAATGCATAGTTTCATGCACTTTATCTACAGGTTTAATTTGATTTATAGACCCTATACAGATATGTGTGAAAGCAAGTTTCATTGAGTACAGTGGGGCTTAGTCTCAGGTAGATAAATATAAGTTTCAGCATTAAACCTGGCTTTTTAATTGAACATGATTTTAACCAAAACTGTCTTACGCAAAGGAGTGTTCAATACCGTGTATGACTTACAGTCCGTGTTTAAAATGACAGTGAGGATGTTTTCTTTTGTAAAATCAAGAAGTTTCTCCTCCCACATTGTAGCAGAATGTTTTAGTCCAATTGTTTGCATCCATTTGTCTGCGCATAACATAATATTTTTCTTGATACGGATGCAACTTATGATACCAGAATATATATTACAGTACAGTAGTTGAAAAGCTACAGAAGTGGTGAAGTGCCTGCATACCAGTTTTCTTGATTTAATGCTGAGCTGCTCCTACAGAACTGTTAGTGAAGGACATGCAGAAGGCTTTACATTCCTGGTGTGTTATATTCTTGTATATTCCTCAGCCATTTTTCCTAGTCGATTCAGACCTCACGTCCTTCCACTCAAGGTAAGGCCCTGGAAAGAACTCTATTTTCTTTCTCTCACCTTCTTGTGTGTTTTAGCTGTTACTTTTTGGGAGGGGTTTCAAAATCCATAACTAGCCAACAATGAAAACCATGTGGAATTCTGTGGATCAAATTATAATTAAGTAAAAATAAGGAGGAAGTCTACGCGTGATCCCTCTCTGTTTCCTGAGTTGTTGCTGCCTCATTAATCAGGGCTGAAATGGTTTCGGGAAGCCGCTGGCTTTGTCCCTAGCCCAGCAGCATCTTCGTCCCCTTTCCCACCCCCCGTGTGCCTTCGCAGTGGGGAAAACTAGAGAGGGAAACCATCAATCTTCCTTGTCACATACGTTCATTCTTCTCTTCCTGTGCTCCTTCATTCTCTCCATGTCCCCCTACACACACACACACACACACACACCACCTGTATTTAGGATTAGGTTTCCTTACCTGCTCTCTGTTGCAGAGCCTGTTGCTCCAAAACACAGATTAGTCCAGTGGCATGCTAGAATTTTGATCAGCATGACTCTTCCAGAGAAAGGCTGCAAAGCCAGACCATGTTCACTTCATTTGCCCTGCACAGTGTGATTGCATCTTAATTGCGATTACCAAATTAGGTCAAAATTATTTATTTAATTTGCATGTTGTTTTTGGTATGCAGTCAGTACACAGATTTTTTTATCCATGAATTCAACCATCCATGGCTTGAAAATACTCAAAAATAATATAAATTCCAAAAGCAAACCTTGTTTTTGCTATTTTATGTAAGGAACACCATTTCACTATGCCATTGTGTTTAATGGGACTTGAGCATCCACAGATTTTTGTATCCATGGGGGGTCCTAGATCCAAACTCCAGCAGATACCAAAGGCTCACTGTATTTCTGTCTTCTATTATTTATTTATTTATTTATTTTTGATTTTGGCAGGACATGAAAGGACACAAATAAATTAGCCAAATGTGAACAGTATGAAACCCTATGAACATCATGTTTGGTGGTTTTGGTAGTCTTACTATTTTAACTAATTTTAATTTGTTTTTTCCCTGTTATTGATTTATTTTGTTTTTTTTTATGGGAGGGAGGGGGTAGGGGATTACTTAATTTTTGATTTTTATATGTACTATGTATTTTATTGACATTTGTCTGTTTTGTGACCCACTTCAATCCGTAGGAAGAGGCGAGATATAAATAAAATTACTATTATTATTATTATTATTATTATTTATTAAACAGGTGACTTGAAGTCACATTCAAAAAATGAGTTGAATTGTCCTTTGTTTGTTTGTTTGTTTGTTTATTCCTGGTTTTGCACTTTAACAGCATTCTGACTGGAACTGTCAGATTCGCCTTGCAGCGAAATAAGAACACTTTCACTTGTGCCACACTTCTGTGCTTCACAAGCAATGTTTAAAGACCAAAGCTATCTAGTAAAATCACCTGTAACATAAGTAGGATGAAATAGAAATTAAAATATATATTCAGCCCTGATGTTGATTGGACCTCTTCTGGAAAAATACTAGCCTAGTCTTCCTCACAGCAGGGCTCCTATAGAGATGAAAATACTTTTATTTTGGCCTGCTATTACAGAATTAATTAGTGGGACTTGTTGCTATGTCCTAGCAAGGCCACAGTTTATAATAATGTTTGCAGGAAAGATGGAGGAAATAGTCCTAAATGCACACTGTAGATTACAACAACAATAGCAATAATAAGGCTCAAGGCTGAGTACAACAAAGATTAAAACACACAAAATCATGTAAATACTATTAAAACAGTGGACACATTTAAATCATCCAGCATAAATTAAAATATACTAATTTAAAATTTATACTTTAAAACCAACTGGGCAGGCCTGCCATTAAAAATAGGTCTTTAATGCTCTTTTAAATCCAGCATATTCTCTTAAATCTCTCCCAGCAGGCAGGTCATTCCATAGTCTAGGGGCGGCAGGTGAAAAAGTAGATATGTATTGCTGTCTGCTGTTTAAGGCCCTATACAGACGGGTGCTTTTGGGCACCCTAGCGATGTGCTAGGATTGCCCGGGGGCAGAACAGTTAGACGCTCCGCAACCCTAGCACATGGCACAGTTGTTGCTCCGCAGCATCATACAGAAGGGGCACAGAGCGATGACGTCTCAGGTGCGCAGCAACCAAATGTCACTGTGCACCTGCGACATCATTGATATGTCCTATGGCACTTGTTGCGTTGCAGGTGCAACACAAAAAGGAGCTGGGTTTCAGCACTCCTTTGCCACTCCATTTGGTTGCTGCAGCAATGATGCGGACGAAATAGAGGTGGCTCCAGACCACCCTTTTCGGGAGGTCTGTAGAGCCCTAAAACATTGAAAGACACACACTCAGGGAGTTGAATTCTGTAGCCAGAGCTATCAGCTGTTCTTCTCTGAACTCACACATATACACTATATACTTAGTTCTACCTATATTTAACTCAGCCAGGACTTTCCTGTCTAGCCCAAAACTGGAGCATGCCATTCAAATGGATGGCTACCTTAAAACCAAGCCTCCTTATATAAATTGTATGTATTTAAATGGGGTATGGTAGGATTCTAAAGCTTGTGATCATTCACAAATTAAAACAAGAGATTTAGCTCATATTAAGTACACTTGTCCCTCCCCATTTGCGGCCTTAGCACTCATGGTTTCGATCATTCATAAGGCAAAGGGTATGGCTCACTCACTCCCTTCCTTACTGGCATCTTCCCCCCTGGCACCAGGGCCTGTAATTGGCCCCGGCAGCCATCGGGATTCACTTTCCCAGAAGCACTCAGAGCCCCACACGCTCGTGTCCCAGCACTGCAGCCAATGGGCACATGCTACAGCAACTGGTTGCGGCAGAGTGGGTTGGGGTATGTGCATGCTGGGCCCTGAGCACTACTGGAAATGCGAGTCCTGATGGCTGCTAGGGTCGATTACAGGCCCTGGTGGCCCAGGTTCCAATTACAGGCCCCGGTGGCGGTGGCGGTGGGGAGATGCCAGTAAGGGAAGGAGGGAATTTCACAAATACAGTAGTCAAGTCCCATTGTCCCCAATGATGCAATTGGGGACAATAGGACTTGAATATTTGCAAAATTTCAGATTCACAAAACGTATCCCCTGCAAATCTGGAGGGACCACTGTATTAAAAAATTAAATGGATTTACTGTATATTTTCATGTATGAGTCTAGAAATTTTATATAATTGACCCCAAAACCAGGCTCATATTATCCACAGATCAACGTAAGTACTGTACTTTAACTCTTGTATAAAAAAGAAACCATCCTCTGGTGAAAGGCAAGAGTGTAAGCTGTCCCAGAAGCACTGACCCCTCTTCACTCTCTCATCCATCCATCCTTTAGTGTGAACACTAACAATTATGCCTCCTAGAATTTTGTAAGTTCTTTGACATAGTTTTCCTTTAATGTTTCCTTTATATCTTTTGTTACATGCCCCTAAATTTTATCCTCGTCTTATCCACAGGTCATATAAAATTCATAATTTTGGTCCCAAAATCTGCCCTCAACTTATACATGAGGACCACTTATGGCCGAGTATATATGGTATCGTTCTCAGCTTTCATTTTCATGGGACAAAAATGCCAAGTCCTGAACGGCAGTAGTCTTGAGTCTTCTTCTCTTCCTTGTTGTGTGTATTTCTCCCTGTAAGGAACTCTTTGCTCTTTCTCTCTCTTTAAATCCTTTACCAAACTCACATCTTTTAAGCATGCAGCTCTAATATCCTGACCTCAGTGTTTCAGGGAGGCACATTCCAGCCCCATGATTTCATGACAGCAGGCTGAGCTCCCTGCTAGGCTGCCTTCTGGCTCTTGCAGGGCGAACAAACACTGAGCTTTATATCC
The DNA here is from genome assembly GCA_034509955.1 of Urosaurus nigricauda. Classification (NCBI taxonomy): domain Eukaryota; kingdom Metazoa; phylum Chordata; class Lepidosauria; order Squamata; family Phrynosomatidae; genus Urosaurus; species Urosaurus nigricauda. The sequence goes on from JAOEGL010000002.1 coordinate 126,746,437, forward strand.
TTGCAGAAGGCCAACTTTCCATGTGTGTTTTATTGTTGCAATTTCAAATTTCTCAAAGTTTAAGGAAGGTGTTTGTTACTTCACTAATTTTTTTAAAATGATATCAAAACCACAAAAAAATATGATAGACTATGAATCTGGAGAATAATCTTCATGAGGATGAATTTTGTTATCACAACAGTCATTCCATCAGTGTACCAAAACTATCAATAATTGCTAGTCCAATTATTTACATTGCTTTGTCTGCACGTAGCATAATATTTTTCTTGATATGTATGGAACATGTGACACTGGAATATATTAGCTTGCATCTTTATTACAGTCATAGGCCAGAATAAGAAGTTAGCTGAAAAGTTATAAAAGTAAAATTAATAGTTACTGTGTATGTCTCCCACCTTCCCCATTATTTTACCTTATCACCTCTTTAATCTCATTTTCTTTTCTCTGTACTGGAAGTACTGCAGTTATTTATATGTCATCTCATATCTGCTATACACATCATTGTATCTATATATCAATATTCTGTATGTGCTATAACAGGTATGCCAGTGTTTTTTTTAAATGTCACCATATTTTACATATGTTGACAGTACTGCTATGATTAACAGTTCATAAATAAGTGTTAAAACTATTTCCCTTTGTTTTGTCACTAGATAGCCTGTATACTGGAAGTTAATTCAGTACTTTTGTTTTGAAATGCATATTTGAATACTTTTATTGAATTCCATTCTGTTGCAACCTGTTAGATTGCCATTCTACATATACATATTGCAATCTATAGTTCTACACTTACCTGCAAGTAATCCCATTCAACTCAGCTGTAGTATCCTTTGGATAGACAGGCATACAATTGTAATATTATTAAATTAGTGTAATTCTGATTTTTCCCTTTTGTTTGATTAGCATTTATGAAAAATGCTGCTCTTTTAGAGGCATTGTTCAAATTATCAAGTGATGTAACATTTTGCTAATCATTTGTACTTAAAATGAAAGTTTGCAATTTTTACAGTGGGTAGGGAGTCTTCATTGCAGTTCTATGATGTTGGAACATCTGTGGTTTCCTTCTCCAGCATTCAGTTTGAACTTAGAATTTTTGTAAAGGATATTGTGGGATGGGAGGGGGGAGGTACAGGAGAGCGAGAGGAGACACCTTTGCTGCAGCTGTACTGGAAATACTGATTCAACATATGCTACAACAAGTTGCATTTAGGAGGTTTCTCTTCTCCAGCTTTTAGTAAGTGGATGGATGGAGGAAATGTGTCTTGGATGCAAAGGGCCAAATGAGGCTGATAAACATTGTAATTTGGAGAAGATGATGGAGCAAATAGAATTCTGATTAGAAGCTTTACTGATGCCTTCACCAAATGAAGAGTGTGTGTGTGCATATAAAAATCCATTTGATTCCAGCGTATATGGGAATGCTTGAAACGTAACAGATTAAATCTTGACGCCCTGGGTTGCTGAGATATTGTCAGTCTGATACTACAGTGGAAAAAAGCAAATTTGGCACAACTATACTCATGTTCCCGGGCATTTAATTGTTTCACTTGTTTCTCTCTGAACTCTCTCCAGACTGTCAACATATTGTTGAGGTTTCTGTAATGGATCACAGTATATTGAGTTTTTGATTGTGCACTTCATATGGTGAACATTCTTTGACTTTTAAAGATAAAGGTTTATTCACAGTGTACCTTTAATTCACAAACTGCTGTCAATTAAACATCTTCAGTATATTGAATCAGAACATTACTCCATCTGGTTCATTGTTATCTCCTTTGACTAGCTGTGGCTGTTTTACCTGTGAATCTTTTAACAGGAGATGTTTGGGATTTAATTTTTTGGATGCAGACCATATGCTATATATGGAACCACAGCTCTTCCAACAACAAGCCACAATGCAATACGGCAAGCTACTTTTGAAAAGGAGCGGTGTTTCAAAGGCATTCGCAATATTACATGATATTTTACTTCTTTTTTCAAAAGAAAAAGTAGAAACCAGTCCACTGGGTGTGTGAAATTCCAGATTATTGTAAAAAAAAAATGGCACACCTGAGTTGAATTCTCCAATTTCTGTAACACGGTAAAAATTCCTTCCTATATTGGGCTGCCTCCACATAACTGCATGGCTCAATGCTATGGGATTCTGGGATAATTTCTGCAACGGACGCAGCCTTGGAGTCATGGTGTGCACATGTTTCCTTGCTTACAATCCACAGTGTTGGAGGGCATTCGAAGGTGAGAGATGGAACTTCAGGAACAGGAAGGTGCAAATATCATTGGGATGCAACAACCCATTGTTTTCTGGAAATGTGGAGCCACAGGGATAAATGGAGATTTCCAGATTTTGTGGATGTTTTTGCAGCCACAAAATTTTTGCAGAACAAACATTTAATTTGAATGGGAGTTTTGGTTAAAGGGACCACCCAGAAATTTTCTTGTCTCTTTAAAAAATGAAACTGTCAGAACTTAGTTATGATTGATGATTTAAGCTGATTCCTTTAACGAGCCTCATACCAGCTTATATGTGAAGGTTTTGTTTTGGTTCTGGGTTTTTGAAAACCTTACCGAATACTCTGACTCTGTTCGGACAATTATATTTCAGGTTTCCTTCTTGTATCAATAAGGATACTTGTCTCCTGGGGAATAAGGGAGGTGGTTAATATCTGAACAACTTTTTGGCAATGAAATAAAAGGACTGGCAAAAAGAAATGGAATAACTAGAGGTGGAAATAGTGATGATCCTAGTGTTTACCATGTGCTGAAGACTTTACTTCATCTCTTGAACTTTAACCCTGGTTTCTCTGACAGTTTTGGCTCATTAACCTCTTCAGGTAGCCTTATAGTATGCATGTTTACCTTCATTCACTAGGACTTCCACACAAGCAATCATAGTTAGTCTTGTAATCTGGAATAATAATACATGTTTAGTATTTTACTGAGAAATAGTAAAATATCTCAGTGTCTGGTGCTGTTTTTACAGTAAAATATAAATTGTCACATACAAAATTTACTAGAAGGTTTCTTTGTATCCTGGCATTCTAAAATGTAACTGTGCATATTTGGAGATCGGCATGATAACATAGTTTTTGGTGGGGTTTTCAGGCTGTGTGGCCATGTTCTGGAAGAGTTTCACAGCAGAAAATGGATAATGAATTAAATAGACACCCTGAGGCCTTGCCATTCAACAACAGACCAACACAGAGATAAATCACTTTCTCTCAACCAAGAGTCACACAGTATGCATGTGTGTGTGTATATGTATATGTGTGTATCATACATACATACACACATACACATATACGGTATACACACTCTGTCTTCACGGCCACAAAACCTGAAACCCCCACAAAAAAACTATGTATTCCAGGCATGAAGGCCTTTGACTTCACAGCATAATGACAGTTTATAATACAAAGCGTTTGCAGGTCCCAAACTAATTAATTTTCAGGGAGTGAGATCTAAAATGAAATAAAAATAGACCAATGCAGCTACTGTTATCTTGTACTGCACTCTTACAAAAATGAAGGCGTTGTTGTAGAGACAGATACTCTCTAAGAAATGCTGGATTATGACTTTTCTTTGTTTTGTTAATATGGGTTAAGGACATCATGGGAATAGAGCCGTGATGTGGTGATAGAAAACATCATGTGACTGTTCTGGAAGGAAGTTTCAAGCAATTATCTTCTGTGCCTTCATTTTTTAGAAACTTAGGGCCAAAACAGATGGCCCTGATACCCCTTTGATTGCCAGATTGGGGCCGCAGCAGTCATACACTGCGACCCTGATCCAGCTTTTTGCTACCCCAAAAAGAAGCCGCAGAAAACCATTTCTTTTTGAGCTGACAAAAGTCAGCTTTTCCACTACCATTTCAGCTTTGCCACATTCCCGCGGCACATGGCATATAAACACCACACTGCCAGAGTGCCACAAAGTTGCCTGACGAGTGCATGGCATCACGACGGCTTCCTGCCAGCTTAGGGGTGTGCCGCATCTAAACGACATGCCCCCATCCTTCCAGGAAGCTGCCTCAAAGGGACTGTCTGTTTTGCCCCTTTGAAAGGTTTTTTAGACTTTTTTGGCCCAGCTCTCCAATCTGTGAAGGTCATTATGAATTCTGGTCCTATCCTCTGGGGTATTAGCTACCCCCACCCCACTGTTTGGTGTCATGAACAAATTTTATAAGCACGTCTTGTATTCCATTATTTAAGTCATTTAAGATGCTAAACAACACCAGGCCCAGGAAAGAAACCTGAGGCACCCCACTAGCCCCTTCTTTTCAAGATGAAGAGACAGTATTGGTGAGTGCTTTCTGGATTTGGTCTATCAACTAATTACAGATTCATCTAACAGGAGCACTGTCTAGCTCACAGTTCGCCAGCTTGCCTGCAAGGATATCATGGGGGAGCTTGTCAAAAGTCATGGTGAAATCAAAATATACTACATCTACAGCACTCCCCTGATCTACCAAGCTGTAACTTTCTCAAAAAGATATACTATGGAGCTAAACAAACAGGCAAAAAGAGGTGCTTTCAGTCTGCTTGAAGGTGTGGGGTTAAATGAGACATGCCTTGAAGCCAGCAGAAAAGTTTCCTTATGCAGAAAAAAATTGTTTCAAAAAGAAGCAGCTTTTTTCCGCTTCTTCCTGGCTTGAAGCCATGTCATGTGGTCATGACATGAGCACTCCAGTTGCCTTGGGGGAGCCAGTGGTGTGGTTGGTGGGGTTTCAATGTGGCTTTAGAAAAAGCAGCTTCATGCCACTTTTTCCTGTCCATCTGTTTTGCCCTCAAATCTTGGTGCGATTTGTGTTTGAAAAACTCATACTGGCTATTAGTAATCCCCACATTCCTTTCTAATTATGTACAGATTGATTTTTAACTATCTGTTTTAGAACCTTTTCTCATATTGATATCAGTAATTGTTGAGGTCCTCTCTTTTACTGTTTTTTTTTCCCCTCCTCCAATCTGCTGTGATCTCTCCTGTTCTCCCACAGTTCTCAAAGATTGACACTGGCTCTGAGATTACATCTGCAAATTCCTCTAGTACTTGCAAGTCATCTGGCCCTAGAGATATGATTTTGAGTAGTTAGGTATTCCTATGCTGCCACTGCATAGAGAAGATGGTGAAATGCTAACAGAACAGAGAGAAGGCCAAATTGTTTAGTATCATCTTTGGCTTAGTCTTCTCCCAAAAGGAAAACAGTGTTCTAACCTATGAAAACAGAAGAAATTATACAGTAGTCTATAAAGCACAGACTGATTTTCTTCTGAAATTCTTCAGTGTGCTCTGTTATCCAACATATCTTTGCAATATGACCCTTAGTGCCTCTTCCTTTTCTGAACCCAGGTTCCATATATGGTAAAGTATTTTTTGTAAAATTATGAGTATCATTTTAATGGCATCGGAGATTAGTGAAATACTCAGCTTTATAGTATTTTATTTTAACTGTTTGTTTTATGTGTTTTAAATTGTGTTTTATGTTTTAATGTGCTGTACCCCACCTCAAACATTGAGAAGAGGTCGGAAGAAGAAGAAGCTGCCGCCACCACCGCCAACCTCTTTCTTGGGTATTAGACTGTGTATTGAATGTTACTAATCAATAGGCTATTGTTTTATTTACCATATTTTTAGTACATTTTTGTTAGAATTCAAGTGGATTCTGGCTCTGTATTCTGAAACAGCTCTATACTATGCCATTTCTTCCTAGTGACTTATTTCACCTAAGTGCTTTGAGTGCAGATTCTGCTTCACTTATTAAAATTATGGTTTCATCTTCAAATAGTTTACTATACAAATTATATTAAATATATTATTTGATTCCAGAATAAAGGCCTGAAAAGGATTTTCTCGGGTATTCAACCAACTGGAATACCTCATCTTGGAAATTACCTTGGTGCTATTACAAATTGGGTGAAGCTGCAGGAAGAATGCAGCTCTGTATTATACAGTATTGTGGATCTCCATTCCCTCACTGTACCAAGAGAGCCAGATGTTTTACGCACAGACATCCAAGACATTGCAGCTGTTCTCCTTGCCTGTGGCCTGAATCCACAGAAATGCTTCCTTTTCCAGCAGTCTCAGGTCAGTACTCCCCCACCCCATTTCTTTGGTTTATTTAACTTCATTTGATATATCCTCCTTTCTTCAGTGGACCAGATTATAGCTACATGTTTTCTTTATGCTATTATTTTTCTATTTTAGAATTTAAAAAGAATTTTGGATAATGTTTGTGTGGTTTTACTGTAGTCAGTAGAGAGGTGAACAGTGATCACCAACTTGGTAATCAACCAACTTGGTAAAAGAGTTACCAATCATGTGTCTGTGTTAATTTACATTGTGTCAGAAAAAAATATGCTTAGTGCAGCTTAATCGTGCACCAACAGGAAGAATAACCAGGCTGTTTGTGGTCCTAGTGCATCAGTTTGTTTCGAGTCCCATGAGAAAGCACAGTTTTCTATTCTGCTAAGCTGTGGTGGCACCAGAAAATATGTGTTTATTTATTTATTGCATTGACCCATTGTCTGTTTTTCTCCTGAATGGGATTCAAAGTGGCTATATAAATACAGAAGCAGAGGCAGTGGAGTGAACTCAGAAGTGTTTTACAGTATGAAGTCGGAAAGATGTGTCGCTTAGCTCAGCTCTTCCAGGGTAGCAGTGAGAACCTCTCTGTGAAGAGTGACGTAGGGAGTTGAGTACGTTTAGCCTGGAGAAGAGAAGGTTAAGAGGTGACATGATAGCCCTGTTTAAATATCTGAAGGGATGTCATATTGAGGGTGGAAGAAGCTTGTTTTCCACAGCTCTAGAGACTAGGACCTGGAGCAGTGGGCTCAAACTGCAGGAAAAGAGATTCCACTTCAACATTAGGAAGACCTTCCTGACAGTAAAAGCTTTTCAACAGTGGAAGACACAACCTTGGAGTGTGGTGGAGTCTCCTTCTTTGGAGGTTTTTAAACACAGGCTCAATGGTCATCTGTCACAGGGAGAGTGTGTATTCTTGCATGACAGAATGTGATCAAACTGGTTGGCCCTTGTGGTCCTATAGAGGTAGACAAGAACAGTACATGCAAAATATAAACAAATATCTAATAGAACACAGTTGCTTTAGGAAGGAGAGATTAAGTTAAAATGAGCAAACTAGTAAGGCTGCACAGGTTTAGAATTAAGCAATGTGAAGCTATTGGGGTTGCTAAGAGGAGGTAGAACTGAGAGAAAGAGTTTCAGAAGTAAAGACAATATAACATTCCAGACAAAGGGGGCAGTTTTGGGGAACTGTAATGTGCAGGGAAAGCACTCCCCAAAAGTTAGAGTTTTGAGATGACAAACATTTCCTGTCCTTTGATCCTATTGGACATTTCTTGAGGAGTGTTGGCACTCCTGGCTGGAACAGCACAAAGAAAAAGAGGACAAGTCCTCTAAACCAGAACCCAAAAGAGAATGAGCTAACAAATCTTGAGCTACACGAGCTAAAAACAAATAAGCTAACAAAATTCTCAGGCCAAAATTCTGGATTCTAGGAATCTGAAACTCAGCCAAAATGGAGCAGATTCCTCCTAACCCTTGCTATTCTCAGTTATAAAAAGAACACATACATGTATATCTTGGCAGGGATGTTGTACTGTGCAACAGTTATGAGGGGAAAATAGTCACCAAGAGACAAGAGCATGGCTGACTAATAAAACTCTTCAAATGGTTAAGCACAGGTAAGAAGAAAAGGTAAAAGGTGACAGAAACATGATGAGAATCCTAAATATAAAGTGCAGCAATTTTTATATTGGGACAAAGAGAATTGTTATAAAAATCAGTACTAACAAATTGAGGAAGGCAACAAAAAAGTAGAACATGACTCATGTTCCCTAAGATCCAAGAAATCAAATTGAAATTTAAACGAAGAATAGGGATAGTGAATGATTAACAGAGGAACATGTTACATGGTAAGAATACAATTTTAAAAGATGATGGGAGTAGTATAGTAAAGATCTGTACTAGTGACTTTGCAGCATTTAATGCTTTCTAAGGAACAAATGGGTTCATAATGACAATACGAGGCTAAATTTGAGCCACAGGATGAGATATATTTGACATACAATGAGGGAGAACCCCTTTCTTTCCCATCCTCAAGTTTATTTGTCTAGTATGGGAAAATTGCTATTATGAGTGACTCTTGGCTCAAGCTGACCACTTTAGCTACTTGCAGTGAAGGATGCCACACTTCTTAATTTTTAGGATGAGCACATTACTGTTTCTTCCCAGTTTTGTTACACAATTGAAAGCAACACCCTGTTGTTGTGTTGCCATGGGCCCACATGTTTATGTTCTATGGATAGTTTATGTGTAATTATCCCAATTTTGGCCTGCAGCAGCTAGCAGAAATATCACACCATTGCTATGTTTAAACAATAATTCAGATGAACAGCATAAAAAGACAAAACCATGTCTGAGCAAATAGATTTAAAGATATAAGCTGAATTAATGAGAAATGTGTTTGACCTGAGTGTCCATGATGACATAAATCTCCTGCTCACACCATTACTAGAGGAAACTTCAACACAGGCTTGTGGAGCCCATGGTTTGGTCAGATTTGTAGAACCCAAGGTCAGCCAAGAGAGTTAAAAACAGCCAAGAGAAGCAGACACTCCTTCAGCCACAAAAGATTTCCAGATGGTAACTGCATCTGATGGAGAGAGTAGCTCTAGAAGGATTTTTTTCAAACAGATACTCTTATATTGTAAACATTTCAGCACTATTGTTTTCATGCCTCAAATGGAAAATGAGGGAGTTGATACAGGCTACATCCTGGTTGGGTAAAAATTTGCAAGATGTAAAAATGGTTTCATAGGACATATAAGGCATATCATATAATGCAAAAAGCTCTATGTAATGTGAAATGTTTGCATGTTACCATAAGCCTAGTTCAAGACAGAACACTAACACAAGCATAAACAAATGTATGAGAAGCAAAACTTGACCAATAATAAACTCACATCAGGTGCCACATACAAAGCAATGGCTGATGTAATCTGATGGAAGTTCAGTGGATCTGGTATGTTTATGTCACCTCCAAGAATCTGACTGGAAGAAAAGTGATGCTATATCAGCTCTGGGGAAGAGACTAATTGTTTATATAATGAGTACACTAAGCATTGGTTATCTCATTGGACCAGATATCTCAGCTGATAGGCTAGGAAAGCTATAAAACAAGCTGAAAAGAGAGCGAAATCAAGTGACTGCAGTCTGCCTACTTCATATGACAAGAGCTGTGCTGTTCCTAGCTGATAACCCAGACAAGCTAATGAAGATAGACAATGCTGGTAAGAGCAACAATTAGGCTATGCTCAATAGACATATTTCCCATTATGACTGTAATGGTTACCAGTCATGAATGTTTATAGATATGTAACAGATACTGATAGATACAGCAGTGCTTAAGGATGTTAATCTGTAGAAGCTTGTGTGTTTTATAGATGCCTGTTCAGAGATGTATAGTTCCTTAACAGATGAGATAGATAAATGGCCATATGTTTAAGGTGATAGTGTTCTTATCTGTGTTAACTATAGAGAAACCTGCAGAAATTATTTTATTTCTTCAATGTAATAACAGTAATGTGGCCAGATGTTAATATGTCACCTTTCCATGGAGTGTATATGTTTGTGTATAACTGTTTGCCTTAGGGTCACCATAAGTCAGAAATGGCGTGAAGGCACACAACAACAACAAAAATAAATGCATATAATAAATAGCCTAAAAGATTAAAAGAGAGCCTGCTCATTCTCCCATATACTGGTAAATATTCTGAAATACTTCAGTGGAGTGTTGACGTTAACTCAGTGGAGTCTGGATTTCACCGTGATCCCAAGTTGGATATCAGGGTGGCCAGGTAATGGGACCTTGAGGCAGACGCAGATTAGCTGGCAAATGGCAAAGGACCCTCAATCCCTCAGGCTAAAGAGAAAGAACCACATTTGTTTCAATATATTGTAACATAGCCTTTGACTACGTAAATCATGGAAAAGTTTGGATTATTTTAAAAGAAATGCATATACCACACATTTGGTTGTCCTGATACTTAATCTATACTCTAGAGCTTACTGTCAGTACACAGTGTGGAGAAACAGATTGCCATTAGCTAAAAGGTCAGACAAAGCTATATAGAATCAGAGTTGGAATTGGCCTCATGGGCCACTGAGTCCAAATCCCTGCTCACTGCAGGCTCTTCAGTTAAAGGATTCCCAGCTGGGAGCACTCCAACTTCTTTTTAAAGATAACAGAGAAGTAGACAGCATCGCCTCTCTAAGCAAGGTTCCATTGTCAAACCACTCTTACCGTCAAGAAGTTCCTTCTAATGTTCAAATGAAATCTACTGTCCTATAACTTAAAACCATTCAGCCTGGCCCTACCTGTCCTCTCCTGTCTGTGAGAGCCTTTGCATTTTTTCACCCTATCTTCTTGATATATGTGCAGTACATATCATAAGGAAAGCAAGATTCTATTCAAAGGGAGGAGGTGAGAAAATTGGAGGAAGAAACCTCAACAATTTAAGATATGCAGATGACATTATTTTACTAGGAGAAAATAGCAAAATCTGGAATGGCTGTTGAGGAAAGTCTAGGAAGAAAGCACAAAAATATGTCTACAGCAGAACATTAAAAAGACAAAAATAATGACTAAAGAAGATTTATGTAACTTTAAAGTAGACAATGACATCATAATAGTTATAGATATTCTATACCTTGGCTCAGTAATTAATAACATTAGACTATAATCAAAACATCAGAATAGTAGGGCCTGGAAAGGCAGCTGTGAAGGAGAAGTCATGCTTCATTCCTTCCCAAAATCAAAGCTATTCTCGATTCTAATTTGGCTACAGCTTTCTTCACAGAGGAGAGATTTCACACATTGGTCAAGACCATTATGTGATGTCACTGCACCCAAAGATTACCTGCCAAATATGTTCAGGTCCTTCTTAGCCACATGGTGTCTACCACTGCACTTACCTCATTGGCCAGACTACAGTTTTGACAACTGCAGTCATGGTTCCTGAACATCTTTGATCCTTGGCTGGCTTCACCTCATGCAAAACACACAATGCCAAGGTCTGTCCAGCATTCTTTGGACTGGTGGCTTGACCCAACCAGTGCTCAAGCAGGCATTGCCTTCCTTCCAACATAACTTCAGCTGGCTGACATTTCAGTTGTGTCCCTGGAAGGCTGTGGAGTCCATGCAAATAGACTTTCACCCAAAGGAAAATGGCCAAGCGAAGAAGCTCTGCTGCACATCAGTACCCTTGAAATGCTAGCTGTAGAGGAAGTTCTTAAAGTATTTGAATCCTTGCTGTGCAACACAAGTCAAATCATTACTGATAACACCATGGTAATGTATTACCTAAACAAGCAAGTGGGAAAGAAATCAGAAACTGCTTCAACTAACACTCTGGATCTGAGATGGGTGTGTCGCTAGAACATTTTTTCTTCAGGCAATCCATCTTCCAGGGGAGGAAAACATTATTGCAGACTAACTGAGCAGCTGCACCAGTTCGTACCATAAATGGATGTGCCATCCTGGCACTATTCAGGAAAATTTTTGCAGATGGAGGCATGCCAGCTGTTGATCTCTTTGCTAGTTCAGTGAACAAGCAGTGCAGTCACTTCTGGTCCAGGACCCAGAAAAAGGTTTGCACAGTGACACCTTCCTCTTCAGCTGGAATGATCTGCTAATGTATGCCTTTCCATCTTTCCAATGGTAGTGTGGTATCCAAACTATGAATGGGCAAAGCAAATGCCATTCTAGTAAGGCTGTGGTGGTTGAGGCAACCATGATTCATGCCTCTTCTACACTTGGCTGGAGGGACTTATATCCATCTACATCTCTGTTCTGACCTCACCATTCACAAGGGTCAGGTTCGACACCCAGATCTGGAAAATGTGTGCTTTGTGGAGGATTTGTGTTTCATATGATTACCTGATACAGCACAGTGTTATAGAAGCAGCCAATAGGCCACCAGTTCAGAGGCTGTAGTCATGTAAATGAACTACATTTGCATTAGTGGACTAAGCTTGTTTCTGATTTTAGCAGGACTCCCTCCATCTCAGGCTCAAAGTCTACACGTTCTGGAATTCTTCCTATCGGATTGCAGACTCCCCCGTCATCACTATGATGTTACCTCTCAGCCATCTGTTTTCACTTCCAACTTGCTTGTTGTCCTTCATGCTCCTAGGACCTATTGGTAAAGAAGTTTCTCAAAGGATATAAGAATTTTCATCTACCAGTGTCAGGACTGACTCCTGCTTGGAATCTTGAACTAGTGTTGTCCCAACTAAGAAGCCATTTGAATCATTGACTTTGTGTGATGTTAGACTTCTTACCAGGAAGACTGCTTTCCTCATGGTCATAACTTGTGCTTGGAGGACTAGTGAACTATGCACATTATGCATAGATCCATGTTACCCAGAGCCTCATAATCCCTTACAATACACTGAAGGCAGTGCCTTGCAGTATCATTGGTTCCCACATGCACCAAAAGGAAGGAATAATGGCCAGTGGGCTTGAAAAAATATTGTCAGCCTCACTGTTAAATTGCAGATGTTTGCCCCAGGAAGACAACACACCTCCTGAAACATCTTATCAGGCCTGCAAACAACATTCTTAAAAGGTGTGCTTTCTGATATATGCAGGGCTGCTGTATGTTAAGAATCATTGACTTTCATATCATGTTGTAGATCAAGTGCTTGATCCATAACTGATTCAGCCTTTGGGTGGGCAGTATTGTTTTCTACTTTGAAATAGAGTTAGTTAATTCTTAACGTTCATCGGTAAGAATTTATTACATTATGTTTAATAAAGTTTTTGTTTGAATTGTGTTTATGGCATTGTGTTTATGTGCATAAACACACTGTGTTTATGGCATGACACTCCCATCTCCTGGTGTGAGTAGCTTATTAGTCTTCCAGTTGTGCGATTCAAAAAAATAAAATTAAAAAAGCAAAATACATAACAATTAACATATCAAAACAAGTAAAAAGAAAATCTCCATTCTCAACCCCCATCCCAATCCTAAAACTATGTGAACTATACACAATCTAAAAAGAAAAGAAAAAGAAAGGGGGTGGGGGAGACAAGATTCCTCCTTAAGTCCAGGAGCCAAGGCATGGGAGTAGCCCAGGTGGAGGTAGGGCAAACAAACACTCTCTCAGCCGAGTCCTCTTCACTGGCAGTTGTTGGGGAGGATGAAAAAAGGCCCATTTCTCCTCCTTAAATCCAAAAGCCAAGGCATGGGAGGAGCCCCGGTGGAGGTAGGGCAAACAAACACTCTCTCAGCCGAGTCCTCTTCACTGGCAGTTGTTGGGGAGGATGAAAAAAGGCCCATTTCTCCTCCTTAAATCCAAAAGCCAAGGCATGGGAGGAGCCCAGGTGGAGGTAGGGCAAACAAACACTCTCTCAGCCGAGTCCTCTTCACTGGCAGATGTTAACACAGCCTAAATTTGCATGACTTCTTTCCTGCAGCATCACACTGCTGGGTCATGTTCAACTTAAGGTCCATAATGATCCCAAAGTCTTTTTCTCATGTAGTATTGTTGTTGTTAACTTCCTTCAAGTTGACCTCAAGTTGTGGCGACCCTGTGGATGAAGCATCTCCAAAAAACCCTGTCCTCCTCTGCTCTGCTCAGGTCCTGCAGGCTCAAGCCCATGGCCTCTTTGGCTTAGTCCAACTATCTAGCATGTGTTCTTCCTCTCTTTCTAGTGCCCTCTACATTTCCTAGCATCATTGCCTTTTCCAATGATTCATACGTTTTCATGATGTGGTCAAAGTACATTAGCACCAATTTAACCACCCTGGCTTCAAGGGGGGGATTTCAAGCATAATCTGTTCTAGGACCCAGTTGTTTGTCTCCTTGACCATCCATGGTATCCTCAGCACTCTTCTCCAGCACATCATCTCAAATAAGTTTATTTTCTTCCTATCTGCTTTCTTCACTGTCCAGTTTGTTCTGCCAAGCAAAATATCCCCTGTCCTGCCCTTGTGCATGTGATTTTCTGTGGCCTAAATATAGAATCTTGCATTTGTTTCTGTTGAATTTTATTAATTTCCAAATTTCTGGTTTATCAAAGTCGTTTTGAATTTCATCTACTAATGTGTTAACTATCCCTCCCAGTTTTGTATCATCCACCGACTTGATAAGGATTACCTCTGCTCCATCATCTCATTAATTAAAATGTTGAAGATTCATTTATCCTTGCTGAAATTCCATTTGGTTAGTTTTGACCCATGCTGTCTTCTGGGGGATTTGGTATATAGAAACAAAATATAAAAACTAATTTTTTTAAAAAACATCTGTAAAACAAACATTTCAGAGAAGATATTTTAAATTATGTCACTGCTGTTGAAGCTTTGGATCCAAAATTAAAATGTATATATTAATCTAGCCTAACATTTTCCTAGTTTGAAACTGAGAATATCTGGGAAAGTGAAATAAAGTGGATAGGGGAAAGAGACTGCCTTGAAAAGAAGAAACAGAATCCTGAACCTGAAGAACAGATATTGAATTGGTGCCCAGTAAGAGCTCTGTTGGGAGATGGAACATATTGTATGATCACATCTTTGGGGAAATCAGCTAATGGACACAGCTAGCTTCCTATGGGAAACATTAAATAGGGGGAATTAAAATGCTCGTCTTCTTCCAAGTATTTTTAGCAATGCTCCAGGAAACATTTTCAGAGGAAGATAATATCTATACTGAAAACAGATTCTTCCATCAGGAGATATGAAAGGTTTTGAGCTACAACACATTAGATCACTGCCACTTTACCAGTTTCAGTTTCTAGTGAAGAATTAGCTGTTAGCAACATCTTTTGCAAATGTATTCCTGTACAGTTTACTAAGGTATAAGTCATAGTGAGGAGTTATTCCAGGGTAAGTGTGTATAGGACTGAAGACTTACAGCTATTCATTACTGCAGACATAAAGCAGTTTGACATCGCTTTAACTCACATGGCTCCATCCTGTGGAATTCTGGGATTTCTAGTTTGGTCGATACTCAGACTGGTATGTCGGTGAGCTCTGGTGTCTCACCAAACTACAAATTCCAGGATTCTGTAGGATAGAGTCGTGCCAATTAAAGTAGTTAAAAACTGCTTTATTTCTGCAGTGAGGATACATCTTTGCACAGATGCTCTGTAAGTAGATAAAATGCAAGTAGCTGGAAACGATGGAATAGGTTACACAACCCAAAACCCTCTCTTATATCCTTACAAATGTAACCTGGATAATAATTTTTGTGTTTGGATCTTAGATTTTCCATTTGATTTCTAAGAGTGTTTGAGTTGTCATCTTTTCACTATTATAAAAATGTCTGGGTCTTGCTGACTGAGAGTGAGCAAATGCATGCATTTAAAATATGGAAAAATGGGTTATGGAAAAAATATGGGACAACATCTTACAGAAAGAGAAAATGGAAACTACTAGTGCTGATTGCAATGTGCGATGAATAGTTGCCAAACTGGAAATGGAGTACTAATTTTCAGAAAGCCCATTAAAAATTTAATCTGCAAAGGTGTGAAATAATGTGCTGTAGCTGCTAGTTCTGTCATGCTGAAAAATAAAAGACCCTTTCCATTAAAAAAGATGTTTTTGTTCTGTTAGCAATAGGTTAGTAGAAGGGTCCTGCGTCCCATGAGCTTGTGTTCTCCCTCCCTCTCTTGTTTAAGTGTGTTTCTTTTCCACCTCAGACCCCCTTTTTGTTGGGAGGTTTGAGTCAGCAAACTATATACATTACCTGTGCAAGCCACATCAGAAACCATTGTTGTTTCAGGAATCATTGCAAAATATGCTGAATGCTAAGGAAATGAGATGCGGGAGAGAATGCATAGTTTGTAGTTGGGTCATCTTAAATAAACCAGTGTCAACCATGTTAACTTTGGGCGCATTCACAAATACATTGACAATATTTTCTTTATCTGAAATCATTTATTACTTATACTGTTTCAAATTTGTTTAATCTTTACTTCACCTCATCTTCCCAATCAGAAAAGGAGCTTACTTTTCCCTGAGTGGTTATGGATTGTTTTATAGTATTTTCAGTCTTGTGCAATGATTGCTCTTTATTTGACATCAGTTGGTTGTAGCCATTTTTAGGTAGTAATTTTGCATGTTCTTGCTGGGTGTGTAAATTGCTGTAGCTTTATGTTTTAGCTTTCAGCTCACCAGTGATTTATGATACTGATTTTGTTGTGCAGTTTAGCACAGTCTTTACTTAGAATTAAACTCCTGTTTATTTATTGTATATACACATGTATAAGTCTAGAAATTTTAGTCAAAAAATTGACCCCCAAAACCTGTGTCAGCTTATACACAGGTCAATATAAGTACTATACTTTAATACTTATTTTAAAAAGGAACCATACCCTGATGAAATGAAAGACCATAAACTGTCCTGGAAGCACTGACCCCCTTCTATTATCTCATCCAACCAGCCTTTAATGAACACAAATAGTTAATGTCTACTGGCATTTTGTATGTTCTTTGACATTGTTTTCCTTTGCATCATCTTTACATCCTTTATTACATGCCCCTAAATTTTACCCTCGACTTATCCATGAGTCATATCAAAATCCCTAATTTTGGCCCACAAACCTGCCCTCGACTTATAAATGAGGTTGACTTATAGTCGAGTATATACGGTAATACTTAATTCATACTTCTGAATTTCACATTCTGATTTATTTTAGGTGCCAGAACATACGGAACTTGCTTGGATTCTGGGGTGTTTCACAAGTGTACCACGTCTGCAACATTTTCCTCATTGGAAGGTATGTATATTGTGGCTAAACCATCTGGTGGAGTCTGTCACTTCATTTCTACATACCCAAGAACAGTCTCTGGCAAACCTTGAGATCATCTGTGTTTTGTGTCCCATCTTTCATCAAAACAAGTTCCAGATACAATCTTGACATCGTCTTGCTATGATTAGTTTAGAGGTGCCTCGTGTACTCACCACTTCTTGTTTCTGGTTTAATTACTTCTTTTGTGGTACTAAGGCCTCAATACCTGTTGAAATCTCTTTGACACTCTCTCCAAGTAAAATAAAAGAGTGCCTTATAAAAGGAGGGACCTTAAAGACAACCCTCCTTTCTTCCTCACAGTGGCCCTTTTTCCTAGTATAAGATGATATTCACTCCTCAGTCTGAATTTTTATGTACTGACAAATGTGGAGCTTTATACCCAGGGTGTGCAAACATCTGTTGGTGTCCTTATGCCTATGTTTGGGGTGACTGGTAAGATTTTAAATCTACTGTATTTACTGCATATACTCTAGTCGACTAGAAATTTTAGTCAAAAAATTGACCCCAAAAATCTGAATTGACTTATCCATGGGTCAATGTAAGTGCTATACTTTAATTCTTATTTTAAAAGGAGCCATCCCTTGGGCAAAGTCAAGAATGTAATCTGTCCTGGAAGCCCTGCCCCCTCCCAATCCATCCACTCTTTAGAGTGAGCACAAAAAGTTATGCCTGCTGAAATTTTGCAAGTTTTTTGGCATTGTTTGCCTTTGCTTCATCCTTTAGATCCTTTGCAACATGCCTCTAAGTTATCCACAGGTCATATCAAAATCCATAATTGTGGTCTCAAAACCTGCCTTGACTTATACATGAGGTCAACTTATAACCGAGTATATACGGTATATAAAATAGAATACAACTTAAGATAATGTTCAGGTACAAATTCTTGCATTTGTATAATAATTTTATTGCATGGAAATTGAATATTAGCCTTTTCTTTTTGTATGCACTACCTTTAATTTAAGTGTTCAAAAGTGATGGAAAGTGGCTTTCATTTTAAGGGACAAATTCCAAGCTGGCAAAGATGGTCAGGGGCTGCATTTCAACTGTGGATACTGCCAAAGGTAGAATGATACGCTCCAAATAAAACAGCATGTCTGTTCAGAAGCAACTAGGGCTGAATCCCCCAGAAGCACTTTCAAATTGTATCCCTACACCAAACCTCTGTCGGTCTACTCACAAGAAAGCAGAGGAAGCCTCTGTATGTATACTTAGGCATGAACAGGACAGGCCTTAGAAATAAGCGCAACAGTGTAAGCAAACAAGACTGAATCATTCAGCAATGTTGTCCCCAGACTTGCCCTCTCTTCCCAATAAGGAAGAGGTCTTCTCTCTAGTCAGTTACTGATACAAGACCTTTTCCTATAGCAAAAGTTTGCAGGCTGGATGGCAGTGGAACCGCTTGGACTAAATGCCTGTTTTAATTAATCTTTGTGTTGCTTGCTTGGATGATTTCTTAAATTATAAATGCAGTATTTCACATCTTAAGTTTGTAAAAGAACAGTTTAGTTGTAATTGTGATTATTTTGTTTTGTATTAAAGAATAAAAGTATTAACTACATTCTTTGACTTCTTTCTTTCTGAAAATAGATAAAGAATGCTGCCCAGATGAGTGAAGGATCAGTTGGCCTCTTCACTTATCCGGTCCTTCAAGCCGCTGATATTCTTCTCTACAAGTAAGAATCCAAATAATTCATGTGAAGTTGCTATAGAAAGGGCGAAGATTTGCTGGAAATGGAAAGATTTGGGGCAGTATAGTCTTTATGGTGTAATTGGGGGACCCTTTGCAGTGGTCAAGGGGGCATAGGGGGGAAAGGAATGATGTCTTCCTTGATAATAGATACAACCTGGAGTTTATATAAACTAGCAACAAATCTGCTTGTTCAATTTAACATTTGTTCTTCAGTCCTACTGAAATAGCTTTGAGCAAGCAGATGTGAATGTATACCTATATATTCTTTAATGGAAGGTCAACACATGTTCCTGTTGGAGAAGATCAAGTCCTTCATTTGGAGCTGACCCAAGATACAGCCCGCCGCTTCAACAAGAAATACGGAGAATTTTTTCCAGTGCCTAAAGCCATTTTAAGTGAGTAAGGACTATAAAATCTACTTGATACTACTAGAAAAAAAATCTACTAGAATCTACTTCTAGAGCAGGGTTGGGCAACTGTCTGGAGGCCAATTTTTCCCACCCCAAACTTGGAAACAGTTCTCCCACAGCAAACTCAGATACTCTATTTTCCTCTGTTATTATTGCTGGTGACTGGAAGTGATGTTGCATCACTATAAAGTTGGGTCCACAATATCTGAATGAATGTATCTCCATATATGAGTCAGCCTGAGCTCTGAGATTTTTGCAGGAGGCCCTGCTGTTTGTCCCATTGCCTTCCCAAGCATGTTTGGTGGCCTCCTTGATGGCTGCTCCCAAACTCTGGAACTCCTTCCATCAGGAGGCTGTCCTTCTGTTAGCAAATGAAAACTTTCCTATTCAGCAGGTTTTCTGGAATTGATTGCAATAATTGCTTTATAAAATAATTTAATATATATTTTACTGGTTTGTTTGAAATTTTTTAAATCTGCTTTTTAATATTCAGTAAGCCACCTGGAATCTCAACACTGGGATATAAATGCATATTATTAAAAGTTTATTTAATTGATTAATTAATCAATTTGATGCGGAAAGCAGAAGAAAATAGAGGTATTTGGAAGTGTCATGAGGTGTTGATAGGGTGGGTATGCATTGAAGGGTTCTGCATGGCTTTGGGGGTAAAAATTGCCAAATTAGACTAATTTTTTAAAAGAAATTGGGTGGTCCTGTAGGAACTGGTAGCTTCAGAGGGCATATGTAGCCCATGGGCTGCACTTCACCCAGTGTTCCAGACATCTGGCACAACTTCTCTGTGTTTATGAAGAAAAGGGAAAGGCAAAGCTTGTGAACAAGTTATTTGTACAGAAGAAGAGAAGCTGTCATGTTGCTCTGTACATCCAAGTCATTTCCAATTTATGGTAACCCTAAAGGGGTTTTCTGGGGATCAGAGTGTGTGACTCACACAAGGTAATGAAGTGGGTTTCTGTGGCAGAGCAGGGAACTGAATCTCTTTCTCTAGAGTCATAGTAAAGTGGTCAAACCACGCTAACCCTTAAACTGCCATGATATCTTTATAAAGAGAATGTATTTAGACAAGAGGCATTCAGTAAAACATGCATGCAGTATAATTATCATGAGCCAGCAGAGTGTAGTAGTTTGCATGTTGGACTAGGACTCCAAGAGACATCTCTACTCAGCTATGGAAATCCACTGGGTGATGCCGGGCCTGTCACATGCTCTCAGCCTTAGAGGAAGGCAGTGGCAAACCTCCCAATAAAACTTGCCAAGAAAACCTAACATAGGCTTGCTGTAAGTTGGAGTAAATTTGAAGGCACATAATAGTTATGACCCTAAATCCAAGCATTAGTATGCTTGGAATTAGGTTTTCAAGTATGATTCACATACTGTCATGCAATTCTTACAGCAACCTTGGAAGGAGGTGGTGTAGTGTTATCTCTGTATTTAATTGCTGGGTGGGGAGGTCTAAATGGCTTGTCTAGAAAATTGTGGTGAGATTTAAATTGGCTTTCTGCTTTATAGCCTAGTTTCTTGGTCATTGTACTCCAGATCAAGCTCTTTTGTGTAATTCACCTCTCTCTTTCTTTTAGCCACTTCGAAGAAGGTGAGGTCCCTCAGAGATCCTGCATCCAAGATGTCAAAATCAGACCCCCAGAAGTTAGCCACAGTATGCATAACAGACAGTCCTGAGGAGATAAAACTGAAATTTCGTAAGGCTGTCACAGATTTTACCTCTGAGGTGACTTATGACCCAGAACGTCGCCCTGGGGTCTCCAATCTTGTGGCCATCCACTCTGCTGTCACAGGGCTCAGCACTGAGGAAGTGGTACGCCAGAGTATTGGCCTTGATACTGCTCATTACAAGACAGTGGTAGCCGAGGCGGTGATTGAAAAATTTGCTCCAATCAGGAATGAATTCAAGAGGCTAAAAGAAGATAGAGCTTATTTGGAGAAAGTTTTATGCACTGGAGCAGAAAAAGCCAAAGAACTTGCAGGCCCTGTATACTTGGAAATCAAAAGACTGGTGGGACTGCATTAACCCAGAAAGGAAAAGTAGCATGCATCTGTTACTGTTTTAGTCCTTTCTGTGTTTTCTTGAACCCCACTGTTCTCCTCTTTGTGGATGGATCCATAAGGGCTGATAGCCAAACAATTCCTGCTTTGGGATTCCAGAGAGACCAACAGGCAAGAGTACAAGACAGTATCCAGCAGAAATTGGAGTTAAAGTTTATCTTCACTCCAGCCCCATAATTGAGCTGACTGAAGAACAACCCCTGCTAGATCAGAACTGCAGCTTTTGTGATCTGTTTTATCTGGGAGCGACACATGCAAAGAACAAATAAGTTCTGTGTCAACCTGTGCTATTGATCAGGGTGTCTATAGCATAGGTATAGTTTTATGCAATGTCTATGGTTGACTTCTCTGGCAGTCCAAGAAAACTTGTACTAAATTTCTCTGCTCAGTTGCAGTTCTGTGGCCACTGCTGTGTGTAAGAATACTCCTAGCACAGTCTGTTGTGAAAGAAATTAAAATTTAAAAATGCAGATTTCATGGTGTAAAAGATATGCTACTTTGGTGATACAGGGCACGGACATGTAGGAAATACTACTATGAATATGTAACCCCAAACATACAGGCACGGCAACTGAGAAAACATCAGCCCTGCATCTGGATATTTAGACAGAGAAAGTTAGTACATATGTATTTTGTACATATATGTGTGTATATATATATATATATATATACATACATACAGTATACATGTTAGTAAATATGTATATGTATATGTTATATGTATACATATAACACAGTGTATATGTATTTTGTAGTTCTGTATACCAGACTAGAGAATGGTGGCTGCAAACACTCCGTAAGTTGTAAACAGAGGCTGCACATTGTTGCTTAATTCCATTCTACCTTCCTACTGACACATTTGCCTGTTGAGCTGAAGTGCAGCATTTCCTGTGAAAGAGAGAAACAATACAAGATGGGGGAAACTAGGGTCCAAAACACACTGCAGAAATAATCCAGTTTGAGACTGCTTTAACTGCTCTGGTTCAATGCTAGGGAATTCTGGGAACTGTAGTTTTGTGAGGCATTGAGCCTTCTCTGTCAGAGAGCTCTGGTGCAAGAATAAACTGCAGTTCTCAGGATTCCCTAGCATTGAGTCAGGGCAGTTAAAGCGGTCTCAAACTGGATTATTTCTGCAGTATGTTTTGGACCTAGGTTAGCAGAAGGGTCTACTTTGTAACTTTATATTTTCATGTGTGACAAAAGGGCTGCTTTTTCTTTTGATAAAATGTGGACAAAAAGCCAAACCCCAGCAGAGTAGTTCGAGAAAAGTATTGTAGGAATCTAGTTCCTGGATTGTCATTATGTTTCACATTCACTGACTTCACATGTGGCAACAATAACCCTGTGCCCCTTCTCCACTTTTCACAGTCATGTCCTTGCATTTAGCTATGGCAGTTTACAGTCTTATGCCTTTTTGCCCACCCCTCTGCTTTAGAAGGAAAAAATATGGCATTCTGGTCATGACTTCAGACAGAACAGAAGGACAGGATGGAGCAAGAAGGAGAGGAACAGTTATGTGATAGATCAGGGATGACAAGATTGCACTCTTTAAATACCTGAAGGGCTGACACAGATAGGAGGGGGCAGACCTGTCCTCTACTACCCCAAAGGGTAGGACCGAGTCTAATGGACCAATGTTACAAGAGAGAATTTTATTGAACATTAGAAGGAACTTCTTGACAGTAAGAACAGTTAGGCAGTGTAACTAATTTCTAGAGAGGTGGTGGGGTCTCCTTCTCTGGATGTCTTCAAAAAGAGGCTGGAAGACTTCCTGCTGGGGTTGCTTTAGATGGGGTTCCTGCAATGAGCAGAGAGTTGGTCTCCATAGCGCATGAGCCCCCTTTCTACTCTTTGATTCTATGAGGGATGAGAATTTCTCTGCATTTCTCTAGAGAAATAACACATACTGTATATTGATTGTCCCCAAATTATGCAGTGTTTGAGACTGACAGTGAGCTGCTGTTTCCAGGGGACGGGATGTATTTAGAGAGTTCTGTGACTCCTTGCAGCCAAAGGCTACAGCATCAGTTAAATTAGGCATACTTTCTTCCAGTAAAAAAAGGACAATAGAAATAAATGGTTTTCCATAAACCTCTTGCATGGTTAAGATTTGCAAAGTCTTTCTGGATTAAGTTTTCTGGCATATTTGATTGCTCCAGCACCACTTTAATTGCTCCAGCAAAAAGCGGGGTATAAATAAAAGTTTTATTATTATTTATTATAAGTAAAAGTCTCTTAAGCAGGGTCCCAAACAAGCTCCTATCAAGAAGCCCCCTCTCCACTAGAAAATGCAGTTAGGCATACTAGAAGATGTAGTATGCTTAACTGCATACCACATCTCACTCCTTGTTATGTGATTCACCATTTTAGCCCTCATCCTGTTAGACCAGCTATTTTAGTCCACCCGAGTCACACTTGGTTGCAAAGTTCTCATGGAACTAGGCATTTTTACAAAATTGTCACCAGAAGAGAGTTGTGAACAACATTCCATCTACCTGTCATGTGCAGGGATATTGTAGCAAACAAAAAAATAGTTGGGATAAAAAAATATACCAACAAACCTGAATTTTCTGAAAATTGAGTACTTTTTTGTTCCAGATGGAGTAACGCAATTTCTGCTTTCTGTGCTGTTAGATTTCATTTGCCCATGAAGAAGTCCAATGAAATGTCTACATGGGCCAAAACACATTGGGATTCTTTCCGAAATGAAAACATCAATCCACTGAGCACTTAGAGACCTCACTCCATTTTTTCCCCTGTGGATTCCATTGAATGCTCCACCAGTATTCTCTGGGTTGGTGAGAGGAGGAATCCACACAACATGGGACTTCTCTGTCACTACCCAGACACAGGGAGGAAGAAGCCATTAGGTCTCACAATGGCCAAACAACACAATCTTCCCTTTGGCCATCCACAAGACCAGTTCTTCCTGCCTTCAACCATAGCAGAGCTCTTATCACATCTATTTTTCTGGTTACCCTTTCTATCCATTTTGCCTTAGGGTGCTTGATTGCTCCTTCCTTTCTTGTTTCTCCTTTCTATTTGAGCCTGTGATGGTTCTAGTAGGAGAGAGGAGAGGGGCTATAAGAAAAAAGCCTATTCATGGTGGCCCTTTAGATGGTGCACCAGGGAATTACAGTGGTCCCCCGGTTTACGAAATTAATTCGTTCCAGCACCCCTTTCGTAAACCGAAAAAGTTCACAAACCGGGGGACCACTGTAATGTATTGGAATAAACTTTGCACCATTTGAATTTCCCACCGCTTTTTTTTTTCGTAAACCGGGATTTTTTCCGTAAACCAGGGCCGTTTTTCTGGCCCCGGCTCTTTTGTATCCTGGGGTTTTCGTAGGCCGGGGGATTCGTAGGCCGGGGGACCACTGTATGGCAAGTTGGACCATTCTCATGGTGGGGCCGTTCTTGCCAAGCATGCTGCTCCCCTGCTGCTTCAACAGGCATTGGAAGAATCTTCACCCTGCCCATGCAGTTACATCACTGTGATGCTGGCACATGAAGAGAGCATGGTGGAGTCAAATACAGACTGTGAGGACACCTCACAAAGTCATGTGAATCTGTTGGCACCAGTGAGAAAGGAATCAAAGGTGAAGGATCAGCAGCAGGTTGTATTGCCTTCCCCGCCAGAGCCCTAAATGTGTGTGTTGTGTGCCTTCAAGTCATTTTCTGCTTATGGCGACCCTAAGATGAACGTTATCACTGCATTTTCTTGGCAGGTTTCTTCCAAGGGGGGTTGTCATTGCCTTCCCCTGAGGCTAAGAGAGTGTGAGTTCCCCAGGATCACCCAGTGGTTTTCCACGTTCAAGCAGGGAAACCCTAGTCCATCTTCCATCCTGCCCAGCCTGTGAGCAAACTCCTTCTTCAGCCCACCATGAGGAAGTCTGAGAAGGCAGCATCCTCCATTCTCTCACAGGCCCAACGCCATTGGGCCTGGCCTCAATTAAGACTAGTCCTCTCTCCAGTCCTATCCGCCTTGGTCCAGGCCTCAGAGGGAGAGAAGAACTGCTGGACCTGATCCCCTTCCCCACCACCTTTCCCTTCTCCTTTTGTGTCATGTCTTTTTAGATTGTAAGCATGAAGGTAGAGAACCGTCTAATTAAATGATTGTATGTACAGTGCTGTGTAAATTTACAGCGCTATATAAATAAAGGTTAGTAATAATAATAATAGTCTCCAGGCTCCTAGTCCAGCACTCAAAACTACTACCCCCAAACTGGCTTTTCCCAGGTCTCTCTAGCCATGGCCAAAAACTGGATGAGGTTTTTTTTTTAAAGAAAAACTTGTGAGAGTGTGTTTGTTGCTGGGGGGGAAGGCTTCCGTAAGTCACTGGGAGTGGAGCTAGCAGCCTAGCTCTATAGAACTGCTGCCAGAGGAAAGCACTTAATGGCACACAAATTTTGACCGTCAAGGAAAACTTAGAGCACAGGGCAGAAGATGAGCTGGGAATGGTGTTTGAGGGGTTTGAGAATGATACCATATATACTCAGCCATAAGTAGTCCTCATGTATAAGTTGAGGGCAGATTTTGGGACCAAAATTATGAATTTTAGATGATCCGTGGATAAGCCGAGGATAAAACTTAGGGGCGTGTAACAAAGGATATAAAGGAAAAACTAAACGAAAACAATGTCAAAGAACTTACAAAATTTCAACAGGCATAATTTGCCTGGGGAAGGAGCTAGCAGCCAGGAGCCCTCTATATAGCGGTAGCCTCAGTCTCTTCATCTTTCTGACAGAGCTTGGTGAACAGGCAGGGCCAACAGGGGTCCTTTACATGAGTATTTAACAGGGGACTTTTTGAGGGGGGAAGCCCAGAGTCCTGTTACAGTGCCTGTTTAAGACTTCTCAATATGGACAGTAAAGGAGCAGCTGTGGTCGCCTGCAGCAGTGGCGGTATCTTTCTGTTCTTCCCTATGGATGTGGATAACTTCAGCTGTACTAAGTGCAAGTTGGTAGCCCTCGTGGAACAGAAGGTCCAGCTGCTGGAGGCCCAAATAAGGACACTTCAGCAGATAAGAGAGCAAGAGATTTTCCTGGACAGAACGGAATGGAGGAGGTCACTTCACATACACAGGAGGTAGGCAGTTTGAGGAATGTGACACAGAGAAGTAGGGAAGCCAGGGATCATCTGCAAGCTTGCAGCTACAGAATTGATTTGAATCTCTCTCCCTTGTCAAGGATAATGAGGAACAGCAATAGGGTCATTCATTAAAGAAAATGCAAGGGATCCTGGGAGTACCATTGTAGGGAATAGCTGCTGCTAAGCCTCAGAAGAGGCATGTGGTGTGGGGGGACTCCTTGCTTAGGGGTAAAGAATCATTGGTTTGTGGGCCTGACAAGAAGTCTTGGGAGGTGCGTTGTCTCCTTGGGGCAAAAATCCATGATGTGACAGAGAGGCTGACAAGACCTGTCAAGTCTACTGACTATTACCACTTCCTTTTGGTCCATGTGGGAACCAATGATACTGCAAGGCACAGCCTTCAGAATATCAGAAAGGATTATGAGGCTTTGCATAGGAAGCTGAAAGAGATGGATGTACAGGTTGCCATCTCATTTATTCTTCCAGTTGAAAGGCATTGTCCAGAAAGGGAGAGGAAAATAGCAGATGTGAAAACTGGCTCCACAGATGGTCCTACTGAGAATGATTTGGATTCTTGGATCATGGCTTGCAATTCCATGAGGAGGGACCTCTGGCACAGGATGGTTTGCACCTCATGCCAGTTGACAGAAACGTTTTAGCCAATAGTGTCAAAATATTTATCAGGAGGGCTTTAAATTGAGTTATAAGGGGTGGGGGGAGTCAGTATTTTGGAAGGCAGGAGTACATCAAGGACTGGAGATACTGGTCAAACTGTTATAGAGGGAACAAGCCAAATAGTGCAATGACCCAACAGTGAGAGGGGAAAAACTTTACACAGGCATCAAGTGTGGAGGACCCATGGTCTTAGATGTCTCCGCACTAATGCAAAGACCATGAGAAATAAACAAGATGAATTTGAACCCCTAGCGCAACAACGTCAATACAATATAATAGGCATCAGTGAAACATGGTAGGATGAGTCCCATGATTGGAATGTAGAAATAAAGGGGTATAACCTTTTTAAGAGAAACAGACCAAACAGGAAAGGAGGAGGAATAGGACTATATGCCAGAGATGTTTACACCTGTGAAGAGATCCAGGACTTAAATTCTGGAAGCCAGGTGGTGAACATCTGGATAAAAATTAAAGAGGAGGCAAACAACAGGGATGTTACTGTGGGAGTCTATTACAGTCAGATGGAGAAATTGGATGGTGCCTTTCTAGAAGAGATGACCACACACTCAGAAAGGAGAGATGTAATAGTTATGGGAGACTTCAACTATCCAGATATTTGCTGGAAGTCAAACTCAGCCAAAACTTCAAGGTCTAGCATATTCCTTACTCGCCTGGGAGACAAATTCATTATCCAAAAGGTGTAAGAGACAACAAAAGGATCAGCTATTTTAGATCTGATCCCAACCAGGAGGGATGACCTGGTTAATGGGGTGCAAGTGGTTGGATCCTTAGGTGGGAGTGACCATGTTCTCCTGGCGTTTGTGATACAGTGGAAAGGAGAAGTCAGGCATAATGGCTTCTAGTCTAGTCTTTAGGAGCGCTGATTTCAGTAAACCTAGAGAAATAGGTTCAAACAAATAGCTCTCCTTTCTGAGTGTGTGTCCGTAGCAAAAGGCAGAAGAAGGAAATGGTAGGGCCCCTGTATGGAGAAGATGGAGAAATGCTAACAGGGCCAGAGAAAAGGCAAAATTACTCAACACTTTCTTTGCCTCAGTCATCTCAGAAAAGAAAAAGGGTGCTCAACCTGAGGAAAATGGAGCAGAGGACACAATAGGGAAATGCAACACAGAATAAGTAAAGAGGTAGCACAGGAATGCTGATTAATCTAAATGAATTTAAGTCTCCAGGATCATGTGAATCATAGAATCATAGAGTTGGAAGAGACCACAAGGGCCATCCAGTCCAACCCCCTGCCATGCAGGACTCTCAATCAAAGCATACTCGACAGATAGCCATCCAGCCTCTGTTTACATCTTTTTTGAATTGTAGTGCCCAGAACTGGACACAGTATTCCAGGTGGGGCCTGACCAAAGCAGATTAGAGTGGCACTATTACTTCCCTTGATCTAGAAACTATACTTCTATTGAGGCAACCTAAAATTGCATTGGCCTTTTTAGCTGCCGCTTCGCACTGTTGACTCATGTTCAGCTTATGGTCTACTTGGACTCCTAGATCCCTTTCACATGTGGTCTCATTCAGCCAGGTGTCCCCCATTTTATATCTGTGCATTTCATTTTTCCACCCTAAGTGCAGAACCTGACACTTCTCCATGTTGAATTTCATTTTGTTAGCTTTGGCCCAGCTTTCTAGTCTATTCAGGTCATTTTGAATTTTGATCCTGTCCTCGGTGGTATTAGCTACTCCTCCAAATTTATCATCTGCAAATTTGATAAGCATGCCTCCAATTCTGTCATCCAAGTTATTGATAAAGATGTTGAATAGCACTGGACCAAAGACAGAACCCTGTGGGACCCCACTGGTCACTTCTCTCCAGGATGAAAAGGAGCCATTGTTGAGCACCCTTTGGGTTCAGCTGGTCAACCAATTACAAACCCATGTAACAGTTATTTTGCCTAGCCCACATTTTACCAGCTTGTTTGCAAGCATGTAATGGAGGACCTTGTCAAACCTTGCCTTACTGAAATCAAGATATACTATATCCACATGACAGTCATTTTCTAGTTACGGCATCCAATGATAAGTCAGTTAAAGTGTGGAGCATTTATAGACGATGACTTTTGTTTACCTTATCCCAGCACACACACTTGGTGTGCTGTGCCAAATACACACCAGATGAGAGATAAATAATATCTTGCAATGAAGACAAAACTTCTAAAGAGTGGGATATACAGAACAAGGCTTGCATTGATAGTACTATAACAGACCGTGGTGGATTTATAAACATTGTCGACTTAGTCCTGATGGTACACGCATAGTTTGTCCAGGTTAATTAATACCAACTTTGTGAATTCGTTGCTGCTGCAACAATTTGAATGTCCCAGGTCTTCCATTTTGTGGTACCTGAATAGTTTGGGGCTCAGGATCCCCCAAGTCCGGCAGGGGGTGCTCGAGAACCATCAGTTTCTTCCAAAATGCTGAAAGGAACCTGGTTTAATTGGGATTAACCCGTCACCTTTTGGAAGAAAAACTAGCTACATTTATTCCAAAGGAAGGCCTCTTTATCGAGTCTCCTTCCTCATTTATTTCCTATGATGTTTAAGAATGTTGTGATTGAAGGGCACATTTTTTTTTTTTAAAAAGTCATTTGAAAAAATCTTTCGTTTTTAAAGGAACAATTTTAAAGTAATTGGTAACTAGGTTTTGAAAAACAGAAAGCTTTTTTTTAAAGCTGAAGGCTAAAGTCGATCAGAAGGTATGGGGATGAAATTCCTAAATACAGCCTGTCCTGGGGATCTTCAGATCTGATTTAAAGGATTCCCAATGAATTCATTTCAGTAGTTCCGTTAAAAATAGAATTTCCCATTCTTTGAAGTCGTGGAGAATTAAATTATGTGACATGATGATCTTTGACAAACTCGCCTTTCTGTTAAGAAATGATAACAGTGAGAAATTTATAGACAATTGGGCTCCGCTTGATAGATATCTTGGTAATAAAATGGCTGAAGACAAATTATTCAGTCTGTTATATTAAAAAATAACATAAATATAGACATAATAGATGACATATAATATATATATAATGTAAGATAGATAGATATGTTTTACTTGGTCAATGACCAGCACATAACGTAAGATAAGATATTGGTATCATGGCATTGCACTGCTTTCATCATAAGGAATACTGAGGAAATAAAATGGTAATTTAAGGTATATTATAGTGTGCTGTCAAGTATAAGGGACTATAAATATATGTATAGAAATATTTAAACTATACTATTATAAGTTTTAATAACAAGAAGAGGAAAAATTGTTACAAGTTATAGAGATGTGAAAATAAATTATGATTTATCAATTTGAGAATTTAGAAACCCGAATCAAGAGACGGAAAGGGGGGAAAAAGCTAAAACTATGGAAGTCCGAAAACCTAAGGAATCTGAAGGAGGGGGGGATTCAAAATAAGGGAACGGAAGTTGTTTTATGTTCAATGTCTTTTTTAATGTCGTTTGATGTTGTTGTCGTATTTGTGTATGTTACAAAAAAACAAATAAAACATTTTTAAAAACCCAAAATTTCCCTTCGAATTTGGGGTGTGTGTCAGTTGCATGTACTGAAAGGGGAGCATTTGCAAAGGAGGACAGGAAGGAGGACAAGAAGGAGGACACTCGGCCCTGACAAAGCCAATGGCACTTGTAACTTTGGAGGTATGCTGTTTAAATGGCGCAGCTTCCGGCCTCTTGGGACACATGCATCATTTAAACAGCATACCTCCAAAGTGACCCGAAGCAGCTTTATTTTGGCCTGTCTGTTTGGGCCCAATAACATCGAAACCATGATACCTTTATCGCTCCAACCAAGATGCACAATTACATCGTGTTGCAAGCTTTCGAAGTCACACCGGCTTCTTCATCAGGCAAACAGGAGAAAGAAATGGAAGATGATAGTCATAGGCCTGCATTTTCTGTTTCTGGTCTTAGTTGTTGTTGTTCTTGTTTTGTTGTTATTGTTGCTGTTGCATCAGAGAGGGCCATGATAACATGTCGCTGTTGATAAAATTGTGTTAGCATAGAAAAAGGCTACACTACACATTCATAAAATATACAGTGGTTTACCGGGACCATTTTAAAGTCATTTCACTGTGAAATTTATCTCAACCTGGGATAAAAGTCAAAAGAGTCTTCAAGTCTGAAAGCCTTCTTCCTAGCCTTTGGCATTTTATCAGCTGCTGTTTATTTCATTTTATCTTATTTCTTATTTATTTCATTTTAATGTCGCCTTTCTCCAAAGAGGGGACCCAAGGCGGCTCACAAGATAAAAACACTTTTAAAACAATGAAAAAAAATTAAAATAACCTAGTTAAAACAATATAAAATTAAGATTGAAAACATACAAAAGTTTTTTTTTTAATTGATCGCACAAAGCATGTTGTGTTTGCACAAGGGAATCCGAAAACTTGATTATTGACCATTGTGTGAGGGATGCTGGGAGCTGCAACCCAACAACATCTGAACATATTTAAATTTGCGGTGCTTCTCTCTATATTGGGAGAAAGGCAGGGTATAAGTAAAATAAATAATGTTTTTTAAAAAGGAATAATTGCTATTTATTTTACCTGTATTTTTCATTTTTATGCCACCACTCTCCCAGAAAGGGACCCAAAGCAGCTCATAAAATGCACTTTAAAAGACTCCACAATAACATTTTTAAAAACCCAATTAAAAACATCAGATGAAAAAATATAATG
Organism: Urosaurus nigricauda; assembly: GCA_034509955.1. Taxonomy (NCBI): domain Eukaryota; kingdom Metazoa; phylum Chordata; class Lepidosauria; order Squamata; family Phrynosomatidae; genus Urosaurus; species Urosaurus nigricauda. The sequence goes on from JAOEGL010000002.1 coordinate 126,777,915, forward strand.
TTAAAAACTGCGATATAACATATGAGAAACACCCCCGTATAAAATAATCTGAAGGGCCCCAGGATTTCCACACTTCAACAGGCAAAGCGGTTTGGATATAGACCTGAAATCAATGGGATTTATCTAATTTAAATCACATTTATGTAAAGGGGTCTGCTCTGCGGCTGCGTCCACACTGCAGCCATAATCTGGTTTGACACCACTTCCAGTGCCATGACTCAAGGCTATGGAATTCTGGTGCTGCAACAAACTACACTTCCCAGGATCCCATAGCCTTGAGTCGTGGCACTGGAAGTGGTGTCAAACCAGATTATGGCTGCAGTGTGGACGCAATGTGCCTAGACACTTGGATGTGTGTGTATGTGTGTGTGCACATATACATATTATATGCACATACACACAAACACACATATATAGTGGGTGTGTATATATACGTAATACACGATATATTGTGTGTATGTGTATATACATATACATATATACATATATACTCTGTGTGTGTATATATTTAAAGTATATATATTTAAATTGTGTGTATAGTATTTGTGTGTGTGTACATATATCCATATTATATATAAACGATATATATTTTGTGTGTATGTGTTTATATATATATATATATTGTATGTAGCATTTGTTGTGTGTGTGTACACATATACATATTGCACACACACACACACATATGCATATATATATATATATATATAGTGTGTGTGTACGTATAATATTAATATTAATAATAATAAAAATAAAAATATTTATTTATAACCCGCACCTCTCAATGAACAATCAGTGCATGATATATACAGTGTATTGTGTGTGTGTGTATATACATATACATATTATATATATATACACACACACACACACACACACAGAGTATATATGTATATACACATACACACACAATATATTGTGTATTATGTATATATACACACCCAGTATATATGTGTGTTTGTGTGCATATAATATGTATATGTGTAGTATATAGTCTGCATGTGTATTACCATTAATTATATATACTGTACATATATATATATATATATATATAAAATCACCTCCTCTCAACCAAAAGTATTTATACACCTCACTCTCTTCCATGCCATCATTCTCTGAAGATACCAGCCACAGAATAGAAGAATAAACTCTTCTAGCACACGGCCTCATAGCCCAAAAACCCCCACAAAATATTATTATTATTATTATTATTATTAATATTATCATCATCCTTTATTTATATAACACTGTAGGTTTACACAGTGCTGTACATATAAACTTATAATTATAAACTTATAATTATTATAATTATTAAAATACTACAACTTCTTTCGCACTGGTTGCCCAGCATGGCCAGACATGCAGTTGTCATTCACAAAAAGAGCACGGTCACTTTTAGCAACTCAATACACAGGATTTTGGGCTTTGCAGAGGCCCCGTTAAATATTCACGTTAAATTAAAACTGGAACCTGCTCTTTCGGGGTTGATGGAAGATTACTTCTGTATATGATCCTGGCAGCAAAACTGCTGTGTGCCTTAAGATGGAAGAATTCAATTACTTTCTATGGAGGCATCATTGCTGAAAGTGACAGATTTAGCAGAAATGGACAAATTTTCTGATTAATCAGAGAGATCGTTATTAGTGTTTCTTAAATAATGCACATCCCAGCCCCAAAACAATTGGGGCTGAAGCCCCCCACCCCCCAATTGCCTAAAATGTAGTAGCACAGTAACAAGTTCAAGGGGCAAAGTGGTGTTTTGAAAAATCACTACAAATTCAGGAGGAAATCTTGGTTGTTGTGTGCCTTCAAGTCATTTCCGTAGGGTTTTCCTGGCAAGATTGGCTCAGAGGAGGTTTGCCATGGCCTTCCCCTGAGGAGGCTGAGAGAGTGTGACTTTTTGCCCAAGGTCACCCAATGGGTTCCATGCCCAGGCTGGGATTTGGACCCTGATCTCCCAGAGTCCTATAGTCCAACCCTCAAACCACTAGGCCATGTTTGGACCACCCAAAAAAACCTTACAGTGCTAAATAAATAAAACATAATAATAATAATAATAATAATAATAATAATAATAATATAAATAATAATAATAAAATAATAAAATAAATAAATAATAAATAATAAATAATAAAATAAAATAAATAAAACATAATAATAGTAGTAGTAGTAGTAATAATAATAATAAGAAGAAGAAGAAGAAGAAGAAGAAGAAGAAGAAGAAGAAGAAGAAGAAGAAGTAGTGCCCTGTATTCTGCCTGGAAGCTTCAGCTGCCAAACTCATCTTCCTCCTAAACTCAGGGAAATTTTAATTCAGAGCTCAAGAAAACAAGTTACTGGCAACTTTAACACTGAGAGCCATTGAAATATCTCTGACAGACCAGATTTCATCAAAACTACAACTCCCAGGATTCTGGAGGATGGAGTCAGAGCAGCTCAAGCGGTGCCAAACTGCTTTAATTCTGCAGTGTGGCTTGACAGGTGCAAACCTAAACATGTCTATCATGTACACCAATTGTTCATTCAAAGGTGTGGGTTATAAATAAATTATTATTATTATTATTATTATTATTATTTACACACACTATATAAATCCTCCCAAACTCTATAGGATTCACTCCCAAGTAACTATATTAATCCCTACATTTATATATATTTCTTCTTTTATAAACTGTTCAAGAAGTGTCTTGAAGGCTGTTCCCAAGTAATTGGGAGTCAGCCAGAAAATCAGGGTTACTCCTGGTTATAGGATTGTATCTTCTCTATACAGTTCTGTATAGGATTCTGTATAGGATTGCACTATTGGTCCTCAACCATCCAAATGTAATGGACAGGGATTTGTTTTTAAAACCCAAGAAAATTGTGTATCTGATAGTATCTGTTATTTCACACTCACAACATACTCTTTAATGTTATGCTGAGTAAGTTACAATTTTAGGGTCTGGAGGGTTTCCCCCCCCCCCCCCAAAAAAAATAGCAATAGCAGTGTTTGTGATCCCAAGAAACTCTTGCTCAGCAAAGGAAAGGAAAAGAAAGGAAAGTCGCATCTTGTGCCAGAAAGTGACCTGATCTGTATTTCACAGCAGTTTAAACCAAGATCTCACTCTTGTAAAACCAAAAAGTAATATAGAGAAACTTTGAAACTTTAAAAAAGACATTTTATATATATATATATATATATACACACATATATACATATACACACATATATATATAATTATGGCAATACTCTTCCTCTGCTGTTTTCAATCAAGGAGCCTCTTCCACTTTCTTCAGTGAAGGAAACGTTGCAGTGAATTTTCCTGTATGTCCACCTTATGTTTATATATATATATATATATATATATAATTACTAATAATACTAATAATGATACATTATTTATTTATAGCCCGCCCAATCACAAGGCCTCCAGGCGGGTTACAGCAATAAAATACATGCAACGCAATAAAACCCACATTATATATATATATATATATATATCTGTTTACACACAGACATCTTTTTTTAGAGGTTTTAGGAGGAAATGGTGTTTTCTTCTGACTGTGCCTTATGGACCAGGCAGGAAACTACAACTCCCAAGACTCTGGGAGGATGGAGTCAGAGCAGCTCAAGTGGTGCCAAACTGCTTTAATTCTGCAGTGTGGCTTCCCTGCAGGACTCCAGAGGTGCAAACCTAAGAAATAAATCCCCCCCCCCCCAAACTCCATAGGATTCACTCCCAAGTAACTATGTTAATGTCTATATATATATATATATATATATATATATATTTCTCCTTTTGTAAACTGTTGGGAAGTGTCTTGAAGGCTGCAACAACCCTGTAAATCCCAAGTAACTGGGAGTAAGCCAGATATTTGACTTACTTCTGGTTATAGGATTGTGTAGATAGAGATAGATAGATGATAGATAGATAGATAGATGATAGATAGATAGATAGATAGATAGATAGAGATAGGAGGCAGGAAAATGCAACTGGAGACGGTGGAAAGGGCTCCTCGATTGAAAACAGCCATGGAAAAGTCTCATCTTTAGAGGAAAGGAGAGGAAAGGAAAAAAGGAAAAGAAAGGGGAAAGGAAAGGAAAAAGTTACATCACTTAAGGATGAGTAACATTAATCCCCCCCCCCCAAAAAAGCATTACTAAGGATTCTAGTAGAGGATGGCATCTCCAAATGAAAAAAGCTGCAAACTTTCCCAGAAATCACAATCCATGCTCCTTAGTCAAATACAAAAAGAACTGAAATTCTGCCTAAATAATAATAATAATAATAATAATAATAATAATTTATAGAATTTATTTATCTAATTTATTTAAATAAAGTCTATAATTCTATATTATATTTATAATTATATTATATATAATTACAAATATAATATAGAGTTATAGAATTTATTGAAATGCCATTTGTTTATATTTCCAAAATGACATCAGGTTGTCGGATCTGGTTTGTTATGTTTGTTGTTGTTGTTGTTGTTGTTGTGTACCTTCAAGACCCTAAGGCGAACCTATCCTGGAGTTTTCTTGGCAGGTTTCTCCAGAGGGGAGTTTGCCATTATTAATTATTATTATTGCCATTATTATTATTATTATGGCAAGATTTGTTCAGGGGAGGTTTGCCATTATTGCCTTCCCCTGAGGAGGCTGAGAGAGTGTGACCTTTTTGCCCAAGTGGGTGAACCCTGCTCTCCAAAGTCATAGTCCAACACTCAAACCGCAACACAATCATTGTGAAAAGTTGAAAAGTGTGACAGTCACCTTTTTAAATTGTCGGTACCTCTTTTCTCATCTTATTTGTGTGTGTGTTTGTGTGTGTGTGTGTTTTAAAAACAGCAACCTTCTCCCCGACAAAACCACAAGCTGCCAATTGTGCCCAAAGCCCTATTTTGATCCTCAAAGTGTGGCATAATCTCTGGCTTTAAGGGATTTGTTGGTTTGTCGACTTGATTTAGGCTGGATTTGCTCCCGACATTGGTCGCAAAATGGCTTTGCGACAATTTTCAACCAAAAAATCGGGCTAAACTTTAAGCCCCCTGTCAGTCAATCAATCAATCAATCAATCAATCAATGTTTATTGATTAGTCCTTAGGCCAGAGAGAGCGGGACACACTATGAAATTCTACAGAAGTGCCATAGAAATGACAAAGGACCTGAAAGTACAATAAAAATAGATAAAATGTAAGTAAAAATATCATATCTAGTAAAATATCCCCAAAAATAAAACAGGAACATGAGACTGATTTATAAAAATCGATGTTCAAGATTACAGAAATGAATAAGGGAGGGGGGAAAAAAATGAAAGTATTACGATTTTAAAACAGTGGTAAGTAAAATAGGACATAAAATGGGGAAAGATTGAACCTCAAGCATCCAAATTCTTCGTCAACCCTCTACAGTTTACACTTAGGACCCCTGTCGATTTATAGGGCGATCCCATTTAATTTCAGGGGGTTTTGGTTGTTGTTGTTTTGAAAGACAAGGAATCCTCAGATTTGTCCAGATTTGTCGGAGGTCTCTCATCCGAGGACTAACCAGGGCTGACCCTGCTTAGCTTCCAAAATCAGACACGATCCGGTGCTTTCAGGCCTTAGGAAAAAGTCTCGTTTTCCAAAAGCTCAAGAATGATAAAGCACCCCGGCTAAAAAGAATTTGGAAATACATTTAAAATCATCGAAAACACCCGAAAATAAGAAGCAGGTTTGCCTTTGGAATATTAATAACGCTCAATCATACAATTAAAATTTAATTTTAAATGGTTGTAATTTAATGTTGCCATTAAAATGGAAGAAAAAACAAAACAATTCTAGTTGCAACAAAATTAAAAAAACAATTAAAATGCATCTGAGGAAGTAGATTGAAGTCTAGGGAAGCTCCTGCTGCCAACTTCTTCCTTTCAGTGAGTCTCAAAGGGGCTGCAAGATCTCTCTAAATAATAATAATAATAATAATAATGCATCTGAGGAAGTAGACTGCAGTCCAGGGAAGCTCCTGCTGCCAACTTCTTCCTTTCAGTGAGCCTCAAAGGTGCCACAAGATCTCTCTGCACACTGATTCTACAGACTAACACGGCTATATCTTTGAATTCATAATGCTATCCCCTGAGATTTTATTCCTGGACCCTCCTTGGATACCAAAACCCGCGGATGCTCAAGTCCCATGAAACACAACGGTGTCATAAAATCGCGTCCCTTACACAAAATGGCAAAATCAAGGTTTCCTTGGAGGAATTTCCATCTATTTAAAAAAAAATCCAAATTTAGGATTCTAGGATTTTAGGATTCCAGGCTTCTAGGGGTGTTTTTAACATTTATTTTGCAATGATTTTTAGCCTTTATTTTGCAGTGACCTCCTTTTGTCTTGCAAAGGGGGGTCATTGCAAAACAATATTCTCTGAATGTGAAGCCTGAATTTAAATATCATTTTGAGCACCACCAAGACGCGTGGATTTTTAAAATAATAATAATAATTAATAATAATAATAATTACTATTATTATTATTTTATTGGTATCTGCTGGGGTTTGGTTCCAGGATTCCCCCGTGGATAACAAAATCCGCGGATGCTCAAGTCCCGTTAAATGCAATGGCGTGGTAAAACGGCGCTCCTCATATAAAATGGCCAAATCTGATTTGCTATATGGGATTTTATACTTTCTGGGGATATCTCCAAGCTGTGGATGCTTGAATCTGTGGATTAAAAAAAATAAATAAATCCGTGGATAAAATGGACTAAAAAAAATCAGGATTTGCTATATGAGATTTTAATACTTTCTGGGGATATTTCCAAGATGTGGCTGTTTGAATCTGTGGATAAAAAAAAAAAAAGGAAATCCGTGGATAAGGAAGGCTGACTGTAGGGGTGTTTTGAGTTTATATCTTGCAAGGTCCCTCCTAATCTCAGACTTTCCTTGGACCCCAAGAAGCATCCCTTCTTTTTCCATCCAGACCCAGATTAATTCGGGTTTGGTTTCAAGCCTTCCCCGACAATAACTCACAAGTCGCACCGTCCCCGACTTTCTCTTTTTCCTGGAGAGAGAAAGAGAAAAGAGCCCAGATGACTCTTTTTTAATATATATATATATATATATATAGGGAGAGTTAAGAGAATAATTACAGGGGAAGGCCGTTAAATGTTATCCCGACTCCCCAAAGGCAAAAAAAAAAAGAGCTGGCATTTTATTGCCAACATCTGGCAGGAAAGGCAGCCAGGGAGGCCGACCTGGATCGCCCTTAATCCGGAGCAAGAAACCCAGAAAGAGAGGAGGGCAGGCAGGCAGACAGAAGGGAGGGGGGGCGTCCTCCTTTTCCAGGACACGTCCTCCTTCTGTCCGGGAGGAATTCTGAAAGGGCATCCCTTTGGGGGCAGGCATTTCTTATTTGTATGAGATCTTGTGGCACCTTTGAGACTCACTGGAAGAAAGAAGTTGGCAGCAGGAGCCTTTCCTAGACTGCAGTCTACTTCCTCAGATGCATTTGGATATAATAAATAAATAAATGATGATGATGATGTAGAGAGATCTTGTAGCCCCTTTGAGACTCTCTGAAAGAAGGAAGTTGGTAGCATGACCTTTCCTAGACTTCAGTCTACTTCCTCAGGTGCATTTACGAGTTGCGAAAGCTCATGCTGCCAACTTCTTTCTTTCAGGGGGAGTCTCAAAGGGGCTACAACAAGGTCTCTCCTCGTACTGAGTTTACAGACTTAACACGGCTGTATCTTTCAATTCTGCCAATGTTTGCATGAGTATGTAAAGCCAAAGGCTTTCATGGCTGATCCGTAGTTTTGTTGTGGGTTTTTAGGGCTATGTGGCCATATTCTAGAAGAGTTTCTTTTTGACATTTCTCCAGCATCTGTGGCTGGCATCTTCAGAGAACGCTGGCATGGAAGAGAGTTGGGTATCTATATCTATATCTATATACTGTGTGACCCTGTCCTCCCTACCCAGGGTCACATTATATATATATATATATATATATATACATTCACATACACACATATATGCATATACATACATATATGTATGTTTATATGTATATACATATACATATATGCATACATACACACCCCACTCTCTTCTGTGCCAGCATTCTCTGAAGATCCCAGCCACAGATGCAGGCGAAAAGAAACTCTTCTGGATGCTTTTGATGGAGAGTTCCTGCATGGCAGAATGGGGTTGGACTGGATGGCCCTTGGGGTCTCTTCCAACTCTAGGATTCTATGAAAAACGTCAGGAAGAAATGTTTCACGCAGCTGGAAAACCCCCCAAAAAACCCCATTTGCTTGAGTAGTTTTAGCTTTCTGTGTGGCTCCTCCATTCTGCAGTGCCTGGTCCTCCTTTGTGGGCCCTTTGGAGGACATGGCCTGATCTGATCTGATCTAGGTGACTCCCAAGGAAGTTTTTCAGTTGTGGGTCCATCCATCTCCTCCCTTCCCACCCACCCAGGGGTCCTCTGTGGGTCCTTTTTTGGCCCCCATAACCATCTCCTCCTAAATCCTAGCCCTGGGACTAGAGATCCCCAGCCCCCACCAGGGGTGCTATAATTCTCTTCCAAGAAAACCAGGACAAAAGGCCAAGACCAAAACACACACACACACCGCATTTTGACATTTTGGCATCGTTTTAAGCGCGTGTTTCAGTTGCTTTTAAGCATCAGTTCAGCCAGTCCAGCTGCTGGCACAACATGCTTTTCAGTCCAGGAGAGATCTTGCAGCCCCTTTGAGACTCCCTGAAAGAAAGAAGTTGGCAGCAGGAGCTTTCGTAATTCATCAATGCACCTGAGGAAGTAGATTGAAGTCTTGGAAAGCTCCTGCTGCCCATTTCTTTCTTTCAGGGAGTCTCAAAGTTGCTAAAGATCTGTCTACATTATTATTATTATTATTATTATATCCAAATGCATCTGAGGAAGTAGACTGCAGCCTAGGAAAGCTCATGCTGCCCATTTCTTTCTTCCAGTGAGTCTCAAAGGGGCTACAAGATCTCTCTCCATCATCATCATCATCATCATCATTATATTCAATTGCATCTGAGGAAGTAGACTGAAGTCTAGGAAAGCTCCTGCTGCCAACTTCTTTCTTTCCGTGAGTTTCAAAGGGGCTACAAGATATCTCTCCATCATCATCATCATCATCATCATCATCTCCAAATGCATCTGAGGAAGTCGGCTGCCTTCTAGGCAAGTTCACTTTTCCAGGACATAATGCCAAGCCCAAACCCGACCCCATCTGCCCCTCCGACTGACCCATCGACCCACAGCTATATAAACCCACTGAGTGGCCCACTCAACAGGTCACACTCTCTCAGCCTCAGGGGAAAGCCATGGCAAGCCGCCTCTGAGCAAAGCTTGCCAAGAAAACCCCCCATGAGAAGTTCTCCTTAGGATCACCCTAAGTCGGAAACGACTTGAAGGCACACAACAACAACAACAACAACAAGAACAACAACAGGTGTGTAATGTACACGTGTATCTGACCTTGGGCCGAAAGTGCCACTCTCTCAGCCCTGGCGAACCTCCTCTGCAGAAACTTTGCCATAGAAAACTCGCGACCGCCCTAAGTCGGAAAGGCGGCAGACAACGACGGCTCTTTTCCCGCAAGTTGTTCTGCAGAATAAAATGCCCATTATATGGTCCTCCTCTCCTCTCCCGGTTCTTAATGCAACCCTCTGTTTGACAACGGAAAAAAGACCGACCTGCCTCGGAGGGTCTCCCCGAAGGAGAGGGAAGAAAACAGCCCTTCTGCCGGATTGCATGGGCTCCCGAGAAGGAGGCAGGGAAGGGAGCGGAAAGAAGGAGGGACAGAGCTGCTCCTGCCTTTCCTTTCCTTTCCTTTCCTTTCTTTTGCATCACTTTCCTTTCTTTCCTTTCCTTTGCATTCCTTTCCTTTCTTTTGAATTCCTTTCCTTTCCTTTCTTTTGCATCACTTTCCTTTCTTTCCTTTCCTTCGCATTCCTTTCCTTTCCTTTCCTTTGCATTCTTTTCCTTTCTTTTGAATTCCTTTTCTTTCCTTTCTTTCTTTTCCTTTCCTTTCTTTTGCATCCCTTTCCTTTCCTTTCTTTTGCATCCCTTTCCTTTGAATTCCTTTCCTTTCCTTTGCATCCCTTTCTTTTCCTTTCTTTCCTTTCCTTTGCATTCCTTTCCTTTCCTTTCTTTCTTTTCCTTTCCTTTCCTTTCCTTTCTTTCCTTTCCTTTGCATTCCCTTCCTTTCCTTTGCATTCCTTTCCTTTTCTTTCTTTTGCATCCCTTTCTTTTCCTTTCTTTCCTTTCCTTTGCATTCCTTTCCTTTCCTTTGCATTCCTTTTCTTTCCTTTCCTTTGCATTCCTTTCCTTTCTTTCCTTTCCTTTCCTTTCTTTCCTTTCCTTTGCATTCCTTTCCTTTCCTTTCTTTCCTTTCCTTTCTTTCCTTTCCTTTGCATTCTTTTCCTTTCCTTTGCATTCCTTTCCTTTCCTTTGCATTCCTTTTCTTTCCTTTCCTTTGCATTCCTTTCCTTTCTTTCCTTTCCTTTGCATTCCTTTTCTTTCCTTTCCTTTGCATTCCTTTCCTTTCTTTCCTTTCCTTTCCTTTCTTTCCTTTCCTCTGCATTCCTTTCCTTTCCTTTCTTTTGCATCCCTTTCCTTTGCATTCCTTTCCTTTCCTTTGCATCCTTTCCTTTCCTTTCCTTTCCTTTGCATCTCTTTCCTTTCCTTTCCTTTCCGTTGCATTCCTTTCTTTCCTTTCCTTTGCATTACTTTCCTTTCCTTTCCTTTCCTTTCCTTTCCTTTGCATCTCTTTCCTTTCCTTTCCTTTCCTTTAGTCAAGTTCAAGTGAACGTTTCTTGCACCAGCCCCAAAACGAGCGTAAAACGGTTTAAAAACCAAAGGCGCAGAACACAAAGGGCGGACAACGTCGCCCCGGCATTTAGTGCGCGGTGAAAACGGTGAACAACAATTAAACTGACCGAAAGAACAAAAGGAGAAAAGGAGGGAATTCTTTCCTGGATATTAGCAAACTTCTATACCGAACCATCCTAAGATCTAACGAATGCTTTGCCTCTGCGGGGCAATTTATAGCCCTTTTATATAACCCTCTCTTTCCAATCTCTGGATCAAATCAACAGGAGAGCTCCCACTTTTATTTGTCAGCAAGGATGCTTAAATTTGTCTCTCTCTAGGATTGCTGTCCAATGGACAAAATAGCAAGGAATGAGCAACATCCTCCACCTGAGGTTGACTGAAGGTGCCTAGTCTGTCCTCAAAAGGCACTTTGTTGTAGAGTCAAATCCTGGCTCAAGGAAAGCAATGTTTAAAAGTAGGCGACTTGAGTTTTCATCAAGTATTTGGCTCTAAAATGACTTTGCTTTGCTTTGCTTCCCTGTGAGCCCCTCTTGGACCCTAGACCCAGAAGGACCGGCTGTCCTCCTTTCGGCCAAGGAGGACGATCGCGAAATGGAGGACGCCCCAGGACAAAAGGAGGACGTGAACCACTCGATCCTGCTTCTTCGCCTTATTCCAGATGGAGGATTTGTCCAAATCAAAAAGCTCAAAACACTCAGGACCATATAAAACCTGCGACATATAAATTCGGGCTTCTGGGTCCTGCACCCAATGGAGGATGTCCTGGAAAAAGGAGGACATAAAGAAATCAAAGCTATAAAAACACTCCTAGAAGTATAAATTCGGGCTTCTTGGTCCTGCACCCAATGGAGGATGTCCTGGAAAAAGGAGGACATAAAGAAATCAAAGCTATAAAAACACTCCTAGAAGTATAAATTCGGGCTTCTTGGTCCTGCACCCAATGGAGGATGTCCTGAAAAAGGAGGACATGAGCAAATCAAAGCTACAAAACACTCCTAGAAATATAAATGTGTGCTTCTTGGTCCTGCACCAAATGGAGGATGTTTTAAAAAAGGAGGACACAAAGAAATCAAAGCTATAAAACACTCCTAGAAGTATAAATTCGGGCTTCTGGGTCCTGCTCCGAATTTGGAAATTGCTCCTGGGCAGAAAGCTGAAATGGAGGACGCCTCCTGGAAAAGGAGGACCGACCTTGGGGTCCTCCGAGGGATTTCCTCCTCGGTCCCCCATCCGCCCAGACTCCAATTCCCCCCCAGGCTTAGCTTCTCTGCTTCTTCAACCCGACTTCCAAAAGGAATAGGATTTCTATTCCTTCTTCGGCTCTTTGTTACAGAGAAAGGTCCTTCCAAAAAGGAGGAGAAACTCCCGCAGAGCCACAAAAAAACCCCCAAAATATCTGACAAAAGAGATGTATTCGAAATCCACCAGAAATCCAGCAAAAAAATAAAATGAAATAAAATAAAATAAATCCAACTTGATTCCTAGGATGGATCTCCCCTCCGATTTAGACGATCCACTCCATTTGATCCACTCCATTTGATCACCATTGATTAGAAATTTTGAACTGTGAATGTATGAATTTAAAGTCGGGGAGGGTTATAGGGGATGCATTTTGTTGTTATTGTCCGATTGGATCTTATATGTGTGTTTTTGTTGTGTTTTTAATCTTTGTCGCAAACCCGCCTCGATTTCCCCAGGGACAGTCGGAATATATATATATATATATATCAACAATAATAAATTATGATGAGAAATAAAGAGAACCACAACCTGATGCGGCTTTGTGTGTGTGTGTGTTGTGTTGTGTACCCTGTGTGTGTGTATAGTTTCCCCTGACCTTTAAGGCCTGGGGTTTTCTTGGCAAGGTTTGTTCAGAGAGGGCTTTTGTTTTGCCCTGAGGCTGAGAGAGTGTTGCCTTAAATCAGAAGACAACAACAGCAGCAACAACAAGGCAACAACAAGGAAGAATAAAGTTCCTTATTTAATTGGGAGACCTGACACTTTTTATCAAACGATAGAGAAATATAAAAGACATAAAAAGGTTAAAGACTACTGCAACTTAATGCAAGTTGTTGTTTTTCTCTCTCCTGGATTTCATTGGTGTAGGGGCAAAAATATGAGTTTTCCTTTCTAGAAAAGCTCTTATCTATCTATCTATCTATCTATTTGCACTGTTTCCCAGTCTCATGGACTGAGCTACATACACGCATTTAAAATATAATAAAGCCTGGGGATTTTTTATTAAATATAAAAGTCGGGTTCTTGTTTTTTGGAAAAGTGGGAAAGTTAAACCCCTTCTGCTCTCCTTCCAGGTCCAGAAAATAAAGGGAGGACGTGAGAGCAAATGCAAAGCTTTCAGCAATCCAAAGGTACATTCCTGCTGTGTAAAATTTACAGTGCTATAAAGATAAAATAAAATAAAATAAAATAATAAAAGAAATACTCAGGGCAAACTCCGGTCCTCCAGATGTTTGAGACTTCTGCTCCCAGAATCGGTTGAGTTGGTTGTGGCTTCTGGGTGTTGAAGTCCTCAAATTTGGGGAACCAAAGCTTGGGAACCAGGGGCTTAGAGAGGGCCTATAAAAAGGCGGTACAGAAATGTAAGTAAGCTATTGAGATATCTGTTATCTAATCTATCTATCTATCTATCTATCTATCTAATCTTCCCTACGTTGGAAAAAGCCGCTCTTATCAGCAACAGTTTAGAAGAGGAAAGATATAGCCGTGTTGGTCTGTAGGATCAGTCCGTAGAGAGATCTTGTATTATTATCATTATTATTATTATTATTATTATTATTTATATAGCGCTGTAAATTTGCACGGTGCTGTACGCACAATCGTATAGTTGTGAGATTGTATACTGCAGCACCTTTGAGTCCCACTGAAAGAAAGAAATTGGCAGCAGGAGCCTTTCCTAGGTTTCGGTCTACTCCCTTGAAATGCACCTGAGGAAGTAGACTGAAGTCTACGAAAAAGCTCATGCTGCCAGCTTCTTTCTTTCTCTGAGTCTCAAAGGGGCTACAAGATCTCTCTACATTATTATTATTATTATTATTATTACTATTATTATTATATCCAAATGCATCTCAGGAAGGAGACTGAAGTCCACGAAAACTCCTGCTGCCAATTTCTTTCTTCCAGTGACTCTCAAAGGGGCTACAAGACCTCTCTAAATAATAATAATATTAATAATAAATACCAAATGCATCTGAGGAAGGAGATTGAAGTCCAGGAAAGTTCCTGCTGCCAATTTCTTTCTATCACGTAGCCTCAAAGGTGCTACAAGATCTCTCTACGTAATAATAATAATAATAATAATAATAAAATATAATTATAATTATTATTATAACAAATGCTTCTGAGGAAGTAGACTTCAGTCTAGGGAGGCTCCTGCTGCCAACTTCTTCCTTTCAGTGAGTCTCAAAGGGGCTACAAGATCTCTCTATGTAATAATAATAATAATAATAATAATAATAAATTATTATTAACAAATGCATCTGAGGAAGGAGACTAAAGTCTAGGGAAGCCTCTGCTGCCAACTTCTTCCTTTCAGTGAGCCTCAAAGGGGCTACAAGATCTCTCCACATAATAATAATAACTATTATTATTCTTATAACAAATGCATCTGGGGAAGTAGACTAAAGTCTAGGAAAGGCTCCTGCTGCCAACTTCTTCCTTTCAGTGAGCCTCAAAGGGGCCACAAGATCTCTCTACATAATAATAATAATAATAATAATAATAATGGATCTGAGGAAGTAGACTGAAGTCTAGGAAGGCTCCTGCTGCCAAGACCTCTCTAAATAATCATAATACCAAATGCATCCGAGGAAGGAGAGTGAAGCCTATGCTGCCAACTTTCTTTCTTTCAGTCCAGGATAGGAAATGTTTAAATGTTGTAGCTTTTGGAGAGGAGGAGAAGGGGGGGGAATGGAGGACGGGATGCCCTGGAGGGAAAAAAAGAAAGAAAGAAGAAGAAGGGGGGGGATCATCTGTTATTATTGATCACCGATGATCGACGACTGATCATCTTAAAAACCCAAAGAGAGCCCAAGGAGGGCTGAAGTCGGGAAGGAAACGAATTTGCGGCTTTTAGCGGCCGCCTACGGTTCCTCCTTAGGAAAGCCTTCCAAACCAAATGCCAACCACTCCAGGCTTCTTCTTCTTTTTCCTTTTTTTGGAAAGCCAGGGGATCCCTCCCCTCCTGGCCCTGGCCCTTCCCCTTTCCTTCATTGGGCAGGGGGAATGGTTGTAGGGAGGACCGGGGGAGGACGATCTCCCCCTTGGACAGAAAGGAAAGGAGCCAGGGATTGAAGGGAGGGAAGCAAAGAAAGAAAGAAAGAAAGAAAGAAAGAAAGAAGGAGCAGAACCATCTGAGTCCTCCTCCTCCACCACCACCACCATCATCATCATCCTCATCATCATCCTCATCAGAGGGACTTAATCCTTAAGAAGAGGAGGCTCTGATGTAGTGCCAGCCTTCATCCTTTGAATTGTCGGGGTTTTTTTGGGGAGGGTCCTGGCTTGCGGAGGATGAGCGACCGGCGCCGGTCCCCTCTGGCCCTGAGCTCCCGGGCCCACGCTTTCTCCGTCGAGGCCCTGATCGGGGCCCATAACCAGCAGAGGAGGAGGAGGACGAGGAGGAGGAAGAGGAGCAAAAGGAGAAGCAGCAGCAGCAGCAACAGCAGCAGCATCAGTTGCTGGGAAGGGAAGGGCCTCCGCCTGGCTGCCATGGGGGCCCTCAGCCCCAAAAGGACCCGGGAGGAAGAGGAAGAGGAGGAAGAAGAGGAGGAAGAGGAGGAAGAGGAGGAAGAGGAGGAAGAGGAAGGAGGAGGAGAGGCCCCCCAGCAAGCCCTGGAGCTCCACGCCGGTGAGATCCGGGTGGGAGAGGGGTAGGGGAGGTCTGGTTAGCCCCCTTTCTGGAAAGAAAGAAGTTGGCAGCTGGAGCTTCCCTAGACTTCGGTCTCCTTCCTGAGATGCATTTGGATATAATAATAATAATAATAGTAATAATAGTGTAGAGAGATCTGGTAGCCCCCTTTGAGGCTCACGGAAAGGAAGGAGTTGGCAGCAGGAGCCTTTCCTAGACTTCAGTCTGCTTCCTCAGGTGCATTTGGATATAATAATAATAATAATAATAATAATAATATAATAGTGTAGAGAGTTCTTGTAGCCCCTTTGAGACTCACTGGAAAGGAAGAAGTTGGCAGCTGGAGCCTTTCCTAGACTTTGGTCTACTTCCTGAGATGCATTTGGATATAATAATAATAATAATAATAATAGTGTAGAGAGATCTTGTAGCCTCTTTGAGACTCACTGCAAAGGAAGAAGTTGGCAGCAGGAGCCTTTCCTAGACTTTATGGTCTACTTCCTCAGATGCTTTTGGATATAATAATAATAATAGTAGTGTAGAGAGATCTTGTAGCCCCTTTGAGGCTCACGGAAAGGAAGGAGTTGGCAGCAGGAGCCTTTCCTAGACTTCAGTCTGCTCCCTGAGATGCATTTGGATATAATAATAATAATAATAATAATAGTAATAATAGTGTAGAGAGTTCTTGTAGCCCCTTTGAGACTCATGGAAAGGAAGAAGTTGGCAGCTGGAGCCTTTCCTAGACTTTGGTCTACTTCCTGAGATGCATTTGGATATAATAATAATAATAATAATAATAATAATAATGTAATAGTGTAGAGAGTTCTTGTAGCCCCTTTGAGGCTCACGGAAAGGAAGGAGTTGGCAGCAGGAGCCTTTCCTAGACTTTATGGTCTACTTCCTCAGATGCTTTTGGATATAATAATGATGATGGAGAGATATCTTGTAGCCCCTTTGAGACTCACTGAAAGGAAGGAGTTGGCAGCAGGAGCCTTTCCTAGACTTTATAGTCTACTTCCTCAGATGCATTTGGAAATAATAATAATAATAATAATAGTAGTGTAGAGAGATCTTGTAGCCCCTTTGAGGCTCACGGAAAGGAAGGAGTTGGCAGCAGGAGCCTTTCCTAGACTTCAGTCTGCTCCCTGAGATGCATTTGGATATAATAATAATAATAATAATAATAGTAATAAGAGTGTAGAGAGATCTTGTAGCCTCTTTGAGATTCACTGGAAGAAAGAAGTTGGCAGCAGGAGCCTTTCCTAGACTTTGGTCTACTTCCTGAGATGCATTTGGATATAATAATAATAATAATAGTAATAATAGTGTAGAGAGATCTTGTAGCCCCTTTGAGATTTATGGAAAGAAAGAAGTTGGCAGCAGGAGCTTCCCTAGACTTCAGTCTACTTCATCAGATACATAAATAATAAAAAATTATTATTATTATTATTATTATTAAACAATTTAGTCTGTAGAATCAGTCCTCGAAGCCCCTTTGAGACTCACTGGAAAGAAAGCAGTGGCTGCAGGAGCCTTTCCTAGACTTCAGTCTACTTCCTCAGATGCTTTTGGATATAATAATAATAATAATAATAATAATAGTGTAGAGAGATCTCATAGCCCCTTTGAGACTCGTGGAAAGAAAGGCATTGTAGGAAGAGTGGGGCAGTTTCTCTCTTTTCGGAGGCTGTTTGGAAACCAAAGCTTGGAAGTCTGTCTCTTCCAACTCTATTAAGGAGTGGTTCAGTCATCTCCTCCTTTTTTTACTTTCTCTTTCTTTCTTTCTTTCTTTCTTTTTGGAAAGGTCCTCTCTTTGGAGCAGGCCTCACAAGCCTGCCTTTAGGTTTCTAGGCTCCAAGGGACACTGCAGAAATAATAATAATAATAATAATAATAATAAATTAATATGATAATATAATAATTATTATAATATAAATATAAATATAAATATAATAATATATAATAATAATATATTGGGAATATATTGAGGTTGGGAAGGGATTTGACTGCTGTTTTATTCTTGTATTTTTTTAATTTGCTGTACCCCGCTCCGAGTATTGTATTAGAGGAGCGGGTTATAAATAAACCTTATTATTATTATTATTATTATTATTATTTTAATATAATAATATAATAATTATTATAATTTAAATATAATATAATTCTATTAGAGGAGCGGGTTATAAATAAACCTTATTATTATTATTATTATTATTATTTTAATATAATAATATAATAATTATTATAATTTAAATATAATATAATTCTATTAGAGGAGCGGGTTATAAATAAACCTTATTATTATTATTATTATTATTATATTACTATAATAATATAATAATTATTATAATTTAAATATAATATAATATAATTATAATACAAATCATAGAATCATAGAATCATAGAGTTGGAAGAGACCACAAGGGCCATAAAACAATAATATATAATACAATAATATAAATATAATATAATTATACTATAATATAATTATATCATATTATTATTATTATTATTATTATTATTATTATCCCGCTTTATTCTCAAAGGAATCCAATCCGGATCACATCAATCCGAAACAACAGATCGCACAATTAAAATCACAATTCAGAGAAACAATCCCAGATTAAACGACAAATAAGGTTAATAAAAAAAAAAGCAGGCCAATGGAAATAGGATAGAAATAATAAAATTGTGGGTAGATTTTGGGGGAAAAGGGTCTTCTTATTTGGGAGGGAGGATGACATCGGTATCAATGTCGGTATCATATCAGCATCAATAGAAAGAGATGTGAGTTCAAGATGCCTCTGGTCCCTCTTATACCCGACTCTCTTCCATGACAGCATTCTCTGATGTAAGCCGCCTCGATTGTCCAGGCAGAAAGGCGGGATACAAAAATAAAGTTATTATTATTATTATTAATAGGACCTAGAACAATAGATAGAAAGTGCAGGAAAAGAGATTCCACCTCAACATTAGGAGGAACTTCCTGACAGTAAGGGCTGTTTGAGAGTGGAATATATTCCTTTGGAGTCTCCTTCCTTGGAGGTCTTTAAGCAGAGGATGGATGTCCATCTGTCCATGGGGATGCTTAGATGGAGAGTTCCTGCATGGCAGAGGTTGGACTGGAGCAAAAGTGTGACCCCCCCCAAAAAAAAAAGCCTGCTTCTTAGCGATGCGGAAGATGTTTTGGGATTCCTCCTGGAGGGAGAGCTGGGATGGAGGACTGGAGGACTTGTCCTGGAAATGGAGGACGTGGCTGGCCCTCCTGGGGATGGGGGGGTCTGGCAGGAGAAAGGAGGACAGGGGCAGAATTGGGAAGATCTGGTTAAAAAAATATATTTTTTTTTACCCCGTTTTTTCTTAAAATGATCAAAGCGGCTTACAAGGATAAAAGAATTCAAAATATATACAAAGTATTTTCCACTAAAAAAAAAAAGGAATTAAACAGTTTAAAGTTAAAATTACAGGAACAATTAAAACAATAACAGGAATTTATTCTGGGAAGGTCTGAGAATAAGAAATAGAAAGAAAAAGAAGAGATAGAAATAAAGATTTCAATCGGCGATGATCGTTTTTTAAATTTTCGCTTTTTTTTGGATAAACCTCGTCCTTTAAAGGGAGACCCGACGGTCAAAAACCCTCTTTTTGGTTTATTTTTATTTCAAAGACATTATTATTATTATTATTAATTATTATTATTAACCTTTATTTATATAGCGCTGTAAATTTACACACACAATCTTTCCAAAAAAAAAATCAATTGGATGAGAATCTGTCCCGACTGTCTTATTATTATTTTTTTAAAAAATCATAAAATATTACAAAATAAAACATGATCAATTAAAACATGCCTTAATATATATTATAAAATTATAAATCATCTTACTTTGTGAAAACAAAGCGAATGGCTCAAATGGAAGATTGTTTTGGGACGAATGGAAAAGTCGGCTTTTTGCCCCCGACTTCTTTTCTTTCCTTTTAAAAAAGGCCAAGGGTCGAGTTGTTGTTGTTGTGGTGTGTGTGTGTTTGCATTAGGCCTGAATGCCTAAACAACTAAAAGCATCAGATCCCCGTCGCACCTTGGAAACTAAGCAGGGTCATCTCTGGATAGCCCTTGGATGGGAGCCCGCCAATGGATACTATAGGCTCTGTTTCAAAGGAAAGGACTGATTAACTGGACCTCTTTAATAATAATAACAGCAACAACAATTTGTTGTTTTATATGTATATATATATATATATATATCAGGAAGAATGACCAAAAGGAAAACTCAAAAACTTCCTAGCAATACCAAAACACACTGCAGAGAATAATCCAATTTGAGACCGCTTTAACTGCCCCCTGGCTCAGTGCTAGGGAATTCTGGGAATTGTCGTTTGTTGTGACTCCAGAGCTCTCTGATCGAGAAGGCTAAATGTCTAAACAAACAAACAAACAAACAACAAACTACAGTTGTCAGAATTCCCCTAGTATTCAGCCTTTTTATATATATATATATATATATATATATATATTATTATTATTATTATTACAGTTAAGGGGTGACCAAAGGAAAAGCTATAAAATAATAAATAAAATAAAATAATAATAATAAAATTATTCTGATACCCCTCTTTTCAGCTGCAGCAACCCAGGCGGCTTTAGTGACTAGAATATATTGGAATATATTCTCAATAAATAAATTGACCGCTCCCCCCCTTTAAAACAGGATTAAATACAATACATTTTTTTTAAAAAAATCCAACCTGTTAAAAATATCCACAAGTTTTCTAGTAGAGGCAGTGGTGACCTAAAGTAGGGAGAGGACAGGAATTAGATTGAATTGATCCTGGGAAGGCCTGCCAGGAGAGATCCATCTTGAGAAAACCCTCCTAGCAATACAAAGGCAGGCCTTTTCAGTCCTGCTCCGTATAGTGGACCCTGAGTCCTCTTCCTTATATATAATATAATATAATATAATATCAATCAATCGATTTTATTAATGCTAAACTACACTTCTCAGGATCTCATAACATTGGCAGTGGAAGTAGGGTCGGACCTGAGGATGAGGCAGCCTTCGCCTTTCTTGGGAGGAATAATAAGGAATCATGAAGACAAGTAGCTTTTCCTCCCTAGTGATTTCCTGCTCGCCTATATTCTGCTATTGAGATTAATAATAATAATATTATTAATAATTTTATCCCGCTTTTTGCCGAGCGATCAAAGCGGCGTACAAAAGGCTAAAACGTATCCACATATACATAGTGCCCCCCCTCCCTTAAAACAAGATTAACCACTATAAGGACCTTATCAGACGTTGGAAATTGGAAGTATAATCCGATGGCGATCCGAACGCAATCATGGGGTATCACGTTATTGCGGATTAAAGTATCTCACGCAATTTCAGGCAAAAGGGAAGTCATGCTGAATGCATTCATGGGTTTTACGTTATTGCAAATTAAAGCATCCCATTCCAAATGTAATCATGGGTTTTATGTCATTGCATATTAAAGCATCTCACGCAATTTCGGGCAATGGGAAGTCATTCTGAACACATTCCGAACGCAAATGGAATTCACGTAAATTCACTAAACTAGCGAATTTGTGTGAATTCGAATTGGCTCCAATTGGCTCCATTCAAAATAAAGAGAAATTCCTCCCGTCTGATAAACCCCTAAAACTAAAACTAACATTTTAAAATCCAAACAGTAACCATGGGCAGAGTCGATAAACAGGGAAGTCTTTCTCGTGGCCGAGTATTTTATTCTGGGAAGGCCTGCCGGAAGAGATCTGACTTAATGGCCTTTTTCTTTCTTTCTTTTTTTGAAGCTCTCTAGATTAGTGATTTGGGGAAACAGGCGGCACATTTCCCCTTCTGGGGAAATAGGCGGCATAAAACATGAAATAAATAAGTACAGTATATAAATAAATGAAGCCCCATGTTCCCATTAGAAGAGGACAGGAGACAGGGCCTGAAGCTCCGAAGCACATGAGGACCAAGCAGCCAGTTTGCCCAGTTCATCCTGAGATGGGGGTGCGCACCACGATCCCAGTAATCCAGTCTGAATCCAGGGTGATCCACTGCCAGAGAGAATTCAATCCATCCGTGAAGGAGGAGGACCCAGACATTTTGCTGCCTGAGGCGGAGCAGCAGATAATCAGTACAGTACAGTCCCCCTTCTGTATCTGTGGATTTTTTTATCCACAGATTCAAGCATGGCTTGGCTTGAAAATATTAGTTTATGAATCAATATATTAAATATCAAAATATTAATTCATAGCATGGCTTGAAAATATTAACACACACACACACATCTATGAATCCCCAAAGGCAAACCTTGATTTAATGGTTTTAATTAGTACTAATTTTAACGGTCGTATTAGGATTTTTTTTAACCAATACATACATACAATGTATGTATTGTTTAGTATGCTGTAATCCTGCCTCGATCCGCAGGGAGAGGCGGGAAATATAGATAAAATTTTATTATTATTATTATTATTATTATTATTATTATTATTATAGATTTCACCACGTTTTATAAAGGATACCGTTTTGCCGTGCCATAGCATAAATATAGCAGACATCTCCTCTCCAGTTCAAAAGGTCCCTAGTACCCAAAGCTCTCCAATTATTTTGATTATTTTGATCCGCGAGGCAGAAAATCCCAGGACGTCGGAAACGCAAACCATAACAAACTAATCCCGGACAGCCAAAACCTGGTGTCTGAGGCAGCCGCCTCACTTTGGTTTAACGGCGGGGCTGCCTCTGCTTGTCTCTTAATTTTAGCTGAATTCCCCAAGAGAGCCAGGCTTGCCGTTTTAGGGACTTTTATTATATTGCAGCAAGGCAGTCCCAAACCACAATCCAGTTAAAATGAGCTGCTTCGATAGACTATGGGAACTCGGGCATCATGATGATGATAAATGATGACACATTTGTTTATTTCCCGCCTCTCCTCGACATATTAAAATATAAAATTCAATTTAAAAAAACGCATCGACTCACAGTTAAAAATGTCCAGAAAGTTGCGCATATATAAACAATTCTCAAGCTACAAGCTGGAATGGCAATTTATAGGATTTATATAGTTGTGGCTGTGGCTATTCCTCCTATTTGTAGAAGGATGTTTCCTGGATCTTGTGCTCTTTTAGAGTCCGTGCACTTTTTTCCCCAGAGATGATTAAAATCCAAGCCTTTTTCCTAGCGCTTATCTCTAATCTATTTGCTAATCTGTTCTATGGCCCAGTTTAAAAAAAAGGGGGGCTAAAGTTTGAGCTTAGTTATATACTCTCAAATATTTACTAATTGTTGTAAACATTGTGGTGTCGAAGGATTTCATGGCTGGCATCCATAGTTTTTTTTTTGGTGGGATTTTCGGGCTATATGGCCACGTTCTAGAAGAGTTTCTTCCCGACGTTTCTCCGGCAACTGTGGTTGTGGTTTGTAAACTTTGTCCGAGGAAGAATACTATTAGGACGAGGTGGCCATGCCGACAGGTCTTGTGTTGTTTGGTCAGAGTTGCCACTTCCATTAAAGTCACAAGAAGTGTGGCCTGAGCTTATGCAGGCCCACGCAAATAGAGCAGTGCCAGGGTTTCCAGAAATAGGCCTTAATTCTTAATGCATTTGCTTTCAGATGACCATTTAGCCCCGGTTCAAGTGTTCAACTTATCCGGGCTGTTTGTAACAATGTACAATTGTTCTTAATAAAATACGGAGTGTGTAAATGGTGTCGGCCATCATAGTGCATGTTAAAATAATGCACCTGGAGGTAAGGGTGAGAGAAACTCAAGGAACTTCTCCGGAAACAGTTCCTTATTACCTATTTTCTGTTGATAATAAATCAGAGAGGGGATTAAATTGCACCCCTGTTCCACTGGATTTTTGGTAAAAGTCGTTTTAGCGGGATTATTAGACCTAATATACAGACAAGGAGAAAAGTCAAACCTTTGAGTGCCACAAAATAAAAAGAAGTTCTTATCCTGTCTTTGTGGCACAATGATGATTATGATGATCGTGATTATTATTATTGTTATTTGATTTCTTTTGATCTGTATTTATTAATTGTGTAGCTGCTTGGAGAAGACTGTTTTGGAGTCCTACAACTATGCAATATTTCACGGTGATCATTTCTCTCTAGAAGGACCTGTAGATCAAGTTTAATTGCCAACAAAATGACCCACGAAAAGCAGGCAGTGTTCAGCAATGGGATTTCAGGGTGGAACAATAGGATCCCACGTTCCCCCTTTCCAACGTAGTTTAACTCCATGTACCCTAAATATGATCCCTATAGGACTACGGGGGGGGGGGGGGAGAAGGGGATTTGAATCTGGTTTTTGGGAGGGCCAGATGGGAAGGAAACTTTTGCAGTGACCGCCATCCAAATGTTGGGTTTAGTCCAAGGGCTTCCACTTCAGACGGAGGTGTTTACAATCTAGCAAGAATTCTGAGACATTTTTGCCTTCCTTTCTTAGATGTGTATAGCAAATTCTTTTGCTTTTGTAGTTGAGAAGTTTTTTGCCCGATTTGATAAAGCGAACCAATTTTATGGAACCATTAAAAAAACAACAGCGAAGCCCCTTAGGCTCAGTATGCATAATAACAATAAAGTACATAATGATGAACAGTTTTAAAATCTGTCGGCCTTCCAGATGCATAGATATGGTTCAACTGAAATTTTCGGATAATGTGATATTGTGAAGGCCTTAGCTGAACTCTAGAGGCAAATCAGTCTGTAAGAATAAGATGGAAAATTCCTACGATAACTCTTTAAAGCACAGCCAGGCATGTGGCATCCAACGCACAGAAAAAAAGTCCGTTTGCTTGGTGTAGAGTTGCTTGACTGTTAAATTTTGGTTGCTGGTTGAATTTTGGTGATTAATGTCCAGTGCCTTTAAACTGGAGTCACTCTCCTTCCCCAGTTATTGCTGCAAGTAATACTTTGCAATTACAACAATTACATGGGTGTTCCAGAAAATACTTGGCAACATATCTTTATCCCTTTCCATTTCTTGGGAGAAGTTAACAGGAAATGATAAGACTTAAAAAACAACAACAGATTATTACTGGAAGAATAAATCTCATTTCTGTTCTCCATATCTGCTGCGGGTGTTCAAAGAGGAGTCTTTACTATATATATATATATATATATATATATGATTTTCATTTGTGTAGTTTCCATATGCTTGGTCTCAGTCAGGCTCTGTATTTTGGCCGGCAGGGCATGACCACTGTGAACGGAAGAAACTTCTACTCATAAATGCAATTTTAAAAAGATCAGGCCAGTGTTAACCCAAGAACAGCCTGCGAGGACTGGTTAGAGCCGAACAACTTCCTATTTCAGATGCGCCATGTTCCTTCCTTTGTAAACAGCGCCCCAAATAATTAAGATTATGAGCTTGTAAAACGGTCCGACTGTGTGGCGCATGCCTCCTTCCCCTAAGAAGAACCAGTTTGGGGTTGGCATAATTAATCTGTAACTTTTCTCTCATCAGACTGATTGGCCCAAAGCTGTCTCAGAAAGAGTTGTAAACTCTGATGTGTCGGATCTCTGTGTGTGCCTCTCTGCGTGCGAGTGTAACCCTAGCCAGCCGTCTAAGCAATTCTTGCTACACTGCAAGATGTGTCCAAATTTATCTCTTTTGCTTGTCAGGCTGACTCCTCAGACTCAGCAGCTGCGGGTGGGATATTTATAAAGCAGGCTGCCATTCTCTTGGCCTGCGGCTCTTCCTCCTCCTGATCCCTGGCTGGGTTGGGACAGGGCAGCTGGCGGCCGAGAAGAAGGTGGAGGTGTCCCAAGAAGAGTGCAATTGCTGTAGCAGAAGCAGTGCCCATTTGCCCATTTATTGATCCAAAGGAAGGAAGGAAGGAAGGAAAAGAAGGAAGGAGGAATGCCAGGCCCAGGCCAGAAGGGAAGGAAGGATGCCTGGTTGCCTCCTGGAAAACTGATGCTCAGGAGGCATTCAAGATGACACGAGTCCTTAGTTGCTGGATTAGTCAATTCGTGAATTTGTAATTGAGTAATCCACCGATTAAAGAAATTAGCCTTTTCAGCTTGAATTGATTGGACTGTGTCTTGCCATTATGGCTCAGCACTGATGCACTTTTCAGCTATCTATTGGCTTCTCTTAGAATAGAATCATAGAATCTAAGGAGTTTATCAGACGGGAGGAATTTCTATTTATTGCGAATGGAGCCAATTGGAGCCAATTCGCATTCACGTGAATTCCTATTGCGTTCGGAATGTGTTCAGAATGACTTCCCATTACCCGAAAATGACTGCTCAATGCCCGAAATTACGTAAGATGCTTTAATTCGCAATAACGTAAAACCCCATGATTGCGTTCGGATTGCCATTAGATTATACTTCCAATTTCCGACGTCTGATAAGGTCCATAGAACTGTAAGGGACTCCCAAGGGCCATGCAAACCAACTCCATGCTGCCATGCAGGAATACATAGGACCCTAGAGTTGGAAGTCACCCCAAAGGCCATGCAGTTCAATCTCATTCTGCCATGCAGGAATACATAGGATCCTAGAATAGGAAGGCCATCCAGTCCAACCCCCTTCTGCCATGCAGGAACTCACAATCAAAGCCCTTCCTGTGACAGATGCCTAGCCAGCCTCTGCTTAAAAACAGCCTCCAAAAAAAGGAGACACCGCCATTCTCGATTGAAGCAATATCTTCCACTCCTGAACAACTCTTATCATCAGGAAGGTCTTCCTCATGTTAAGTTGGAATTTCCTTTCCTCTAGTTTGAATCCATTGCTCCATGTCCTATTCTCTGGAGCAGCTGAAAACAAACATTTCTTTATTTTATTCTCTTTGGCTGACCCCTCCAATACACCCCCCCACACACAAGAGAGATGGTTATCGGGAACTTTTATTATTTTAAAAATTCTTAATTTGTGTCAGGTGTCTAATATTAAATATCCTCAAATATTTAGTATTTTTAAATTTATGGTTGGAACACCGAGTTTAAATACCGAGTTCAAAGTCAGGCTATTTCATAGGGCTTCCTGGGCAGCAAATGCAAATTGGGTGAATGTTATTATTTTTTCATGATTTATTGGCCAGCCTTTCTTGAAATATGCCCAAAGAGTGAATAGGCCTTTTATTTTCTTAAAAACATTTAATTGGCTAGTTTACAGATATAAGCCGTTTATTTGTGGTTTGTGCAACCTCTACATGGCCTAGAATATATTTGCATTTAAAGTGTCAAAAAATTTATACATCGAGACACCCAAGATTTTAAAATATTGCTGTAGCTGGATTTCCCATGAAAAAGGGCATGGAGATTGGAGTTATAATAGCCGCTCAGACAACTGGAGGTCCAGGTAGGCAGGTCAGAACTTAAAATAAAATAAAGCTAATTAAATAAAACTAATTAAAATAAAGATTTGGTTAAAGGACAGACAAATACCCTGGGTTTTCTATTATTCTAATTGGAAGAGCAAAACATAAGAATATATAGGTACTTCTTAATATACTGAGAACAAAGACAATGTTTTGTAAAATAATTCAGCAGGCTAAGGAAAATGTTCACAAAAACTCCCTCCCTTGTATCCTAGGACTTGAGCTCACTTGGAATTGTTTTTAATTTTGTTGTACCCCATCCCGATTGCTCATTCATAGGGGGGAGTTATAAATAAAACATTATTATTATTATTATTGTTGTTGTTGTTGTTGTTGTTGTAATTATTAATTAGGCTGCATCCACATGGCAGAAATAGTCCAGTCTGGCACCACTTTAACTGCCATCGCTCAGTGCAATGGAATTTTGGGATTTGTAGTTTGTTGTGGAACCAGATTTTCATCGCATTGAGCTATGGCAGTTAAAATGGTGTCAGACTGGATTATTTCTGTCATGTGGTTGCAGTCCCAGTACACCTCATCCATAGCATAGGCTTTTTATATTAATGTATTTGCTCAAAAGAACAAATGCAATAATACATTTAATGGCTTTGTATTTTTTGATTAACTCTAAGAAAGAGGCAAATGCCTTCCTCTTCACAATTATATGAGGAGTTAGGCGTGTTTAAATCCACTGATTTTAATGCTTTTTGCTCCATCCCTTCCTTCTTCATAATAATTGACAAGTGAAGCTATTCTGGCACACCACGGTTATTTCAAACTTTTATTTCTAACTTGAAAGCTGCATGACTTCACACGTACATACAAATAATGTGTTGCTGTAGAGGAATAAAGTGTGTTTTAGAGAAAAACAGTGGTGGGTAATATGTAAGGGAATGTGAAAGACGAAATAATTTTTGTAGTATAACTTTGGAGCAAGAGCACAGTGCAACGAACAACCGCAATATATTTCTCCTTTTTAAACTTTTTCACTGTTGTATTTCTCCAGTGTGTTTCTCATCCTACTCATAATAAGTACAATACCGTGTTTTTTTATTTCAGCTTTTGCTTACAACAAGCATGTAAACGGTCACATCTTTTTAAAAAAACTGTTTTATTGGATTTTTAAAGTATTGTTTACAAATATAAGACAGAAAAGGAAGGAGATAGAGCAAAAGAAGAGAAAAAGGGTAAAAAGAGACATAGGATAAGAGCAACGCCTCGGCGTATATACTGATACAAGCTGACTGTATTTCCAAAAATACTTTTCCTGAAGCTGATGTGTATAAAACACACATTCCCGCATAGCTAAGCAGTAAGATCTTCTGACCACCTAATGATAGATGGTGAATGTTTATCTTTCCAAGTTTCAAGTACAAATCTCTTTGCAAGAGCAAAAGCATGTAGGATCCGGCAACCCAGAACTTGCCTCTTATGTTTGGAGACATAAGGAACTCCCTTGCTAACACTGATAGCTCTTTGAAAATTGTCTTCTACTGCATTAGACAATTAATCCATTTAGCTCAAGGCAAGGTAGATTTTCAGGTTTCTATGGAGAGGTTGTTTTTTTCCCCCCAGCTCTACCCAGATATGTTAGGTATTGAACCCGGGACCTTTAACATGCAAAGTACAAACTCTGCCAACAAGTTGCAGCCTTAAGCTGAATATGAACGTTCTCATGCCATATCATTTTTGCAAGAAAATATTTTTCGAGTATCACTTGAAATTATTGAGTTACAAGTAGCACAGTTACCTGTAACAAGTTTCCTTTTTGTAACAAAGATGGAGTGAGTTTATGGTTAAACAGAATAAGTGGGGTGCTTTTTTTGGTGCCTTTAAAGTGTATTTAGAAGCATCGTGGATTATTTTTTTTAAAAAAAAAAAGCTTTAGGTCATTTTCTTAACAAGGGAGTTTATCAGACGACGGAAATTGGAAGTATAATCCAATGGCCATCCGAACGCAATCATGGGGTTTCACGTTATTGCAAATTAAAGCATTTCACGCCATTTCGGGCAAAAAGGAAGTCATGCCAAATGCAATCATGGGTTTTACGTTATTTCGTATCCCATGCAATTTTGGGCAATGGGGGGGGTCATTTTCGGGTAATGGGAAGTCATTCTGAATGCATTCCGGATGCAATTGGAATTCACGTAAATTCGCTAAACTAGCGAATCCACGTGAATTCGAATTGGCTCCAATTGGCTCCATTCGGAATAAAGAGATTTCCTCCCATTTGATAAACTCCATTCATAAAATATTTTCTTTAAAAAGTAATGATAAGGCAATACAGTTTAATAAGCAATCTGGCAAGTAAGGTGACAAAGCACCTTTGAAAACATATTGCAATGAGTAATAAATTAATTTTTTAAAACATTGCAACAAATAACGGAAACAAATTACTTGTAAAAAGTAACTTTCTGAGTGCAGGTATTCAGATCTCCGGCATCTCGAAATGTGAAATGTTTGCTTAATTTAATACATGACTGGGACCCAAGAAATGGAAATATTTGTTCAGTGCCTGATGAGAGACAGCATTGAATGTAACTGGGATTATGAACTGTGAGCTCAGAAGGAAAAATAATACAGTATTGAGTTACATTGCTATTTCTCCAACACAGATATTGCACTTTCATTGTCTCCTGCTGGTAATGCATTATTGTAGATCATGCTGAAGATATTCCCCTCTCTCTTTAGTAAAATGTTAAAATGTTGAAACTGTGGTTGTTGGAGGGTCTAATTTAAGGGAATGGCGCAAGACTGCTGAAAGAATCTGAATGCAGCTTTGTGTCTCATATCGCAAAACACCTAGCTTTGTGTGCAGTTGAGGGGGGTGTTTGCCCACCAAGCAAGTTGTGCAAAAGTGCCGCAGTTTATGGCCCTACTTTTTTTTAATGGAAGAGGCTCGGGAGAATTTTCTAAGGTCACTTCAACTTCCTGCCATAGCTCCATTGCCCATTGCTTCATTTGAAAAAAAAAAATGGGGCGACTGTTCCCCATTTATTTTGTACTGATTTTATTCTTTGGCATGAAATATTCAGTAAATGGAGCAATGTCCAGTAACAGATCAATCATTAATAAGGTCTTTCAGTACCCTGGTAGATAATTAGCTGTCTTTAAAAGGATTTGTATAACTTGACATTTATTTGATATCTAGGCAATCATTTTTTTTTTAATTGATTATGTGGCTAGATAAAGTCTACCTATTGGAAGGCAACTGCCACCAAACTGCTGTGTCTGTGTTGCATACTGGAGGGCATTCATTGGTATTCATTAGTAGGGGAGGCCATTCATTACAGTCGGCTTTCCACGTTTGCGGCTTTGACTTTTGCAGATTTGATTATTTGTGGATTTGATTAAAATGTTCTCTCTAGGAATCTCTGGGTGCTCCAGCGCAACTCTGCCAGACGTTGACCACAGAGTCACATTAGAGGACCTAAAGATTATTGGGGAAAAAACTTGCATAAGCATTTAGAGGCCCTCTAGTGTGACTCTATGGTTAACGTCTTGCAGATGTTGACCACAGAGTTGTGCTGGAGGACCTAGAGATTTCAAGAGAGGTGTCCTCTAAAATAAAGAAAAAAATAGTGGTCTTTTATTTGCAGTTTTCCCACTTTCACAGGGGTCCTCTGCCCCTAACCCCAGTGAATGTGGAGGGACCACTGTAGTAGGGGTAAGCCTAGTTTGAGTTCTGTGCAAATTTATTTTGAAGACAACTGACATAACGTATGGGTTACACTCTGAAGGTTTAGCTATATGCTAAGTTATGCAATGACTCCAGCAAAGTTATGCTATGACTCATCGGAATAAATGGAAATTGTTTAAATGTGGTTTAAATATGCCTTCAGCATAAGTATTAATGTATTTCTCATACGCAAGTCCTGTTCTTCCTCCAAATAAGTCAAGGCAGTGCACACACTGTTTTTCATCCTAATTTATCTTCATAGCAACTCTCTGCAGCTGGACAGCACAGAGAGGGCATGCTGAAGAATGGTTTGTGATAGAATCACAGAACCATAGATCATCTGGAATGGGTCTCATAGGTCATTAAGGCTGCATCTGCACTGCTAAAATAATCCAGTGTGAAAACGGATAATTTTGGCAGTGTGGATGCGGCCTGAGTCCAACTCCCTGCTCAATGCAGGAGCTCCAGCAGTTTCCAGCCTCTTTTTGAAGATGTTCAGCGATAGAGACCCCTTCACCACTCTAGGGAATTGGTTCCTTTGTCAAACTGCTCTTACTGTCTAGAAGTTTCTTCTAATAATCAATCAAAATCTACACTCCTATGACTTAAAACCATTAGAAGCAGTCCTGCCTTTTCGGATATCAGAGAACAAACCTGCAGTCTCCTCTTTGTAACATCCCTTCAGATATTTAAAGACGACAATCATCTCACCCCTCAGTCTTCTTTTCACAATACTGAACATGCCCCAATTCCCTCAACCTTTCTACTACATGTTTTGATCTCCATACCTCTTACCATTCTTGTTGCCCTTCTCTAACTTGTCCGAACTTGTCTATATTGTTCTTAAAACAATAAAAACCCAGAAATGAAAGTCATATTCTAGATGAGGCCTGACTAGCACAAAATATCGTGGGACTATTCCTTTCTTTGTCCTGGAAACTATGGTTCTATTAATGCAGGCCAAAATATTATTTGCTGCAGCATCACACTGCTGGCTCATGTTCAATTTACGATCAACCATAACCTACAGGTCCTTTTTGCATCTATTGCTCCCAAGTCAAGTATTGTGGTTGTGGTGTCGTGAGGTCATTTCCAACTTGTGGTCACCCTGAAGGGGAACCTATCATGGGGTTTTCTGGGGCTGAGAGTGTGTGACTCTCCCAAGGTCATCCCGTGGAGTTCCATGGCCAAGCAGGGAATCAAACCTCTGTCTCTAGATTGTAACTCAATGCTCAAACCATTACAGTATGCTGGCTCTAAGGCAAGTATCCCTCACCCTCAAAGTGTGCATTTGATTTTTGTGGCCTACATGTAGAGTTTTGCATCTGCCTCGGTTCACTTTCATTATATTAGTTTCAACCCAGTTGTCTAGTTATCATGGTCCTTTTGGGGACCGTTCTTCTGTTTCAATGTGTCAGCTAACGCTACCAGTTTTGTGTCATCCATAAACTTGATAAGGATTCCCAGTATCCCATTGCCCGAGACAAAAATATTGAAGGAAGTTAACTCTAGGACAGACTAGCTACCAAGTTCCACTTACTGCAGATGTAGTTGGTAATATTTTCTGGCAAGAAGACAAACATTGCCCATACTTTCCATGGATTCTTGGGCTCCTATCTCTGCAGTTAGTTGTCACCCCTTCCTCCCTGTAATATCTATATGGGATATAACTGTATACACCCCAAGCCTTTACCTCCTTGTCTGCTAGCTTGAAAGCTTGCGGTGTCACCCCAACCCAACTGCTTTTTCGCTCACAGCAACTTTATCAAAGGCTGATGGGGAAAATATGTACAAATATATTTGGCATTGTCTAGATATGAACCAGGACAGTTGCCTGGACGTTTCCCCCTAATCTGGTCAGGTTCATCCAGCTGTAAGGAAAGGAGATGGGTTGGGAGGACTTGCTTTTGTAGGAACCTCTGACATCTCACTGTCCTGGAGAATTCGTACTGCCAGACCTATTAAATTTCTCCTTCAGGGAGGAGAAATAGCTCGCACATACTGCAGAATGAGGTGTGAAGAGAGTGAGAATGAGGTGGCACCATGGATTTTGTGACTTCAGGCTGGAGGTAGGAATGCCACTTAAAACCAAGGCAAACTCTCTGCAGAATAAATGCTAGCACATGCGAGGGTAAGCTCCTATCCCAAGTTTTTTGCTTCCTGGGCCCACGTTTTATGTGCAGAGTCCTTCATATAGGGAATATCTCTTGTTCCAAATGTTGTTTCTGTAGGCCATTGTACCTGCTTTGCTTTGCTTAAAACACAGCAATAAGGGCATAAGTAATAGGTTTTTGTGTGTCTGTGTGTTTCTGTGTGTGAATGAACTGAAATGCATGCAAGGCTGAAAGAGGTGCAGAAAAAGAACTACGTGTTGACTGATGTCTTCATTTAAGATCATTACATTCATTTTAAATACCCCGTGTTTCCACACAGTATTATTTTATTACATACGTAGGGGCAGGATGAAGTGGGATTCCGAAGACATTTCTGTCTGGGCTGTGATTTCTAGGCAAATCCAAAGAGAATTCTCTACAAGCAGAAGTCAAATGCTGACTTACAAATAATTTATCACATGTCCCTTTTCCCACTTAGGTCTGAGTGATATCAAATATCAATGCAACTTGGCCTCCTTCTTTTCCATCAGCATCGCCCAGCCCTATCCATATCTGTCTGTCTTTAAAGAAACTGATGTTTTTTTCAGATGGAAAAGCAGGGAGAAAGTAAGGATAACCTCAAAAACCTCCAGAAACTATTACTTTGCAGCCTTTTCCTTCCTGCCCTGTACAGTAATCAGGGAAGTCCTATTAGTCTCAGGGGAACTGTTGGCATGTGTAAGGATTTATTGCATCAGGAGTTTGAAGATCTTAACTCTTCAGACTGCAGGACTTTTCAGGACTTTGAATTTTTTTTTAAAAGGTCTGCATCCCTGTCGTATGTTCTCATGACTTTTCCATATTTGAAGATATACATTGCTTGATTTATTCATATTTTAAACCAGCTTCAGTCCTAGGACCCTAGTGGCATGTGACAGTGTAAAACAACAGTGATTTATAACTTTTCAGTTGGAATTTAATTCCATTTTACTGAACCACTTTTCCATGTTATTAATTGTACTGTTCTATTAATATGTGAGCCGCCCTGAGTCTCAGTGCTGGACAAAGACCGGGAGACTACTACTACTACTACTACTACTACTACTACTATTACTAACAGTAACAACAACTGTGTAGGTTTCCTGTGCAGGCATAGTTAGGATTTAGAGAGAGAAAGAAAGGGAGGGCAGGATAGATTTCCCATTAAACTGTGGGTGAAACGGTTCAAGCAGATGTTCCCACTCTGTCTGTACATCTTCTCTTGTTATTAAATACTGTTTTTACCTTGCCTGTGAAAGTCAACCTTCAGGTAGACAAGAATGACATCTTGTTTACTTGTGAAATAATATTTGTGATGCAGGGACTTTGCATTCACTGCTATTTTAATACATTGTGAACATGGTATTTTGAGAGAGCACCTGTTTAATGCAAGTCAGAAAATAAGATCATGAAAGCAGAAATCTGAATTTGACATAAACTGTTTTTAGACTTCACTCAGGAGTTAGAGAGGGAGTTTTGCTGTTCATTTCAACAACAGCTTGTTTTTTTTTATAAAAAAATCAAATCAAATATGCTTTTCAAAAAGAATATCACATGATCTAGCATGTTGAATATACACATGAGTTTTATCACCTTATAATTATTTAAAATGCAAGGATTTAAGCTACATGAATTTAAGCTATACAAGATACATACATTCACATAATAGGTACATCAGATATATATTTTTCAGTCTTGCAGACAGAACAATCTTTGGCATGTACAAGGCTGCATTTTTTTATTTTTTATTTTTTTGAATTAGTATCATTGCATCAAAAATAATCTGGCCACAAGATGGAGCAATCAGTTTCTAGATTCTGGAAGAGTGTGAGGTGAGTTTTTAAAACAGCAATACCTATAATACACTAATAGAAAATGACACAACAGGTGAATTAGATAGCTATGCCACTGTGTCGCTGGCTATTACATTGTTTCCATGCTGTGTGTACTTCAAATTGCACCCCAATTCTTGATCTGAACTAAAGTACGATCATATTTTGATCTGTGGTTTGTGTTAACATTTGACCACTTTCCTTGTTAAATTTTGTTTCCCCAATACATAGGCACACACACACATTCAGACACATGTATTTTCAAGTATTTAATCATAGTGATCATTTCTGATACAATACTCTAAGGAAAGTGTGGGTTTTTGCTAATACGATGGCTATTTTAATTTCCTGTTCAATACATTTTGTTGCAAAAAAGGAAATAAGAATGGTCTGTTTTCATAGAGTCTTGTGGCACCTAAGGACTAACATCTTTGAATCTACCTGTTGGTTTCGATTTTTCAAATTGGCAGTGCAACCTCTTTGCTCATAAGATGTGAATAGGTTAGGATTTGAATAAGAATAGGGTTTATTTATTTTAATTGGAATTCATGAAAGAAGAAAAAAAAGAAAGACTCATTTATTTTATCCCCCAGCAGCCTCCATGAGACATGATGTGATACAATCCTTCTGTCATAAGAAAATGCCACTTTGCACTTGAAGCCAAAACTGGCCCAAGATATTTTGCTCACTGCTCCCCCTCCCCTTCCTTGTACCCACAGATCTCCAGCTAAATCTTCATACTGCTTTGAGTGTTGGATTAGGACTGGAGACCAGGGTTCAGTTCCTTGCTTGGCTAGGGAGTTTATCACACACAAGGAATTTTTCCCTATTTCGAATGGAGCCAATTCAAATTCACGTAAATTCGCTAGTTTAGCGAATTTACATGAATTCTAATTGCTTTCGGAATGTGTTCAGAATGACTTCCAATTTCCCAAAAATACCCCCCCCATTGCCCGAAATTGCGTGAGATACTCTAATACGCAATTACGTGAAACCCCATGATTGCGTTCAGAATGACTTCCCATTGTCCAAAATTGTGTGAGATACACTCATTCGCAAAAAAACCCCCATGATTGAGTTCGGATTGCCATTGCATTATACCCCCAAATTCTGTTGTATGATAAACTCCTATGAAACCCAATGGGTGACCTTGGGCAAGTCAGATACTCTCAACCTCAGGGAAAGGCCATGGCAAGCCTCCTCTGAATAAATCTTGCCAAGAAAACCCCATGATAGCTTCACCTTATG
The DNA here is from genome assembly GCA_034509955.1 of Urosaurus nigricauda. Classification (NCBI taxonomy): domain Eukaryota; kingdom Metazoa; phylum Chordata; class Lepidosauria; order Squamata; family Phrynosomatidae; genus Urosaurus; species Urosaurus nigricauda. The sequence continues at coordinate 126,813,834 of JAOEGL010000002.1, forward strand.
GTTGCCATAAGTCAGAAATGACTTGAGGGCAGACAACACAAGGAGGATACAAGTAGTATATGCATCCAAAGGGAGAAGGCTACTTTATGGGTGCTGAACCAACACACTTTTGTCATCTTTTGTGAAAGGGAGGCATAGTTTTGAGGGAGCTCAGAAGAAAAGGCTCTAAAGGGCTCTGCTTGATGCCAAAAGTGAACAAGCAAAATGAGATGAGATGCTGAACTAATTTTTATGAATTTTCAACCCTTTCATATGCTCCCAAATTTAACATAATATGCTCTCTTTGCAAAGAGGAGGGAGATTTACAGTATTTCTATTAACCTTTGGCCCTTTCATTCTGCTAGTTGCACAAGTACAGTATCATCTTTGGATTAGAAAATGTATAGCCATCCTTTCTTTTCTTTCTCCCTCACCCTTTTCATCATGACTTTGATGCAATGAAACCGTTTCTGTTGAGATCCTTAAATCATTATGTAAGAACCCAAAAGCTGGGAGATGTATACATAAATCCTGTATTGGTTTGTGTTGGATGTCCTTGGAACAGAGCTGATTGGTACTGACATATTATTTTGGGGCTTGGGTTTTATTATCGCCATCTTTTGGTGCCTGCACATGGCATAATTTTAATATTATTCTTATTTTTCTTATATTTGTACTGTTCAAGGAATGTAAATGTTCACTTCACATGGTGCCATTCTTGTGAATTCCCACAACAAACTAGTTTGCTGAAAGGTAGCGATGACCCAAGTTCGTGTGGTCAGTTCCATGATGAAGCAGAGATTTGAATTTGGGTCTCCCTCATCCATGTCCAGCATTTTAGACATTATTCTGTAGTGGATCCCTGAGTTTAATTGTTACTATTAAAAATAGTATAAAGGTGGAAACACGCAGTGGAAGAAAAATGCAAGAATTAATGTGTTGAATTTGTACAATTAGAATGCAAATAATAATGTGCACTATTAGAATAATTTACATAGCATGCAATTTAGACTGAGAACCCAAAGAACTGGAATATAGCAAACCTACTTTGGGATAGGATTGTGAAGTCAAAAGGGGGGCACTTTAAGCAGCATGGAATTTAGACATTCCTAAAATGCAGACAGGAGAATGAGAAACTAAAACATGAGAAAAGGTTTGTTGAAGGAGAAAGGTTCTGAGGAAACGATCAGAAGAGACAGTGGAAACAATGCATTTAAAAGAATAATCTGCTTTATAAAAAACTGTTAATGATTTATGTATTGAAACTGGAGCAGGGCCTTAGCCTTTTGACAGATTGCAACCAGATTGGCCTGAGAGACACCCACACATATGTGAGTCCATATGTGTAATTGCCTTCAAGTCACCTGCAGACTTATAGAGAGCCCATAAATTCCATACACATTTTCTTAGGACAAGGAACATCCTGAGTAGTTTGCCATCGCCCTCCTCTGGAATATAGCCCATACACCTTGTATTCCTTGGTGGTCTCCCATCCAAGTGCTAACCAAAGATGACTCTCTTTAGCTTCCAAGATCAGATGGGATCTAGTGACTTCAGGGTATGTATACCTGATTATATACATATCTGCTTGGAAGCAGGCCCTACAGACATTAATGCCATGTTTTTTTTGGTTGTTGTTGCTGCTGTTAACTGCTGCCAAGTAAATGCTGACATCTCTAAGCCGCCTGTCCTCCGCCGCTCTGCTTAGTTCCTACAGATCCAGGCCCATGACTTCCATAATAGCCATCTGGCCATTGGTCTTCCATCTGGCCATTGGTTTTCTTCTCTTTCTACTTCCCTTAGCATTACAGTATTACCTTTTCTAATAAGTCATGACTTCCCATGTTCAGTTTGATCGTGTTGGCTTCCAGGGAGATTTCTGGCTTGATCTGTTCAAGGACCCATTTGTTTGTTTTTTTTGACTCTCCATGGGATTCTCAGCACTCCTCTTCAGCATCACATCTCAAATGAGTTGAGTTGATTTTCCTTCTATTGGCTTTCTTCACTGTCCAGCTCTTTCATCCATATAGAGTGATAAAGAGTAAATTTACAGCGCTATATAAGTAAAGGTTACTACTACTACTACTAATAATAATAGTAATAATAATAATAGGGATTTTGAATACCATGGCTTAACTGATTCTAACTTTGGTGCTCAGTTGTATATCTTTACACTTTAGGATCTTTCATGGCTGCCCTTCCCATTCCTAATCTTCTTCTGATTTCCTAACTGCAGAACCCATTCTGATCAATGTTTGATGCAAGATACAGGACTATTTCTTTGAATATTTCTATTTCCTCATTGCCCAGATTGAATTTATACAGCTTCTCCATGGTCATTATGTTTGTTTTCTTTATATTTAGCAGTAATCCTGCCTTTGCACTTTCTTCTTTGACTTCTTTGACATAGTCATTGTTCCAAGTCTGTGATTCGTGCCATATAAATCTACAAACTTGGGTTTACTGATTTAGAAGAGAATTTAAAAACATAAAACAGCTACAGTTTGGATTTTATACTTCTCTTTATGGAGAAACATGATGTTCTGTAGCTAGAACTAGGTAAACTGAGGACGTTCCTGAAACTGAAATTAAAATCTAACAAATTCCACAAATATCAAAAAAATAATAATTAAATATCCTGCTTTGGTTACATATTAAGCACACATAATTAGAGTAAACAACTTGTGAATTTCTAATTCAATATATACTATGGCTTATGAGTCTGAAGTTATACAACTAATTTATATAATGTTGCAAACAAGTGCCAGCTGATAATGTTAATTGTAGTTGCAAAAAGAGTAATAATTAAAACATATCAAATTGTCAAAATGAATTTAGCAACCCTGAAGAATATTATGTGATGCAGAAATTCACAAACAATGCTAATAATAATAATAATAATAATAATAATAAACTAGTCTAAGCTCATCAAGAAAAAGTTGGATTGGGCCATTTGTTTGGCTTTCCTCTTTGCCATTTAAACCGTGAGACAATTATTATGTTAGAAATTACTATTTGGAAGTGAAAAGAGGGAGCTTTGTGATGGGGATGCTTTAGTTGGAGATCCTGCACTGAACAAGGAATTGGACATGATGGATCATGAGGCCCCTTCATACTCTATGATTTCATGCTTCTACTCTAAGATCCACCATTCAAGTAACAAATGCTATCTTTCAAGACTGTGATTTCCTCAGACAAGAGGAGAGATGACATTCTGTGTAGGAAGGGCTCATTCCCCAGCCGCTTCCAAATCTCAGGGTTAAGCAGAAATAGAAAAGGAAAACTTTAATGAAAGGCAAGTTGAAACTTCTCTTCAGCTGAAGCACGGTGGAGAAATTCTTACACTGCTTCTATCTTAAATGGGGTGGGGAGGCTGTGGGAGCTTCTACCGTATGTAGAACATTAATCACTATTGCAAAATGGAGGGCAGGGAACAAATAGAGAATTAGCTTTTCAGCTGTTGATTTTTCACCTGGCAATCTGAAAATATTCACTCCGTTAATAAATTTGAAATGATCCTATAGTGCATATTTCTTTTTGTCCAAATGCACAAAACATCATATTTGTTTCAGTAAGTTGTCCTGATATTTAGGATTGAGTTTCAGTTTCATGGAATAAATCATGACATGCGTGTGTGTAGATTCTGACCGCAATCCAGCGAAAAGTTCCTCCTTGCAAGGATCATTAAAGTGAATGGGAAACGTGCTCTTGGGTCTTGCTCAGCTCCCAGGCTTTTCAATGCGGTTGAAGAACAGTTGACCCATGAGCTTTCTGTTTTTCCAGTAAACAGTTTATAGGTTGTCTCTTACATGGAAATGTAGCAGCTCATTGAAAATGACTGTGTAAATATGACTGTTAGCAGCACCAGTGGAATCCCCAGTTTTTCATGCAGGAGTTTTGAAGGCAGATAGGAAAAGCTACAAGGGGCCTATACAGATGGGCGGCTAAAAGCCACCCATCTTTGCTTTTTGTTGGTGCCACGGCAGCTGCAAGCAAGGCTTTGCAAAAACATGTCTCTTCCACATGCAGTTTTAATGCATTTTTAAAATTAATTTATTTTAATGTAAGTTTAATTTAATTTAATGCAATTTTAAAAATTAGTTAATTTAAACCAGATTATCGTGCCATACAGTATAAGTATGTGCTCTCCCAAGCAAACAAACCCAAGTGAGAAGGGACCTAGAGCAGTAAAATAGTGTGCATGTGTGGTTCTGTTCCTCCCAAATCCTTTAAAGTTTGTATTAAACTATCAAGACCCTCAGGGGATCTCCTCCCATGAACCTTCATAACTTTGTCCTCATTGCTCTTAAAAGATTTCACTGGGAATGAATTACAACCTTAAATTGTCTTCCAGACAATAATGTGAGTCAGCATCAAATGTCATTACCATCAACAGCTAAATATGTTAGCATTTTTTGTCCTCATCTGAGTGTGTAATAATTTTTTTAAAATTTTTGTAACATGTTTAACCTATTGTTTTAATGTTATTTGTAAGCTGCTCTGAGATCTTTTTGATATAGAGCAAGGTGCAAATAATAAATAATAAATAAAAAGATAAATATTTGTTCAAAGTGGGTGGGTGAAGTGGTTTTTACAGCTGGTGTCTCTTCCTTATCTAATGCACAAGCAATAGGTAATGGGGAAAAGTCCAATGCCTTCACTTCATTTCTTCTTCCCAGGTTAGAGATATGGGATGGTTAAGTGGCAATGAGAGTTGAACATTTGTGAGTCATTGATTTCAGCTCTTAAGATTTGTTTGTGTCACATCAAGTGCAGTTATTTTAGGTGGTTTGCCATTTCAGCTGCATGGGTGGAAATGCTGGCACTGATTTTTGGCATATGTGAAAAATAGAGCTAGAGAGCAAAGCATGTGGAAAACATCTTATGGTGCGTGTGTTTTTTTAACCGCCAGGAAATCTATGTATGTTTCTTTGCAATATCTGAACAACCTCTGACTGTGCCTTATTTGGAAGCTTTCCCTTCCTCTCCTGGAAATAAAAAATCTACAGAGAAGCTCTAGTCCAGCTTCTTTTCTTTTCAGCGAGTTCCGCTGAGGACTTCTTCCAGGAAGATTGAAACACTTTCTGTTCAAATCCTGTGGAAATAACTGAAAGCGGAGTAAGAGGACAGAAAATAGTCTGTCGGGGTCAGTAAATGAATAAGGAAATGAAGAGAATTGCCAATCCAGTTTATTAAGATCTCAAGATTGCTTTGCAAACCAAAAAAATGAAAATGAAACAATCATGAAATTTTAGTTTGAGTCTTCAGGATAAATGTAATAAATATTTCTATCAAAGAAGACTAAAATGTCACTGTATGAAACTTTGCCCTTTCGACATGAGGGGGAAAAGACTTTTGGCATCTTTTTTTTGCTCTGTTATTCTCTTAGCCGGGCATTCGGACAGCAGAATACAGTATTTGGAAAGCAAGGAAGAAGCCTAACAAGGAAGCACAGTTGGGGAGATTTTGTTTGGGCTTCCCAGCCATGGACATATGCAGTTCTAGGTGAAATAAATAATCTAAAGGGCTGCATTCTGATTATTTTCTTCCCTCACAATATTCTGTTTATTGATCTGTGGAGATCTGCAATGGGCAGATATAGAGACAACTCTCCCTCCAAATGGAGAGAACTTGGTTAAAATGGGCAGACACAACTGCATCCTCTAATGCAGTATAAAAGCAAGAGTACACCTGGTGACGCTATTTATATATTTATTATGTATACATGAAAACAATTGCATTTTTTAAAAATCAGGATACAAGTCTAGAGACCTTCAGGGGGTACATTCAGCAATTAGGACTCTCAGGGTACCCCTGTATCCTTCTTTATCAAGGATTATTCAACTTTTAGAGTTTGGATCCAAATGCTGATAAGACAAATACATTTTAACCATATTTTAAAGGTCAATAATGTTGATCATATGTTGTAGCAACACCCTGTTGTGATAAGCATTCCATAATGGTGTTCCTATCATAGAAAAGTTTATTTGTTTATGCCAACAACGGAACAGTAACCTTTAAGGGGGGAATGTACAGTCTATTTGTAGATATATGTTCCACTCATGGATGGTACTTTGCTTTAAAGAATATAGAGAGTTTCTTTGGGCTATCTACCGTTTCTTCTGTTTTGGGATAAACTGTAGGCAGTGACGGGCTGTCTTGCATATATTTCCATGAATCTGCATGAATATTTAGTGTTGTTCTTCTACCTGCAAGGTAAAACTATTGATTTTTATTGGGTGAAATGCTATGATGAACATCCCTAGTACGCCATGGCCTCTGTCTGATAATAAGGCAGAACAGGACAAAACAAAACACTATTCCCTGCTGCCTCATCTAGTCATATCCTAAGAATTCATTGAATAATTTCAAAGATTTAAGTCACCCTTATGCCTTCTTCAGATTTGTCCCTCCTTAGACTAGTGCAAGTCACACTCTCTCAGCCTTAGAGGATGCCAATGGCAAACCCTCTCTGAAGAAACATGCCTAGAAAACCCAAGGATAGGCTTACCTTAGGGTCACCATAAGTCAGAAATGATTTGGAGGGACACACAAACAACAAGACCAATGAAAAGTCTTTTCCACACTCAGTTTTTGTTTTGTTTTGTTTTTTTGGTATGGCTATCCAGACTAGAGGTGTTCTCTTTGGATAAAACTTAAAAGGAAGAGAAAAATTAACCTGAAAGATTCTACTCTTATGGTGCTATTTTGGAACTATAGCTGCTTGGCTAGTATTTATACAATAATTCAAAAATATTGGGTAAATAGAGCTTAAAGGGAGTCTGTGGCACCTTCTGCACTGCAGAAATAATCTCTTCCAACTCTATGATTCTATGAAATGAAAGTGGTACGGCACCACTTTAATTTCCATGGCTCAATGCTATGGAATTCTGGGAACTGTGAGCTCCATTCTGGTGCCATAACCAACTACCATTCATAGAATTCCATAAGTATAGCACAATCAGTGGCAGTAAAAGTGGTGTCGAACTGGATTATTTCTGTAGTGTGGAGGCAGCCTGCCTCCCAGTTATTGAGAATCAAGATGAGGACAGTTCTCTTTGAGGAGTGAAGCTGTACAACATAGCAAACAACAGATATAGGTTCACATTACTTCCTACAAACTGCTCCATTTAGAAAGCCAGATGGCAGGGATAAGGGTTCTTCCCCTATTCCTGGAACACGGATGTTTTCCATACAAAAAATTGTCATGAGAGCCAATCACTTCCATCTAGGAAGTGAAGCCCAGAGGCCCCAATCTGCTGCTTTTCCACGCTGCCGGAAAGTGGCAAAATGCGGCATTTTTCTGCTTCCCCACAGCTTGGAAAGGGGTGTCCTTGGGGCTGCATGTCCCAAGGACACCCCAGCCATGGGAGGAAGGAGCCAGGCCTAACCGCTGCGAGAACGAAGCGCACAGGCAGTGCGCACAGCAAAAACATGAGCTGCCTAGAGCGGCTCCTTTCTTGCTATGGCACTTACAGGAACCGGTGCCGTTACAGCACTACTTTCTGTGCTCCCCCGTTTGGGCATACAGCAACGGCGACACTGTCATGGTGGCCCCTGTGTGAACCGCCATTTCGTGCTAGGGGTAAGGAGCATGTAGTTGCTGCATGCTCCCTAACCCTAAATGAGGCCCCTTAGCGTCCTGTGAGAGATATAGTGCTTGGTGACTATATAGTGAAGTCACAGGGGCTCGACAGACTGCACACCGCGGCCCTGATGTAGCCTTTCCCTTTTTATTCTGCGGAAAGGGTTCCCTAGCTGTGTCTTTTTGATGCTCCTTTGGTGCAGCACATTTAAACACTGCACCAACAGAGCACCATGATGCCCCTGCCATGTGGTTGGGCATGTGGCATAACACCAGTGTGGGGATGATGTGGAGGCGGCTGGCGTGTGTATGCCACTCCCCCATGCCACCGTAAAACTCTGGTCTGTAGAGGCTCACGGTTAACTGGAAAGGTTAAAGGAAACAAAAGATTAAGAAAGGTTCTGAGAGTCATTAGTTTGTAAGGGAACATATATAAATTTATAAGGAAACAATTACAGAAATAAGATAAAGAACTGTTAAAACTGTATATCTAATAAAGCATTTAAATACTGTATCCATTGTGAATACCATCCACTAAAAGGGATACAGTATTCAGCCTGACTTGTATTATTATATTACAAAACTGTTACTTTGTTTCAACAAGCAGCTGTCTGGAGTGATTTCAGAAGTACTTTAAGTTGTTACCAACATTAAGAAAAGTATTTTTGGTTTAGGACAGATTAGATGGTGGAATAGTGGTCATAGCTGTCACAAATTACTGGCAGCGATGGCACACATTAAAAAGAAATGAAAGGTTTTGAGAGATTTTGGCAGTGCCATATTGTCATAGTCACAGCTGCTTCTAAGCATGTTATGACTCTTCTTTTCCAGTTGTACTTAGGCACTGCAGGCTGTACTATTAGGCAAGGCTAGTAAATTGGTTTTTTTAAAAATATAATTTATATTTTTATCATCATGGGGAACACCATTTGGATCTTCTGCCATGGCACTAACATTCCTTGGCCTCCTTGAGCTGCAGGAATATCTGACAACTCTTGGAATTCTTCAAGTATTTGATGACCTAAGTGACTTGCCCAAGGTGGTTTTCCATGGCTGAGCAATGGGGTCGGTCATATGGTGGCATCTAAGCTTTATTAGTGATTGGCTCAATTTGTCTCATTGCATGATCCCCTCTCACTGGTTCCTGTAGAGTATTGATAAGAATCCTTTTAGAAACAGAGGGACTATAAGTATATAAACAGGCATCTCTCCAGTGTGGAAAGTGTCTTCATCAACATATAGCTGTGTGTGCAATCTACTCTTGAAGTCTGCTCTCAAAAGGAAGAAATCCTGCCAGTCTTAAGAAGCAATACCCATGCAGAATGTGGGCTGGCTGGGTACTTTTGACGTCACAAAACATCACCCCTACGCTCCCCACAGCATGTTTTGTTGTTTTAATATAAGGTAATAAAATGTATTATTTTTTTAACGAGTTATCATAAAAAGACTTTCACCAAACAATTTAGCAAAGCCCCTCAGGAGCATGGATGGAGGAGCCAGGCTATATATTTGAAGAACAAAGGTGGAAGGGAGCCAGACTCACTGGGTGGAATGATTCTGAGGGTGGGGGAGATCTGTTCGTCTGTTGCAGCAAAAATAACAAGAGTTCATGGCACCTTAAAGGCTTTACAAATTTTTATTTAGCATAAGCTTTTGTGTATTCCAGCCCACTTCTTCACATGCACTGGAGTGTAACCTCAGCTGGTAGATATTAATACACATTATGGACAGGGTGAGAAAAGGGAGAGAGAATGGGGATGTAAAAATTATAGCAAGTTATCTTAACAGTGGCATTAATTAATAGCCATTGAGAGGCGAAAAAAGACATCCAGCATCATTGATAGATTAACCCAGTTTAATTTTTTATAATCTTTTTGTCTGTTTATCAATGCTGGATATTTTTGCCAGTCCAAATGCAGATAGGCTAGTGTAATTCTTTTCATGTCTAGATTTCCATTGGTTCAGCCTGGTTCACACGAATCCATCAAGCACTCTGATGGGTTCGAGTGACCCAGGCTGAACCAATCAATGATCCATCAAACGAAACAGGCATTATTCGCTGTCGTAATTCTGACTGTGGGATTGTCCCCACAAATACTTACAAGGGTTGTAAGGTTGGATGAAGGAAAACAAATTGAAACTGAATCCAGACAAGCCAGAGGTGCTTACTATCAAGGGTCCTAATCTGCAGCTGGAGGTGTGCCAACCAGTTTTGCTCCTTCTGACAGACTGTGTTCACAGTTTGGGAATGTTCCTGGGTCTGTCCCTCCAAATGTCAGCTCAGATAGATGTGATGATCAGGAGTGCCTGTTATCAGCTTGTCTGATATGCCAACTGCACCCCTTCCTAGAATCAGGGGACCTAAAGATGGCAGTGCTGGTAACCTCAAGAAAAGATTTCCCATACCATGGAGCAAACATTGATCAGACCAGAGACTTCAGTCAAGAAAACAGAAGAAGATTGGGAATAGGAAGGGCAGCTATTAAACAACTAGACAAAATGCTAAAGAACAAAGATATACAGCTGAACACTAAAGTTATGATAGCCCAAGCTATGGTATTCCCCATCGCCATGTATAAATGAAACAGCTGGACAGTGAAGAAAATGGATACAAAGAGAATCAACTCATCTGAGATGTGGTGCTAGAACGGATGGCTGAGGATACTGTGGACAGCCAAGAAGACCAAAAAATATGGGTCCTTGAACAGTTCAAGCCTAAAATCTTCTTGGAAGCCAAGATGACTAAACTGAGGCTGTTGTATTTTTGGCCACATCATGAGAAGGCATGAATCATTAGAAAAGACAATTATGCTAGGAAATGCAGAAGGTAGAAGGGCTTGAAGTCTACAGGACTTGAGCAGAGTGATAGAAGACAGGGGTCTTGGAAAAGACAGGGGTCTTGATTTCCTCATTAACTAGGTTGGTGGTGCAGTGATTAAATGCTGTACTGCAGCCACACATTCTCAAACCATAAGGTTGCAAGTTCAATACCAGCCAGGGCTCAAGTTCGACTCAGGTTTGCATCGTTCCAAGGTCGCTAAAACGAGTACCCAGATTGTTGGGGACAATTAGCTTACACATGTAAACAGCTTAGAGACTGCTTGGGTGGTATGAAGCAGTATATAAATGAAGCTGCTATTGCTTGCTATTGCTAAATCCTCCATAGTTTTTTTTTTTTTTTTTACTTTATGTTTAAAATTAGGCCTGCCTTTGTGCTTTCTACCTTGGTCTTCCTTAGTAACAGTTCCAAGTCCATGATGTTTTCCGCTAGTAGTATGATATTATCTGTATATCTTAGACTGTTGATCTTCAGTCCTCCAGTCTTCACTTCTCCTTCATCCGTGACTACACAGATGGTTAAAAGTGCCAGAAAATGAAGAACAATAAACATCGAAACTGGAAGTGACTGGAACTCCACTTCTGGTTTTAAAGAATGAGTATTTTTATGTTAAATAGTCAGCACAACCCCTACCCCACAAAGGGCTCTTCCAGAAAAATGAGTTCTGGCAATAGAGCACTTTGTTTTTTCCAGGTTTTATCAGCTGTTGTAGCTTTTGTGTTCATTAGTTCCATTCTTTTCAGGGGGGCAATTTATAAGTTCTTTTTGGTTCTGCATGGTTTGTTGAAGGGCAGATATTCTGCTCTCTGAATTTTTTTAATTTTTTTAATCACAGTTATAGAATTGTAGTGAAAATGTGCAACTTCACAGCTGCACTATACAGTGGGCCCTTGGTATCTGCTGGGGTTTGTGTCCAGGATTTCCTGTAGTTACCAAAAACCCTGGATGCTCAAGTTCCATTAAAGCAGGCATAGTCCTTTCCCATTTTAGTATCCCAGCATTTGGCATCCATTCTCACTTGCTGCCTGTGATCCTTGGAATCATGTATAGCCAGCATGACTAATTCCATGTTTCCCCGAAAATAAGACAGTGTCTTATATTAATTTTTGGTCCCAAAGATGCAGTAGGTCTCATTTTAAGGGAATGTCTTATTTTTTCCATGAAGAGGATTTCACATTTATTGTTGAACCAAAAAAATAAATAAAAAATAATGAACATTTATTATATACTGTATATATATATTTATATACAAAAACTTTGCTAGGTCTTACTTTTGGGGGAGGCCTTATATTTAGCAATTCAGCTAAACCTCTACTAGGTCTTATTTTCTGGGAATGTCTTATTTTCATGGAAACAGGGTAGTTATTGATAGCCTCCTGTCCATGAATTTGGGCTATTTTTCTCTTTGGCTGGGGGCCATTTCCACACATTTCCACAAGTTTGTTCATCACAATTGTCCAGCTATTCATTTCAAAAGTGGTGCCTAAATCATATATTTGAAACTCCTCTGAAGTTTCTTCTGTAGTTTCTATTTATTTCAATGGAGTTTTGTACATGATGAAAAAACACTCTCTTCTACATTTTATGTATACAATAAAACATAATTTAAAAAATTCTCACAGTGCACTGGAAATTGAGTGGGGATAATGTTGGTCGGATAAAAGAAGCATCTTGGCATGAGCTGAAAAGGTTTGGGTGGCCATAGGTTGTTGTATTTTAACCAGATTTATTAGAAATCCACATGCAATTGCCACTATCTTTTCTGAGCACTGATGGCAAGCTATCACCTTCTTGCTTGGTACGGCAAGGAAGGCACCATGTCTTGCAAAATACTTTTGTATATTTTTAATTGCATTGTGTGTGTTTTTAATTTGTAAGCTGCTTTGTGTCACATTTTTGGGAAAAAAGCAGGATATAAATAAGTATTATATGATGATGATGATGATGATGATGATGATGATGATGGTCACATTTTTGGGAAAAAAGCAGGATATAAACAAGTATTATATGATGATGATGATGATGATGATGATGATGATGATGATAATAATAATAGAGGTGTCTCAGTTGCACCAATCTTGCTTGCTGGGAAATGCCGTGCCCTCTGACCATCATTTTTCTCAAGAGTCTCTGTGGTAGGAATGACCAGGGTTTGGGGAGGCACTTTAAGGCCTAGAGCCAACTCCGTGAAGTTGCAAGTAGTTGGAAAAATGAGTTTAAATGTAGCAGAAACTCATATGAAATCTTCAAAATCGAAAAAGGCTGAAGTCAGAGGGAAAGAAAGAATGATCAATTTAAAGAAACGAAAGATAGGGGAAAGAAATTAGGTGAGAAGGCCAAATAAAAGATGAGGTTGGTAATGCAGAAGGAGAGATGTGAATAAAAGAAAGGATATACTGGGGGACGGGAGGAAGTGAGGAAACATTAACTTATTTGCAAAAATAGAAGTACTAATGGGAGAGAAATACATATATAAAGTATATACTGTAAACAAATTCAATTGGTGACATATGATATGATATAGAATAGAAAATATTATATAATATTAAGAAATTTTGATGATGGGACATTCATATGTGTAAACTTTATGATATCTGTATTATTGTGTTTTGAAAATGACTAAAATATTTAAAGAGGACTGAAAAGGGCTTCAAAGAGTAAATCATTTCTGATTACCAGCGTTTGAAGGTAGTAATTTAATAGGGAAACTGCATCTCCTAGTGGGTTGGCATTATTTCCTTGTGTATTGATTTTTTCACCCCTGGTAAGCCCACTGCAAAAACATACTAGGATATTGAAAACAGAAGCGTCTAGTATACGATCTGGATAAAAGGGAAATGGAATGAGGGGGTGAGTGGAGAAATGTGGTAAATTAAACTCATGTCAACTTTTTCTGGAAAAGTCGCATCAAGTCTATATGCAGTGAAAGGTGCCAAGCAGCCAAATGCGAAGTCAGTAACAGCTGCTTGATCTTTTCATCTGGGTCTAAAAGATAGAGGGAAAAAAGAGGAAGAGGAAGAGCAGCACATACAAAAGCATCAGAACCCACTTTAAATAAAGCAAAATCTTCAGGGACAATGCCCCCCGCCAACAAATGTTGTTAACCTATCCAGGGGGAGCTGGGTTGGCCACCTAGTAAAATACAGTACCATCCAAAATTTACAAAATCTATTTTAACATTGTAATAATTTTATTCCTTTTTAATGCACCTCTTTTCTATGTTTTTAATTGTTTTGTTCATTTAATATTGTGAAGCCGCTCTGAGTCCCAGTTCTGGGAAAAGAGTGGGATACAAATAAATTCATCATCATCATCATCATCATCATCAAAAACAGTGACAGCTTTATTGGGGCAAATGACCAATATACATGTTGCAAGCTTTTGAAGTTCCACTGGCTTCTTCATCAGGCAAAGGTTTTTAAAATCATTTGTTGTTTGTTGTTATTGTGTGCCTTTAAGTAATTTCTAGATTATGGCAATCCTAAACGACCCTATCATAGAGTTTCCTTGGCAAGTGTCTGCAGAGAGAGAGAGAGTGTGACTTCACCCAGTGGGTTTCCATGGCTGAACTGGGATTTGAACCCTGGTCTCCAGAGTCAGGGTTTGACCGCCAAACCACTATGCCATGCTGGCTCTTAGGATTGCTCACTTGGGATGCAAACTTAGAATGATTTGCATTTGTGTTGCAATATTTACCCCTCTCTGTCTGATTCTTTGTAATTTTTACGAGTAGCCTCTAATGAAGCTGCTTCAGTGTAAGACATTTCCAGAAAAGAGGAGAGCCTTATTAGACAGCAGCTGGCCCTGTATGTGTGTGAGGTTACAAGCTTGGCCTGAAAAAGGAATAATCTCCCATGTGATTTGATTGATATGGTTTTGGCAGCTGTAAATTGCCCACAGCTTGCTGCAAAGTCTCACTTCTGAAAGATTTTCAGTTTCATTGACATCTCATGTTTTAAAAAAAGAAGCTCTATAAGGGAAGAGAGCAGATGTGTCTTTCAGCTGGCCATTGCCTGAATCTTGCATAGCAGGAATCTTAATGGACTCTTTTGCTCTGGCAACTTTGTGCAGAAGATGGATCTGAAACACCACACAGGACTCTTTCAGACGTGGGAAATTGGAAGTATAATCCAAGGACAATCCAAACGCAATCATGGGGTTTCACGTTATTGCAAATTAGAGCTTCTCAAGCAATTTCGGTGAAAAGGGAAGTCACTCCGAATGCAATCATAGGTTTCACATTATTGCGAATTAAAGCTTCTCACACAATTTCGGGCAAGGAGGGGTCATTTTCGGGTAATGGGAAGTCATTCCAAACGCCTTCCGAATGCAATGGGGATTCACGTAAATTCATTAAACAAGCGAATTCACGTGAATTCGCATTGGCTGCATTCGAAGTTGGGAGAAATTTCTCCAGTGTGAAAGAGTCCATAGAATGAACTTTTAACTTGTTCCTCTGTGACTGTGACGGAGAGGGACTCAGGACCATTACACAAATATTTTTTGGAAAAAAAAAAAACAGATTAAATATTCACAAGTTTTTCTAACAGGATAGATGTCCAGAACTGTTATCTGCAATCTTTTTTTTTTTTTTTTTGCTGATTATCAGTTTTATTAAATAGCTTTATTGTATTATAAAACACATGAGCCATACATGGACATAAATCTACTCCCCCCCCCCCTACATAAACACCACAATACAATGAAAAACATTCCTTGGCCTTTTGCCCTACCAAATAAATTTTGACAAGCCCCTTTGCCAGTTTTCAGATGGTATGTCACTAAACAACATTGATATTGTTTGAAAGAGGAAATGCATCTTAGGCAAAACATTCATTTCTGTTGCCAAAATCCTTCAGAGCAGAGAGAGTTTATGCCATCTTTGAATTGCTATCTGTCATCTTGTATATCTCCCAGTAGCATAATTTTTATAGAAAAACATCATAATTAATAGCAATAAAATGTTAAAATAATGCTTGGGATAGCTGTACTTTTAAAAGCTCTGTGACAGCTTCATTACAATACTGTGTATTCTTGCCAAAGCAAATATGGCGACTAGCCTTAAACAGATGTACAGATCTACACAAAAGAAAGACCAATTGTTTTCAATGCGACTTATTCCCAAATACTGGAAAACCTTTTTGGCTTCAAAAATAAAAGGCATCTTAGCACACTGAGACAATCCATATAAAAAATGGCAAAACTCTTGAGTTTTGTACATTTTGGGCCTTTCTTTCAAAAAATGGTTTAGATTAAAACAAACAAAACAAACAAACAAACAAACAAAAAAAACAACAACCCAATATTTCTGCCCAAAATACAGTGCTTTGCTGCAAAATCCATTGTTTTCTATGCAAAAGCACTTTTTTCATTAAATCCCCCCCCCCCCCCAAAAAAAATCCGGAAATGTGCAAAACTTGCTGTAATTTCAGCCAGTGGGGGAAAGACTTTAGAAGCTTTTCATTTTTGCCTGCCTGAATGAAGTAAGTGAAGATTTCATCTCTCCTCCCAAGTAATTGTAAGTTGTTTTTTTACGATGACTGTGATGGGAATATAAGTTTCCACTCTTGGTGGTAGTTGAGGTGAAAAGAGTTGAAAAGTCAAACTATAGGTGATGTCAATTGTTTGGTTTAGCCTTCAATGCAAGATTTTTTCTTTCAGAAACCTGTAGTTTGGGGCTCCTAATCTGGACTGGGATTCTTGGGTGAGGCAAGACTATAATTTTCATGGGAGTGGGAGGTCCTATCACTTTACTCTTAGTGCAAGGTTAGAATTTACTAGATTGCAGCCTTAAATTCTATACTGCTGTAGCAACAATCCATGTATGACTACAGTGGCAAATACCACACTATTTGCACCAAGTGGTTACTGAGTTTTGGTTTGTAGTATGTGTTCTGTGTAGCATCCATAATGAAGGGGTAAAGCTGAACAATAGAAAAGACATGAGTATAGCTAAGCAAACTGTTTCAGCACTCTATTTTACCTCTCAAGATTTTGCTAAATGTGTGGATGAGGCATGAGTATGTTAACAAGGATAATGATTTCTTCCTTCTTCCAGGTCCACACTCAGGGTCCTGGGAAATACTTTTAGACACAATCATAGACTCACAGAATCATAAAGGCAGAAAAGAAACCCTTCCATTCAGAAAGACACAGTCCAAGCAACCCTGATAGATGGCCATTCAGCTTCTGCTTAAAAACCTCCAAAGGAGGAGACTCCATCACGTTCCACTGTACAACAGCTATCATCAGGAAGTTCCTCCTCATGTTGAGGTGGCATATACTTTCCTGTAGTCTGCATCCATTGATCCTTGTCCTATTCTCTGGAGCAGCAGAAAACAAGCTTGTTCCATCCTCAATATGACATCCCTTCAAATATTTAAACAGGGCTATCATATCACCTCTTAACCATCTTTATTCCAGGCTAAACATACCTAGCTCCCTGAATCTTTCCTCATAAGGTTTTATGGTTTCAGACCCTTCGCCATTTTTTTCACCCTCCTCTGGACAAGTTTAAGCTTCTCAACATCTTTCTTGAATTGTGGTGTCCAGAACTATTATTATTCCAGGAGAGACCTGACCAAAGCAGAACAGAGTAGCTCTGGTGGCACAGTGGTTAAATGCCTGTAATGCAGCCACTCACTCAAAACCATAAGGTGGTGAGTTCAAGACCAGCAAAAGGGCTCAAGCTCGACTCAGGCGTGCATCCTTCCAAGGTCGCTAAAATGAGTACCCAAATTGTTGGGGGCAAGTAGCTTACAGTTGTAAACCACTTAGACACTCCTTAGGCAGTATGAAGCAGCATATAAATGAAGCTGTTTGTTTTGTTTGTTTGGTAATATTACTTCCCTCAGTCTAAACACTTTGCTCCTATTGATGCACTGAGAGCCAGCATGATGTAGTAGTTTGAGTGTAGGACTTGGGGTTTGGAGTTCGATTACCCCTTGGGCATGGTCGCCACTGGGTGACCTTAGCTGAGTTATACACTCTCAGCCCCAGAAAACTCAATAATAGTATTCCTGATCACAGAATCATACCCATATTTCCCTAAGTTTATGAAATCAGCTTTCTTAAATGCTGTGCTCTGTTGCCACCCCCAAGCTGGTACAAAGAGGCCGTCTGTTTCATCCCTTAGATTACTTTAATGGTTTCTTCTTTCCTGTTGAGGTTGTCTAGGTGTTTGTGGATTTCAATGGCTTCCCTGTGCATTCTGACCTGATAGTTGTTGAGATGGTGCAGAATTTCAGTGTTTTCAAACAGCATTTTATGCCACGGTGGCTTATAACATGTTCGGCTACTGCTGATTTTCTTGGCTGGCCCAATCTGAAGGTCTCTCATGTTCCTTGATTTGTGTTTGAACACTGTGTTTGGTGGTCCCTATGTAGACTTGTCCACAGCTGCACAGTATGTGGTAAACTTCTGCGGCTGTGAGTGTGGACTCTTTCAAACGGGAGGAATTTCTCCCAAATCCGAATGGAGCCCATTCGGCTTCACGTAAATTCGCTAGTTTAGCGAATTTACGTGAATCCCCATTGCGTTCGGAAGGCGTTCGGAATGTCTTCCTATTACCCGGAAATAACCCCTCCTTACCCGAAATTGCGTGAGAACCTTTAATGCGCAATAATGCAAAACCCATGATTGCATTCGGAGTGACTTCCCTTTTGCCCGAAATTGCATGAGAAGAGTTAATTCGCAATAACGTGAAACCCCAGGATTGCGTTTGGATTGCCCTTGCATTATACTTCCAATTTCCCACGTCTGAAAGAGTCCAGGGTCTCTCCTGTGCCTCGCTGAGTCCAGCATTTGCTGGATTTTCTTGGTCAGTTTGTAGATCATTTGGAGGTTTCCTCACTAATTTCCCTATTCTGTCTGTGACTCCTTTGATGTATAGGAAAAATACCTTCCCTTTGGGTGGTTGTTTGTCTTCACGCCTCTGGGTTTTGGCAGCTGTTCTGAGCTGGAATAACTGCTAGCCAGTAGAGCCAGGCTAGGTGCTTCAATTCATATTCCAGAAAGTGGGGTTCACAGATCCTTTTTGCCTGATCTGCCTGTGTTTTTAATGTGCTTCTTCTTTGTCCTGGGTGATGGTTGGAGTTCTTATGTAGGCATCTGTCTGTGTGTAGGTTTTCTCTATAATGTATGGCCCAAATGTTGGTTTGGTTTGCGGATGACCAGGACATCCAAGAATGGCAATTTTCCTTCATTTTTTTTTTCTATTGTGAATTGGATGTTTAGGTGGACGTTGTTCAGATGGTTGAGAAATAGAGAGGAAGATCTGACCATTTGGCTTCTGGTCCTGAAAAACACCAAAAGCAAAACCAAGAAAGTGCAAATGAAAACCACCCAGGATCAGTGGGGTTTCCCAGCAGACCCTGGATTACTGAAATGGACACCCTGAGGCCTTGCAATTCAACAACAGACCAAGACACAGATTAACATCACTTCATCTCAGCCAAGGGTCACACAGTATATATACCCCACTTCCATGTCAGCATTCTCTGAAGATGCCAGCCACAGATGCTGATGAAACATTGGGAATAAACTCTTCCAGAACATGACCACATAGCCCGAAAAACCCACAAAAAACAATGGATGCTGTCTGTGATAGTCTTTGACTTCACAAGCTAGCTGTTGTTTGTTTCTTTCTGTGGGGGAGACAAGGGAACAATCCTAAGTGCTGCAAAGGGCTTGATCTGTAATACAAATTTGTAATAAAAGAGAAACACAGAGATTTATTTACCCTAAAGCCAGATAATGGCCAGATGTGTCACATCATGTGGTGATTAAGAAGCTGGGAAAACTGGGCATTAGACTGATCTCCTATATACTACAAATGAACCCTGCCTCTTTAAAAATATACACCAGTGCAACTGGAATGGCTTCTCTCACCTAATCCCTTGGATCTGTTATTTGGCAAGGGTACTGGAATCCCTAAATTCCCATGAAGAGTGCAGTTTCTATAGTGTCCTGGGTGAGAAGTGTCCTTCTAAATCAGTTTGTTCTGCAAATGTACCCTTAAAATATTTAAAAGCAGAATATTCCTACCTTTATTCCTGACAATGCTGGACAGGGCTTAACATGTTGTAAGCACTCAACTGGTAAAGTCTAAAGAATATCATTTTTTCTCTTGTCCTCTTTCTTTGTAATTGTGCTTTAAAAATGTTCATAATGTTTGAAACATCTGGTATTTTATCAAATAGTTTTAGGTACCATTTGTGTTTCTGTTACACAGTCCAATAAGATGATTATGCTTGTTTGTGTGCAGAGAACCTAAGAGACCAAGGGCTGACTTTGGCCATATTCACACTGTGAAATAACCTGGTTTGGAAACCGGCTTATTTCCATTTTGTTCAGACTTGCACTGATTGTACTCAGTGCAGTTTGTGGGGAACGGGGAGGGGGGGGGACGGAAAAGCCCATTTAAACTGGTGCATTTGGCACCGGATCCCTTAGTGGTTCTTATTTTAAGAACCACAACTATCTACATCTCCGATAGTATGAGTAAGCTATTGGATTGATTCGGATTGCACAGCCAGCATTAAGAAAATGGAGGTGCCTTCATTTTGATCCAAAATGGTGGCAAATGGGAACTTCAGACCAGACTTAAGTGCCTTGGAGAGATTCCCTGTCTTAAAACATTGGAGGAATGGTGAATTGATTTTGAATCAATTCATAGATGCAAATCTCTCAGTGCAAAACATTTAAGTGTGACTGGCCCCCTAGTCTAGCGCACTGTTTCTAATTTAGTCTGGCTCACATGCAAGGCATGAAGGCTGCAAGTCCCGCATCTTCCCTTTTTCTTTGTTCCCTTCCTTGCACACTCATTTGGCTGGTATAGCCAATAGTTATTGGTAGGTCTGTGCTTTCCCATTAATATAAGACTCTTTCCACAGACACTTGTTGGCTGTCATCATAGCTTTCTGCAGACAGTGCTGTGTCTCAATGATGCAGTATGCAAAGCAATCCTTCAATAGTGTCATCCTGAATCTACTGGCATTTGACGAAAGCCCTGGTAGGAGCCCATAGAATTGTCTGTAAACTGGTGAACACCCAGGGTTTCTTAACATTTGTTTTCTCTTGGGCAACCAACCTTTTCGCCCTGAAGCTGAGCTCAGGAGGACCTGGCAGAAGACCAGAAGGCCTTGGCTTCTTCTACCTGGTTCTACCTGGTTGAAGTCCAAAATGCTCACTGGTTTTTGGGACTTTAAGCAACGATGCTTTCTTTCAGCATACACAGTATCACAGCAGCTGCCATTAGCTTTTTTGATGTCACATAAAGCAATTATCTAGGAGCATTTAGGAACCTGTCAGCCTGATAAGAACCACGTTCAACATTTCTGATAATATATTTCATGACTGGAATCCTGTTGGTTACTTCAACTAGAGTAGGCCATTAAATCAGTGGCCAAATGGAGAGTCAACACATGGATAAATGCTACGGATTCAATGGCTTTCCTCTAGTTGAGCATAACAACAGAGTTTAGGCCTTTATTTCTTGTATACAGATATAGGATTTTCCTATACACTGCTTGGAACTCTGGGGTTTCCGATCATTTACATTTTAACACTTGTAACTTCTGGTGGTGCATGAATTAATGTACAATAAGGGCAAATTTCATGGCTATCATAGTGTGAAATATATAGTAAACTGCCAATGCAAACATATGTACAAAGCCTGGGACACAAACCTAATCCCTTCCCACAGAGAATGAAAAGCCCAGATGGCAATTCCTGTGGGGAGTCAGTGGAACCATTCTCACCCTCCCACCTTGCTGGCTTTCAGCTGCATACACATGCTGAGTATGCTGTAACATGCCTTCCAACAAGTGCTCTGCAGTGGCAGAGAAAGTGCATTTGTACTTGCTAAAAGCCCCTTTGTGTTTTTGAAACCTTGATTAATGCATATTGTTGTTATTAACTGTCTTTGGGTCAGTTTTGACTCATGGCGACTCTGTGAATGGGACACCTTCAAGCCCCCCTGTCCTCACCCACTCTGCTCAGGTCCTGAAGGTTCAGACCTGTGACCTCCCTCACTGAGTCTATCCATCTAGTACGTGGATTTCTTCCTTTTCTACTTCCTTCCACCTTTACTACAAGATGCTGTATATGTGGTATTTAACCCTAGTAAAATTAGCAAAAATATATAGAAACAATAAATCAGGATGTTGGAAATGCGGGGAAACAAGAAGGAACATTTTACCACACATGGTGGGAATGTGAAAAAGCCCAAAAGTTTTGGGAAGCCATACATAAAGCAATTATGGAAATCCTAGACATACAATTTGAGATGAGACCAGAATTATATTTATTAAATATGACCATGATTTTAGAAAAAAAAGAGTCGAAAAACGATATAGAAATCTGATACTTTACATGGTAACATCTGCAAGGGTCGTATATGCGCAAAAATGGAAAATATCAGAAGCTCCTGATTTAGAAGAATGGCTAACGAAATTGTTAGATATGAGTGTGACAGATAGACTATCAAGGAAAATTAAAGAAGAAGAAAGTAGAGAAGACAATTCGGATGTAGATGATAACTGGAAGTTAATATGGAAATACTGCAATCAAAAAATAGAAAAAGAATAGCTGGAATAAGTAAAAGGCTCAAAGAAAGGGGGAAAAAGGAGAAATAATGATAGAAAGACAAAAAGTTTATAAACGGGTTTTATGAAGAGACAACTAATGAGCAAAAATAAGGCAAAACAAATAAAGAAACAAATAAATTATAGTACAGTAAAGAAAAAGATAAAAGAGGTGAAGGAGTTCTATACATAAGGTAAAGCTATTGATGTACAAGAAATAATTAAATGTACTGGACTGAGATATAGAGAAAGATGGCAATTGAATGTAAAATATGTATTATATCTATGTAAATATGTAAGAAATAATAAAGAAGCAAAATAAATAAATAAACTAAATTACCAAGTGATTAGCTCCATATGTTTGCCCACTCTTTCTTTTCTTTTTTGAGACCAATACAGCTGTAGAGCAACAGTTATTTTTGCAAGAAAAAAAGTCATTGTTCAAAAATAATAATATAGGAACAAATAACAGGTATTTGGAAAGAAAGCTCTGCCAGAGACCAAAATCAAATGGTATCATTTGTTATTTTTAAGGACAAAGATAGCAAAAAGACAAAGGGAAAAGCCATTTGTCTGAAGATATCTGGCTTTCTAAGTACAGATTGTGTTGTATGACATACAGTTAAATTTAACTTAATGTGGTTTTTTCAGTGCTGAATGGATTTTCTTTTTCCCTCCCTGGATATCTTCATTCTCCAGCTTTCTGATTATATGTGTTGCCATTTATGTTGTGTTGTATTTTTATCGTATTGTGGGCAATTTTATTCTGCTTCTTTATAAATTTACTTAAATTCCCAGAGGTCATATTGGGAAAAGAAAACCAGAAATAAGGTCATTAATCACAACAATAACATACATACAGTAAAAGAGTTGCGGTTTCAAAAATCTCTCATGTTGAATGAATTAATTTATTTATTTTGGTCATAGACCAGCACAAGTAAAAATCAACACAGGTAAAAAAAAAACATTTGACCTTTATTCAGTCATCTGTTCCAAACAGATTAATTCAAAAGAGTTAATTTTTATCGCAGATGTATCATCATGCACAGAGGAAGACACAGATACAATCAGATGAGCTACTAGATAATACAAACCAACTGTCAATGGATCACTCATGTTCACTTAATTTTATCCCTTCCTTCTCTAGAAGACTTTAGAGATTGAGATTTTGATTGGGCGTATTTTCTTCCTTCTTTTAGATTCAGAACAGAGCACCGGGTCTGACACTGAGGTGCTGGCTGAGAGAACATCCTGTTCCTTCGGCTCCCACTTGGACCTCACGTCTGGCAGCTCCGTCCCTCAGCTGCCTGCTGCCTCATCCATGGAAGAGATCCAGGTGGAGTTACAGTGCGCTGATCTCTGGAAAAGATTTCATGACATTGGCACAGAAATGATCATCACTAAAGCAGGCAGGTAAGATGGAAACCATCCAAATTGAAAAGTTCATCAGTTGTGCAATTGGTTTGAATCAGTTTCATAGGTATGATGCTTGCATTGTCACAATCCCAGTTCCCAAGGATTACAAGAATTTGAACCTGGATATAAGGTTCTTTCTTACCATGATATTGAGCACTCCTTTGGGGTGTCTATAATTAATGCATCTTTAAGGAAGGTTATTTTCCACCTAGCTTAAAAACAGCAGTGATTAAACTGCTATTAAAGAAGTCTTCCCTTGATCCCCTGGACAGAAATAATTACAGACCATTTTCACTTCTTCCATTCTTGGGCAAAGTGATCAAGAGAGTGGTTGCCATTTGGCTCCAAGCAGTGTTGGAGGAAACTAATTATCTCGATCAATTTCTAACCGGCTTTAGGACAGGATACGGAGTTGAGACTGCCATGTTCACCTCAGTTGATGATCTCTGTCTGAGCATCGACAGGGGAAGTGTGACCCTGTTGGTGCTCTTGGACCTCTCAGTGCCATTCGATACCATTGACCATTGTATCCTTTTGGAATGCCTGGGAGAATTGGGAATTAGGGGCACTGCATTGCAGTGGTTCTGTTCCTATCTCTCAGGTAGATTCTAGTTGGTGTTGCTAGGAGACAGTTGCTCCTCTAAAAGGAGCTAAAACCTGGTGTCCGTCAGGGCGCCAGTCTATCTCCTATGCTATTTAACATTTACATGAAGCCGCTAGATGAGATCATCTGGAGGCATGGGGCGGGGTGTTATCAGTATGCTGATGACGCCCAAATACGTTTCTCCATGTCTTGGAATGCTTCAGTGACTAAGGAAGGCATCTCTCCTCTGAATGACTGTCTTAGGTTGGTAATGGACTGGATGAGGAAAAACAGACTCAAGTTGAATCCTAGTAAGACGGAAGTACTCACCATAGGGAACCCTAACCAGGGTATGGAGATATGCCAACCAGTTCTGGACAGGGTTACAGTTCTCCTAACAGACTGTGTGTGCAGCTTGGGGATCCTCCTGGATTCTTCACTCCAGTTGACATCACAGATAGATGCGATGGCCAGAAGTGCCTGTTATCAGCTTTGGCTGATACACCAGCTGCAACTCTAGCTGGAGCCAGGGGACCTAGAAATGGTGGTACATGTGCTGGTAACCTCTTGTCTCAACTTCTGCAATGCACTCTACACGGGGCTACCCTTGTGCCAAGTTTGGAAGCTTCAACTAGTACAAAATATGGCAGCCAGGTTGGTCTCTGGCAAGTCCAGATTTGACCACATAACACCCATTCTAAAGTCTCTTCACTGGCTGCCAATTACTGGGTGCAGTACAAGGCATTGGTTATTACCTTTAAGTCCCTACATGGCTTGGGTCCAGCTTAATAATAATAATAATAAATAATATATATAATATATCCCTTACTTGTGAGAGCACCTCCTATAATCCACCCCACACACTCAGGTCCTCTGGGAAGAATTTACTGCACCTGAAAAAGACCTTTTCAGTGGCTGCTCCAAAAATATGGAATGACCTCCCAGAGGAGATCCATCAGATTACCACACTGACACCTTTAAGAAAACGGTCAAGACAGATCTCTTCTGGCAAGCCTTCCCAGACTGATCTCTCATTAAACAGATAATCCCATCTGCTCACAGTTGATCATCGGTCTACTTTTTAATTGTTTTTAAAATATTTTAACCTTGATGTTGTGATAGATGGTTTTATTATTATGTTGGTGGAGGGTTGGGGATTGTTTAATTTATGAATATTTTGTATTATGTATTTTATCTCTTTTACTGTAACCTGCCTCAACCCAAAGGGAGAGGTGGGCTAAAAATAAAGATGATGATGATGATGATGATGATGATGACGACGACAATGACTTGCCCGAAGTTACCCAGTGGGTTTCATGGCCAATCGGGGAATCAAACCTTGATCTCCACAGTCATCATCCAATGCTCAAACCACTATGCATTGTATACTTTCCATTTTGTTTCATGGGCCAAAATAAATGGAACAGTTTCAGAACCATGAACCAGAGTAGGTGTAGTAATTCCTGGAGGACTAAAGTGGACTGCATTCACAGTGGCAGGATTAAATTATGTGAATTCAGACAAAAGTAATAGATACCAGCATCCTTCCACATCAGAAGGTAATTGTTTTTCATTTCTGAGCACAAACGGAATACTTTGGGATAGGGTCCAACTGGTGATCACAGAACATTTATACCTAGCCCATTTGCCAGTCCCTTCTTTTCTTATAGTTTGGAATAATTTAGCTTCAGCCAAGCAAGCAGGTGAAGAATGGGGACAACTGGGAGAGGGCTTGAGTGAGAAAGTGCTTTATATGAGCAAGTTGTTTGGGACTGGATTGAATTAGTAGTGATAAGCAGAAATTCTTCAGGAATGTTACATCCAGTCAATGGTGTGTTGTTTTTAAAGGATTTGCAATACTGTGCAATAAACAAAGTTATAATAAATTAAGAGCTTTGATGGTGGTAAAAGATTTGACTGATTGATGACTGGCCTAAATAGTCTTCTAAAAGAATATAACATATTCCATTTCTTATTCAAATTCCAATTAGCTTTGATTTTTGTAAGTAATCAGCACCTTGGACAGAGAAAGAACTTAGGAGAAGAGACTATTTGCCTATTATAGAGAAACAGCGTTTATAAAGAAAAATTGTGGGGGGTCGCAGTGGGTGGGTGAAGAGTTTTATCCTCTCCATCCCAATTTTTCTTTTCTTTTTCTTTGTTACTATAACTCCCTGAATTTGACAGTGGGTACTACGTTTAAGAATAATTTGTCAATTGTGAGACTTGCTTTGTGGCACTAAGCCTAAATATAGAGGCCCAGAGGAACTAAATGGGTTTAGGGATGTTTTTAAAACTTCTGTATTTCAGAGGCCAGTTAAAATCAGTCTTAATTCTTGCATTGTTTATCTTTTTATGGAATACAAAAAACTGCCTATGATCTTGTTTTTCTCATGAATTTATGTACATTATATTTTTTAATTACATATGCCACGGGGGCAGGGGACAGAGACAGTGATAATCAGTTTCCACATTTATAGAATACAATAAATTAGTTAAAAAATAATAATATTAAGTTCAGTAAGGAAATCATTCAACACAGATAGTAATAACAAAACAACTATATAATAACAATGACAAGAATAACAAGAACAAAAACAGTTTGTTATTAGTAGTATTAATATTAATATTAGTATTTCTTACCCACCTCCCCATAGACTGAGTTGGGGAACAACAAAAAATCAACAATAAGCAACATCAGTTAAAACACAATAATTAAAACATGCAACAGTTTAAAAGGTCAAATAAGACATACACATTTTAAAACAATGCACATTTAAAATTCATCATCTAATGCAAAATTTATTGGGTTCCCAGAGGAGCCAGGGTGATGCTAAGGCTTTAATGGTAACCATCAAAGCATCACAGGGGCGCAAAAGCAAGGGTGGGCAAAGCCTGTCACTTGGTTTTTGTTTAGTTTTCCCAGAATTTCACATCTCCACAAAAGACCACTGGCGTGGTTATGATATCCTTGCTCATCCATACACAGGGGGACCTAGAAACAGTTGTACATGCGCTGGTAACCTCTTGCCTTGATTTCTGCAACACGCTCTACATGGGGCAACTTTTGTGCCAAAGTTCAGAAACTTCAGCTTGTTCAAAATATGGCAGCCAGATTGGTCGTAGGAAAATCTAAATTCAACCATATTACACCTATTTTGAAATTGCTACACTAGCTGCCTGTTAGCTTCCGGGCATAGTACAAGGTGTTGGTTATTCCCTATAAAGCCCTACATGGCTTGGGTCCCGGATACTTGAGGAAACACTTCCTCCCATATAATCCTTCCCGTACACTCAGGTCCTTTGGGAGGAACCTATTGCAGCCTAAGAAAGCAAGATTGGTGGCGACCTCCCAGAGGACCGTCTCAGCTTCTGCTCCAAAAATTTGGAATGATCTGCCTTTAAGAGATCCGTCACATTACATCTCTTGATGCCTTTAAAAAGGCGATAAAAACGAATCTCTTCTGGCAGGCCTTCCCAGACTGACCTTCTAAAGAACAGAACTGTCCATCCAGTCTATATGGTCACTCTGACTTAACTTTGTTGTAATGTATTGTATTGTTGTTGTGAATTTTATGATTTTATTGTCTTTTAAGGGAAGGAGGGAAGGTTGGAGGGTGGTAGTGAATAAGGGAATGATTTTTGTATGCTTTCTTATTGTATGTATCTATGTTTTTGGTTTGTTGTTACCCACCTCGATCCTCCAATAGGGAGAGGCGGAATACAAATAATAATAATAATAATTATCATTATTATACACTTTTTCACATATGGGTTTTTTCGTGCTAAAAAAGTAGCTCTGTCCCTGAGACAAGCACACACACACATTTACATAACTAATAATAATAATAATAATAATAATAATATTTTATTTATAGCCCGCTCCTCTGTGAAAACAATTGGAGCAGGGTACAACAAGATTAAAAAGACACAAGTTAAAACAATTCAACATCCCAGTACCAACTTCCCACCCCTTAAAATTAAATTAAACTAATAATAAGTTAAAACCAAACAGCAATTAAAAATATAATACATCCTCATGAAACAACTATTCTAGAGCGAGGTGGACAAAAGCAGCAAGGGTGAGAGTGTTGGGAACATATCCACTTGGGCATTTTTTCTTTCTTGTCATGAAGTAAATCGGGTTGACATAGGCATAAGAAATGTTAGGATTATTATTTTCCCTGCCAGAGGAGCAACAATATCACATTGGAACAAAACTGAAACCTGACTCCTGACTGTCAACACTCGTCTATCTGAAAGCTGGGATCAGAAGGAGAAAAAGAGGGATCCCATCTGGGACTTTGTGGGTGGGGGACTGTGAGTGGGCACATCTGTGTAACCCTATACTAGGGTTGCCGCTAGCATCTTACCAGGCCTACGTGCCATTCTCTTGGTCTACAGATAGTTATTTTGGTCTCAGTGGCATAAAAGAGGAGGGGAAGAAGGCCAGAATATGCCACCATTTCCACTGCCCACCCATGTTGAAGGGCACATGCATTGGGGGTGTGTGCTTAAAACCACTAACTCTACTACATTGATAGTCTCCACTGCCAATTACTTCTAGGGAAATGTTTGAGCACTTCCCAGCTTCATATCCAGAAGCATGTAGAGCTGATCTGGAGAGATAATATTTCCATAGTGCTTGAATCTGATGTAGCATAGTACCTGAAGGGCAGATCTAGTAATCAGGAAGTTGAAGGCTTTCATGGTCAGCATCCATAGTTTTTTGTGCATTTTTTGGGCTGTGTGGCCATGTTTTAGAAGAGTTTCTTCCTGAAGTTTTGCGAGTATCTCTGGCTGGCATCTTTGCCACAGATGCCAGCCACAGATGCTGGCAAAATGTGGCTAAGAAACTCTTCTAGAACATGGCCACACAGCTTGAACGCCCCCCCCCCCCCAAAAAAACCCCAACAACCAAGAAATCCTCAGATTGAATCTGCATTGGAAAAGAGAGTGATTTATCTCAGGCCATCTCCTGAATTCAGAAGAAGGCCCCTGCAACTATCCCATAGTACTATTGTACTATGTTGTTAACTGTCATCAAGTCAACTTTGACTTATGGCAACCCTATTTATAAGAGATCCTAAGTCAATAGCCCTGCTTAAATTCAGGGCAGCCATGGCTTCCTTGATTGAGTTCATCCATCTGTCATGTGGCCTTCCTTTTTTCTGCTGCCTTCTACCTTTCCATCCTGACATTATTGTCTTTTCTAAGGTGTCATACCTTCATATGATGTGGCCAAAGTACAACAGCCTCAATTTAA
This sequence comes from Urosaurus nigricauda, assembly GCA_034509955.1. Lineage (NCBI taxonomy): Eukaryota > Metazoa > Chordata > Lepidosauria > Squamata > Phrynosomatidae > Urosaurus > Urosaurus nigricauda. The sequence goes on from JAOEGL010000002.1 coordinate 126,843,087, forward strand.
TAATCCTGGCTTCCAGAGAGAGTTCAGATTCAATCTGTTCCAGGACCCATATATTTGTCTTTTTGGCTGTCCACAATATCCTCAGCTCTCTTCTCCAGCACCACATCTCAAATTAGTTGATTTTCTTTTTATCCATTTTTTCCCCCACTGGTCACTGAAAACACACAGCCGTGCATAGAAATTAGAAATAAAATGGCATGGATAATCCCAACTTTAATATTCAGTGATATATCTTTACCTATGGGGATCTTGTCTAGCTCCTTCACAGTTCCCCCTCCAAGGGCTTTACTGCACAATCCCTGTTCTCACAGAGGTCACACTAGCAAACAAACAAACAAATAAATAAATAAATGGAACATACCACTTGTAGAGAAGCCATTACCTCTTCTCATTCATGTGACTGGGGCTGCTGCCCCTATTTGTGGGAACAGGCCCGGTGGAGCTGCTACAATGCATATTGACCAGGCGTCCTCCTTTTCTAGGACACACCCTACATTTCAACCTTCTATTCAGGAGGATTTCCAAAATGTTCTCCATTTTGATCAGGACTAGAAGCATGAATTTACATTTTAATTTTGTTTAAAAAAAAAAAACTTTTGCTTTGTCTTGTTCTCCATTTTTCTGGAATCCCCCCCATTTTGTGGTGCCTATCCTCCTTCCTGGTTGGGACATCTGGTCCCCCTGCTACAGTGGGAGAAATGGAGGCACCCTTACCCTTATCCTCTTTCATGCCCTCCCTCCCTCTGCAGGCCTGGAATGGGAACTCTGTTTTTGCTCCATGGGGGCAGGGAGGCAAGACTGGACCCCTCTCTCTGCTGGCAGACCCGTGGGGGTGGATGCCTGCCTAGGGGTGACACCATGAGTTACCACACTGGGGTTACACCAACCCTAGTGATGCCCCCCCCCCAATCATCTGTATATGCAGATGTTAACCAGAAATACTCCGAACATGCATAATAAACATATTTCACATGGCTATCACTGCCCCTCATGCTTTAGTCCCATCTTTTCTGCCCACTGTAAAGTCTGTCATCACATGTGGCAGCAGATTTTAGACATTAATTGTGATTTGTGTGAATAAGTGTGAGGAAATGGGTTGGTGTTTTTTTGTTTTTTTTTAACTGAAACTGAGCATTGGTGGCTCATTTAAATTATGGGCAGATACCTATTACGCATAAGGAAGAATTGGTATTTTGCAAAAAGAAATAATGTTTCTTCTTTTTCTTTTACAATAATAGAATTTGGCTTGTCCAGTCCTATTGATTGACAACGCAGGCAGAACAGGCCAAAGAGAGTTCATCTTCATGCAGCACACAAAATTCGCTGTTAGAAGATGATGTGGTGAAGGCCACAAGCTTAGATAGGCTTAAAGGGGATTAGGTTAATGCCTGGAAGATGCCAACTGTCATTGGCGCCATGGTCCTCTGTGTGAGGCCTAAAAGTTCAAAGGCAGCATCTTTTTGAGTGCCATTGAGAAGTGGAGTACAGCCACTTCATCCTTAAAATACATACTGTCAGAGCTTGGAATGCTGGATGTGAATAATGTTAAAAATTAGAATTTGGAAAATTAATTTACTAGAAGAAGCACTAATAATTGGATTTTTTCAAATCTGTAAGCAATTGTTAATTAACCTATTGATTAAAATATTGGTTTTGGCCAAGCCATTGGATTTATCGAGTTCATTGTTGATCTCAGGGGAACACATTTTGTTACTGGCTTCTTCAGAAGTCTCTTTTTGACCTTTAACAGTTGTCTGCCTCCCACCTGAAATTTTTCCCTCTTGGAATAAAAAACCCATGATAGGATTTTTGCTTAGGAATGGTAGGATTCCAGCATATCTTGGAAAATCAGCTTGAGGAATGCTCTGTCAAAGTATGGGATCTCATCTTACAGTCTGCTCAGTTCAGTTTGTCTCTCATCTGTGCCTCTTTTCTTTCCAGCTCCACCAAGACATTCATATTCACTCTCTTTTCACATGCCTTTTTTGTTAACAGAGTAATTTGTTCCAGTTAAAGGGCAATGGTCTGCCCCAAGTACAGCAATAAGTGGATAGCTTCTTAGATGCTCAGTGCTTTAAGGATAGTGAATTCTTCATCTGAAATGGCAGAGAGTCCCTGTGCATGTGTTGACACAACTAAATCACTGCATCCTTTCTGCCTCTCTCCCAGTCGAGAAGTGAGGTTTGTTAAGATCAGTAGTGGAGTACAGGTGAGGGATCCCAAATACTATCTATGCTTTTTGCAGTTTTAACGATCATATGTGTCATATTTGTAAGTGGGTTCTTGAGCAGATAAATCAAGAAATTTCCATGGAAGACAAGTTGACCGAAATGAGGCTGTCATATTTTGGCCACATCATGAGAAGGCATGACTCACTGGAAAAAACAATAATGCTAGGAAAGGCGAAGGGAGGTAGAAAGAGAGGAAGGCTGCATGCTAGAGAGAGGGACTCTATTGAAAAGGTCATCAGTATGAATTTGCAGAAACTTAACAGGTCAGTGGAGGACAGGGGGACTTGGAGTTGTCTCATCCACAGGGTCACCATGAATCAGGGACAACTCGAGGACAGTTAATAGCAGCAGCAGCAACATCATGTACCAGACCAAGGACTTTTTCACATGGGGAAAATTGGAAGGTTATACTTGTGCCAATGCAGGGTCATCTGGGGCATTAGGGAAAATTTCACAGCTGCTTTTCACATGATGCTGCAGGCAATCAGGACAGACTCCAGACAGAAAGTGAGGTGAATTAGGAAATAAGCAAATTTGCAAAACTACTGTATTTGCATTTCCATTATACTTGCGAGTTGACTCTCTTCACGTAATGGCAGCCGTCTGAAAACCAAGCCTCCAGATGCCTCCTGTTCCCAGATTTTCCAGGATCCCTTGCTGTCCCCAGGAGAGGGAAAATGTCTTCTTCTTAAAGGGATACACACACACACTCCCTCCCGTGGCTGTTCTCCTCCTTTTGCAGCCTCTAATTAAGGGAACAGCTGCTGGGAGAAGGCAGAAAGAGGACATTTTGGCATCAGCCCTCACTGGAATCAGCCCTCACTGGAATCAGTCAGGCTTATGGAGCAGCCCCCTCCTCTTTCTTTCTCTAGTGTGTGTGTGTGGAGTTTATCCATGGGAGGAATTTCTCCCAATTTCGAATTGAGCCAATTCGAATACACGTAAATTCGCTAGTTTAGTGAATTTACATGAAACCTAATTGCGTTCGGAATGCGTTCGGAATGACTTCCCTTTTGCCCGAAATTGCGTGAGATACACTTGTATGCAATTACGTGCGTTTGGATTGCCATTGCATTATACCCCCAAATTCCATTGTATGATAAACTCCTGTGTGTTTGTGTTTGTAGTTTTACAGGAGTTTGCAAAGGGAAACCTCAGCCTGCCTTCCTCTGAAACAGGGCAAAGAGGGGTTTCCTCAGCCTGCCTTCCTCTGGAGCATGTGAGTGTGAATAACCTTGTGGAAATGACAGTTTGGAGCATGCTCAGAAAAGGTATTTCCCAAGCTAGCAACAGGGAGTTGTCCTCTTCCGTTAGATACCCAAATTCACATTGGACCCTAAGTAATGTGCTTTGAACCCCTTGTTGTGCTCTGTGTGTGATAAGCATTAGCATTATGAGCTTGCTTTCCCAGGATGCCAGCACTTCAGCCATTTTTGGGATGGCAGCACATAGGTCCCCATGTGAAAAAGTCCCTAGTTTACTCTGGACCTATCTTACTTTAACTATGGACATTATCACATGGGAGGAATTTCTCTCAATTTTGAAAGAAATGAAAGTAGGGCCAGTTCAGAATTGAGTGAATTTGCTAGTTCAGCGAATTTACGTGATTGCGTATTGACGCCGCATCGCATTCGGAACTGCCCAAAATTGCCTCCCAGTGCCCAAAATTGTGTTTCTCATGCAATAATGTGAAACCCCATGATTGCATTCGGAAGGACTTCCCTTTGCCCCAAAATGTGTGTGATCAGCTTTTACACAATAATGTGCAACCCCATGATTGCATTCAGATTGCCTTTGGATTATACTTCCAATTCTCTTCATGTGATAAACTCCTATAATTAGAAGATGGTGGGTATGAAGAAGGAAGAGAGGAGCAGGTAAAGACCAGAATGGGAAAGGTGAAGGAAGGGGGGTGGGAGAGAGGGAAAGGTAAGAGCCCAAAAAGGAAGAAATTGAGGAAAAATTTGAGGGAAGGTTTTCACTTAATTATCCAACAACTGCAAATGGCTTCATTGCAGCACACACCAAACAATATTACAGTCAACCCTTCATATCCACAGATTCCTCATCCACAGATTCAACCTTCTGTGTCTTGAAATATAATATGTGTGAATATTTTCCAAAAAGTAAACCTTGATTTTGCATTTTGTATAAGGGACACCAGTTTACTATGCCACTTGCGCATTCACAGATTTTAGTATCCACTGGGAGTTCCAGATACCAAGGGCCCACTGTACAATGTATGTCTAACAATAATATGAGCAATTCTACAATAATATACGATAGAAATATTTTCATAATGCACATGTATAGATGGTGCGATGTAAAAATAGTGCCGTCCATGTGTGCTAGGGCTGGGGAGCGTGCAGATGCTGCACGCTCCCTAGCCCTATACACGCCGCAGGGACAGCCCTTTTGGGCCATCTGTAAAGGCCCTTTGTTTACTTTAAGGACTTCGACTTTCCTGTTGATGTTGGTGGTTGTGGATTTCAGTGGCCTTCCTGTGCATTCTGACCTGATAGTTGTTGGTCCAGAATTTCAGTGTTTTCAAACAGCATTTTATGCTCAGGATGGTTTATAACGTATTCTGCTACTGCTGATTTTTCTGGCTGGCCTAGTTTGCAGTGTCTCTCACGTTCCTTGATTTGTGTTTAAACACTGTGCTTGGTGTATCCTATGTAGACTTGTCTGCAGCTGCATGGTATGCAATAAACTCCTGCAGCTGTGAGAGGGTCTCTCCTGTCCTTCACTGAGAGTAGCATTTTGCTGGATTTTCTTGGGACTCTTTCAAACGGGAGGAATTTCTCCCAAATCCGAATGGAGCCCATTCGGATTCATGTAAATTCGCTAGTTTAGCGAATTTACATGAATCCCCATTGCGTTCGGAAGGCATTCGGAATGTCTTCCTAGTACCCGAAAATAACCCCCCCTTGCCCGAAATTGCGTGAGAACCTTTAATGCCAATAACGCAAAACTCATGATTGCATTCGGAGTGACTTCCCTTTTGCCCAAAATTGCGTGAGAAGAATTAATTCGCAATAACGTGAAACCCCAGGATTGCGTTTGGATTGCCCTTGCATTATACTTCCAATTTCCCATGTCTGAAAGAGTCATTGGTCAGTTTGGAGGTTGTGTTTTCCCACCAGTTTCCCCATTCTCTTTCCCCATTCTATCTGTGACTCCTTTGATGCTGGTGAAATGTCAGGAATAAAATCTTCCAGAACATGGCCTCATAGTCCGAAAAACCCACAAAAAATTAAAGGTATCTCTCTTTTGTTTTACTAGAAGCAAATTGGTTACCAGAAGCAGCAGGCCTTTTCCCTTTTCCCTTGCTGCCCTTATTCCGAATTGCCGCCACACTTTCAATTCCAGCTTTGCCTCTTCTTTTAGAAAGGCAAGCACAATAAGGAAATGCCTTGGTCAAATTCCCCCCAGGGAATGACGGAAACCTCCAAACTAGGGAATGGTGGGGCAGTTGGAGAAGACTCCTTGCACCTGGAAAAATCCTTCTACTAACCCCCTCTGTTCCCTTCAGTCTGAGTGGATCATGGGGGAATGAGCAGAGGTGGCAGGAAACTCTCCACTCGCACTTGAAAAATGGCAACACAAGCCAGAAACATAGAATTAGGAATCAGATCACAAGTCATTTCTTCAAATCTGCTTCTTCTTCTTCCTCTCTCTCTCTCTCTCTCTTCTCACGACCCAAACGTCTTGCTAGGGTTGGTACTTGTGGTGTACACAATCTGGTCAAGGAGACATGGTTCTCTTTCCTCTGGCCCTGCCTAGGTCCTTTTAGGCAGTGGTGTCACTAGGTGGGTCCAGGGGGTGTGGACACAGATTGCACTAGGTGACACTCAAAGGTGTGTGTGTGTGTGTGAGAGAGAGAGAGACACCACTGCTCCTCACACACCTACCTTTTGGAAAAAAATGGAGGTGCCATTCATCTGATTCCTTTTAAAATGTTTTAAGAGATGGCAGGAGTGGGGTGAAGCTCAGTGGGAGGAGAAAGGAGAGGCCTCAATTTTTTTAAAATTAAAATTTCAAAATTCAAAATTTTTATTTTTATTTTTTTAGAAATTAGAAATTTTAATTTTAACAAAATCTTCACTATGTATATGTAAATATATTTAAGTTGTGTGTGTGATATTGTAATTTGAAGGCACAATTTTAATTTTGCTAGTTGTTTATATCACAACTATTACCTTTACATTCATATGGCATATGGGAATTATGATTTACGAGTAACATTAGTGCAAAAAATGATTTACAATTAACATTAGTACCTTCTTTGGAGGTATCTAAACAGAGGGTGGATAGCCATCTGTTAGAAGTGCTTTGATTCTATGTTACTGCATGGCATGGAGTTGGACTGGATGACCCTTGGGGTCTCTTCCAACTCTATAATTCATTGTAACTACCATGGCTCCATCCTACAGAATCCTGGAATCTGTAGTTTTGTAAGGCACCAGCCGTCTTTGACAGAGAAGCTGCTAAGGACCTTGTAAAAGTACAGATCCTAGAATGTTGGGTAAAATGCCTCTTTAAGATGTTACAAAATAATTATATGGCTGTAAATGGTGAGGGATACCAGGTGTCAACCCTTTGTGATTAGTAATGTATATATAGACTCTGAAACCCAGAGCAGGTGTAGGTTGAGGATAATGGATTGGGGAGAGGAGTTGGTGTGTTGGTTTTGATAGTGTGGATTGTAAATATAACAGACAGTATATGTCTGAGCTTTTGTTGTACATATTACAACTGGAAGAGAAAACTCTCCAAGGACTTAGAAAGAAGTCAAGCATGTCTGTGCCTTATTTCAGGTTGGTCAGTATCTGGTTGCTAAATACTGCACACTGGGATGTGCTTCTGCACTCTGCTGTTTGTGAGCAACTGTTGTGGTCAATCACCTCAGTCAGTGTTGAACATTGACACCTCTGTTTGGGCCTAGTTTGTTTTTGTCACCGCACACCTGCAATACATAGAGGGGAGCCAAGATAGGATGCCTTAGGAAGGAGCTGCAGTATTTGTGTCAAGCTGCATCATTTCTGCAATGAACATGCACCCCTAGTTGGATTCAGCTTGCAGCAGCCCCATCCATGAGGGATTATGGGAATAGTTGTTCATCAACACATGGAAGCCCACAATTTCCCTAGCCCTGGTATGGAGGCTTTGCTGATACCAATAATAACAATAATAATAATAATAATAATAATAATAATTTCTAGCCCGCCCCTCTGAACAGGCAATACCTAAAGCTCCAGTCCTACACCTTACTCACCTTTCAGTAAGCCCCAGGATAAACGATGAGACTGAGCTGTGTGTACGCACAAAAAGAATTGCATTGTATGGCAATGATTTCAAAAGTCCTGGACACTTAGCTTGCTTAGCCAGATGGACAGAAATCCAGGAAGGCTATCTGGCTCCAAATTCAGGCCTCCTTCCACAGTGGACTCCTTGTGAAGATACACACATATAAAAATGCTTCCTAGAGCTAAACATAGCTTTGACTCCCTAGAGCCAACCTCCTGGTGTGTATTCACTATATCTTTTGACACATGAATGTGCCCTCTGTATATTCCAACAGCTACATAATGATTTAGCTGTGAATGAAAGAGAGTCTTCCTGAATTGCATGATGAAATTCTTAGGTGATCATGCAATTTCCCATTGGTATCCTTCAAGCATTGAAGACAAACTACTGGATGAAGCATACAGGTTTCATCCAGGTTTCATACAAGCATAGAGATTAGTGGGATAATCCAGGTACAAGGTATTTTGATGCTCAGAGAGAAAAATGCAATCTCCTCTTCTTCTGTTAATCACCATGGAACACAAAAGAGATTTCTAGACCGCCCAAAAGGGACGGTCTGTACTCGCCCCTTTTAGTGGCGGGATGATGCCGAGGCTGCCGCACGGGCAGCCCCAGATGCCTCATCCTGCTGCTTTTGGAGGCCGCGGGGAATTGGCAAACTGCGGGTTCCCCGCGGCCCCTAAGCGGGGTGCAGCAGGCGCTCTGGGCGCCAGCTGCACCCTGCTTCCCTCGGCGGGGCTGAAGAGAGAAAGGGGCCGCCGCCACGGCCCCTTTCTCCCTGGGTCTTTGCTGCAGCCGCTTATGGTGGAAATGCCCCAAACCATTCCACAGCCACCTGTCTTTCTTTTTAAAGACTGTGTTCATGCTTTCAGCCATGAAACCTCATCAGATATGCAAATTCTTTATTGCAGCATGCTGTTTGGTTTGTGCTTATGCATAGTTTGAACTGCCCAGCATCTTTTTACCTTTAGAAAATTTGTCTTCAGTCTTATAATTGCTTGTTTGTAAAGCAAGTGAGGTGCAATCATCAACAGATGTGTTTGTGTGTCTATGCCTTCACATTGCCTGTCAACCCCATGAATTTCATAGGGTTTTCTTGGCCAGAATTCCTCAGATATGGGTTTGCCAACTTCTTCTGCTTAAATATAGCCCACAATACTTAGAATTAATTGGTGGTCTCCTATCCAAATCTTCCTTAGAACTGACCCTGCTTAATTTCCAAGATTAGACGGAATTTGTTATTTTTAGGGTAATCGGGCCTAATACAAATACAGACACTTTACAATCCTACCCCTCATCTCTTAAAAATGAAAGAAGTAGTTGGGGGGAAATTTTGGATGTCCATTCCATCCATGGTGATCTCCCATGAAAGTACTAACTAGAGTTGTCCCTACTTAGCTTCCAATATCAGATGGAATGGAGTGACTTCCCTTTTGCCCGAAATTGCGTGAGAAGCTCTAATTCGCAATAACGTGAAACCCCATGATTGCGTTTGGATTGCCCTTGGATTATACTTCCAATTTCCCACATCTGAAAGAGTCCAGAGTGTGAATTGCCTAGGGTCATCTGGTGGTTGCCCATGGCTGACAAGGATTTGAACCCTTGTCCTAACCCAGTACTAAAGCTGGTACACCACACTAGCTCTCATCAAGACTAGACTGTTGAAATATGTGATCTACTGCTCCACTTACCTGTCACATTTCTCATTTAAGTGAAGGATTTTATAGGATTAGATGTAATCAACAGATTGTTGTTGTATTCCTTCAAGTCATTTCTGACTTAATGGCAACCTTATCATGGGGTTTTCTTGGCAAGACTTGTTAAGAGGAGGTTTCCCATTGCCTTCCCCTGAGACTGAGAGAGTGTGACTTGCCGAAGGTCACCCACAGTGGGTTTCCATGGCTATGTTGGAATCAAACCCTGGTCTCCAGAGTTGCAATCCAACATACAAACCACTATGCCACACTGGTTTTCAATCAACAGATACCTGACATGGAAAAACCTCTCCACTTTAATGGTCTGAAATAAGAGAAGCGGCAGCTAGGTGGAGCAGGAGATCACAAGTTTCCTCAGACAAGAGGTTGCATCTCATTCTGCCTAAACTGGTTTTAAAAGAACCAATTCCAAGCTCTATGCTTCCAACCTACAACCAAGGACCAAACCACTTTCAACTGATTTGCTTACAGCCAAATAGAAAAATGATCAATGATAGTATGTTCTTAAAAGGTGGTGCTTCATAAAATTTTGGCAGGTTCTTATACTGGTGCAAAAGCAAAGGGCAAGACAGATTTTTCCCCCTCCTGAGCACAGTTCAGTATTTTTGTGTGCTTGCTATAGTTTGCCATCCTAATCTGCTACTGGAAATTCAGTCAGGACTTCAATGGAAGCAGACTCAGGAACCCTGAATAATAGTTGATTATGGCAGCTGACATGGCCTGCAGATGTTTTTTTTAAAAGATATTAAAGTTATTCTACATTGTTCTATATATTTACTCATAAAAGCCAATGAAATGGTATAAGCATATTTTGCAGAAGAAAATGCTGACACAATCCCGATTCCCCCTCTATTTGTCTTCATTATATTATAATGTTTGTTTGCTGTTGGTTGGGAGAACAAATATATCAGAAATTGAAAATACTATGAGGATAATACTGAAGAAATAAGGCATTTGGCACTTAATTTGGCTTCTTGCTCATGTTAGTGCTTCTGCTAAGTCACTGCCGGGTTGTTCATATGACTGGCCTTTCTGAAACTGAGCTTGCATATATATTTAGTGAAATAACCAAAGATTTTGACCATTGCTGCTAAAAAGATAATGGGCTCACTGGAAATTCACAATTATGTTTTCAACAAAAGTTGACTAAACGATTGGTTGCCTTCTAGAGGAATAAAAGTGGGGCATGAAGGGAACCGTGCTTCTACATTGTTTGTTCTGTGTCAGCAGTGGCAAAGTGCTTTTTTAAATTGAGGTCCTAGATAGCTAAACTGTGGGAGTAAAAAGCCACTGGTACTCTCTGAGAAAAGCAATGGTTCTGTGGGAATGGTTAGTAGGGAGAGGAAAAGAGGGGCAGTCCTGGGAAAAGAAATGTTTAGTGTTAAAGGCAAATGGGATGTAAGTGCATGAAGATGTTTAGACTGCTAAATGCATTTAATATACTGTGCACCCAAAAATGCTTCAGTCCTGAGAGCATCATTATACAGTGATCAACTCAGTTTCCTAGAATAGTAGAGTCATAGAGTGGGAAGAGACCTTTTTGACTTTGCTGAGCTTGTGTTTCTAAACTGCAGTTAACTAGTACAAGACACCCTACCACCTCTCCAGGCAAATGGTTCAATTGTCAAAACACTCTTACCATCAAGACCTTCCTTCCAAAATTTAATCAAAATCTGCTGTCCTGTAATTTCAAACCATTACACTTGATCCTACTCTCTGGGGCAGCAAAGAACAAGCTTGCATCTTTGTCTCTGTGAAAGCCCAAGAAAGATTTAAGGACTGCAACCATGTCACCCCTCAGTCTTATCATCATCACCACACTGAATATGCCCAACCCACTCAACATTTGCTCATACGTTTTGTTCTCCTTAAGGTACCTTATCTTTGTTGCCCTTCTCTGAACCTGCTTGTGAGTCTTCATTATTTCCAACTTATGGCAACCCAAAGGGGAAACCTATGATATGGTCTCTTGGCAAGTTTCCTCTGAGGAGGTTTGCCATTGTGTTACCCTAAGACCAGAGCCCAATCACCCTTCATATTTAATATCAAGTTAATATTAAAAGAGATGCTGGGGTGGGTGACCTAGGAATGACCCCACTGTTATTCCAAGGAAATGGAAAACCGATTAGTGCTAGGAAGGGAGGAAAGAAGGCACCCACCATGATGACATCTCCCAAGGCATCAGCCTCATCCATTTTGTCTTTAGAGGGTTGCAATGGGTTTTGGCTAAGGGAGGTGATTGTTTGTGATCTCATAGGGCAGGGATGTTCTGGCAAGGAAGGAAAATCCCTTTGTCTGAAGTGTTCACACCAATCACCCAACTATCCACTTCTACTCCGGACCATTATTTCCCTCCTGGAAAGCCATTTATCAAGAATTGAATTCTTTCATGTCTTGATTTCTGCCCCAAGAAAATATAGGAGTAAAACAGTAGGTCTCGGGTCTAGTATAAAGCAGACAGGGATGCTGTCAATTAGACTAGATTAGACTCCTCAATATGCTTGCCATCCCACATGCATCAGAGGCTATTGAGTTCTTTCTGTTCTGGACTCCCATTGATTGGAAAAATGATCCACAGTTGGTAACCTATAACTGTGAGCAAGGCTTCCACTGTTCCACTTCTCCCACATTTGCTTCCTAGCTCTTGTATGCATGCTTGAGTGTATATGTTGTGTGTGCGTGTGTGGATTATTCCCCTAATAAAAAATTGGATAAACCCATTTGAATTTGCCTCTGGAGTTCTTTGTAATTTAGACCTGGTATAGTTTGGTGGGTCCCCAAGATAATATAGTATAAAATTCCCTTATACTATATTATTTTCTGAAGGCTGAGTGTTTGGTACAGTCATGGTGGCCACATGACCACTGGAGCTGTCTTCAGACAATACTGGCTTTTCAGTTTAGGAATGGTGATGAGCACTGCCCACTACAGTCGGTTATGACTAGATGTTCATGTAAAGTGACTACCTTTACCTTTTAAGGCTGGGAGACTGTGACTTGCCTAAGGTTACCCAATGACTGAGCTAGCATTTGAACCCCATTCTCCAGAGTCTTTGTCTAATGGTCAGATCACTACACCATGCTGGCTCTTGCCTCTATCTTTGTCTATATCCTTCCTAAAATGAGGTGCCCAAAACTTGATGCAGGACTCCTGATGGGAACTGATTAGGGTAGAGTATAGTGGGATTCTTACTTTCCTTGTCGTAGAAAATATGGGCCTATTAATGCAGGCTAAAATATAAATAAATAATAATAAAATAAAAACTTTATTTATATACCACCCTTCCAAAGATCAGGGCGGTGTACATATACACGGATGAAAACATATACACAAGTTAAAACATTGGATCAGAATAATGATTTAACAATTTCGGCCCAAGAATAACAGTGTTCCGATCCAAGTCATGAAGAGGGAAGGGTAGCAACCGGGGGGGGGGGGATAATCAGGGGTAGGCCTGGTTGAACAAATATGTTTTTAACCCCTTCTTAAACTGGGTAAGGGAGGCAGCCAGGTGGAGCTCCGTGGGCAACGAGTTCCAGAGGCCCGGGGCCGCGATAGAAAACGCCCTCTTTCTAGTGGTTGCCAATCTGGCCTCTGGAACTTTAAGTAGTTGCTGCCCAGAAGATCTAAGTGTGCGGGGTGGATTATGTGGGGAGAGACGGTCCTTCAGGTACTCTGGGCCCAAGCCATTTAGGGCTTTATAGGTAATAACCAGCACTTTGTACTGAGCCCGGAAGCAAATAGGCAGCCAATGGAGATCTTTTAATACCGATGTTATATGGCAGGTCCTGGAGGCTCCAGTGACCAGCCGTGCTGCCATGTTCTGCACTAATTGTAGCTTCTGAGTGTGATACAAAGGCTGCCCCATGTAGAGCACATTGCAAAAATCCAATCGAGAGGTTACCAGAGCATGTACTACAGTTTCAAGGTCCCTCCGGTCCAGGTAGGGGCGCAGCTGGCATAACAGCCGAAGCTGAAAACAGGTGCTCCTGACCGTCGCATCCACCTGAGAAGTGAGATGGAGCGACGAATCAAGGAGCACCCCCAAGCCGCGTACAGTGTCCTTTACGGGAAGCGTGAGCCCGCTCAGAACAGGTGGAACCACCTCCATCCCTGGGCCGGGGGAACCTATCACGAGTACTTCCGTTTTCTCTGGATTCAGGCTGAGTCTGTTTTCCCTCATCCAGTCCATTACCAATTCCAGACAGGCCACGAGAGGAGCGACGTCGTCCCTGGTCACTGCATCAGTTGGAGACATAGAGAAAACTATTTGGGTGTCATTAGCGTACTGATAACCCCGCGCCCCATGCCTCCGGATGATATCTCCCAGCGGTTTCATGTAAATGTTGAAAAGCATGGGGGACAGAATAGCTTCTTGAGGGACCCCAGATTTAAAATATCCTTTGCCTCCTTTGCTGCTTCATCACACTGCTGGGTCATGTTCAATTTATAACCAAATATAATCCCAAGGTGCTTTTCACATGTACTTCTGCTTAACCAAGTTTGGCTTTTGTGGCCTCAGTGCAGAATTTTGTGTTTATCTCTGTTGAATTTCATTCTATTAGTTTCAGTCCAATTTTCTAATAGAATTAAATCTGTACAATGATTAATAGAACAATGAATAATTAACAAATACATATAGCAGGAATGATTAATAGAATTAATACTGTTTTCTATTACAGTGGGCCCTTCCCTTATGTGGGGCATCCGTTCTTGACACACACACACCCGCATAAGGAAAATACCGCATATGTTGGAGCCCCATTGAAAACAATGGAGCTCATGCATATGGTGCTGTGCAGTGCACATCCCATGGGCATGAGTACCATTGCCTCTTCTGGTGTACAGGTTCAGTATAAGCTGAAAGCTGTGTATGGCATGCCCGCATATGATGCGGGCACACTCTAGTTTTCTAATTTCTAAACATGGCTACAAGTAATGAACCTCTATTTTTCCATAAGTTCCCTTTCCACCTTAAAATATTGGCAAGCTACCTTACTGTGAGAATGCCCATAGTAATTGTAAAGTACTTTGAATACATAAATATGCTCACATGTGAAGTCTTCCTTTGGTACACCATACAAATTCAAGGCCAAAAATAGATACATGTTTCTTTACCATTTGAAGCAAATATATGTGGTCATCAGTAATTTTTTGGGTGGGTCGATGGGTGGGGCTTCAGGAGAGGATTGTTACATATCCTTTAAAAATACAGCACCAGATCGAGACCAGGGCCAGGAACGTACTGAAGCAGAAAGTCTTGCTGGCTTAATAATGTGAGAGTGCCATTGCTTGTAGGTGCATGTATGGTGATCCCCACTTGCTAGACCTGGACTTTGCTCATAAAATGAGGCACGGCATTCTGCATCATTCTGCATTCTTAGATACATCATTAAGTAAGTGGTGGAAATTCAAAACTGCTTGTATTACAGCTCAATGCACAATCCACTTTACTCAATAGGAACTTGACTCAACAGGCTCTTCTTTTCCAGTCCTTCACTGCAAATGAATTATGTACAGCATATGCTCTCTCTTCCCTGATTCTAAAGGAAAGGGGCAACTGAAGCCTGGTTTGTGTTTAGTAGGACAATACATAGTTAATTCACTGTGTCTCACTGCAACATACTATACTCAAGAATTGCCACACTTCATAGTTTGAGCTAAAGTTTCATAGGCGTACCACCTTCTTGAGAGTCTGAAGTTGAAGGACTGGATCTTGATGAGATCAGACAAAACTATGGAAACAGTTTTGTTTCCTGCTTTTCCAAGCATTTGGTGTTAGTCAACCTCTATTAGCATCTCACGTATCACCAGTTGCCCTTCAAGATAACTCCACCACAGGCTCTATGTTGTCACTCTCCAGATTTCATCTCTACAGTTTCTCAGGATCTGATTTGTCAAGGGTACTGAAAGCTATATTAGGTCCTTTTCTGAATGAAAAAGATTATCTGTATCCATTTCAAGATTAGCTTCAGACTTGCTTTTGGTTGCAGAATTCAGGAGCAGAGGGAATGGAACATTGTGGGATTCCTAATTCTTTGAGTCTAAGTAGTGCCACTTCCTGTAACCATGTTATTGTGATGGTGGTGATAATGATGATTTCAAACCATTCCACAACCACCTGTCTTTCTTTTTAAAGACTGTGTTCAGTTTATGGGACAGGGCTGTTTTTGTGATTCCTCAAGCTCTCTTACCAGATTAAAAAAAACTACAATCCCCCCGCCTCTAATTTTTCTCTCAACTTTTTTGCACCAAAATGCCCTCTAGGACATTTTCACTATACTTCTCCCCACCAGGCCATTTTGGATATAATAATCATGTTTCTTTTTTCTGTAACCACTTGGAGGGGAATGTGTGAAGAGAAGAAAAGTGTCCCAATTTTCTCATATGAAAGGGCTGGGAGGCCCCGGTATGGTGGACTGTGTTTGCCTTGTTGGGTTTACAAGCTGTGCAAGGTTTATTTTATAGGAACTAGCTTGGCTACAAGAACTTAGATACTGAAACATATGAAGAGTATCTTCAGCTGGGGAAGTACATTCATCCCGCTGGATTCACTGCTTTGGGATTCATAGATTTGATCATTCTCAAGTCCCTAACTGTGCGTTGGCACTCCTCCCTCTCCGTCCCTCCCAGGCTTGTCCCCTATGAGTGAGGGAAAAGCTGAGGATGGAGGGAACAGCCAGGAGAGTGCGTGCACACAGCTAGGACATGGGAATAATCCCTTCCAGCACCTCAAACAGCTTTCTAGAGCTGTTTGAGACTTTGGAAGGAAATGCACACATGCACTATTCCCCCCCCCCCAATTATTCACGAATTTTTCAGATTTGTGAGGGGGCTTCTGCCCCTAATTCCCACGAATACAGAGGGAATATTGTACTTGGGAATAATGAATGAAAGATTAAATGGACTAAGGACTTGTCTGCACAGGCCAAAAAGCACCCTTTGACCTTGTTTTGTCTTTGTCCCGTTTAGACAATGCATTGCCCTGCTCCCGGTTCTGTTGTGAGTAGTACAGATGCTGTCTGTCATTTTTAGCAACAGACCTGGGGTATAACACTATTAATACACATTAAAATAATTTACTTCTTACCTCCATTTCTGCACTGGGATGACTGTCTGCGCAAGTGTCCCATTGAGCTACATATGCCACTGTCACCAGTTGCTTGCTGTGAAGTGAGAATGAAATTAATGGCCTGTGGCAACAGTGGGCAGGCTGACCAGCTCAGTGGGGCATCAATGCAAAAAGCTGCCCCAGTGCAGAAATAGAAAGCCAGGTAACTGCTCTCAAGGTAGGTCAGAACAGCTTCGAGGCTGGTGTACTCTGGGCTGCTCTGAGTGCAACGAGGCCTAAGATTGCCTAACTCTATCCTACATCTTCAAGCTCCTCAAAATGTGCTTGAAGGACCACATACTATATATAAAGATCAGTTTTTAGTCTCTCCAGCTAAAAGGATCTCAGCTAGCAGACAAGATGTCTGCCCAAGGCCTTGAATGACCACAGGCAGTTGGAGAACACAGCGTTGGGCTAAGAGGGCTTATAAATAGAAGGCAATTTCAATCATTGATAATGCACTGAGGAAGTACATTCCTGTTTCGGACTCTCTTAGGCTAATCATGTTTACTGTTTTTCTTTCTTTCTCCCTCCCTCCACACTCTCTGTTTTGTTCTTTTTTGCTGTGTGTAGAAGAATGTTTCCTGCAATGAGAGTGAAGATTACAGGACTGGATCCTCACCAGCAGTATTATATTGCAATGGACATAGTGCCTGTGGATAACAAGAGGTACAGGTAAGGACAGCTAAAGAATAAAAATGTTCTTAAAGCACTCCAATGAGAACAAGAGTGATGGAGAGACACATTCTTCACTAGTTGTTGCTATGTGCCATCAGTTGGTTTTAACTTATGGTGACCCTATGAATAAGAGACCTCTAAGTGACCCTGCTATTCACAGACCTGCTTAGATCTTACAAACTCAGGCCCATGGCTTTCATGACTGAGTCCATTCAATTGTCACGAGGTCTTCTTCTTTTCCTCCTGCCTTTATTACTGTATGTATAAGTTGATCTCATGTATAAGTCGAGGTCAAGTTTTGGGCCAAAGTTATAGATTTTTGTATAACCAATGTATAAGTTGAGAGTAAAACTTTGAGGCTCCTCGGGTCCATGGTGGCTCTTCAGTGTTTCCCTGACATCAGACAGAGATTGTTTCTCTGCTGCAGCAAGGAAGCACCAAAGAACCCTGGCCGCAGCCATTTTTTTCTTGGAGAGGGATTAAACAGTCACAGGTGCCCTCTGCCCCTTCAATCCTGGTATGAAACTTATTTTTACAGTACACTCTCCCCAGAATGGAAGCTTTTTACTGCTGGCCTGTCCACAGTTGTCTGTGGTGGCTGGCTTGTCTTCTCACAGAGGGTGAGGAGAAGGCAGGGGTGAAGAGTCAGTTGGGGGAGAGCCAAACATAAAAGGAGCTAAGACAGGGAGGGAGAGAAAGTGTGTGTGCGTGCGTGTGTGCATGTGTGTATGCATGCTGGTCTAGGGAAAGTGGGAAGGAAGGTATGTGTGTGTTTGTGACTGGATCAGATGTTGCTCCCATAGAAATTAAAAAATGCCCTGCACTCTCTCTGCTTCCAACCGCCCATTCCAAGGTATGAAGGGAAAGTAGGAGAGGAAGGTGTGTGTGTGTGTGTATGTGTGTGTGTGTATATATGTGTGTGTGTGTGTGTGTGTGTGTGTATATATATATATAACTGAATGAGCTTCCATCACCAGCATTACCATACTGACCTGTAAATAAGTTGACCCAGGATTTTGGGGTCCATTTTTGGGCATAAATTTCTCAACTTATAGATAGGTATATACAGTAAGCATTATTATCTTTTCCAGTGAGTCAGGCTGACTCATGGTATGCCAAAAGTAAAGTGAAATTAAACTTAGGCTAGAATTCTGTTGATGCACTTTGTTGTTCTTGTGTGCCTTCAAGTCATTTTTGACTTATGGTGACTGTAAGGCCTAAATGATGGGGTTTTCTTGGCAAGATTTGTTCAGAGGAGGTTTGCCATTGCCTTCCCCTGAAGCTGAGAACTTGCCCAAGATTGCCCAGTGGGTTTCATGGCTGAGCTGGGATTCAAACCCTGGTCTCCAGAGTTATTGTCCAGTACTCAAACCACTATGCAACACTATGTAAAGACAGCTGCATGCCTGACACACTTTCTCAGAAGTTGCATGTGTGCAGTCTCTGGTGGTGCCAATAATATTACAGACAGACAAGCACACACACATACACACACACACACACACAGCCTTCTCTCCCTCATTATAGCACTGAGAGAACAATGCCAAGCCCATCTGCTTAGCAGAAAGCGGGGGAAAGAATGGCAAACAATTCAGAGATAACAGGGCTCTTAGACTGATAATACATACAGGATACAGCTGTTGTACCATACCAGTACTTTGGGCTTTCCAGTAGTGTTCCAAAAGTTTATTTTTGCTATGGTAAAAAGGGCCATAGAATACCTCAAGAATATATCTGTCTACACTGTTAAATGAACAGCTTTGAAGAGGTCTGATAGCCTTGCTTTGATGCCCTTTAGATAGATATCATTGCCCTTCTCCAATAGATGGATGCCATTTCACTAGAGCTTGATTAGCACATGGGATGGGGCTGGAATTGCACATATGAGTAGTACCACTTTTAACATACTGTAGGTCCAGTTTCCTCCCTATCAAAGTTAGGCACAGTTGATGCCCAACATCGTGGCAACATAGGTCCTTTAATCAAAAGTAACATTGTGAACCAGAAAACCCAGAAATGTGCAGTGTTTCTGAGCAACACAGAAATTTGTTAAAACTTTTAAAACTCTTCCATGACAGGGCATATCTGAAGACTTTAGCTGCTGCTTTGGGATAGACAAAGAAGTAGTCCACTTGCTCCTGTAGAGAGCTGCCAGATGCCTCCCCAGCCAGGCAGTTCAGTTGGTTTTGTATGAGCTTGTTTGGATTACTGAATGTCAGCTTCTTTGCTAGAAATGCTTCTGAGGTCATTCAGAGATCCTGTCCAGACTGGCTGGTCTGCTCCTTCTGTATTTAACCAACATCTCACGGATGTCAGCCAAGTTGGTGCATCTGTGCCAACCTAGGTGAACATGGGAGTCATGTGGTGATGTGGGGCAGTTGATCTAATGGCTCTACTTTAATTCAATGGACTCTAAAAACATAGGAGCCAATATGGAAACTGCACTAAGAAGTATTAGGGATGAAATCATGGATGTCATGTTGTAAACTAAAAAGCATAAGGCATCTGCAGGTGCAGACTGCAACAGAGGAGTCATCTGCAAGTAATGAAATATTCCCTGGTATATCTAAAAGCTTTCATCTGTGGATTAGTTGGGCTAACCAATTAGTCTGCACCATCTGCAGTTTTCTAGGGACAGTAATTGAAAAAGAGGATTAATAGAGATGCAAAAGTGGGGAAGTGGTTCCAGGTATCATCTGGTTTAGATTAAAGATAAAGCGCAGTTTCCTTCCTGCACATATAATCTGAAAGTCTGAATGCTGTTTGCTGAGTGCAGAAGAAAAGAAGGGAAGAAAGGAAGAGGAAAAAAAATATCAGGGGACATGTTTACTTGTGTGTACATGTGCATATACTTTGAGTAGCAAAGCCTTTCTCCTCCCACCCTTCTGTCTCACAGGTATGTGTACCACAGCTCCAAGTGGATGGTAGCTGGCAACGCTGACTCTCCAGTGCCTCCAAGGGTTTACATTCATCCCGACTCACTGGCATCTGGAGACACCTGGATGCGACAAGTGGTCAGTTTTGATAAACTCAAACTGACTAACAATGAGCTAGATGACCAAGGCCATGTAAGTCAGAAACTAGTTTGTCCCACTTGTCTTTCACTGTAGTCCTGTCACAGTCAGCTCTCAACACTACCTACTAGGGTGCAATAATAATTTACCTAATGCCCATAGTATCCTCTCATTGCCAAGCACCATAGCTTTTATGATGACTCTTCTTCCTGCTTAAACATCTGTTCTCTGATATTTTTTTTCATTTATATGGATGTTTTTTCTACAAATTGGAACAGAACCCCACCAGCATCGAGTGACAGTGTGTTACTGGCCCAAATATTTTTTTTAAATGATTTTTTTCAGGTTTCAGGGCTGGTTTGTGAAAATTGCACAAAGGGTTTATTTTGTTTTTGTGTTTGGCTTTTTGAACCAAGTATAGTATTTTGTACAAAACAATTTTGGGGTGCAAAATACAAGGCTTTGCACGAATCCAGTTGTTTTTGTGTGTACAAATAATGTAAGATATTTCATTGCTACTGCTGCTGATGTAAATAGTTGATGGGCTTTTTGTTTTGGGCCAGGATGAAAAATCTCATGTCAGCTGCATATTTTTAGTGTGGTGTCTTGATGTGTCTTTCTCATAGTACACGGGGGGAAAAACACTGTGAATATTCCTTTTTCTTAGCTAGGACAAACTTGGTCCACAATACAGACAGCAATTTCTGCCATTGTCTATACCCCCACCCTCCCGAAGCATGTTGCTTCACTTTCCTGCATGGCAAAGCCAGTCTTCTTATCCAGGTGATGATCAGCCATGGTGGGGCAATAGCCTCCCCTCTTTCTGTCTCTTTCTACATCTCCATTATGCATCTGACTGCTCACCAACAGTGTTTTTCATGGCTTGGTACCTGCTGTCTATTCCAGCCAGCAGAGACCCATTTGACTTAGGGTTGCCATATTCCAGTCCCTCATATTATACAGTGCACCCTTGCTATCCATGGGGGAATCTGTTCCAGACCTCACTTCTGCAGATAGCAAAAAAAATGTGGGACTTTAAGTCCCGTTCTTGTCAATGAGCACACACTCCTGCTCGTGCCACCATGTGCGTGTGCGTCCATTGAAAATGCCAGGATTTGCCGTTTATGGATGGCAAGCCTGTGGTTGGTACAGATGCATTGTAATTATGGATATTATTAATTTGCATTCTGATTATGCAAATTCTACACATTAATCATTGCATTTTTTCTACCATTATGCTTCAGCTCCAATACCAGTACCAAGCAAAGAGTTCATTTTCCTTCTTTTTCCCCCAGCTGGTGTGAAGAGAAAGAATCTTCCAAGCAGCCTCAGTGAGTAAAATTACTCCCTTTACTCTCTTGAGGCTGTTTGGAAGTGAAGTTCCACTGTGGATCTAGCCCTAGGCTCAAGGCCCCAACACAATTGCCACACAACACAAGGCCATCTCTGCTTTCCTCTTTTACTTTCCCACCTTTTGGGCATGTCAGGTAAAGTGGGGAGGAAATAGAAGAATTAGGTGGCAACACACAGTGGCAACTGGAGCATGCAGGGCAGGGTGAGGCTCCCACCATTGCCAGCCTTCTTGCATGGTTTCATGGTTCATTGCCACTGCTACATTTTAACCTATCCCTTGGCCTGCGACAAAGGAAAAATATGGCATTTACTGCTTCAACTGGCTTGGCTAGCTGGGACATCTTTAGTTCCTTAAATCTGGGATTTTCCAGGTTTTCCAAGACAAATGGCAACCCTAATTTGACTGCAATGCATTTTGTCACAGTGGCCTGGATTACAGTTGTAAACCGCTTAGACACTCCTTAGGCGGTATGAAGCGGTATATAAATGAAGCTGTTTGTTTGTTTGGATGCACCCCCATAACCCTCTAGAAAATTTCCCCCTAAGGAACTCCTATTAAAAGGCAGACTTCATTGTGACCCAACATAATCCAAATTAATCTTTTTCTTCTTGTGATTTGCAACAGGAAGACAGTCAGAACATTTTTTATACTTCTCCACATTCTGCAGGTCACCTACATTCCTAACCAGCCCCCTTTAACCATTTTAAAAACTTTGACCTGAGCTTGCATGCTTTGATTCTGATGGCCCTTGTGGTCTCTTCCAACTCCATGATTCTATGATTCCTGACTCACATTAGTCATTCTCAGAGTCTGGACTGAAGCTCTAGCGATGTTGCCTGGAGAGCTTAGAGTCAGTTTTGCCTTTTTAAAAAACTGACTGATTCATTCTTGTAAGTGGAATAGTCTGTAGTGGCTTGCATCAATTTCTAATTTTTATTGCTATAAGAAAGAAACTATGTGTGTGTGTGTGGGTTTTACACAACAGTTAGTGAGATGCTCGATTGGAAAAATGTGAATCTTTTGCATTTCTGATACAGCCCTTGTTCTGGTAAATTAAATTGCTAAAATATGTTTTGATAGGTCACTGTTTGGCAACATAAATTGCAGGAATGGAACACTGATCTAGATTAGTTAAAGAGAGGGGATGAGGGGAAAGGAGAGGGGATGGCTATGCCATGTCCTGTCATGCATAGAACATATGGCCCTCCTCAGGTTTGGATTCCCTATGGTTCCTCTGACATAAAAACACCATCACTAGTGGATCCTGTGTTTGAGCGGGCAGCTGTCAAGACCTGCCTCTTACATAAAAACACCATCACTAGTGGATCCTGTGTTTAAGTGGGCAGCTGTCAAGACCTGCCTTTCCCCTCACAGTTCAATGAATCACCCATCTGTATTTCAAACTTCAAGAACTTTTTCCAGTAACTGTAGGTGTTAGTAGGAAGTCATTTCCACAACCCCTTATTCACCTCTGTCTAAAACTTTGCAAGCTTGTCTATGATTCCCCAAATAAAGCAATATAGATCCATGTAGCATCTTACTTGATCTAATCACTCAGCCCCCTTAAGCACTTTTTGCTCCCCTCTCTACATCTGTTCTTTTGTGAGAAACCGCATCCAACACACATTTGTGCATTTCTGTACCAAACAATTATCATAATTGTAAACCACTTTTAAAGTTCTTTCCCAACACTACACTTCTCATCATCCCCTTTATCCACAATATACACATATTAAACAGTTTTAAACTGATACTGCTTATATGACTACATTAATAACTAATTATCCAGCCATACACATAACTCATGACAGATTTGATCAAATGCTGTCAGCCCCAGAGAAAAACATGAGAAATGGAAAAATCAAGATGCCAGACTTGAATTCAGTGAAGGCTCCAGTATTAGAGGAAAGAGGGACAAAGTGGGGATAAAGAGGATGCCTCCATTCACATATTTGTGTGAAATCAGATTTGTGGCAAGATTGAAAGCAATTTAAAGAGAGTCTAAAAAGCACAATAAATAAAATCTTTAGTGGAGCTTCTTTGTAAAAACAATGCAGTTATATACCATGAGATTTTGGACTGATGATGAGATGGAGATGACTTCTTTGGGAATTAAAGTGAACACAGAAAAAGGGGGCAAAGTATAAGATGCATTTGTCACATGTTTTGCACAGGTGCATCCCAGGTTATGAAAGATGTCTGTTTGTCATTTATTATTTTTCTTTTGTACATAGCTTGCATTTATGGTGCTTTGTTTTTGATTAGTCATTAGAAGGTAAACACTAGCTTAATAAGCCATTTATTGCTGAGTAATTCCTGTTGTAGAAAAGAAAATGGTTTAAACTGCATGTCATATGCATTCTTCTTAACATTTAGTTTGATTGAAAGTTGATCTCTGTCTTTGGAGTTTATCACATGGGAGGAATTTCTCTCAATTTCAAAAGAAATGGAAGTGAGGCAGGTTCGGAATTGAGTAAAATCTCTAGTTCAGCGAATTTACGTGATTGCGTATTGACACTGCATTGCGTTCAGAACCGCCCGAAATTGCCTCTCGGTGCCCGAAATCACGTGTGATAGTTTCTCACACAATCACGCGAAACCCTATGATTGCGTTCGGAAGGACTTCCCTTTGCCCAAAAATGTGTGTGATCAGCTTTCACATAATCACGCAAAACCCCATGATTGCATTCAGATTGCCATTGGATTATACTTCCAATTCCCTTCGTGGGATAAACTCTTTTGTTTGCCTGCTTGTTTTTGGCTGTCTGGTGTTTGACCCATGGTCAACTCTTTCACTTAACATGTCTCTGCTGGCACAGTTACTTTGTCCTTGTCCAATCCCTGACATCTACCAAGTGTGCTCTTCCCATGCACTCTCTCTCCCTCCATATTTTACAAAATATAGTTTGTGTTCCCTATTTCATTTACATAAAGAGGAAGTTTGAAGAGGAACTGTGCAAAATTATGCATTTCCCCAACTCCAGAAAAATGGAGAAAATGTCCAAATGGTGGGGAGAACCAGATAATCTTCCAGTCTGATAACTTTGTCCTTTCTGGAATGGTTTTTGGGAATAAATTTGTAGCAGATGGGCTTGTAGTTGTCCACATTCTCTTTGGGTTTACAAAGTATAGCTAGCTGTTGTGGAACATTCTTAGGTTCATAAAACAGAGCTGATATGATCACAACTTTCCCATTCGAGAGATGGAACTTCTCTTATTTTTACATTGTCAGATGGGCTCTGCCCTGCCTATGGTAGCCACTGACTTTACCTACCTGTTGCTCTAGGTATGCCATTGTATGCCCCACCAACCACCATTGGTTATAATCCCCAGTAGTTTAACATTATTGATGTCATTTTTTCAGTACTCATCTCCCAAATTTTGGGTCTGAATAGTGCAGTTCAAATAATTCTCTTTCTTCTGTTTTGTTTTTAAAAGATAATCCTGCACTCAATGCACAAGTATCAACCCCGTGTCCATGTTATCCGCAAGGACTTTAGCAGCGACCTGGCTCCCACAAAACCAGTTCCCACTGGAGATGGAGTGAAAACCTTCAGCTTTCCAGAGACCGTCTTCACTACAGTCACTGCTTATCAAAATCAACAGGTAGTGACAAAGAGAACTTAGAAACGACATGCTAATTACTCTCTAGATGTTGGTCCTCTGTACAAATACTACCTGTGTTCCCTGAGCCTTTGTTAAAAACATTAATTTGTAAAAATGAACTTAAAAACTGCATGCCTTTCATGGTTTCTTTCTCAAACTACAAACATGGCCATCATTTACTGAAATCAATAGACAATAGATTTCAGTCCAAGAAAAGGAAATGTGTCACAACCTGCATCTGCTGATGAGAATGTAGGAGTATTTTATCTCATGTTCTTTTCACCATCACCACTTTTTGCCTGTAGATGCTGCTGCTGTCTCCAGATGGAGGAGCTTTAGAGCAGAGAGGTTAGTGGGTGAGTTGATGCCACCCTAATCGGTGCCAGTTAGATGCATTTCCTCCATCTCCTGTGACAAATGGCTAGACGGGAGGAACAAGCTTCTGAGCTTATTTGTTCACCACTTTAAACCAGGCTGCATCCACATCACAGAAATAATCCAGTTTGACATCACTTTAACTGCAGTGGCTCCAAACTATGGAATTCTGGGGTTTGTGGTTTGTTGGCAGTGGGAGATGGAGGAAATGCATCTAACTGGCACTTCAATTGAAATTTATTCTCCTGTAACTTCAAACCATTAGATCTGATCCTATTCAGTGGCATTACTAGGGGGTGCTGGGAGTGTTGGCTGCACCAAGTGATATCCCAGAAGGGAGTGTGCATCCCGTAAAGCGGTACACCCAGTGGGAATGGGGCAGCTGCTGGGTGAGTGAGAAGGGGTGCCATGTGCTTTTCTTGCAGCTGCTGGGCAACAGCAGCTGCGCCAGACTCCAAATGGCCCTCCAGAGACTGTGGCACTGTCTCTGCACTGGGGTCAAGCCAGGCCCAAAGAGACCTCCATCCCTTGCTGCTCCCCAACACCAGGTGACCCCAATCCCAGGAACACCATTGATCCTGCCCCCTGGAGCAGCAGAGAACAGGCTTGCCCTCTCCTCTCTGTGACAGCCTCTGAAGAATTTAAGGAGTAAAGTCATGTCATCTCCCAGCCTTCTCTTCACCAAGCTGAACATGCCCAGTTCCTTTAACATTTCCTCCTATGTTTTTTCCCCATATCTCATATCCCACTCATTGCCCTTCTCTGAATGTGTTCCTGCTTGTCTCTATCTTAAAACGAGATGCCCAGAACTGAATGCAGGACTCCAGATGAGGCTTGACCAGCACAGAATATCATGGAATTATTACTTCCCTTGACTTGGAAACTTTGCTTCCGTTAATACAGGCAACTCAGTAGCCTAACTTTAAGCTAGAGGCCCCAAACTAGCCATTGTCACACTCTCCAGTTCTCTCTGTTCTTCAGGATCACCCTCACATGCTTTCCACCCCTTCTTCTCAGTCCATACTGTCCAGTACACAATACCTCAATTGACTTTCAATGATAATATAGAAGTTATCGATTTCTTCTGATATGTTTAAAATCACAGAATCCTTTGGATGGAACTACAAGGGCCAGCTAGTCCATTGCACTAGTAAAGCACTCTTGAAAGTTGCCTATCCAATCTCTGTTTAACAGTACAGAGGTCTTACTGGAGTGTGTCCAGTATAAAACACACCAACGGTTGCCAAAGGTGGAAAATGTGGCAGATTGACCTTACAGGAAGGTCAATCCCATTCTGATATCTTTATTTTGTTGTTGTGTGCCTCCAAGTCATTTTTGGCTTATGGTGACACTAAGGCAAACCTATCATTGTGTTTTCCTGACAAGTTTCTTAGAGGGGATTTGCCATTGCCATATTCTGAGGCTGAGAGAGTGTGACTTGCCCAAGGTCACCCAGTGGGATTTTATGCTTGAGCAGCAAATGCTTGAACAGCAAATTGAACCCTGATCTCCAGAGTCGTAATCCAACACTCAAACCACTGTGCCACACACTCTCTCAGATATCCTAGACTGAGACCTAATCTTGATTATCTAGCTGATGACTCCACATTGGATAATACATTTTACTACCAATAATAAAGCTTGATTGAATGATACTACCAATAAGATAATGATAATAATGATGAGTTATATATATTCTAGAGTATCTGCAGTTAGCATGACCATGTCAGAATTTCTAGCACCTTAGAACTGTTAATTAAAAAATTATTAGTTGAAATATTCATATTTTATTAACATTTGGTAAACTGTCAAATGTTTGATATTTGACAAATGAAGGGGCTGGACAAAAAAAGACAATTATGGAGTAATAAAAACTATACCAGATGTTACGGAATAAAATTTATCACAATAGAATTCAAAACCAATTTGCATTCCATTGCAGATCACAAGGCTAAAAATTGACCGAAATCCATTTGCAAAAGGATTCAGGGATTCTGGAAGAAACAGGTAAGATCTTAATCTCCTCTTGCTTGTTTAGATGAACTTTTCTGTCGTACATTATTGTAGCATTGCTTTCCAGCAAGATCCATGCAGAAAATGTACAGAGTTAGAAGTTCAGCATCTAACACCTAGGTGCAACAAATACATTCACTTACAGTCTGCTTTCCATATGCACAGAATTTTTATATGGCTTCAGTATATATATGAGGGACAACATTTTATTATCCGTTGTATTTAATGGGATTTGAGCATCCATGGAGTTGGTATCCACAGAGGATCCTGGAACCTAACCCCAGGGGATGCAAAAGGCCAGTGGCATCACTAGGATAGTGAGGGGGGTGCGGACCACAACAAGTGACACCCTACAGTGGTGTGACACCACTGCTCCTCAAATACCTACTTTTTGGCAGAAATCATAGAATCATAGAGTTGGAAGAGACCACAAGTGCCATCCAGTCCAACCCCCTGCCATGCAGGAACTCCCAATCAAAGCATCCCCGACAGATGGCCATCCGGCCTCTGTTTAAAGACCTCCAAGGAGGGAGACTCCACTACACTCTGAGGGAGTATGTTCCACTGTCGAACAGCCCTTACTGTCGGGAAGTTCCTCCTAATGTTGAGGTGGAATCTCTTTTCCTGCAGTTTGCATCCATTGTTCCGCGTTCTAGTCTCTGGAGAAGCAGAAAACAAGCTTGCTCCCTCCTCAATATGACATGCCTTCAAATATTGAAACAAGGCTATCATATCACCTCTTAACCTTCTCTTCTCCAGGCTAAACATCCCCAGTTCCCTAAGGCAGTCCTATTAGGGCACGATTTCCAGACCCTTCACCATTTTAGTCACCCTTCTTTGGACACACTCCAGTTTCTCCACATCCTGTTTGAATTGTGGTGCCCAGAATTGGACACAGTATTCCAGTGGGGCCTGATCAAAGCAGAGTAGAGTGGCACTATTACTTCCCTTGATCTAGACACTTTACTTCTATTGATGCAGCCTAAAATTGCATTGGCCTTTTTAGCTGCTGCATCATACTGTTGACTCATGTTCAACTTATGGTATACTTGGACTCCTAGATCTCTTTCGCATGTACTTTCATTCAGCCAGGTATCCCCATCCTATATCTGTGCATTTCATTTTTCTGCCCTAAGAGCAGTACCTTACATTTCTCTGTGTTGAATTTCATTTTGTTAGCTTTGGCCCAGCTTTCTAGTCTATTCAGGTCATTTTGAATTTTGATCCTGTCCTTTGGGGTATTAGCTACTCCTCCTAGTTTAGTGTCATCTGCAAATTCGATGAGTATGCCCCCAATTCTGTCATCCAAGTCATTGATAAAGATGTTGAATAGCACTGGGCCCAGGACAGAACCCTGTGGGACCCCACTGGTCACTCCTCTCCAGGATGAAAAGGAACAATTGTTGAGAACCCTTTGAGTTCAGCCGGTCAAACAATTTCAAATCCATGTAACAGTTACCTTGTCTAGCCCACATTTTACAAGCTTGTTCGCAAGAATGCCATGGGGAAGTTTGTCAAAGGCCTTTCAGAAATCAAGATATACTACATCCACAACATTCCCTTCATCTACCAAGATGGTAATTTTATATATTAAAAAAGAGATCAGGTTTGTCTGGCATGACTTATTTCTCTGAAACCCATGTTGACTTTTTGGATTATGGCATTGCCTTCTAGATGTTCACAGACTTCCTGTTTAATGATGTGCTCTAATATCTTTCCTGGTATTGATGTCAGACTAACTGGACGATAATTGTTGGGATCCTCTTTTTTTCCCTTTTTGAAGACAATGTTTGCCCTCCTCCAGTCTGCTGGCATTTCTCCTGTTCTCCAGGATTTCTCAAAGATTATTGTCAATGGTTTTGATATTACATTTGTCAGTTCTTTTAGTACCCTTGGATGTAGTTCATCTGGTCCTGGAAATGGGCTATGGCACCCATCTGCTTCCCTTTAAAATTCTTTAAGAAAAGGTGAGACTAGGGTAAAGCTCAGTGGGAAGAGAAAGAAGAGGCTCCAGAATATTTAAAAATTCAAATATCAAAACTTTAATTTTTTAAAAAATTAATTTTTTAAAATTCTTTTTAATTTTAAAAAAATCACATTTTAACCAAATCTTCATTATACATATGTAAATATATTCAGGTTGTATATGATATTGTAATTTGAAGATATAATTTTACTCTTGGTAGTTGTTTATGTCACAACTGTTAGCATTACACTCACTGCTACATGGGAATTACGATTTACGAGTAACATTTAATGCAAAAAAGGATTGCCAAGGATTCTTTGTGGTGTGAAATGGGAGGAGGTCAATGTGTGTGGGGGTGACACCATGGGTTACCACAGTGGGTGACACCAACCCTAGGGATGCCACTGCCAAGGGCCCAATGTATTTGTTTTCAAAACGTATACTGTATCTATCACTGATTCTCATGGTGGCTTATGAGAAACTAGTAATACAACAGCAACAACATCTCAAAACACAGCATCATTCACCAGCAATCCTTATTCATTGGTGGTCCATTGTACTGCTGCCTTCAGATCTGTCGTGAAGTAAAGAAAACTAATGAACAGAGGTCTCAGGACTGATGTTGTAATTTCAAGCATTTTACTTTCTCTGGGAAAAAAGGACTAAGGCAGTTGTTTGTACTAAAGTGGTAACCATATATTTAATACCTTGTGTGGAGATGGCTATATGATGAGCATGGTCTGTGGCCATGTGCTGAGGTGGCTGAGCTCAGGCACAGCTGAAAAAAGACTTGGGGGGGGGGGGCAAGGTCTGTCTGGTGCAATTGGACCTTTTCCTCCAAAGGACTGGAAGTCATGGAAACTTGTGGCTCATTAACATTGAGAAAGGCAGGAAATTGCTGCAGCACTGTGGCTATGAAGAACTCAGGGCAGTTTTCTGCTGATGTTGAAGGGAACTAAAATCTTTAAGGAATTACACATCAAAGAGAACTACTTGGGGGCTTAAGGAAGAAAAGCCACAGGAAGGAATTAGAGCACAATGAGTAGGAAGGTTTGGGTCCTCTTAATGATGTTTCTGCCATGATTTTATGGTAGGGCTCAGTCAACAATTTGCTGAAATTCTCAGAGGCATCCCTCAAAGAAATCACACGCCACGTACGCTTGTATGGGTAGGTCAAAGTAACAGGCATCTGTAAAACAGACGAAAGTGGTGCTGAAGAGATTCTCTTTGGTATTGTTATTTCCTCATCTGGAAAATCCTTGGTAGTTTTGATGACCACAAACAAAGAATTCTAAACAAATCACAGTTCCCAGGTTTAATGGGACACCATGATTATTCAGCTGCAATGAAAACCACATATCACAAGTAATATGGCATCATTTGGAAAGTAATTTGCAAGAACAATAAATATGGTGAGGCCATCCATAGAGCTGAAAGATTTTACTCCAGGAACCAGAACATCATTTTACAAGTTTTGCTATTGTTTCTTAAAAGTAATTTCCCATGCCATGATGGTAGTGCTTGTAACTGTATGAAAGAGCCAGTGTAGTGTTGTGTAGTAATTTGAAAATTGGCCTATGACTCTGGAGGCCAGGGTTCAAATCCTCACTCAGCCATGGAAACCCACTGGGTGACCTTGGGCAAGTCATGCTCTCTCAGCCTCAGAAGAAGACAAAGGTCTTCTGAACAAATCTTGCCAAGAAAACCCTATGATAGAGTTGTCTTAGGGTTACCGCATGTCAGAACCTACTTGAAGGCGCACAGCAGCAACACATACTCCCTCAGATTTCTGCTCCCACTTCCTCCTTTCCTCTTTTGTCTGTGACAGCTTCAGTATCATGGTTGACAATTTACAGAATAAGCAGGAGATTTTGAGATTATCTTCAACCCACTAATTATGTTTTTGCTAGTATTGTATGTTTTATTCTAGACAGAGACATTTGTGCATGTGTGCATGCCTGCACACACATTTGGAAATAACTACAAGCAATCATTGCATTATCAAGCACTAGGACTGTAACCTGACTCAAATGAGGTCTCATTCTCCTTGAACTTTCAGGTTCATCATCTGGGCATAACCCTGGATTTAGCCTTGAATCCAAAAGACCAGGTTTTGGTAGTGACCAAGAATGTAGTGGTCCACTGCCCATGTCCCTGAAGCTCTTTCATCTGCTTGCTGACTTTGCAAAGGGCTCTGAAATTGCAGTCAGATTTAGGGGCTGTTATTGAGAGTATGTTTTTCCCTTGTTCCTACAGCTTCAGTAGTCTGTTTCCAGGCACAATTCTGTTTATTATTACTTTTGAAGCCCTATATGATGTTGTTGTTGTTGGTAACTGCCCTCAAGTCAGCCTTGACTTACAACAACCGTGTGGATGAGACACTTCTAAGCCCCCTGTCCTCCACCGCTCTGCTCAGGTCCTGCAGGCTCAGAGGTGATATGATAGCCCAGTATCAGCATTTGAAGAGGTTCATATTGAGGATGGAGCAAGCTTGTTTTCTGCTGCTCCAGAGAATAGGAGAGAGAGCAACAGGTGCAAATTATAGGATAAGAGATTCAACCTCAACATTAGGAAGAACTTCTCGAGAGTAAGAACGGTTCGAATGTGGAATATGCTGCTCCTTCAGAGTGTAGAGCAGTCTCCTTTTTTGGAAGCTGTTTTTAAACAGAGACTGGATAGCCATCTGTCAGGTGTGCTTTGATTGTATGTTCCTGCATGGCAGGAGAGGATTTGACTGGGTGACCCTTGAGATCTCTTCTGATTTTATGATTCTATGTTGGGGCAATACAATAGATTGGACTGTTCTGAATTAAGTGCTCAGTTGTATATTTTTACTCTTTAGGATCTTGTCTAGTTCTTTTATGGTTGCAATTCCCATTCCTCGCCTTCTTCTGATTTCTTGACAATAATCCCTGTTCTGATCAATGATGACCCAAGGTATGGGGAATCATTAACTATTTCAGTTTCCTCATCATCTGTATTGAATTTTTGTATCTCCTCTATGGTGATTATTTTTGTTTTCTTAAAATCAACAGCAGGCCTGCCTTGGCATTTTCCTCTTTGACTTTCTTTAGTAATTGTTTAAAGTCCTTGATGTTTTCTGCTAGTATTATGGTGTCATCTGCATATCATAGATTGTTGATATTCCTTCCTCCAATAATCACTCCTCCTTCCTCCATGTCTAGACCAGCTCTGTGTATTATATTTTCTGCATGCAAGTTGAACAGGTAGGGTGATAGAATGAAGCCTTGCCTGATCTCCTTGTCAATTGGGAATCATTCTGTATGTCTATATTCTCTTCTGATCATACCCTTCTGTCCTGAGTATATCAGGGCAAACAAGTACAATGGTACACCCATTTCTTTAAAATCATTCCATAGTTTTTCATAATCTGTACAAAGGCTTTGCTGTAGTCAATGAAATACATGCAGATTTTCTTTTGGAATTCTCTGGTTCTCTTCATTATCCATCACGTTTGCAATGTGGTCCCTAGTGCCTCTTCCTTTCCTGAAATCAGCTTGCATCTTTAGTATTTCTCACTCCATATATGGTAAGAGTCTCTACTGCAAAATTTTAAGGTTGACTTTGCTTGCATGGGAGAGTAATGTTATGGTCCTGTAGTCACTGCACTCTTTTGCATCTCCTTTTTTAGGAATTGGAATTTATATTGATTGTTTCTAATCTGTGGGCCATTGTTTATTTTTCCAGACTTGTTGGCAGATTTTAGTTGGGACTGAAATTAATTCTGTCTTGGTACATTGCAGCAGATCTATTGGTATATCATATGTTCCTGGTGATTTATTTTTCCCATTTGCTTGAGCAATTTTGTTGCTTGGACTTACTTCCCTTTCAAGAATCCTGGGTTCATCTTCATATGGCTCTACTTCCCATGTGTCATTTATCTTTTCTTCTTTTTTATATAGCTCTTCTGTGTATTGCTTCCATCTTTTTTATTACACCTTGGTTGTGTATTATATTCTTCTGATCAAATAGTATCACCATTCTTGGTTTAAAATTCTCTGATTTCCTGGATCTTGTGGAAGAGGTCTCTTGTTCTCCCTATTTTGTTGTTTTGTTTCTGTTTCTTTGCATTGGTTATTATAAGAATTATCTTTATCCTTGTGCACTAATCACTGAGCAATTGCATTCAATATCCTGGTTCTGTTCCTGTCACCCTTTCTTTTGCTTCTTTTCTTTTTTTACAGCTTGCAGTGTTTTGTCTGTCTTCCAACATTTCTTCTGGCTTTTTTTGGGCTACAGTTAGCATCTTTCTGCATTCCTTTTTGACTATATCCCTGGCCTCTGTCCGTAGTTCTACAGGTTGTCTGTCAACTAGAATTAATAATGCAAATCTGCTTTTTCTTTAAATTCTGCTGGGATATTCTTCAGATCATATTTTGGCATGATGACTTATTTTGTGTCTTTCTTCAGCTTTACGCTAACTTTTGATATTAGTAGTTCATGGCATGTGCTGCAGTCTGCACCTAGTCTCATGTTTGCTGCAAGTATAGAGCTTCCGTATGTTCTGTTTCCAAATATAATAAATAAAATTATGTAGTGTATCTGATTTTTGCATTGGCTGTCAGGTGATGTCCATGTATGCAATCTTCTATCTGGCTGTATGAAGAAAGTGTTTGCAATGAATAGATTGTTGGCCTTGCAGAACTCTGTCAGTCACTTTCCTGCTTCACTTCTTGATCCTAGTCCAAACCTTCCTACTGTGTTTGATGTTGTTCTTCCTACTTTTGCATTCTTATTGATTATGATTAGCAAGAAATCCAGTTTTGGTGTGTTATCAGTTTCTACCTGGACTCCTTCATAAAATCTCTGTATTTCTTCTTCCACCTCAAGTTGTTTGCACATAGACTTGAATTACAGTGACACTGATTGGCTTCACTTGCAATCTTATTGACATGACATTGTGCATCTTTGCATTATATCCTTTGACTGATCGTGCTGCATCTTTCCTCACTATTATTGCCACCCCATTTCTTCTTGTATTTTCTTCACCTCATTACTACACTTACTAGTGAACTGATTCAAAATGTCCCATTCCTGTTCTTTTTAGCTCAGTATCCCCTAGTACTGCTGTGTTTATAGGTTTAATTTCCTTCTTAACTGTGTCTACCTTCCTTTGACTCATACTTTTCACATTACATGTTCCTATAACATTTATTGCAGCTTCGGACACTCTTTTAGCTTTTTGAACATGTCTGATGCCTGGTTTCCCTTCTGTTTGAATTCTGTTGTGCCTTTATCACCATCTCTATTTGTGATTCCCTTCTGATCTGCCCTTTTAGCACATCACATTTGTTCTGTTTCTACCCCTTGTGTCATTGTGGATTGTTCCATCACAGGGTTTAGGATGTGAGGGATTCCTGCAAGGGAGTTCACCATTGCCTCCCTATGCACACAGTACTAACTTGTGTTAGCTGTGGTGTCACTGCTGTTGTCTCTAAGAGGGTCTCCACCAGTGTCACCCTCTGCCACCACTGTGCCCAGTAGCTGTCTATGTTTATATCAACATTCATCCCCTTCAGTACTGTCTCCCTCTGTTCCAACTCTCCTCAGCTTCTCTGACCCTCCAAAGCCCCTCTCCCCCACTGATCAATCCCCTGCTGCCACGGTTGCCTCTTCCTTCTTGCTCCATTGTCACATCTCTCTCTGCCCTCGGCAACAATGACATTGGTGGGCCAGGCCAGCCCCTCACTCTGCCCCCTTGCCCTCCTGGCAGTGAGGCAGTAACAAGTGGCCTCTGGCTGACCCAGCTGTGATCACACCGGGACCACAGCGACGGCATGACCTGTTTCCAAAGCCAGCCACCACCTTGTTCCCAAGCCGGCTACTGCCAGGAGCCAGATTATTCCCACTCCTTTTTGATCCGATTCAAAGGACCAGTTTGTAATGATGGAGCAGCTTCTGGCCACTTTGGGGGCATTCATCCTTTGTATGTCATGCCCCCACTGTGGCTGGAAGCCACTTTATTGACATGTGTGTTTTGGGCTTAGGTGGAGAGAACATGAGTTAACAGTATGATGCGGCAGCCAAAAAAGTCAATGTGATTTGAGGGAAGTAATAGTGCCACTCTATTTTGCTTTAGGCCTCATGTGGAACAATCCTGTGTCCTGTTCTGGGCCCCACAATTCAAAAAGGATGTCGACAAGTTGGAGCGAGTCCAGAGGAGGGCAATCAAAATGGTGAAGGGTTTGGAACCATAAAACCCTATGAGAAGCAACTTAGGGAGCTGGGTATGCTTAGCCTGCAGAAGAGAAGGTTAAGAGGTGATATGATAGCCCTGCTTAAGTCTTTGAAGGGCTGTCGTATTGAGGATGGAATAAGCTTGTTTTCTGCAGCTCTAGAGAATAGGACCTGGAACAATGGATTCAAACTAAAAGGAAAGAGATTCCACCTCAACATTAGGAGGAACTACTTGACAGGAAGAGCCATTAAGCAGTGGAACACACTCCTTTGGAGTGTGGTGGAGTCTGCTTCTTTGGAGGTTACTAAATGGAGGCAGGGTGGTCTTGGAACAGATCAAGTCAGAGATCACCTTAGAAACCAAGATGATTAAACTGAGACTGACATACTTTGGCTATATAATGAGAAGGCATGGATCAGTGGAAAAGACAGTGATGCTAGGAAAAGTAGAGGGTAGAAGAAGGAGAGGAGGACTGCATGGCATATGGATGAATTCAATAAGGGCATGGGCTTGCAGGAACTAAGTAGAAAAGTGGAAGATAGACATTCTTGGAGGTGTCTCATCCACAGGGTGGCCATGAGTTGAGATTGACTTGAGGGCAGATAACAACCGCAAAGTATAAATACAATGTACAGTAATACAATACTATAGTACAATATAGATATATAAAAGAAAAGTAAAATATGCAAGAGGAAAATAGAGTATAGAAGAATAAAGAAGAAAGAGAAATAAAGTACAGAGAGTTAATCGCCAATCATCCACCACCCAAGTAAAGTGAAATTCAAGGTTCTGACTTGTAATTATATATATATATATATATATATATATATGTTACTCTTCCACAGACAATGAAAGAGAAAGAGAAGAGAAAAGTTATACTAAACATTCTAAACTTTATATTTCTTATTATATATCTCTTATTAATATTTTCTCTTCCTAAAACATTTTC
This sequence comes from Urosaurus nigricauda, assembly GCA_034509955.1. Lineage (NCBI taxonomy): Eukaryota > Metazoa > Chordata > Lepidosauria > Squamata > Phrynosomatidae > Urosaurus > Urosaurus nigricauda. The sequence goes on from JAOEGL010000002.1 coordinate 126,879,608, forward strand.
TTGTTTATTCCTAGATTAACACCATAAAATGATGTTAACTGGAGAGCCAGTTTCTGCTTCTGATTTAAATTTTCCTATAAATTGTTTTTCTTCTTAACAGACAGAAATGTGAACTGGGTTATTCATAGGAAAAAAATAATTATTGTTGCTTCCTAAGCTCTTGTATTTTTTTACAACAAGAATTTTCTTCATTTAAAATTTTCCTAGGAATAAAATTGACTAGCTCACTATGAAAGGATGCATTTTTTCTTGTCCTTTTACTAAGCCTTTACTTTTAAATATTTGTTTTTCCTTTTTGTGCTAGGGTTAATGAGACCTTTTCTCTTTCATTGTTTCACAGAGTAGAAAATTGCCATTTAAAGCCTGGTTTTTGTCCATTATAAACCTACGGTTTTTATGTGGTCATAAATTCCACCAAATAGCTCCTCCAAGCCCTGCTCAACCCTATAAAACCTGGCTCAATTAATTAGTGCCTCGGGAACACCTTTATAAATGGATGACCCCACAAACGGCCCGTAGATGATGCCTGTGTTGGACGTGAAGCCAAGGGACAAATGGCCCCTCTAGCGAATTAAATCCAGGCAAGCTTTGGCGTTATCTCTTTGAATATTTGGCTTCTGAACAAATGAATGGTTAAAAGCTAATGAGGGTCCAGCATGAATGAAAGAGAGGTAATATTCAGTGAGTAATAGGTAGGCTCAGAGCATGGGAAAGAATTGTAAATGTGCCCTGCAATGTTCACTGAAAATGTAGCACATGGATTTCCATGTACACCTCTCACCATTTGTGGGCAACAGAATGCAAAGTATAGCCAGATTCCCTTGACCCAAACTTTCACACAAACTGTTTGTTGTGATGCTTTTGTTCTATGTGGGTACAGAAATTAATCTAAAGTCCAGAAGAAAAAAGGCAACGTATTTCTGAAGTATTCCTACAATGTAATCCTGCTCCCCTCCATTAAGTGAGAGAAAGCAAGTTCAAGAGACCTATTAACGTGGCCAGAATTGATGAAACAGAGCCTCTTCCAGCTTCTAAGCCCTCATTAATCAAAGCATGAGAAATTAAATTTTGTGACAGCTGAATTAGACCATACAGACTGGGTAGAGGGCACAGAATAGGAAAACTTAATTGAAAGTCGTAGTATATTACATTATTCCAGTCTGGGAACTCAAATATGCAATCATTTCCCTAGTACAACTGGCCCTCCATATCCACGGATTCCTTATCCATGGATTCATCCGTCCATGGTTTGAAAATATTTTTAAAAAATATAAATTCCAAAAAGCAAACCTTGACTTTGCCGTTGTATTTAAAGGGACTTGAGCATCCACAGATTTTGGTATCCGGGGGGTGGTGGTGGTGATGGTGGTGTCTTGGAATCCTGGAACCAAACCTCAGTGGATAACAAGGGACTACTGTACTTCATAGCACCTTATGAAAACTGTTTTTCCATCTAAGTGTCTTAACATATTGAAATCTTTGAAAATCCAAATCTTTGAAGTTAACTATAAAATACATTTGGTAGAGGGAAATGAAATGAAATGGATGCTTGATATAATCAGTAAATAGATGAACTACCTATACTTACAAAAGAGTATCTGTACTCCTTTTCCTGGAGATGTCCTACATTTCAAACTTTTGCTAGGAGGAATTCCAAAATGTCCTACATTTTGATCATGGCTAAGAAACATGAATTTATTAGTGTTTTTAGTTTTTATTTTGAAATGTCCTCTATTTTTCTTGAATGTCCTCTTTTGCAGTTATGACATCTGGTCACCCTGCCCATAGGCAAATAGGCATTCTTTAATAGTCTCTTTTTTGGCCTAGTTTTCAATTAGGTGAAATTGATGTTTTATGCTGGACTGACAATGGCCCACTTTACCAAGGGCTGCCCAGTCAAAGTCTAGTTTCAAGATACTGTGCTACACTAGTGTGTTTTATTCCACTTTGGAGTTTATCATACTTTGGAATTTGGGGGTATTTTTGAATGGAGCCAATTCGAATTCACATAAATTCGCTAGTTTAGTGAATTTACATCAATTCTGATTGCATTCAGACTGTGTTCCAAATGACTTCCCATCGCCCGAAAATGACCCCTCATTTCCCGAAATTGCATGAGATACCCAAATACGCAATTACGCGAAACCCCTTGATTTCGTTCGGATTATACCCCCAAATTCCAAAGTATGATAAACTCCTTTGCCTCCTGTGGCATTCTGGGTTTTTTAGTTAGTGAGGCCTAAGAGCTTTCTGGCTGAAAATGCTGAATGCTCTTCCCTAAATTGCAAATCCCAGCATTCCACAGGTGGCAACTGTAGCAGTAAAAATGGAAAAATAGCACTATAACAGTGTAGTGCAGTACTTTTCAAGACTTATAGGAAGGGAAAAGATGTGCACCTTCACCCTGCCTTCCAAATATCTCGTGGATAGAAACCAGTAGCCATGTGGCTGGGCAGTCAGAGTGTGACCAAGTTATTAAGGGACATATAAAGTCTACATTGTCCAGAGAAACTCTGGAATTTATGTACTGAGCTTAGAAAAGCCCAACAAAGGGGAAAACAAAACAAATGAGCCTACTATCCCCTCCTTTCTCTCTAGCTGTGTTAATTCCGTGGTAACTCCTTCCAAAATTTGAACTCAGTTTGCAATTGAAAGAGAATGAAAGAGGAAAATGGGAGGAAGAGAGAGAAACTGGGACATTTTATAAACGTAGCTGAGAAAGTGGGACGACAGAGGATTACCAGGGATTGTCCCTACTAAATTGGGGCAATGGAAAGGTATGCCCCATGGAGTACCGGTACACAAGCTTGGTAACGTTTTGTGCTCTGCACTAGGCAGTGGCATTTGGAAGAAAAAGTCTGCAAGTGCAGCAGCCATGATGGAAGTCAGATACTGGAAGAATAGTTCCCTCACATTCTGTCTTCTCTCGCCATCCACCTCAGCATTAGGAGAAACTTCCTGACAGTAAGGGCTGTTTGACAGTGGAACACACTCCCTCGGAGTGTAGTGGAGTCTCCCTCCTTGGAGGTCTTTAAGCAGAGGCTGGATGGCCATATGTCGGGGATGGTTTGATTGTGATTTCCTGCATGGCAGGGGGTTGGACTGGATGGCCCTTGTGGTCTCTTTCAACTCTATGATTCTATGATGGACTTGGGAAAATTGTATTCCCTAGCCTAGTATCATGAGAGCATTCCAATCATAGCAGACACCCAGGTCCTTTGGCAACAGTTTTTCATCTTCTCTATGGGTAAATGTATTATGTTTCTGTTTTAAAATATAGTTTTCAAATGCATGACTACATAGAAATAAAGTTATGTCATTTTTACACAAGTCTGTATTCTCTTTTTGTGTAGGTGGGCAATATGTAATTGTCTGTCCCAACTGTATGGCTATAGAATGAAGGTTGGGCTCAGCTTTATGCATAGATTTATTCCACAGAGAAACTATCATTTAAGGATGGTGTGTTACAACAGCTTAACTGTCCCCTTGGATGGTTTTTATATGCAGTAGAGAAAAGCCAATGTGGCATGATGGTTTGAGTGCTGGATTATGACTCTGGAGATCAAGGTTCAATTCCTAACTTGCCATGAAACCCACTGGGTGACCTCACCTTAGGCAAGTCACATGTTCCCAGTGTCAGGGGAAGGCAATGGCAAACCTCCTCTGAACAAATCTTGCTTAGAAAAAAACATGATAGGGGTTGCGTTAGGGTTGGTATATGTTGGAAATGACTTGAAGGTACACAGAAACAACAACAAAGAAGGAACAACCAGTCAATTGAGCCACCAGCAGTCTTCAGTGGCACTCTCATACACTGGTTAGTCATCAAAATAAGACCTTGGGCTTTATGTGAATTACAAGGAAGGATAACTCTAGCATTCATGTGGCTTTGTCCCAAATTTTTGGGTAACATATTAAGGTCCAGTCACAATAAGATTGTCAGGTTTGGGTATTTCCTTCCAGTAAGAACTAGAACAAGGCCAAGGTGCATTTTACTCCAGCATGCAGAGGGATCTTGTAGCACCTTTGAGACTAATTGAAAGAGAGAAACTGGTATGGTAGCATGAGATTTTGCAGACTTGAGCCTACTTTCTCAGATGCATGTTTGGAGTGGAGAATCCAGAGACAGAACTATATAAGCCGTTTGTGTGTGAGAATGTATATTCAAATTCAAAACCTTGTGGGTATGAAGATGAGATGGCAAATCCAGTTTTAATTATGGTTGTTGGGGGACAAACGCAGGAAGAAAGATGTTGCCTACAGCCAAGTAAGGTAGATAACCATATGTATGAGTATTGGAATATAGTGTGGGAAACAGAGAGGAGATCTGATGAACTGGCAAAAGGTGCCTTATGAGGATGGGGTTTAGATGATGTTGAAATGTATGTAGTGTGCCAGGAAACCATTATCTCCATTGACAAAGAATGAAATTTAACTTGAGTTATAATTTGAGAGAAAAGCTTTACAACATGATGTATAGATTGTATGTAACACTGGAAAGATTATCAAAATATTTAAAAATAACTCCAATAAGAGGGACTTTTAACCATATGTGGTACCATTGTGTACCAAATGCCACTGCTTAGTATGGTAAAAATGGTACCACATATGTGGCTGAAGCACCGAAGTATTGCACTCAAATACACTCAGTGCTGGAGGATATTTTTAAAATTAAATTTCATTTCCAACCAATAACTTTTTTGTTGGGAATGTTAACTGGACAAATTGAGAAGAAATATGGAAGAAGTATTATCATTGTGGCTAGAATAGTCTATGCCCAGAAATGGAAGGATGCTGTTGCTCCAACAAAAAAAGTTTGGCCAGTGACTTGAGTCGATTGATTTGGACTTGACTCAGACTCAAGTCATTTCAGTGACTTGAGTTGGATTAGACTCAGCAATAAATGATGCGTTTACTTGGCTCAAATGAAGAGTTGTATATTTTAGCAATCAACAAGTTGGTCCAAATTCATCCAGACAAAGCAAATGCATTAGGCAATGGCCTTGAAGCAAGGGTTGAAGTCTACTCAGCAGGCTTCAGTTGGTTGATCTGGACTTGACTCAGGGATGCCACCTCTTTAACCATTTTTGGGATGACTGAATATAGGACCTACATGTGATAAAATCCCAAGAAATCTAGGGGAATTTAAATTAGTCATTTCTTTGTAAATTTGTTTCAATGTAAATTTCCTGCTGAGCAGACTTCAGCCCTTGCTCCAAGCCTATTGCCTAATGCATTTGCTTTTTCTAGATGAAGTTGGACCAGCATGTCAGTTGCTAAAAAACATACAAGTCTTGAGTCATGTTGAGTAAGTTCATCATTTATTGCTGAGTCTAGTTCAAGCCATCATTGAAATGACTTGAGTCATTTCAGCCTTCTGTCCAGGAGGAATTCCAAAATGTCTTCCATTTTCAGCATGACTAAGAAGCATGAATTTACATGTATATTAGTGTTTTGAGCTTTTATTTGGTAATGTTCTCCATTTTTCTTGAATGTCCTATATTTTGTGGTGTCTTGTTCTCCTTTGCAGTTATGCCATCTGGTCACCTTGTGTGTGTGAGGACATTTCCAAGGAACGTACAAAGGATGTGTGATAGAATTAATGTCTGTGTGAGTGTGAGAGCAAAATAGTTTCACAGTGTGCACGTGTGAGAGAGAATCTGAACATGAGGGAGTTTGAGAATGTGTGTGAATCAGTGTTTGTGAGAAAGGGAAGAGAGACCATGATTTTAGTGTGTGTGTGTGTGTGTGTGTGTGTGTGTAAGAATTAACTGGCTAAGAAGGAAGATGTGGGGAAGAAGATGAGCAAGAAAAACATGCAGCTCTGTGTGTGTGTGTGTGTGTGTGTGTGTGTAAATGCGAGTGAGAAAGAGGTTTGTGTGTGTCGGAAACAAAAAGAAAAGGGAACCTTATGTAGGACCTTTTGAGACTGAAAGAAGTTCCTCTCAGGGGAATGGAGTCAGAGAATTTGTGTGAACAAACCCTGCAAGAGTGAGCATGTGAAAGAAAAAGAGCAAGAGAAACAGTGGGGCGGTACATACTGCCCAAAATGGGTGGTCTGCAGCCGCCCCAAGAAGCGGCGAGATGGGGTCAGAGGCCCCATCCCACCGCTTCTGTAGGCCAGGGAGAAGCGGCAAACTGCCACTTCCCCGCGGCCTGCAAGCAGAGTGCAGCAGGTGCCCTGGGCGCCCATTGCACCCCACAACCGATGGCGCTGCCGAGGGAGAAATGGACTGCTGCTGTGGCCCCTTTTCCCTCGGGGTCTTTGGTGCGGCCGTTTAAAGGCCGCACCAAGGACCAGGTGCAAAAAGGAGGTCTGTTGTGGAGCTCCTTTCGGCGCCGGGGAAAGGGCGCCCTAGGCACCCTCCCACGGCACCATTATGTTAGCCGCGCGCAGTATTATCTAAACGCTGTGCGCACCATGACGTTTTTATGGCGCGCCCATATGGATGCCGCCATTTTAAAATGGCGGCATCCATACATGTTAGGGTAAGGGAGGGTGTGAATGCTGCACCCTCCCTAACCCTAATCTGACCGTACAGACAGCCCTTTTCGCACCGTAATCGCACCGCACAGGTGGCCATATAGCAAAGTACAATACCATCCAAAATCCACAAAACAGTGATACCTTTTTATTGGCCCAACCAAAATACATATGATACATGTTGCAAACTTTTAAAGCTCCACTGGCTTCTTCATCAGATAAAGGCATTAAAAATATACAGGGGAAAGAAAAAAGAAAGAAAGATTGATGATCTTAGACCTAGGCCTGCATTTGGCCCAGATTTTGTGGTTGTTGACCTCAGTTCAGATATTATAGAAAATTATTTATGCAGATGGGTCCTTCCTCCTCCTGGCCCTGTGTATACTGGGAGATCCTTACTGTCCAGAAAATAAACTTTAATCTCTGTTAGCAAGACAAAAAGCTATTGTCTTTGAGATCCAGTTTGTTTGGTTCTGCTGGGATCTCAGATCTTCCGCAACCCTGACACCTCCAATGGTTGACTAAAGGCCTCTTTTTTCACTCCTCATCTCCTTGGACCCCATCCAGCCCCTGTCTTGCTTTCCTGCTTGCCTTATCAGACCAGAGGAGCAGCTTGTCACATGTCTACACCTGAAAGCCATCCATCCATTCACCCATCCCAGGGGAGGGAAGTGGCAGCATAGAGCAACAGCAGCAAGCCCAGGCTCACAGTCTGCTCCAGCAGTTTGAAGGAAGGGGTTTGCTTTCCTCCTTGGCTGGCTGGTCCAGCATGCTGTCCCTTCAGGTGTGGAGCTACAGCGGTTGCTTCTCCTCCAGCTCCAATAGGCCTTAGCTGGAGCCAGGTGCCACTTGCGTCTGCCACAGTTGGGCCATAGTGACCCTGGCTCTCCTTTGACAGACGGAGAAGGTCTGCTGGTTGAGGCTGCAGCAGCAGTGTCCTAGTAGTAGTAGGAGTAGTGTGGTGGTGGTGGCGGCAGCAGCAGCGACTTGGGGTGAGCATTAGCTGAAGCCATGATCCAGCAAGCTTCCCTGCTCTCCTCCTCTTCCTCCTCCTCCTTCTTTTCCTATTCAGGCAGAGGCATCTGTTGCAAATGCCCTCCTGACCTTTCTGTTGTCCTCAATGATAAAAAAGGTTTGGGAAGAGGAGGAGGGGGGTGGGCAAGCCCTCCAAGGGGGGACTTGAGCAACTCTCATGCCCCTCATGGGGGTCCCACCTCACTGTTTGAGACCACTGCCCTACACAAAATCCAAGGTTCTCTCCTTAGAGTATCTCTGCTGCTAATTCTTGCTAATACCACCTGATTATTTCTTAGAAATTAATCATCACAATCGATGGAAATTATTGCATGGAGAAATACTCCCGATATAGATGCAGGATTGAAAACTCAAAATCAGGTTTTTTGGCACTTGCAGGAGGCCAGGTGAGCGCAACCCAGATGTGGCTGGGACCCCATCAACGTTTATTCCATGGCTTTTCAAAAACCAGAGCGTGCCGTTTTTGAAATTCTGCCAGATAAGCACAGCTGGGGTCAGGGCTGCATCCAGGTTGCACTTGCCTGACTGCCAGTGCATGCGATAACACCCAGTTTTGAGTTTCAATCCTGCATCTATATCAGGAGTATTTCTCCATGCGATAATCTCCATAGTTTAGCAGCACACTTCCTTCCTCTACCTTTTGAGTCAAATGAACAAAGGGTGCATGTGTGTGAAATTTATTCTTATTCATATTTTATCCCACCTTTCTCCCAATTTAGGGACTCATTTAGAAGATGAATTTAAATTTATTCCTAGGCCTTGATGGGTTGATGACATTTCTGCTAAGAAGGTAGTTGTGTGAATGAAGGTGCTCTGTGGTAACGTTTTAAAATATTCTTTCTTTTGTATCGTCTCAGTTTCTAAAGTTGAAGGTTAAGATGCCTAGAGTACATAAAACTACTAGTTAGACCTCTAGAGACAGTCTGGTGAAGTAAGTTGCATGTGTATCCCATTAAGAACAATAGAGCTGAAATGCAGTTAAATGTCACATTGTTTTCTGTGTAACTTTTGCTGAATTTACCCTATTGTCTCAAGTCTTGGTGAAAAGCCATGATCTCTGGTCAAAGAAATGGCACTGGCAAAATGGAAAACCTGCTTTATTTACAGTGCTATATAAATAAAGAATAATAATAATAATACCACCATCTTTCATGGTTGCAGCCCCACACAGAGGCCTTTCTCCCATCCGTAGTTTTACTTGGTGAGAGTGATCGGATAGTGTTTTAATTCAAATTATGAGAGAGATTCCACCTAAACATTAGTCAGAGCATTTTGACTGTAGGAACTGTTTGAGAGTTGAATAGACTGCTTCAGAGGGTGGTGGACACTCTTTCTTTGGAGGTTTTTGATGGGAGGTTGGATGCCCATCTTTTTGGAGTGCATAAGCTTTGTGTTCCTGCATGGCCAAAGGGCATTGGACTGGATACCCCTTGTGGTCCCTTCCAAGTACGATTCTATTGACTGCATCTGAGGAACTGTCCTACATGGTGTACAATTGGATATTGAACAGGGCAGGTGGCCTTCCAGATATAGCACTGTCACAAATGGATATGCCTGTTAAGTGAGGGAACAGGCAATTGGAAAGGATAGAGTTGTGGTGAGGTCAGCATCAGTGGACCTAATAGAGGCCCTGGGATGGGGGCAGCTGTAAAGGATGCTGGGTGCTGGCTCTGGCTCTGCTAGAGACAGGCTGGATCCGTACTTAAGTGAAATCCTGTGGTTTCATGAAATGTTGTTGTTGCATACCTCCAAGTCATTTCCAATTTATGGAGACTCTAAGGCGAAGTTATCATGGGGTTTTCTTGGCATGTTTTATCAGAGGGAGTTTGACATTGCCATCCCCTGAGACTGAGAGAAAGTGACTTGTCCAAGGTCACCCAGTGGGTTTCCATGGCTGAGCTGGGAATTGAACCCTGGTCTCCAAAATCACAGTCCAATGCTCAAACTGCTGTGCCACTTTGGCTTTCTGTTTCATGAATATAGCATATTTATCTGTGTGGCTGAGTAACCATGCAGAAAAATGATGACTTATTGGGACTTTGAGATGAGTGACACATTTGATGGCCAGAGAAAAATAATAATTAGATACTGAACCGATATCCCCGCCCCCACCCACCACCACCTCCAAAAACAGGGTGAACTCTGGCAGAAGGTGGGTTATCTTGTGTGTATATTACCATATACATATACCATATTCAGTGCCCCAGATGGGAAAGGCAGACTTGCAGGCCTGTAGCCCTACCCTAGAGACCTTATCAGACAGGAGGAATTTCTCTTTATTGTGAATGGAGCCAATTCGAATTCACGTGAATTCACTAGTTTAGCAAATTCACGTGAATTCCTATTGCATTCAGAATACATTCAGAATGACTTCCCATTACCCAAAAATGACCCCCCTATTGCCCAAAATTGTGTGAGATGTTTTAATTCACAATAATGTGAAACCCCATTATTGCATTCAGATTGCCATTGGATTATACTTCCAATTTCTGATGTCTGATAAGGTTCTAGGAATCATTTTTCTGGGTTTCAGGTCTGTAACTGGCTCTTTTTGACTGTCCTAGTAGGCAACTGTGATGGACTGCACTGGCTTCAACAATTATTGAAAGAAAATGATGTTACGATAAGCAGTTTTACATACAGTATTAATTCTTGTCTGAGAAAGAAAAGTAATTTTAACAAATATGTACAACATTAGTTTAATATTTAAGTCATGTATAAACACTGTAATTTTATAATTTTATAGCTCTTGAAAAAGGATCCCCCAAAAACATGTGGAGCAAGATAAATAAAGCCTTTTCGTATCAGCACAGTTTATCAGCTGTTCTTCTACAACACCAGAGCACATCTCTCCTTCTCAACAATTAAAAGTCCTTGTGAAATACTCTGTGGTGCTATGAGGCTGCTTTATGGAAAAGCAGCCTCTGCTCTTCCTCCCAGCAGCTTAACAGTCAACAAACCTGCTAAATTAGATATTGAAAACAGTCTTTTGGTACACACGCACACACAATTTACGTAAAACATCTATGCCTCCGGAATGGTTTTGGAAAGTTTATGAGTGGAGTCATGTATAGGAAATGTTTTGAGCTGCAAGTACTTGTCCTCTGAACCAAAGGACTCCCTCAAGAGGCTCCAGGGACCTCACAGTTTCAGAAACTGAACCCAAGCCCATCCTCAAATTCAATGAACCATAAGTAGTCTGACAAGAGGAAATAAAGCAAAAGTGAGATGAGTGAGAAAGTTAATCAAGCTCTCCCAGTTACTCAATGCTGCTCCTGCTGCTGCTTTTCCCCTACTCTTCTTTAGCTTCATGGTCCATATTTCAGGATGTCAACCTGAGCCCTGAGTTCAGTTTCCAGTCCTTCCACAGGCCTTGTTGTGACCTCTGGTATCGCCCCCCCCCCCTCGCTTTGTATGTGCTGCTTAATTTATTGGTCTGCCTCCCAGGGGTAGCCTGGGTTCAGCTCCATTACATCTGTGGCAGATTCACATCTGCACAGCTTGGAAAAATCAGCTTTCTGATCAAAGAAGCACTGCAGAATTAATCTCTAAAACTTTTCACCGCAAAAGACTGAATGGTTTAGGGAGCCAAGAAAAGAATGTTCAGGAGAAAAAATGTGGAAACATCTATTGTACCATTAAATATTTGGGCCATAAAAACACGCAGAATTTTTGCACAACATATGAATTAATAATGGCTGTCAAAATGACTCTCAGGTTGCATTCATTTGTTCAGAGAGATCTACCAGCTCACTGATATTTTTGCTCTTTCCTCCCCCACCCTGCTTCATTTTACAGAACTGGGCTGGAGGCCATTATGGAAACCTATGCATTCTGGAGGCCCCCTGTGCGCACCCTCACCTTTGAAGATTTCACCACCATGCAAAAACAGCAAGGTGAGCCATTTTATAATGGGCACCAGGATGGTGGCAATGAAAGAACAGCAGAACTTTATAACAGGCATATGGTCACCAGCTGAATTCCTTGTCCTCCTTAGACACTTGACAGCTGGGCAAAGATAGAAAATAGAAAAGTACTATGCAGCTGGTTCGTATTGGGCTACCTCCCCTATAGGAAGGGAAGGGCTGTCCTCAATTTTATTGAATGTCCTACATTTTGCAGTGCCTTGTCCTCCTTTGTGGTTAGGGTATCTGGTCACCCTGGGTGAAGAGGCATCATCTTCCTGAAATGCTTCCTTTTCCTGAAAATGGAGAGGACCACCAAGTCAGAGAGGACCATCAAGATATGGAGCTGATTCAGCATAAGGGGGCTTCATGTTTTCTTATGAGGAAGGACAACTAATAAATTAGTGATAAAAAGATGGTAGATTAAATTAATCTATTCAGTCATCTTAGTGGTGCTGTTGGTAGTGTGAAAAACACGTTATGTTTTCAGCTGCGTAATTGAGAGTTTGAAATGGCTGGCTTGCTGCTACCTCTCATCTGGTTTCATCTCTGCTTTGCTGACAACTGAGATGATGTTGCTTGTTTGTCTGTTTACTGTTTCTGCCCAGCCTCCCTGCTGGTTTTGGCAGCTTCTTGTCACTTCCAAGGAACAGGGAGCACTGTCAGGTGATTCCTGCCCTCACCAAAGGCCAATTCTGAAATAAATCTTTGCCGTTATTTTTTTCTGGGAAAAGGGACAGAATTTCCACTGCATCCATCCCAGTGTCCCTTGGAGATTTCCATTCTGGCATGCAAACTATGCTCAGTGGTGGTCTTCTGAATGACCACCAAGCAATTGTGGCAAATAGCTGAGGGTAACCTGGCTTCTGGGGGATGATCAAGCAACAAAGCAAAGAGGAATGGTGAAATTTATTGCCTTCTCTTGCTTCTAAGCATGTCAACATTATAAATCTGAATCAGTTCCATGCCAGATTAGCTGTTATGGTTTCCTGTCCCCTCTCCCATCCCAACTACTGCAGTCTGAGATAGATTTTAAGAATCCTTTGCAAGGAAGCCTTTGCTCTTTTCCTAGAAGCACTTGCCATAGAATTTATTTATTTACCTAGAATATTAAACCCTTACTTTCTGCCCTCAAAATGTTTCCCCCAGGACCAGTCACAATCCCAATGAAACCACTGACTTCCCCTACCCCCTGACACAAATCAGATTAAAATGCCAGCATCAGGGTGGAGTGGGGTTGTGGTGACCGCATGCCACAATCCCTGACTTTACCCTGATGCTGGCGTCATGCCGCATGCCTGACAAGATGAAGGGCAGTGTCATGCTGTTTCTTGGGCACAGCATTTAGACCTGCTGCTCTGAAGAAACACTGAAAAGCCATGGTCGGGGTGGCATTTTGCTGTTTCTTTTTAGAGTGGCAAATTGCCGGATTGAGACCATAGCATGTGGTTGCTGTGGCTTCAATCCAACACTGAAGGGGGAAGCTGGATGCCGCTTTATTGGGGCAGTCTGTTCAGCCCCTAAGATTCTTAATTTATTAGAAGGATAAACTAGTGGAAGAATTTGCTGGGGGAAAGGGAATATTATTCTAGTCCAAATGAGCCTATAGACAAGGGTCAGAATAAGAAGAATAGGAATCCTTGAGGCAACCACACTGCAGATTAGTGGGTTGGGGGGATACACTGGCTGGCCAGAATGATATCTTCTGGCCTTTCCACAGCCACAGGACCAGATTTCCACCTCCTGGAAATACACTCCAGCTCTGTCTTCCCTCAGCTTCTAGCTGCTATGAATTCTTGACATGGAAAAGCAGCCACGAATGTGGCAGGATACTAAATAATTCTTCAGCATTTATATCACATTGTTTCACATATGTAGATGATCCATTCTTTGTGACAGCCAGTTTGCAGACAGAGTTGTCTGTGTCTGGTTCTTTGCAATAATATTTCCTATGCAAGGTGCAGCACCTGTTGCCCTAAGAATGGGTCTAATTAGGAGAATTTTAATTAGCTCAAATTGCTGAGAGGGGGGCCCTTACAAGTACCCTGAGAGACCGGCTTCTGGTCTGTCTACGGAGGGACCAAAGAACTTAAGAAATAGTGCAGAGGCAGGCTTTATTAATTAGAATCTAAGTTTATTGAAAAGAGTACACGCACACCAACACACACACACACGTTCGAGGTTCAGGAATCAAGGGTGGAAGATGGGGATAGATGTGAGGCAAAACTATAGGCTATACTTACTCCAGCAGAGAGCTTCTCCTGGGATCCAATTGGAACACAGATGGAAATGTGGGACACAGTAGCTGGGAGCGCAATCATCATCATCATCATCATCATCATCATCATCATCATCATCAAATTTATTTATACCCCACCCCTTTGAGATCAATCGAGGAAGCTTACATAATTAAATGTCATTACATCAATCAACAAACTGTGTCCCTCCCCCCTTAAGGGAGTGAGGGAGTGATAGTGCTGGAACCAAGTTGGGCCACCAAACCGACATAATCCCGGTCTGTTTCCAATTTAGCAAAAAAGGCAAGTAAATTCCTGGGTTTTTAACGGGGGGCAAAAAAGGGCAAGAGGTGTATAATTACTTTTGTGACACCTGAATGGAGGTTTCAGGATGGGATAATCTGATGGGTCAACAGTTGGGGAGAGTCTCTAAGCTAATCAAGTGAGCAAATATTATACCTTTTCCTAGTCATTTGGATAAAATTATATACTATACGCATTTGCGATTCAGACTATCTGGGAGGGCATTGTTTGTTAAGGCTGACCTCATTTGGGTGTGTTGTGTTTGTGGTCCCACGGTTTGAGACTTATGGCAGACCTTTAGACCAGAATCCACCTGGGGTCATATGGGGTATCATTTATGCCCAAAATTTCAGAAAAAGGGGTTCCTATAACCCCTCTCTCTGGCTTTTCTTCACTAACGAAGATTCAGGAAGGACTCATCCCGCACTTTCTGCAAGTGCATTGATGACTAAAATGGCCAATCCGAGATAAACAAGTCTGGTTGCAGAAAGCACAGCAAAAATTCTCCTTGGGTGATGTTTCCAAGTTGTGGTTCTTTCTGCGTTGTTGTTTCTCTTCGAGTGTGACTTCTCGAAAGAGGCTGCAGCACTGTGGATAGTGCATCTCCCTGCCTCCCGATGTGAGGCCAGGGCAGACCATTGTTGGTGATCAATTTGGCCGAGCTTGAGATGTTGTTTCAGGGAGTCCTTGTATCTCTTCTTTGTATCTCTTCTTACGCTGACCTGTGGTAAGTTCACAGTAGAGTATTATTTTGGGGAGGCAGTGGTCTTCCATCCTAGAAATGTGTCCTGCCCAGCACAGCTGCATCTTCATTAGCATGGCCTCAATGCTGGCGATCCCTGAGGTATTAAGTTATGTTTGTTAGGATACGTGTTAAAGTCATGGTTGTGAGAAAGCAAAAAAATTAAAGAAAATAGAAAGAAAATTTGAGACCAGAACACAGTGTGCTCTCCATCTTGTGTTGTGTGGCACCTAGCTACTACCAGATTGTGTAAAATCATCCTGTGCCTTGTAGGGTGCACAATCACAATCTGAGGCCCCAAAATGTAATTTGCTTAATTTATGTGTAAGTCTGGCACCGGGTAAAAGTGCAACACATTAAATGAAATATTTTTGTGTGAACTATGCTTCTGTGTGAACACTTTTGTATTTGAGATTACTGTGGCATTCTGCACACTAGATGAGCGATTAGCCCTTGCATTCATATCTGCACCGATAACCTTCCACCCTGTTGGTTATCAGATAACACACTCATAGCAACTACAACAACTGCTGACATAGTCAAGTAATCTAAGGAAAGGAAACTATTTCATGTATTTTTAGCTTCTTTAAATGAAGTTTGGCAGCTGAAAAACCAGGAGGCAAGCCAGCACCATGTGACTGTTCAGCTCCCTGCAGACTTCCACCAAGGCACCAACTGTTGCTTTGGCTGTTAGTCAAGATGGCATCAACTACATTTTGTCCTCATTTCAGGAGTCACTTGCTAAAATCATAAATGTAGGATGCTTTACATAAGGCTGCCAGATTGCAGGGCCTGGTGCGACATCTCCAGTATTTTTGGGCCATCTCTAGGCAGGAGGTGAGGGTGCAGATTCTTTAGTTTCTGTGGGCTCAGCTCTAGGCAAGAGCTGTGTGCAAATCTCCAGCTCAGCGAAGAGAGCAGCAGCTTGCTATATTTTGCAAATTTTGCAACCTATGACACATTTTTTTGGTACAGTTTGCCAAGACTTTGCGTGTCTGTATCTGTGTACCTGTGGTTACTTCACTAGTGCCTTCCTTTCCTCCCAGACATTAGTTTGACACCAGGGCTCACCTTCTACTCTGCATCCATCCTCTAGATAGAAGCAAGTGGGCTAGATTAAATGTTCATAATACAAGAAAGTAAGAAAAAATAATCCCGCTTTTCACCCTGATTGGGAACACCCCCTTGGGCTAAGATTTCTGTCTTAATTTTCAAACAGGGGAAATTTGTTCTGTCTGTCTGTGTATGTGTCTGTTTCTCTGTGTGTCTGCATCTGAGTGACAAACTGTGGGCGATTGTGGTTGGTACTTAGTGCATAATAATTATTGTCATTACCTGAGACCCTCCCTAGATCTCAGGTTTTGGTCTGGAAACCTGAGATTCTGGAATGGTCCTGAACTGGCAACAACCTACTTTATACCTATAGAATATATTATACACATTGTATGAATTTTTGTTAAAGACTTTGAGTAATGGTTAAATTCCAGGACTTTTTTTTTTAAAAAAACAAACAAACAAACCTAAAATAACACTAATAATACTTATTATTATTATTATTATTATTAGCTTTATTTATAAAGTGCCGTAAGTGTGCATGGCGCTGTACAAAAACCAAGTTAAATCAAGAATATGTAAAAAGCCTGCCTATGGCGTACAATCTAAAATCACTCTCAGGAGTAATATAGCTGCACATTCCTTCTTGGTTCAGGAACCAGGTTGAAGGAGTTTGTTCTTGTGATCCCTTCCAGGTCTAAGATTCTGTAAATAATTTTTCACTACTCTTGCTTTTTTTTTAGCTATGCATAACATGAAAGTGAAAAGAACTAATTTATGTCTTCTTTTGCCTAGTCCACACACTTAGCTATTGAAGACTTTCCTGTAGCTCACAAGGAGTTAGAAGCACAGCAGCTGGGTATGAAAAGCAAAATGCCTGCATTAAAATCCAATCCAAAGCAATGTTGGCTCACCTGATCTCCACTTCAATGTGATTCGGAGCTAAGCTGATTATCTCTGGGCCCATTAGCATTTTATGGGCATTTGATAGACAGGAATACTAATCAATCCTTCCAAATAGCCCGCAAAGTAGATGTAGCTTCTTACTAATGCTGCTTTGCTTTAGGAAAATCGAGGCCCAGAGAGTCAAAATGGATTTTCTTCCACAGGACTACAGCAATTGTGTTTCTCCAGTTGTTGTTGGACTGGAGCTTAGGTCAGCTTTAGCCAGCTGGCAAATGGTGAGGCAGCTACAGTTCAACAACACTGGGAGTGCCTCAGCTTTCCTAGCACTACTTTGCTAACAGAAAACACAGTTCCTTCTGGTGTAGCCTCCAGGGGAACCCATACACAGATATATACTTCCCATAACTGTACATGCTTTAGCATTTTTTTTTAAAAGATCTCTCTGTTTTCTTTCAAATGCTGTAGCTATTCACATCCCTTCTCAGAACAATTCCTCTTTCTGGCCTCTAATCGTTCACATTATCTTTCAGTTTGGATCAGTTATCTCACAATGGAGGTGTCTAAGGGTGTGAATAATGCCCATGTTAATATTACCATCACTCTGTGTTCCATCATCATGATTCCTAAGCTAGACTGATGGTGCCTTGCTAGGCTGATGGCAGCTGAACGTCCTTTCAGCTTGAATCCATCTGGTCATTAGAGCCAGCCCTACCCACAGTTGTCCTCAACTATTCCCTAGTAGTCTCATCTTCCAGCACAATCTCTTGTTTAATTTTGGATTACTTCATCTCTTTCTTTCTTTCTTTCTTTCTTTGCCACTTTTCTCCCAGAAAGGTGGCTCACAGATAAAATAGTTTTAAAACTTTACAATAAAATAAGTACATTAGTGCATAAGACTGTATGTACTCCAGCTAAGAAGGCTAGAGATGGAGATGGAGACAAGGTCTGTTGAGTTGACACTGGACTGAAACATAAGCACTACAAGAAGAAGAGATTGAAGGAGTATTCCTCACCCCGACCTTCTTCTTGTCCAGTTGTTGAAGCTATCATAGAATCATAGAGTTGGAAGAGACCACAAGGGCCATCCAGTCCAACCCCTGCCATGCAGGAACTCCCAATCAAAGCATACACAACAGATGGCCACCCAGCCTCCGCTTAAAGACCTCCAAGGAAGGATACTCCACTACACTCCAACGGAGTGTGTTCCACTGTCGAACAGCCCTTACTGTCAGGAAGTTCCTCCTAATGTTTAGGTGGAATCTCTTTTCCTGTAGCTTGCATCATTGTCCTGGGTCCTTTTCTCTGGCTCTCTAAGACAGCCAGGTGAAGTGCTATCGCTGTGAGAAGAGAGGCATGTTTATAGTTTCAGCCATCTGGAGGCTGTCCTGTCTCAGAGAGGTGAGAAAAGGGAAAACAGTCTGTGTGAAACAATGGGATGTTGAGGATTTATAGCAGAAACAATGTGGTGGTGGGAAGGTAGTGAGAAATTTGCCTTGGTGGGACCTTCTGAATTAAATTGACCAATGATAAATATTGTTGGATTATGGGGGTGGGTCCCCCAAAAGAAGTGTATAAAGATGTATGTTACTCATTGTGCTTCAGAGTTGACAATATTCCAAAGTCATTCATGCCTGTTATGCTATGTCTTCTTTTCCTCAATTAATCATTCTGAGAAATACTCCAGAGCTTGGTTATTGCTGAGAGGAGAGCTTGCTTAGCAGTAGACATGACAGGTTGTGTCTCAACCTGCTCAAGCCAAGATGCCTCCTCTGCTTTGAAGGGGAAGTCCATTCCTCATGCAATAGTTGTTGCTAGTCAGACCTTCCATTTTTACACAACCTTTGAAACTTCGGGATCTGGCTCCAAGTCAGATTCAGTGGTTGTTCCACAAGGATGTCACCTCTGATAGAGGTGACCCTTCTTTGCCTACTGGTGCTATCAAGGCATTTGAGGACTAGATAACTAGCACTGCCAAAAGCGTGGATATCAAGGTTCAGCAGCAGTTCACTCTGATTGAAGATTTGGCTTTCTAATGGATCCAATCTCAAGCAACTACTCTTGCAGTCTTACCAATGCTTCCGTGCCTCATGCCAGTCATCTGGAAATCTCAGTCAACACTATTGTCTATTCCATCCACTTCCAGCAATTTAGAGCCTCTCTACAGAGTTGATGATTCAGCCATTCCCCCTCTAGGGTAGCATCTGAAAAGTAATGCTGTCATTGTTGATGCTGCCCAATCTAGAGCTTCACACCATCTGCACTCTACTCCTGGAGATAAAGAAGGCAAGAAGCTCAATTCTATGGAAAGAAAATTTTACTCTTCAGCTGCCCTAGCACCCCAGATCTCCAACTACTTGGCTTGCATAGCAGCCTACAAATAAATTCTTTTGAGAGAAGGTTACTCCATTCCTTAACAAACTAGGGGACGAAGACCATAGAGTGATTTCTCTTCTGTAATCAGAGAAGCTGGTTGGTCATCAGATCATGACTTCACTCAACGCTTTACTACTGTGGTGGCAAGGCTATCGCTGATACGGTAGCTCTTCATTGCCACACATGGCTTCAATTATGAGGCCTTTCTGATCAAGGTACATTGGTCATAGTGAATCTTCCATTGATGATGCTGGCCTGTTCAGTTCAGAAACTGACGCTCAACTGGAGCACACCCATAAGATGAGGTACGCTGTGAGGAATTTCATTTTCAATTTGCATGTGACATTCTCTTCAAAGTTTCGGTACGGGGTCTAGAAGTAGTTTCAGTACTCCTAATGGAATTCCATCTTATCGAAATCACGGTTTCAATGTAGTTACCAACCACCTGCATCAATAACCGAGACATTCTCTACTTCAAACCAGAGGTTTAAGGGCAGTCAGATGAAGAAAAAGAGCAAAGAGACCTCCAACCACCAACTTTTACTTTCTGCCAGATGACACCTTGGTAGCCATGTCTCCAAACCTGGAGCCTTTACTCACTGGACCGAAGCCTCCATGTCCCAGACTGATCTCCATCTTGAAAGTCTGTTCCACCAATACCATCTCCTCCATTCCACAATGGGCTCCAAAACTTTCAGCATACATGGAACTCCATCACCTGGCTGTTTGATGTCAGGGGATCTATGTCATCAAATTCAAAATTTATCCTCCAATGTGACTTTTCTGATCAATGGTCCCTTCTGCCATTGTGTTCCAAGAAATAGATACCCTATTGCAAAAGAGAGCAGTCAAGCCTGTACTGTCATCAGAGATGCATCAGGTTTTTTTTTTTCCTCACAATATTTTATCATCTCCAAGAAAGACAGTGGATTGAGGACGATTCTGGACTTGAGACAAATGAATTCCTACATTTGCCCATTATGCTTTAGGATGGTGACTCTTGTTAGAAAATTGATTATGGTTTTGGTTATTTGTGGTTAAGAAGTTTAGCAGCAGCAGCAACACAGCAACAAGCATATAGTCCACAGGTATTTGGTAAAAACAACTAGATCTGAGCATTTGGCAAATAAACAGGATACATTCATAAGTAAAAAGAAACTTACTTTATTGCTACATCTAGGTCCTACAAAAATAACTAATCAGTAGAGAAAACTATACTTGGCAGAAGAGTCCCTAGAGCTGACTCTCATGTGTGTAAGTAAGAAGAAAAACATCTTTAGTAGCACAACCTGATTTCTGCATCCATGCTTGGTAAGAGCAGAGAGGAAGAGGGCTGAGAACAAAGGACAATAAACTTTATTGACCCCCAGAAGAGGGACGAGTATGGGAAGTGACCTCTTCACAAGCAACACTGACCAAATGACCACAGAGATATACATCACTGTTACTGCTAAAAGACACCCCTTTCTCAAGGAAAAAACATCTACACAAGGATTGGTGCTAATACTCCAACAACTCTATCCTCTGTCCTGCTTGTGAAAGAGACCACAAGGGCCATCCAGTCCAACCTCCTGCCATGCAGGAACTCTCAATCAAAGCATACCCAACAGATGGCCACCCAGCCTCTGTTTAAAGACCTCCAAGGAAGAAGACTCCACCACACTCTGAGGGAATGTGTTCCACTATCAAACAGCCCTTACAGTTGCCTTTCCTGTTTCAGAACCCTACCACTGACTGTGAGATGCACTGGCATTGCTTCTCATATGGTATGGAGGGCATTAGCCTTTTGGTGGACAGGACTGCTGCCTTCTGTACATCTCTCATACTATCTGTTTGCTACTCAAGGTTGTGTAAGGGAATGCCTATCTCCTTGCAATGTCTCTTGAAATGGGTAGGATGAACAATCCAATTGTCACATGAACTGATTTGAAGGGACCCCCACAACTTGGGTTTGAACTCACTCCACCAGGGCAGTTGCCCCCTCTCTTGCCTTCCTGGTCAGTGTTCCGACTGAGGACATTTGCTGTGTGGCTACTTGGCCTATGACTTATATTTCACACTACAAAATGGAATTGAGATCTTGAGCTGACACTGTATTTGGGAAGGCCATTCTCTGTTCATTTCTTTACTAATTGGACTGAAGTAATGTTTTTTCCCCTGTTTCGTATGACTGTATTCATTGGATACTAGCCAAGTTTCCTTAGTGTTGAATATCTTTATACTGACTGCTACCTCTGCACCATTTTGCTGAATGCCTTTCATTCCAGGCTTACCTTAGTACCGTGTTTTGTGGTTACAGTGATTCTATCTTCCTTTGATACCATATTGATTTAGTAATTCTTGCAGTATAACAGGGGGCAAGGGGTTGTTTTGCGTATGCCTGTGACTCCATATTTTTTTCCAGTAAAGTTGGTTTGCTTGCACTAACACTCCCATCTCCTACTTCTTGTAGTTTGTTAGTCTCCCAGTTATGTGAGTCACAGAGACCATGAAGAAGAAGAGGCTGCTTCTTTGCAACTGTAGTTCTCTGAATGGTCATCTGTGAATTCACACAACCCTGCTTGTCCTCCCCTCATTTTGTCTTGCTGGTTTCCATGGATGCCTGCATTGGCATCCTATGGAACTGGTGGGCTTTAGTGGGTATCCCTTATATAGGGCTGGCAAAGGTGAGCGAGGTAACTACCCAAACTCTTTTGAATGTTATAGAATGCTCCAAAGGAGGCTGTGCACAGGGGTAACCTAGTTTTGTGAGTTCACAGATAACCGTTCACAGAACTGAAGTTACAGGTATGTAATTTGTACTTCTCCCTTTTAAAATTCATTTGCACCTGTTATCAGCTTTGGCTGATACACTAGCTGTGCCTCTTCCTGAAACTGGGAGACCTTGAAACAGTAGTACATGCACTGGTAACCTCTCGATTGGATTTCTGTAATGCACTCTACATGGGACTACCTTTGTGCCAAGTTCGGAAACTCCAGCTGGTACAAAACCTGGCAGCCAGGTTGAATACAGGTAGTTCTCGTAATGACCATATAACACTGGCCTTGAAGTCCCTTCACTGGCTGCCAATTAGTTTTCGGGCAAGGTACAAGGTGTTGGTTATTACCTTTAAAGCCCTACATAGCTTGGAACCAGAATATTTAGGGGATCGTCTTCTTCTGTATTCTCCATCCCGCACAGTAGGGGAAGAACCTACTTCAGCCAAAAAAATCTAGGCTGATTTCAGTAACCCAGAGGGCCTTCTCTACTGCTGCTCCAAAGCTATGGAATGACCTGCTGGAGGAGATCAATAATAATAATAATAATAATAATAATAATAATAATAATATTTATTTCTAGCCCGCCCCTCTGAACAAGCAATTGGGGCGGGGTACAGAAGGAAGTTAAAACATCAACAGTTAAAATATCCAGTCCTATCCCCACCTCCCCCCTTAAAAAGAGATTAAACCAACAACAAGTTAAAACATAGTGCAAACAGACAAACAATCAACAATATCAAACTAAAGTTCCTTGAGCTGTATAAGAGGATAAAGACTAGAAACTGACCAAAATTTGGAGCCGGGAGATGTTAAGCGTTTTCCAGGAAGGCCTGCCGGAAGAGATGTGTCTTTACGGCTTTCTTGAAGCCATCAATAGATGGAATAAGACGCATCATATCTCCACTCCTGCAGGCTCTTAAGACGTATCTCTTCCAGCAGGCCTTCCCACCTTAACTCCTCTCTCTGCATACTGTAACCATACTGTTGTCCACCTATTATTCCCCCTTTTTACGTTATTGTATTTTACTGTTCTTAAATTGTGATAGTTAATTGTAATTTTAGTATTGGGAGGGGTTGGGATGGCATTAAATGTGGATTTTACTGTATTCTATGTATTTGTATTGCTGTATTCCTTGTGATTGGGCATACTATAAATAAATTACGACGACGACGATGATGATGATGATGATGATGATGATGATGATGATGATGATGTTAGTTTTGGCCCAGCTTTCTACTCTGTTAAGGTGATTTTGAATTCTGACCTTATCTCCTGAGGTATTTGGCTACACTTCTTAATCTGGTGTCATCTGCAAATTTGATAAGCATCTAATACATGTTCTTCTTAAGGGGTGACATGATAGCCATGTTTGAATATTTGAAGGGATGTCATATTGAGGAGGGAGGAAGCTTGTTTTGTGCTGCTCCAGAGAATAGGATCCAGAGAAATGAAATCAAGTTACAGGAAAAGAGATTCATCCTCAACATTAGGACGAACATTCTGACAGTAAGACCTGTTAGACAATGGAAGACATTCCCTCAGAGAGTGGTGTAATCTCCTTTGGAAGTTGTTAAACAGGCTGGATGGCCACCCATCACGGGGAGACTTTGATTATGAGTTTCTGCATGGCAGGAGTTGCACTGGATGGCACTGGAAGTCTATTTCAACTCTATGATTCTATTATTCTGGCTTCCTATGCAGCAGGAAAATAAATTAACGGTGATCCTTTCATTAAGGAATACCTAATGAGCTTCCACAGAACCCCACATTTTTCTCACTGACATTTGAGAAGTACTGTGTGTGTCCTGTATGGCAACTATCCCCTGTCAATTTCTATGATATTCCTTCTCAGTGACATTATTGAGTATGTGGCTTCATGCCAGGCTGGGATATTATGGCTTAATGATAAGCGGTATAGAAATGTACTTGCTGTAATTCAATAAGGTAGTTCCAACTAGAAGAGAATCACTGGATCAATGGTATTCATAGGACTGTTCACTTATTATCCAGCAATTAATTTCCAACTAGAAGAGAATCGCTGGATCAATGGTATTTATAGGACTGTTCAGCAATTGATTTAATGTATTTACTCTAGATTCAAGGCCATGTCCTTGTCCTTCTTCCCCAAAGAAGGCAGTCTTCTCTCCACCTGAGAGATCAGGCAAAAAGCCTCCCAATACATCTTGATGCCCAAGAAAGGCATCACACTGGCTTAAACCATTAAACCTTAAACAATTATTATGCAGCTTGTAAAAAATGGGAGCAAAAGTTCAACCGAGGCTTCACAACTTAAAGGTTCTGGAGAAGCTAAACTGTTCAAGAATGACATGATTATCACCAAGTTTGACTTGTTATTGGGACAAAACAGATTTGGGATTAATTAAATGCATATGGCAGTGAGGTGTTATGAGGCTGAGTTGGGAGGATCCCAAAATCTATTAAACACTTTACACTGACTTTAAAAAAAATATAGTTGAACTTGATCCAGATTCTCATTATTAAAAATATTTGGCTCTGTTTCTCAACTTTAATGAAGAAACATTTAGAAAAAAAAAAGACACAAGGATTCTAGTAACTATGCACGGGTCATTTTCCAAGGCTACAAGAGCTGTTTCTGGCCCCTGTGTGCAATTTTCATTCCCATACAACACAGAGATACTAACAGTGCTAACAATAGTTAGGCAAGTGGTGGATTTCACAAGATGCATGCCCACCCCATCATGTATGCAACAGATAAACAATCCATTTAGTATCCTGTTAGTATCCTCAGATGTTTCTCACCTTGTACCATCCTTCAAAGGGGCAAAGTAGATATTACAGCAACATGACATGTGTCTGGATATGAGTCGTGCTGGCTCCCCATAAAGTGGGAGTGGGATGTAGGATGTTTTAGACAGGGCTACTTGGATTTTTTTCCTTTACTATCCCACAACCTCCTCCAGAAATGCTTCTCTCCATTTGTTCGAGGGACCAAAAAGATCGGACAGTTTCAAGCTCCTCTCTTGTCTGCCTATTTTGTTTTTAAATCCCACTGCAAGCATTTTTTTTTTCTTGTAGAATGTCAATAGCAACTCAGTTTACATGCAGAACTACCACCATCACCTCTGTATAAGATTAATTTGTGACCTCCTGAAATCAGTGCATGAAAAGATCGACTGACAAAATGTGTCCAGGGACTATGTGGCTGGATTCCAGTGACCCCCAAATCCAGTTGTCTGCATTCTGGGGATAATTTCCACCAGCATGTAAACCTGAAGGAAACTAATTGCTGCTTTTGTGACCATGGCCACTTCCTCTCCTCAGATGGCATGGCTTGTTCCAGGGCACTTTAATTCAAGGTCCACCTTTGGCACTGCCAGACTGGATCTACACAACAGTGACCATGAGTGGACAAAGTGTGGCCCTTTGGTTGTTTCTGGTCCCACAAACAGCCCCCCCCCCATGTCAAAAATAGTTTTTCAGATTTTATTTTTCTTCAGAAAGTCTCCAAATATACTCTAGGGGTGTGTTTCCACCACTTTGGAGCACACAAGTCAAGACCATATCTGAAGAGTTTTGCCTGTTTAACATGCTGAGGGGAACTGCTGTGAAGGCTTAGCTGCTTTGCCCTTTTCCCTTTGCCTGGTTGTCCATGCATCCACGGTAAGGGTGTTTGGAGACTAGCAGTTGTTTACTTTGCCTCTAAGCAGTTAAGATGGATCTTTTCTGGCAGGCCAATTGATTTCAACAACTAATTAGACTGCCCTTCTGTCTGTTTATAGCTGCCACTACGACCTGCCTGTTTTATAATTTTAATTTAGATTGGAAGCGTTTTTAGACGGAATAATTTGTTGGTTTTGCTGGGAATGGGGTCTGTGATTTTTGACCTTGTATCTGTAATTGTTTATTTGCTGTTTGGAACCCACCTTGATCTGAAAGGGAGAGGAGGGCCAAAATAATAATAATAATAATAATAATAATAATAATAACAACAACAACAACTATTATTATTATCATTACTATTATTATTAGGCAGGTATACATCACTAAAGTGGGATTGGCAAGAGAAAAATCCCATTCTTTCCCAGTTCAAGCTTCATTGCATTGTTTACTGTAGACATGCTTCTGTAACCCAATACCAAAATCTCCTCTACTGTCCTCTCGATTCCAATGGTGCTAAAAACGTCTAGCCAGATAGAAAACAAGGAGGAAAGTTGGAGCTGGAGGATGTAAAAGGATGTAATGTAAAAGGAGCTTTATTTTCAGAGGCTTTCTTAACTGAGAGATGCATATGCAGGTTTGTCAGGCACATGTTATTTACCTACATTTTGCATCCAGAGACTGTTTACAATTATTTTTGGTTTGTTTTCTAGGGGGCAGCACGGGAACTTCCCCAACAACTTCAAGTACAGGGACTCCCTCACCCTCTGCATCTTCTCATCTCCTTTCTCCATCATGTTCGCCACCAGCCTTTCATTTGCCTCCCAATTCTTTCAACGTTGGTTGTCGTGAGAGCCAAATTTGTAACCTGAACCTCTCTGATTACCCTCCATGTGCAAGAAGTAACATGGCCGCCTTGCAGAGCTACCCTGGGCTGAGTGACAGTGGATACAATCGGCTCCAGAGCGGTGCGGCTTCTGCCATCCAGCCCTCTGAAAATTTCATGCCTCAGCGGACTCAGTCCTTGATCTCAGGAATGCCTACTCCTTCTTCACTGCCTAACAATAGCAAGATGGAGGCCTACGGTGGCCAGTTGGGGTCCTTCTCAACTTCTCAGTTCCAGTATGTCATGCAAGCAGGCAACTCTGCCTCCAGCTCTTCTTCTTCACCTATGTATAGTGGTGGCCACATGCAGCAGAGCTCCTATAATGCCTTTTCCCTTCACAACCCTTACAATTTGTATGGATACAATTTCCCAGCTTCTCCAAGGCTGACAGGAAGCCCTGAGAAACTGGCCACTACCCAAAGCACTTTACTTTGCTCTTCGCCTTCCAATGGGGCCTTTGGAGAGAGGCAGTATCTCTCAACAGGGATGGATCATGGGATGCATGTGATCAGTCCTCCCAGCAACAGCCAGCCAACAGCCAATGCCTGTGAGAATAGACAGTACGGGGCTGTTCCAGGACCTTCCTCACAAATGTCTGTGCACATGGTTTAATTGGTGCAATCTCTTGGTCAACAATGAGCAAGAATCTCATTATTTCTATTATGGTGATCTCATCCCTGTTGCTTTTCCATATGAAAGAGGATGTGTATTTGAATGATGTGTATTTGAAATGCAAGCCATCTCTAGCTGTACTCCAAAGAACCTGACAGCTGCAATTGGAATGGAAAGGCTTGTGTAACTGAATAGCTTCTTCTCCCAATGGATTGCTTTAAAAATGGCATAATCTGCAAAACAATAACAGAAGTAACCAGCAGGGGTGGGTTTGGGGTGGGGAGACCTATATGGTTTATGCAATAATGGTCTGAGCTTGATATGAACTCTTCACAACAGAGGAAGTCCAGGGTGCCTGCTGTTTCTTCCATGTTTCCCAGATTCAACCAATAGTCCCTGGTGACCTCATCTGATAATGTTGCACTGCCTGTAAGAGGCCAAAACTGTCGTAGCTTCATCTTCTTTTTTCTGGCCATCTATCAATCCAAATCCACGACCTTCTCTCACCCACTGTTGCAAAAGAACATTGTATATGAACTAGAAATTCTTTTCCATGTGAGATTTCTGCCTTTGCCACCTTTGGAGTTTATTGTGTTTCCCAGAAAAAAAATAAAATTTTCCTTACAGGAGCATGCCAGGCTGAAAAGTGGTGAGAAGGAGAGTAGCCATTAATGTTAAAAAAAACTTTCTGTAATTTTGCAAGGAACATTGATAATATGCTTAATAGGAGAAGGAGGCAGGATCTCTGACATATGGGGTCCCATTTGAAAATGCTGTGAAAGGAGAAATAGTTTTTATTTGTGCATTCAGTGCCTATGTAACATTAGAAAAGAAATAGCAAGCCAAATGGCAAAATATTTTTATTACCCATAGAAGCCAGTGGTAAGAACAGGAACTTTCCAGACTGAGTTAATATTGAATGGTGGCCAGAAATATGCTCTGAGAATACACTTTTCAAATTCAATTACCTTGCAAGTACTACAGAAAAATGTTAGCCATTAATGTCACGGACAATCATTACCGTTGTCCAGCCTGCCAGTTTGGCCAAGAAATATTACCTTCTAAAAATATTGTTCTCATGTTTTTTCCAACTCTTTGAGAAGTAAGCAAACAAATAATGCTCAAGCTAAGAAGTTTAAATATGTGTGAAAATCCAAATACCTATTAACACAATACAGAAACTACAGAATAGCAATTTGTTTTGGTGTGTTGTAGATAAATGTATTTATGTCTCTAGTGTGTGGGGAGGGAGGGAATTCAACATTAATGAATATTAAAGAGGGTTACATGGGCATGTAAAATATATATTAAGAAAGAAAATGTATAAAGCTTTGCCCTGTGCAGGGAACTCTTGTTTCTAGATGAAAAAAACAGAACTGGTGCAAAATAAACCTTTGTTCCTTTTGTGTTTTGTCTCTCTGGGAGTAAAAGATTTCAAAATGCTGATGTCATTTTGCTTAGAATCATGGAATCAGACAGCCAGAAGAGACCGCGAGGGCCATCCAGTCCAACCCCATGCCATGCAGGAATTCTCAATCAAAGCAAACCCGACAGATGGCCATCTAGTCTTTGTTTAAAGACTTCCAAAGAAGGACCTCCACCACTTTCCAAGGGAGCATCTCCCATTGTTGAACAGCTCTTACTGTCAGTTGAACAGCTCTTACTGTCAGGAATGTCAAGGTGGAATCTCTTTTCCTGTAGCTTGCGTCCATTGTTCCGGGCCCTAGTCTCTGGAGCAGCAGAAAACAAGCTTACACCCTCCTTAATATGACATCTCCTCAAATATTTAAACAGGGCCATCATATCAACCTCTTAACTGTTCAATACCAGCAAAAGGGCTCAAGCTTGACTCAGGCTTGCATCCTTCTGAGGTCACTAAAATAAGTACCCAGATTGTTGGAGGCAGGTTGCTTACAGTTGTAAACCGTTTAGACACTGCTTAGGTGGTATGAAGCGGTATATAAATGAAGCTGTTTTAACTGTCTCTTCTCCAGGCTGATCATACCCAGCTCCCTAAGTCTTTCCTCATAAGGCATGGTTTCCAGACAATTTTGATCACCCTCCTTTGGACAGGTTCCAGTTTCTCAACATCCTTTTTGAATTGTGGTGACCAGAAGTGGACACAGTATTCCAAGTGGGGCCTGACCAAAGCAGAATAGAGTGGCACTATTACTTCCCTTGATCTAGACACGATACTTCTATTGATACAGCCTAAAATCGCATTGGCCTTTTTAGCTGCCACATCGCACTGTTGACTCACGTTCAACTTATGGTCTACTTGGACTCCTAGATCCCTTTCACACATAGTCTCTTTAAGCCAGGTGTCCCCCATCCTACACTTATGCATTTCATTTTTCTGACCTAAGTGCAGTACCTTACATTTCTCCATGCTGATGCTCTATTCAGATAATTTTGAATTTTGATCCTTTCCTCTGGGGTATTGGCTAGTCTCCTAATTTGGTGTCATCTGCAAATTTGGTACGTATGCCCCCAATTCTGTCATCCAGGTCATTGATAAAGAAGTTGAATAGAACTTGGCCCAGGATAGAACCCTGTGACACCCCACTTGTCACTTCTCTCCAGAATGAAAGAGAGCCATTGTTGAGCACCCTTTGGGTTCTGCTGGTCAACCAATTACAAATCCATATAATAGTTACCTTGTCTAGACCACATTTTACAAGCTTGTTTGCAAGAATGTCATGGGGAACCTTGTCAAAGGCCTTACTGAAATCAAGATAGGCTATATCCACAGCATTCCCTTCATCAACCAAACTGGTAATTTTATTAAAAAAAACAAAAACAAAGAGAGAGAGAGAGAGAGAGAGAGAGAGAGGGAGATCAGATTTGTCTGGCATGACTTGTTTCTCTGAAACTCACGTTGACCTTTTGTGATTATGGCACTGCCTTCTAGATGTTCACATATTTTCTGTTTAATGATTGCAAGCCTGAGGACAGGAAACTGTCTAATTTTTTTATTATTATTATTATTATTATTATTAGCCATTTTGAGAGCTTTTATGGCTGAAGGGCGGGGTATAAATACTCTAAAGATAAATAAATCTACTCTAGAATCTTTCCTGGTATTGATGACAGACTGACTGATTGTTAATTGTTGGGATCTCCCCCCCCCCCTTTTTTTTTTTTTGGAAGATGGGGACATTTGCTCTCCTCCAGTCTGCTGGGACTTTTGTTTTCCAGGAGTTCTCACAGATTATTGTCAATGGCTCCAATATTACATTTACCAGTTCTTTTAATACCCTTGGAAGTAGTTCATCTGGTCCTTGAGACTTGTATTCATTTAGATTAACCAGGTATTCTTGTACTTTGTCTTTACTTATTCTGTGTTGAATTTCTCCTATTGTGTCCTCTGCTCCATTTTGCTCAGGTTGAGCACCCTTTGCCTTTTCTGAGAAGACTGAAGCAAAGAAGGTGTTGAATGATTCTGCCTTTTCTCTGTCCCGGTTAGCATTTTACCATTTTCTCTGCACAGTGGCCCTACCATTTCCTTTTCCTTCCCTTTGCTATGGACATACCCCCAAAAGCCCTTTTTATTGTTCTTGATCTCTTTAGCAAGCCTGAGTTCATTCTGCACTTTAGCTTTTCTGACTTTACTCCTACACGTGCTCGCTATTTGTTTGAATTCCTCTTTGTTGATTTTCTCCTTTTTCCATTTTTTATACATGTTCCATTTTAAACTTAGGTCAGGTGAAAGTTCATTAGTCATCCATCCTGGTTTCTTGAGACACCTCCCAATTTCTTCCTCATTGGAATGGTTTTAAATTATGCCTTCAGTATCTCCCTTTTGAGAATGTGAAAGAAGATATGATATCAAAGAAAAATAACAGAGGGCTCTTCTTTCTTGGGATAAGCCCAACTTCCTCCATGTTCATCTGACAAATAGCCATAATCATAAATTGAATACTAGGTCAGTGTTGACTCTTTCCTGTGCACCAGGTAGGTTATCTGGCTTTTAATATTTTTAGAATACAACTTTACTCTTTATTGTATTCAGTATACATTCACAAGCACATCTAAAGAAAGCAAGTTGGATCTTCTCCAACTTCTGCCATGCTGAAGAAATGGTACAATCAATTATTTTGAATGTTTGTTTTCCAACAGTGGTAAATCCTCTTTATAAAGCTACAGACCTGCCTCTGATCATGGCACATCATAACCACAAAACCTATGAAGAACATACATGTACACCAGCAAAGTTGGAAAATATTGTTGTCCTTTAGACTAAAATTTTAAAAAGCTTTTATTAAAAATTGTTTTGATTAAACATAAATACATCACATTTTCTAGATGTATCTAAAACAACAATAGCAACGAAAAAACAAACTGAACTATCAAACAAAAATAAACGTCCACTCCTAACTCTCACCCCCAACTAATGGTTATATACTGTATCTCTCTACTTTCACATGCATGATAAAATATTTATGCCTCTACAACATACCAACTCTGTTTATTTTACAAAACCTAAATATGCTTTACATTCCAATTGGTCTGAAAGCAGGTAATAAACAATTCCCAATCATTCTAAAATTATACAGATATTTCTGTTTCATCAGCATTGTTAATTTGTCCATGTCCACAAATTCAATTGTCTTCATTAATCAATCTTCTTGTGTTCGAATGTCAGTGTCCTTCCATATGTTATTCTTGCTGTCTTGATCATATATTATGAATCATTCCAAGTAAAAGATAAGTCTTCTGAAAAAGCTTTTAGCTTAAAATTATGTCCTTTTATATTCATACCTCATATTTTATATTCATACTTCATCTCTTCTTATTTTTCTATTCAGAACTTCAATCACCATTAAAAACAACAATGGTGATAAGGTACAACCTTGCCTTGTCCCTTTTTCGACTCTGCAAGACTTGGTCAAATCCCAGTTTATCAATATCTGTGATTCTTGATTAAGATAAATCCACTTAGCCCACTCTAAAACATTCTTCCCAAAGACCATCTTCTCTAGAACTGCAAATAAAATTAGCTAATTAACATAAAAGCATTTTATCAAATGCTTTTTCAGAGACTTATTTGGAGGGGGAAGCCCAGAGTCCTGTTTCACTGACCACTTTGGATTCCTCAATACAGACAGTGAGGGAGCTGCTACAGTAATCTGCAACAGTTGTGGGATGTTTATAGTCTTGTCTATGGATGTAGATAACTACACCTGCACCAAGTGCAAGTTAGTAGCCCTGTTGGAAGAGAAGGTCCAGCAGCTGGAGGCCCAGGTAGGGACACTTCAGCATATTAGGGAGCAAGAGGGTTTCCTGGACAGAATGGAATGAATGGTCCTTGATGGGGAATACAAACAGGAAGTTTCTACAGGGGAGGTCACATCACATATACAGGAAGTAGGCAGTTGGAAGAATGTCACACACAGAAGTAGGGAAACCAGCGATCGTTCTATGAGCTTGCAGCTACAGAATTGATTTGAAGCTCTATCCCTTATCAGAGATGAGAAGGAGCAGCAAGGACAGTCCTCAGGGACAAAGTAGGGGACCCTGAGAGTACCACCCCACAGGGAAGAGTCACTGCCAAGCCTCAGAGGAGGTGTGTAATTGTCGTGGGGGACTCCTTGCTGAAGGGTAGTGAATCAGTGGTTTGTGAGACAGGAGGTGTGTTGTCTCTCTGGGGCAAAGATCCGTGATGAGAGGAGAGGCTGACAAGACTTGTCAACCTACTGACCATTACCCATTTCTTTTGGTTCATGTGGAAACCAATGACACTGCAAGGCACAGCCTTCAGAATATCATAAGGGATAATATCTGTCAGGGATGCTTTGATTTGGAGTTCCTGCATGGCAGGGGATTGGACTGGATGGCCCTTGTGGTCTCTTCCAACTCTATGATTCTATGATTCTATGAGGCTCTGGGTAGGAAACTGAAAGCGTTGGATGCACAAGTTGCCATCTCATCTCTTCTCCCAGTTGAAGAACATGGTCCAGGAAGGGAGAGGAAAATAGCAGATGTGAATAATTGGCTCCACAGGTGGTGCTGACAAGAGCGATTTGGATTCTTGGATCAGGGTCTGTTCCATGAGGGGGGACTTTTAGCAAGGGATGTGTTGCATCTCATGCCAGTTGGCAGAAATGTTTTTGCCAATAGTCTCAAAAATTTGATCAGATGGGCTTTAAACTGAGTTATGTGGGGGAAGGAGATAGTACTTGACCCTTATTATGTAAAGAGCTGTGCAAACTTTAAAGCACTCCATAAATAAATTTTAATAATAATAATAATAACAACAACAACAACAACAATAATAATAATACTTTGGAAGGCAGAAGTTCATCAAGGGCTGGAAATAATTTTCAAACTGTTATAGAAAGAACAAGGCAAATAGTGCAGGGATCCAACAGTATGAGGGAGAAAACTTTACTCAGGCAGCTAGGAGGGAGAACCCATGGTCTTCGTTGTCTCTACACTAAAGCACAGAGCATGGGAAATAAGGAAGCTGAATTTGAACTCCTTGCACAAGAAAGCAAATATGATATAATAGGCATAATTGAAAATCTGGTGGGATGAGTCTTATTATTGGAAAGTAGTAATAGAGCGGTATAACCTTTTAAAGAGAAATAGGCCAAACAGGAAAGGAGGAGTAGCATTATATGTCAGGGATGTCTACATCTGTGAAGAGATTCAGGACTTAAATCCTGGAAGCTAGGTGGAGAGGGAAGGGAAACAACAGGGATGTTATTGTGGGGGGTCTACTACAGACTCCCATGTCAGACTGAGGAACTGGATGATGCCTTTCTAGAACAGATGA
Source organism: Urosaurus nigricauda (assembly GCA_034509955.1). Taxonomy (NCBI): domain Eukaryota; kingdom Metazoa; phylum Chordata; class Lepidosauria; order Squamata; family Phrynosomatidae; genus Urosaurus; species Urosaurus nigricauda. Next base: position 126,913,322 of record JAOEGL010000002.1, read on the forward strand.
CCACACACTCAGAAAGGAGAGATGCATTAGTGATGGGAGATTTCAACTATCCTGACATTTGTTTGAAATCAAACTCAGCCAAAAAATTAAGGTCTAGCAAATTCCTTACTTGCCTGGAAGACAAATTCATTGTCCAAAAGGTTGAAGAGGCAACAAGGGGATCAGCCATTTTAGATCTGATCCTAACCAGCAAGAATGACCTAGTTAATGGGGCGCAAGTGGTGGGATCCTTAGGTGGGAGTAACCATGTTTTCTTAGGCCCTGTACAGACAGGTGGGAAACGACATTATGGGGCCAAAATTAGGGCTCAGGAGAGTGCAGCAACTGCATGCTCCTGAGCCCGTGTATGTGTGGGTGGCACCATTTTTAAGCAGCACCACCCACATGGGGGCATGTCCATGACGTTTGGGCATCTGAGCGGCCAAACGTCTGTGCCAGGAAGTGGTGTCATGGCAACATCCTTTCCTGTTTATGGCACCGCAAAAAAGAAGCCGCTCTAGGCGGCTTCTTTTTGGTGACAAGTCTGTGCTATAGCATGGGGATGCTGCAGCACAGAAGCAAGGCAAAAACAGGTGGCACGGAGCTGCCCATCTGTACAGCCCCTTGGAGTTTGTTATACAATGAAAAGGAGAAGCCAGGCATAATCAGACACACATTTTAGACTAGCTGATTTCAGTAAACTTAGAGAAGTACTGGGGGTGATCCTATGGTCAGGAATAGTAAAAGAGAATGGAAGTCAGGAAGGATGGCAGTTTCTCAAAAGAGAGATACTGAAGGCAGAATTTCAAATAGTTCCAATGAGGAGGAAAAATGGGAGGTGTCTCAAGAAACCAGGATGGATGATTAAGGAACTTTCAATCTGGCAAAGCTTTAAATGGGACATGTATAAGAAATGGAAAAAAGGGGGAACTCATCAAGGAGGAATTCAAGCAAATAGCTAGCACATGTAAGGGGAAAGTCAGAAAAGCAAAAGTACAGAATGAACTCAGGCTTGCTAGGGAGGTCAAGAACAATAAAAAGGGCTTTTTTGGGTATGTCCGTAGCAAAAGGAAGAAAAAGGAAATGGTAGGGTCAATACATGGAGAAGATGCAAAATTCTAACAGGGGACAGAGAAAAGGCAGAGAAAAACCTTCTTTTCTCAGTCTTCTCGGAAAAGGAAAAGGGTGCTCAACCCGAGGAAAATAGAGCAGAGGACACAATAGGAGAAATGCAGCACAGAATAAATAAAGAGGAAGTACAGGGATACCTGATTAATCTAAATGAATTTAAGTCTCCAGGACCAGATGTACTACATCCAAGGGTATTAAAAGAATTGGCAAATGTAATCTCAGAGCCATTGACAATAATTTTTGAGAACAGGAGAAGTCCCAGCAGACTGGAGGAGGGCAAACGTTGTGCCCATCTTCAAAAAGGGGGGAAAAGAGGATCCCAACAATTATCGTCCAGTTAGTCTGACATCAATACCAGGAAAGATTCTAAAGCAGATCATTAAAGAGAGAGTCTGTGAACATTTAGAAGGGAATGCCATAATCACAAAAAGTCAACATGGGTTTTTGAGAAACAAGTCATGCCAGACTAATCTGACCTCCCTTTTTGATCATTACCAATTTGATAGACAAAGAGAATTCTGTAGATACAGCATATCTCAATTTCAGTAAGGCCTTTGACAAGGGTCCCCATGACAAGGGGTTGGACTGGATGGCCTTTGTGGTCTCTTCCAACTCTGTGAATCTATGATTCTATGATTCTCCCATAATATTCCAAAACACATATGACATTTTCACTCAGATATCTCTTGTTTAAGACTCTGCTTGTTCTTCATGTATTACAATATCTCTGCATTACCTTGGGATAGTACACACTCTCAGCCTCAGAGGGTGGCAATGACAAACCCCCTCTGAATAAACTTGTCAAGAAAACCCTAGTCTGTAAAAGGGTACCAATAACTAATCCTAAAAGATTTTAGATATTGTGCAGTTAGCTCATCAGGGCTTGGTGCCTTGTCCAATTCTAGCTTCTTCATTGCCTTCATTAGTGAATTCCATCATAGATATCAATTCATCCAGTTTTTTCTTCTGATATCCAAAAAACACCAACAATGTTTATCTTTTCAAATATTCTTCTGTTTCTTGATCTGCCACCTGTGATGTCCTCAAAATGGATGAATAAAAGTTGTAAAATATCTTTTTGACGTTACCTTGATTGGTAATTTCTCTTTCTCCATCTTTAATTTTTAAAACCTACTTCTTCTTTATGGGCTCTGTGACTCATACAACGGGGTTATCCTGCTCCTGTGCAGAGCCTCATTTGGAATGCTCTATAGCGCTGTAAAGAGTTTTGGCAGTATCCCTGCCCACCTCTGCCAGCTCTATATAAGGGGCGGCTGCCATAGCCCTCCAGTTCTTTTTCGTCTGCCACTACAGCTGCCTCATCAGGAATACCGTTCATGTGCTTGAATTGGAAGACATCCTCTGAACATTGGTTGTTGTTGTGGGCCTTGAGCCATGCTAGCCCTCACAGCTTTCTTGGTACAGCTGGCTTTTTTCAAGAAGTGTGTTGAATGTGGTGCTAAGATTCTGGGCTGAGATGGGTAATTGAGATGCCTTCAGTGTTTGGCCAAACCCATATTGTTACCTCATGTACACACTGCACTGCATTTACACCACAGGCCAAACTCCTGTGCATTGCAAACTGGCCTCAACATTAATTGTGCCAGGTACTTGGCATAATTCCTCAACTTTGAAGAAAAGGTGGCTTCAGTTCTGAAGGACGTGGGTCCCTCCAAACAGAAGATCTTGAGTGTTCTGCTTGAAACCTTTTGTATTCCAGCTAAGAAGGCCAGAGAAAAATTTTCACATGGCTCTTTGACCCCAGGAAAGTCTATTGATGTTGACACTTGCCTGTAACATAAACACAACAACAAGAAAAGATTGGTGGACTACTCCTCACCCCAACCTTCTTTTTTGCACTTGGCTGTTGACTCATGTTCAACTTGTAGTCTACTTGGACTCCTAGGTCCCTTTTACATGTAGTCTCATTAATCCAGGTGTCCCTCATCTCTGTGCATTTCATGTTTCCACTCTAAGTGCAGTACCTCACATTTCTCCATGTTGAATTTCATTTTGTTAGCTTTGGCCCAGCTTTCTAGTTTATTCAGGTCATTTTGAATTTTGATCCTGTATTCTGGGGTATTAGCTACTCCTCCTACTTTGCTGTCATCTGCAAATATAAGTATGCCCCCAATTTTGTCATCTTAGGTTGTTAATGTTCCTTCCACTACTCCTGCCCCTAAGTCCAAGACCACTCTGAGTACTATATTTTCTGCATATAGGTTCAATAGATAGCTGATAGGATGCAGCCTTGCCAGATCCCTTTGACAAGCAGGAACCATTCTGTTTTTCTGTACTAAGTTTTGACAGCTGCTGCTTTACCTGAGTGTATTGGTTGCACATCAGACAATCAAATGTAGTAATACTCCCATTGTTTGAGAGCATTTCATACCTTTTCATGATCTATGCAATCAAAGGCTTTGCTGTAGTCAATAAAGCACATGCAGATATTCTTCTGGAATTTGTATATGAATGGGAATATGTAGCAGTTGCAAATTCATAAATATAGGTCACATATTCACAGTTGTCCAACAGGATTCTGGCTTGTAAACCTGCATTTGCACTTTCTTCCTTGACTTTCTTCAACAGTTGTCCCGAGTCTTTGTTATTTTTGTCTGACAGTATGGTGCCATCTATAAATCTTGGTGTTTCTTCCTCCAGGTTTCATGCCTCCTTCTTCCAAGTCTATTCCGACTTTCTGTATGATATGCTTAGTATATAAATTAAACAGCATGATAAAATGCAGTTCCCTTTCTTGGGGGAGTGGAATGTATATTGAACATCTCCAGCCTCTGGGCCATTTGTTGGCAGATTTTAATTAGAATTAGAGTAGATTCTGTTTTTCTAACCTACAAGAGTTTTATTGGTATGTCATCCATTATAGCAATAGCAAATACATTTCTATACTGATTATCAGTACACCACTTAAGCACTCCCTTGAAGTGTGTAAACTAATCCCCCCCCCCCAACAGGCTGGGTATTCATTTTAGTGACAATGGAAGGATGCCAGGCTAAGTCAACCCTGAGCCCCTGGCTGGTATTGAACACAAAACCTTGTGGTTTGTGAGTAAGTGGTTGCAGTACAAGTATTTAACCACTGCACCAACAGGGCACAATTCCTGGTGATTTATTTTTCCCAAGCACTCCAAGTACAGCTTCAGCTTCACTTTCTAAAATTGTGGGTTCATCATCAAATGGCTCTTCCTTGTATGTATCTGTCATTCTTTCATCATAAACAACAATCTTTATTACAGCCCATAGACCCATGTTAAGATTAATAACACATAAGATAAATTAAAAGTATAAGGACCAATTGGGTCAATTCATATGGGCAGAACTTATTTCAGCTGTTTTTCCCTACTACAGATATTAACTGTTTTCTCATTCTGACTTCATGAGACAAAACTTGGCAACAACCAAGATCACACTCAGATCCTTATTTTCTAATAAGAAATCGGCATAAAATTGAACAGCTTATCCCAGTAGATTTGCCAATAATGGGTGAATTAAATGCTATTGGATTTACTTGTTGAATCAACAGGACAAAAGAATGGGCTTCACATGAATCTACTCCTGGTTATCGCAGCATAAGGAATCATAGAATCACAGAGCTGGAAGAGACGACAAGACCCATGCATTCCAACTCCCTGCCATGCAGGAATATATAATAAAAGCACTACTGACAGATGGCCATCCAGCCTCTCTTTAAAAACCTTCAAAGAAGGAGGCTTCACCACCCTCCAAGAGAGTGTCTTCCACTGTCAAACTGCTCTTACTGTTAGGAAGTTCTTCCTAATATTTAGTTGGAATCTCTTTTCATGGAGTTTGAATCCATTGCTCCAGGTCCTAGTCTCGGAAGCAGCAGAAAACAAGTTTGCTCCATCTTCACTACGATATTCCCTCAAATATTTAAGCAAGCCTATCATATTATCTTTTAACCTTCTCTTCAACAGGCTAAACATACCCAGCTCCCTTAGTCACTCTTCATAGGGCATCTTTTTGAAATCTTTCACTGTTTTGATAACCCTCCTCTGGACAGCTTGTTAATATACGTCTTGAGGAATGATGCCCAGAATTGGACACAGTATTCGAAGCAGAATAGTGGCATTATTAGTTTCCTTGATCTAAATACTATACATCCAAAGCACTACATCCAAGGATATTAAAAGAACTGGCAGAATAGCAGCCTAGAATCATATTGGCTTTCTCAGCTGCTGCATCACATTGCTGACTCATGTTCTACTTATGGTCTACTAGGACTCCTAAATCCTTTTCACATATACTCTTGTCAAGCCAGCTGTCCCCCATCCTATATCTATGAATTTCATATATTTTTTCCTGCCCAAGTATAGTATCCTATATTTCTGTCCGCTGAAATTCATTTGGTTAGTTTGGGCCCAGCTTTCTAATCTGATAAGGTCATTTTGAATTCTGATCCTTTCCTCTGGGGTATTAGCCACCTCCGACCCACACATACACAATTTAGTGCCATCTGTCGATTTGATAAGCATGCCTTTTGCTCGTTCAGCCAAGTCAAAGAGAAAGATGTTGATCAACTCTGGGCCCAGGACAGAACCCTGTAGCACCCCACTGGTCACTTCTCTCCAAGATGAAAAGGAACCATTGATGAGCACCCTTGTGGTTTGGATGGTCAACCAATTACAAGTTCACCTAACAGTTGCATCGTCTAGTCCACATTTCACTAGCTTGTTTGCAAGAATATTGTGGGGGACCTTGTCAAAGGCCTTCCTGAAATCAAGATATGGTACATCCACAGGATTCCCTTCATCTACCATCCTGAAACTATATCAAAGCAAGAGATATGATTATTATGGGATAAACTGTTTTGAAAAACGCATGTTGACTTTTAGGGATCACAGCATTCCTTTGTATGTGGGTTCAGACTGTCTGTTTCATGCTCTGCTCTAGAATTTTCCCTCGTATTGATGTCAGGCTGACTGAGCAATAGTTATTTGGGTCCTCTTTTTTCCTTTTTTGAAAATGAGGACAGCATTTGCCCTCCTCCAGTGTACTGTGACTTCTCCTGTTCTCCCAGAATTCTCATGGATTATTGAAAGTGTCTCTGAGATTACTTCTGCCAATTCTTTTAATGCCCTTGGATGTAGTTCATCTGGTCCCAGAGACTTATATTCATTTAGGTTAACCAGGTATTCCTGTACTATCTCTTTACTTATTCTGTGGTGCATGTCTCCTATTATGTCCTCTGCTCCATTTTCCTCAGGTTAAGCACCCTTTTCCTTTTCTGAGAAGACTGAGGCAAAGAAGGTGTTGCATATTTCTGCCTTTTCTTTGTCTCCTGTTAGCATTTTGCCATATTCTCCATGCAGTGGCCCTACCATATCCTTCTTCTTCCTTTTGCTATGGACATACCCAAAAAAGCCCTTTTAGTTCTGTAGCAAGCCTGAGCACATTCTGCACTTTTGCTTTTCTGACTTTACCCCTACATGTGCTAGCTATTTGCTTGAATTCCTCCTTAGTGATGTCCCCCTTTTCCATTTCTTATACATGTCCCGTTTAAAACTTAGCTCACTTGAAAGTTCCTTAGTCATCCATCCATTCTTGAAACACCTCCCATTTTTTCTCCTCATTGGAACTGTTTAAAATTCTGCCTCCAGTTTCTCATCCCTTTTGAGAAATTTCTCATTCCTTTTGAGAAATTCCCATCCATCCTGAACTTCCTTTGCTTTCATTGTTCCTGACTATGGGATTACACCAGTATTTCCCTGAGTTATTGAAATCAGCTTTCCTAAAGCCTAAAATGTGTGTCTGACTATGCCTGGCTTCTCCTTTGCAGTTTATAACAAACTCCAGGAGAACATGGTCTCCCACCTAAGGATCCCACCACTTGCACCCCTTTAACCAGGTCATCCCTGTTGGTTAGGATCAGATCTAAAATGGCTGCCTCTTCCAGCTTTGGACAATGAAATTGTCTTCAAGACAAGTGAGGAATTTGCTATAATGTTTTGGCTGAGTTTGATTTCCAACAAATAGTTGAAATCTCCCATTACTAATACATCTCTTTTATCAGAGAGAGTGGGCATCTGTTCTAGAAATGCATCATCCAATTCCTCTGTCAGACTTGGTGTTCTGTAGTAGACTCCCACAATAATGTTGTTTCCCTCCCCTTTAATTTTTATCCAGATGCTCTCCACCTGACTTCCACTATTTAAGTCCTGGATTTTTTCATAGGTGTAGACATCCCTGACATATAATGCTACTCTTCCTATCCTGTTTGGCCCATTTCTTTTAAAAAGTTTATACCCCTCTATTACTACATTCCAATCATAAGACTCATCCCACCAGGTTTCAGTGATTCTTATTATATCATATTTCTTTTGTTGTGTTAGGAGTTCAAGTTCATCTTTCTTATTTCCCATGCTCCCCCCTAGCTGCTTATGAAAAGTTTTTACCCTCCCATTGTTGCCTCCCTGCACTCTTTGCCTTGTTCCCCCAAGAACAGTTTGACTATTATCTCCAGCCCTTGATGAACTCCTGCCTTCCAAATGACTGTCTCCCCCCCCCCCCCGCATAACTCAGTTTAAAGCCCTCCTGATCAAATTTTTCAGGCTATTGGCTAAAACGTTTCTGCCAACTGATGCAAGATGCAACCCATCCCTTGCCAGAAGTCTCCCCTCATGGAACATCAGCCCATGATCCAAAAAACCAAATCCTTCCTGGAAGCACCATCTGCAGAGCCAGCTGTTCACCTCCCCTATTTTCCTCTCTCTTCCTGGACCATGCCCTTCAACTGGGAGATGAGATTAGATGACAACCTGTGCATCCAGCTCTTTCAGCTTCCTACCCAGAGCGTCATAATCCCATATGATATTCTGAAGGCTGTGCCTTGCAGTATCATTGGTTCCCACATGAACCAAAAGAAAGGGTTAACGATCAGTAGGCTTGATAAGTCTTGTCAGCCTCTCACTCACACCATGGATCTTTGCGCCAGAGAGACAGAACCCCTCCCTGGGACATCTTGTCAGGCCAAGAGACCACTGATTCAGTACCCCCAGCAAGGAGTCACCCCCCCCCCCCACACACATACCCCCCCCATATCTTCTTAGCAGTGGCTGTTCCCTGCGATGGTACTCCCAGGGTCCCTTGCACTGTCCCTGATGACTGTCCCTGCTGCATTTCCTAATCATCTCTGATAAGGGAAAGAGCTTCAAATCAATTCTGTAGCTGCAAGCTCCCAGAACAATCCCTGGTTTCTCTACTTCTGTTATGACATTTCTCCAGCTGCCTACCTGCTGTGTATGTGAAGTGACTTTCTCCGTAGAAAATTCCTGTGTGTGTTCCCCATCCAGGACCATCCATTCCATTCTTTCTGGGAGAACCTTTTTACTCCAATATGCTGAAGTGTCTTTACCCAGGCCACAAGCTTCTGGACCTTCTCTTTTAACAGGGCTACCAAGTTGCACTTGGTGCAGGTGAAGTTACCTACATCCATAAGCAAGAAGATAAACATCCTAAAGTAGTCAGTGAGACAGGACTCTGGGCTCCCCCCTCCAAAAGTTAATCACACTTGAAATGTCCCCATTGGCCTGGCCTTTTCACCAAGCACTGTCAGCAAGCGGAAGAGACTGGAGCTATAGCCATACAGAGACCTATCGATTGCTAACTTCTTCCTGAAACAGGTCTCTGACTCACTTTCTCTGAGCAAAAGCCCCCTTCTTAACAGTTTAAAAGTAATGGAGAAGCCCCAAACACAGCTTCCAGATCACCCTCTGCTCTATATTGTGAGTCTTACTTGACTGTGAAAATTCATGTGTCATTAGTGTGTGCCTCTGAAATCAGGTAAAAACAGCTAGGCTGCTAACTCTACCCCAATGCATGATAAAAGCCCACCACCCAGGAGCTAAACCACTTCAAGTCTGAAAAAGGCTCACCCAATGAAAATGGCTTTCTTAGACACTGGTTTTTCTCTCTTCCTGTGCAGGAAATGGTGTCTGGGCGGCTTCAGAGCATGGCATTTAGACAGCGCATGCTCTGAAGCCACCTGGAAGCCAGCTTCACACCACCCACCTACCCACAGGTGGGCTGGCTTCTGGGTGCTCCAGCAGCACAGTGTTTACATGCCGCATGCTGACAGAGCATCTGAAAGCTGGCTTCTGTCCATGGTGGGGCAGAAAATACAGTTTTTTGCTAGCGCAAAAAGAAGCATCTTCTTCTTCTTTTGGGGCTGGCAAAAAGGAATATTGGGGCCATGGCATGAAATGGCCCCAATCCAGCTTTCTGAAAGGTGGCTTCAAGCCACCCCTTTGGGGTCGTCTGTTTTGCCCCAGAGTAAAAAGCTGACTTTAGGTCGATAAAATCAACAGCTTGCTTTGCAGAGGTCTAGAATATTTTTCAGCAAGGCGAGAGAAGGCTGAACAGTGGTCAAAATTGAAATCTCTCTAAATGTAATTTGTGTCTCAGTAAAAATGTTATTAGAATGCAAAAATGAAATCAATCTGTTGCATAGAAAAGGAGCATATAACTTTCCCATTTTTGATAACAGAGTAATAGGTCTTTTCAGCAACCACTCTGAGATTATGGAATGGTCTGCCGGAGAAAATCCATCACATTACCAGCTTAAACAGCTTTTAAAACGCTGTTAAGATGGATCTCTTCCAGCAGGCCTTTCCCGAATAGATAACCAGCCATCAAAGATCAGAACCCATTACTCCTCTGAATCTGCTATAGCCACTGTTTGATTGATTATAAGGTATGTTTTAAACTGTGAATTTTTAATTGTTATTTTAGAGGCGTTGGGATACTGGGATTTGGGGCTGTATTGTTTTAACTTGTAAACTGCCCCGGTTGTCTCGAACAGAGGGGTGGAATATAAATGTAAAAAATTATTTATTTATTTATTCTTGGGAATAATCAAAATCAGGTTCAGAACTATCAGTATCTTTAAAGATGGATCTAAAATACTCCACTGAAATCTGAGCTGGAACAACACATCTTGGGGCTTGAAAATGAGAGCTAAAAGTTCCTGAGACAAACTACCAAACGGTTTTTGAATCATTAATAAAAGAGGCATTCAGCATTAGCAACTATGAAGTAAGTTCACACTGTCAAACTGTTTATGAGCCAATATGGTCTTATACTGCTTTTTCAGTTGAAAATAAGCAGATGGAAGATGGTTTGAACTTGATTTTCTATATAAAATAGAGGAATCTCTTAAATCTTTTTTTCTTCACGTGATCCTCTTTGTCAAATGAAATGGTACTCTTAAAATTGGTAGAGTCTTTTTCAGAGTGAGGGAAATTATCTTCATATATCTCCCTAAAGAAGATGGATCAGATCTTGACATGCCTCATATGCTACAAGAGCAAGAACACTTAGTGGTAATGAGTCAAGAATGCTTGAGGGCAGTAGCAATAGGGTGAGATAGTTTCCATGACCCAAAGTGTTCTCCTTCCTTGTCTATCTATCCTGACCCCTCTGTGGTGTAAACTGGTACTCTTAGGGGCTTTCTAGATTGGCAAAAAGAAGTGTGTTCATGGCTGCATGAAACTCTAGCCTTTAGATGAGAAAAAGGGAAAGTGTGCCATGAAAATGCTTTTTTTGCGTTTTAGGGGAGAAGAAGCACCTTTAAAAAGGTGCTGGTTTTCCCAGCTTCTTTTTTAAAAACTGCAGAACAGCGCAGCTCCATCTAAAGGCTGTGGTGCAGCTGCTAAGCATTAAGGAAAAGGCAACTTCATGTCACACTTTCCTGCCAATCTAGAAAGCCCCAATGGTTATATTGGTGGATTTTCCCTGGAGTCTTATTGACATGGATTGGTCAGTTTTTACATTATATCCTTTGACTGCTTTTGCTACATCTCTTCTTACTATAAATTCCGTGCCATATCTTCTTATCTTTTCATTTCCTAAAAAAATGCTCACGCTAAAATATAAATCAGTTCTTTCACTGCTAAATTCCTTTTTTTCCTTTCCCTTTTTCCTTTTTCTGCAACACAGGCTAGCATACCTACTTCTCTGAGAATGGATGGTTTCATATTCAAAAGGAACAGCATCTACCATCACCCCAACCCAACCTCCTCCCTTTTTTCTGCCTTACTCAAAGAAATTGCAAGGGAAGGGAGGAGAAAGGCTTGCCTTGAGGCACAATGTAAATGTCTGCTGTTCAATTTCCATTCCCAGAAGTCAAGCCCTTCTTCCCTTTTCTGGGCCTCAGTGTAGACTTGCCATTTGTCCTAGAAAACCAAGAAAATCACAGATTAAAGAGTCTTTAAAAATGTTCGTCTGGCTTGGAGGTGAAAGTATAACACTGGGCTTCCCTTCCACAAATCTCTCTCCCTCTCCTCCTCACCTACAGAGTGGAAGACTCCTGCTGTGAAAGTGAAACCTTAATATCTTCCTTTTTTTTTCTTGTCCTGCAGCAGCTGCAGGCTGTTCTTTATTGCTAGCAGAGGAAGGACAGAGATGTTGTTTTTATCATATAGAACTTGTATCCAGATTGGAATACTAGAGTCAATGTGACCAAAACATGAATCAGAAAAAGGGGGAGCCCATCCGGAAGAAGTGCCTCATTGTATGCATTGCAAACTAAAAATGAATTAATTAAATAAAATGCTGCCTTGTTTTCTATTCCTTTCATAGGGCATCATGGCAGAAACTCAGCCAGCATAGCTGTCCTTCCCCATCCCTGCAAAAACTTGGGGGAAATTTCTACCTCTTGATTTTTTGGGGGGGGGGGGAGTTTGCCTTTCTGCCGATTGCTGAAGTCCTGTAGAGGGGGGAGGAAGTGGGGAAGGTTAGGTGACCTTTCATTGATTAATTAATGTCTCGATTCAGAATAATTTCTGATTTTATCTTTGCACTGATTTGATAACGATACAACTAAAATATGCAATAAAACAATGTTAAATGTCAAAATGTGTGTGGGGAGTGTTTTTTGTTGAAAATCTACCTCATCCAGTCCCACCCACTTCTAGGGTCCAAATTTCAGGGCTGTTATACACTGTTCTTCCTGAACCAGTGTGTGTGCCACAAAATAGCAGGGACCCTGGAACTATGTTTCAGCTGTGTAGTCTTAACGTTGTCAGGCAAATTGTCACTAATTTTGAGCAAATTGTCATTAATTTTGCAAGTACTTGCAGGGAAGAGCAAATTACTTCTATAATATCATTGAAACATTCTTAAATACAGTGGGCCCTTGTTATCCGCTGAAGTTTGGTTCCAGGACCCCCCGTGGATAACAAAATCCGTGGCTGCTCAAGTCCCATTTAATACAGTAAATACAGCAAAATGGTGGCCCTTATATAAAATGGCAAAATCAATGTTTGCTATTTGGAATGTACTTTTTTTGAATATTTTCAAGCCGTGTATGCTTGAATCCGTGTATTAAAAAATCCGTGGACAATTGCAATGGGGATTTAAAAAGTACCCTTCATGTCTTCAGCATAGTTTATCTCAAATAAATGCACACAGATAGATTGTAGGCAGAACAGAGCTTTCTGTCTTTCCTGCTAACTTTTGGGAGTTGGCAGCTGGAGGCATATGGTCTCCAAACAATGTTAAACTAAAATCCTGGACTTTTCCACTGTTGTCTCTGCTTTGGACATTCCAACAAGGGGCCTGGAATATCTGATGTTCCTTTTTAATCATGGCACTGGACCAAACTTTTCATCAGCCTCTATATTTTCTAAGTGCCAGAATGGCATGCTGTACACAACAGGATATCATAGTCATGGAGAAAATCCTTTAATTTGCATTTGCAATGAAATTGCTTTTCAAGTAGTAGGGCTGGCACTTTTGGTGTCTGAGTAAATCAGCAGAAATGCAAGATTAATTCATGGGATAACTCAATGGCAGCAAGGTTTATTAGCCTGTTGGGTAGTTAGTTCCCTAATTTCACTTGGGGATTCAAAGTGGGATGTTCCAAATCCTGAAACATTGGCCTTGGGACCAATTCTACATGGGTAGGGAGATGGCCAAGTTGTCCTGCTTTGGTTGTTCTATGGCATGTCAAAATGAATAAATGTCCCATTGGGCCACCTGTACATGTCAACTTCAGTTGCAGTTCAATTGAAGTTGAATATAACACCCAGAAATTTTCTCTGTCCACCAGCTGTAATATCTATATTCCCCTCTCATCAGTTGCTGCCAAAATTGTACCATTGGGAAATCCTTTAATTCAGTATTCTTGTACTATTATTCATTTTTCCCTAGCACCTTTATGGCTACACTAGAACAGAATTATTAATGATGTATAAATTACTGCTCTAATGCTTCTCCCAGCCTAGGAAAAGTAAAAGAAGTCATGAAGATTTCAGTGAACCAGAGCTATATTTAATGTTCCCATCATGTTCATCCATCCATTCAACCTTCCATTGTGAATTCTCTAGCTTAATCATCTCTTTCTCTCTCTCTAGCTTTCTCTACACATAGCGAGAAACAAAATTCAAAAAAGCAGCATTAGTTCCTTTATATCTTTGTCATTATTTGCAACAGGGCAATATATTTTACCAACTTTTTAATATTCTCAGTTTCTTGAGTCATTGTATGTTTAGCACAGCCATTTTTATTATATAGAATATTAACACTCACTGCTTTAATATTTTGTTACAATAACTGGCAACAAATGCAATCCACAACAGTGTAGGAACAGAAAGAAAGAAAGAAAGAAAAAGACAAATCTATTTCCAGCTGGGTTGAGCTGAAATTAACTACCTAGTTTTGTGTCCATAATGATATATAGATAGGACCATATAGAGAAGGAGCTAACAGCAACTAGTTTTCTTTCTATAGCTGCAGCCATATTCCCTGGAGCTCTGTGAACAGAACTTGGCTAACAGGTAACTCCAACAGGGGTGTTTGGCATGGGTGCGGTGGAAGAGACAGCATAAGGTGAGCTTTGGTAAATTAGATTAATCCTCCCCATCATCAATAGAAGTATAGTGTCCAGATCAAGGAAAGCAATAGTGCCACTCTATTCTGCCTTGGTCAAGCCTTACCTGGAATACTGTGTCCAGTTCTGAGCACCATAATTCAAAAAGGATGTTGACAAATTGAAGCGAGTCTAGAGAAGGGTGACCAAAATAGTGAAGGGCCTGGAAACCATGCCTTATGAGGAAAGACTTAGGGTGCTGGGGATGTTTAGCTTGGAAAAGAGACAGTTAAATATTTGAAGGAGTGTCACACTGAGGATGGCGCAAGCTTGTTTTCTGCTGCTCCAGAAACTAAAACACAGAACACTGGATACAAGCTACAGAAAAAGAGATTCCACCTTAACATTAGGAGGAACTTCCTGACAGCAAAGGCTGTTCGACAGTGGAACACACTTCCTTAGAGTATGGTGGAGTCTCCTTCTTTGGAGGTCTTTAAGCAGAGGCTGGATGGCCATCTATCAGGATGCTTTGATTGTGAGATCCTGCATGGCAGGGGATTGAACTGGATGGCCCTTGTGGTCTTTTCTGATTCTATGATTCTATGATTCCCCAACCTCAGAGAGTCTTTTGGGAGAGTTTGTTGTATGAAGGTTGTGGGCTGTTTCAGGGGAGGTTTTTTGGTTTGTTTGAGCTTAGTGGAGGCTTGCTTGTCTGCTTGTTAGTGTCTGTTGTTCTATCATAGTTGGGTGGCCTTGTGCCTGTTTGGTTAAGGATGGTTGTTTGTGTGAGCTGAATGGAGGTGTGACTGTGTGCTGATGACCAAGACATGGAGAAATATATCTAAGTGTTATCAGCATGTTGATAACACCCTGCCCCATGCCTCCGGATGATCTGTCCCAGAGGCTTTATATATATGTTGAAAAGCATCGTGGACAGCAACTGTCCCTGAGCATCACCCTCTGGAATCTGCCCGAGAGGAAGGAACAGAACCACTGCAATGCAGTGCCTCCAATCCCTAGCCCTCTCAGGCGATTCAAGAGGATTCCGTGGTCTATTGTGTCAAAAGCCACTGAGAGGTCCAGTAACACTAACAGGGTCACACTACCCCTGTCGATGCCTAGACAAAGGTCATCAGCCAGAGCACCATGGCAGTCTCAACTCCAAATCCAATCCTAAAGCCAGTTTGAAATGGATTTAGATAATCGGTTTCATCCAAGACAGCTTGGAGTTGAAGAGCAACCGCTCTCTCGATCACCTTGTTCAGAAATGGTAATAAAGAGATTGGCCTATAGTTTTTCATATCCAGGGGGTCAAGGGAAGGTTTTTTCAGGAGTGGCCTAACTGCCGCTTCCTTCAAACAAGATGGAACATGACCTTCCCTAAGGGATGTGTTGATGATGTCCCTTAAGAACATCCTCAAGGCATAGACATGCATTCTAGACTTTAGGACAGCTGATTTCAGTAAACGTAGGGAAATACTGGGAGATCCCATGGTCAGGAATACTAAGAGAAGAGGGTTCTCGGTGGATGGGAATTTCTCAAAAGGGAGATACTAAAGGCACAATTTCAAACAGTTCCAATAAGAGGGGAAAATGGGAGATGTCTCAGGAAACCAGGATGGATGAGTAAGGAACTTTCAACGGAACTAAGTTTGAAATGGAACGTGTATAAGAAATGGAAAAGGGGAGAAATCACCAGAGAGGAATTCAAACATATAGTGCAGAACAAGCTTAGGCTTGCTAGAGAGGTTAAAAACAATAAAAAGGGCTTGTTTGGTTATGTCTATAGTAAAGGAAAAAGCAAGGTAATGGTAGGGTCACTGTGTGGAGAAGATGTAGAAATGCTAACAGATGATAGGGAAAAGGCAGAACTTCTGAACACCTCCTTTGTGTTTGTATTTTCCCAAAGGGAGAACAGTGCTCAGTCTGGGGAAAGTGAAGCAGATGATTCAGTAGGGGTAATGCAGGGATGCCACAAGGTAGACAGCACAGCCCTGTTCCTCACTCATATTCTATCTATCTATCTATCTATCTATCTATCTATCTATCTATCATCTATTGCACTTGTATCCCATCTTTATTCATTTATTTATTGCATTTATATCCCCTCTTTCTCCCAAAATGTAATCCATATGTTACCCCACATGTTAACTGGCTTTCATTACAGTAACAAGGCTAAAGTCACAGTATGAAATCAATTTCTGAAAATCATATTGCTGGCTGGTTGAATTGCAGCACTCCCTATCTGCTTATACCCACCTTCCTATAAACACATACTTAGATAAAGTTTCTGTGTAGAATCATAAAAGCTTGGTAGAGCAGAAATTGTTGAAGAACCCAAGAAGGTTCAAATTGGTTAAAAGGTAATCAGTACAAATTATTTATTTATTTAAATTACACTTATATAACACCCAACTACATTTCCAGGTATGCCCAAAGTGAGACAGTCCTGCAAATATTCTGTCTCCTCATCCTTATACATTTGTTTATAATGAATGGTAGCCTACAAATCAGAAATTTCTTTGCAACTTAAAAAGGAAACAGTTTCTTTATTTGTTCTTCAGATAAATCTAGTTGACTCCTAGAAAAAAAGCCCTGATTTCTCTACAAATGTAAGCAATGGGACAGAATACTTGCTCAGCAATATTGAGTTTAAGTCCGTTGTTATTTGATTATGTAGGCTCAAGAAAATTCATATGCATAGAGCATATCCCAGATCATTGCATAGATCAATCCTATACATGTCTAGTCAAGAAGTATGTTACATTCAATGAAAGTAACTTCCACTTACTATCAGAGAAGTGTGCACTATATGCATTCTTTCCAGTCTTCCTAGCATTACATTTCTAATGTAATGTAATGTAACCCTTAACAATGTGTATGTGGACATGAGAGAAACAAACACAGTTGATCAGTTATTTTCACACAGCTGTTGCTTTCTAGTTCGCTATGCAATGTCGATGCCATATTAGAACCTATCACATTATTGGCATCATAGCAACATTTCTGAGCCACCTGCTGCCCATGTATTTCCCATTCAGGCTGCCAACTGACTCACAGTAGGAAATAATCCTCTGATTTGTACTGCTCTGGAAATCAAGCGGTTATGAATTGGGTATGGCTAAGGGTATGGCCAGAAATGACTACCAATTTCTGTCTTAAAAGCTCACAAGTCCTTTGTCTAAAATCACCATAAGCTTAGTTTATTATTAAATTATTTTGACTGTGATTATGTAAACACTTGCCCATTGATCTTATGGAGTTATGTGCAGACATGTCCACCGTTACACTGTTGAATGCCTGCTATACATATATACAAACAGAACTGGAGATGGGTGTGCACTTATAGACGTTAGACAACTGGCAACATAAATAGTTCTAGCAAAACGGTACACTTTTGAATAAAAAAAGACAGTTGCCTGAAGGTGTGAGGATTTCAGGAAGAGCCAAATCATAAAATATTCTCTTGAGAAGTGTAAAGAGTGGATATGGGACATATTTTTTAAACTATGCTGGCCCCATTGTAGGTTTTAGACAAATGTCTGTATGCTACCCCTGTAATGTCATGTTTGACTTGGCTCTCAAAACGTCTGACTCTTTTGTAATGTAGCTGTTTCTGTGTTACTAACACTTTCTTCATCCCACTGAATGTTTGGCATGTGATATTTTGGTCCTTTCAAGGGAGGAATTAATAGAAAGAAAATGCCTTATTTGGAATATAATTAAAAGAAATTTAAAAAGTCTGATGGGATTGAGAACAACTAATTCAAAGACAAGCTATCAGAGTGGAACAAGACTTTGGCAGACACAACTGAATCCTGCATCATCGAAATGTCAATGCAGGACTCTAGGACTGAGTCTGTAGAACAACCCCACTGAAACATATTTGACTTGATTTTTTTATGAGCTCTTTTCTTCCATTCTCACGGTCTCACAACCTTCAACTGCAATGATATTAAGTAACATGAGGGATGCATATAACAATGATGCAAACAACAGCACTCTAACTGTGGGTTTCTGAGACTGGGGTGTTTGGAAACACCCCAGTCTCAGAAACCCACAGTGGCACTAGCAATTCGATTTAGGTAAAAATTGAGTAGCAGTACAAAACTGAATTAGTTTATTTTAAAAAATCAGAGTTAAATATGTCAAAGACTAACTGGATATAATAAACTCTTACTTTTTAGTATTAATTTTATAGCAATGGTTTCAGATTGTTAGTTAGTGCTCTAAAAATAGAGTGGGCCCTTGCTATCCACTGGGGTTTGGTTCCAGGACACACACACACACATACACATCCCACTCTTCTGTAATAAAACAATCAAAGCAGCTAACAACAAGTTAAAACATTCACATACAATATTATAACAGAACATCCCCCCTTAAAAAAGAATTAAACATAATACATTTAAAATAGAGTATTAAAATATCTATTCATGTTAAACATAACATGGGTAGTGTGGTAGCATAGTACATGGTGTAAGACGGAAGTCAAACTATGGCCGGGCAGTTTTATTCAGGAAAGGCCTGCCGGAAGAGATCTATCTTGACAGATTTTTTAAGCTGTCTAAGATGGTCATTTGACGGATCTTGCCCTGTAGGTCATTCCATAGTTTGGGAGCAATTGCAGAAAAGGCCCTCTGGGAAGTTGCAGTTAATCTGGTCTTTAAAGCCTCCAGTAGATTTCTCCCAGAGGACCTGGTGTGCGGGGCAGATATATGGAAGGAGATGATCCCACAAATAGATTGGACCCAAGCCATGTAGGGCTTTAAAGGTAATAAACAACACATTGTTCTTCGCCCGGAAACTAATTGGCAGCCAGTGTAGCGATTTCAAGACAGGTGTTATCTGGTCACTTCTAGTTTTTTCTACCATGTTTTTCACTAACTGAAGTTTCTGGACTTGGCACAAGGGTAGCCCCATGTAGAGCACATTGCACAAATCGAGTCGTGAAGTTACCAGTGCATGTACTACAGTTTTTAGGTCCCTTAGATTGAGGGATTGCATTTCCTTATCACTTGTCAAATAATCTGGATTCTGTCTGGAAGAATGGCTAATGTCTGGACATTCAACTTCATTACTTTACATATGTTATATTACATTACATACAAGTTATCTTATATTCAGTACATTGCATCATATGGTCATCAAGATGTTACATGTAGGAACACAACCCTTCTAAAATGTTTAACATAGCCTTTTATCCCTCAGCATCATCATAACAGCATCCATTACTAATAAGCATCCATTACAATTAGAGTTAATAGGATGCACATCTTTTATTTGTCTTATTCCAATTCACATCTGACATGTTTTGCCAGAATTAAGCCATTTTCTTAATGATTCTGAATGATACAGACACACCCTCTCAAAGATTTAATTGTTCATATTAATTCTTATGCTCTATATCTTATAATTTGTAGTGGATGCTAAATTATTTCTGTCCTTTATAAATATGATCAGGCCAAAAATCACCAGAACTTGATGGCCTGGCAGGATAATTCTATCAGGATTTTAAATAAATCCTGCCTTGTAAAAATCCTCATCAATGAAAATGGGAGAGGTGGGAGAAAGGGTGGGAGGCAGTGCCATGCGATCAGCATCACCAAAGCCACTTCTTCCCAGTGAAACTGTGGTTTAAAAAGCCACATGGAGTATTCTCCTAAAAGTTAGAATGGAGATGGGTCTGCCATCAGTCCTGTGCAGTGGAGCTGTACCTTGTTGTTCTCCTTCTCCATCAAAGGACAAAGCAGTGCCAGTTGGAATGAAGTGGAAATGAACTCCCATCAGCCAACAGGAGAAACATGAAGGTTATGGCCTTCCATAGCCTTCATGCTGTTTTTTTTTCTTTTCTTGTTATGAATATGCCAATCTCCTGGTGGCTGATGGGAGTCCCTCCCTGCTTCATTCCAACTGATGCATTTGTAGAAGTAGTCTTGTTTGTAGAAGTAGTTTATTCATATTACCCTTTCCACCAACAGGTAATATCAGACACATATAAACAGACAATAAAACACAACATTATAAAATATTGACACTATAAAATACTGAAGTACTGCCATCAACTGACATTTTTGGAAAATAAATCGTGAAGATTCTTGAAGATGTCCTATCTTGATAGATATGATGTCCTACTTATATGAATTTTGCTTCTGTTATATTATTGTTCCAGAAAGAAAAGAACAAGAGAGAGAGGGCGCTATAATAAAACTGCAAATATTTCATAATTCAAAATGTGGATTTTTCTGACAAAAATTGGTGACCAAATTCAACATTCAATTTTAGAAGTCAAATTTTGACTTCAAAACAATACTTTCACCCTGTAAAATTACCAAGATATAACTAAGATACACTGTTGCAAGATTATGTGAAAAACTGACTGCTACCACAGGTCACTTGCCAAATAGTGTTCAATATTGACTGCTGCATGTCAGATGTTATAAAAGTTTGACTAATTGCAAAATCTGGATGTCAAATGCTGATTCTGTTGACCAAATCATAACCAGATGTTCATTTCTCTTCATACATCCAGTGAATATTTAGCATCAGAATGCATACATGAAATTTTGGAGGACAGAGAGAAGGATCTTTTTGTTAAAGCCAGTTAATAATAATATTGTTATTAATCCCATATCTCAGAGAGAAGGGGCCAGACCAAGAGAGACAGTCATTCAGACCATCATATCCAAATACAGCCAAGGCAAATTGCAAGCCACACATGACTTAGGGGCTCTACAGACTGCTCCTAAGGGGCGGCGGGAGGCCACCCCTTTCCTGGCCGGATCACGGCCGCAGCAACCTCACACCATGGGCCCAATCCGTCCTCTGGAGGGTGCAAAAAGGAGCTGCAAAAAGCAGCTCCTTTTTGCATCCTCCAAAGGGTGGCATAGCCACAGCAGCACGGTTGTATGGCACCCCTTTGGCATTGCATCATCTGGATGCAGCACCGAAGGTGCGCCGTGATGCTGTACATCAGGAATGGCGCACAGCATCACGACACCCTGGAGACAGAGTCAGGGCATCCATCTTCAGGATGCTGCATCCTGACTCTGCCCACAAGCCATACTTTCAGGCCAGTCTGTATAGGGCCTTAGTTCATAGGATCCTTAGCCATTACACTACACCAGCTGAAGCTTCTCAAGCTGGCCACTGTGACTGGCATTTTATTGTATATATAAATATATATGGCCCAGTCAGAAAGCTTATGGTGACTTTCTATCCTTAAGAACATCTCTGTAAAAGAGTGAGTGTCCACCAGCTTCTTGCCATAGGGATTTCTGTGGCCATGACTAGGTAAGTAAGAAGGGAAACTGAAGCCTAGCATCTGGTTCTGACACTGACAGATTCACACGCTGCTTCAAGTGAAAATGCTCAAATGTTACAAAGATAAACCATATGGAAATCTCTAACATTTGGGACCATTAATGGGGATTTTTAGGCAACTGTGATTGATGGAGCAGCTCTTACAAGTCTAACATCAATGAAAATGCAACTTGATCTTTTGAACTTAGAGATTTTCCTTGTTTTTTTCTTTCCCCTCCTCCTTTTTAAAAGTCCCATAAAACCATTCTTGTTCAGACAAAAGCTGCCTGGAATGCATGAACTTGTCATACATATTTTAGTCAGTCTTTCATTCCCTGCCTTCTTCCGAAGCAGACAAGCATGCTGCTTTTAAAGTTTCTCTGCCTATAATTACCATTAGAGCATTAGCACCTGTAGTTTCTTATGGTATAAAAATGACCTACACTCCCAGAATTGTGAGTATTTAACTCTCACAAGAATGAGGAGAGTGAGTTCATATAGGCTACAATTTCAATTTGGCACACAGAGACAGCTTATACCTCAGTTACGTCTCATAGAAGGATCCCTTGTTGGAGTATTTCCATGTCAGTAGATGTTTCAGCTGTTCCTAGCAATGGTAGCACCACTAAACTGCACTGTGAAAGGACTGGAAAAACATTTTTTTTTTTTTAAAGCTGGGGCTCATGTAGACTGGCACATAGCCTGTGCCTGCTTGGGCTGAGTAAGAAACAATTGTTAATGTTACAAAAATTCACTGGAATTCACTGCACAAAATGAACCATACATAGAAAAGATGTTCTCCAGTGACAACAACATAACTAATGTGATAATGAAGACAGTGATGGCAATGATGACCAGTAGAAGCAGCAACTGAAGATGAAAATATTTGAAAGTAACTGGGAGGGTCAGTGGGTTGCTGATATTGGATAGGCAGGGGGGAATCACTAAGTGGTAGAGCAATACAGTAGAAGAATACAGTACTGGGCAGGATGGTCCAATGGTCTGAGATGTGTTGGAAAAGTTTATCTAATCTTACAGATTCTCACTTGGTACATGGATTAGGTTTTCAGATTATTTTGCAAGAACAAAAATATTTTACCCAATGTTTTTCTTGAAATTATTTTATGTGCTTTAATTTGTTCCATCTATCCAAGTCCTCTTTTATCTCTTTCCATTTTGATTTGCAATTATTCTTTAAAAATTCCATGTTTCTTTTAGTCAACCAAATTCCTAAATATTTAAATTTGTTTTTTACCAAACAATTTGTTATCTTTTCCAAATACGATTCCTCTTTTTCCCCATGTTCCTTGTTAGTATAACTCTTTTTCCTATTAATTTTAAATCCTGCTACTTTGCCAAATTCTTCCAAAGTTTGAAACAAGTTTTTAATCTGTCACTAAGGATCCTCCAAAATGACCAGAAAGTCACCAGCAAAATCTTGCGATTTATATTCATGATTCTTAATCTTTGTGCCTTGAATACTCTCATTCCTTTGTAATCCATTCAGAAGTACTTCTAATACTATTATAAACAAAAGTGGGGAGAGGGGACAGCCCTGTCTGGTCCATTTCTGGATGTCAATCTTTTTCATTTTTCTTCCATTTATGACCAGTTGTGCTGTTTGTTCTGTATAAATTTGCTGAATCCATATGCCAAAATTTTCTCCCATTTCCATTCTTTTTAAAATATTCAACATACATGCCCAATTCATATTATCAAACACTTTCTCCTTGTCTGCAAAAATCAATGCTGTCTTTTTATGATTATTCTTTCTGTAACATTCAATTATATCAATTTTTGACCAAATACTGTTTTTCATATATCTTGTTGGTAGAAATCCTGATTGTTCTTTTTTATATAATCTTTTAAAATTTGCTTTAATATGTCCCCCAATATTAATGTCAAAATTTTGTAGTCCACGTTCAAAAGAGACACTGGTTTATAATTGCCTTCATCTCTCATATCTTTACCTTCTTTCTGTATTAATGTGATATTTGTGTCGTTCCATGTATTGGGTATTCCATTGTTTGCTATATTATTCAGTGTTTTCAAAAGTGGAGTCTTTAACTCCTTTTCAGACATTTTGTAATAGCAGGCAGTAATATCCATCAGGGCCTGGTGCTTTGTCCACTTTTAATTTCCTAATTGCCTGGGCTATTTCTTTCTCTGAGAAGGAGACATTTAATATTTTTGTTGGTCTTCCGTTATTTTATCAATCTTTTGTTTATTTAAATAATCATCAATCTCTTCTGCTCTTCCCTCCCTCCATACCAACTGCCATCCTCCGGCTTGGGAGGGAGAGAAGAGGCAGGCCCAGCTCCATCAGGGCTTGCCTGAAGGATATTATTTAGATATTTAATTTATTGCTTATGTAAATCATTTATGTATTTTGTGTATTTGTTTATGCACTTTTGTAAACCGCTTTGATCTTTTTTGGAAAGGCGGTATATAAATAAATTATTATTATTATTATTATTATTATATTTTCTGTGTATAATTTTGTATAATAATTTTAAAAGACCCTTTCAATATTTTCTTGTCAGCTAATTACATTTTCTCCCTCCTTTATTCCTGTAATTGTGTTCTTATTTCTTTCTTTTCTTAATCTATGAGCCAGCCATTTTCCTGATTTATCTGCAAATTCAAAATGTCTTTGTTTCACATATTTCGAGTTTTTTGCTATTTCTTCCATAAGAACTTTATCCAGTTTTTTTTTTCTTAAGCCATTGCAGGTACAGTGCACCTGCGCCATATGCCGGTGGCTTCCACCTTATGCTGAAGCCATGGAGCAAAAGGGAGAATGGTGCACATGCCTGTGGCACATGTGCATATCCACACCATAAGCATGAGCCCCATTATATCCATCATATCCAATGGGGCTCGAGCATACACGGCAGGGGGGGGGGTTCCAGAATGGATCCCCTGCATAACGTAAGGGTATTTGGTTTTTAAAATC
Organism: Urosaurus nigricauda; assembly: GCA_034509955.1. NCBI lineage: Eukaryota > Metazoa > Chordata > Lepidosauria > Squamata > Phrynosomatidae > Urosaurus > Urosaurus nigricauda. The sequence goes on from JAOEGL010000002.1 coordinate 126,937,534, forward strand.
ATTTGTAGGGTCCTCATTTAGTTCTTTCTCTGTTTGATGTATGTCCCTTTCTAATTTTTCTTTCTGTTCTTGGTGTTTGATTTCTGAACCTCTCTGAATCAGTACTCCTTGCTCACATCCCATATTATCTTTGCTTTAACCTCGTCAGTAGTGTTTTCTGAGAAATATCTCTTCAATATTCCCTTAGATTTTTCTAAGAATTTTTTATCTTTCAACAATCTATCATTCAGTTTTCAAGTAATTTTTTCTCTCCAGTTTTTTATTGTTAATAAAATTGGATTGTGATCTGAAGTTATTTTGGGTAAAATCTCCTTGGTTTTAGAAAATAGTCCATTTGAAATCAAAAACATATTGATCCTGGATGTGAATTTGTAGCTTTCAGGAAAAAAATGTGTGATCTTTACTTTCCAGATATTGTTTGCTCCAGACACCTTCTAAATATAGTTCTTCCTTCATTTAAAACAATAGGATGGTAGTTTCCTTGATTCTTTTTTACTTGTTTGATTGAAGTTTTATCTTTTGGAGGGTTTATGACAGCATTCCAATTCCCAAACATAATCATGTTTTTGTAATCTAATTCCAGAATTTCATCTTTTAGTTTTTTGTAAAAAAAATAAAAATAAATAAAAATAAAAAATTCTTGCCTTTCTAGTGATCCATAAATCCCTATTAGCAAATATTTTTCATCTTGAATTTGAAGTTCAAATTCAGCGTGGAAGCAATCAAATGGTGGTCCTACCCAAACTAAAAAAAATGTTTCAAAGTATCCCAATTACAAATAATGTGAAACCCTTTCAGGATGGGAACAAATATCTAAGAAAATTTATTTGGTCTGAAAGAGACCAGAGGTGAAGTGGAAAACAATGACCAGAGAGGAAAAGACAGATGGAAGAAGTGTTCCAGACCTAAAACTTTATCACCAATCAAATGCATTAAATTGGTTGTCAGGATGTTTTCTGCTGCTCCAGAGACTAGAACGCAGAACAATGGATGCAAACTGCATGAAAAGAGATTCCACCTCAACATTAGGAGGAACTTCCTGACAGTAAGGGCTGCTAAACAGTGGAACACACTCCCTCGGAGTGTGGTGGAGTCTCCTTCCTTTAGAGGTCTTTAAACAGAGGCTGGATGGCCATTCTGTATTTTATTGTATTTCATTTTATTTTAATCTGCTGTAACCCACCCAGATTCCTAGTGATTAGGTAGGCTATAAATCATCATCATCATCATCATCATCATCATCTATTGGTGATGACCAAACAATATTTTAAAAATTCAAAACTAGGTCAAATTTTTGTATCAAACAAGAACAACAACAACAAAAGAGTGGAGTTGTGTTATACCTTCAAAATAAATATTCAGTAAAAAATGTTTCAAAGACAAAGCAGGGCATTATATTGGTCTAACAACTAAAATACAGGACGCTAAAGTCTTAATTGTAGGAGTCTATACACCTATAGAAAACAAAGCGGACTTCTAAAACAAACTCCTCCAAGAGACAGAAGAGCGAGTCAGAAACAGAATAATGGGCGACAATGCTGTGATACAACCAGTATGAGGCAGAACATTTAGCAAAAACAAACAAACAAACAAAAACCAAGGAAAGATCCCAAACTCCTTCTTTCAGTTAAAAGATTATCTAAACTTAAAAGACGTCTGGACTGAGCTATCCGGTAATACACCTGGGTAAATGTTCTTTTCCATGCAATACAATTCAGCACCCCAAACTGACATGTTCCTGGCTTCATACATGTTAATGTTAAAAATCAAAAAATGAAAGTAATCCCAAGAACTGAATCTGACCAAAATCTGATTCTTCTACAAATAAATACTATGGCAAGAAATGCGACTGCGGATTAAATGAATCATTACTTTTAGATGATGAGTACCCCCAATTTTTTTAAAAAAAAAATAAAACAATATTTTATAGAAAATACAACAAAAGATAGCAACATAAAATATCTGGGATGCTAGCAAAGCAGTGGTCAGAGGGCTATAAAGAAGCACAGAAATCAAGGGGGGGGGAAGGGAATCAAGGGAGGGGACTGTTGGGATAAAGAGTCCCCAGGAAAATGTACAATGTGTAATTTAATAGCAACAGATCAGCCAAACACCAGCCAGGAACATCAGCCAATCAGGAGCTGGCTGGCGGATTTTGAACATTCCATTGGCAGTTGGTCTTGACAGTTAGGTTTGGCAGTTGGCTGTCGTTGGCTGTCGATTCCGTTAGAATCAGTTGATTGTGTGGCTTCTTCTGTTGATAAATGCTGGACTATGTAGATGTTTGCTCTGTACATATTATACCTTCTTCCAAGAATAAGCGCCTCCTCTGACAAACATTTGTCTACAGTGTTCTCTTCAGTTAATCTGGAAGAGGAGAGATACTTCTCCAGCTCACAAGCTGCTGCCTGCACTACAGAAGGAGGTGATCCTGGCGACAAACGTAGCCATGGACTAGCACTACAAATACTAGCACTGTTATCCAGTGGTTCTGGTCTTTTTTGGATGGGTGAACTCAAAAGATGGTGTTGGAGGGTTCCTGTTCAACCCCCTGCCCATTGACCTGTGGGGTCCCTTAGGGTTTGGTTCTGTCCCCTATGTTATTTAACATCTACATGAAATTCATCTGGAGTTTTGGGGTGCGTTGTCACCAGTATGCAGATGACACCCAACTCTGTCTCTCCTTCCCATCGGATCCCAGGGGAACTGTCTCTGTACTGAACCAGTGTCTGCAGTCTGTTATGGAGTCAAACAAATTGAAGCTTAATCCAGACAAGACAGAGGTGCTCCTGGTCAGTTGTAAGGCAGAACAGGGAATAGGGACTCTGCCTGTGCTGGATGGGGTTACACTCCCCCTGAGATCTCTAGCTCACAGCTTGGGTGTGCTCCTGGATTCTACTCTGAGCTTGGATGCCAAGGTCTCAGCAGTGACCCGGAGTGCATTCACAAAGTTAAAACTAGTGTGTCAGCTTGTGCACGTCCCTTGAGACATCAGATCTGGCTCTGTGACACATGCCTTGACTATATCCCATTTGGACTATTGTAATGCACTCTATGTGGGGCTAACTTTGGAAACTTTGAAAACAGCAAGTGCAAAAAGCCACAGTGAGTATGCTGACAGGGACCAGTTATAGGGAGCATATAACTCCCTTGCTAAAACAGCTTCTCTGACTTCTGTTCCGTTTCCAGGCACAATTCAAAATGCTGGTCATAACCTATAAAGCCTTATACAGCTTAGGTCCAGACAATTTGAGAGACCATATCTCCTCATATGAATCTGCCAGAGCCCTAAGATCCTCAGAAGAAGACTTTCTCTCAGTCCTGCCACCATCACAGGCTCACCTGGAGAGGAAATGAGAGAGAGCCTTCTCAGTGGCTGCTCCCACCCTCTGGAATGCACTTCCATGAGAAGCAAGGCTGGCCACCTCCATGCTTGCCTTTCATTGGCAAGCAAAAACGGTTTTATTCAGGCAGGCTTTTAATGTGCAATCCTGGGATAGCTTTTATAAGGGGTGTTCATTACACAGGATGGGCATTGTGGTTTTATTGTTGTTTTAATGCTTGTAATTTTATATTGTTTTAGCTGATGTTTTAAATTGTTTCATTGTAATATATTTGTTAGAATTTTTATTTGTGATCCACCTTGGCTCCCTTTCTGGGAGAAAGGCTGCATAGAAATCAAATCAAATCAAATCAATAAATAAATAAGGTGCTCATCCCTTAGTAGAAGAAGTTGCCAGGAGGTGGCTAGATGGAATAAGCTGAGAAGACATGGAGCAAGCCAGGTAACTCTCCATCTCTCTCTCTCTCTCTCTCTCTCTCTCTCTCTTTCTCTGAAGTATATGTAGGAAGGTACCCTGGCTCCATACTTGTATGTCTACATCTTGTGGCGGTAATGGATTGGATGAGGGAAAACAAATTGAAACTTAATCCAGACAAAACGGAGGTACTAACAGTCACAGGCCCGAAACCAGGCTTGGGAATACAGTCTCCAGTCCTGGATGGAGTCACACTCTCCTCTAAGGACTGTGTTCGCAGTCTGGGGGTACTCCTAGATTCGTCGCTCCACATGACTTGTCAGGTGAATGCGACAGTCAAGAGTGCCTGTTATCAGCTTCGGCTGATACGCCAGCTGCACCCTTTCCTGGACATGAGGGAACTGGAAACTGTGGTACATGCTCTGGTAACCTCATACCTGGATTTCTGTAATGCGCTCTACATGGGGCTACCCTTGTGCTTAACCCGGAAACTTCAATTGGTCCAAAATATGGCAGCCAGGCTTGTAACTGGAACATCAAGGAGAGAGCACATAACACCGGTGCTCAAGGCTCTCCACTGGCTGCTGATTAGTTTCCGGGCACAGTACAAGGTGTTGGTTTTAACCTTTAAAGCCCTGCATGGCTTGGGTCCACCTTATCTCAGGGACCGCCTCTCCCCGTATGAACCCCTCCCCCCCCGCACACTCCGATCCTCTGGGAGGAACCTGCTACAGCCTGTGAAAACTAGGCTGTCACAGACCTCCCAGAGGACTTTTTCCGCGACCGCTCCCAAACTTTGGAATGGTCTGCCGGATGAGATGCACCTTATAACATCTCTTGATTGCTTTAAAGAAGCTCTGAAGACGCATCTCTTCTGGCAGGCCTTCCCTGACACTTCTTAGATCCCAGCTCCGAACGGGACCTATAAATTGAATTTGACCCCTTGCCTGGTGCTATTTTTCTCCTCAATCTAAGAACTATGGAGGATGAATTATGTTTTTAATGTTGTTGGTTTTAAATTATTGTCAATTTGATTTATTTTTAAGGGGAGGGTGGCTGGAAATGGGTCAATGAAGTGTTTTAATTTGTAAGTTTTAATCTTGTTGTACCCTGCTCCGATTGTACTCACAGAGGAGCGGGCTAGAAATAAAGATGATGATGATGATGATGATGATGATTATTATTATTATTATTATTATTATCATTATTATTATCTTAGCCTTATGTATGTCATTCACTCATGTATTTATTGGTGTAGTCCTATCTTACTTTATACCCAGAGATCTCATGGAAAGATACAATTCATGAAAGGGCAGGAGAGCCCGATGGCAACAGCAGCAGTTCCCACAAAGCCTGCCTACAGTAATTCATCTCTTCCCTTCACTCTATGATGACTGCCAACCGGGCACCCCTGCATCACTATCCACACTTCTGAAGCCCCAAAGCCACAGCACCAGGATCCCCCAAAGCACCTCTGGCTGACCCAAACGGTCAGAGATTAAAGAAGGGCAGATGCACTAGCTCAGCATGCTCCAATGCCACATCATCCTTCATATCCCTTCTCAGTCCAGGAGAAGATCCATAAGCTCACAGAATTTTCTGAAGCCCCCACTTCCACACTAACATGCAGCCACTCCATGGAAACCACTACATTTTTCGTCTTCTCTATCAAGATGCCCAAACCTTTTTTGAAGAATGCTAATCCCCTTCAGGAATTAACCATTGCTTTTTGCCATATCCAGGACCCCACCAGGTGCCCACATTAATAGAGGTTTCAAAATGACCCCAAGGGCCATCCAGTCCAACCCCCCTGCCAGGCAGGAATTCACAACCAAAGCACTTCAGACAGATGGCCATCCAGTCTCTGTTTAAAGACCTCTGAAGGAGACTCCACCACTCTCTGAGGGAGCAATGTATTCCACTGTCGAACGGCTCTTCAGTGAGTCCTGTGAGTCTGCCAAACACAGCATGGGTTTCTGGGGTAACTCTGGACATTATCAGACGACGGAAATTGGAAGTATAATCCAATGGCAATTCGAACGCAATCATGGGGTTTCACGTTATTGTGTATGAGTGTATCTCACGCAATTTCGGACAATGAGAAGTCATTCCGAACACAATCATGGATTTTACGTTATTGCGTATTAGAGTATCTCACGCAATTTCGGGCAATGGGAAGTCATTTTCAGGCAATGGAAAGTCATTCTGAATGCATTCCGAACACAATTAGAATTCACGTTAATTCGCAAAACTAGTGAATTTATGTGAATTTGAATTGTTTCCATTCAAAATAGAGAGAAATTCCTCTCGTGTGATAAACTCCTCTGTAATTTACTGAGGCCAGTGTTGATCCACAACTATTGCCAAGTAACCATGCAAGGGTTGTGTGGCAAATTACTTTTGGCAGTTTTTACGTAATGACATTTTCAAAAAAGGATAATGCTGCTGGGTAAAAACTACCATTACATGGCAACTACCATTTAATGTGTTATATAATTAACACATTTTATAGTAACTATAAATAATATATTGGAAGAAGTCCATTTTGTCTATTCTCTTCCTGTCCAAAAGTTCCTGGGAATTTTGTGAACAGGGCAAAAAGGCAATTGCCTTCCATTCCATTTGGTCCCAGCATATGTCATTACTGTAACTGCGTTTGAACATGGAACCTCTATTTAATTATCAGAAGGGCTGCAAACTTTAAATAAACAGGTGCCTAGTTACATTCTTCATCTTTAAATTTGGATCTTATATAGGCAAATATATGAGAGGGTGATATTGGATGAGAAGACTAGGGGCTTTTAGGAAGAGCAAACCAAGATAGGAAAATTATAAGCAGAGATGCTAATAAGATGTGTGCAAAAATTTGCAAAATCTTATTGAAATTTGATACAGAGCATGAAGTGATTAAGGACCAGATGATCAGGTGGGATAAAAATACAGGGCACCCAATTTATCTATCACAGTAGGAAAAGATATGGATTAAGGGATCAAGATATAACATTCTACAAAGTATGAAAGAAAATTTCTTTTTTTAAAAAAAATTATTAACAAAAATAAGCATTATGTAACATAACATAATATAACAAATACAATTAATAAAATAAAACAAACATGCAACAAACATAAAGGCAAATTGAAGTTTTCAGTCTTTTCATAGTTTGTCTTCTTTCAGGTCTTCCTACCCCATCTATGCTTGGTATTCTCTGATATTGATACTTCTTGATTCTATCTTAAGAAAAAAAATCAACCAATCTAAGTTCCAAATATATATACACTAGTTACTTTTTATTAGTCCTTAAAAGCAATAATTGACATTTCACCCCATATGTTACTCAGATATTTCATTACTGGTTCCCAATTTTCTACAAATTTTCCTAAGCTTTCATATTTCATTAAGCAGTTGGTCTAACTCAGCCATCTCAATTAATTTTTGTGACCAATCTTGTATTGAAAGGATTGAACTCTCTCTTCATTTCTGAGGTATAATTTATTCCAGCTGCCAATGTCATATAATGCAGTATTCTGGACTTTTTTGTACTCTATGAAGCTTGACAGATGGGTGGCTAAACACCACCCCTTTTAGCCCCAGATCGTTGCAATGGCAAGGATTTGATCCCTATTAGAAGCAAAAAGAAGCTGCTATAAGCAGCTTCCTGGAAGGGACGCCACAGTGGCACTCATGTCGTTTGGGTGCTGCCCTTCTGGCCAGCGCTTTTTGGGTGCTCTTCCACCCGTGCGTCATAATGGCGTGCCTTGTATGGATGGGCACATGCCATAATGGTGCACATGCAGCAGAACTAGGGCTCAGAACATGTAAATGGTCTGCACTAGTTCAGCCCTTGTCTGCAGTCAGGCCAATACAAAGTGCCAGTCTGTACTGCCCCTATTTGTTCATCTATCATTCCTATTAAATATCATTCTGGCTTCATTTGCGTTTTTAGATGTGAAATTTCTTCAATCTCTTTATGCATTGAATTCCAATATTTTCTAATTCTGGTACATGATCACCATTGGTGATATAACATCCCTAACTCTTTTTGTAATTTCCAGCATTTATTATTTCTATGTTTATATATTTTTGATAATTTTCAGCTGAAAGATACTATATATTGTGCATTTTATAAATATTATCTCTGATTTTTTTGAAGATGAAATTTTTATCATTTCTTTCCCCATACTTTCCCCCACTTCTTTAATACTATTGTATGTCCAAAATTTTGAGCCCATTTAATTATTGGATCTTTTATTGTTTCCTCTTCTGTGACCCCATTTGAAAATAATTTTATATAATTTAGATAACATTTTCTTGCCTTCTCCTAATAATACTTTTTTCCAATTCTGTCATTCCATCTTTAATTCCATAAGTATTTATTTCTATTTTTTGTATTTTTCTCTAAGCTGTTTATAGAGGAACCAGTGGCACGGAATTCCCTTTTCCTTTATTTTTTTCTTGTGATTTAATTCTATATGAATTCTCTTTAAATGTTATCATATCTCGACTTCCGGTAGACATGGGACATGAGTGGGACCCAGCTGATCTGTTTGTTACCTGTTGAGTGTTAAAATAACATTCAGAAAAACTCCCTGCCAATAAACGGGGTGCTGATAGGTCCACAGAGTCCCTAAAAAATCTCTACATTTCTAGCAGAGAGGAGAGAAGAGGGTTTGGAAAAAAGAGGTTGGTGGAATATGGACTTTCCGAGGCTACAAACAGAAACCCTTGTGGGTGAATCTCCAGCTGCCCACCCTTTTAATTTCGAAAATTGAAAATACAAGGCTTCAAGTTTGGAATAGAACAGATCTTAGCTTTAAACGATCTGGATCAACAATTATAGTTTGTGCCAGTGAGTTTTAAAACTGCTGGGAAGATTTAACTTATCTAAGCTATATCTATACCAAACAAAATAATATATAAGATCAAGCAGGTGACAATAAAGAGAAAAATAGACAACAACTATTAATCAAAAACAACTAAAGATCTTGGTCAAGTGTGATTCGCTCAATTTGTGAATAAGAAGAAGCCAATTTTAAAGGTTTCTAAAATACAAACTTGAGAGACATATGGAAAAGAGATTTTAAGATGGTGGTCCAGTACAAACAATTGATCTAAATAATTAATCATAATCATAATTATAGTTATAGACAAATTTAGACAACCATCAGACCAAACTAAATCTTGGACTTTGAACATTGTTCAAAAATCACATAAAAGGAGTGTTACCGGACTCTTATCAGATTGAGAGCAATTATCACACAGGAGAAAGAGGAGCCTGGATTGGGAGCAACCAGCACGGAGAGTCGGAGGGGAGGCCAGCACCAGCGCCAGTCAAGAGGAGAAAGAGGAGCCTGGATTGGGAGCGACCAGCACCAGTGCCAGTCAAGAGGAGAAAGAGGAGCCTAGATCAGGAATGAGTAGCATGGAGAGTCAGAGGGAAGACCAGCACCAGTGCCAGTCAAGAGGAGAAAGAGGAGCCTGGATTGGGAGCAACCAGCGTGGAGAGTCAGAGGTGAGACCAGCACCAGCACCAGTCAAGAGGAAAAACTGGAGCCTGGAACGGGAGTGACCAGCACAGACAATCAAAGGGGGGGGGGGGACTAGCGCTAGCATCAGTTAAGAGGAGAAAGAGGAGCCTGGATCAGGAGCGACCAGCACAGACAGTTGGAGGGGGTACCAGGACCAGTGAAGAGGAGAAAGAGGAGCCTGGATTGGGAGCGACCAGCACAGAGAGTCAGAGGGGAGACCAGCGCCAGTGCCAGTCAAGAGAGGAAAGAGGAGTCTGGATTGGGAACGACTGGCATGGAGAGTCGGAGGGGAGATCAGCACCAGTCAAGAGGAGAAAGAGGGAACTCAAGAGTAATTCATAAATATACAAAAAATCCTTAATTATATAAATACTGATCTATCTAGAATTGAAATAATAGAGAAAAACCTAGATAGAGAAAATGGGAAATACATAAAGTAAGGAATAACACTATAGATTACAAGTATTTCTTGAGTAGAATTAATAGATTAAGCAAAGCCAATCATTTAAAATTACTCTGTAACATAATAGACAAATTGAATAACAGTCTTTTCTTTCTTATAAATGAATGCTCTTGCTTCTATCTAGATATTAATATTGTATGCGCTGTTTGGCAATTCTTACCCACTCATACTTATACCTCTGATAGAATTTGAAATCCAGAAATTAATACTGTATGTGTCACTTGATAAATTGACTGATTGGTACTATTATCAACATACATTTCTGCCTTTGACTGAATTTGAAACAAGACCAAAAGACTCATCATGTCAACTATCATGAGAAATATGGCACAAAAATCTGCCCTGGTCCAGGGAAGTGCCTCACAAACAAGAAGACCATCATTTGAACTGAAACAAAGTGATTCCAACACAAAAGTACTAGAAGCAATTGAAAGGATGGAAAAAAATTCAGAAAAAAACTGCAAAACTCAAAAGAGGAAATAAGAAGCGATTTCAAAAAAGAGATGGATGAATTAAAATCCACAATTAACACATTAACAGAAAGCTTAAAGGACGCACATAACAAAATTGACATGCTACGAAATAAAACAGAAGAGCTAGAAAAAAGAACAAAAGACATGGAAAAGAAGTACATGAAAGTGAAGAAAATCTGGTGAGAGATCTCAAAAATGGGAAAAAATGTCTAAAAATAAGAGGATTGAAAGAAACAATGGAAGAAGATCTTTATGAAATGATTATACTCTTTATAGCAGAATTAATTGATATTCCATTGGAAGTAATGGACCTAGAAACAGACAAAATATTCTGTGTAAACTCAGCAATTGCTAGAAAAAAGAATTTGCCGAGAAATATCATAATATACTAAGAAGAAAACATGTATGTGATAGAATAATAGAAGCATGTTCTGATAAAGAACTGAAGATAAATGACTCAGAAATAAAAAAAATTTAAAGACATCCCAGCTTCTGTTATGAGAAGAAGATTATTTGTTCTTGACTCAACAATTACAAATGAGGAACATAAAATTTAGATGGGATATGATAGAAGCAATAATAGTGACTTGGATGGAGAAAACCTACAAATTAAATACATAGAGAAAGCGAGAAAATTCCTAAATAAGATACAAAATTATGAAGAGGCAAAAGAAAGAGAAAAAGAAAAAGAGAAAGAGAAAGATTAAAACAACAGGAAGGAAGAAAGAAAACAATGTATACCAAACAAGGAGAAAAAACAAGAAAAGGAACAAAAACAGAATCCCCACAAAAAACTAAGAAATAGAATCCACAGAATGAACTAAAACAAGATTCCACAGGCAAAAATGTAGAAGAATTAGAAGAGGAAGAAGAAGATTTACCAGTGGGAGCAATAGGGAAACTAAATTTGACTGGAGAAGAAGAATTGAAAGAAGACATCCTTGAATTAGAAGAAATTGACACTGACGGCAATCTCTCATTATAAATCAAATTAACCATCATAAAGTAAAATCACTCTCTCCATGCCAACTGCCATCCTCCGGCTTGGGAGGGAGTGCGAGGCAGGCTCAGCTCCATCAGGGCTTGCCTGAAGAAAGAAAGCCCTCCCTCCATGCCAACTGCCATCCTCCGGCTTGGGAGGGAGTGAAGAGGCAGGCCCAGCTCCTCAGGACTTGCCTGAAGGAAGAGAGCCCTCCCTCCATGCCATCTTCCATCCTCTGGCTTGGGAGGGAGTGAAGAGGCAGGCCCAGCTCCATCAGGGCTTGTCTGAAGGAAGAGAGCCTTCCCTCCATGCCAACTGCCATCATCCAGCTTGGGAGGTAGTGAAGAGGCAGGCCCAGCTCCATCAGGGCTTGCCTGAAGAAAGAGAGCCCTCCCTCCATGCCAACTGCCATCCTCCAGCTTGGGAGGGAGTGAAGAAGCAGGCCCAGTTCCATCAGGGCTTGCCTGAAGAAAGAGAGCCCTCCCTTCATGCCAACTGCCATCCTCCAGCTTGGAGGCAGGGAGTGACGAGGCAGGCCCAGATCCATCAGGGGTTGCCTGAAGAAACAAACCCTCCCTCCATGCCATCTGCCATGCTCCGGCTTGGGAGGGAGTGAAGAGGCAGGCCCAGCTCCTCAGGGCTTGCCTGAAGGAAGAGAGCCCTCCCTCCATGCCATCTTCCATCCTCCGGCTTGGGAGGGAGTGAAAAGGCAGGCCCAGCTCCATCAGGGCTTGTCTGAAGGAAGAAAGCCTTCCCTCCATGCCAACTGCCATCCTCTGGCTTGGGAGGGAGTGAAGAGGCAGGCCCAGATTCACCAGGGCTTACCTGAAGAAAGAGAGCCCCTCCCTCCATGCCATCTGCCCTGGTCCAGGGAAGCCAATTGGAGCCATTTCGAATTCACGTGAATTCCAATTGCATTCAGAATGCGTTCAGAATGACTCCATTAACCGAAAATGACCCCCCCCCCCATTGCCCGAAATTGTGTGAGGTGGTTTAATTCTCAATAACGTAAAACCCATGATTGCGTTCGGAATGACTTCCCCTTTGCCCGAAATTGCGTGAGATACTTTAATTCGCAATAACATGAAACCCCATGATTGCATTCAGATTGCCAATAGATTATACTTCCAATTTCCAACATCTGATAAGGTCCATAGAGACTGCTATATAGATCTGCCCCTGGGCTTTTGACTTCACTAAATGAATCTGAGGAAGTAAGCTCAAGTCATGCTACCGAATTCCATCTTTCCGTTAGTCTCAAAGGTGCTGCAAAACCCCTTGGTATATTGTTCTAATGGGCCAACCCTTTGCCCATTGCTTAGGGTAACACAGAGGTTTGTTTGTTTTGAGGATTTATATCCCACTCTTCTCCCACAATGGGATTCAAGGCAGGTATATTCTTCCCCCTTCAAGCCTTGCTCAAGTAAATATGGGAAATATTTGCGGACTGGGGTAAAAAATTGGGAATATGTTTGAAGAGCAAGTGAGATGCAGCCCTCTGCTACCATTTTCAAACACACACAGCAAGTGAGCTAGTGACACCACCAGCCCTCTCTTGCCAGCTGCCTTTCCCAGCTGAGAAGTATGTATTCAATTAGAGGACTTTAATTAAAATTCTTTTTCTGGAGCATCCTGTTTCCAGTCCCTGCTGTAAATTCAAGATGACATTCTCAGGTTCAACAGGTGGATGAGATTATTCTGAAAACCACCAGATGAGAGGAAATGGAAGCAGAGCCGGAGGTACAGCAACAGGAAAGTGGATAAAGGATGAGAGGCAACAGGGTTGCTGTGAGAAAGGGATGCTCTTCGTGCTTTCTTAAGAGCCATCCCAGTTATGAACTTTTCCCAGTTCTCCTTTCAGAACAGATAAAACTGAGAATCCTGATAAATGTTTGTTTTGTTTCAAATAATGTTCTAAAAATAATGAGATCCCTGCTGGACTGAATCAAGAATCCCTCTAATCCATCAACCCTATTCAGCAAGGCTAACTAGATTATTTCTAAAGGATCCAAACCCAACAAAATGGCTCTCCCAGAAACTGTCACTCCAGAGTGGGCAATTAAGATGCCTTAACTTTATGGACTACCTGATCCAAGTGAAGATGGAAACTGCTAGAACTAGTTTATTGATCAACAACAGCTGCCTGCAATTTTGGATTCTCTTGGGCAATACGACTGTTGTGGTATGCACCAGTACTTAAAAATTTACCACTATCATGGAATCATAGAGTTGGAAGAGACCACAAGGGCCAGCCAGTCTGACCCTCTTCTGCCATGCAGGAAGACACAATCCAAGCACTCCCTGGAACAGACGGCCATCCAGCCTCTGCTTAAAAAACAGCCTCCAAAGAGGGAGACTCCAGCACACGCCTAGGCAGCAGAGTATTCCATTACCAAACAGCCTCCAAAGAAGGAGACTCCACCACACTCCTAGGCAGCAAAGTTTTCCTTACTGTCAGCAGCTTATTCCTAACAATGAGGTGGGATCTCTTTTCCTGTAATTTGACTTTGACGTGGTACAGAGGGCCCCAAAGGGCCCTCTGCAGTGTGAGTAGGGCTGGGGAGTGCACAGCATCCATACGCGGGTATGCTAGTGACATAACACACATGCCATGTCCAAAAGGACCGACACACACATTACCTCACGCGGAGAGGCAGCTGAAGGCCTGAGGGGTGGGGAAAAAGGAGGAACAGTTGAGCACTTTTTCCTCTTCTCCCCCCCTTGTGCCCCCGGGCCTTCAGCTGCCTCTGGGGGGCAACCGAAGGCCCGGGAACGCAGGGAGAAGAAGTCTTGCCCCAAAAGTCCCGCCTCAAAAGTCCTGTTTCTTCCATGCTGGAAGGCCTTTTAGTTAGGGCACTTGGTCCCTAAAAGGTTCGCCATCTCTGTTATAGGGCATGGTTTCCAAAACTTTCACCATTTTGGTTGCTCTTCTAGGGTCCAGCTTTCTAATATCCCTATTGAATTGCTGTGCCCTGAACTGGACGCAGTATGCCAGGTGAGGTCTGACCAAACCTTTTACATATTGCTCAGGTTAACATGAAGGTATATCCCTTCCCCTTCAAGCCTTGTTCAAGAAATAGGTGATGAGAAAGTGAGGGGCATGCTATGGACACTAGACACACAAAGTCCATGGTAGATGGCAAAGAAACCTCCAACTTTGTGCAAGTCAGACTGAGAAACCCTAATGGGGGCAGAGAGGATGGATTTGGGGGGAGTGATAGACTCAGGATGCACACGTTGCCTTAAAATCTTGCAGTGGTTACTGTGTTGAAGTTACAACTTGAGGCATTAGACAGCCCTATTAACTTTGTCTAAATGGGTGACAGTGACATGTGGAGAGGTCCTGCCAAGTATCAGGTATTGATTGTTCTGTTGGGAGTAATTGGGAGGCCATTTAATCACCTCTAACTATCCTTTTTTTGTTGGAGCTGAACTGGGTCAATTTCCACACCCTGAGCATTTAGTGGGGAAATCGTTTTCCCAAATGGATTGATTGTCTCACACAACAGTCATGCTGCAAAGAAAGAGGTGAAGCTGGAAGTGGGAATGGAGATCCTGGGAGAAAACCAGGAAAAATTAGACTTTGCTGTAGCTGGAGAGTATGCAGAGTTGCAGGGAGTTTTTGCTGAAAAGGAAAATGTTATGCTGCACTGCACTACCAAAAGTCACACTGTGTAGTTGATACTACCTAAATCTAAACTGTATTTCATGACTCCCAAAGAGATGATGTCCATTTGGGAATTTATTGACATGAACCTGGTGCAGTTTTTCATATAACCTTCATTGTCACTTGTAGTGGCTCCGGTGTTCTTCCAGGAAAAGAAGCACTTTGAGACTAGTAACAGACTCACAGGGTTTTGCTTTAAAAAAGTACCACATCCCACTCATTAAAAGACCTGTTGGTCCAGGTGGTAACTGGAAAAGTGTTCACCAATTTTGTTTTGTTGGAGGCCTCCTTCTATGTAAGAATAAAGGAAGGGATTGCATTCAAAACTACTATTAATTGCCATCTTGGGACTTTTGAGTAATTAATTCTGCCTTTTGGACTGGTCAGGGTGCCAGGAGTGTTCATGCACCTGATTAACAAAGTAATACGAGTGTCAAATGTAGTTGGTTAGACAAAGGCCATCATTTTAACAAAATAAAATTATTCATGAATACAATGGCACCACAACTTACAGGCACAAAATGGCTTGAAATAAACAATAGTTGTATGTCCAGATAGGCACTTTGGACACCCAACAGATGGCCATACAGCCTCTGTTTAAAGACCTCCAAGGAAGGAGACTCCACAACTGTCTGAGGGAGTGTGTTCCACTGTCGGACAGCCCTTACTGTCTGGAAGTAAAAGAATATTCACATCAACCAGATAAGAGTATGAGGAAGAAGAAGAGATTAAAAATGATAATATATGATAAATGTGATAGAAATTTTAAATATATAAGGAAGAAACAAGAATGTATATATAATTACTCTTTGGATGAATGCAACAATAACAGTCATGGGAAGGGGTGAGGAGAGAGTGAAATCAGAATATAAGCAGCTGTTTGTTTATGATGACTTTTTTCTTTTTTAAAAATAAAAGGGGGGGGGGGAGCAAAAAAAAAAAAAAAGAAAGAAAAAGCAAAGGGTTTCCAGAGAAGATAACATCTGATTCAGGCTGCTACAAACTGTAGAATCAGGCACTTTGGAATGGAGCATATGGTCTGTAAACCTATGATAAATGGCTTTTATACATCACAGTGTACAGTGCGAGAGGGTGGTGTTTTGGGTTGGTTTTTTAAAACAAAAAGAAAAAGAAAACCTAAGTGTTCCCTGGGTGCCCAAAGGTATTTACAAAGGATAGAGTGTCCATCTGGACATACAACTATTTCTTAAAAACACTGTGAATGATTTGAAAAATCACACTTGCTCAGAGTTCAGCTTCAACTGTCATTGAGTCGCAGATGATTGGTATGGTAATTTAACATTGTTATTGGCTAGACAATAGCCATCATTTTAACAAAATAAAATTGTTCATGAAATAACAATGACATAACCAACTTAGAGGCACAAAGTACTGAACACATTTGTGAATACAAATTATAAAGCAAAATATCCAACCAACATCAATTATATATTAGACATAGAAACAGGAAGCCATACTTTACTATTTCCACACCCTTTCCGCCCCATTTTCCCTCTGCTGAACCATTTTGGCCATGTATCATATGGATTTGGCCCCTTCCTTTTCAATTGACTGAACTGCCATTAGAAAACTGGACAAATCAAATATGACTCCATGGGTCTGGCTGGTCAGTAAGAACACCAAGTATATCATGTTCTTTTCTGTCACTTTTATCCCCCTGCTACTGTGCTATAAATTTCTGTCTTGGGCTGTTGTATAAACAGCACTTAATCACAATTTGTTGCAGAGTTTCCTTAGCTAGTTGCCCATAGTAGCACCAGTGTTTCTTCAAGGGAATCCTTCTGAATTGGACAGCAAAGAAAATAAATAAATTGCACTTTAGCAATTGCAGGATGCAATTTAGTAGTGAAACTGTTATTATATTTTTACAACATTTTCTAAGGGATAAATGGACCCAAGTATTGAAAATAAGTTCCAGGGCTGGGTTGGGTTTAAATTGAGGTCTTGAAATAAGAGATTGATCTTCCTTAGTTTGCAATCTTAATTTTTTTCTCAGTTAGAAGAAAACGTTATAATTCTTTCTGCATCCATGAAATGTACAGTTGTTGAGTCTGGCCATGACATTCCTTCTCAGCCAGGAATGTTGCAGGGAAAAAGTTCTCTCAGGGGCAGAAAATTTACCCTCTACTGGTGGATACTCCAGAATAATCATGTGTTGAATCTTCTATCCTGTCTGCTCATTATTCCTGGATAGAGAGTACATATGGCTGGATTAAATATACCTCTATTACATTTGTCTTTTTTGTTTTATTTCCCAAAATGTATTCCGGCTGCTATCACTTTTCCCAGTCAGTAAATCCATTTCCATTTCCTTAATGTGGTTGTCACTGTGTCTTATACTGGACTAAATCTGGTCCCAGTTCATGAAGTCAAAGGCTTTCATGGCCAGCATCCATAGTTTTTTGTGGGTTTTTCAGGCTGTGTTATAGAAGAGTTTATTCCTGACATTTCACCAGCATCTGTGGCTGGCATCTTCAGAGTCCTGGTTGTTTGGTCTCATGATATTGTATAGAGCATAGACAGTCTATGGCATTAGAACAGAAGGGTTGTAGTACACTAGCTCTCCGAAGCTCAAAGTTTAGAAAAAAAATTATTTTAAAAACAGCTGGTCTGGGATTTCAAACAGCATACATCTGGGGTATTATTTGTATTTTATTTGTAGAAATATGCAGACAGCAGTAAAATAGGGGTAGGAATCATGTGGTCCTCCTCTGGAGACCAGAGTTCAAATCTTGACTCGACCATAGAAATCCACTGGGCAAGTCACAGTTTCTCAGCCTCATGAGGATGGCAATGGCAAATCCCCTCTGAAGAAATTTGTTCAGAAAACTCCATAATAGATTTTCTTTAGGGTTGCCATAAGTCAGAAAAAATTTGAAGGCACACAACAACATTAACATAGACTGCTCCTTAGACTGCATCTTTTAACAGCCCTCTTTATCATAGCCAAGTAAAATGTTTTTATTATTATTATTAAAGCCTTTTTGGCACTAATGATTTCATCTTTTTTGTACATTATCTTAACCTGTTTTAATGGTTTATATCACCCTGTTCTTTAATATGAGTTGTTGCAATTAACTCCCTGCAGTGTCTGCTGTGGCACTTAATCCTCCCAAGCTGATAAGATTCCAAGACAGCAGAGGTAAGATTTATTTGTTCACAAATTCCAACCAAGCATCATGGACATTGTCTGACAAACACAGGAGCCTCAGTGCATTAAATACTATGCAGTTGCAGTAAAAGTAGATTTGCTTTAAAGAGACATTACACCACATTTTCCTTTCATAACGAAAAAGAATCAAGTCAATATACATTTCATAGAAAAATACTATAATATTGATATCATTAAACAAATATTTTAAAAAATTACAAAAAATATATAACTGTTACCACAGGGCCAAAGGTCACCAGTATGTGGCCTACCATAGAAAATAGTCTTTACTGCCACCATCCCCAAGGAATTGATCTTTCTAGCAAAAACACAAATCTGCCTTGAGATGTTATATATAGGATACCTATCTATTGCTGGAGGTGCACATGTCTCATAAGATCGATCATGATGCTCATTGGTTTCTCCCATTTCACTTTCAAAGCAAACTGCTTCCTCAATAATTTGAGCTCAGTCTCTGAGGAGAGAGTAGAAGGTGAGCTATGTTGGAGGCATCATCTTTGATTCATTTAGGCTTTTTAAAGCCTTGTGTGGGGGATTTTGTCTGTTTGGAGGCAATTGATCTCCCAGATCACATGGTCTAAGAAGCCAGGGCTCCTACTGAGTCACTGATTTGTTTGGAGGCAGAGCTAGCAGCCAGTAATTCTGTATAACTGCTACTACAATATTTTTAGCTCAGTCTCTGAGGGCCAGAATCATAATAATTGAGTAGGAGTTCACTAATAAGCAAAGCCAATAGGCAAGTTGTGTTAGTGTTTTAGTGCCTGCTTGAGATTACTGAATATGGATAGTGAGGGAGCTGGTGCAGTCACCTGCAAAAGGCATGGCATGTTTATCTTCTTGCAGGAGGAAGTAAGTAGTTGCACCTGCAGCAAGTTGGTTGCCCTCTGCAAAAAAGAAGATCCAACAACTTAAGGGTTATTTATCCATTCTTCAGAATATTGGGGAGTATGAGGTTTTCTTGGACAGAGTAAAACAGAGTGTCCTGGATGAGGAACACACAGGGGATGTCTCTGGGGAAGAGGTAAGTTTCCATACAAAGGAGGTAGACATTCTGAGGAAAGTGATATGTAGAAAACAGAAGGACTGGGGATCACGCGTTTGGCACTGCACAACTGATTTGATGCTCACTCCTTTATCAGAAATGATAAAGAATAGCAAGAAGAGTACCCATATCAGTCCTCAGAGAATGTACACAAGCCCTTGGAAGATTCAATACATGGAATGGCCTCTATCAATACCTGGAGGAGGTGTATGGTGGTGGTATGGTGACTCCCTGTTGAGGGGAGCATAAACAGTAGTTTGTGTGCCTGACAAGATATTTTGAGAGGTGTGCTGTCTCTCTGGGCCAAAAATCCATGACATAACAGAAAGGCTGACAAGACTCATTAATCCCAGCAACCATTTCTTCTCCCTTTTGGTCCATGTGGGAACCAATGATACTGCAAGGCACAGCCCTCAGAATATCATAAAGGCTCTGGGTAGGAAGCTGAAAGAACTAGATGCACAGGTTGTCATCTCATCTCTTCTCCCAGTAGAAGGGCATGGTCCAGGAAGGGAGAGGAAAATAGTG
Source organism: Urosaurus nigricauda (assembly GCA_034509955.1). Classification (NCBI taxonomy): domain Eukaryota; kingdom Metazoa; phylum Chordata; class Lepidosauria; order Squamata; family Phrynosomatidae; genus Urosaurus; species Urosaurus nigricauda. Next base: position 126,957,166 of record JAOEGL010000002.1, read on the forward strand.
GAGGTGAGCAACTGTTTCCACAGATGGTGCCACCAGAAATAACTGGGCTTATTGGACCAAGGTGTCAAGTTTCTTGATGATGGATGGGTTGCACCTCACCGCAGTTGGCAGAAATGTTTTTGCCAAGAGTCTGAAAATCTGATCAGGAGGGCTTTAAACTGAATTATGGAGAGGGGGAGAAAATATTCTCGAGGGCAGGAGTTCATCTACGGCTCAGGATGTAGCCCAAATGTTATAAAAGAAGAAAACAGTACAACAACATAACACAGGGAAGGGGAAAACTTTAAAAGGCGGATGAGAGTTTCTTTAAAATGAAATATTAAATGCACAATTTCAAACTGTTCCAATGAGGAGGAGAAGTGGGAGATGTCTCAAGAAACCAGGATGGATGTCTAAACAACTTTCAGTTGAGGTAAAACTCAAAAGGGACGTGTACAAGATATGGAAAGGGGAGGGAAGTCACCAAAGAAGAATCTAAACAAATAACCAGCTCATCTAGGGGGAATGTCAGAAAAGCTAAAGAACAGACTGAGTGCTTGCTAGAGAGGCTAAAAATAATAAGATAGGCCTTTTTTTAGTTATATTTATAGCCAAAAGAAGAACAAGGAAGCGGTAGGGCCACTTCATGGAGAAAATGCCAAAATGCTAATAGGGAACAGAGAAAAGGCAGGATTATTCAACAACTTCTTTGCCTCCATCTTCTCAAAAAAAAAAAAAAAAAAAGAAAAAGGGGGGGGGAACGGTGCTCAACCTAGGGAAAATGGAGCATCAGACACAATAGGGGAGATGCAGCACTGAATAGGTAAAGAGAATCCCTGGTTAAACTAAATGAATTCACGTGTCCAGAGTCAGATGACATTCATTCAAGAGTATCAGAACCATTGGTAGAAATAATCTCAAAACCACTGGCATAGTCTTTGAGAATTCCTGTAGAACAGGAGAAGTCCCAGCAGACCGGAAGAGGGCAAATGTTGACCCCATCTTCAAAAAAGGGTAGGGGAAGGGATCCAAATAATTACTGCCCATTTAGTCCGGCATCAATGCCAAGAAAGATTCTATTACAGATTATTAAACAGCCTGTAAGCACTTACAAGGGAATGACATGATCACTAAAGATCAACATGGATTTCTCAAAAACAAGCCTTGCCAGAATAATATTATCTCTTTTTTTATATATCTAGACAGAGTTACAAGTTTGGTAGATGCTGGGATGTAGCATATCATGATTACAGTAAGCACTTTGAAAAGGTGCCCATAATATCTTTGCAAAAAAGATAGTAAAATGTGGGCTAGACATTGCAGTTGTTAGGTGGCTTATTAATTGGTTGATCAGTCAAACCCAAAGGGTGCTTAACAATGGCTCCTCTTCATCCTGGAGAGAAGTGACCAGTAGGTGCCATAGGGTTATGTCCTGGGCCCAATGCTATTCAACATCTTTATCAATGACTTGGGTGAAGGAGCAGAAGGCATGCTTATCAAATTTGGAGATGACACCACATTAGGAGGAATAGCTAGCACTCCAGAGGCCAGGATCAACATTCAAAATGACCTTAATAGATTAGAAAGCTGGACCAAAACTGACAAAATTAATTTTAACAAGGAGAAATGTAAGGTACTGCACTTAGGCAGAAAAAATGGAATACATAGACATAGGATGGGGGACACCTGGCTTAACAAGATTACATGTGACAGGGATCTAGGAGTCTTAGTAGACCATGAGTCAACAGTGTAGCTAAAAAGCCAATGCAATTCTAGGCTGGATCAATAGAAGTACAGTGTCTAGATCAAGGGAATCAATAGTGCCACTCTATTCTGCTTTGGTAAGGTCTTACTCTCTCTATTTCTGGGCACCATAATTCAAGAAGGATGTTGACAAGCGGGAACATCTCCTGAGGAGGGCGACCAAAATGGTGAAGGATCTAGAAACCACCAAGCCCTATGAGGAATAATTTAGGGAGCTGGGTATGTTTAGACAGGAGAAGAGAAGTTTAAGAGGTGACATAAGAGCCATGTTTTGATATATGAAGAGATGTCATATTGAAGATGGAGCAAGCTTGTTTTCTGATGCGCCAAAGACTTGGGCATGGGGGAATGGATTCAAACTACAGGAAAAGAGATTCCACTATAACATTAGGAAGGACTTTCTGATAGTAAGAGCAATTTGACAGTGGAACACACTGCTTTGGAGGGTGGTGGAGTTGTCTTTGGAGCTGTTTTTAAACAGAGGCTGGATGTCCACCTGTCATAAGGAGTGTTTTGTTTGTGTCTTCCTTTATGACAGAATGGGGGTGGAATAATTGACCCCTGAAACCTCTTTCAACACTATGAGTTTATGAAAACATATTCTTTCCATACAGAGAACTGAAGGTCAAGAAGAAAAGTTCTAGACTAGCTTACTCTCTGATATGCTAGATTTCTATCTGTAGGGAGCTCTTTAAAAAATCACTACCAGGATGAATTAGTCATACAAACCCACATCAATGTGCAGTTCAAATTGTTCACCCTAGACACACTTTTTTCCACCTTAGTGGGAATTAGGCTGATTGTTTTGATTGGCTCATCTTATAGCATGGTAACAAGACCAGTGAGCACTGCATAAATATGAGTACATAAGTGAGTAAATAATTACACCCTGTATGTATGAATTTATGTATGCATCTTAGTTTCATACTAAAAACACTTCAACCAGACTTTTTGCCATTAATTGCCATCAGCCCAGAACTCTTTCTTTGTACTTAGATCTCATAAAGCATACATTTTGGAAGGATTCTGAACATTTTCAAATTGAGAAACAGTTGAAGCCTTCCAAAAGTGTCCTCAAAGAAGGAGAGATTTTTTTAAAAGAAATAATGTCTAAAACAAAGTCATACAATTAGAAATTATATCTTTTTCCTGCAAGGGGGAGGGGAGATATCTCATAGGGAAGTGAAGGTGTGTTGGAAAACTGCTTATTAAAGGTAAAAATTAGTGGAATTGCACAACTGGTTCATAATAAAGTACAATGTTTGGTCTTCTTAGCCTAATCAGGTGTTAGAAGAGTTTAACCGGACTTTAAGCTTCCTTGATTCTGAAGCATCTGCCCTCTCAAGCTTGCAAGTCAGTACTCATCGCTTGCATCCTCATTTCTTTTCAGAGCAAAAGGGGTGAGGTGGGATAAAGAGATTTAGGAAGAGTAAAGACCCTGGAACAGATGCACCAGCAAGAGATGTGACAAAATGTCATCTGGTATGTGCCTGTGGGCTGGGAATTTGGCCATGAACATAGCAGATGAGTCCCCAGGATGGCATGTTCCTTGGGAGGCCAGGCATGCTTTGGTGACAGCTGTGATTTTTATAGCCCTGTTTTGATGACAGTTTGGGAAGGGTCAGTTCAGCTCTTTTCTGACAGGAATTAGGTTTGTCATCAGATCCTAAAATCCTGCTGATTTATGGCAACAGACACTTTTGTTTTATCATGTTAACTCCTAGGTATTCCCCCCATGGTTTCCAAGCAGCAGAAAAAATGCTGATACAGCAGACTTCAAGGGAAAGGAAGAACTGAGAAAAAGTGACAACTATGAAACCAAAGCTATTTCATCCACTGTAGCACCCATGTTCAGCATGTTCAGTGGCTCCATCATTACTCCCTCCACTTCCTATGATCTGGATATTCTACTCCTGTTGATGCTGCCAAGAATTACAATGTCTTTTTAGTTGTTACATCGTATCATTAATTCATGTTTAGCTTGTGATCTACTGAGAGTAAGAGAACCTTCTCATATGTACTACTTTAAAGTCGGGTGTCACACTTCCTATTTTTGTGTATCTAATTTTACCTGCCTAAATGTTTTCTTTTATCCCTGCTGAAATTCATTTTGTTAATTTTGGCCCAGCAACTGAATCTGTCAAGGTCAGTTTTAAACCTGGTCCTATCCTCTCAGATATTAGCTAACATCCCCCTTCCCATTTAGCATTATCTGCAAATTTGATAAGTATGTCTTATATTGCATTATTTATTTGTAAAGATGTTACACTGGGCCCAGGACAGAAACCTAAGGCACCAAAATCAGCTGAATGACCAAACTTAAAGAGTGCTCACCAATGGCTCCTCTTCATTCTGGAGAGAAGTCACCAGTATAATGCCACAGGGTTCTGTCCTGGGCCCAGTGCTATTCAACATCTTTATTAATCACTTGCATAATTCCACTTCATGTGGCTTATTTTTCAAAATATCCAGAAATATTAAGTTCACCTGAAAGAACTATGATTGGTAGACTTAAATCTGTGTTTCCTTGCCATGGAATACCAAAGGCAATTGTGAACAGGGGTGTGACAAAATTATTATTATTATTACTATTATTATTATTATTATTATTATATTGTATTTGTTTATAACCTGTCCGTTTTACAAAACAGGGACACAGGGTGGCTCACAACATTTTTTTTAAAAGCTCATTGTTTTTTGTTAAATATACAGGATTTAGGTTTTTCTCATTGCTCAGCGCAAGTATTTATGAGCTCTGAAATTTGTCACCTACTCACCCAAGGTGTGAGAATTTGCAGACACTTCATTTGTAAAAGAAGCAATGGGGTAGGCACTTCAGTGAGAAATTCTAGATTTTGCTGTTGTTGTTTTGGTTTGCTTTACTTACATAATAAAAGAAACAGGAACTGTTTGAGCTGAACTTTCATTTTAATTGTGTGAGCTTCAGTCAAGGTAATTTGAGAGGTAGGGGAGATAGTATTCGATTGCAAAGAACAACAATAAACGCAAGCTATCCCTCTTTGTTACACACTGTGTATGGAGCTTTTAGTCCACACCACTAATTGTAAGAAGAGTTAGGCAAGGAAAGCCAGCTGATTGTTTTATAACCCTCATTCCTTCAGGAATTTGTCAGAATGGTTTGCTTGTCTGTGAGGGATGACCAGTTCTCCACAAAGGAGCAAGATGAATAATAACAATAAATGTCCATCTTTAGAGTCAGGAAGGATAAAGACATAAATTTTCATCACCAGTTGTGAGTGATAATATGCCCTTAGCTAATCAAAAACTGCAAATGTTTGCCAAATAGTGGGGGTCTGAACAACATTTTAGTAGTCGAGAGTGTATATAATCTAATAGAATGGTAGAACAAGCAATCCACTAAAAAGCAGCTTATAAAGAAGGTTGGAGATGCATTAAAGGATCTACATTTGGAATATCAGAATACACCAAATACAGGGATGCCATACTGGCCTGCACAAATGCTAATGGGCAGGATGTTAAGAGATAAATTTTCAGTAACAACTAATTTACTGCATCCCAAGATCCCTATTGATGTATATCAGGACTTTCAGAGAGGCCGGAATAAGCAAAAAATGTTTCTAAGATTGAACAGCAAGATCTCTTCAACCATTGCAAAATGGAGATTTTATATAAATGGAATTGTTCACCCAAAAGGTGAGAAGACTGGGAGGTCCCCACCAACTATGTTCAGTGTTTCCTTAAATTACTTAGCACAGAGGAGACTTGAAAGAGATTGGGTAACCTAAGGGACTGTTTTCATCCATGTATAGCAGTACTAACTGCAAGAAGACTCCAGGTTTAATGAATAAAGAAGGCTTTTATTGAAATCTCAGAGAGTGCAACCACACACCAAACAGCAATTTAAAGAGAACTAACTAAAATGGGGGTATGGAAATGGAATACCAGAGGCTTAGGGTTGTAGAGGACTGATATTTACCAGTCCTAAAGAGGAATTCATGGACAGTGGGGTGTGACTCAGGCAGCATCTGAGAGGAATATTGGAAGTTCTGGATGGTTGGACAGAGCTCTGGTGGTTTGAACTGAACCTTTGTGGGGTAGATATTTAGATCCTGCTTGGTGCCCTCAAGGGCTTCTTGCTGCTGGTTTCCTGTTTGAGCATCTTCACTACTGCCATCCTCATGAAGATGTAGAACATGATGGCTTTGTGGGAGCAGTTTTGAACCCTTTCTATATGATCTGCTCATGACTGCTATTGTCCTTCAAGGTGTTTCCTCACCGTCACAGACCTCTTCATTTTTCTTGGCAGTTTCTTTTGGCAAGAAGCCAAAACTGCAGATACATTGCAGCTGACAACCACACACCTAGTTCTCCCCTTGTTCCATGTAATATCAATATGGATATAAGTGTATGCAGCACAAGCAACTTTAGCAAAAGCTAATGGGGGAAAGTATGCAAATAGACTGCTACTATTACAGAGCTTTGCCTCGTTGTCTGTGGGCTCAAAAGCTTGCTGTCAATCGCAACCTGGCAGCTTTTTTGATTGATATGCTTTGTGCATCTGGCCTGGATCCTTCCCCACAAAGATGATGGAAAAAGCTGAGAGCAAATGTTCTCACCCCAAGATAGATTCCTGCTGTTTTTCTGGCCTCTGGGTAAATATATTCTCACTTGTGGTCTTGAAAAGGAGGATAAAATCCTATAAGTTCAAACCTGGCAAATTTTAAAGCTGGTACAAGTCCCTATGGGACTCACATGTCATATGGGACTCTGTACTGATGAAAGTTGTTCACTTAATCAGCTGTTGAAACAAGTACTTATTCTCACAAAACTTATATGTAGTATAAGGGATTCAGAACAGCACTCTATGGAAAGTCTGGTGTACATAATACTTTATAATGTATACATTGTATAGGGAGCCAACATGATATAGTGATCTGATGTCAGAGTATGACTCTGGAGACCAGAGTTTGATTTCCAGCTTGGCTATGAAACACACCGGGTGACCCTGGGTAAGTCACATGCTTTCAGCCTCAGAAGAAAGCAATGGCAAGCCTTCTCTGAACCAGCCTTGCCAATAAAACCCCATATGTCAGAAATGGCTTGAAGGCACACAACAACAACAACAACAAACAAAATACATTGTATATTAGATACTACTGTATATTTCAAAAAGCATAACAAAAATGACTTTATTATTAGTTGATGCTGAGAAAACCTTTGATAATGTTAGCTGGTCTTTTATTTTTGAGATTTTTATATTAAAAATGAATTATTTGACAATAATTATAAAAAAAGAATGGAAAGAGATACTGCAAGATCTTTTTAAAATGGAAAAATCTTAGGTTCTCATTTTTAGGAAGGGTCTTAGTGAACCTAATGAATGTGCTGCCCAAACTATTATTTTTATTCTAAACAAGTCCAATTTTAGTTAATGATACACCATTCAAACAGTGGAACAAAGATATTTCAAAATTCATATGGCAGGGAAAAAAACAAAATTCTGCTTTAAAGTCATACAAGATAAAAAGCAACAACAAATAGGTGGTCTTGGTCTTCCTAATCTAAAAATCTATTACCAAACATGCTGTTTTCATTGGTTAAGAGACTGGATTAATTTGAAAAAGAAAAGCATACTATAGTTAGAGAATTACGATATACATTTTGGTTGGCATACTTTTTATGCTATAACAAGGTGAAAGCTAATAAAGAGTTCAATGATCATTATGTAAGATGGACTTTATTAGAAATTTGGTTAAAATATAAACCTAGATTTTACAAAACAAAAACATTCCATTATGGCTACCTCACCACAAAGCATTATATAAAATTTAAAAGATTAAAGAAACAGATTGGTTAACTTAGAAAGACGTATTATTAGTAGACAGAAGTAAAATTAGACTAAAAACAAAGGAAGAACTAGAGGAACAAGGGTTGGACTGTAAACTTACATAGAGAACTTACTACCTAGAGAAATTACTACAAGATTTAACATGGACTTAAAACTGGATGATTTTGACAGGATAATGGGTTTGGAGGGCACCCATATAATTGCAAAAATGTATAAATTGTTACTAAACATAGACACAGAAGAGGAAATTGTTAAAGATAACATGATCAAACAGGCTCAGAACATTGGTAACCCAATGTTGGTGGTGGTGGAAAAGAACGTGATCTAAAGGTACTAAATCTACACTGAACTTTGGCTTAAAAGAAAAGTGGTATAAAATGTTTTACAGATGGCACCTTACGAGATGTGCAATGGCCAAAGCGATAAATGCTGGACGTGCATAACAAAGGTCAGTAAATTTTTCCATGTCTGGTGGGCCTATAAAAAAGTTCAGATATTCTAGACTCAAATAAATAGATGTCAGTTAAACTTCAATTAACAGCTGAATTCTACTTATTAAATATGACTGAAGATCACTCTGAAGAAGAAATATGCAAGAAGGATATTGACTATCAGTGGCAAGGCTCACATTTGTGCAGAAATGGAAAGACACTGAAATCCTTTCTCTCAACAAATGACTTCTCAAGTTATATAATTTGGCCAAAATGGACAAGCTGACTATCAGGCTTTATGGAACACTGGAAATCTTTAAAAGTCTGCTTAAATTTAAGATACCAATAGTAATAGCAGCTTCCTTTATATACCACTTCATACCACTCTAAGCAGTCTCTAAGCAGTTTACATCTGTAAGCTGGGTACTTATTTTAGTGACCTCGGAAGGATGCAAGCCTGAGTCGTGAGTCAGTCGAGCCTTATCCCTGGCTGGTATTGAACTTGCAACCTTGTGGATTGTAGATGAGTGACTGCAGTACAGTGATTTAACTACTGCATCACCATGGAGAGAAATATACATTAGGCTTTATTGATTAAGTAAATTATAATTATGTGTTGTTTATATTTTATGATGTATGTATATTTAGTAAGAAGGTAACAGTAATTTATATTAAGTGCTGGATAGTGTTGGGATATAGCAACTTCACATGCTGAGACCTTCTAGAAATGTATGGCCATGGTGGTCTTATTGTTTACTCACAGCCCCTCCTAATTTCCTGTTTACCCAAGAGCACACCTTGCCCTTTTGTCCCAGAGAGAAAGAACTGCCATTACCCTCTCTCTTGCCCTCTCTTTCACCAGGAAAAGAAGCCTTCCTTGCATGCTGAAAAGAAACTTTCCAAAGATGTATGTAACCTACCTTTTTTACCTTATTTTTCTTGCAACATGAAGCTAGACCAGTGTATTACTTCATACCATATAATTTTGTAAGTAAACTTGTTTATTATTCATTTTAACCAAGTGACTGTGTTTTGCTGGGGACACGTGGGACTGGGAGATATAGTGGACCTAGTTATTTTTTCTGCTCACCCATATTCTGCTGTGTTTGCTCTGCTAGTGAGATTAAACAATCTCTCCTGCTTTCCTAAATTTCTAGCGATTCTCAAGAAAGTGATATTCCAACAGGTTATGGGCCCAGTGCTGTGAGCAGAGGAGAACAATTTAAAACTAGATTGTTCGGGCTTTTCTTATTGTTTTTGCTATTGTTGTTGTTTTTGTTGCTGCATTTTTCTCCACTCTGCCTTTTCTTTACTATACCGTGTTCACCAGAGATTTTTTGTTTTTGTTTTTGTTTTTTGGACTGCTCATATTTTGAAGCTAAGCTTTATTCTACATTTGGGGATTTTTAAAATTTTGAATATTTTGAGCAAACGTGTCTCTACAAGCCACAAGATTAAAACTAACTCCCCATAACTACTCAGAATGCAGGAGGAGACTAAATATGGTTTTGGGAGCACATGGAGTTCATCATTGCTTAGAGACAGAATTGGCAACAGAAACAGAAAAGAAAGAAAAACGGTTAAAGGAAAATGCTATAGCAATGCATATTGTCCAAGAATCTCTCTCAAGTGAATTGATTAATTTAGTTCAGGACTGTGATACTGCAAAAGATACGCTTTTGAAACTTGAGGATAACTTTGGAAAGAAGGTAAATAAGACTCTTATTGTATTACGAAGGAATTAATGAATCTGAGGTTGAATTCCAAGCAGAATTGTGATTAAATGCAATTTTAAGATTATCACTTGGTTTACAATCACAAAGCAACATTCTTTCAAATAACTCATTTATTTTTGCAACATGAGTTATTTGAAAGAATGTTGCTTTGTGATTGTAAACCAAGTGATAATCTTAAAATTGCATTTTTCATGGGAACATTGGGGAAATCATTTAATGCTTGTTCAACTGTAATTCACACACTTCCAGACATGAGTTTTAACCAAGTTTTGAGCATGCCTAGAGAGCATGCACAGAGCCAACAGGAAGTTTCTCCTTCTAGAGTGAGAGATAGAGTGAATGAAATTTCACTGCTAAAAGGCAAGGGCAGGGAAGGGTCACTCCCAGTGGCCAATCAGAAGTTACCTGCTACAGATATAATAGAAAGGGGCACATCTCAAGAAAATGTACCCTCCCCAAGAATCCTCCAGGCAATATTAGCCATGCCCAAACTCAAGCTGCAGATTCTAAGAGACAAAGACAGAGACAAAGGCAGAATGACTCATCAACAAGAGGCCAGAGAGGAAGCAATTTTCTCCCAAAAGCACAAACTTTAGCCCCAATGTTAACAAAGATAATTCAAATTCGTAGATCATAGATTCAGGTTGCACAAATCATTCTACGAATTATGAACTGACCCCTCCATACTTGTCTGAACTTCTTTCTCCTCACACTCCTTCTCGTATCCTCCACTCTGGTAGTCAAGGTCTTCTGTCCCAGCCAAGGATTTCCACTGCCCCGTCCCGGATTTGTCCCTTGTCACTTGCTGCCCCTCACTCCTGGAACCTTCTTCCCCCACATGCACGCCTCATCACTTCTCTAACCAGTTTCAAAATTAAGTTAAAGACTATATTGTTTAGGGAAGCATTCTCAGGATTGTGCAGTCTGCCCCAGGATGCCTCCTTTTAATTATGTATTAAAAAGCCGTGCCCTCCCTCCAGTCCATCTGCCTTGGTCTAGGCCCCAGAGGGAGAGAAGAACCACCTTCCCCTTCTCCTTTTGTGTTGTCTCTTTTAGATTGTAAGCCTGAGGGCAGGGATCTGTCTAATTATAAGATTGTATGTACCACACTGTGTAATTTACAATGCTACATAAATAAAATAAATAAATAATTTTAAAACATGAATCCTATTTTGATGAAATTGATAGAAGTGTGATAGACAACATACTGACAGCAGGTGGCAAGACTTTAAATATTAATGGCAAAGGAACTTTTAAACTGTCCTGTAAGGTACCAAATAGTATAGAGTCATGGAAAATACTATCAATAATGTATTATATGTTCCTAATCTACAGGGCAACATGCTCAGTGTATCACCTTTAGATAAAAGAGGATATGAAATTACCTTTAAAAAGATAGACAATGTACAGTTTCTAAAGACAATGTTACATATGCACAAGCCTTTGAATATGATGGTATCTTTGAAGTAGATCTTTCAACTCCACAAGTGAATATGCTTCAAGGACATATGGATGAGGACAGCCTTGAACTATGGCACAGACACTTTGCTCATTGTGACACCAAAGCAATCCTTCAGCTACAAAACCAGAATTTGACAGATGCAGAGTTTGCAATGAACAAAAGGCAGTAAGTCCTTCATTTAAACCGAGTTCAAAACAGAGAAGTTGTCAAGTTCTTCAACTCATACATTCAGACATTTGTGGACCAATTTCTGTACCCTCAATAGGTGGAAACAGATATATACTGATCTTTATGGATGATTTCGATTGTAAGCCTGAGGGCAGAGATCCGTCTAATTATAAGATTGTATGTACAGCATTGTGTAAATTTACAGCACTATATAAATAAAATTAATAATAATAATATTACTAACTACTGAAAGAAAAGAGTGAAGCTCAAGAAATGCTACAATGATAACAACGAAATTTGAGAAGACACCAAAAGCTATCCAGACAGATTGTGGAAGTGGGTATTTGTCGCGCTACATCCAATCTTTCTTAGAAGAACTTGGAATTCAACACAGAAAAAGTGTTCTATACACACCTGCTCAAAATGGCAGTGCAGAGCAAAAACTGAGGTCTCTCTTGGAGATGACAAAGTGCATGCTGGCAGATGCAGGTCTCCTAACAATTTCTGGGGTGATCAGTCCAGATGGCAACGTATCTCAAGAATCAACTACCAACCAAAGGCACTACACAGACACCATTCCAGCTGTGGCATGGCAGTGTGCCAAATATGAAACACACTAAAACTTTTGGCAGTCTTGCATACTCCTACACACCCACACAAAAGAGACACAAGCTAGATGCCAGATCAGAACAGACCATTTTCATTGGATAGCCCCTGGAACAAAAGGATACAAGGTGATGAGCTTGAAAACTGGTGAAGTGTTCATCACACATGTGGATCACTTTGATGAATGAAGAAGAACAGACAAAAGAGGAACTATCCTTGAATCCATAGAACAACAAGATGGTGCATTGGACTTCCCAGAAGAGAAAGATGCAACATCAGAGTTCCTTGATCAACCAGTTGTTGTTCCTATTGGGAAGATATAGACTCTACTAATTCAGAAGGCGATGCAGATGATGCTGCGATGATGGCTGGACTGGAAGATGCTGCAGAGATAGACGGGGTTCAAGACCAAGTTCTCAAATACTCACTGTGACCCAATAGAGAACCAAGAAACATAGAAGAAATTGAGCTAATGTCTGCTGATGAGGCATTAGATGCAGAGGAAGAAAAAGGTGCTTTACATAAAAATGGAACATGGACACTTACCAGGAAAGAAAGCCATAGGATCCAAATGGGTGTTCAAATTAAAACAAGATGCAGAAGGAAAAGTTGAACGCTACAAGGCAAGACTTGTTGCACAGGCTTCTCACACAAATATGGAGAAGGCTTTGATGAGACCTTTTCACTGGTTGTAAAACACAGCACTGTAAGGCTACTTCTCAGCCTAGCTGCTTCAAAACAGATGGATGTCAAACATGTTGATGTAAAGACTGCATTTTTGCATGGTGTGATTACAGAAGATCTTTTTATGAAGCAGCCTTCAGGTTTTGTAGATACAAAAAGGCCACACCTGGTTTGCAAGTTCAAGAAGTGGTATACAACCTGAAACAGGTGGCCAGGGCATGGAATGAAAAACTAGATGAGATGCTAAAACAATAAGATTTTCAACAAGGAGAGGCAGACAAATGCCTATATACAAGGACCAAAGATAGACACGGCATACATTCAGACTTACATCGATGACCTAATTATAACCACTCAAAGAGATAAGATATAGATTACACTGAAATTGTAAATCACTTAAATAAAGAAGTTGAACTAAAGGAACTGGGAAATGCCACATACTACTTAGGCATACAAATTCAAAGAGAACAAGATGGATCCTTTCTACTGTCTCAGAAACAAAAGATCATAGATCTCCTAGAAACATTGGAACTTCATGATGCACATCCTGTAGTGACATCCATGATAACAGACTTTCTTAAAAATAGTGAACAAGGAGAACCTTTACCAGACAATGGTCTATACAGAACCGCAATAGAAAAACTTCTATACCTGACTACAAATACTAGATCAGATATTGCTGCTGCTGTAGGAATATTGTGCAGAAAGGTCAGTTCACCTATCCAGAAAAACTGGATTGCTATAAAGAGAATAGGGAGATACATAAAAGGAATCATGGATCTTCAATTAAAATTGCCAGCCAGCAATAATCTGAGCCTTGTGTGTTACACTAATGCAGACTAGGGTGGTGATACTAAAGAATGCCGCTCCACCAGTGGTTATCTATTTTTATATGAATGGACCTATTTCTTGGGCCAGTCACAAACAAGAGATATTGGCCCTATCTTCCACAGAAGCAGAAAACATAGCTGCATCAGAAGCCTGTAGAGAATTACAGTGGCTTGGCCAGCTGTTTATTGACTTTGCAATAAATGAGAAAAAGCCAATTGAGATATTTGAAGATAACCAGAGCTGCATCAACCTTTCTCAAGCAGAAAATATAACTGGTCAAAGCAAAGACATTGATATGAAAGGTCATCATGTGTGAAATCTGACAAAGCAGGGCATGATGACCTACTGTCCGACCACTGAGATGACCCCTGACTTCTTAACCAAGCCACTACCCAGAGATGGTTTCGAGAACCTACAAATCAAGACTGGTCATCCTTTTTTACCTTATTTTTCTTGCAACATGAAGTTACCACATGATTTTGTTAGTAAACTTGTTTATTATTTTAACAAAGTGTCTGTGTTTTGATTGGGGACACGTGGGACTGGGAGATACAGTAGACTTAGTTATTTTTCCTGCTCACCTATATTTTCTGTGTTTGCTCTGCTAGTGAGATTAAACAATCTCGCCTGCTTTACTGAGTTTCTAGTGATTCTCAAGAAAGTGATACTCCAACAGATAGCAACTTTAAAAAATTCTAGATTAATCTGAATCGCAAAGTAACTAGAAAGGTATAACAAAGTGGATAGAAGCTCTCATATATAGTTAGAGGATCAGAAAAGAAAAGAGATGATCGAAGTAAGGGTCAGATTGATTTAATTAGCTCCAGTTTTTCAAAGGTAGGAAGTTTTATTTATGGAATTTCTTTTTCCTTTTGTAGATAATAAATCTGATGTGTAAATACAGTGTGACTAAATGCCCACCTTTTCTGCGACATGTCCTACATTTGAACCTTCTTTCCAGGAGTAATTTCAAAATGTCCTCCATTTTGAGGATAGCTAAGAAGCATTAATTTTCATTTATATCAGTGTCTTTAGTTTGTATTTTGTAATATCCTACATTTGTTTTAACGTACTACATTTTGTGGTGCCTTGTTCCCCTTTGCAGCTATGACATCTGGTCACCCTGTGTTAATATCTTTGTTGTACTTAACACTGAAAACCAATTAAAAAGAAGAAAGAAAGAAAGAAAGAAAGAAAGGCTTGCTTTTTCTTCCATCTAAGACTTTTTACTTGCCAGTATTGTATTTTTAATTTTTTTATCCAGCCATATTAAGTGCCAATTCTGAAAGTTTTGTAAGACACACATGACACTCTAAAGATGCAAATAATGATCACACAATCCAATAGGAAAAAAAACCTGATTGGGCTAAAGGGAATAAATGGTTGTTTGACAGGTCAGGCTTGCTGAAGTCAGATTTTATACCCAAATGGCTTAAAACTGAAGCCAATGTTAGGTATAATTTACTACTGGGAGCCTGAAGAGTTCAGAGAGAGCCTAACGATTCTGTTCTGTATGTCAAATTAACAGCCCAATAGTGAGCTCTCCTTGCTAAACGTTCACTGTTTGGCAGGTTGCCACACCACAAAACTCCCTGTACAACCTTTTCTAAAATAAAAACTTGTTATTCTAGGGCAGCTCTGTGAATACAGATTCTGTCAGACCTGCAAGGAATTTTTTTTGGAATAGGCAGGCTGAGAAAACAGCAAAGTGTGGGGTGTCAGATTTGATTTAAATTGGCTGCAACTTAGCACACTGGCGTTGGAACACAGCTGCATTGGGCAGCACCCCTCAAATCATAAACATGGCTGCAAAGTTACACATGGAGAACACAGTGGGTCTTACTTTTGAATAAATGTGCAGGAGGTCACTCTGGTAATCTCTCCTGGAAGGATAATGTGAGAGAAAGCTGTGAAGACCAAAGTTTCTTTCCCTCGGGGATACTGACAGCACATAACAAAGGCTCAGAAAACAGTAGAAAGAATCCAATTGGGAAGCACTGATATTTTGCATGGCTTCATTTCTTCAGTGTATATATAATTTCTTGGCTCACTACCATTCAGGTAGAAGTAGTAATAATACAGCCCTTCTGATGTTGTTGGATTGCAATTCTTAGTATATTCTTACCATTGGTGTGCTGGTTAAGGTTTTGGGGGGCTGAAGTCCAAAAACCTTCTGATCTAGCTTCATATTACAAGCCTTCTTGAGTACTATTTTGTGAACCGCATGCTGAAGATTACAGAACTTCTGTACTTGATCATATTTAGCCTTGACCTGAGTAGTTGTTGTTCACTTCCCTGAGAAGTGAGTAGTTCTAAGGGTAGAGCATCTCATTCTTTTCCAGTCTTAAAACCTTGGGAGAGGGTCATGAAAGTGTTGTAAAAGTTTCCCTTTTGTCAAGCTGGAAAAATCCATTTGGCAAAGAGGATGTTTTTATCACTCTCTCCCTATGCTTTTATGACTGGAAGAGAATGAAAATGCATCAACATCATGTGGATACAGAAAGATAAATATGCTTCACTTTGTTTGTTTTTAATGTTTTAAGGCTCCTTGTTGGGCACTGTAGAAGCTGGTTTTTCCCTCCTCCCATTATTATATAATAAGGACATTTTATAGAAGATATAACATATATTATAAGATAATATATGTTATATCTTCTATAAAATGTCATTATTCTATAATTATACAGTTCAATTTGCAGAAGATCATGATATTCAGAGGAATAGACTGATAAACTTCCTACTTATACAGAAACTCTATTAGCCTTAGACCTTCTTTTCCCATAATTTTGCAACCTTTTCCCACTTTCTTTCATAACATTGTACAGTTTTATCCTTCTTAGACATAGAAATCATGTCATGGATAGCCAGTTCATTTACTTTCAGAATCCATTCATCCAGTGTTGGAATAATGTTAGATTTCCTATGTCTTGCAAAAATTACTTGGGCAGCTGAAATCATATACAGCAGAACCCCTATTTCCTCTTGCCTCATACTATCCTTTACTGCATCCGTTATATTCAAGAGGAACAATTGAGGATCTAATGGGATGTTTTTTACTAATATACCAGTTACATTTTTATGAATCAGTCTCCAAAATTCTTTTGCTTTTGTGCAGCACCACCAAAGGTGATACAAAGAGCCACCTGGTTCGTTACATTTCCAACAAGATGGATTACTTTGCTTGGTTATTTTAGTGAGTCTTGATGGCATCAGATACCAGTGAAAGAATAATTTATAGTAATTTTCTTTCAGATTGTTACAGCTAGTAAATTTAAACTTCTTTTTTCAGACGTTTTCCCAGCTGGACAAAGGTATGGCTTTACCTGTATCTTCGGCCCATTTTACCATATTCGTTTTAACTACTTCATCTTGGGATTCCAGAGAGAGTAAAAATCTATAAATCTTTTAAAGTAGGTTTATTTTACTTTCTTTAATTATTTTGTCAAATTCTAGTTCTCTGCTCTCAATATCCTCATTAGCCATGTCCCTTTTCCAATCCTCCCTGATTTGAATATAATTAAACCAATGAATCCGGGGTTCCTGCTCTATTAATTCTTTTTCATCTTTTAGCATGTCTGTGTCACCTGATTTTGTTAAAATATTTTCATATCTTAGCCATTTATTAATCCCTTTATTCTCTTGTTTATGAAAAGCCTCTTGGGAGGACGTCCACCTAGGGAGTTTCCTATAATTTTTTTTTCTTATATTTGTTCCAAATTATAATAGGGCTTTCCTGATAAAATGTTGTTTAAATTCTTTGAATCTTTCATTGGTCCCATAAGAGATATATGCATGCCATCTTAAGTCCAAACCCACGCCTTCTAAATGTAACACTTCCTTATCATCAAGTACAATCCAATCATTAATCCAAAGACTTTATCGCATGCACTTGTAAAACCGTTTTGGGGACGGGAATGGGACTCGTGGGGGTGAGCATGAATGCATTTTACCGCACACGTAAGTATCCACAAAGAGGCCCCATTCCGGCACTTGTACTCAAGCCGTCCCTGTTCAGGGCCGGTGGGCACCATTTTGGCCGGACGGAAGTCTTCCAAGCAGAAGATTTAATGGTTCTTGGCACAAGACAGGGACAGGTGCTGGAACGGGGCCTCTTTGTGGACGCTTGTGTGTGCGGTAAAATACGTTCACGAGCACCCCGTGAGTCCCGTCCCATCCCCAAAACAGTTTTACAAGTGCATGCAATAAAGTCCCTAGTTAATGTGCAAGCATTGTGATGTAGTTCATAGGCTAGGTAAACCCAGCCACCCCCTTTCCTTGGTATCAGTTAATACCTTAAATTTTATTCTGGGCACCACAGGAATTTCAAAATGTCATTGTCCCATGTTTTTAAAAGTTTCTTGTTAATTATGAATGATACATTCTGAAAAAGGAATAACATTCTGGGCAAAACTTTCACTTGAATGGTGGCAATTTTGCCTAGTAATGATAGTTGTTGATTCTCCCACCTTTCTAAATCCGATTTAATAGACTTCCATGTTTCTACATAGTTATTCTTATAGAGTTTGGTATTATTTGTTGTTAACTTTATACCTAGGTATTTTGTCTTAGTTATTAACTGAAATTCTGTGATAGCTTTGAACTCCTCTTCTTCTCTTCTGCTCAGATTTTTAATCATCATGCCACTTTTTTTCTTGTTAATCTTAAATCTCTCTATGTTGCCAAAATAATTTAATAGATTTTTTTAGGGTTTTCTAAAATTATTACTATATCATCCACAAAAGCATGAATTTTATACTTATACTGGGGGGTTTCTAGACCTTGTGTTCTGTCATCCTTTTTTATTGTCCTAATCAACACTTTTATCACCATTAGGAAAAGCAAAGATGACAATGGGCAACCTTGGCGGGTGCCTTTTTTAAAAAAACTAAAAATTAAAAAAATATTTATTTTATAATAAACTCAGAGTACATGGAGAGTTTACAAACCATTTTATTAGGAAATCATTGATAAGGGTATGGTTGGAATACAAATTAATAATATGTAGAAAGCTCCTGAAATGGGTTTCTATAAATGAAGCCTTGCACAAAAAAGAAGAAAAGGTCAAAGGAAGATGGGCAACATGTGAAAACTTGACAAAATTTGACAATGAAATACAGACATTAATATTTAAGTTTCAGGAAGAGCTAATAGCAGAAAGCTATACAAATGGGTGGTATCTGTTTAGACAGCTAAGGGAGAGATTCATTAAAGATTCTAATATGATAGACATGGAGAGGGCTAGCCAAGAATTTGATAAGATCTTAATTTCAGAAAATACTGACAAAATCTCCCAATTTTGTAAGCTTTTTTAAAAAATGGGCGATAGAAGATGAAGTGATCAAAGAAAATATGAGGTCAAGATCTAAAATAAAATATTTGAAAGGGATGTAGGAGTCCAAGTAGACCACAAGCTGAACATGAGTCAACAGTGCGATGTGGCAGGGGGTCATTTTAGGTTGCATCAATAGAGGTATAGTGTCTAGATCAAGGAAAGTAATAATGCCACTGTATTCTGCTTTGGTCAGACCCTCATATGAAATATTGTGTCCAGTTCTGGGCACTGCAGTTCAAAAAGGATGTTGAAAAACTGGAGAATGTCCAAAGGAGGGCAACTAAAATAGTGAAGGTTCTGGAAACTATGCAGTATGCTTACAGAGCTGGGGATGTTTAGCCTGGAGAAGAGATGGTTAAGAGGTGATATGATAGCCCTGTTTAAATATTTGAAGGGATGTCATATTGAGGAGGGAGCAAGCTTGTTTTCTGCTGCTCCAGAGACTAGAACACGGAACAATGGATGCAAACTGCAGGAAAAGAGATTCCAGCTCAACATTAGGAGGAACTTCCTGGCAGTAAGGGCTGTTCGACAGTGGAACATACTCCCTCAGAGAATGGTGGAGTCTCCTTCCTTGGAGATCTTTAAACAGAGGCTGGATGGCCATCTGTCAGGTATGCTTTGATTGAGAGTTCTTGCACAGCAGGGGATTGGACTGGATTAGTTGGGGTCTCTTCCAACTCGATGATTCTATGTAAAGGAGCCATTGTAGATCACTCTTTGGGTTCAGCCGGTCAACCAGTTACAAATCTATGTAATAGTTACCTTGTCTAGCACACATTGCAGTAGCGTCACTGGGGCATACATGGGGTGCGGACTGCATCAGGTAGCCCTACAGAAGGGGGTGACACCTGTTGAGTGTCCCCACCTCCCTGCCATGTGCTGTGGTGTGAGGGAGGGAGAGGGCCTGGAACCCATCCCTGCCTCACGTGGCTCTACTCTGAAGTAAAGCCACATGGGGCAGGGAGTTGGGAGAGGGCCCTTTTGGCTCTTCCTTCAAGCTCTGTCCCCAAAGCCCCCCTCCCACAATGGGTGACATTCTGGTGTGGCACACCGCTTTCCACTGTCAGGAGATTCTTCCTAATATCAACGTGGAACCTCTTTTCCTATAGTTTAAACCCACTGTTCCATGTCCTGTTCTCTAGAGCTGCAGAAAACATGAAACATAAAACTCATAAAACATACATGTATATACATACATACATAATTACATATAAATATCATAATCATGACTGGAAAAGTTTATGGTTAATTTTCAAAGATTAACACGAGAGTAATTAAATCACTTCAATAAAAACTTTAGGCATTCTGAATCTAAAAATGAGCTTTATGCTTTATGAATTTTATGAATTTTTGGTTTGACTTATTGTATTTTGGTCTATGACCATAGATAAATGATGATGATGATGATGATGATGATGATGATGATGATGATGACGATGACAAATTTGTTCCTTTTCCATATGACATCCATTCAATAGTGAAGGTTCAATAGTGAAACAGGGCTATCATTGTTAGCATAGTAGCGCAGTGTGTATAGGATCACGTTGAAGCTTGGCACCAGGATGGCCACCTGAGAAGCGATGAGAAGCTGTCTGCATGCAAGAGAAATTCCTCTCTCACGCCAGAAGGAGATAAAGCAGACATGAGGCAGATGTCTCATAATGAGGCTCCCATAAAATCAACACACCGTCAACCCACACTGTACACTGAGTCTGAGGCTCTACCCTTATATTTACTTGTACGATGTGGCCACTTAGTCCAGCCTCTTCCTGGTGTGTTACCTTGAGCCCAGTCCCCCATGCAGGGTGACTTCGCATGTTTACATCAGTTTTGCAGCACTTTCCAGCACATAATGACCTCATGATGACCACACTTCCTGTGACTCACAGGAACACAAATGCCTTGTCAACATGGCTGCAGGTGACCTATAGTTACCTTGTCACCTTTCACCCACATCTGGACATTTTCCCTCTGGATCATATTCTAACATTCCCCTCCAAAATGTACAGATGTGTGTCCTAACGCTTAGTGTTTTTCATGGAGTTTGATGTTCCAGGACCTCTTGTACCATAGGACCATAAGGTTGTGCCTAGGTGTGAACCCCTGTGCCATTGCCTGCTGGCCAATGTTCCTCACTTCCCGGTTCCTTACCATGTCCCACACTGCCTGATATGGGCTTCTACACACCTTGTCCTGCACTCCAAGCACATTGCTTCTTCTGCTAACTCTGGTTCACTAGCTTTGACCAGAACATGACCAGTACATCTCATGGTGACATACCTACCCGGCTTGACAACTCCTCATGCCTTTCCACTGGTAGGGCCTTGGTCAGAACATCTGCCACGTCTTCAGTACCAATGTACTCTAGACACAAACCCCCATTCGGAACCATCTCTCTAACATTTTGATACCTCACCCTGATTTGGTTCTGCACTTGAGGTTTTCTGCCTCAGACATCACAAAGCAGTATAGCTGTGCCCTACTATCATGTAGCACCAGCTTCCTTTATTTGCTTCCCTTTAGGTATCTGAGCACACACTTCACTGCTGTTCAATCCTCAATCTTTGGATTGCTGACTCTCCTGCTCAGAAACCCTATTGCAAAAGAAATGTCAGGCCTAGCATTGCTCACTATAAACAACAAGCTCCCTATGACACTCCTGTACAATCCTGGATGCTCAAAGTCCTTTGTTGACTCACTATTGGTGTAACCAGGAGTCATGGGGCTTCTAACTATTTTGGCACTCTCTAGGCCACATTTCTCAACCAGCCTTTCAATCTTTTTGATTTGGCTCAGCAAAAACCTATCATGCTGAGTCCTCTATACCTTTATCCTGAGGTAAGCCCTGAAGTTCCCCAAATCCTTCAGGATGAACTTCCTTGCCAACTCCTCCTGCACAGATTTTACCTCCTGTTCTGGCCTAGCTGCCACACAAAGGTCATCCACATAAATCACAAGCATGACCCCTCCCTTGGTGTACATGCATGCATCAGCAATGCTGTCTTTGTAACCAAGTCGCACTAGCTTCTCATGAATACATTGATTCCAACAGTGTGCACTTTGTTTTAGCCCATAAAGGGCCTTCCTCAACCTGTACACCTTACCACCCTTGGTATCATCAAAACCTGGCTCCTGTTCCATATAGACCAATTCATTAAGTTGTGAATTCAGGTAGGCAGTTTCAAAATTGAAATGCCTTACCACCTGACAGTTTCTGTCTGCCAACACCAACACCATTCTGAGACTTTCTGGCTTTGCTGTTGGCGGGAAAGTGCTGCTGCGAAAAACCCTTGGCAACCAACCTGGCTTTCTATTTGTGGGTGCCATCAGGCATTTCCTTCTTTTTAAGTACCCACTTACAGGACACAACCTTGTCACTTTCAGGCCTGTCCACAACCTTAAAAACCTCCCTATCAACCAACGACCGTATCCATGGCTGAAAACCACTTGTCCTGTTCCTCTTTAGAGTAGGTCAGCAGGTCTTGGTAACTCTCTGGCTTATCAGCAACTACTGTCCTCACTTTCACTCTTGTCTGAATTCCAGCATCCACAGCTGGCATCTGCTCAAACTTCCTGGTGGTAATTGGTTAGGTGAGTGTGTCCCTGTGACATGCTTGGCTTGCTATCTGGTGAAGCCATCGGTGTTTGCACCCCTCCATTCCCAGTACTCTTGTCTTGTTGCCCCAATCTAAGAAACACCTCCTGGTTGGCATGGAGTCTTTCCCACCCTGAATGTTTCTCAAAATTTGCACTGCGCAACAACAAGATCTTCCCATGCCCAAGGTAGAATCTATAGCTATTCCCCGCATATCCCACAAACACCAGCCTGCGCCACTTTGGGGTCGCCTTTCTTCCTGAAGTTTGTGGGTATGAGAACATTGACATACTGCCAAAATATCCTCAGGTAGCTTATGCTGGGCAGTCTACCATAAAGCATGTGGTATGGGGTTTGCTGCACTGCTGAATTCCACATGCAGTGGACAGTGTGGTTGGCAGTCAGGATCACCTCCCCCACAAGCTCTTCTTGGGCCTCTGCATCCAAAAGCATATATTCTTTCATTTTTTCAAAACCTAATATGTCTCTTAGACAAACCATCTTCCCGTAGAGTGCCTGGATTAGTGGTATTGTGTCTTATCCTCCTCTTCCTTAACCAGTTTGTCAGGTCATGGGATAGGAACTCACCACCCCTATCACTTACAAGGGCACCAACCTTATTTTCAAATTCCCTCTCCACCAATTGTACCCACTCTTTAAATGAGCTTGCAGCCCCATTCTTCTCCTTTAAGGTCATGGCATAGGAGTACCTGGTATGGCGGTCCACTATGACCATAAGGTATTTGCTGCCACCAACACTTTTGGTGAAAGGACCTGCCAAATCCACATGCATAACTTGAAATGGTCTCTGAGTGGTGCATTTGCTGCATTTTGCCACAGGGAAAGCCTTCATCTTAATTCTGCTGCAAACCAAGAAGTCAACATGATGCGTGGAGGGGGTAATTTTCAATTCTGGACACACTCTTCCCAGTTTCACCAAACTAGTGAAGTTGGTGTGTCCCAGTACCTTGTGGAAGTAGTGTGCACAATCCAAGTGCAAAGGCACATTACTCACAGTTTCACACTCTGCCCTATCAACCATGTGGTACATCTTATGCCTCTTTTGTGCTTTTGCACAAACTCCCCCCCCCCATGGTGATATGACACTCATCCCCCTTGAAACTCAGTGTATAGCCATCTGATGTCAGTATAGACACACTGACCAGACAGTTCTGCAGCCTGGGGGCACACAGTACATTTTCAAGCTCCCTGGCAAAGCTAGGAAAGAACACAGTCCTCATGTTCTGTATTTGGCTTGAACCACCGTCAGCCAAACCCACAGAGTTAATGAGTGTGGGTGTCCTTTTCTTCAGCAATTTGTGGGAGTTAACCATATGATGGGAAGCTCCCGAATCCAGAACCCAAAGACCTTTCTCTGTCGCTGCCTGGTGGGCATGACAACCACTGTCCTCTGCCACAGCAGCAAGCCCCTTCCTCTTCCCAGGATTCCTTGGTTGCTGTCCCTTCTTGGCAGCTGCAAGCTTCCTACAGTTTTTCTTGAAATGGCCTGTTTCCCCGCAGTTGAAGCAGCGCTTGGCTCTGCAGACAACCACCTTCTTAGTTTACAGTCCTTTGGGAAGCTCCTCTAAAGTCGACCTTGGCTTGGCGCATTGTTGTCTATGAAGCCATGCCTCAAACTTCCATCTCTGCTCTTCTTCCAAGATGTGTGCCAACACCAAGTCCATGGTGATCTGATCCTCTGGCACCCCTGCAGGCTGTACATCACACGGTCATAGTCCCTTGGCAAGCTGCCCAGTAAAATGTATGCCTTTTGGTCTCTGGGGATTTCTAGCCCCCACTTTGAACTTGCGCAAGCAAATCTCTCATGACCTCCAGTGCTGTACTGGAGATTGTCCTTCTTGTATTTTGCAGGCATGCAGCCTTTTGCACCACATCATCTTGGACAATGTGGTGTTGGATTAGTGTATTTCTCTAAGAGCATACCAAACTGATCTGGCAGACTTCTTGTTTCTGATGTGGTTGAAATAACTTGGCTCCAAAGTGAGAAACAGTGTAGCTCTCATTCGCCTGTCTTCCTCAGCTGTATCCTCCACAGCCCTTCTCTCACCAATAATGATTTGGCATACACGCTCCAGGCTGGAAAATTTACATCATTAAATTTGGGAAACTTAACAGAATCCATATCTGCAAGGTCACAGAAGTCTTGGCAGTCTTCCCAGCTCTACTGACTCAAGATAAGACATTGTGCGCGCCTTAACTCTCTGCCTTCTGGCACACAGACAGGCATAACACAGCTTCTGGACAACAGCACATAGATGACAACTTACACAGTCACTCTGGCGGTCTCTCTGGTGCATGCTGGGCCCATAACCCTTGTCAGCGGCAACTCCGCAGTGTGTATGATCACGTAGAAGCTTGGCACGAGGATGGCCACCCGAGAAGCAATGAGAAGCTGTCTGCATGGAAGAGAAATTCTTCTCTCCCTCCAGAAGTAGATAAAGTAGACACAAGGCAGATGTCTCATAATGAGGCTCTTTTTTCTTCAGTTGCTCTATGTATAAGTTTGTCTTCCCCAACAAAGTTACTCACATAGCACCAACACATCATCAACCCATACTGTACACTGAGGTTCCACCCTTATATACAGTTGTGCCATGTGGCCACTTTAGTCCAGCCTCTTCCTGGTGTGTTACCTTAAATCCAGTCCCTCATGCAGGGTGACTTTGCATATTTACAGCAGTTTTGCAGCACTTTCCAGCACATGATGATCTCATGATGACCACACTTGCTGTGACTCAGCAGAGCCCAAATGCATAGCCATCATGACTGCAGGTGACCTATAGTTACCTTGTCACCTTTCACCCACATCTGGACATTTTCCATCTGGATCATATTCCACAATCATGTCACACCTTAATCTCCTCTTCTCCAAGCTAAATAAGCATAGCTCTCTAAATTGCTATTCACGGGTCTTGGTGGTTTCCAGAGCTTTCACAATTTCAGTTGTCCTCCTCCATTTTGTCAATATTCTGTCTCTATCTCACTCTATTAACAGACTTCATGGATGAAACCAGAAAGAGCTTACTGACATTCACATTCAGCCCAGTAGCAACTGATTGCCAGATCTAAAGCTACAGGATAGCTTTTACGTCTATAAACCCCCTGAACACTCTTCCTGACAGCCCAAATTCTTTCCCACTCAGTTCCAGGCAGCTGTAAGACCTGGATTCCCATATAACAATCTCTCACAGCTACTCACCCCTTCCTACACACTCTTAGCTTCAAGCATCACTACAACACAGCTAAGCAAGCCTAATTTGACATGGCAGAAAGCTCGGGGGGGGGGGGGCAATTCTGGCATCCTCTGTGGGACAGCTCCGACAGAGGGAGAGAGTGAAGGAGGGTGAAAGGTTGTCCTCAGCAAAAAGAAACAGGAAACATTAAACCGTGGATAAATACATAGATGATATAATCAATTTTCAACATTGCATATGTATCAAAATGTATAGCAGGAGCAAAGGTTTTTCTCATCTCTGATCCAATAGGACTTTCAGTGCAGCTAACATTTAGCACCAAGTCAAAATTAATTTAAATATAATCACAAATACCCCTTTTAAATCATTACGGTAAGCATTTTATTGCAAATATAGCACAGTGGTATTTTTTCACTAACTTTCTTATCTCTAAGTGACAAATAATATTGGATTATGTATAACTACATTTTACCACTACCTGGTGCAATAAAATTATCACCAAGCAGATTGAAGCAAATTCTCAAATCAGGACCACATTGGGAAGAACATTGGGGCAGTTGTTATATGTATGTAGAGCACAAAGGGGGAAAATCATAATTTTGAATTTTATTGCCATGTCAGCTTTCATTCAGTTAGTTTTTCTGAAGCCACGGACTCCTTTCAGCAACTAAACTTTCCAGCTGAGAGACATGAATGCTTATCTAGTCTTTCTTTTCTTTTTGTTTCTCTTATTTTCATTCTTCACATTTGCTAACCATAAAACTCTGGGGTTTTGTTAATGTTTTTATACTCTAGGCACTCAGAATAATGTTAAATCCAATGTTATGTCCAACTACAGCAGAATTATTGAGATCAATGCAGCCTACAGTATTGCAAGCACATTTCATTCATTTCAATAGTTTTATCCTATTTAGTGCTAAAATTGGATTCTCCATATACCTCTTCATAATGCCATCTATAATCTCGGGGCCATAAACATTATCTGTTAGGAAAGTTTCCAGTGCAAGCTACATCAAAATGATACCAAAGATAAGTATATTGGTGGCATTAGGAAGAGTTGCATTTACATAGCCTAAAGGGGACTATGATTTCCATCCTGTGTAGATGGGAGATTCAATTTCTTTTACTCCATATTTCAACCAAAGATTGAACTGACTGATACTAATCATCCATCATCTGTTGAGACTCAATTATACAGCTGATAGTCATCATCTTTATGATGATGCTTATTCAATTCTGGATGAATTTTATATTTTATATAAAAGTTAAATAGCAATGGTAACAAAACCAATCCCTCTTTTTCAATGTAAAATTTAAATATTTTAAAATCAAGATTTGTTTTTGAATTTTGGTTTTTTAATATTAATTATTATGGAATTGCTAGAGGCTCATTTTCAGCTGCTAATTCTCATTGTTGCTTATCCTCTTTGCTGCTTCTTTTCTGTTTCCTTTTAAACAGGGATACTACTGATCAATGGAAGCTCTGGAAACAACTTCCTTGACCAGTCATGTTGTTGGACCCAATACAAGGAGAAATGCCAGTTTTTTTTGGGGGGGGGGGGAGTGAAGTAAATAGAAATTGTATGAGTGATTGAAATCCCAGGTTGAAAGAGGGTAACATTAAATCTAACAAATAATATACCTTCAGACATAGAATCATAGAATCACAGAATCATAGTTGAAAGAGACCACAAGGGCCATCCAGTTCAATCCCCCTCCATGCAGAAATTCTTGATCACAGCATCCCAGACAGATGGCTATCCAGCCTCTGTTTAAAGACCTCCAAGGAGGGAGACTCCACCACTCTCCAAGGGAGTGTGTTCCACTGTCAAACAGCCCTTACTGTCAGGAAGTTCCTCCTAATGTTGAAGTGGAAACTCTTTTCTAAACAAGTTCTATCTGATACTAGTTTGATTTATAAGGACTGGCTCCAAGTTTTTGCCAGTAGTATTGCAACAAATGCAGAAGTCCACAAGGTCCCCTCACAACCATGGCCCTTCTGACATTGTATAGTACAACTTTTTAAGATTATATGATAAAAAGGAGCTTGTTTGAGCAAGAATAAGACAGAGGCCAGACAAAAAAGAACAGAAGCCATTATCTCATTGGCCAGCATAAATAGAGTGGTCCCTTGGTAACTGCTGGGGTTTGGTTGCAGGACATTCCCCTCACCCCACCCCCTCACCCTCGTGGATATCAAAATCCATGGATGCTCAAGCCCCATTAAATACGGTGGCACTGTAAAATGGTGTTCCTTAAATAAAATGGAAAAATCATGGTCTGCCTTTTGGAATTTATATTTTTTTTGAATATTTTCAAGCTGTGGATGATTTAATACCCATGGTCAGATATACTAAAAGAGAAGGGAGTTCAAGAAGACACAAATTAAAATGCAAGGAGGGGATATCTAACTTCCTGTGTCTATCTCTGTTGCTCTCTAGAGGCACACAGTTACTTGTAAAAACCTAGTTATGCATTTTTGCCTCGCATAGGTCTGGTTGATGGTTTCTGGGATGTGACTTTATGAGAGTATCTATACCCGTTTCCTCTATTGGTCACTAAGACTCTTATTCTGGCATATCTCTAAGCTTCAAAAGGATACACCTATTTTTGAAATGGTCTTCCCAGTACCAATTCCATATGTCCAGGTCTTGTTTATATGAACAGCTTCAGATTCTTCTTATGCACGTTTCTCCACTTCCTTCAAAAACTAGATTCGGTTTACAGTTTACAAAAGAGAAATATGCTGTACGTGTGCATATCTGTATGAACACAAATGTGTGGTTTGGACAGGAGAAAACTTGGTAGTTCTCAGAAATATACTTGCCCTGTTCCCTTGCTTTAGACTTTCACCTTTGGGTATAATGATTAAGGTCCTGAATCTATAGCACTTTTTTAATAAAAAAAATCAAAGAGGATTTAATTATCAGGAGAGTTTACTTCCTAGTTAGTGCAGTTAAAAATCATTTTGGAAAACAGAATTATGTAAATGCTCATTATTGGCCTTTCTTAAGAAACATAAACAGATATCAGTAAATTATTTGTCACTCACATCTATTACTTTGTTTTCATGCAATCTGCATGTTGGATGTGGTTTAGAAATACTTTTACCATCCGTCACTGGTGAAAATCACTGGAGCTGGATCCATCTGCCTTTGTTTACCTAGCAACCAGGGTTAGGTTGCTAATGCAAAGGTTGCAGCACGTGAACCCATCAATCACCAAGCAAATCATTTCAGCCTTGGACATATTGCTATATTATTCAAGAAAAACGATTTAATTATCTTCTACATGCTAGTGGCTGTACATATCAATATTTCATAACGGGGAATTCTGAAGCTGAAATAAAAGGAGGTGAAGGAAATCCCACAAATGGACTCGAAAGAGAAACATAAAATGTCCATGAAGAAAACCAGATGCGATTCAGGTGTATTGTTTCCTTGCTTTATTGATTTTGGAATCCTGCCTTTGGAATCCGTATATGCTGTGCTAAAATCCTGGAGCAACAGTGCTCTTTCAGTGCATCTGTTTCAGAAGCATAGCTAGGGCTCCATATGATAAAAAAAAATTAATATGGGTCAGTTGTTGCAATACCACACTAAGTGCCAACATATGTTTATTCAATATGCAGAGTCCCAGTTATATTTCTGAAAGTGGCTCATTAAACTTCGATAGTTCAATCCTGTGCATGCTCATACAGAGATAATCCCATTGTGTTCAACTACTTACTCCTAGGTAAGTGTCCACAGGACTGCATTTGAAAGCTGTTAAATTTGACACACTTCAAGAATAATCTAGTTAGCATATTTGATATACAACAACTTAGATTTTCTATATTTCTATAGTATTTCTATAAATTACTGTGACAACCAGTCCAACAGCTTGCCAATATGAGTATTGTTCCAATGTTTCCAAAATGTTACCTTCCGGAAGCTGAGAAATTTATGAGGATGTGGACTAGGTACTTTGTTCAAAAGTAACATCATTTTATTCCATACTGTTTGAAGTGACAAAAGGCAACAAAATCACATTTGAATGGTAACATAAATGAGCTCCAAGGCATTACTTTTTAATCACAAGTTGTTAAGGCTCATCAATCATTACAACACCTAAATGGAGGGGGAGGGGGTCTGTCTTATTTTTAACAGGAAAATAAGGATCCCATGCCACTCAGAGTAGTGAGGGAACCTCTCTGTTCCTACATAGTCCAGAAAGTGTGAGAGGAAAATTGCCCTACTTTGATGGGTTTTTCAAGCATCCCATTGACAGAGGAGGTAGTGGTCCACCTTGCAATAGAGCAGAACTCTTCAGGTGGGAAATGTAATGGAAAATACAAAAGAACAACAAGGTGGAGAGGGGGGGATATGTTCTAACAGAGGAGTTTATCATACAGTGGAATTTGGGGGTATAATGCAATGGCAATCTGAAAGCAATCATGGGGTTTCATGTAATTGTGTATTAGAGTATTTCACGCAATTTCAGGCAAAAGGGAAGTAATTCTGAATGCAATCATGGGGTTTCACGTAATTGCGCATTAGAGTATCTCATGCAATTTCGGGCAATGGGGGTCATTTTCAGGAAATGGGAAGTCATTCTGGATGCATTCCAAATGCAATTAGATTTCACGTAAAATTCACTAAACTAGCGAATTTAATTGGCTAAATTCAAATTGGGAGAAATTCCTCCTGTGTAATAAACTCCAGAGAAAATATGTGTTGCATATGATCAAAAGCAGTATACCTTTAGTTCATCCATGGATTTTACAGAGGAGAAATATCTCTCTTTTGTCTCAATTTCTACAATGGAGCAAAATATATAAAGAGCCTTCTTCCGGACTCTGGTTCCCAAGCAGAAGTTGGTTGGCCACAAGACCCATCCCCTTACATCAGGTCCCCTCCCTCACATCTCAAGCATACACATCTGGATTCATTCATTCTGCAGGCCTTCCCCCTATCCCCTTGGCTAGAGAAGCCTTAGGCCATCATTGACCAATTTCAACTTCAAAGTTTGTCTCTGTTAAGTGGGGGGCCTAGGGAGGTTAAAATAGGAATACAATATTTTAGCAAGGCATAGGTTAGTAGTGCTGAATGCTGCTCATATTTTATAGATCTGGCAATTCATAAACTATAAGTTTCTAAATTATGATAAAAAAAATTATTAAATTAGGGACTATATTCACGCACACACACAGGGTTAACCCCTGTTTAACAAAAACCATTATGCCAATAAGAATATACAACATGAGAAATATGAGAATTCTTGTATTTGTGAGAAAAAACCCTGAATAAATACCATTTTCAGGAGAGGGGAAGCTGAGGAAAGAGGTTTGTAAAATAATGTAAACCTTATCTCTATCTACACTTGCAGGTAGCGGGTTGAATGGGGGCACATTATGTATCCATGAGCTGACACTTTCAATTTCAAAGAGCCAATGAAAGTGGGGGGAGAGGAGTGATGAGGTTTAGATAGACTATTAAGATTCTCTTTCTAAGATGGAGTACACTTACAGAAACAGCAGCAAAAGGTTTTTCAGATCATAAGATATATTTATTTATTTATTGGGCAGTCATTATGGTATTTTAAAGGCTATCTATATACTAGTTTTCTTATGTAGATCTGGGAAGGGAGGAGTACTGCCGAGGGGCACACACTGTACTCCCAGTCCTTTGCTGCTACAGATCCCCAGCCTGCTCACCCCTCTTAGGGCCTCTCCTTTGCCTCACAGTAAGTAAATAAATAAATAACATTAATTGACAGTGTAACTAATTGATTTGACTGGGAATTTTTTTCAGGATCAATCTCTATCAGACAAAAGTCATAAGAAACAGAAAAATGCTGCAGGAAAAGTTAAGGAGTGTATGGGTAGAGGGGCTGCCTGAGTTCATTGAGTTCATTAGTTAGCATCTGTGTGTTCTAATCCATCCAGGAAATATAGCAAGTTAAAGTCTTTTAACATTTGTGACAAGTGTTTGCTAGGAATTCTTTTTTCCCCCTTTTTTCCTTTTTATTATTATTATTAATAGTATAACCTACATAAAATAGTATTTAAAAATATCTTTTACATAGTATTCCAGTTGCAATATGTAATAAATTACATTAATTAACCATTTTTAATTACCTTATCTAAATCTTATTCATATTAAACCATTTAATATTAACTAAAACAGTAATTTTAAAAACACATGAAGTTATTAGTTTTTTGTGGAGCTTTCGGGCTATGTGGCCATGTTCTAGAAGAGTATAGCCACATAGCCCGAAAGCTCCACAAAAAACTATGGATGCCAGCCATGAAAGCCTTCGACTCCACATGAAGTTATTATTAATATCTTCATACTTTCTTGCTGTCTTCTTATCATCATGCTCTATTCATAATTCCACAAAAGTATAATACTGTTAATTTATTACTAATTCATTTTTTTCTCACTCCCCCCCCCAGTGCTCCCCATCAACAGAGCCTAAGTCTTTATATTACTCTGCCCCCCAAAATTCTTCCTGTGAACGGTGAACACCTTCCTCTTTTACTAAAAAAAATTGTACAAATATTTTCCATATAACTTCACAATAATTTATCTTCATTGTTCCTTTTTTTACATTGATGTCACATGATAACTTATTAAATGCTATTTGCCATATTTCTTTATACCAATCTTATATTTGCAGATCTCCCAGAAATTTCCAAATTTTTGCTATAATTAGTCTTGGTGCTGTTAATAGATTTGTAATTAAGTCCTTCTTAGTGATGTCGGGATCGTTACATAGCGTCGTTTATACGGCGCACATAATGACCCCGTCGCAACTGTGCAGCTTCTATACGGAGCTGCACAGTTGCGACGGACTAAAGGTGCCCAATGGTGCCTTTTTCCTTTAGTGCATCGCAACTCCGACGCTAAAAAGGTTTCCCTGCTCCTTTTTAACTGCGTACTTCATCGCAGTGTTTAGCTGCTGGGGCAAAGGTCTGCAGTAAGAAGAGGAGGCTACAGACCACCCTTTTTGGGTGGTCTGTAAAGCCCCACAGTTTCTCTTCTATATCTTCTGCGTTACCTTTCACTTGTTCCACCTTACTATTCATTTTTTTAACCCTCTGATAATTGTTTCAGGTATTTCATAACATCTTTCAACTTTACTTTACTATCTTGTTTTAATTATGATCTTAAGTCTTTTATCTCTTGCTTCCATTTCAAAGTCATTCTTCAGAGTTCTTCCATTATTGTAGGTTGAGTCAATCCTCCATTAGTTGCTTCCAGAGATGGTATTATCTGTGCTTCTGCTTAAGCTTGCATGTTTTCCTTTCCAGCTTCCATTCGTATGATAGTAATTTGACAATATATCTTCTAAGGGCCCAGAACCTTCTTCCAATTTAAGCTTCTCTCTCTTTCTTATTCTTGGTAATTTTGTTTTGTCTATTTTTTATGTCTTTTCTTAGTCTTCCCTTCCTCTCCTTCCTCTTCTTTCTTATTCACATTCTAAGACTTTTATCTTCTCAATGACCACTTTCTTCTTCTTCTTCTTCTTCTTCTAATTCCAGTAGAGATATTTTCATATTTAACTTCATTTCCATGCCAATGTACCAGCCATTGTTATCTTCGATGATATGATGCAGAAGAGAAACAAATCCCCAACTCTGGAGTAAATAAAAATCCCTCGTCCTATTTTTCAATATGTGTCTCTTGAAGACGGAGCAAATAATACTTAAATGTCAACAAGTGATGGAAATCTTTCTTTCTTTTGCTTTCTAAATGTATTCCCCTTAAACTCCAGGAGACACATTTAAATTCTGCCATTTAGAGAGATGTATCAGTACAGTCTATATCCTTAGCATCTCTCTTTGGTAATGAAGCATGCTTTTCATGCTGGTCAGAACTTTCCCCTGATGAACTAGCCTTGGGTCATCATCATCATCATCATCATCATCATCAGTGACTGTGTTCTTTTTCCATTACCATTTTCCTTGGCATTTCCATTTCCATTTTTAATCTATGCTTATCTAAGACTTTTCCCAGTTTCTGTAGAATATCTTCCACCTTTTGTGTGGAATTTAAAGTGTATCTCCTTTGTTTAAAATAAAAGGTCACACTTTCAAGCTTTCCCCATCTGTAACATATACTATTCAAAAAGCCAAAATCCTTTCTTCTTTACACAATTGTGGCTGGAAGATCTCTATACACCAAGATCTATTTACCACCAGTTATCATCTTCTTCTGGGACTACAAAACTTGTAATATATTATTCTTAGTCTGACATCTCAGAAAATAAACTATCACATCTCTTGGGAAATTTTGTTGTTTTATAACCCAAGAGTCCAGTTTATCCAGATCTTGCCTTTTCTCATCTTTATTTCCTCACAGGAGGGCTGCGCTTTCTGTTCAGAATCACCAACCTTTAAGATTGACACCCAACTGTTAAATTTATCAGACCACCCTAAAAACTTCACCGGTTGATTTTTTTTTTCTTTTTCTGTGTCTGTGTGGCTATATTTTTTTCAAAGTGGTAGACTTGCTTATGAGAACTTTCTATGGCGTACCCCAAGCAAACAATTGTCAACACCCAAGGGTAGTGGTTGATGTTTCAGCAGGTCCAGAAGTGGTAGTAAAGCTTGAGAGTCCAAGAGGCCTTGCATGTGGAAAAAAAGAGGCTGTTATAGATTCCTGGAAACTGAGTCAAGGCAAGACTTCAGCAAAGAATACCACTTAAATGAACTAGAACTAGTCTGCATCAATAGGAGCCGGAGTGTCTAGGTCGAGAGAAGCAATACTTCTACTCTATTGTGCTTTGGCCAGAACCCACCTAGCATATTGTGTCCAGTTCTGGGCACCACAGTTGAAGAAGGATATTGACAAGCTGCCCCAGGGAGCCAGCACACCTCTATTCTTTTTCTGACCATTCTCTTTCTTATCCCATTTTTCCGTCCTTCTCATGCATTTTGCCAGATCTCTGGATTCAGAATTTATTTTTATCCCTCCCCTGGGAAATTACTTAATGCTTTGGCTCTTACAAACAGCTTGCTAAAACATTAAGCCTGCTCTGCTCAGTTCTGCTTATATGAGATGTGTACACCAGTAATTCAGAGCAGCATTTTGTTTTTCTCTCCTCCACTTTCTCTAAGCTAATGTGGGTGGGAAACAGCTCAGAGACAAATGACATTTTAATCCCTTTTGTCTTAATTCACTGTTATAAAATCTCTGGGGGAATGGATTCAAACTGAATTCAAACTGAGGTGGTGAGAATTGGACCTATGAGATTTACATAAGGTTTCTTCTATGGAAATCCTTTCTCACTAACTTTACAAGTAAATCAAGCAATTTACAGGTAACATATGTTTGGCAACATGCAATACTAGACATGGAGCATATTCTGGGTGAAGAAATGGCATTATTGGAGGGCGGTTGAGGAAAGGCAATGAACTAAAAAGAGGCAATTTGGCAGAATGATATCAGAACAATGCTTGCCCTTCTGCCAGATGATTGAGACAAGACAATCAAGGGAAACTGTAAATAAAACATAAAGTGGGTGTTAGTCAGAGAGGAAGTCAGAAGTTCTCCAGGTAGCAGTCACTTTAAGAAAAGTTTTGTTGGAGCTTGACTGGATACCAAGCAGAAGAGCACTGGGTTCTGTTTAACTGCCATCTTACAGCCTTGCTTAAGCTTAGGGAGAACTTGGGGCAAAGGACTCTACCCTGCCTACCAAGTCTTGCCATAATTCTCCCTCCCATCTCCCTGCCAGACAAGCATTTTTACAGGGCCAAGGAGTTCCCTGAAACCTGTCCTTTTACTATTGACATATGGACCCATCAGCTCTGAAAAATTTCCTTCTGACGTAGTAACAGAAAACTTAAAAGCCCCATGGAACCCTGAAATAATTGACTCTCCTGTAAACAGGGAAAAAAAACTTTATGAAAACATCAGAGGGAGCAAAGGACCCCTTTTCCAAAAGTGAACTGATTTATTGGAATCCTCTTATTTTACCTTCAATCTTTATCTTTCTGGCTTCCATGTGTAAAGTCATGTCCTTCAGCATCTTGACATGCTTTTCAAACTTTCAACAATACTAAGTGATTTAAACAAAGTAGCATTCACACATATGCAGTACTGGAAGTGTTCATATTAGGGGGATTTGTAATCCGTGGGTGATGAACATCCACCAAAAAGAAACTGGTGATTTGATTATTTCCCTTCTGCCATCTCCCCAGTCCTTCAGTCTACAAAGAATCGACTCTAGTTCTAACTAATATCTGTCAACAAATATGGAAAACAAAACAATGGTCTACAGATTGGAAAAACTCAATATACATTTCAGAAACGACAGGACCATTGGATTAAGTTCTCATGCAAGCAAATTGCTGCTCAAAATTCTATAAAAAAGGAGTTTATCACACTGGAGGAATTTCTTCCAATTTCAAATTGAGCCAATTCAAATTCACGTAAATTCTCTAGTTTAGTGAATTTACATGAAATCTAATTGCATTTGGAATGCATTCAGAATGACTTCCCATTTCCCAAAAATGACCGCCCATTGCCCGAAATTGCATGAGATACTCTTATACGCATTAACGTAAAACCTATGATTGCTTCTCTTTTGCCCGAAATTGTGTGAGATACACTCATACGCAATTATGTGAAACCCCATGATTGCGTTTGGATTGCCATTGCATTAAACCCCCAAATTCCGTCGTATGATAAACTCTAAAGATTTTACCATATATTGAGTGAGAAATGCCAGCTATCAGGTAAGGAAAAGGCACTAGGGAAACATATTTTGGAAAATGGAGTGCACCAAAAAAATAAAAAAGAAAGTCAGCCCATGATTTATAAATCAGTTAGTAAATCAGTTCATTTTTGTAAAATGGCTCCCTTTAGACCTCTGAAGTTTTCATAAAGTTTTCTTTATGAAAGCCACTGATAGTACAATTATATAGTATAGTAGATTATGGAAAACTGTGGATCACTCTTAAAGAAATGCGTGTGACACAACATTTGATTGTCCTGATGCATAACCTGGAATCATAACAAGGGCAACTTTTAGGACATGATATGGAGAAATAGAATGGCTTGCAACTGACAGTCATTGCTATACATTGGGCAAGGCTGCATCTTATCACTCTGTCTCACAGAATCATAGAGTTGGAAGAGACGCACAAAAATTATGAGGTCCAACCTCCTGCCATGAAGGAAAACACAGTCAAAGAGCTACCCACAGATGATCATCCAACTTCTGCTAAAAAATGTCCAAAGAAGATGCGACTACATTCAAAGGTGACATTTTCCACTGTCAAACAGATGTCATAATCAGGAAATTCTTCCTAAATGTTTAGGTGAAATCTCTTTTCCTGTAGTTTGAATCTCCTCAATTTATATAGTAAACATATATGTAAAATTAGACCTGAAGAAAGGAAGTGTGAAAATTGGAGAAAGAAACATCAACAGTTTAAAATATGTAGATGATACCATACTGCAAGCAGAAAATAGTAAAGACTTGGAACGGTTCCTGATGAAAATAAATGAAAAAAGTGCAAAGGTAGGTCCACAGCTGAATCTTAAGAAAACAAAAATAATGACCAGGTATGATTTCCATAACTTTGAAGCAGATGATGAAGGCATTAAAATAGTTTAAGATTTTCCATACCTTGGCTCAATCATTGATCAGAATGGAGGCTGCTGTCAAAACAAAACAAAACAAACAAACAAACAAACAAACAAAAACCAGAAAAAGACTAGGACTTAGTTAGGGCAGCTATGAAGTAACTAGACAAGACCCTGAAGTATATCATTGAATACTAAAGTTAGGATTGTACACACCATTAATTCCAAAGACAATATAATGATTGGCAAGGTAGAGGGCATCATGAAAAAGAGAAAGGCCACATTCCATATGGATAGACTCAATCAGGAAAGCCATGGCTCTGAGTGTGCAAGACCTGAGCAAGACAGTTGATGATAGGAGGACATAGAGGTCTCTCATTCATAGAGTTGCTATTAACCAAAGTTGACTTGTTGGTAGTTAACGGCAGCATCTCCCAAGTTTTCTTTTAAAATGTGAAGGACACTCTGGAATAGCTTGGGAGGTGTCAAGGGGGGATGCAGAGTGTGTTATGTGTTCCATACAAAATACAGAGAGTTGCCCCTCTCTGTTCCACTGACAAATGCCTTCTGTATGTGGAGGCTCAATAGCTGGATAACACCCTTTGTAACAAGACTGGGGAAGCTGTGACACTCAAGAACACTGAATAATGACTGCTCTTACCATCCTCCCCCATTAGCCAGGCTCTCATGAAAACCAGAGTCCAGCAACAACTGGAGACTACAGTTACTTCACCCCTGCTTTTCAACAAGCTCCCAATGTTATGGAAGAGTTTAGCCTCACATATGTGGCTTTCTCCTTGTGGTGATGGTGTGGCACAAACTTTACTACATGGTTTTCGTATATAATTTTTAGAGACAGAAGTTAAACAGATAATTTACTTATGATTTATTAAAATATAAGAAGGAAGGACTTTTGAGTCCTATATTGCATTGTTCTTTAACTGTCTAATTTCAAATAGTAATGGGAACACTGCCTAATTTCTCTCTATTTATCAGTTTAAGGATAGTTCAGAATTTTTTGTTTTAATTTACACATTTTCCTTTTAAACATGCATTTTCCTTTTAAACATGCATTTACATTATAACCTCTTTTTTATTCAGAAAAATGTTTTTTATTATTATTTTGAACTGATACAGCGGGCCCGCTGTATCAGCAGGCTAACCATCCACAGGATCAGACATCTGCAAATTGCCCCACTCCATTACTGTCAGTGGACACTGATGTGCCATGTGTATGTTGCCACCCATTGACTATAAAAGGGCTTGAGTACATACTTTTTTCTCATCTGTAGGGGGGCCTTGGAACCAAACCCCTGCAGATGGGAAGGTCTCACACCAACTTACTGTATAACAAGGTTTACTTGAACCAGAATCTTAAATATACCCTTAGTGCTTCATC
This sequence comes from Urosaurus nigricauda, assembly GCA_034509955.1. NCBI lineage: Eukaryota > Metazoa > Chordata > Lepidosauria > Squamata > Phrynosomatidae > Urosaurus > Urosaurus nigricauda. Next base: position 126,995,777 of record JAOEGL010000002.1, read on the forward strand.
TGCAGGAAGTTTTATTCTTGTTTGCAAGACTGTACAAAGCAAAAGCCTATGCAGGCAGCACAGAAGAAATTAGCAGTGGCATAAACTTGTCATCCTCTTTTGACAGATGGAGTGTGTTACATTTGATACCTCAAGAGGTATGACAAATGGATTGCACTAAAAAGGGATGGGCAAAGAGCAGCACTCCAGATGTTCTTGGACTTCACCATCCCCCAGCATTGCTCACCATTGGCTGTTCTAAGTGTGGTGCCCCATCTCTCTCTAACTCAATGATTACAATTCATAGATGAACCAGAAAAAGTTCATTGATAAAGGTCAGCACAGTAACACATCTTTTGTCAGAACTGCTACTCCCTCTTCCCTGACCAGCACTAGGCCTCTTCAAATATGGCTACAGCATAGTATAAGCAAGGTGAACATGACAGAGAGAGCCTGGAAGAGAGACTTTGACACTAAGGCTGATGGGAGTTGCAGTCCAACAACATCTGGGATGCCACCTATTTCATTCTGCACTCAAGGCATCCATAGTACATAGAGAGTATGAGTTAATTATCATACCATAAAAATTGCCAATAACAGTAAACACTCTTTAATCCTCTTTAGCACTAGTAGAGCTAGAAGATACCCCAAGGGTCATCCAGTCCATCCCCTGCCATGCAGGAACTCACAATCAAAACACTCCAGACAGATGGCCATCCAGCCTCTGTTCAAAAACCTCCAAATAAGGAGACTCTGCACTCAAGGTGTCCTGGATTCTGCACTCAAGGAGTCTCCTCCTCATCTACCCTATGAGGCAAACACACACAAATATAGCCCTGTGGTTCCATGTCAACTGTTTATGGTTCCCTCCTATGGTATTGGCAGTTTAGGATCTGCAGTATTTAGAATTCTAATCCAGCAATCTCCAATGTGTTACCAAACTAGAATATTTCATTAGATATTGCCTTGGCACAAGTGGAACATAGCACTTTAATTGTGCAGTTTGGAAGGGCCCAGTTTCTGTAGCTTCAGATGACGATTCTTAAACGAGGGCTGCCCAATTCCAGCAGGGCTTCTTATCCCAAACAATACTCTTCAGGGAGTATCCTTAACTCCCAAGAGGCCTGTGGTAAAAACTGAGTACTTGGAATCTTGGAGGTGGCTCTGTGGCTTCTGCCTCCAGGTTCTGTACATCCAGGTTCTGTACATCTGGAAGCAGTGGGTCCCCAGGCATTTCTCATAGAAGCCCAGATTCTGCCAGTTTCATGGGGTGACTGCTGGCTGGGGGCTTATGGTCCTTTTCTGATGATAACTTTTCAGGAAGGAAGATACACTTTTTCAGTCTGGAGCCAAATTATAATTTCATAGAATTCTTAGGCCTCATTCCCACTGGCCTTTTAAACCGCTTTATAGCTATCGCATTTGCGATTGATCGCAAATTCGATCTTGCGATCGTGCGTTCCCATTATGGAAGCTTTGCGAAGAAAGCGAAGCAGGATCAATTCCTCGGATTTTCGTGCCCCAAGTTCCCACTTAGCTATCGCGGGGTTTTGGCTGTCTATCATACGCAAATGCGATCTTACGTCACAGCGGAAATGCAGAAGTAGGCGTTTCTGCCGCCGCCATTCCCCTTTTACTGCCGCCACCACTTCCTGTGACTTGCATCTAGCATCATGGCTCCTCCATCTCGGATCACGGCTCCTGCTCTTCTTATTGTTTTGCGGGCGATGCTCATGTACGTCTGATCCACACTTCTCCTGTGCATGTGGTTTCGGAGAAGACATGAGCGCAGAGTCGATCTCATGTGCCTACTCATGCAACGGGAATCCGCTCGGGGAGGGAGCGGTGCTGAACGTTCCGACCACGATGGCCACGAGGTCATGATTGCTGCCGCTGCTGCACATGAAGGCACATTTTGGGCCGCCATGCAATGCTTCCGTGAACCCATGCCAAGGAGGTGGTGGATTTACCCAAAATCCAAGGAGACATGGAGCGTCTTTGCAACAACGGTGTGGTCAGACGAGAAGTGGATGGAGCACTTCAGAATGACCAGGCGCCTTTTCCACATGATTGTGGAGGAGCTGGAACCCCACCTTGCCAGGCAAGACACTCGTCTCCGCCGTGCAGTTCCTGTCAATAAACAGGTTGCCTTCGCCCTGTATTTCCTCTCCCACAAATCCTCATATTCCACCGTGGCCACAGTGTTTGGAGTTGGAAAGTCGACGACCTGCAAAGCGGTCATCAGAGTCGTCATAGCCATGGAGTTGGCTGCGGGTTTTCTCAAAAGGAGCGGGGAAAAACTAGTGTCCGGATAAAGCGGGTTTTTTGGGTTTGCGCCGATTTATCGCTTCTGCGATCGATCGCATGGGGAGTGAGATCGATTCCGAATGTGAACGAGGGTAGTATGACCCGCATCATGCTTCGAGGTAAAGTGTAGTGGGAATGAGGCCTTAATAACAGCAATAGAATAGAATCATAGAGTTAGTAAAGACTCCAAGGGGCCATCCAATCCAACCCCCTGCCATGCAAGAACTCAAAGCATCCCTGACAGATGGCCATCCAGCCTCTGTTTAAATGCCTCCACCACACTCTGAGGAAGTATATCCCTCTCTCTCTGGCTTTTCTTCGCTAACAAAGATTCAGGAAGGACTCATCCCACGCTTACTACAAGCACGTTGATGACTAAAAAGGCCGATCCGAGATAAACAAGTCCGGTTACAGAAAGCACAGCAGAAAGTCTCCTTGGATGATGTTTCTAAGTTGTGGTTCTTTCTGCATTGTCGTTTCTCTTTGAGAATCATTCGGCGTCAGTTCTCAAAAGATGCTGCAGCATTGTGGGTAGTGCGTCTCCATGCGTCTCGATGTGAGGCCAGGGCAGACCATTGTTGATGATCTATTTGGCCGAGCTTGAGATGTTGTTTCAGGGAGTCTTTGTATCTCTTCTTTGGGGTGCCCCTCTTACACTGACCTGTGGCGAGTTCACCGTAGAGTAATATTTTTGGGAGGCGGTGGTGCTCCATCCTAGCAACATGCCCTGCCCAGCACAGCTGTGTTTTCAATAGCATGGCCTCAATGCTGGTGATCTCTGCTTACTGCAGGACAGCAACATTTGAAACATAGTCAGTATGTTTAGGATTGTGCGTAGACAGCGCTGATGAAAGCGTTCGAGGAGTCGTAGATGATGGCGATAGGTGACCCGTGTTTCAGACCCATAGAGGAGAATGGACAATACAATGGCTCTGTACACACTGATTTTGGTGCTTCGCCTCAGGTGTTTGTTACTCCAGACTCTTTTGTGAAGCCTTCCGAATGCACTATATGCCTTTGCTAATCTGTGATCGATCTCTTTGTCAATCTTGGCATCTGAGGAGATGATACATCCGAGGTAGGTGAACTTCTGGACGGACTTAAGCACAGATTTGCCTATGGTGACGTGGGGGTGATAGTGCTCTTCCTGTGGTGCAGGCTGGTAGAGAACTTCCGTTTTCTTCAGGCTGATTTCCAGCCCAAACAACTCTGCAGCCGTTGCAAAGCAGGATGTTAGGCGCTGCAGAGCTGCTTCTGTATGGGCAACAAGGGCAGCATCGTCAGCAAAAAGCAGCTCACGGACTAGATAGTTTAGAGTCTTCATGCAAGCCTTCAGATGGCTTAAGTTAAACAAGCTACCATCAGTACGGTAATGTATATAGATGCCGCCTTCTTCTTCGAGGTCTGCTGTAGCCCTTTGGAGCATCATGCTGAAGAAGATTGTAAATAGAGTTGGAGCGAGAACACAACCTTGTTTCACACCATTTGTTATTAGAAAGGGCTCTGAGAGAGCATCGCCATATCTGACTTGACCGTGCTGGCCCTCATATAGCAAGATAATCATTTTGAGGAATTTGGGGGGACATCCTAGTTGTTCCAGGATCTGCCACAGATCTTTTCTACTCACAGTGTCGAAGGCTTTGGTAAGGTCGACAAATGTTACATAGAGTCCTTTGTTTTGCTCTCTACATTTCTCTTGCAGTTGTCTAAGAGCAAATACCATATCTGTAGTGCTCCTATTAGCTCTGAAGCCGCATTGGTTTTCAGGGAGAAGTTCTTCTGCAATAGCAGGAATTAATCTGTTCAGGAGTATCCTTGCAAGGATTTTTCCAGCAATGGAGAGCAGTGTTATACGAGCTCCTTGTGAGTTGTTGGGAAAAAGGTGAACTGCCATCAGATCTCCGAGATGCAATTATCGTCACCTGTATTTAAAAAAAGGAGCTAAATCTGAATGCTCACACTATCGAGGTATAACACTGTTCTCCATTGCTGAGGAAGTATATTCCACTGACAAACAATGGAATTTGGGAACTTTCTTGGCAGCTACATTCCATCACTGGATGGAGTCCAGACAAGAAACTTCAATGGACCAGAGGATCTACCTTCATGCTCTATGGGAAGACCAACAGGAGCAGTTTCATCCTGTTCTCCTCGCCTTTTGCTTTTATTAAGAACACGAGGAGAACGTTCTTGGCAATGTATGCTAAGCAAAACACAGAAAATATGGATTACTAAGCATGAGAGCACTTTATCTAGTTTTCCTCCTATGACAACACCTCATGCTTTCCACTACCTACACTTGCATAGATTTAATTTCTGTTTAAATTTTTAGTTTCCATCTCAGTGGCCAAGATATATAAATATGAGCTCAGCTTCCAATGAGGACCAAGATGGAAACGAGACCTTCTGTTTTCTTGTTCTTTGCAGACACTTTTTAAAAAGAAAGAGGTGTTGCAGCATAAGGGCCAAGAATTTGCTTGCCAACCATCAGTACATTTACAGGCACTGCCAGTTAAAAACAACAACCCCAAAACAACAACACTTCTTGGCAATGAAACTAATATTGCCAGTTGATTTTTTAAAGAGAAAACACACACATAGTCTGTGACATATGTAAATATGATCAACATACAAATCCGTTTTTAAAGCTACATTAAAATTAGCATAGAAAGGAGATAATAATGTTCTGCAGAGACTTCAGACTTTGGATAGAATATTTCAACAAGGCCAGAGCAAACATTGTATTTCCTCTGATCCCTGCAGCAGCTAAAAAGTGTGGAATTACTTACCACAGAGGGCACTACCATCTCTGTGCTGGTTTATTTTAAATCTTTATAACCCACATTTCATTTTCAGTCTCTCTTCCAATTAAAAGAACTATATCCAAGAAAGCTAAAATAAAATTGGAACTAGTACATATTACTGTCACTCCCTCCCCTTTTGCTGGCTTTGGGCTAAAATCTTTGTATATGTATATGTGCCTTCAAGTTGCCTGTCGGTTTATGGCAACCCCATGGATTTCAGAGGGTTTTCTTAGACAAGCAATACTCAGAGGACCAGTCTCTTCTGGCAGGCTTATCCATATGATATTTAAGTTGTGAATTCTAAATGAGGAATTTTAGATGTGGGTTGTTTTAATACATGTACATCTTATGTGTCCTTTTAAATTGATATGTCTTTTGTTTAATTGTTGTTCTCCTCTGCCTCAATCCATGGGAAGAGGTGGGTAAGAAATTATTGCTGTTGTTGTTTTGTCAGTTCCTTCCTCTGAAATACAGGCTACAGCACCTGGTATTTACTGATAGTATTCTATCCAAGTACTGCTTATCTTCCAAGATCAGACAGGATCTGGTACTTCTAGGGTCAAAGACTGGAAATCCTTACCTGAAAATAATTCCTATCAATTTCTGTGAAACTTTTTTTTTTCAGTAGCCGAACACAGGTTTACACTTTCAGCAAGGCTAGCCAATGACAGACATTGGAGGCCAGGCCTATGGACCCTCAGGTCATGATAGTAGCATTCCACACTACAAATATTTATAAATTACTACTGGTTTGGGGACCACATGCCAGTGAGAGGCCATGTTTTTGCAGCTTCCCCATACAGACGTAATGTGTGCTCTTAATGAGGCCAAACCACACATAACATGGAATGTCCGTGATGAGAACTTCTGATATTTTTTTTCCTAAAATGCAAAATCAGCCATGGAGCAATGGTAGAATGGATCAAGTCTGTGGTGCAGGGAAAAGTGAATTAATCCTCCCTGTAGTGTATTTTCTAACTCAAAGCCATCTCCAGTCCATGCAAAACAAAGTCAAACACAGTTATGTTGTTATTTGTGCTCTGCCACCCTTACTGTGATAATAACTTCATTAATGGATGGTTTTTAGTGGTGAAATGTAATGCGGGAGTGTGAGTCCCTGTCATTGTTTTTAGCTCTCTCTTTAAACTGGAGCCCTGGTGGCGCAGTGGTTAAATGCCTGTACTGGAGCCATAAAGTTGTGAGGTTTGATCCCAGGGGCTCCAAGGTCCACTCAGTCTTGCATCCTTCTGCAGGCCACTAAAATGAGTACCCAGCTTGTTGCGGGCAATTAGCTTACACACTGTAAACCACTTAGGGAGTGCTTAAGTGCATTGATAAGCAGTATAGAAATGTATTTGATATTACTATTGTTATTGCTTAAAATGCCTAGCAATGTATGTGAGACAATATGATAGAATTTGTTAGGATGTGTGTTTCCTTCTGTAGTATATAGTAAAAGGAAGGCTAACAGTAAAAGAATGGAGGATATTGATCCTCAGTTAAACCACACTGCAGGAACATTTGTTGTTGTTGTTGTTGTTGTTGTTTTTAATGTATAATCACCAAATCCAAATGCCAAATGATAAGTAGACTGCAATACTGTAAATGCAGAAATTCATAGTCTAGACCAATTAATTGATTCAAAGTGCTTGGTATGGCTTTTATGGGTATGGGATACCAGTTTTGGTAATTGGAAGATCGGAAGGTTGGCAGTTTGAGGCCTGAGCGTTGCATGATGGGGTAGGTTCGTGCCACTGATCCCAGCTGCTGTTAATCAGGCAGTTCGAAAGCATGCAAATGCAAGTAGATAAATAAGCACCTCTTTGGTGTGAAGGTAACCACATTCAGTGCAGTCATGCTGGCCACATGACTACCAGAGTAGTCCTCGGAGAATGCTGTCTCTTTCATTTAGTAACGGAGATGAGCACTGCCCCCTACAGTCTGTTATGACTTTACCTTTATGGCCTTTACAATCCCACACAGCTTTAAATCATTTATGTTGTTATTGTTTGTTTATATAATGCTATCCATGTACATGTACACTTTACAAACAGTTACAGAATAAAATATTTATAACTATTCAATAATATAAAATATTAAAATATAATATTAAGACACAATGAGAAAAAAAATCCCACAGAGACATAATGCAAAATAAAACAAAATTGAAAATGGAGATAATC